>CM060918.1:335315468-336616968 GCA_030737875.1 Allium sativum | reverse complement strand
ATTCTGAAATTATATTTTATGTCGCTGGTATGAATTTGGATTAATTTGGATTAAGTTTGCTAATCATATAGTTAAACAGGGTTAAGGGGAAAATCATGGATTTGTGTATGTTTGATCTAAAATAGCCTATGTTATTGATGTTTTGACCTTTTCTATTAAACCAATATGTTGTTACTGTTGTTTGGGATGTTTTACGATTGTTTAGTAAAGTTAGAATGGCTGAATACATCGTTGTATGGAAAGAATGGATGAAACAAGCTCGTTGGAAAACTTGCAGGGTTTCAGATCGGATTGGAGGTGGAGTACCGAAACGAACAGGAGCTTGGCATAGGAGAAAGCATGGAAAAAGGGAAGGCCACTTGAGTTGAGTTGGGATCGTGTCGAACTAAGGCAAGAGAGTGGGATCGAATTGGAGGGGAAGCTCCGAACCGAGCAGGGGAGCACGAACCGAACCAAACCAAACAGGGGAGCACGAACCGAACCGGATGAGGATGGCTGAACTGAATGGGAAGCTTGAACAAGGAAAGCAGAACCAAAATGAACCGCAAGCATGCGAAGGACGCGAACCAAACTGGAGCATTCAAACCGAACGGAAAGCTGGAGCAAAGTATTTCGAACCGAGCTGGGATATACGTTGTTACTCGAACCAAACCGAGCAAGAAGGGGAGAAGTGAACCGAACACCAATTCGACCAAAAACCCGAGATGCAAAGGAAGTTCAAATAAGAAATTATTACTCAGGATCCAGAAGGGAACCAACGAGTTAACTTCTAGAGTCGGTCTTTGCTACGGGACGTGCGCAAAGGAGTTATCGATATCTATAATTTTGGTTCACCATTGAGAGAGGGCATGTAGATGAACGAGAGCCAAAGTTGTGTCGACTGGTTGACCCGTGACCTAGAGCTAGGTGTTGTATGGATTGGGTGGGTTATTGACTATAGACCGGGGCAATGTGATCATAGCAATAGTTTATGGCCATGTTTCACCTATTTTGCTATCATCCCATGTTGTTTATGGCCATGTTTCACCTATTTTGCTAAAGTTGATATCATGCATGTTTTGAGGCTTATAATGTAATATGCAAGTTTATGAACACATTTGCCTCATATGCCACCATGTTTAACTTGTGGAAAAACCTTAACCCCTCATGTTCCTTAATATGCTTGTGGCCAAATCACCCTTAGGCTATTATGCATGCTTGTGGCCAAATCACCCTTATGCTATTTGGTATGTTTGAGGCCAAGTCACCTTTTATGATATCATACATGTTGAGGCCATATGCTAGTATGTTGAACCCCTTTTGGCCTCAAATATCACCATGTTTAATTTGTGATAGATTTTGCCATCTTATGCCCACCTTGTCATATAGTTATGTTCCCTCTTTGATCTATTTGCGTTGATGCGGATGGGAATACGTTATGGGTAGTTGGGCAAACTTAAATAACATGAGAACATGACTTGAAAATATGACATGAAAGTTTGACATGTGTTTATGCTTGAAAACATGGACTTGGACATGACTTCTAGAAAACATGAGAATGGCCAACTTGAGGTTGGGTTGAGTTTGTAGCATAAATCTACCCGGAACCGACCTGCTTAACTAGTGGCTACAAGCAATAGGACCTAATGTGAGTAGTTGGTCATGTCGCACTTAAAACCCGAGGTTAGACTAGGTTGTGGTGTAAAGCTACCCGGACCCGCCCGGCTTAACTAGTAACCACAACAAAGTCTAATGTGAGAGGTTGGGGTGCATTAAGTTAATTAATGCCACATGGTAGGGTTAAGTCATGGACTACTTGAATATACTTAACCAATTAAACATGATGGATTGGTAGGGTTAAGTCATGGACTACTTGAATATACTTAACCAATTAAACACGATGGATTGGTAGGGTTAAGTCATGGACTACTTGAATACTTAACCAATTAAACACGATGGATTGGTAGGGTTAAGACATGGATTACTTGAATACTTAACCAATTAAACCCGATGTATTGATAGGGTTAAGTCATGAACTGCTTGAATACACTTGACCAACTCAATACATGGTTAGGATAGGGTTAACCACACTTAACCCTCTTGAAATCCTAGTTACGTGGTCCTTTTCAGCAGTAACCAACTTGGAAGTATCATGGGTACCCTGGACTAGGCTAGGGTGGGGCACGATTACTAGACTGATTGTAAGAGACCAAAAGAGACGGCTGAAGGGTGCACCGGTTGTTCAGGCGGACCATGGTCGTGCACATTAAGTCCGGAGTTGAACATGGGCACCAGTAGGTTTAGACTGTTCGTGCTTGAATTGTGTCTGTGGTTTACACCTTAGGGCTGGATACACCCTGGGGTGGACCTTGCACAGTTAACTACATTCCACGATTAAGCCGTATGACACCGATACACGACGAGTTAGGCTTATAGGGAGCCGATCGACTAGACCGAGTAGTTGGACCTTGATTTAGGTCACCTCATGATATTGGGCCAGCTTTGGGCCAAGGGATCATTTCTTGTTTATACTTGACATGGATTGGAATACTAGTACACACCTGGTGCAACTTAACCTTGTATATGCAATGCCACACTTGATCTATCTTGTTAACATTTCACCATGCCAGTTATCACCCTATGTTTCATCTCTGCTTTACATGTCCAGTTGACTGACCCGTTTTCTTTCGCCTCTTTTCTTCCGTTCCCCCCCCCCCCAAGTTTTACAGGGTGGGAACACTGGTACCTAGCTTGGATCTTTAGCTGCTTTTCTGGATAGCTCATGTACGGTTTGGACTTGAGCATGCTGTAACACCCCACGTCCATTAATGTCACTCACAAAGGGAATGCATTAACTTCCATGGAGGTTTTAAGTGAATATAGAACAGTAAAATTACAACAAGACAGATATAAAATAGTGCTTGGAAATTCAAAAACTTTATTTCATTGTAGCAGAAGTCAAAACATGTTTGATTACATCATAACACCATATTCAATGTCAAGTACAATATCTATCTTGATAAAACAAGTACATAATCCCATTACATGAATAGCCATTAAAAAGAAAGATAATAAGCTGGACTTTACTTCAGCAGTCCAAGCTTTCCAGAAGATAAGCGATCCAACTAGACTCCACTAGAACTTGGCCCAACCTGCGGACCTGAAGGGAGAAAAAGGATGGAAAAGAGGGGGTCAGACATAAAGTCTGGTGAATATGATAATTCTACAATACTATTACCAAAATAACTGGACTAAGGCATAAGCTGGAAAACAAGAAAATGTCTATGAAGAGCAGATTAAGGACATAGACAATCGCTAAAGGCAACGTTATAGGCGCTCCTAAATACTAAAGGATAAACACTATACTGCACCACACCAGTCACCCTAAAGATTCATCCCACTTAGCTTCACTTAGAAACTTTCCCAATGGCTTTACGTACCCCTAGCTGACTACATAGGTGCCGCCTGCCCCTATCTCCACTAGGTGTACCCTACTTCCCATTATTCGATCGGCTCCCTAACTCGTAGATACCCGTGCTGGCCCCACAGTGGGGTGTATCACTCCCCTAAAGTGGCAACCTGATACAACGGACATGCACGGCTTATACCTACACGATGCAACAACGTCTTACCTACCAGCCCGGGTCCACACACGCATATGAAACCCGTTGGACTTGCGTTGCCATCGCTCCCTGTTTTGGCCTCTTATAGTCAAACCCAGTATGCGTGTCCCGTCCTCGACTTGGGTCGAGCCCACAAAGATACGTTTTGGGATACTGGTTGAAATGGGCCCCCACTATTTACCACAAGCATTCCACCTAAGCTTGTCCCCATTAGTCCATCCCACTTAACCCACTTAGTCATGTTCATTTACATGTGTGTTTGGTTAAGTCTAATCGTATTTCAAATGCCTCTAAAGGCAACCACCAGATTCCTCATGCCACCCAAGGCACCTACTTAACCCCCATGTCCCACCTTACATGATTATCTGGTTAAGTATTTCTTAGTTCATTAAGGCCATAACCTCATAAAGACCTCTCACATTAGACTGGCATTTATGGCAGCTGGATTTGCCGGGCGGGTCCGGGCAGTCTTACACCATAAAAGAGTCTAACCTCGTGTCTTTACAACTGTTATGCTTTAGTTTGGGCCTAGGACCTCTCACATTGGGCCGACATTTGTGACTATTGGATTTGCCGGGCGGGTCCGGGCAGGTTTACATCACAAACGGGTCCAACCTCGTGTCCTAAGCATTGATTATTAATAATAATCCACTTTCCCCCAATTTTAATAATTCCCTACTTGAATTATTAATTACTTCCAATTTTTAACAATGTCCATAATTGACTCAATTATGGACATCCATTCATGGTATGCAAAATCTTACAAAATTGCACCCAATTTATTAATTCCTAATATTACCCCTACCCCACGTTTGAACGTTTATTCACAAAATATATGTTAGACTCGAATAGCCTAACTCATAGCATAAAAGAGATTATCATAATAACAACATGTATATGTGACCAAATGAATCATAATAAGGGGTGAAACTTGCATATGTCCAACTTGCATAGATTATACATGTCATGGACCTAAAGGTGTCAACTTGTTCAAAATTCACCTAATATAATCTCAATCAATTTTCATAAACTTACATATGAACATGTGTGAATCAACATCATCTAATTTTTTAACAACATGGTTTTATATGGGTACACCTAACTCAATAGGCAAATTCCCATAATCAAGTTTTATTTAATTATAGTTTCAAGTTTATGAGTACACCTAACCTAATAGGCAAATTCCCATAAACAAGATCCATTTAAATTAAGAAGGAAAAAAACATAACTTTAAGCATGATCCAACAGCATGATTTTTCAACATAATATAGCATGATTTATAACATGGCATAGTATGATAGTATAACATAGCTTGACATGATTCTCAACATAGCACGACATAGCATAAGAGAATTTACAACATAGCATGACATAGCATATATAATTTACATCATACGACAACATAATAACATAATAAGAGATCCACAATATATAGAATTTACAATTACAAATCACATCACTTTCTTGTGATCCATTCATAACTGAGTCAAATTAGTTTGTAATAGTCTTGTGAGAATCATCATACTCACCAACAAAAGAAAAGAATTAGAGAAAGAGAGATCTTTTGATTTGATTTGTGTAGATTTAGTTGTAGATGATTAGGCTTCCTCTTCTTAGTTTGTGACGGCTATGCTGAACTCCATGGCAGCAGCATGACGGTAGCTTCTCTAATTTTACAAGTGATTTAGGTTTAGGGTCTACCCACTTATTTATAGATTTTAGAATGCATTTAGGCCATTAGATTTAACCTAGAAATAACCGCAGCCGTTCAGACAAGATGGGGTTTATCTTGTTGACTCAGCAATGAGTCAGAAGTGACTCAGCAAACACTCAGCAATATATATATATATATATATTCTACAATGTACACATTAGATACATCCCCCTTTACTTATTATTGTTTTTATATACATATTAGATACATCCCCTCTCTCACACACTTATTAATATTTTTATATTCATATTAGATACACCCCCTCTCTTACACACTTATTAATATTTTTATATTCATATTAGATACATCCCCTCTCTTACACACTTATTAATATTTTTATATTCATATTAGATACATCCCCTCTCTTACACACTTATTAATATTTTTATATTCATATTAGATGCATCCCCTCTCTTACACACTTATTAATATTTTAGCAACTTTAGTGTTAATAGAAAATTCGGGGTGTTACATTCTCCCCTCCTTTTAGGATTTCGTCCCCGAAATCTTCAAGTCTGGAAGAATGTATATCCTACCATCCAAACGTCCATCTACTCATCCATCATACACAGGCATCCATTGTCCTTAAAAGACTTCTAATGCTTTATGATCATATGCAAGTGTGTGTACTTGTCCTTACCTAATGCGAAATCAGGCGGTCTACTGATTCAGTTGACCTCCTTAATGCAAATTATGTAAGTGTCATGAATCCATTATGTATGCAAAAGATCCTAATTGCTTACATACTACTTCTATATGCGTGCACACCCATTCAACCGAATGCAACATCCATATGATGGTACAACCATTATACATCCATTATACTAAATACATCCATATATATGCAATATGCAATATGAAGTGACTGAGCCGATCTAGTGCCTAAAGTGTGTGTATATATGCATCCACGAGCAACCACTAGCAAACACTTGCATCCATTTTGCATCCATCATACATAACATGTCTCAAACACATGTTTCAACCATAGGATTATCCTAACTAAAGGTCAAAGATACTAATGAGAGGACATACTAAAGATAAGATAAGATAAGCTAAGCGATAAAGGAGAAATTAAAAGACATACCCTCAAAAAGAAAAGGGTACAACGAACGCATCTTCTCTTCTGTCTCCCAAGTTGCGTTGCTCTCATCATCTCCCCATTGCACTTTAACCAGTCTGACCTCTCGATTCCTCAACTTTTTGATCTCCGACCCAAGAATGCATGTAGGAGCTCGTCTAATTGTTGCATCACGCTCTATTTCCACCTCTTTAAGCAAGCTCGGCTCTACCACCTCCGCGGTCTTGTGCAAACACTTCCTCAAATGTGATACATGGAAACGGCCCAATCCTGTTTCTCAGGCAACTCCACCCTATATGCCATCTTCCCAATCCTGTTTTTACAGGAAACGGCCCTACAAACCTTGGTGCTAATTTCCCCACGGACCCAAAGCGAACAACATTCTGTAACGGAGATACTTTGATAAAAACCATGTCCCCAATGTCAAACTCAAGATCTGTCCTCCTCTTATCAGCATACGATTTTTGCCTATCTTGTGCTGCTTTCATCCTCCTTCGAATCAACTCAATCTTCTCCGAGGTTTCCCTAACCATATCGGGCCCAAGTAGGATTTTATCGGTAGATTCCCACCAACATGTAGGCGAACGGCAAGGCCTTCCATAAAGAGCTTCGAAAGGTGCCATGCCAATACTAGACTGAAAGCTATTGTTATATGCGAATTCTACTAACGGATGGTGCTCTTCCCATGTACCCCCAAAGTCTAGGATACAAAGCCTTAAAAGATCCTCTAGAATGCGATTCACCCTCTCGGTCTGGCCGTCTGTCTGAGGATGATATGAGGTGCTCAAACATAGCTGAGTCCCTACCGCCTCTTGTAAACTCTTCCAAAATTCGCTAGTAAAGATGGGGTCACGGTCGCTTACTATACTAGAAGGAATACCGTGCAAACGAACTATCTCCTTAATGTATACAGAAGCCAACCACGGAGCAGTCCTCTTACTTTTCACGGGAATAAAATGGGCGCTTTTAGTAAGTCTATCTACTATAACCCAAATCCCCGTGTTACCCTTCCTTGATCTTGGTAATCCATCCACAAAATCCATTGAGATGCTTTCCCATTTCCATAGTGGAACTTCTAATGGGTGAAGCAACCCACCGGGTTTCTTTTGTTCTGCTTTAACTCGTTGGCACACCAAGCATCTAGCGACGTACTCGGCCACATCCTTTTTCATACCGGCCCAAAAGAAAACCCGCTTCATATCTTTTTACATCTTATCCCCGCCGGGATGAATGGTCATTTTTGAGCGATGAGCATCATCAAGAATGGCCTTCCTTAAGTCTTCGTCTTGCGGTACACAAAGTCTATTATCCCTTCGTAACCAACCCTTATCGTCTAGGGTATACCTACGAAGATGGCTTGACGACTCCCCCCCTTTGAGCTTTTCTACTATCTCAACCAACCGTGGGTCGTCTCGCTGTGCCTCACCAACCCGTCCTAGAAGTGTAGGTCTAACCTCCAAGGATGCTAACAGACCGGGTACTAAGTCAATGGAGGGTCTAAAGTCAAACATAGAGATGAATTCTAAGCTTTGTCGTTCAACAAACAACGGACTCAAGGACAACCTTTTCCTACTTAAGGCGTCTGCCACCACGTTACCCTTGCCCGGTGTATATGCTATTTCAAAATCGTAGGAGGCTAAGAATTCCATCCACCGTTGCTGCCTTAAATTCAAATCCTTCTGAGAGAATAAGTATTTTAATGATTTGTGGTCAGTGAACAGTTCGAATTTCTCACCAAGAAGATAGTGACGCCAAGACTTAAGCGCGAAAACAATTGCGGCTAGCTCTAAGTCATGCGTGGGGTAATTCTTTTCATGAACCCTCAACTGCCTTCCACCATAGGCTATTACTCTTCCCTCTTGCATGAGGACCGCGCCAAGTCCCGTCCCACAAGCATCAGTATAGATGGTAAACGGTTTATTCCCGTCTGGCAGCACTCAGACTGGGGCTGAAGTTAAGGCTCTCTTTAAACGTTGGAACGCATCATCGCAATCTTTGTCCCACGTAAAAACCAGGTTCTTCTTCGTTAACCGTGTTAATGGAGCTGATATTTTTGCGAAGTCTTTGATAAACTTCCTATAATAGCCAGCCAACCCCAAGAAACTTCTTACTTCGGTTGCATTTTTAGGGACCTTCCAATCTTGGATGGCCACCACCTTTGCGGGATCCACTGCTATCCCTTCTTTGGAAACCACGTGCCCTAAGAACCGTACTTCCTTCCTCCAGAAGTGACACTTAGAAAATTTTGCCTTAAGGTTATGTGCTCGAAGGGTTTCCAACACTTCCCTAAGATGTAGGGAGTGCTCTTCTTTATTCTTAGAAAAGACTAAGATGTCATCCACAAAGACTACCACGAATTTGTTAAGGTATTCCCTAAACACCCTACTCATCAAATCAACAAAATATGCATGGGCGTTTGTCAAACCAAAGGGCATCACTAGCCATTCATAGAATCCGTCAGGAGTCCTAAAAGCAGTCTTATCTATACTATCCTCAGCCACTCTCAGTTGATGAAAGCCAGTGGCTAAGTCCAACTGCGAAAACACTGAGGCGCCAACTAACTGATCAAAGAGATCGTCAATCCTCGGCAGTGGGTGTCGGTTCTTTTTAGTAAGCTTGTTTAGTTCTCTATAGTCCATACAAAGTCTAAGAGACCCATCCGCCTTTGTGGCAAAAACTACTGGAGCACCCCACTCCGATATGCTACGTCTTATGAACCCCTTCTCAAGCAACTCCTTTACTTGCTTATTGAGTTCCCTCCTTTCACGAGGAGTCATGTGGCGCACTGGCAAAGATACGGGTTTAGCATTATCCACAAGATAAATTCGAAAGTCTATCTCCCGCTTTGGAGGTAAGCCCTTCACCTCCTCAAACACATCCGGATATTCCCGGACCACTTCTACCGATCGCAGGTTCTCTACAGACGCGTCAAGCGATTCAAGATAACTTAGCATAACGGAATTTATGGGATTACAAAAGATGTCGAGAGAATTACCAAGGCGAGTCACAAGCCTAACTACTCTCCTTTCACAATCAAGAATGGCCCTATTTCTAGACAACCAATCCATTCCTAAAATTAGCCCATAGCCCGTGAAGCCCAATACATAAGCATCACATCTAAATTCAACGCTAAGTATAGAGATTTTCAAATCCAAACATATCATGGTCAAATGAGCCGAACCCCCAATTGGATTTGAAACGACCAAGGGATCCTCTACTAAACTGGTGTTCAAGTGCAGTGATTCAACTAATGATGCAGAGATAAACGAATGAGATGCGCCAGAATCGAATAAGGTACGGACAGGATGATCAAACAGAAAAACTAAGCTTTCAACAGAAATTGTTCGACCTCTTTCTTGCAGCGGTGGGGCCGCAATAGCCTGAACTTGCCCCCTTGCCTGCCCTGGTGCCATAAGAGCCTGCACCTGTCCTCTCGAGGTAGACCCTGCCCTCTGCCCCTTCTTTGGACAGTCCTTCACTAAATGTCCCGCATCTCCACAATGAAAACAACCAGTCTTCTTTTTCTTTCTACAATCTTTGCTGAGATGGCCAGGCGTCCCACAATTGAAGCATTTCTTCTTCCCTTTGCCATTATTGTTTTTACCACCCTTCTTATTTTGCTGTTGGGGTTTCTTCTGATCCCCTTTCTTTTCAACTGCCTTATCCTCATGCATAAGTGCCATTTCTACTAGCTTTTCAAAGGTAGCTCCCATAGGGATGTGGGTCATAGCCAACCCTTGCAACGGTTCATTCAAGCCTCTAACGAACCTCAAAGCTTTCTTCTCTGGCGTGTTCACCAACTCCAAGCCAAACCTTGCTAACTGATTAAATTTATTGACATATTCCTTTACTGATGAGCTCCCTTGCTTTAGTGCCAGGAATTTTCCCATATTTAAGTTCTCCTCTGCCCTTGAAAGAAACTTTGCCTCAAACCTTCGTCTGAAATCCGCCCATGAATCAACTGGACGTTCCCCGTTAGTGACCTCCCACCAAAACGAGGCCTCTCCCTTCATTAACCAAGCAGCTAAACGGACTTTCCTCCCATCTTCCACTTCAAAGATATCCAACAATTCCTCAGTCTCCTTAAGCCAATCTCTGGCCTCCACAAACGTCTCAGTCCCTTGAATAGTTTTTCCTCCCATAGCCTTGAATTCCTTGCACGTCTTTGCAAAAGTGTCAACACGAGGAGGAGGAGGAGGAGGAATGGGTGCAACTAGGGGTGGAGGAGTATCCGCTGGGCCTGCAGTGGTGGCCCTAGCCTCCAAGTATCTCCTAAACCACCCTGGAATCGTCACACCTTCTGGGAGATTAAGATCTTCAGCCATGCTGAAACGAAAAAGGAAAGATTCAAAATGGAGAATTCGAAAGATAAAGATAAGGATGTGGCTATTTGGGATTATGTTTTTCATAAAAACTCTCTTTAAATAACATGTTTTTTTTTTTTTTGAAAGCAATTCTTCCAAAAATACTTTAGAAAAAAAAATATTTTTCTAAAAAAATTTTTTATCTGTTCTTGTAAACTTATGCTCTGATACCACTTGTAACACCCCACGTCCATTAATGTCACTCACAAAGGGAATGCATTAACTTCCATGGAGGTTTTAAGTGAATATAGAACAGTAAAATTACAACAAGACAGATATAAAATAGTGCTTGGAAATTCAAAAACTTTATTTCATTGTAGCAGAAGTCAAAACATGTTTGATTACATCATAACACCATATTCAATGTCAAGTACAATATCTATCTTGATAAAACAAGTACATAATCCCATTACATGAATAGCCATTAAAAAGAAAGATAATAAGCTGGACTTTACTTCAGCAGTCCAAGCTTTCCAGAAGATAAGCGATCCAACTAGACTCCACTAGAACTTGGCCCAACCTGCGGACCTGAAGGGAGAAAAAGGATGGAAAAGAGGGGGTCAGACATAAAGTCTGGTGAATATGATAATTCTACAATACTATTACCAAAATAACTGGACTAAGGCATAAGCTGGAAAACAAGAAAATGTCTATGAAGAGCAGATTAAGGACATAGACAATCGCTAAAGGCAACGTTATAGGCGCTCCTAAATACTAAAGGATAAACAATATACTGCACCACACCAGTCACCCTAAAGATTCATCCCACTTAGCTTCACTTAGAAACTTTCCCAATGGCTTTACGTACCCCTAGCTGACTACATAGGTGCCGCCTGCCCCTATCTCCACTAGGTGTACCCTACTTCCCATTATTCGATCGGCTCCCTAACTCGTAGATACCCGTGCTGGCCCCACAGTGGGGTGTATCACTCCCCTAAAGTGGCAACCTGATACAACGGACATGCACGGCTTATACCTACACGATGCAACAACGTCTTACCTACCAGCCCGGGTCCACACACGCATATGAAACCCGTTGGACTTGCGTTGCCACCGCTCCCTGTTTTGGCCTCTTATAGTCAAACCCAGTATGCGTGTCCCGTCCTCGACTTGGGTCGAGCCCACAAAGATACGTTTTGGGATACTGGTTGAAATGGGCCCCCACTATTTACCACAAGCATTCCACCTAAGCTTGTCCCCATTAGTCCATCCCACTTAACCCACTTAGTCATGTTCATTTACATGTGTGTTTGGTTAAGTCTAATCGTATTTCAAATGCCTCTAAAGGCAACCACCAGATTCCTCATGCCACCCAAGGCATCTACTTAACCCCCATGTCCCACCTTACATGATTATCTGGTTAAGTGTTTCTTAGTTCATTAAGGCCATAACCTCATAAAGACCTCTCACATTAGACTGGCATTTATGGCAGCTGGATTTGCCGGGCGGGTCCGGGCAGTCTTACACCATAAAAGAGTCTAACCTCGTGTCTTTACAACTGTTATGCTTTAGTTTGGGCCTAGGACCTCTCACATTGGGCCGACATTTGTGACTACTGGATTTGCCGGGCGGGTCCGGGCAGGTTTACATCACAAACGGGTCCAACCTCGTGTCCTAAGCATTGATTATTAATAATAATCCACTTTCCCCCAATTTTAATAATTCCCTACTTGAATTATTAATTACTTCCAATTTTTAACAATGTCCATAATTGACTCAATTATGGACATCCATTCATGGTATGCAAAATCTTACAAAATTGCACCCAATTTATTAATTCCTAATATTACCCCTACCCCACGTTTGAACGTTTATTCACAAAATATATGTTAGACTCGAATAGCCTAACTCATAGCATAAAAGAGATTATCATAATAACAACATGTATATGTGACCAAATGAATCATAATAAGGGGTGAAACTTGCATATGTCCAACTTGCATAGATTATACATGTCATGGACCTAAAGGTGTCAACTTGTTCAAAATTCACCTAATATAATCTCAATCAATTTTCATAAACTTACATATGAACATGTGTGAATCAACATCATCTAATTTTTTAACAACATGGTTTTATATGGGTACACCTAACTCAATAGGCAAATTCCCATAATCAAGTTTTATTTAATTATAGTTTCAAGTTTATGGGTACACCTAACCTAATAGGAAAATTCCCATAAACAAGATCCATTTAAATTAAGAAGAAAAAAACATAACTTTAAGCATGATCCAACAGCATGATTTTTCAACATAATATAGCATGATTTATAACATGGCATAGTATGATAGTATAACATAGCTTGACATGATTCTCAACATAGCACGACATAGCATAAGAGAATTTACAACATAGCATGACATAGCATATATAATTTACATCATACGACAACATAATAACATAATAAGAGATCCACAATATATAGAATTTACAATTACAAATCACATCACTTTCTTGTGATCCATTCATAACTGAGTCAAATTAGTTTGTAATAGTCTTGTGAGAATCATCATACTCACCAACAAAAGAAAAGAATTAGAGAAAGAGAGATCTTTTGATTTGATTTGTGTAGATTTAGTTGTAGATGATTAGGCTTCCTCTTCTTAGTTTGTGACGGCTATGCTGAACTCCATGGCAGCAGCATGACGGTAGCTTCTCTAATTTTACAAGTGATTTAGGTTTAGGGTCTACCCACTTATTTATAGATTTTAGAATGCATTTAGGCCATTAGATTTAACCTAGAAATAACCGCAGCCGTTCAGACAAGATGGGGTTTATCTTGTTGACTCAGCAATGAGTCAGAAGTGACTCAGCAAACACTCAGCAATATATATATATATATATATATTCTACAATGTACACATTAGATACATCCCCCTTTACTTATTATTGTTTTTATATACATATTAGATACATCCCCTCTCTCACACACTTATTAATATTTTTATATTCATATTAGATACATCCCCTCTCTTACACACTTATTAATATTTTTATATTCATATTAGATACATCCCCTCTCTTACACACTTATTAATATTTTTATATTCATATTAGATACATCCCCTCTCTTACACACTTATTAATATTTTAGCAACTTTAGTGTTAATAGAAAATTCGGGGTGTTACACATGCTATGGCTTTATTCTGCTTTGGGGATAGTTTACTTTATGTTATTTCCAGTTTTCAGTTTATGTTTTTCTAGACTTTGTTTTGTGGAAAATAATGACTCAGTACTTTGATGTAACTTGACTATGGTTTTGAAATACTAGTTTTATCCGCTGCTTTACTTACTCTGTTTTACTTATATGTTCTGTCTTGTGATATCTGCATGCATGTTTACCTCGTTTAACGCCCCTCCAAAGCTAGTGCCCTTGCAAGAGTGGTATTTAAGGAGGTGGGGTGTTACATTTGGTATCAGAGCATAAGGTTTACAAGATCTTATCAAAAGGTTTTTAAAACTTACCTTTTGAGAAACTATTTTCAAAACCAATTAAGTATTTTCCAAGAAAAGTCTAGTTTATTTTAAAAGGCTATTCCCCAAAAAGCCATTAGCACTATCCTTTGTTTTCTCGTTCTCAAACTATCTTTTTCTTCGTTTCAGTATGGCCAATAATTTTGCCATTTTGGAGGGCGTACCAGTACCTATTTGGTTTAGAAGGTACATGGAGGCAAGGGCGAATGGAGCCGACCCCGTGAACATTCCTCCTCCTTCCCCCGTGGCTAACACTCCTCCTCCTCCTCAGCATCCGCAAACGGATTTCGCGAAGATTTGCAAGGACTTTAAGGCGATGGGTGGCAAGAATTTTATTGGGATGGAGACTTTTGTTGAGGCAAGAAACTGGTTAAAGGAAACTGAAGACCTCTTTGATATCTTTGATATAGAAGACCATAGAAAAGTTCTGTTGGCAGTATGGCTATTGAAAGAGGAAGCTGCATATTGGTGGGTAGTCACCACCACTACTAGGCCAATTCAGACTTGGGATGACTTTAGGAGAAGGTTCAGATTGAGGTTTCTATCATCGACAGAAGAGAACCTTCGGATGGAGAGGTTCCTATCTCTAAAGCAAGGGGACATGACAGTTAGGGAATACGTGGATAAGTTTAATCAACTTGCTCGGTTCGGTCTAGACTTGGTTAACACAGCTCAGAAGAAGGCCCTAGGCTTTGCTCTAGGATTAAATGAGCCATTACACGGTTTGGCCATGTCTCATATACCCATGGGGGCGACCTTCGAGAGTTTGGTGAATATGGCCCTGCTTCAAGAGGAAGATAAGGGTGGTAAGAAGGAGGTCAAGGCAAATGAGTCTCAAGGCGAGAAGGTAGATTCCGGAAAAGGAGGCAAGAACAACAATAGCAAGGACAACAAGTCAAGAGAAAGGAGGAAGTGCAACTTCTGTGGGATTACTGGGCACATAGCCAAAGACTGTAGGAAGAAGAAAAGGAAGTTGGGAGAATGCTTTCATTGTGGAGAGTCTGGACACTATAGTAAGGATTGCCCGAAAAAGCGAGGACAAGGGAAAAGGAAAACTCAGCGAGCAGGACCTTCTGGAGGGCTAGTGCATACTCTCAACATCGCTCCAGTTCTTGATCGAGGTAGTATTTCTATAGAAAACCTTGTTTACATTTCTGATTATCCTGTTCGCACCTTGTTTGATTCTGGCACATCGCATAGTTTTATTTCTGATCTTGTTGAAAGTTTGCACCTAAGTACTAGTCTAGTTGAGGATACCGTTAGAAGTTTCAAATCCAATTGAGGGTTTTGCCCATCTATCTGCGATTTGTATGGATTTGAGAATCTCTATCTTGAGCGTAGAATTCATGTGTAATGCTTATGTTCTCGGGTTTATGGGACACGGGTTGATGTTGGGCATGGGTTGGTTGTCCCGTTATGGAGCCATTCTTGACTTTGAACATAGGGTTGCGAGGCTCATGACTCGCCTCGGTAATACCCTCGAAATCTCGTGTGACCTTTAGGGTTTCGTCATGATTAGTTATCTAGAATCCCTTGACACCTTTATTGGAAATTTGTAATCCAATCGAGTAGTGTTCGCCACTAAGGCGGATAGTCCATTCCGCTTAAGCATGGGTTATAGAAATCACCCTAGTAAGAACATTTGGCAACGTAGAGTGGCATTTGTTTTCAAGGGATAGTTCTTCTGCGTGGAATACCGTATGGTATGTAAACGAGATCCAGGATTCACTAACGAATTTTGGAAAGCTTGCATGAAACCATGAGTACTTAGTTATGTTTAAGCCAAGTATTTTAGGAAAAGAATAAGTGGAAGTGGAACGAGAGGCAACGGTGAAATGAGTTCTAACTCATATTTTGGAAATAAGAATTAAGAGCTACGAAATTGTGAAGTTAAAAGACGGTCAAGGCACGATGGGATTGAGCACAAGAAAATGCGGCCTAGAAGATTGAAGACTAGATACGCGCATTATATCTCTTTTTAAGAGTATGTCCTTGACCCCTACTATTCTGTAGAGCTTACTCGCATGCTATCTTTTAAGTATATCCTCTCGGTCCTATTCTCAATCTTAGTTCTGTTGCAAACCCCATAAGGAGTATGACTCGCCTGTTTGTGATTTATAGTTGGGGTGAAGATTTCCATTAAGATGACCAAACTATTTGGGCTTTATGGGATATGGGTCATAGTTGATAGACTTACGAAGAGCACCCATTTCCTTCCAGTAAAGAACAAGAGGACTGTATCAGGTTTAGCATATGTTTATCTTCGAGAGATAGTGCGATTGCATGGAGTTCCTTCCAGCATAGTTAGCAGTTGTGACCCAATCTTCACCATCCAGTTCTAGAATAGTTTGCAAGAAGCGATGGGTACGCGATTGAATCTAAGTACAGCCTATCACCCCCAGACGGATGGCCAAACCGAGAGGGTGAATAGAGTACTAGAAGATCTGTTGAGGCTATGCATTTTTGACTTTGGTGGTACTTGGGAAGACCACCTTCCTCTTGTAGAGTTTGCTTATAATAACAGCTACCAAGCAAGCATAGGAATGACACCATTCGAAGCTTCGTATGGGAGGCCGAGCAAGTCACCAACATGTTGGTGGGAGACGATGGATAAGCTTATACTTGGGCCCGACATGATAAGGGACACATCCGAGAAGGTTGAGTTGATTTGAAGGCGGATGAAGACGGCCCAAGACGGACAGAAATCCTATGCTGACAAGCGAAGGACAGATTTGGAATTCGAAGTTGGAGATATGGTTTTCGTGAAGGTTTCTCCTTTGCGAAACGTGGTTCGTTTTGGAGCAGTTGGAAAGATAGCACCAAGGTTCGTAGGACCCTTCCCTATCATAGAGAGAATTGGGAAGACGGCCTGTAAGGTGGAATTGCCCGAGAAGCTGGCCGGAGTGCATAATGTTTTTCATGTCTCGCATCTCCGAAAGTGCCCACATGAGTCAGCCGAGGTAGTTGAGCCTAGCATTCTTGACGACACGGAGGTATAGAAAGAGGCGACCATGAGGCGAGCTCCGATTCGTATCTTGGGAACGGAGATCAAGAAGCTGAGGAATCGAGAAGTCAAGTTAGTAAAGTGAAGCCGAAGAGGATGCAACTTGGGAAACCGAGGAGAAGATGCGCGCGCTTCACCCATTTCTTCTTGAGGGTACATTCTCGATCTCTTTTCCTAGCCAGCATATCTTTCTTTCACTATCCATGTTTATCTTGTTATCTCGTTAACCTTGTCATGAGAACCTTAGGTAGAAACCCTTTGGATGAAACATGTATTTGAAACATGTTATGCTTGATGTTTGCAAGTGGTTGCAAGTGTTTGCAAGTGGATACTCGTGGATGCATGATACACATTAGGCACTAAGATCGGCTCACACACTTTCATATTGCATATGCATGAGTGTTTATGCTTATTCATGGTTGAAACTTGTTATGCTATCACGTGGATGTTGCATATGGATGAATGTTATGTGCACTCATATAGAGATTATGAATTATGTTAGGAATTTTCATACATATGGACTCATTTCACTAACATGCTTTGCATTAAGGAGGTAAACTGAATCAGTAACCGCCCGATTTTCGCATTAGATAAGTACATATACACACACCTTTGCATATGATCATACAGCATTTAGAATCCTTTAAGGACAATGACTGCTCGTGGATGATGTTTTGAGTAGATGGATGATGGATGGTAGGATATGTTCTTCCTAACTTGAAGATTTGGGGACGAAATCCTTTAAGGAGGGGAGAATGTAACAACCCGGATTTTTAAATAACATGTTATAACATAAACCAAGGCAGAATTAAATGATAAAATTTGAATCAATGGAAACGGGCTGTGCCATTGCGTTTGTCTCGGAATATACGCGAAATAGAGTCCGAGTTTTCGAAAATCGGAGTCCGTATGACCAAGTTATGGCCCGTCAAAGTTTTCAGAAAATTCAAATTTAAAAACAGATTTCAAAATTCAGCTGGGCAGGGAAGGCGGGAAAAATTCCCGCCACCCCAAGTCGACCGGGGAGTCGACTTGGGAGTCGACACACCCCAGGTTGTGTCGACTGCCCAGTCGACACCCCTGTCGATTTGGGTGGTCGGCCAGTCTAGCCTGGTGCACCTGTTTTGGCTCCTGGGTCATGTTTTGTAGGCTAGTGACGTGAATTGATGGCTCAGATCTAAACTAGGGTTAATCCTATGGCCTAAACTAACCTAAACTTCTATAAAAAGTCCCTAAGACCTAGCCTAAACCCTCATTAATCATTCCTACAACTAAACTATGCCAAAATGTTTCTTGATCATGGCCTCCATCTTCATATCATGGCCTCCATCCTCTTCATGAAAATTTGAGTGTCCTAAGCTAGTAAAGGAGCCACCTTTCTTCATCAAAACAAGGATCTTTCTTCATACAAATCAAAGGAGCTTATAGTTTCTCAAAACAACTTGGAGCTTATATGCGATTGGGGTTCTTTAGAGTTGCTAGTGGCTTCGTCTCAATCTTATTTATATTTTATAAGTCTTCATAGCATTGTAAGCCCTATTCTACTCTTAAATTCTAACTATGAAGTTAAATATGACATGTTGCAAGTTTGAGTTTGGGCCTAAGTATGATTTGTGCTTTGATTCTATCATGTTATGCATAGATTTATTCTATGCATGTTTGTAAAGCTATCACCTTGACTTTGTGCATAGAAAACTATGAGCTTTGATTCTATCATGTTATGCATAGATTTATTCTATGCATGTTTGTAAAGCTATCACCTTGACTTTGTGCATAGAAAGCTATGAACTTTGATTTGAATTGTTGCATAAAGCAACATAGAAACTCTCATAAACCTTATGTTAACTTGCATATGATGTTATATGCGAATCACTTGCTATCATCCCATATTGTTTATGGCCATGTTTCACCTATTTTGCTAAAGTTGATATCATGCATGTTTTGAGGCTTATAATGTAATATGCAAGTTTATGAACACATTTGCCTCATATGCCACCAAGTTTAACTTGTGGCAAAACCTTAACCCCTCATGTTCCTTAATATGCTTGTGGCCAAATCACCCTTAGGCTATTATGCATGCTTGTGGCCAAATCACCCTTATGCTATTTGGTATGTTTGAGGCCAAGTCACCTTTTATGCTATCATACATGTTGAGGCCATATGCTAGTATGTTGAACCCCTTTTGGCCTCAAATATCACCATGTTTAATTTGTGATAGATTTTGCCATCTTATGCCCACCTTGTCATATAGTTATGTTCCCTCTTTGATCTATTTGCGTTGATGCGAATTTACGTGCGATGGGAATACGTTATGGGTAGTTGGGCAAACTTAAATAACATGAGAACATGACTTGAAAATATGACATGAAAGTTTGACATGTGTTTATGCTTGAAAACATGGACTTGGACATGACTTCTAGAAAACATGAGAATGGCCAACTCGAGGTTGGGTTGAGTTTGTAGCATAAATCTACCCGGAACCGACCGGCTTAACTAGTGGCTACAAGCAATAGGACCCAATGTGAGTAGTTGGTCATGTCGCACTTAAAACCCGAGGTTAGACTAGGCTGTGGTGTAAAGCTACCCGGACCCGCCCGGCTTAACTAGTAACCACAACAAAGTCTAATGTGAGAGGTTGGGGTGCATTAAGTTAATTAATGCCACATGGTAGGGTTAAGTCATGGACTGCTTGAATATACTTAACTAATTAAACACGATGGATTGGTAGGGTTAAGTCATGGACTACTTGAATATACTTAACCAATTAAACACGATGGATTGGTAGGGTTAAGTCATGGACTACTTGAATACTTAACCAATTAAACACGATGGATTGGTAGGGTTAAGACATGGATTACTTGAATACTTAACCAATTAAACCCGATGTATTGATAGGGTTAAGTCATGAACTGCTTGAATACACTTGACCAACTCAATACATGGTTAGGATAGGGTTAACCACACTTAACCCTCTTGAAATCCTAGTTACGTGGTCCTTTTCAGCAGTAACCAACTTGGAAGTATCATGGGTACCCTGGACTAGGCTAGGGTGGGGCACGATTACTAGAATGATTGTAAGAGACCAAAAGAGACGGTTGAAGGGTGCACCGGTTGTTCAGGCGGACCATGGTCGTGCACATTAAGTCCGGAGTTGAATATTGGCACCAGTAGGTTTAGACTACGCGTGCTTGAATTGTGTCTGTGGTTTACACCTTAGGGCTGGATACACCCTGGGGTGGACCTTGCACAGTTAACTACATTCCACGATTAAGCCGTATGACACCGATACACGACGAGTTAGGCTTATAGGGAGCCGATCGACTAGACCGAGTAGTTGGACCTTGATTTAGGTCACTTCATGATATTGGGCCAGCTTTGGGCCAAGGGATCATTTCTTGTTTATACTTGACATGGATTGGAATACTAGTACACACCTGGTGCAACTTAACCTTGTATATGCGATGCCACACTTGATCTATCTTGTTAACATTTCACCATGCCAGTTATCACCCTATGTTTCATCTCTGCTTTACATGTCCAGTTAACTTTATTAGTTTTTATACGAATAGTAGATAGGACTTACCAGTCTTTTGACTGACCCATTTTCTTTCGCCTCTTTTCTTCCGTTCCCCCCCCCCCCCAGGTTTACAGGGTGGGAACACTGGTACCTAGCTTGGATCTTTAGCTTCTTTTCTGGATAACTCATGTACGGTTTGGACTTGAGCATGCTATGGCTTTATTCTGCTTTGGGGATAGTTTACTTTATGTTATTTCCAGTTTTCAGTTTATGTTTTTCTAGACTTTGTTTTGTGGAAAATAATGACTCAGTACTTTGATGTAACTTGACTATGGTTTTGAAATACTAGTTTTATCCGCTGCTTTACTTACTCTGTTTTACTTATATGTTCTGTCTTGTGATATCTGCATGCATGTTTACCTCGTTTAACGCCCCTCCAAAGCTAGTGCCCTTGCAAGAATGGTATTGGCGGAGGTGGGGTGTTACATACGAGGTGGGACTCCGTCATGGCCCCAATGGATCTGGTGATCAAAGCGATGGATATCGTATGCTTTACGCACTAAGTGAGAGATGTGAGGATGATTCTATGTTTGATGTTTGTTACCACCATGACACACACACTTCCATTTTTCACTCTATGCTAGTGTTACCTTAGAGTATTGTACATCTTGTTATGCTAACTCTTTGGTTGCAGGTCTAGGTCGGGTATGATTATTTATACCTGTTATTGCTTTATTTAGTTACCCGGTTTTGCTATCGCTCACACCAGACTTACGTCTGACCCAGAGTTTTATGCCTCTTCTTATTACTCTAGGTGCTCTTAAACGAGTAGACTAGAGGCAAGTTAGGTGGTTATGCACAAGCAGCTGTCCGAAGATGAGCATGAGGCTTCCACACACTTTATACATATACTCCTTGTGTTGTTGTTGGTCACAACTTTGGGCATTAGTATTGTACCTCTTTTATTTCCTCTGAGAGACAGTATTTAAAGTTGTAATAATTGGATAAGAAACTGTATTTTAGATTTCACTAATCTGATGGATATGGTTTAGTTTTCAGCTTATGTATTGTCTCGCCTATTTATATCAAGTTATGTTATTATTATATTTTATTCCATGCGCTGTAAGGTATACTACAGGTTCTTGGCGATTCATCATTTCAAACCCTTTCTTTTGACGATCGTCCCGTACCAGTTAGGCATTGGCGTAGTGCATTTCAAGGGAAATGTCTGATGGTGTGGGGGCGGCCGTCACACCTTGGGAGTAGCAGCTTTAACAGCATTCCAATTCATGGCCCTGCCCTGAAGCTGGCGTGAAGCTAACCTCATTTTCATGGTATCATCGAGCCTAAGATCCTCAAAGATACGTTTACAAGTATCAATCCAATATTGTACTTCCACGGCCAACTTCGTCCCTTGGAACGGTTTACCACCCAAACAGGTAAAGTCCTTTTTCATCATCGGAAAGTCGGCCCTAGGCGCTTGCATAAGTGCACCACCACCCTCAGCAACACTCGGAGCAGCTCCTTGCGTATTTTTAAGCATTTCCCTCATGAAAGAAATAAACATTGGTTGCATCTCGGAAGTATTAGTATTGTTGGATCTTGAGCCTGCTCCTTCCTAATTCTAGAAGCGGCGTTCCTAGCAGCATTCCTTGCTTGAAGACTCACCATTCACTCGGTAAAGGAGTCGATCAATCATCCTTCCAAGGAATCCTACTTAGCGGTGTATGTATAGTGCGACTTCCTTAAATATATTAATAGTATATTTATAGGTATAGTTTTGAAACTGAAATACCACAAATACATGCTCTTATGTACGTATACTCTTCCCCTTGGCACCACCTGCTTAGGCCAAACTACACAACCAAGGCTCTGATACAAAATGTGACAAATGCCATGTATCAACTGACAATCAATAATTTGCAGTGGTGGTGCTCGAATAATACAAGACAATCATCAAGTTGAAACAAAAATAACCCAAATAACCTATCATATATCTCATAGTGCATGGAATAAAATATAATAATAACATAAGTCATGATATAAAACAGGCGAGACAGTGTAAACTAAATGAATCACAACCTCAGAATAACAAATTCATATCACATCATAAGTACCAAAGTAGATAAATATAGGTACATCTCTAAAATACTATCTCTAAAAGAAGATAGCTATTAATGCCCAAAGTATATATCAACAAATACAAACATGGATAAGCGTATATATGTAATACATGGGTGCCTCCTGCTTGTCTCTGGTCAGCTACTAGATTTGCCAACTTGCCTCTAGTTTGTCCATTTAAGAGCACCTAGAGTAGTAAGAAGCAAATCATAAAACCCTAAGTCAAACAAAGTCCAGTATGCGCGATAGTAATATTAATTACTAAATGATAACATAATAGGTATAATAAATCATACCTGGCATGGCCCTTCATCCAAGAGTTAAAAAATATAATCATGTGCTCTATTATATGGTAATCACGATAGTAAGTATAAGTGGAAGTGTGCATGTTGTAATGGTAATAAACTTCCAAACATAACAAACATCCTCACATCCATTCACTCGGTGCGCCAAATAGGCAATGCTCAGTACTAGGTCACCTTCTCCATTGAGGCATACATAGGCTCTACATCGACGAGATCTATTCAACTTCCACTATGTCGTACATCGATGGACTATAGTATATGGCTCTACCCAGTCCAAACATCGACAGGCTTTGGGGTCCAGGCAAATTAAGCTCTACATCGATGAACTCTAATTTATCACTATGTCTCCCTTTAGAAGGTGGATCATACTCCTAATCATCGTCTATCCCTTTGCGCATGCACCCATAGCGAAGTCCATTATAGAAGTCACTCCAATAGTTCCCATCTGGATCCTTGGTGATAACTACCATTTGGACTTTTCTTCGTGTCTCGTGTATAACTAGTTGTGTTGGAGTTTACCTTCAAAAGATCTCATTCGTCATCGTGAGTAAACACCATGTCGTGCGCCATCATAAAGAAGCCATGTCCTCAGCCCCTATTCAAATCGACCTTCATTGGCTTGACATAGTCGAGAGTCTCAAGACGGACACACAATGTCATACCTAGATCGGCTATGCCAATCCAGGCCTGAACACCATATCTGGATCGGCTATATGGACTCAGAATTGGTTAATATCTCAGGATCGGTATGCCGATCCAAATCTATTTGATCCAATCCGGATCAAAAATGTCCATCCGAAATCTTAGCCTCTAGTGAATTGGACCCTCGACTCAAACATCGAGCCAAGATCCCCACTTTTGCTTTCCTGCAGCCCCCTTTCCTTTGTGCTTTTGACTGACCCGAACCTAGCCGAACCAACTTAGATGACCCGAACTTCAAAGCCCCATATCTTGAGATTTAGAACTCCAAACGACTTGAAATTTGTACTATACCATCCCGGGACCTTCCTTTTCATTCCTACAAATTTCCATCTAATTCTAATGATTTTTTCCAGATCAGCCTAATCGAACTGACCTAGCCGACCCAAAACTTGTAGCACTTTCAGAATGGTTTCTAACGTCCGATTTCTCTATTAGACATTGTTTGCATCCATCCTAACGTTCCTAGACAATGTCTTAACACACAGACAATGTCTTAACACACCCAACAACTAAAAAAAATCAACCAAACAAGTTCAAAACACCCAAATAAGCTTGTTTTCTCCCCCCATAATCCCCTAAATTTTGGGATTCACAAATTGAAACCGAATCAAACTAAATTTGCATATATGTCATTATAGGATTAATAATGAATTAAGAGCATTTTCCATATTTTTATGAGGTTTTTATATGTTAGTATGGCCAAATTAGTGAGTAAGAACATTATTACTTATCTTAATCACTCCAAAGAAGGTAGACTGGAAAGTAATGATGTTTTTGGTTCAGATTCCATGGTTATGCAGCAATCTTTGTCCCTTCTTGATGTTGATTTAACTTGTCTTGCCATTAATTAGGTAGCTAGTTAATTAAAGAAGGAGAGGTGGAAGCTAATAATAGGTTATTAGATCTATTTTGGGAGTTGGGAAAGTGAATAGGAGATGATTCCCTTATCCTTTCATCCCCCACAAGTTATTTAACCCGAAAAGGGTATTGTGCCCTTCCCCAACAACCCATCCAAGCCCAATTGTGCTGCCTAATCCTCTCTAAAACTTGTTTCAGTCATTCCTCGCCAATGATAAGTCTGTTTTCTTATAAGGAATGGGAAACCACATCTGGATCCAATGAAAGTGGTTTCGGGTCTATGTCCCTTACCCATCCTAAGTTATAGGCGAAACAAGATTCGCCAGGTGTAAAACGGTCACATTAAAATTCACCAAAAATGGTGAAAGTAGGAAATGACCCTGATAGTCATTTTCCAACGTTATACAGCTATATGACCTCATAAGAAGATAAAATAAATATCCTATGATCCCCTGATGCGTAGAATATGGGTCGTTGCAAACGTACTCAATTCATCTAATATAAAACTACAGTAGTTAAGGATCACATTCTAAACAAGCTACAACACAACACATAAAAAACCACAGAACAAAATACATATAAATACAACCGCAGAATACAATATGTACATGTTCTACATACTCGAATGGTTTCATATAAACAAATACATATACAACATACCCACAAATGAATAAATATGCAAATGACACAAATATACAACTACACAACTAAGATAATAGCTCTAAAGGAACAATTATATATGTATCAACTAACCATGAACCAACCGCAACTATAACCTGAAACAACTTGGTCTGACCCGAGTAATGAATACACATGTCAACATGTTTGAATATATCAGTTATAATATGATAAGTGAATCAAATGTCAACAGACACTAATTCCTTTTCATAAGAAAAGGAATCTCATAATCACGGATTCACTTGAATCACAAATGCGGTAATTCATTTCCATCAGAAAGGAATACTATGCACTAGGGATAATAGATTCCACTAATATAAGTCATCAAAATTAATTCAATACTTACTCGTGAGAAACACAAACACAGACTCGGATATTTCCATCAACATAGATTACCCCAAATCTACAATTAGGGTAATTAATACTTTAAATTCCATAAACACATGATGGAAAACTCAAAAACGATAGAAATTCCATAAATCATAAGAATCGCGGAACTCATGGAACTTGGTTAAGAGTTCAAATCATAGAAAACACAGAAATCACAGAATGCAGGAACTCACTTGAGAGTTCAAAACAAAGATATGAAATCACCATATTCACAACACCCATAGATAGCCTTAAGTTATTCATACATACATATGTATATATATATCCCCAAAATTATGGAGAAATCATAAGGAAACATAAAACACATAAATATCACAAATTTGGATCCAACCCGGATTAGCCAGCTAAAGCTAAGCCGCACATGCAAATCACTGATGACTGAAGCCTATCAAGTACTATATATTAGATTTGGTACCATTATAGATGATCCGAAGGTCAAACACAGATGGCTCGAAAGCCTAGAATAGACGACCCGAAGGTCAAACATAGATTGGCCTGAAAGCCTAACACAGATGGCCCGAAGGTCTAGTACTGGCATTACCAAAAAACATGTCACAAACCATCACATAATATCCCGAAAAGTGGTAATTTCATACCACACACCCTCACTTATCAGTTTATACCCCGCAAGTCAATTTAATATTAGGAAAAAAATAAAATAAAAACACGGAAATCACAATAGTTTTGAATAGATAAGACTGGAACCAACCGAAATAATAAACCTATGTGTCCTATACAACATGGTTTACTAAATCTTTTAAATACCAACCTTGCTTTCTTAAAGGGTACAAAATTATGTGATTTTATATAAGAAAATACTTTATTAAAATCATGTTTTATCTAAAAATATTACAAGAAAAAGATTTTGGAATCTAGAAAGATATCTTAATTTTAGTATATTTATATAAAACCACTTTGAAATCGTTTTACTTAGGGAGATAGGGATTCATTATGAAATACCTTTGAAAACAATTAATTTGAAAATCGTGCACATGTACTCATAAATCACTAAGAAAACAACATGGAATAAATTATTAAAATTCATTGAAACTCCAAACTACGGATTCACGAAAATCTGGGCTTCTATATGGTAGTAGCAATCCAAAGCAGGCTCAAACAACATGGTTTTTCCCTTGAATAAAATCGTTCAAACATTCAAGATTTATATATGAATTTCTTTTCAAAACCATATCGAACAATCCAAAAAATTACACGATTTGATATTAGATACCATGTGATATAATACTCTCAATATTTACACAGAGATGAGCATCAAGAACATGCTCAGAAGCACACAAAAATATAGCAAAAAACTAGTACGATTTGCGTCAGAAGGGAAGGCATTTTTCCCAAGCTATGTCGACACAGAGAGCTTCCTGTGTCGACACAGAGCACGGTAATGCTCATGCATATCAAGACCCACTAAGGTCGAATTTTGGCAAAACGGCCTCGAATTCACTCAAAAATTGACATACGCAGAATAAATTTCATGGACTATCTGCTGAAACAACAATCCTAGAAATCCATCAAGAATTGAAAGAGATACGAAAACTCAAACATGAACTTAAGTCGTGTTTGGACCTTTTTCTCAAAAATCAATGTACAAACGATGAATTTAGCTGAAATACCACTTCAGTCATCAACAAAAACAAGAAACCAAACTATAATGTGTTAGAGAATCCTCGCCTTGACTTGATTAGAAAGATTACTTGGATTTGGCCTGATTTGGTTGCAAATAAAGAGTTTGAGGCACCTGAAACCTGCGTAAATGATAAACTCTGCCATGCAGCCAAGCACTCTTTCTATAACTTTACTTTCCAAAAATTTGAAGGGTGGCTTTCAAGCTTCAATTGGATTTCATATAAAATGAAGGCTACAAGCTTTCCATTTTAATTCTTCATTAATGAGGATTGGGTTTTGGGGAGGAGAGAGACGGGTTCTCCTTTTCTTCCATTGTTTCTCTATCTTCTAAGAAAGAGGAAGAAAAACGTGTCTATAGAGGAAAACGTACTGGATGTTATTTCCTGACTTTTCCCTCTCTAATTAACATTTGGCGGCCTAATTAAGCCTAGATCATTATAACAATGCTATGTGTAATTAAAACAAGCTCGTTTGGACAAGTGTTACTCTATTTCAACATTTATAACACATTCTTATAACTCATTCACAAAACGTTGTTTTGTTCACCATACAAAATTTTAACACATATGTTTTTAACAACTAAACATTGTTTTAATGAAAACATATTAAAATTCATATTTTACTAAAATACACATTTTACATATTAATTATGCAAAACTAACATTCTTAAGTTTTAAAAATTGCAGTGCTTACTTCCTCCCCATTGGCAACTAGGGTTTCCAATTTCTATTCCATTTCCAATTGGTTCTAATCTTCTTCCTACACCTCCTAGCTACCTTCCACATTCATCCTCATCCTCCCCTCTCCTCCTCCTCCTAGCTTTCGCCACTGTGGGTTAGTAGCTCATCCCCTAGATCTAGTCTTTAGCTTTGAGCCTTCAACTTCTACCTAACCTTCCGCTTCTCTGATCTGCATCTCTCTACCCCTTATCCACCTTTTTGACATCCCAACGCAGCTTTCTTCTCTATCTCTATCCCTAACCCTAGCTACCAGTGTCCTAGATTCCTCTGCGTGTTAGATCCATTTATTTGTCCATCTTTCCTTCCAAAGAGCTTGCGCATCTCCTTTTGGCTGCTTTCCTACGTCAGTCTGGCTCGGTCGCTTGTGTCCTACTGGATGTAGGTGATGTTCTTCTAGTAGGGGTTTGGGTATTGCTTGGTATTGGCATGTTGTGTTGAGTCTGTTGGATGTTGTTGTCTCTATTTAATCTGAAAGTGGTCGTACTTATTCTAGGTGTGCTGTTTTGGTGGTTTTACTGGACAGTTGTTTTGTGGTTTTGATTTTTATTTGGTAGGTATCCTTGCTACTAGGCCAGATCTGATTTTGTGTGTATTTTACCTTGGAGCCTCCTGTTTCTAGTTGATGTTGTAAGTTGGGTCCCTTCTTCAACATCTGCTTCTACTTCAATATCTGCTACTCGGCTTATTTGTGATTTCGCCGGTCTGTGGTGGCTGCCGAGGGAGAGTTCTTTTGTATTGAGTACCAACTTCCTTTCTATATGCCCTGTTGTATCTCACTAGAAGGATAGTTTTGAATTAAGGTGAAAAGTCAAGCTGATTTCCAGTATTGGATCCATTGATTAGCTGTGATACTTCATTCTCGGCATTGATTCAACCTCTGCAACGGCTTCACAGTATATATGGTCGCTGAGATTGGCCATGAGCAAAGAAATTTCAAATTAAGCTGTGTTTATAAATTAGGACTACTGGCAGCCTGTTAATTTAGCAATGTTGTGTATAGCTTAGTGTTGCGCTATATTTTGATTTGCTTATAATGTTTTGTAACTCATCTCACCCTGCATGGTGATAGATAATAGTTTAGAACTTTGATAAGGCAAACATGTGTGTAGCAGATAGGTGATCTACCTATCTCTTGTTATATTTTGTACTCGTTATTTGCTGCAATGAAAAGTGGTACGGTCCACTATAAAAACCGGTTGGCTTTACCAAAAAAAAATCTATGTAAATTCCACTTTCTTGATACAACAAACACAAAGCCGTATGAAAATATTTCAACACATTTAAATACCGATTTCTTA
Organism: Allium sativum; assembly: GCA_030737875.1. Lineage (NCBI taxonomy): Eukaryota > Viridiplantae > Streptophyta > Magnoliopsida > Asparagales > Amaryllidaceae > Allium > Allium sativum. The sequence continues at coordinate 336,587,481 of CM060918.1, read as the reverse complement.
TCAATATTTATGCTTTTATATTTTTATTTACAATAAGCCTAAATATGGAGATTCACTCTGTAATAAAATCCATTATTCACAGTAATTCACCAAGTCATTGCATTTACACTGTTAAAATATTTTTTAACACAAAATTTTCACATGAACCTATATAATAAGATTTTTAAACATGGATTTGAACCCAAATTTTTATTTTATTTTATCTTATCAAGAAATATAATTCACATTTCCATACAAAACTTTACTAATTATTAGTTATCTTGTTAGATTAACCGAACACTTCATATTGAAAATATATTTCTACTTAAATATAATGGCTTATTATAAGTCATGTATTACTATAAACATATCATGTAATTAGTACAAAATGACTGATACATCGTTTATGATGGGAATAACTGTTGTAGCACACACACCCCCACCCCATATCATTTATTTCTAGAAGAAGTGATGTCTATACACCAAATAGATATCAGTTCATTTTAAGTGAAATGATGTCTGTGTGGCATTTAGACATCATTCCCCTTTAAAGGAGGGATGCCTTTGTTCTGTTTATACACTATTTTTGTTCTACATAACTGATGTCAGTTATAATTTTAAACATCAATATTTTTCCTTATATATGCCCTACCGTAAAAATGCAATACCAAAAACAAATATGCAATACCAATACCAAAAACAAAAATGTGGCCATAAACATTAAACAGAAAATATTCTTACATTCCATAAAACCATCCACCACAAACATTAAACAAGCATATGTTCTTACATTCCATAAAACCATCCACCACAAACATTAAACAGAAAACATTTTCTTACGTTCCAGAAAATCATCCACACACATGCTAAATGGTAGAGTGGCTAGTCATATCGGAATTATTGATAGTACTAGTTTCACTTCTTCCATTTGGGTCACTGTGGCCAGTCTCCACTTGTTTTACTTCTCTATCGCAAACCCAGTTTTTTTTTGTTCTCGGTTGTTGCAGCTTTGTCTAGGAACCGGTTATGTGCAGGTTGATTAGAAAATCATGCAAACATTCAAAAATGATATATATATATATATATATGTGTGTGTGTGTGTGTGTGTGTGTGTGTACATATACACACAAACACATGTATACATGTGAAATAAATGTTATGTGAATCTAATATGTATGATTGGTTCACCTCTCCTTTAATTAGAAATGGTACCATTTAGATAAGGAAATGGATGAGGCCCTATTGAGAAAATTATCCTGAATGTAAACTATGGATGCAACACCAAGAATTAATCCTCCACACAGACCGCAGTTCCACCAATTTAATATGACATCTTTTTCTTCCTTTCAATTGGATTATTGTCATCAAACTGATCTGCTCCAAAGCTTTCTAGAGAAGGTTTTTGTCCCCTAGTGCCAATGGATATCATATAAATGACTATGAAGAAGATCACTTCATGTCTCTTCTGTGTTTTGGTGCATGTGTCTGTGTTACAAGTTTCCAGACTTGGAATCAGTCGCGATAAAGTTAGAAGCATGAGGCCCTGTTGAGAAAATTCAAAATATAATAAAAATAGGTGTCTGAACTGACTTGCTTTTATAAGCTTGCTTAGTTGATAACATAACCATTTTACTTTTTTCTTTGAATATTTAGATAAATCTTAAATTTTGTATCATGTGGAGTATAAAAATAAGTTTTCTTGAAGTGTATTTATCTGAACATCAGAACATGTATATGCAATTAGCACGTATATGTGAAAGTAACATCTGAATTTTGATGTTAATAGAAATTGTCTGTATAATTCATGAGGACATACATACCTGGTAAGTAGAAGAAGCAGTTCCGAAAACAAAATTTTCTGGGAAGCTTGCTCTACTAATAGCCTCTACATTGGAGAAGATAAAAAGATTCAAAACATGATAAAATTCCACCATTTTTGACCTTTACCATCAATGACGCCTTTGCCATTTAAATGCATGTCTTTTAAACAGTAAAAAAGGTGTTGCCTCTTGTTACTTGCATTTAACTATGATCGAGGTCCGTCTGGTGCAATGATAGTTCCATCCACCTGTGTTAAGTCACAACTAATACATACAAGTATACAACACAACTAATCTAGGCCATGTCAGATCACAAAATGAATATTTTAAACCCAAAATATGATGTTGCTTTGATAAGACTAGCGAAAACAGTAGAATTGATCAAGAAAGTGTAGCCCTTCGGTGCAAGTACGACTGCATGTTAAGCTATTCACGAAAATTTCGATGCTAGATTAAGCTAATTAATAATAAGCCCCGTTACTATAGCAATGTAAAATGATCAGTAAAAGAAATCAGCATAACAATAACTGTTATTACAGAGGATGGCTTACTTATATATGAAACATAATGCAGAGGAAACCAGTTCCGCTACGTCAGTGCAGTAGCCTTATGCATATGAAGAAAATCTTGATTTATGTAAAGTAAAAAGAAACTGGTGGCTAACTATCCAGCCATTCGACCCTTTCCAAATTCCAAGTGCACGATCTCTAACAAATTCACAATGGTCTTCGAGTTGAGCAGTTTCACGGTGATCATCTGCAGTAAAAGTGATTTATACATAGCCAAAATATTAATAAAAATATACTGAAAGTAACACATCCATGATAGGAACACACTCACTTTGTTCATTATTGACGATCTCTTTTCTGATTGTTTCCTCCTAATGTTATTATGCTTCTTTTTCTAAATGCTTTCTAGCAACCAACCCTCCCTCACTATAGGTACGGTATAACCATTTCTTCTATAACACCACCTTTCTCTCTAGGTTAAATACAAAGTAAACCACCTATACAATACTTAGAAGAAGATTGGTTTCTCTGTTCAGTTTCCCACATCAATTCAGGTTTCTCTAGCCTCAGCAATATTAATAATCGAGATTGCAAATGCGGTTCAGGTTCAACTTGATTATTGATGGCCTAACACAAAATTTTGCAATCTTGATTATTAATATTGATGGGGGAAGAGCTTAAAACTAGTTGTCTTCATCCCTTTAGGTGATCAGTTAAGAAGAAATCAAGTTTCCCTATGTAACATAATGCTTCTCCACTGTTAACCAATGGAACACTTGTACAAACATTTTTATGATAAGTACAACATTTTTATGATATGTAACATTCAACATGTTAAGTAGTACTATCAGAAAGTATATTCCAGAACCATGTCGACGAGGTGTTCAGTAACTTTAAGATATTGCGACCAAATTCCATGAAGATGGAACATTTGCGTTTTATTAAGTACTAAATCACGAGTTATATGCATATATCTGAAGATAAAAGAGGTACTGAACAAGCATTTTGTGAGCTGGTTGAGGAAACTCTTCGAAATGATAAAGTTGATCATATGGACGAATATTTTTACTACTTACTGTTTAATATTTTGGTCTGGTTAACTAAATCAACTAACCTCAACTTATCTTGGGAGTTACTAAATTGATCCATTGAAACTTATTGATTTTCGGAACTTAGGTTACTAAATTTCGAAGCTCTTTAATGACTAAAAACTTTATTTTAAAATTTTCATCATTTCAAAGTGTTTCCTCAACCAGACCATAGAAAGCTAGGTCAATACCTCTCTTACCTCCACGTGTACGCATAGAACTCGTGATTTGATTCTTAATAACCCGTTAATGTTCCATTTTCATGGAAATAAGTCGTAGTATCCTAAAAATACTAAACACTTGCTGATATGAATCTGAAATATACCTCTTGACAGCACTACTATACACTGACAAGGAACTTTGATAGGAGATCCTACCATGTTAGTGTTACGTTTCAAATTAATTGTCAATCCATTGAATGTAGTCAATTAATTTAGTAACTCTCAGGATAAATTGAATGTAGTCACTTAATTTAGTAACTTCCAAGTCAAATTAACTTAATTTAGTAACTCCCAAGTAAATTGTCAGCTCATATAAATTAGATTTCTTGGCCACAAATGAATATCACTATATATCACTAAAAGCAGTAATCTTTCATGTATATCACTATATATATATATATATATATATATATATATGTGTGTGTGTGTGTGTGTGTGTGTGTGTGTGTGGATAGCCCGGATTTACATGTTCAATCACAACCGACAGGGACGGAGCCAGGAATTTATTTGGGGGGGGAGGGGGGGGAGGGGGGGAGGGAGGGGGGGAGGGGATTCGAAGGGGGGCCAAAAAAAATTATACTAATTTACCCTGAAATTAATGGAAGAAGGAATGTGGATGAATTCATAACTTGAAATATAATTTAGGTGAGATAAAATAGGTAGAAAACATACCTACCGATTTGCAAAAAACTTCTCTGCAAACAATATTATAAGTGTATATCCCACATACTTCTAGCCTGCACTGTTATCTTCAACTCGTGGAAAAACATAGTTGGAATATTTATCATCTCCTAAAAAATAATAGGCTAACTAAAACTATGTTCTTTTTTCTAGTACACTAAAGTAGGCCACTAAGGCTAAAGCCCATTAACAAAACCAGGGCACATTCATTCTTTTCTTCTTGGAAAGTAGGAGGAAAAAACAAACAATGTTCTAGGTCCTTCACTTCTAAAGCTTGAAACAAGATTTCATTACTAATTAACTTAAACAAAATATGAAACTAACACGCTCATTTAATTCTAAATCTTGTAGTGAATTATTGCATAAGGTCAGATTGTCAATACATACATATATGTTTAGATTTATCCTAAATCTGCTATTAGTTTTAAATTCTTACCTTTGCTTATCTTTGTTTTTCTACTTTGGTGAAGTTAAAGTTCTGCAAAAAGAAGAAGACAACATTCGTTAAGATATACAAGTCTAAAGAATGACTATTTGAAAGCAGCAAGGAAACAGAAGAAAAATACAATGTTTTTGACTAGTATAGATAAACATTTTACAATAGAATATTTATCTATTACCTTTGAGATTTGAGCTTATGCTTCTGGCATCTTGTTAAAAGATGTAAAAGAGTCATTTTGATTTGAGCTTATACTCCTATACATGCAAATCAGATGGAATAAAATAAAATAAAATTAATTAACATATATAAACACATTCTGATTGCAAAGTGGGTATACCTGTTTTGAACTTGTTTCTCTGTTCAGTTTCCCACATCAGTTCACGTATCTCTAGCCTCATTAATATCAATATCGAGATTGCAAATATGGTTTAGGTTCAACGTGATTATTGATGGCCTAACACAAATTTTTGCAATCTCGATTATTGATATTGAGGGGACAAAAGCCTAAAATATAATGCTTCTCCTGGGCCTACAAGGAAATTTCGTATGAAATGTATCAGTTAAGTGTCACATATTGCAAAATTCATAAACTCTCAAGGCATATGCTGCACAATTTATATACTGTGTAACTCATATATGTAATTCATAAACAAGATTTACAAGTTGTACAACCGTGTTTAAGAAACTTCGTGCAAAATTCAATTGATTCTTCTTCGAGATAACTTTCAACGGCCTTCGGAAGGAAATAACCAACAGATTTAACTAACTTTAGGTAGGAAAGAACCAACAGAAGTTGTACAACTGCTGGTCCTACCTAAACTTTGGAAGGAGATAACTTCAACCAACTTTATTATTGCAAAATTCAATTGATCCTTCCAAAGGCCAGCAGTTATACAACTTTAACATAGACCAGAAAGTTTGGGAACAAACTAAATTGAAGATTTATAAAAGCTATACAACCTTCCTGAGAATATCGATTTTGTACATATGTAATACCAGGCAACACATGATCTTTAGGTAGGAACATAGATCTAAGCAGAAAATGCTTCAAAACAACTTACAAACCAAAAGCCGTACGAACAGAAAATGCTATACGAACATAGATCTGAGCAGCTTACCACTTACAAACCTAGATTTGAGCTTCGAGCTTCATAAATTAGGGCTTTCAGCTAATCGATTTGAGCTTTAAATAGAGCTTTGAGCTTCAAAAGCAGCTTTACAAATTAGGGCTTTGAGTGCGAGTGGAGAGAGCAGCTTCAGAAATTAGGGTTCGAGAGATTGGGGGGAAAAGTGGAAAAAATCGTGGGGGAAAAGTGATTTTTTTTTTTTTTGATTTGATTTTAACTTTAGTTTGGTGAAAATTTTGTATAAGGCGATGGGGGGAAATAATTTGGTTAAGGGTGGGAAACAAAATGTTAAAAGGGAAACTATTTGGGCGACTTGATTTTTCTTTTTTCTAAAGTGTGTATAAGACATCGCTCCTTTAATAAAACGATGGTCTAATTTTTCTATTTTTCTAAAGCGTGTATAAGACATCGCTCCATTACTAAAACGATGTCTGAAAAACCAACAACATCAATTTTAATATTGACGATGTTAAAAATCGTTTTGACATCGGCTGAAATTGCAAGCGATGTTAAAACTGTGATGTCTATTCTATTTTTTCTTGTATTGATAATATAGAAAGAGTTAAACATTTGAACATAAAAATTAAACATCGAAGTGATATATTTACGCAATCCCTTCCTTAAAACATTTTCAAATGTACAAAACATAAACAACAAGAATTAGATGGGGGAACACTGTACAATATACATACATACATACAAGTGTGTGTGTGAGGAGCGTTCCGGAGCACCCTGTTTTGGAGCACCCCTTTAGCACTCCTACCCTACTGTAAGCTATACTAATCCAAATCTAACAAGATTGTGTAGATCTTCAACCCACATATATATTATCATCTATCCAAAATTTGGGCTCGTGCCAACATAGTATGGCACAATGGAAAGACGTGCTCCTGTCTGATAAGAGGTGAGGAGTACGAGACCTTCTCTAATTACCATGTTGGCATATTAATCATTTTTCAAAAAAAAAAAAGTTCGTTCTAACATTCGTAGAATAATATATTTGATGTTTAAATTTAACGGTTCGAATAAATATCTAAACGGTGAATAACTGAACTAAGATTTTGAAAATGTGGAATGAACTCAAATTTTGGATAGACGATAATATATACATGAATTGAACATCCACAAAATTTTGTTGGATTTGGATTAGTGTAGCTCATGATAGGGTAGGGGTGCTGCAAAACACGGGTGCCCCCGGAATGCTCCTTTCTCCATATATATATATATATATATATATATATATATATATATATATATATATATATATATATATATATATATATATATATATATATATGGAGCGGATATTGGACACAAAATGAAATACAAAATTAGAGACACAAAATCTGAATCGTAGGATTTGTTTGTCTTTATGTATGAGGTGAAACTCAGGGAGAGATCTTGTGGTTGAGATTGCTTATAGTTGTGTCTAAATTTGTATCAACATTTTGTGTTTAAATAGACTTTCCTACATACATACATACATACATACATACATATATATATATATATATATATATATATATATATATATATATATTCATACACACACACATACAATACGAACATCATGTCAATGGTAACTATATGAAAATGAGTTATTTATGATTGTATTACATAATCATTGATGATCAGTAATGGCTTTTCGGTAACTATTGCCCTTACCATTTTGTAAATAACATTGCTATGCTACTTTTACTGCTAAGCAAAAATTGTTTACCATTGCCAATGTCAATTTGTTGGTATACCAATAAACGCTAGTTGTTGCACTGACAATGATAAATCGCCATATGCATAAAAGAGAAAATTTTGATTTATTTTTACGTTGGAACGATGCTTCATCATACATTTTATTGCGTTGCTTGATAAAGTATATCAATTATAAATAAACGAAATGTATTTTAACATCGTTGGAACTGAATTCATAAACTGATTCTTATCATTTTCTTATTTCTATGTTCGTAATGCAACATATTTAATGAACATGCATGTATGGTACGTAAACATGAAAATTACCCTTACCGCTTGTTTTAAGAAAATGTTGCCGATGTTTTTATTGTAAAAACTTTTAAATTACCATACATATTACACTGATGTACTGACTTTACTAAATTAAGGTATTGATTGACTAGTAATAACAGGATAATGAGAAATTTACAGCTATCATATATGGTTATCTTGATTGCTACACTTAGGCAAATTCATCATTTACAAACACATAATTAATAATACTTCAGTTAGTACTTAACGATGCTTTAATTTGCTAATTTCGAGAACCTGAAAGGCACGAAAGGAATAATCACTAAAGAGTGAATAAATTATTTCAAAATAATTTTATACATCAAAAGATTTTTTGATCTTTGGAAAAGTAAAGAAAATAAAATTGTACAAAACTAATTCAATATCTTCAATGCATTTTATTCTACTCATCCGGGCTCCAAACAAAATTTGAAGTGAACTTCTGCAAATCAGTATTTTAAATTTGAAAATTGTACACATATCTTCATTAATTCTTTTGTCTATTGTCCAAAAACATTTAAAAAAAAATTCTTTTTAATATGATAGTAATAAAAAACATAAAACTGAATGTTTTTAGCGTCATACTACCATATAAAATTAAGTACATTCGGTTTTACACTTTCTGTGTTAACCGGGAAAAAAAAAAAACAAGATTTATTACCAATGCATGTTTTTTATATAAAAAGATTTTATTAGACTACAAATATTTGCGGTATAAACGGGGTGCGGGAATCAGCTGCAGACCCCAGTTTTCCAAAGAAAGCGTTCACAAAATGCTGTTCAGAAAGACGTAACTCCAAGTTTCCAATTAAATGAACTCCCATCGAAAGAGTTAAAACAGTTACATATAAGATATTAATTACAAAACATATAACGAACCAATCAATACTTTCGTTTCTTTCTCTTTCCTGTTTCTCTGTTCCTCGTCTCTCTAAATGATTCAGAAAAACCCTAAATCTGCGATCCTTTTCTGCAAGGTATACCTTTCACTGCTTCTGCTTCTTCTGTTTTCTAAAATTAAGTCGAATCCGGTTCTTTCTATTCGCTCTGAAATTAATTATTGGGATTATGTTGAATCAACGTTTTTATTACTTGTATTTTGGGCAATTCGACCATTCTAGCAGATTTCTTTCAATTGATTTTATCCAGTATCGTTAGAATGTTAGCAGCCTTATGCTGTAAGTTGCTTGTTTCATTTTGGGTTTTCATTTCACTATTGTTTTTGGTTTATCTGGTAACTTGGGTTTGTTTCTCTTGTCATCTACTGATTATGATCTGTATTTTTTTTTTTTTTTTTTCTGATTATTATATGTGAAGCTGGACTTCTGAATTTGGGTTATATGTTGCATGACATCATCTACTTGAAATTTTTATATATTACGAGTGGTAGTTGATCTAATTTCCAGATCCAGATTTGTATATCCTTAGAAAAATTAAAAATTAATGTATAGTTTGGATCTTTGTGTAACCCAGAACATGCAGAGATTTCAATTCAGAGTAATAGCAAGCATTTTTCTTGAATGATTAGCTAGACAACTGCAATATCTCTATTAAAATTGGATTTTCAAGCCTATTTTTCTTAACGTTCATGTTTTCTGTTTCATTAGATAATGAAGTGGTAACGGAGAAGAAAGCTACATGCATGGATGATTAGATAGCGTCTCAGTTTAGTAATTGTTGCTGTACTCGAATAAGTCATTGAACTTACCGTTTGGATTAATGGCATCAAAGTCAAGCATGAAAAAGTTGAGCGAAACAAATTTTAGTCAGTCAAGCTCTTGCAAACCTCCTCCTATTGACATTCCTAGGAAAATGGAGCCTATCGATTGTTTTTTGAAAGGAGAGGTTTTCCAACCTAATGGGTCATTGACAAATGGAGTTAATTCACCGACGTACACTTTGGAGTCACTTCAGTTGACCGAGAATATAGATAAAGATGAAGAAAAGAAAATGATAGAGCAATGCAGCGAGAAGAATAGCTCCGTCTCTACAAAAAATAGCGATGACAATAGTAGTATACCAAAAACTAGTGAAAGTGCTAAAATCAGCGACCGTGTTGAGTTTGCTGAGAGTGGAAAAAGTAGCATGTGTAGAGGTAGCACATGCAGTGATGTAAGTGATGAAAGTACTTCTAGCACTATAAGCAGTAGTGTGAGCAAGCCACACAAGGCAAATGATTCAAAATGGGAAGCAATACAGACTATTAGGGCTAAAGATGGCGTTTTTGGTTTGAACCATTTTAGACTATTGAAGAAATTGGGCTCAGGGGATATTGGGAGTGTGTATTTATCTGAGTTAAATGGAACCAAAAATTTCTTTGCTATGAAAGTGATGGATAAGATAGCACTGGCGAGTCGGAAAAAATTGCTTAGAGCTCAAATGGAAAAAGATATATTGCAATGCTTGGATCATCCATTTCTTCCTACTTTATATACCCACTTTGAGACGGAGAAGTTCTCATGTTTAGTGATGGAGTATTGCCCTGGAGGCGATTTACATGCACTTCGACAAAGGCAGCCTGGAAAACACTTCTCAGAACATGCTGTCAAGTGAGTACTTATGAATTTCCTATGTTCAAGATAATTTACTAAATACACAGTATACCCATTGAAGTCTACTGCTTTTTGTTGTACCCTTCAAGGTTGGGCATGGCTGATTTCCATGCCTTCTGAAGTTTTTGCCCTCCTGTTTTGGTCATTGATCGAATATTACTACTTCCAAATTTTTGTTTCCGATCCTATAGCCAGAAACCTGATCAGTGTGAATGGAACTCTATAATTTCATTTTTCCAGTCTTAAAATTTGAATATGCACAAAAACGTAGAGCTTTGTGAATGGAAACCGCGACATGTGCAAAAATACAAACATAATATATGCAAATCTACTCTCCAAACCGACCATGCAAAATGCAGATACTGTACTAAAACTGTTGCATTGAGATTAAATAAAAGAACAAATATTTCGATAAAGAAATGGACAGATGTATTTAACCCAAATCAAACTTTTATGGTATAATTCAACTAACAAATTCGTTAAATCTCCAACAAATTATTTTATTTTTGCAATGAAGCAAGTAGAGTACTTCTACATAAAACATATAATACTTTTGATTGTAAACGTTCGTCTTGCTGACAATTTAAGTGACTGTAATCCATTCTTAAGCATTTTGATGCGAATTCGATATGTATCCTAAATGAACCATGACTATAATGTGTTGTTGATTTAAATGAGCTGACAACTGAAGTGAGTCAACAATTGACTAAAAGAACCTGCAAGTCCTTCATATAACAACAGCAAGAAGAAATATTGTCATAGAAAAGATAGTATTTACCAAATTATATTTAAAAAGTAACCATATAATGTATGTCTGTTAATCATAGTAATTTTTTTCTTCAAATCAAAATGATAAGGATGAAAAAATCATATTGGAATAAAATCTGATATTGAAGGGATAACCAAAGAAAATATATTGCATTATTGCCCATATGTAAAGTTGCCTGAATGATCAAAATAATAAATTAAAACAATGGCTAAAATGGTCCAGCACATTACCTATGAAAATGGAAAGAAAAAAAAATGTTCAGAAACAAAATACCAGCTAATTTGTATACTACGATAACAAGGGAAAAATTGGCTCCAAAATGTTGTTCAAACAAAAATTTCCTATACAAGTTTAGCACCACAGCTAAGATTAGTTTCCGTGTTTGTTTCACCAAATTATGTAAGGAATTCCTTTCATATTTATAGTTTTCATTGTGTTTATGAACAACATTTCATCTTTGACATACTAAATGTTGTGAATTCAATCTCATAAGATAGATTGATCTCAATTTTCTTACTTATACCAGCTTGGAATTTCCAATTTTTATTGCTTTTTCTGTTTTAATTGTTCTACTTTTATCATCTTGGTATTTCCAAATTTTATTGCTTATTATGTTTTTATCGTTCTGAACTCTGAAGAGCTTTCCAATTCTTATTGTGTAACAACAAATAGGTATTTCTTGCTCTATCAATAAAGTGGTCACAAGCAGGTCAAAACAATAAACACTCATTTTCTAATAACAGATGGAAACCGAAATCTTTGAAATATCATAAGAACTTAAACTGAAAACAGAAAATCGGGGATAAAGAATTCCTAACTGCAACCTATGCCTTTTACTATCTTTGACCTTTTGTTGGCGGTCACGGAATGAGAATTACCAGTTTACCCGTTTTCTTTTCATATTGAGAAATTTCACTTTGCAGCGATTTAAATTATATTTAGGGGCTTTCGATGGTAAGTTCTTTACTGTTAATTCAAACAGAAAAAGCAACGCTACCATACTTATTTTTATAAATTAAGTGTTGCTTTTTTTTTCTTTGCCTTCAGTACTTTCACGCCTTATATTACATTCATACCTTATATTACATTCCATTCATCATTTAGTTTAAAATTTTAGTATTTAGTAACTTCTCATAGAAACATCTATTGACCAAAAAAATTCATCCTTAAATCTGAAAGGATGAATGATAGGTATTATGAATATGTGTGTGTGCGCGCGCACGTGCACATGTGCATGCTTCCATAAATCAAACTTTTTTTAATACTAATTTTTTAAATTATACAGTATCACACCCTTTTGAAATACCCCTTCCCTTTGACACCCTCATTGTCATGATCGTCCTGACATTTTAATTTTTAAATGGTGGAGTCAAAGGGTAGCCTCACTTCATGCTGGTTAAAAAGATGAAACTTCCATGCTAAAAAAAGATGCAGTCTGATGTTTCGTAAATTGACGGAACTTCGTGTATATATTATTTGAAAGCTAACATAGAATTGAAAATAGTTGGAGCATGGGTTCGATGCAGTTAAAGCTGCATCTGATGGATGTAACCAAGCTACATCAGTTTGAATATGATGCGAGTTTTGGATGCATGGTAGGTTTTGCAACATCAGTTGGGTTCAGCTGAAGTTGTATTTTAGTAATATAACTCTTAAAAGTTGATTTTTATACATCAATGTATATCATAAGAAAAAATTGCAAAATATCATGATTTAATGAAGAAAACGTATCTTCAATTCGATTTTTCTATAAACAGAATTATTGTGCTCGAAAATTGAATAGAGGGTATTTCATTTGTTTGAAAAATAAAATGGTTGACGCTAATATAACAGATATCTAATTTACATAAATTAGTTAGAAGAGATGTAACAAATATTATATGAAAACTTGAATGGTTTTTACTATTATGTTAATTATTTAGTAAAATGCGTTGATAATATTTAGTTAAACATTCAGTTAAGTAATTTATAACATGTTTAATCAAACAATTAATGTGAACAATTTAATATCATAATCATACAGTTATATTATTACATGTACTTAACACCAGTCTTGCATTAAAGTCAAGCCAACTCTTTATCGGTTCTCTGGTATGCTTATACTCTGTTACTTCATCTCTGTGGTTACTGATTGTAATCCCATGTCTGCAGCACGCCTTAAATTTAGAAAACAATGTTTGTTTATTTACCTGTCACGTGCCTTAGTCATATTATTTGCACCAACAAAGGCACAAACTTCTTGGATTCAATTGAAAGCACCAGTTTAAGTAAAATAAATTTAAAAAACAGAAAAAAAAAAACAGTTTTTATAATGGTTCAGGCTCAGCGTAATCTCCAGCCTATGTCTACTTTATCTCTTTTATAAGTTGTTTTTTCTCCGCATTACTAGTTATATCTTATCTGATCACATTCTAGTGGGTCTCTGAATTACAATGGGGTTTCTAGAGAGGTTTTCAGGAGGAGAATATGAGTGAAGAAGAAGCAATAGTCTCCAAGTTCCAGAGCAAAATGGAGTTAGAAGCCTGCTTGCACTTCATAAGGTAGCCCGATGTTGTACAAGTGAACACGAAGGCCCACAACTCGAGAAAACAACTCGGTGCGGACTGCCGAGCTAAACGGATTAATACCAATCTGTTCTCCTTAGTGGAAAGTGAACTCTTTTTAGTTGTTTTGTTCTTTAAACTTTTATCCAATGTGCTTCAAATTGTTTTTCGTCAACTTTGAGTTGATTCCGTTCTTCCGATGACACTTGAATTTTCCTACTCTCTTCACTTTCTTTTCATCAATTCTTGGAGTTGCCCATCCAGTGTCCGAAAAAGTCGATATTTTGATCTCTGGTTGATCTAGGTAGTATATGAGATGTATGGAGTTTGAGAGACGGGTAGGGAGGAGGAAACAGGTCGGTACTGACCTAAACAGCTAGGTGCTGGGTTGTATGCTTGGCTCCATCTCCATCAAAAAATTTCTTAGCTGTTTCTTTTCTTCTTCTGATCGTGTTTCCTTGTCCGTGACTCCGTTCACATTTTAATCTTCTAAGTCTGGTTGAAATCTGCTTTGGCTAAAAAGTGGGTTAACACATACTTTAACGAATTGGACATTAACAGTTGGGTCTTGGAAGCTATACAAACTTGCTGTGTTCATTCATTTTTGGTGTGCTTTCAGGCATTTATACTGTATGCTTTTCTGAATCATTGATTTGCTTGATCTTGTTAAAGCAGTGTCTTTGAATCACTGACTGAATAACTGTAGCATCTTACTTTTTTTTTTTAATAAAAAAGGAATATATAATATAACAAAAGGGAGAATCTAGCCATTCTCCAACAACACACAAAAATGGTATCTACAGAATGCAGGAACCGTGCACACGCAAAAACAAAAGAAACAAAACAAAATACATCTAAAGCTAAAAGACGGTCAAAAGCCAAAAGCAAGCAAAACAACAGTCAAGGCAGAAGAACGCTCAGCAGACAGACACCAAAGCGAAGAGCGGCGATGAAAACCTCAAGCTCCACATAAGACATACATAGAGATAGAGCAACGGACAAGCCGTTCAAGTAAGGCCACTGGCAAAGGCAGAGAAGTCCAAACTATCGGCCCTGAACCTACGAAAACTCTAACTCCACATGCTCCATCAAATCCAAAGTGGCAAGCGAAACCAGAAAAAAAAGCATCAAAACTCCAGCTTCACTTGCACCATTAAACCCACCTGGGATAAAGAACCGAAAGCACCAACCAGCTCCAGGCAGACCAAATCCAACATCCTATAATACAAGATCTGCACAATTAGCAAACGACATAAGATCGATAGGGGGGGAGGAGGCTAGGAAGCAGGGTTGCGGCTTATTGGTGACGTACTGCATATCGGGTGCGGCTGGGATGCGGGGGTGCGGCAAGGGGTGCGCCATGTGGCGTGTCCCCGTATTTGGGCTGGGGGGTGTGGGAAGGGTGCGGATTTGGGGTGCGTCGGTGACTTGAAATGTTAATTTCAGATTGGAATGGTCTTACCTATGCTTATGTTGAATACAGGATAATATGATTATCATATTTTCATATGAAAACTTAAGGCAAATTATGCTATTAAGACATATATAATAGTATATATATTTTAGCATATGAAACAAATTTAAGACAAATATATATACTATTATGCTATAAGCATATGAAAACTTGAGACAAATATATATACTATTAAGTGATACATGACAAAAAAGTGATATATGACAAAAAAGTGATACATGATTAAAAAAACGTGATAAAAAGGATGTAACAACATAATAGCATAATTCAGGATGACATATAACAACATAATAGCAAAAATTTTGTAATAGATTTTATCATGTATATGTATGTATGTATATACACACACACACAAATGTCGTATCCCCCCGCACCTGAATTCACATATTTTCATATTTGTCGAATCTACGTATCTCCGTACTACGTACCGGCACCCCCGCACCCGTATCCTTGCTTTCTAGGGAGGAAGTAGTGTGAAAAAGTGATAAAAGCAGCAGTAAACATAAACAAATAAGCAAAACTCAATCAATACATGCCCTGGGAGTGGCCGACTCCGAGGATACATCGAAGGTAACAACCAACCTCCTTGAGCGGGAGCCAAAGACGCCCCTGAAAGGCCCACCTCGAAATGCAAGGAAAACATCGTTCCTTACTTTCCAGATAATGGTAGGAGGGTCTATGACCACTTCGTCAAATGCTGCCTTATTCCGCGAGCACCGGATGTGTCAGCATATAATATAATGAATCAGACGAAGAAGGATCGATCGGAAAGATTTATCTGAGATGTCGGACCATCAGAATCTCAGTAAACCTTCAAGTGAGGTGACATTACCTTAGCAACCCATCAGATTCCTGAAGTAATTCTAGACAGACCTGGCACAAGACTAAGAGAACAACAAATGAAAAGAGGATTCAGAGCATACAGAACTGCAGCACTTGCACCTGGACACGAAAGAAATGCTGATTCTCTGAAGGTTCTCATCTATTGGTAAACCATCATGCAAGGTTTTCCACATAAATAGAGAGACCTTCGGGGGAATATAGGCATTCCAAACGAAAGAGAAAAGATGGAGGCGTGTACCAGGAGTCCGCACTGAATTTCACATCGCCTTAAGCGAGAAAGGTCTGCCTTCCCAAATGGTTCCACCACCATGTGCATCCATTAAGGCTTTTAAGGATTGCATCTGTTTCCACGTCTCACTAGCGGAGGACGGGACACTGCTGTAATTCGTACCAGACAGTCTGTGGTGTTTAACATGGAGGAATGTCACCCAAAGGAAGTTGTTCGCTCCAAACCTCGCCCAAAGCTTACAAGCGAAGGCCGAACAGATGCCCTTAGGGTTACGGATGCCCAGGCCTTCCTCACTTTTGGGACGACAAATGGAGTTCCAAGAAACCCTGTGGTGGCGAGAAGCGTTGTCCCTGGTTCCCCAGAAAAAGGAAGAAGTCAAGGAACGGGAAGAGCTGAAGGAAGCGGTGGGAGTCATAGCAGCAAGCATATGAGATCTCATAGAGTCAAGGACATACTTAATGAGAACCAGTCCGCCAGCCTGAGAGAGGAGGGTAACATTCCACCGAATGATCTTGACTTTGTCAGTTAGGGGATCGAAGATGGCGTTAAGCTTCCTGCCTCGATATAATACAATACCGAGGTAAGGAAGCGGAAGCGAGGCCGCCTTGAAGCTGCTAGATGTCTCGATTCAGGAAGATCTAATTAAAGACAGGTTTTTCGCGGGCACGAAACAGCTTTTAGATGAGTTAACGAGTTACTCCGAGCATCTCTCATACTACTGAATAAGACCCAACAGGCTACGAATAGATTGACGACTACCATTAGTAAAAATATTGATGTCGTCAGCGAAAGACAAGGAAGAGATAAGAGGACAACCCCTAGGGCTGCCTAACCTATGAATCTGCCCAACTATCGCTAAAGAGTGCAGACCTCGAACGAAAGCCTCAGCAGCAATGACGAACAGAGAAGGGGAGAGGAGGTCTCCCTGTTGAAGACTCCTTCCAGACTTGAAATAACCGATGGTCGATCCATTGATGAGAACGGAAAACCAGCAGTTGAAGATAAGCCTCCAAACAACATTGATAAGGGGTTTTGGAAACCCGAAAGCCCTCAGAACCTTGATGATGAAGAAGCACGACATGCGGTCATAAACCTTAGCCATATCTAACTTAACGACCACATTAAAGCCTCGTACCTTCTTATCGATATGAGAAACTAGCTCTTGAGCTAAAAGGATGTTATCAGTGATCAAATGTCCTTTTATAAACTCAGCCTGCGAAGAAGATATAAAATGCTCGAGAAACGGTGATAGCCTAGTGGTTAGAATCTTAGAAATGACCTTGTTTGAGAAATTACAGAAGCTGATCGGATGGAAATCCGCATAAGATTTAGGTTGGTCGCATTTTGGGATAAGGACCAAGTTGGTAGAGGTCTAACCTGCAGGAAGATCTCCACCAGAGACGAAGGACCGAATGACGAGACAAAAGTCCGCTTGAATAACTGGTCACACACTCTTGTAAAAAAAACCGTTGAAACCATCTGATCCACTCGCACTGTCTTTACCTAGAGCAAATACGTAAGCACGTATTTCTTTCGAGGAAGGAGGTGCGACAAAGTCTCAGGGCTATCCGAAGGGAGGATCATTCTTGGAATGAAAGCGAGAAAGGACAGGTCAGGTACCGCGACCGAGTGAGAACTAAGGAAGGACTGAAAGTGAGACATAATAGTATCCTTGACTTCATTTGGGGTAGAAGCCAAGGATAGATCATGACGATGGATCTGAAGAATGGTGAGAAGGTTATTCTTTTTACGAATAGACGAGTGGAAGAATCTGGTGTTCGTATCTCCTTCAACAACGCATTTGATCCTCGCTTTTTGGCGAATATGGTCTTGTTCTATACGAAGCTCCGACTAGAAGGCAAGTTGGGTCATCGCTCATGCCTACTTGTTGGCATCAGAGGGTTCCTCATCAAAAGACGCCTCTGCTAGACGAGTTTCTTCTGCTGCCCGAACACGATCGAAGATATTCTTGAAAACAAGAAGATTCCATGTCTTTAGACAAGTCTTGGCACATCAGCTTACGAAAAAACACCACATACGGGGGACCACTCACTGGAGAGTTCCAAGAATCTTCCACAACACTGTGGAATGAATGGTGAGATCTCCACATACTCTGGAACCTAAAGGAGGACGAGCCAGAGAGGGAAAGGGGAGAACAACTAAGAATCATAGGAGCATGGTCGAAAAAGGTACGATGCAGATGGGAGATAGTGAACGTGAAGGGTAAGCTGAACCACCATTCAGAGGCGAAGACTCTGTTAAGCCTAGAGAAAATCCGGTTTGGTCCTTCTTGGTTGTTACACCAAGTAAAAACCGATCCGACAAAAGATACTTCAGAAAGACCCGAGCTGAATGGGGAGAACAACTAAGAATCATAGGAGCATGGTCGGAAAAGGTACGATGCAGATAAGAGATATTGAACGTGAAGGATAGGCTGAACCACCCTTCAGAGGCGAAGACTCTGTCAAGCCTAGAGAGAATCCGGTTTGGTCCTTCTTGGTTATTACACCAAGTAAAGGCTGATCCGACAAAAGATACTTTAGAAAGATCCGAGCTGATGATGAAAACATTGAAATCTGCAACCGTCAAACGGTTAACGGCATTGCCTCCACGTTTTTTTGCTTGGCTGACGACAACATTAAAGTCGCCACCCAAAACAGAAACATAAAAGCCCAAGTTGGAAAGAGATAAAATATCGAACCACGGCTAATCTCTCAATCCTGTCGCATTTAGCATAAACCACAGAGAACAAAAAAGATGAAGAGAACGAGGAAAATGAACAAACCACCGAAAACAACTGGTCCGAATCGAAGATAGGGTGGGCGACAATGCGTTTGGAACAAATGATCCAAATCTTGTCGGTTACGTTGGCTAAGGCACCATCGAAGCCAACAGATAAAATAGAAGAGGTGATCGTGTCTGGTCCCACTAGCGGTTTCAGAAGCGCTATCAAGCAGGTAGAGTGTTTCTTTACAATGCGCTTGAGCCTAGCTATTGACACATTGTTACCAATACGCCGAACGTTCCAGAAAAGAAAGTTCGCCATCTAAGACCAAAATAAAACAAAAAGACACACGGAAAGAAGGCGATGGAAAGCAAGCTCACCACCTAGCTCAAATAAAATATAGTGTGTCAAGTATATCTAACGGTCTGCTCAGACGCCGCTATAGAGCGTGTGCGAATGGTGCGGTGGGTGCGAGGAACCGATCGCAGTCTACAGCGTGAGGCACAAGAAGTCTGCCTAACCGATGACTTGCAGGAAGCAGAAAACCGCCTACCACGACTAGTCTCGCCGTCCGGAGCAGAAACCGCAACGCCAAACCTGGTAGGATAAGAATTCTTAGTAAGACGAGATAGGCGATCATTAATGATCGCTATCTCTGTCTTACTAAGAAGGGGAGAGGAAACAGGAACAGAGGACGCATGACCAGATGAAGAAAAACAGGAACCCCCCGGGAAATCACCGTCAGAGGGAGGAGGAGAAGAAGAAGAAAGGAGGAGGGGGGCACACGGAAAGGGGGGGGGGGGGAGGGGCGTAAAGTGTAGAAGCGCGCGCGCTTCGAATCGATGTATGGGTTCTCTCAAATCCAAGTTGTCATTAAATTGACAGCTCGACAAATAAGAGAAAAACCCACGCGGACGCAAACTAACGAGAACAAAACAAGAGGCAGAGAACTCCTAGCTAAGCCACGAAGGTAAACGGTTGACGGTACTTGTTATCTCCATATAGCTACCAATATCAATGGTATCCACACGGTGATAACGAATGTCAGGCAACAATTGACTACCGAGCCGAAAGAAAACAAACCAAGCACCCAACTAACATTAGCCGACGAAACGAACACGATCAGTTTACAACCAAAATTGGTGTGCTCCCTGCAAAGAGTAGCAAACGAGCGGACTGGCCAAAAAAACCTGTAAAGCCAAAACCGCAAGGGCATGCTGCACAACCAGCGACCAGTCCAAGAGAACCGGACGCCCCACCAGCATAAAAACTCATGGTTGCACAACACAGCACTGAAGCAAAAATGCCAAACACAACCTAACTCAGCCAGCAAAGGGAAGGTAAAACCGGGCAACACCATGTACCCCTCACATGAAGTGACGGGATCAGAAGCAATTAGAGAGACCGGCAGCGGAGCATGGTCATGGGAAGCTAAAGGGACAGGATGTGCAACATTAATACCATCCAAACAAGAAAGAGAAAAAATGGAACCGTCCAGGCACAAAGATAATTTCACCGAGACAGTATAGAAATAATTAACAGAACAGAAAAATGAAGGTACCTGAACCTGCAGACAAGCCCCAAAAACAGACAACCATTCCTTGCTTAGGCAGAGCAAAGCCAATGAAAGCTTGACCTCGGCTGTCACGCCAGTCACCGATCGGTGTGGCTGCAAACCGAGGCAAGCCAGATCCCACTTAGCCGACAAGGAAGCTGCAACATACCCACTTTGACGCCAGTTAAAGCCATACACATCCTCAACAGAGCAGGGAGGCAACCCTTCAGAAGAGAGCCCGCAAGCCTTCTCTGACAGTTCCGACTTAAGAACGCTAAAACTGTTAGAGAGCTCAAGAGCAGCTGGAGACTGCGCACTAACAAACACAGAAGGGTCGTCGGCAAAACCACAATCATTTCGGCCTGAAAGAAAAGGCAAAGTAGCAGACCCGATGTTCCTCTTCGAACGGCGAGTGTGACATTGCCTTCGCTTAGAAACATAAGACAAGCTGCTCGCACTTAGATTCGAACGCGAGATGATCGGGGTCGAGAAATCTGGAACCTATTTAGGTAGGAAATGGATTTTTTTTTTGGGGGGGGGGGGGGGGGGGGCTGTTCAACCCTTTGAAAACCAGGCGTGATTTGAAAAGGGTGATGAAATCCCCTGTAACATGCTGATTAACAGACTGGTAGCTAGAGTTAAGCCTCACTGCTGGCACACCGATGCCACCTCGAATAGGAGGAGGTAACGAGGCCAATCTTCCGGAATAAAATGGCCTCAGTTCCCAAAAAAAACCGGCAACAAGCAAGAAACGTTGCCTCACAAAAGCTTCGAACGATAACAGGGAATCCAAATTAACAATGAAAGAGTTCGAGCTCGTTAACACAACCTCAAACAGCCCCAAAGCCTCTGCCTTTAAAGCTGTTGAAATGGCTTCGACAGAAGGGCAGAGGCCAAAGAAAGACCCAGTTACCACAAAATCACCCACACTCATACCAAATCACGAAGCCCTAGAAATAGGGCTAACGAGATAATGAAGAGCAGAGACCTAGAGGAGAGCGAGGTCGAAATAAAAGAGAAATTTGAAGAGCAACACTCGAACAGGAAAAAACAGTAGCAGAGAGAATCGCCTGAAAGCTTAGAGAGAAGATGCCATGAAAATAGCCGTTGCTTCTATCATTATTTATCTGTTGAAAATTGTAGCATCTTACTTGTTTTAATGTTAAATAACAAATCTATCATTTTACTCTCAAGCACTTCCACTGCTGCGCTGTTGCAGTGTAATGTTTCTCAATCCTTATACCGGTTGACCTGTTATTAAAAGCAGGCTAAAATGAAAATGTTATAGATGAGCCTGACTGAAAAATAATAACTTGAGTGCACATCTACATCCTTATGTGGCATAGATATAAACAACTTGCAATAGGGGTTTCCTTATCAAGTTCGCCTCATGTAAGTCTAGGAATTTGAGTAATTGTAATATTTCCATGGAATATATCAAGGGAATGACTTGTACAGTTTTAGAAGTTTAAATACTTGAGCTCCTTATTTCAAACGAGTTTCAGAAGGGAAAAATAATAACTTAAACTTGAACTATCATTCTTATATTTGCTTCATTTGAAGTGAGTAAAATAAAATAATTTGGTAGTAATAAAGTTGAATGGCGGTATGCGTTATATATCAACATTTAAATAAATTGTATTTTGGACACAACATGTTATTATGCCCTGCTCTGTGTTTTGGGTTCTAAAATGGAAAAAAATGGTTTAACTGAGTTCTTGCAATGTTATGATGGCTGTTGCTCTGGTGGACCAAAGCAATGGTTATTATGCAGAGAGAGAAAAAAGAATCCCGTTTGTTAAATTAATATCTACATTTAACTTAGAAAAGCACAAGCTTATGATGCTATTAAGTCTGTGATAAAACTCCAAAAAAGTTTTTTATGGTTGGTAATTTTGAATATTGTAGATTTGATCAGGTTTACAAGCAGTAATTCAGAAGTTTTGGTGGGGTTAAGGTTGTCTTCTACTACAGTTCAGTACAGTTAACTATAGTACGGTCTCCGTTTTCTCTAATTTTATTAGATGCATCAGGCTATAATATGCATGAATATAAAACAGTCTGAATAATATTGATTACAACATGTGTGCAAAATCTCATAGATTTTGTATAATGTGCACAATTTTGGTGAATTAGACTTTTGAATTTGGAATAGGTGAAATCTTGGACATTGATGCCAGTAGCCTACTTAGAAACCAACCATTCTGCGGTAGGGGCATGTTGAGTTGTATTATAGTCTTTGTCATATGTATGAACTGTTGTAAACTTGTAATACTGAAAAAATGAATGTAAAAATTGCTCACACTCAAGTTGCTGAATCTAGCATTCCCATTTGCACTCCCCGTGAAAGAATATCAGAGAACTAAACAAGATGCTAACATTCCACATTACATAAGGGAAAGTCTATATAAACGCAAAATTTAGATAAAATTGGTGACACGATTGATCTCCACTGTTGAATTGTCTCTTGAATTCCACCCCTTCATATAAGGACAAAAAGATTCAATAGTCGAGGTTTTTAGTCTTTTGATTTGTGTTTAATTTTGTGTTCAAACAGCCGCTCCCTTATTTAAAAAGTAAATTTCAAAAATGTTTGACGCAGGGATATCCGTTACTTGATCCATTTTAGAAATTCATGTTCGGCCGCTGATATGCTTCTGATATATTTTGAAATTCATATCTTGTTTGTGTGGGGTCTCCTGATCAAACTTATATCAATTTGTGCAGTCTGTGAATGTATCTAGAGTCATTGAGGATCTTAGGTTACGTTATGGTGTACGGATTTCGACTGTATGCAGACCGAAAGGAAACTGATTCTGGCAAACTGGCTAACATAAATTTTGACTATGTGCAGGTTCTACATAGCCGAAGTGCTATTGGCCTTGGAGTATCTGCACATGCTAGGCATCATCTACCGTGACCTAAAACCAGAAAACATTCTCGTCCGTGAAGATGGACACATCATGCTTTCAGACTTCGATCTTTCCCTGCGTTGCTCCTTCAGTCCGACCTTAGTGAACTCAAACTCATCCTCCTTCCCTCGCCAAACCTCCACGTTCTGCATCGAACCTCCTTCCTGTATCCAACCCTCCTGCGCAGTCCCCACGTCCTGCTTCTCTCCTCGGTTTTTCTCTTCAAAATCAAAAAAGAAGAAGCAACAAAACAAAGCCGCCAAGCAAGCCACAGAACCGACCAACCAAGTCAACCCTCTCCCAGAACTAGTAGCGGAACCGACCGATGCACGCTCCATGTCGTTCGTGGGCACCCACGAGTACCTGGCGCCTGAAATCATAAGAGGCGAAGGCCACGGCAGCGCGGTCGACTGGTGGACTCTTGGAATATTCCTGTACGAGCTTTCTTTCGGTAAAACCCCTTTTAAAGGATCTGGAAATAGAGCGACCCTGTTCAATGTGGTCGGGCAGCCTCTTAGGTTTCCCGAATCTCCTTCCGTTAGTTTCGCAGCGAAGGATTTGATGAGAGGGTTGTTGATGAAGGAACCTCAGAATAGATTGGGGGTTAGGAGAGGTGCTACAGAAATCAAGCAGCATCCCTTTTTCGAAGGGGTGAACTGGGCTCTGATAAGATGTGCTACGCCTCCTGAGATTCCTAAACCGGTCGCTATTGAGAAGATCGTGTCAGTGCCCAGTGGCAGTAAGATGAAGGGCGAGGGAGTTCAGCAGAATGGATCTGCTGATAATTATTTGGAGTTTGATTTCTTTTAGAAGGTGGAGCCAAGTGTAAGTTGGGGTTTTCCATATTGATTATTTGTAACATTTGGGATGTGGAAAAAATGTAGAGTTTGATGGGTTTTTTTTAAATCTTTATTTTGATTGTTGTTGTTGTTTATTAACCTTTGTTGATGCATCTTTGGATTTTGGTAAGTTAATTAGTAGAAATGTATTTGCATTGCTATTGATTTATGTGGACTCTGTTTATATCGAAAGTTCTACATATTTTACATTGACTTATGAGTCAGTTTGTGTTCATGTATACATTATGAGCCATTAATTTGATGTTTTCCGAAGTTAGCCTTTTGCTGTGCGTTTGCTTCTTGCCATGTGTAATGACTGGTTTTTGATTGCTTATTGCAGATGCTTGTGTTTTTTATTTTCAGTCAATACGGTATTTATGTACTATTTTTTGTAAAAATCGAACTGCTCTGATCATTTAGGGTCCGTTCCCAGCAATAATTTGATACACTCATAATTTTGTTCGCGTCGGACGCGAATACTTTTTTTTTCTTTCAAATGGAACGATAGCGGACGCCAACGGCTTGATTTCCAACGTTCTTCGTATTCACCTATAAAACCATCACCTTCAGCTATCTCTTCATCCACACTACCCCAACCCAATCCTCTTCTACTATTATCTTGAACCGAATTCGAGCAACAATCATGTTTTTTTCAATTCGGTGTTCATATTATTTTTCGTTATTCAACCTAGTTTTTCGGTTGTTTTTTTAAATTTATTTCTAATATATTTTGTTTTTCATTTCAGTATGGCCAATCGAAAAGCTGCACATCACTGGTCGTTTACTGCAACTCAGATTATGCTGCAATGTTCTGTTGATGCATATGGTGCTTGTGGCAGCAACAAAAAAGGTGTGCATAAAGTGATTGCAGATAAGTTCAACGATGCCATAGAAACCATTCCGGACATCGTACCGATTGACGAAACCAAGATCCGAAACAAGTATGATAGTCTTCGACGAGATTGGATGAAATTGGATGCACTGATGACGAAGACTGGCGCGGGTTGGGATGATTACAAAGGAACGATCTCTGGAAGCGATGAATGGTGGGAAGATCGTGTTAAGGTCTGTAAATTTATTTTTTACCATTCAATTATAGACAGTTTCTTACAATTTATTTCTTACATTTAGGAATTTGGAACGGGTGTCTTGAAATATAAGAAACGTCCAATAGAACACTTAGAGCTGATGCAACAATTATTTCGTGGGACGAATGCAACTGGTCAATTGTCGTACACTCCGGCTACTAATGTACAACCGTCGCAGACTGGCACGCCGCCATCAACACAAAGCACGTTTGACAGAACATGGGATTTTGACGGGGTTTTAATCCATTGGATGACACACAAAATAATCATATTCCAAACTTGAATTCGCCATCAAATCCTCCAGTGCAACAAACTTCAATGAATCCACCAAATTGTGAAGCTCCAAAAATCCCTCCGTTAACCCAAAATCCAATGAATCCGCCTACTCAACCAACTGCACGTCAAAATTTAAGAAGAAGACGTGGTGAAAGTGACGATAAGATGGCTATACTCATTGACCTGATGCACGAGAGACAGATGAAAAAGTCTCGCACGCATTCTGATAGTCCTAATACGGGTACTAGCGTGGAATCAACGAGAAGTTCTACAACTTATGCAAATACGGTAGCTCGCATGCAACGTCTTGGAGCAACGGGTGAGTTTGATGTTGCAGATGCACTATTATTTGTTTTGGACCCCAAAATAAATGATATGTTCACTGCTCTTCCGGATGAGATAGCGAAAAGCTGGTTGATAAGAGGGCTTGCAGACAAACGCCACGACCAAGAATACCAAACTTATCTGATAAATACCAACAAGCAGGAGGTTCATATCATCGTGTTATTGTATTTATGTCGTATTTATGTTTGAATTTTCTTTGTGTAATGAAATGTAGTCGTTTTGTTTTACGAAATTAGTATTTAATTAAATCAAAACAAAAAAATTAACAATTAAATACCCCGTTCAGATACCACGCTCAAATACCCCGTTCGCAGCTAAAAACACATTCCCCGTTCGCTACAGTACCACGCTCAAATACCCCGCTCGCGTTGGTTAAGAATGCACCCTTAGTTTGATAAATAACTCGTTGTGAACTGGAAAAATATATCTTATACTTCATCGCAAAATAGATTATAGGCTCCATTACACTCTGTACCTTAGCAATGTAGTTTTGTTTTGAATGAAATTAAATTTTGATAATATGTAAATGGAGCGGCTGTTAGAACATAAAATTAAATATGAAATTTGAGCCGTTAGATGTATTTATCTTTATGTTGAAGTGAAATTTAAAGGATAATCTAATGTTTGAAATACAATGTTGTGTTCGATTTTATGTCATAATTTTGTGTTTATATGGATTTTTCCATATGTAAATATGTAATTAGCAGTATGCTTTCGCTTATACATGGATGACCAGTTAGTTAAGCCAAAGCAATCTGTTAATCTATAATTTGGTTGGCGGATGTAATGGCTTATAGGACTTTATAACGAATTTCCCCTTTAGGTGTATAGTATTTATTTGTTGCAATATTTCATAAAGGGTCAGCTCTAAAATTCATTATATTTTATCGTGCGATCAAGGGTTGGCTCAATTCTGCGTTGTTAAACCAGAAAAAAGAAAAGGAATGCAGACTTTGCCGTGGATTTGCTTTAGGAAAAAAAATTATACGAGAAAATGTGTGTGGTATTATAAGAGCATCTCTAACGGTGGAGCATTCATGATCTTAATGGTGAATTTTTTGCAATTTTGGTCCCAATAAATATTAGTTGTTATAATATTAAGGGAAATGTTACGGGATCAATTCAAAATTTTGAGTTGGTCCCGCACGCCGAATTTATCGGCTCGTGATGAAGCGAGCCGATTTTTTCGGCGCATGCCATCATGAGCCGATAAATTTGGCGCGTGATCCCTTAACATTTTAAATATTTATTTTACCTATCCTATCTTATATATTAATGAAATATAATCGTTATTTTTTTAGTAGAAAACAGTTATGTTTTGGAAGACAGAAATAAACTAATTTAGTTGCGGGTCATAATAATAGCTGGTTAATAACATGTACAAATACAATAGAACCTGATTGCTAAAATAAACAAAAAACCACAATATCATTACTGCATAAATTCATACAATCATAAAATAAAATACGAGCTCAGACAAACAAGCTTCATAACTAGGTATGCCATAGTGGTTTCATAAATGATTCATAAGATCTTTCTACAAACGGTTACGGAGTTGTGCATCTCTAAACATAACCTGACGGTTCAAATGAATGTTGAAGTCATCTTTTGTTATTGATGTGTTTTGTTGAAATATATGGGGTGCTTGCGAAGCACCTTCATATTCGTAGTGACGTTGTCCTTCATCCATATCTCTTTCATCTTCTATAATCATGTTATGTAGAACAATGCAGACAAACTTGATTGTAAACATCTTTTCCTAGACCACAACCGACATGGATTACTTATCATTGCAAATCTAGATTGTAAAACACCGAATGCTCGTTATACATCTTTTCTTTGTCCCTCCTGCATCGCCGCGAATTTGACTTGTTTAGGAGTCAATGGATTTGGACATGTTTTAACAATGGTGCTCCATTTCGGGTAAATGTCATCACCTAGGTAATAGCCATGATCGTAAGTATTTTGGCCTAGGGTAAATGTTAAAGGAGGTACCTGGCCTTGAGCAAGATCATTGAACATATGAGATCTTTCTATAACATTTAAGTCATTATTCGAACTGGGGATTCTGAAGAAAGCATGCCATATCTGTTAGAATATTTCAATTATGTGGGCCACACATTTAGTTATAATGTATAACGCTATTTTTTGGTGTGAATGCCAATTAAAGTCGTCTAATAGGGTAACAAATTTATTGGTATAAATATATCAAGCTGTTATGGAAGGAATGCGTAGAGACCGGAATAATTTTCAGTTTGATGAAGGACCGAACTAAAAATATTACACTATTATAAATTAGGGGTTATGGTCCACAAATTACACAAGTTTTTCAGCGTATTCTCTTTTTCCCCTCTGAAGAAATACATTTACATCTTAGCTTGTGTCAATTTGGAAGATCCAAAACCTAGTCGATCCTCTTTAACAAATGCTCATTGATTCAGTTGATGAAAATAGCAACTATCGATTCAGATCTAAAGCTTGTGTCAGGTTTGATAATCAAAACCATGTCTTAATTAAATTAATCCTCTCCCTGTAAACATCTATGGACTCGGGTGTGGCTTCCGCTAATTCATTTTATTTTCTCTGATTTCTTCTCAACTGAATCAATATGGGTCATCTATTCAAATATGGAATTTCATGATTTGTCAATCATAAAGTATATAGAAATTCCAACAATATCCACAAATCGTACGATGCTACAGCTTCCAAAATGATGGCTGGTCGCCTTTTCTTGCCGCTGTACGCACCTTGTAATCCCTTAAGGCAGTTCTTCCATTCCCAGTGCATATAGTTCGGACTTTCTAACATGCCCGGCCATCACCTGCTTTCGTGCATCTCTCTGATTCGCACTATATCTGCTTCGTTCGGAGATCTTAAGTATTCTTCTCTGTAGACACCCATCATAGCTTGACAGAAATTTTCAAGTGTTTCAAGTGTCGTGCTCTCTGTTATTTGGTATGCATCGTCCAAAGCATCAGCAGGAGTGTCATAAGCTAACATTCTCATAGCGTCCGTCATTTTCTGTTCACCAGATAACCCCTGTGTCTTCGACGCATTTTGTTTGTACTTAAAGTAATCATTGTTACCTTGAATACCCGCCAATATCTGAACAAATCGATTTCTTCGCATCCTGTTTCTTCTACGAAACATATCAGGTCCGTAAGTGCAGTTGTCATTGAAGTAATCTTACATCAGAGATTTATGGTATTTAGAATGATTTCGGTGTATAAACTTCCTTCTAGGAACCGATCCCCTTCGAGTTGTGGATGATGAACCGTAGGCTTCATGGTATAAGTCCTGTATTTCTTGTATTTCTTCCGCTTCCTCTTGAATGATTTCCTCTTCCTCCGAATCGCTATTAAAAGCAATCATGCATTTTATAAAATAGGAATCCATTTTTTGTGTGATTATGTTTGGATATGAGATATGGTTGCAATGTTGTTGTATATAAGGTATGAGGCATTGGTAAGTGGGTAGCTTTATTGGGTGGAGTGTGCTCCTTTATTGGACAACGCGCTCCTTTACTGGACAGAGTGCTCCTTTATTAGACAGTGCACCACCTGACCCTCCAACAGTACATGGTCCTGCAATGGTACCTGATGCTCCTGTATCACCACCACCCCCTCTTCGGGCCTGTAACTCGTCAATCTGGGATAGGAATCCATTTTTTTGTGATTATGTTTGGATATGAGATATGGTTGCAATGTTGCTGTTGTATATAAGGTATGAGGCATTGGTAAGTGGGTAGCTTTATTGGGTGGAGTGTGCTCCTTTACTGGACAGCGTGCTCCTTTATTGGACAGAGTGCTCCTTTATTAGACAGTGCACCACCTGACCCTCCAACAGTACATGGTCCTGCAATGGTACCTGATGCTCCTGTATCACCACCACCCCCTCCTCGGGCCTGTAACTCGTCAATCGGGGCCTGCAAGCCCTGAACTATAGCCTGGTGCTCCTGATATAAAGACTGAGAATGTAACCAGCCATCTCCTAAATAGCGGTAATATGCCGTCTATGCTGGTCTAGTCTGGCTGCATACTGCAAATATAGAACATATAAACTCAATTTCTATAACTTAGAACATATAAGGTAATAAAATCACAAGTATCAATATTACCTCATGTGTCGGATATAATCCAGCTGTGGGGATACCGACAACCATGTAATCAGGCGGGTAGACAATAGGCAGGGATATCTCTGTGCCGCTAAGATCAAATGCCTGAAGTGTGTCGGCCAGAGCAAAATCCATAGGCTGAACGAAGTATTGTGAAGGGGTCGGGTCAAAAGTAAACGGTGGAGGATGAACTCTACCGGTAGCCACTCGGGGACCAATGTTATCGGAGTTCACACCTCGCATATCATCTGGCAACAAGTACCGCCGAGGAGCCTTTGATGCCAATAAGTGTCAAAATCTGCTCCTGGTAATAGAAAATCCTGCGTACCAACCCATCATGCCTGTTGTAACACCCCACCTCCGCCAATGCCACTCTTGCAAGGACATTAGCTTTGGAGGGGCGTTAAACAAGGTAAACATGCATGCAGATATCATAAGACAGAACATATAAGTAAACAGAGTAGTAAAGCAGCGGATAAAACTTAACATTTCAAAACCATAGTCATGTTACAACAAAGTACTTGGTCATTATTTTCCAACAACAAAGTCTAGATAAAAGCATAAACTGAAAAACTGAAATACATAAAGTACTATCCCCAAAGTGAAGTGATAAACCATAGCTAGCTCAATGTCCAAACCCGTACATGAGCAAATCCAGTAAGCAAGCTAGAAAGATCCAAGCTAAGCTCCAATGTTCCCACCCTGAGGACCTGAGGGGGGGGGGAACTGAAGACAAGAGGCGAAAGAAAACAGGTCAGTCAAAAAGACTGGTAAGCCCTACTACTATCTGTCTATGAACTAGTAAAGTTAACTGGCATGAGAAGCTGAGATGAACATAAGGATAACAACATACTGGCATGATGATTAACTAACAAGATAGATAAATGTGTCCTCGCATAATCAAGGTTAAGTTTTGCACCACGGATGTACTAGCATTCTAACATGTCAAGTAAAAACAAGAATTGATCCCTTGGCCCAAGCTTGGCCCATCATCATGAGGTGACCTAAATTAAGGTCCAACTACACGGTCTAGTCGATCGGCTCCCTATAAGCGTAACTCGTCAAGTGTTGGTGTCATGCGGCTTAATCATGTAATGTAGTTGACTGTGCAGGGTCCACCCTAGGGTGTATCAGGCCCTATGGTGTAACCCTCTGACACCATACCATGATGCACAGTCCAAACCTACCGTTGCCCGTGTTCAACTCCGGACTTGATGTGCACGACCATGGTCCGCCTGAACAACCGGGGCAGCATTCAGCCGTCTCTTTTGGTCTCTTACAATCAGCCCAGTAATCGTGCCCCACCCTAGCCTAGTCCTAGGGTCTTATGATACTACCTAGAAGGTTACTGCTGAAAAGGACCACGCAACTAGGGTTTCTTAACGGGTTAAATGTGGTTAACCCGATCCAAACGTGGATTAAATCGGTTAAGAGTACCCAAGGCTCCTGACTTAACCTCGATTAACCCATCAAGCCCAAATTGGTTAAGTATTAAGTGGACCATGACTTAACCCTAATCAGGAGGCATTAATTAACTTAATGCACTTTAACCTCTCACATTAGACTTTGTTGTGGTTACTAGTTAAGCCGGGCGGGTCCGGGTAGCTTTACACCACAACTAGGTCTAACCTCGGGTTCGAGCACAACATGACCAACTTCTCACATTGGGTCCTATTGTTTGTAGCCACTAGTTAAGCCGGGCGGGTCCGGGTAGATTTATGCTACAAACTCAACCCAACCTCGAGTTGGCCACACTCATATTTTCTAAGTGTCATGTCCATTATGTTTCCAAAACATAATTACAAGTTAACATATCACGTCATGTTACAAAAATCATGTTCATGTCATTATGTTACCCAACCCCAACGTAATCCCATCGTTTACATAATCGCAACAACGCATAAAGGATAAAATAGGGAACTTGGCATAACCTTGACATATAGGTGTTGAAGCCACAAGTTTAACATGGTGGCATATGAAATGTACATATGTTCATATACTTGCATATTGCATTATTAGGCTTCAAAAGCATGCATAAAACCAAACTTAGCATATGAGTGATACATGGTGATAAATAACATGTAGAAGTTGCTAGAAGTTCGCATTTTGCCTCACATGCAAGTTATCATAAGGGATATGATAACTTTCATGTTGCCAAAATGCAACCTTTAATATAAAGCTTGGAGCTTTATGCTCAAAACCTCAAGTTTAACTTGCATAACATGATAACATAATCAACCCAAACTTGCATAACATAGCAACATGTGTCATACATAATGATTAAACCAACTTGCATAATGATCATCCAAACTTGCATATAATGATCAACCAAACTTGCATATAATGATCATCCAAACTTGTATATAATGACCAACCAAACTTGCATATAATGATCAACCAAACTTGCATATAATGATCAACCCCAAACTTGCATCATTCATTTAACTTTAGAGTTCAAAGAAAGAAAGTAGAAAAGGGCTTACAATGCTATGAAGACACAAATAAATATTTATTATAAAGATTGAGACGAAGCCCTTATGCAAGCACCAAAAACCCAAATATGCAAGCTCCAAATGAAAACCCTTGAGCCAATTCAATATAAACCCTTGCTTTGAAATAGAAATGTTGCAACTTGACTTGAATGCAAGCTAAGAACACTCATACAAGTTTGAAAACACTTGTATGAACTCAAAATCTCTCATAGAAATTAACTTAGAAATTTTAGCATGAGAGTGGAGGCCATGAGAGGAACAAATTTGACATAGTTTAGTTGTAGGATTGAATAATGGTGATTTAGGCTAGGTTTGGGGTCTTTTTATAGAGGATTAGGATAGTATTAGCCATAGGATTAACCCTAGATTCAATCCAAGCCATCAAAGCATGTCTTGGGGAAGAAGTCAAGTGTAGGAACCATCTAGGGCCTTTAGATTAAAGCTGAACCATGAGAACCATTCAAATGCAAAATCTGCATTTGAGCGAATCGGCCCACGGGTTGACAGCCAAACACCCTGGATTAACCCCTAGTCGACCCAGCAGACTCGGGTCGACCTCAAAAATCGGCCGGTTCGGTTATTCCCCTCTCCCAATTCGCTGTTTTGAACATTTTTGCATATTTATTTATTTAATTTTCAATTATATATATATATATCAATATATATATATTTCTCTGCGCAACCCATTTCACTTAATTAAGTATACTTTAATTTGTGAATTTTTCGTGAAACTTCGCGAGGCCATATCTTGGTCATACGGACTCCGATTTTCGAAAACTCGGACTCTATTTCGCGTATTATTCCGAGACGAACGCAATGGCACATCCCGTTTCCCTTGATTCAGATTTTACAGTTTAATTCTGCCTCCATTTATGTTATAACATGTTATTCAAAAATACGGGTTGTTACACCTGTCTTAGACCCTGTATGTACTGTCTCCCTGTAGAACGACGCGGCTCAAACATATCATCGGGATGAAGTGGATCTCCGGGTACGCG
Organism: Allium sativum; assembly: GCA_030737875.1. NCBI lineage: Eukaryota > Viridiplantae > Streptophyta > Magnoliopsida > Asparagales > Amaryllidaceae > Allium > Allium sativum. Next base: position 336,553,841 of record CM060918.1, on the reverse strand, counting down.
CAACTCACCGGGCCCCTGATAATAATAGCGATCTCCCAAGTACCAAATAGGAAGGTGGCCGGTGGGAGCAAGATGACACGGCGCATAGATAAACAACAAGCAACGACTAATGGGTGGGAATCAAGTAGCGGGCCACCTACTGACAGTAACATCCAATAAGTGTTCCACGATGCTCATAATATGTCGCCCCTATCCCTCAAATATAACTGAGAACGGGCCTCCATCAAGTCGTGTCTCACGCCAATAGGAACACGCCGGACAATGTGGCTAGTCTCCCATCTACGCATGCGTGGGAAAAAGGACTCGGCGGTATGACTGGCGGTGGGATCTATGCGTGGATGCATGTTGGCTGTGTACTCATAATACCAGCACGACAACATGCACCAAAATCCAAACATCTGCTGAACCGATCCAAAAGCATAAGAGTCAAGAGCGGTGTATAGATAACCCAATATGGTAGAGCCCCAATCAATCATATGCAGCTGCTCTAAATCGGCTAGTGCTGCTAGGTTGCCCAATATAATCATACTCCGTTGGTTCGAAAAGAACGTCGAAGTGGACTTCCTAAACCGTGGAGTCAGTATTGTTATAGTTGCAATCATCTCTGGAGCTCTTGGAAGAAGTCGTGGGTTATAGTTGGGTTATCAGTCAACAACTGGCTTAACGCGTTAACACCTTTACGTCCTTCTTTCTTGTCAGAAGCAGATTCAATAGCTTCGGACACAGAGAAGCAGGTTAGTCCTAGGAGATATAAAAGGGTATCCCGATATACTGTGTCCTGCAGATCCACTACATCGAGATGTGTTGTAACGTACTCAAGTAAATATGCGATGGAAATGACACCATTGGATATATGAGCCTGGGACAAATTTGGCAAACAGTGAAGGTAAGCCTCGGGTGACTCATATGAGGGGTCAAATGGGCAGGAGACTCTATCAGGGAGGTCAATCTCAATCTCCGTAAGTATGTAAAAATCGGTTGGGGTGATACCTTGCTCAAAATCGGGGAAGTGAAAAGTGTGCGTCATAGGCCACCATCTCTCTAATAAGGCATCTAGTAATAGTCGATTGAAGGACTGGGGATGTATAATCTGTAAGAATAGTCCGAACGGACTAGCCAGTAGCCTCTCTCGAATATATAATGGTAATATGTCAAGGGCCTGTGTACTAAACTTCGCCCAACTCCCTCGAACGTAGATGTACTGTGTATATTAAAAATTATAACAATTCAGTAACTATAAACCAACAGTTCATACTATAAAAAATTATAACGTACATGTACTAAACTATAACTATAAAACCAACAGTTCATACTACCTACGTAATTAAGTAAACTGTTTAACGGTTCAATAAATATTGAATATTAAAATTAAAATTTATACCAGAATGGTGTCGAGCGCGGTAAACGAACGGTGAGTGTATCCCTCTGGCAACTCATGAAGGATCCGTAAGTCCTGAATCGTCGTCTCCGCTGGTGGAGGTGGGTGCGCTGGCATAGCTGCGTCGTCTAGGTGAGGTCGAACTGTCTGTCTCCCCATCTTCGTCACGCGTGGTGACATCTCGGCATCGCAAACAATAAAAAAATAAAAAAGAGCAAAATGGGGGAAGGTTTGGGGGGCTAAGGACTACAGTGTCGTACTTATTGGCGCGGTAGGGGCGCGAGCCGATAAATTCGGCGCGCGCTGACTTAATACAAGTGCGCTGATAAAATGGCGCGTGAGTATTGGGAATTATAAAAAATATATACCTGAATATTACGGATTGTATGATTACTATCCGTAACCTTGTTGGAGATGCTTTAAGAGTGTTGTCCTCTTTTTCAAAAAATAATAATTACGAATTCCTTTTTCTCAGTACCAGTCATTGGTGTCAACCACAAAATTTCCTTTCTCCTTTGTTCAAGTTAATTATGAATGCATGGTTAAGACTAGATTGACATAACATAGGTTGTCAATCATACCACATCATACTAAATCCTATAGATGCATAACAGAATGTGACAAACATATTTCAATAGTACCCGACCTGATCCATATTATTACGGTTGTTATAGTAGCGGTAAATTTACAATTATCATACAATTATTAGAGAATCATTTACCATTTTCGAGTAATATTGATATATCAGTATAATCAGTACGATATGTTGTGATTTATGACATGAAATCACATATGTTAATGAAAAGGATGTAATCAATTAATTGATCTGATTAATTGGTTGATTGAATGATTAATTAATTTATTGACTAACTGATTGATTGATTAATTGATTTGACTGATTAATTTTATTATAAAAGGGAAGAAATGAATGATTATATTCTGTATATATTTCTAAGGGGAAAATTGGATATTTGCCTGTGCCTTCTATTCTCCTATAAAAGTCGCATCTAGGGTACGATTAAAAGCATGGGATTGAGACTGAGATAATTAATCGAAGGGTTTGCCGCTGTTCATCATTGTTCTCCTTCTCCAACAAGAGTTGTAGTCATCTAGATATTCTTTTCCTTTCTCAATAAGGTTATTGATTCAATTGTATTTTGTTTATTTTTGGTTGTTAATCCACTGTATGTAAACAAATTTGTTTTGTTGAATCAATAAAGTGGGTGGTTGGGTGGAATATCTTGTATTTGTGCGTGTAATTTCATATTTGTGTTGTTTTTCCATATAAATCATCTTTATGTAATTGGGTGAATAAGATCCTGGTCGCTTCCGCAAAGGCACAGTTTCATAACAGTCGATATCAAAACTAGATCATTGCAAAGCTTAGAGTAATTTTCGATTGAAAAAAAAAAAATCATTTTTTGATGTCGGATATGATGTCGTTTCCGAAGATGACTATTTTTTATGGAAGAAATTGGGGGATTTGGAAGCCTAAAATGGAGGGCATGATTTACCTCAATGATCTTCATTACCCGATTGATGGAGATGGGATGAATCCCTCTGATGACGATTGCCTTGATTAACCAGTACCTTGATGATTCGACATTCCATCATGTGGCTAGTTGTGAATCCGCGAAGGATTTGTGGGATAAGTTGGTATCTTTGTATGAGTCGAGGAGTGCTACAAGTAAGGCTTTTCTGGTTCGAAAGCTTGTTTAGCTGAGATTGGATGAGGAGAAGTCTATTCCAGAGCACCTGAATAAATTTTAAGATGTGATCAGTCAATTGGCAAATATTAAGATCAATTCTGATGATGAGTTGCGGGCTCTTTTGTTGATGAGTTCTCTTTTATAAAGTTGGGAGACTTTGATTGTTTCATTGAGTAATTCCAACGCTAATGGAAGCTTCTCATTGGAAACTGTTCGAAGTAGCCTTTGAGTGAGGAATTAAGGAGAAAAGGGTCAAGTTTGAAATCTGTTCAAGGCGAGGTGTGACAACCTGAACTTCCCCGTGAAGGAAAGCCCGGATTTCTTTGAGAACACGACAAATCAGAACACAAACAGAAGAACATTTCATTGCTTATTACAACAATTCTATCAGAATACAAGAATATAACAGAGTATGAATAAATCATATACACTTGATCAATATCAGAGATTTAAATTACATTTAAATACATAGCAGCGGAAAACAATACAAAACACAACTGGAAGTAATACACGGATACAGAGCTTTCCGATATCGCTTCAGCTATAAATCAGGATCCTGTGAATATAAATATGCAAAACCAAAACTACTAGCTGCCCGTGCGGAAAATAGGGGCACCCAGAGTTTAGGTTAAAGCAATAAACTCCAGGTCAGTCATGTGACCGGTGAGAGAACTAAAACAGTTATAAATCTGATTCTAAAGTTAGGCATATCAAGGGACCACGCCGTATAACATGGAACGGGTTTCCTCCCAAGAATATCAATGCATAAAAACGACAGCGCAATGCTAAATAAAGAACAATGAAGCTATTATAAGACTATGGTCCCATCACACAATGCAACACAAGCCGAGGATAGAATTTTTACCTTATAATAGCCAAAAATGCTTGGTATGTGAAATTTCATCTTTTATTATTACTATAAGTGTATAGTGTAAAAACAATTTCAATCATAAGTATCAATCATAGACAACATAAGTTCCACCATACCACTATGTCACCATACTAGGCTCTACAATCAAAACCGCAAAATGTCGTATTGGAAGTTGGATTTCCGTCTGTGAACCAAGGCAAGGGATCGTCCTTACCACTTCGAGATGCTCTAGCCCGTGTCTCAGGTCAGAGCTCGAGGGACCTTTGGATCGTCAGGGCCGATCCACCCGATGTGGATTAAAATGCCCGAACACTGCGTTTCCCCGCCCTATGGGGCGTCAACTGGTCATATCCCGACCAAACTATCGGCCCCGTAACGACCGATATAACCGAGGCGCCTCGCAATCAATCATCCACATAAGTAAAATGTCAGGGCTAGTAAAACGCTAACACCACTCCTAGCTAGAAGGAAACGCATGCCCTCCCTGATGTCCTCTCCCGTTTTTGGTTCACACCGGGGTGTGAGGCTCGCGAATTAACGCTACACAAAGCTATGATATATTAAAGTCGTGCTTTGATCATCAACCACAAGACTATGCTTTTCAACAGAAGCCTTGATCATTTGCATCTCAGCATGTCACACAGGCAATTCACGCTATGAAGTCAATTTCTATCAATCACACAGAATGAAATCCGATGTCAGACACACATCCATTTACAAGTTCGTTCTGGGTCTGAACGAAACCAGAGGCGCCTTACTCCTTCCCCATATGTCCAATACAGGGGAGAGGCCCTCACATATCCGTCGATCTCCAAGTACGTCTGGACGATCACCACTTATTACTTCGTCTTGGGTGTACAGACCAATCAAGAAATCAGTAATCATCCAAACGATGTGACGACCTCCGGTCTTCGACCACCGTCTTCATCCCCGACACATCGTCGAATCAGTTATTCAGAATGGGATAAACCCGGTCTTTTTGAATAACTCGCGTATATAACAAACAAGTGCTATAAAAACACAACATATGCCTCATTCCAATCCAGAATATTTCTTTATTCAAATATTCTTATACTTTGGGAAAGGTTCCCATTAATTTTATCAAAGATAAATTCTTCAAATTTATTCTTTAATCTTATTTTGGATTTCAATTCAAACCAAATTATGGTTTATCCAAACTAGTCAGGATTAACAAATCTTACCGAAGTAATCATTTGTTAAATTTCCCAACCCCAACCTATTCATCCAATGAAGTAAAACAGGTAATACTTCATATCTAACACCACGGTGTTATCGGTAAATTCAATTACCATTTCACGTTCAAATCTAATTAAATATTTAACTATCGCTTGGAGCAAAACTGGTGATACTCCATTCTCGATCATTTCAATCTAATTAAAGATTCATTAAAACTACCTTGGTTTTAATCTTCCCAAAAATCAATATTAATGATTGTTTAACTTGGGAAATCATATCCTGTCTTTAACTAGGTTAAAAATCAATGCCTTTAAAACACAGTTCACGATAAACCCAAAATCACATTCCATTCCATTAGCCTTTAACCGTAAATTAGCAAGTGAACAGTTCTCTAAGTAGTAACCCCGAAGGCCGAAACCAACATCAGATCAATACCCAAGAAACCATTCAACTTAACTAATCTCCAGTTAGTTTCTGGTTTTCTTAACTTCGTTGGGTCTAAGAACTGTATTATTAAAGATACCATTCACGACAACCCAAAATCACATTCCATTAACAATGGAATCTTCATGGAAAACAAATCGATATATAATCGATATAAACTTCCATATCCAACCGATAATATCAATGGAATAACGACAAGGCCTTTTAAATTCCATATATATATATATTAACCGTCTTCCTCTACAGAAGCTTACTTCGATTATTACTAAATTGAATTCCATTCAATTACAATTTAATATGTTAAATTGGAAAACTTTACTTTCGAAAATATCCTTTAAATCTTAACAAAAGATTTATAAATTCCAAATCCCATTTCACTGTAAATCGGGTTAAAGAACGAATGTCGCTAAAACACAGTTCACAACAAACCCAATTCACATTTCATCAGTCTCTAACCGTAAATTAGTAAGAGAACAATTCCCTAAGCGTTAATCCCGAAGGCCGAAAACAACATCAGATCAATACCTAGGAAACCATTCAACTTAACTAATCTCCAGTCAGTTTCTAATTTTCTTAACTCCATTGGGTCTAAGAACAGTATTATTAGAGATACAACTCACGACAAACCCAAAATCCAATTTGATATTGAATATAAGGCTCTGAATAGAAAATATATCGGCTTATATTCAATATCAAATTTTGAAATCAACAAATATTGTATTGGAATAACGATATATCTATATCTTCCAAATTCCTCCACAATATCCGTATAATCACGGAATCCAATATCGAAATATTCTGAAGATAATTTCGATTTAAATCCATTCCAATTCATATATTGGAAATCCTGGTTATTTTTAAAACTATTTCAAATCCAGTTTATTTATTTAAAAATATTGGATTTTTAATTCTAGTTCAAAACTAGTTCATTTCGACAAAAATATCTTTTTATCTTTTCAAATATGGGATTTTTCATCCCAATTCTTTTCAAATCATTTATTATGATTTTACACAAATTACTGATATTTTTAATAATTTTATCAAGGCCCGTACAGTCGATTTCCATAAACGGCCATCGAACTGCACTTACAGCGACCATTTCCAAATTTGATTAGAACCTAAATCCAAATCTAACTGTTAGATTTCAAATTTCTAATGTTCGTTAGAAAGCTCTTTTCAATACGAACCCAACGGTTCTGGTTTTAGGAGAATCCGACGGTCGGATCTCCAGTAATGTCTATTCGAAGTCAATGGTCAAAATTTGCGAACTGCCGCAGCGTGGCGCGTTTTACTCAGGCCGTTATATAATATATATAATATATATTTTGTCGATTTCCATTTAAAACCTATTTTATAAATCGTTTTAAATTCGTTTTCAAAACGATTTCAACTTCATATTCAAATCAAAATTGAATATTCCATATCATTAATCTATAAATGATAATATTTTCAAAACATTATATTTTGAAATCAATTCCTTTTTGATATTCATTATAAAATTGAATAAAATCGATATAAATATTGTTCACGTTAAAATGGCGTCAATCTAATCATCACGACTTTATATATTTAAATATATTCGTGTCCATCCCAAATCGGGCATCAAAATCATATTTTGATTCTTTTCTGAATATTATTTGAAAATATTCGTTATTTTAAAATATTCATTCTTTCTGAACTGGAATCAGACACAGTCAATTACCATATAATTTGATTATATGGATTTCATACAATACATGTATACAACAACAGTGATAAATAATTATCCATCATCCAGAGTGCATTCTACACTGTATAAGCATTAAATATAAATATTTGACGCTTATAACAGTCTGTCAACCAATCGATTGACATACAACTAAATATTGGGATTAGTGTTTGTCCAATATCATCCCAATACCCGTATGGGGTTTCAATCAACAAATACAAATTTATTTATGCAGTTGGGCGATGTGTAAAATTTATCGTCCCAATCAATATCAGTCAAATGTGTGAATATAAACAAATCGTCCGATTTGTTTATAAATATTTATTTATTCATATACACGTTAAAATTATATTTTTTAACTATAAAATATTTTATTTCCATTGCACATCACACAATCAATTTTCACAACGCAATCAAACAAACAAATAAGTCATCCATGGTCTGTGGACGACGGGTGTCGGGTGTTGCTAAGCACCATCTGCATCCTAGTATATATTTTAACTAGAAAATAAAATAAAAGTGAGAAGTTCTCACCTTTGGGATCCACTCCTCCATTTTGTTTCTGAATTTCTATCCAGTCCGGATTTGCCCGAAATTCCCACTTCATTTTCACGCTGTTCATATTAAAATCACCTTTTTAATATGATGATCATGTATTCAAAAATCGCATTTTTCATAGTGCCACTTTTAAAATAAAAATCACATTTTTATTGTGTTATTTATATAATAAAAATCGTGACTTTCATATAAATAAAAATCGAATTTTTAATTCACTAAAAATCATATTTTTACAACGCTTCTTTCTATATAAAAATTATATTTTTATATTTCTACTTCTTATATAAAGATAACATTTTTATTTCGCTTCATATATAATAAAAATCGAATTTTTATCCTAATGATATGCATATAAAGATTGTATCTTTAACATAATGAAAACATTATAAAAATTGTATTTTTATCTATAAAAATCACAATTTTTATAATTCTTCCTACAAAATAAAAATTATATTTTTAGTGCCATTCTACATATATAAAAATCGAATCTTTATATTTTTACATACATACGATAAAATTTATATTTTTATCTAACTAAAAATAATATTTTAATATCGTTATTCATATTATAAAAATCATATTTTTATTATCCCTATAATATAAAAACCAAATTTTCTCTATCTATACAATATAAAAATCATATTTTTTTAACTATATAATATAAAAATCATATTTTTATTATATATATAATATAAAACTTCAATTTTTATTATCTTTACATAAAGGAAAAATCGTATCTTTTATATTACATAAAAAAACACTTATAGTTTTCTACGAAGAAAGGGGGTTTCCAGTTGCTCACGGGTGGCCAGGAGGGGTCTGGGGCGCTCGAGATCGTCGGGGGGGGGGGGGGGGGGAAGTGGCGGCGCCGGCTGTGGTGAGGGTGCGGTTTTAAGGTGTGGAGGGGATTCGATGGGGTTCGCCGCTGGGTTGAGCCAGAGACGAGGGGGCGATCGATGGAGGGGCGGCGCTTCAGGTGGGTGGCGAAGGCGATGGCCGGGAGCGATGGGAGGCAGCCGTCGATATCGAGCGACGTTCTCTCTTTTTTTCTCTATTTTTGTTTTCGGTTTGACTGAAAGGGAAAGGGGGGTGAGAGAGAAGGTTCTATAATATATTAAATTATTTAATTATCCATAAAGGTACTTTTTATTTCGACCTCCAAACAAGACCCACCGACTGTAGTTCATAACTAATTACCCCCATTCCGAACGCAATGGGATATGTATCGTAGGCCAGTTCGGCTGTTTCGATCCGTTTTCATCAAAATTAAAATCATTATATATTTAATTTAAACGTACATTTCAATTTACCGGGGCCACGTACGGACTCTAAAATTACAGAAAAATATTTCTAGCTTCGTATTGACGATACAGTCCTAACAAAAACTAATTTCGTCGAATTCTGAGACCGTTTGAAAAATGACAATTTTCTGGTCAATCGAAATTGACTAAAACTGTTCAAATACGCTTTACTTCGTCACGCTCACATATTGATCCCAAAAATTATGAATTTTGGAATCTAGCAATAATTTGACATCCCGGATCCACAAAAAGTGGTTTCGTCAAAAACGGAGGTCGTTTGCAAAATCGCTATTTTTACGGGCTATACTTTCCATAGCGACTATTCTGAATTTTCAACTGGGCATAACTTTTTATTCTCGCTATGAAATTTGGATTTTTCGGATTCGTTGAAAGATATTTTCAAATAGATTCTAATATTTATGGTTTCACTAAAATCCGGTTTATTTTGAATCCTGTACATTCATTTGAAATTTGAAATCGAAATTTCAAACTACCGCACCATTTTCAATTCCTTTTATAATTAAAAATAAATATTTATATTCTAATGTCGATTCAAGTAAATATATACATTCTAATTCTATTCAAAATAAATTTCTTGTCGTTATTATTTAAAATAAATCATTTTAAATATTCGAAATCCGTCAAAATTGCCAAAATATAAATTTTAAATTGGTTCTGATTTTCCGGGTTGTTACAATCTCCCCCCTTAAAATCTTTTTGTCCTCGAAAAGGAACGGAGCTGAAAGTTGTTTAACTAACCAATTCAACTTTTATTATTTTAATTATGGCTTAAGTTCTTCAACTTTTCAGTTTCTAAGAACTTTTCAAATTTTGTTTTTCCAAAAATTTGGCTAACACCCTAAATTTTCGCCATAACCTCCTTTGTACAGAAGCACAGGGAAAATACCCAAACTACCACACAGGCCTCTCCAATCAAAAAGAAAAAGAAACAGCCAAGCGGCTAGCCAATTGGCTCATAAAATCATCAAAAACCCAAGGAGTACAATAAACATGTACCTATTTGTTGGGCAAACAATTTTATTCCTCTGCGTAGCTTCCCTTCTATGACCTATTCAATTTATATACATGTACATATATGCAATTTCAAACAATTTTCAATTCAGTTCAACATCTGTTCAATTTGGCTAAATTTACCTTACATTCACATAATGGTTTAAATGAATAATCACACAACACAATCATCAATCAATTAGTTGATTTTCTTTTCAAGTTCATAATTTTGATATATTTACAAAAACAAAAAAAAACCGTTTTTGGTGCCAAATCACAACAATAAGCCCTATCTAGTTTTGGTTCTCACACCAGTCAAATGGAAATATATAGATATCTCACTTTCAAAACTCAAATATAAATTCTAATGATGTTCAGACTATCATCAGAATCGTCTCCGGGCGACTAGAGTGTGATTCTATATCTATCCAGTATATTAAAATTTCGAATACATGTGGATCGCACGTATATGCAAAATCTTTATATATTTGATTGTCCAAATCAATATAAAAATAATATTCAAATACGTATAACAGATTTTAAATTTTCAAAAAAAATTTGTTTTCATCTTTATTTGAAGACAACTCTCTTCCGACTCATTCTAGGATACTACCGATCCCATCTCGAACGAGTCATTCTCATTGGATATTACTAATCCAATTTCTGATGAATTCTTTCGTTTGTTTCTAACGTGTCTTGTTCTCTAAGCTCTATAAACCAAAGCTCTGATACCAGCAGTGATGACCCGAACATCCCCATGAAGGAAAGCCCAGATTGCTTTGAGAACACGACAAATCAGAACACAAACGGAAGAACATTTCATTGCTTATTACAACAATTCCATCAGAATACAAGAATATAACAGAGTATGAATAAGTCATATACACTTGATCAATATCAGAGATTTAAATTACATTTAAATACATAGCAGCGGAAAACAATACAAAACACACCTGGAAGTAATACACGGATACAGCGCTTCAGCCGTAAATCAGGATTCTATGAATAAAATCTGCAAAACCAAAACTACTAGATGACCGTGCGGAAAATAGGGGCATCCATAGTTTAGGTTAAAACAATAAACTCCAGGTCAGTCATGTGACTGGTGTGAGAACTAAAACAGTTATAAATATGATTTTAAAGTTAGGTATATCAAGGGACCACCCCATATAACACGGAACGGGTTTCCTCCCAAGAATACCAATGCATAAAAACAACAGTGTAATGCTAAATAAAGAACAATGAAGCTATTATAAGACTCAGGTCCCATCACACAATGCAATGCAAACTGGAGGATAGAGTTTTTACCTTATAATAGCCAAAAATGCTTGGTACGTGAAATTTCATCTTTTATTATTACTATAATTGTATAGTGTCAAAATGATTTCAATCATAAGTATCAATCATAGACGGCATAAGTGCCCCATACCACTATATCGCCAAACTAGGCTATACAATCAAAACCGCAAAATGTCGTATTGGAAGTTGGATTTCCATCTATGAACCAAGGCAAGGGATCGTCCTTACCGCTTCGAGACGCTCTAGCCCGTGTCTCAGGTCAGAGCTCGAGTGACCTTTAGATCGTCAGGGCTGGTCCATCCGATGTGGATTAAAATGCCTGAACAATGCGTTTCCCCGCCTTATGGGGCGTCAACTGGTCATATCCCGAGCAAACTATCGGCCCTGGAATGACCGATATAACCGAGGTGCCTCGCAATCCATCATCCACATAAGTAAAATGTCAGGGCTAGTAAAGCGCTGACAGCACTCCTAGCTAGAAGGAAACGCATGCCCTCCCTGATGTCCTCTCCCGATTTTGGTTCACACCGGGGTGTGAGGCTCGCGAATTAACTCTACACAAAGCTACGCTATATTAAAGTTGTGCTTTGATCATCAACCACAAGACTCTACTTTTCAACAGAAGCCTTGATCATTTGCATCTCAGCATGCCACACAGGCAATTCACGCTATGCAACCAATGTCTATCAATCACAAAGAATGAAATCCGATGTCAGACACACATCCATTTACAAGTTCGTTCTGGGTATGAACGAAACCGGAGGCACCTTATTCCTCCCCCATATGTCCAATACAGGGGAGAGTCCCTCGCATATCCGTCGATCTCCAAGTACGTCTGGACGATCACCACTTATTACTCGCCTTGGGTGTACAGCCCAATCAAGACATCAGTAATCATTCAAACGATGTGAAGACCTCCAGTCTTCAACCACGGTCTTCATCCTCGACACATCGTCGAATCAGTTATTCAGAATGGAATAAGCCCGCTCTTTCTAAATAACTCGCGTACATAATAAACAAGTGCTATAAAAACACAACATACGCCTCATTCCAATCCAGAATATTTCTTTATTCAAATATTCTTATACTTTAGGAAAGGTTCACATTAATTTTATCAAAGATAAATTCTACAAATTTAATCTTTAATCTTCTTTTGGATTTCAATTCAAACCAAATTTTGGTTTATCCAAACTAGTCGAGATTAACGAACCTTACCGAAGTAATCATTTGTTAAATTTCCCAACCCCAACCTATTCATCCCATGAAGTAAAACTGGTAATACTTTATATCTAATACAACGGTATTATCGGTAAATTCAGTTACCATTTCACGTTCAAATCTAATTAAAGATTTAACTATCGCTTGGAGCAAAATTGGCGATACTCCATTCTCGATCATTTCAATCTAATTAAAGATTCATTGAAACTCCACTTGGTTTTAATCTTCCAAAAATCAATATTAATGATTGTTTAACTTGGGAAATCATATCTTGTCTTTAACTGGGTTAAAGAACCAATGTCCTTTAAAACATGGTTCACGATAAACCCAAAATCACATTCCATTCCGTTAGCCTTTAACCGTAAATTAGCAAGTGAACAATTCCCTAAGTATTAACCCCGAAGGCCGAAACCAACATCATATCAATACCTAGGAAACCATTCAACTTAACTAATCTCCAGTTAGTTTCTGATTTTCTTAACTCCGTTGGGTCTAAGAACAGTATTATTAAAGATACCATTCACAACAACCCAAAATCACATTCCATTAACAATGGAATCTTCATGGAAAACAAATCAATATATATAATCGATATAAACTTCCATATCCAACCGATAATATCAATGGAATAACGACAAGGCCTTTTAAATTCCATATATATTAATCATCTTCCTCTACAGAAGCTTACCCCGATTATTACCAAATCGAATTCCATTCAATTCCAATTTAATATGTTAAATTGGAAAATTTTACTTTGGAAAATCTCCTTTAAATCTTAACAAAAGATTTATAAATTCCAAATCCCATTTCACTGTAAATCGGGTTAAAGAACGAATGACGCTAAAACACAGTTCACAAAAAATCCAATTCACATTCCGTCAGTCTCTAACCGTAAATTAGTAAGAGAACAATTCCCTAAGTGTTAACCCCGAAGGCCGAAACCAACATCAGATCAATACCTAGGAAACCATTCAACTTAACTAATCTCCAGTCAGTTTCTAACTTTCTTAACTCCATTAGGTCTAGGAACAATATTATTAAATATACCATTCACGACAAATCCAAAATCCAATTTTATTCTAAATACAAGGCTCTGAATAGAAAATATATCGGCTTATATTCAATATCAAATTCTGAAATCAACAAATATCGTATTGGAATAACGATATATCTATATCTTCCAAATTCCTCCACAATATCCGTATAATCACGGAATCCAATATCGAAATATTCTGAAGATAATTTTGATTTAAATCCATTCCAATTCATATACTGGAAATCCTGGTTATTTTTAAAACCATTTCAAATCCAATTTATTTATTTAAAAATATTGGATTTTTAATTCTAGTTCAAAACTAGTTCATTTCGACAAAAATATATTTTTATCTTTTCAAATATGGGATTTTTCATCCCAATTCTTTCCAAATCATTTATTATGATTTTTCACAAATTATTGAAATTTTTAATAATTTTATCAAGGCCCGTACAGTCGATTTCCATAAACGGCCATCGAACTGCACTTACAGCGACCTTTTCCAAATTTGATTTGGACCTAATTCCAAATCTAACCATTGGATTTCAAATCTCTAATATTCGTTAGAAAGCTCTTTTCGATACGAACCCAACGGTTCTAGTTCTAGGAGAATCCGACAGTCGGATCTCCCGTAATGTCCATTCGAAGTCAATGGTCGAAATTCGCGAACTGTCGCAGCGCGGCGCGTTCTATTCAGGCCATCATATTATATATATAATATATATTTCGTCGATTTCCATTTAAAACGTATTTTATAAATCGTTTTAAATTCGTTTTCAAAAACGATTTCAACTTCATATTCAATTTCAAATCAAAATTGAATATTCCATATCATTAATATATAGATGATAATATTTTCAAAACATTATATTTTGAGATCAATTCCTTTTTGATATTCATTATAAAAATGAATAAAATCGATGTAAATAACGTTCACGTCAAAATGGCGTCAATATAATCATCACGGCTGTATATATTTAAATATATTCGTGTCCATCCCAAATCAGACATCAAAATCATATTTTGATTCTTTTCTGAATATTATTTGAAAATATTCGTTATTTTAAAATAATCGTTATTTTAAAATATTCATTCTTTCTGAACTGGAATTCAACACAGTCAATTACCATATAATTTGATTATATGGATTTCATACAATACATATATACAACAACAGTGATAAATAATTATCCATCATCCAGAGTGCATTCTACACTGTATAAGCATTAAATATAAATATTTAACGCTTATAACAGTATGTCAACCAACCGATTGATATACAACTAAATATTGGGATTAGTGTATGTCCAATATCATCCCAATACCCATGTGGGGTTTCAATCAACAAATACAGATTTATTTGTGCAGTTGGGCGATGTGTAAAATTTATCGTCCCAATCAATATTAGTCAAATGTGTGTACATAAACAAATCATCCGATTTGTTTATAAATATTTATTTATTCATATACACGTTAAAATTATATTTTTAACAATAAAATATTTATTTCCATTCCACATCACACAATTAATTTTCACAACGCAATCAAACAAACAAACAAGCCGTCCATGGTCTGTGGACGACGCGTGTCGGGTGCTGCTAAGCACCGTCTGCATCGTAGTATATATTTTAACTAGAAAATAAAATAAAAGTGAGAAATTCTCACCTTTGGGATCCACTACTCCATTTTGTTTCTGAATTTCTAACCAGTCTGGAGTTGCCCGAAATTCCCACTTCATTTTCACGCTGTTCATATTAAAATCACCTTTTTAATATGATGATCATGTATTCAAAAATCGCATTTTTCATAGCGCCATTTTTAAAATAAAAATCACAATTTTATTTTGTTATTTATATAATAAAAATCGTGACTTTCATATAAATAAAAATCGAATTTCTACTTCACTAAAAATCATATTTTTACAACGCTTCTTTCTATTAAAAAATATATTTTTATATTTTTACTTCTTATATAAAGATCGAATTTTTATTTCGCTTCATATATAATAAAAATCAAATTTTTATCCTAATGATATGCATATAAAGATCGTATCTTTGTCATAATGAAAACATTATAAAAATCGTATTTTTATCTATAAAAATCACAATTTTTATAATTCTTCCTACAAAATAAAAATTATATTTTTATCGCCATTCTACATATATAAAAATCAAATCTTTATATCTTTACATACATACAATAAAATTTGTATTTTTATCTAACTAAAAATAATATTTTCATATCGTTATTCATATTATAAATATCATATTTTTATTATCCCTATAATATAAAATCATATTTTCTCTATCTATACAATATAAAAATCATACTTTTATTATCTATATAATATAAAAATCATATTTTTATTATCTATATAATATAAAAATCCATTTTTTATTATTTTTGCATAAAGGAAAAATCCTATCTTTTATATTACATAAAAAAAACACTTACAGTTTTCTGCGAAGAAAGGGGGTTTCCACTTGCTCGCGGGTGGCCAGGAGGGGTCTGGGGCACTCGAGATCGTCGGATGGGGTGGGGAAAGTGGCGGCGCCGGTTGTGGTGAGGGTGCGGTTTTAAGGTGTGGAGGAGACGAGAGGGGCGATCGATGGAGGGGCGGCACTTCAGGTGGGTAGCAAAGGCGATGGCGGGAGCGATGAGAGGCGGCCGTCGATATCGAGCGGCGTTCTCTTTTTTTTTCTTTTTCTCTATTTTTGTTTTCGGTTTGACTGAAAGGGAAATGGGGTGAGAGAGAGAAGGTTATATAATATATTAAATTATTTAATTATCCATAAAGGTACTTTTTATTTCGACCTCCAAACAAGACCCACCGACTGTCGTCTATAACTAATTACCCCCATTCTGAACGCAATGGGATATGTATCATAGGCCAGTTCAACTGTTTCGATCCATTTTCATCAAAATTAAAATATAAATTATTATATATTTAATTTAGTGAAAATTAGGGACACATCCCTAAAACCAAACTTAATTCACGCCACGTCCCCCTCTACTCTTTTTATAAATCCGGTCCCTAAAATCACATGCCGCCCAAAAATTTTGGCCCATTCGCCTGCTCCTCTAGCCCACTTCCGCCTTTTCCATTTTTGCACAAAAAAAATGCGCTCATGTATAAAAAAAAATTCTAAAATCTGGAAATAATCCCAGGAGTCCATGCAAATTGAAAAAAAAAGTTGCATACTTCTATGCAACTATTGCTTATAGTAGCATACATGTATGCATATATTCATATAGTGTAGTTATGTTGAAAATCTGGACTAATATACGCATACATGTATGCAACTATTAGCAAATAAATGCATACATTTATACATACAAAGTTGAGCTGAGATTCACGTGTAACGAAAAGTTGCATATATGAATGCAACTATTCTGTGTATATGCATGCATGTGTGCAACAAATTTAAAAGGGACGATAGCTTGTGAATATGCGCATGAATGCATGCATTTATTCTGTATAAGAGCATAAATGTGTGCAATAATGTCTGAAAATGGCGAATGCTTGAAAAAACAGGCCAAATTTGAATATATGCATAAAAGGATGCATGTAATGCAGTTTAGCTGCATACATGTATGCATTTATACTGCAGTTTGGGCGCAACACTGAAATATTAACATGAATGTATGCAACTATTTAGGAATAGGTGCATCTTTTGATGCACAAACCTGCTGTTTCGCTGATTTTGTGTTATTTTGGGTTTTGACGTGGTTTTCGATTGTTTTTCCACCTGAATTTTTTGGCGTGAACATGTTTTATTTAATAATGAATTTTCATGATTTTTTTTATATTTTTTTTTATCTATTTTCAAAAAATGGGGACCTAATTTACATGAAAAGTTGGACCGGATGTGAGCCTAATTTTGAAACTTAATAGGGACCTGCGAAAAACGGACCCTTTAATTTAAACATACATTTCAATTAATCGGGGCCACGTACGGACTCTAAAATACAGAAAACTTATTTCTAGCTTCGTGTTGACGATACGGTCCTAACAAAACTAATTTCGTCGAATTCTGAGACCGTTTGAAAAATGACCATTTTCTGGTCGATTAAAGTTGACTAAAACTGTTCAAACACGTTTTACTTCGCCACGCTCACATATTGATCCCAAAAATTACGAATTTTGGAATCAAGCAATAATTTGACATCCCGGATCCGACAAAAGTGGTTTCATCGAAAACGGAGGCCGTTTGCAAAAACGCTATTTTTACGAGCTATATTTCCATAACGACTATTCTGAATTTTCATCTGGGCATAACTTTTTATTTCCGCTATGAAATTTGGATTTTTCGATTCTTTGAAAAATATTTTCAAATAGATTCTAGTACTTTTGGTTTCACTAAAATCCGGTTTATTTTGAATCCTGTACATTTATTTGAAATTTGAAATCGAAATTTCAAACTACCACGCCATTTTCAATTCCTTTTATAATTAAAAATAAATATTTATATTCTAACGTCGATTCAAGTAAATATATATGTTCTAATTTAATTCAGAATAAATTCCTTGTTGTTATTATTTAAAATAAATCATTTTAAATATTCGAAATCCGTCAAAATTGCCAAAATAAAATTTTTAAATTGGTTCTGATTTTTCGGGTTGTTACATGAGGCTATTGTAACAAAGGACTTGGGGAAAGATACAAGAAGGAAGAAGAAAGAGGCTAATGGTAGAGGTGCTATCACTTGCCGTTATTATAATAAGCAAGGTCAAATACACAAAGAATGTTATGCTTATCAGAAGGATAAGAAGAAGGATGCAGATGATGATAGTAGCAATGATGAGGCACATGCAGGTCTTGCTGCAGGTTCCATTAGTGATGCTTCTTGTGATGTCCTGTTTAACGAAGTTAATCCTTGGAAGATGGATTCGGGAGTCAGTTTTCACATTTGTAAGGATGTGAAGTATTTTTCTTCTTATGAGAAGAATGTTGACGTGATTAGAACAACCAATGGAGTACAACTACCGGTTTGTAGTATTGAATCTATCCAGTTTCTACGCGTGATGACTTGGTGAGAGAAGTCTCTAGAGTTGGACATGTACCCGCGAGTTCGCATAACCTCATTTCTCTCGGTCAGTTGGATCACCGTGGTTGTATTTATGATACTCGAGGTGGAGTTTTGAAAGTGAAGAAGGGTGGTCGTGTTATGATGAAAGGTGTCTTGGAGGTGGGAAACCTGTATATATTGGTTGAATCTGTGGTCGACTGTGAAAGACGAGTGACGGTTGAAGAACCTAGTCCATAATAAGGTAGAGAGGTTAATTTGGTCACTGCCGATGTGTCAGACATGGATCTTCACGTTGATGATGCTCAAGGGATCCAAAGTGATCGAGGAAGGAGCTCAGATTAAGTGGTAGACGGATGTCGATGTGGAAAATCCACAAGGTGGAGATTCTTGTGGTATTATACAAGAAAACATTGATTTAGTGTCAAATTTTAGAAGCATAAATTTTCAAATCGCTGATTTACGACGGATTTCCATAAGATCTACGAGGGATAGTTTCTTATTTTTTTCAATTTTCTTTTCTTTTTATTTATCACCGTCGTCTTGCTTTATCCCTTACTTATCCGCTGCAATTTGCAACAATTTACCGACAAATAATTTCCCTTGCTATTTTCCGTTGCAAGTGGAGACAGAATACGGACGGATTTGTGTCAAATGTATTTTGCAATAAAATTCCAATGTATTCGCAAGAGATATTTATGTTATTTTTGTAAAGGATGCTTTAGTGTTATTTTTTATGATTATAAGTTGTTTTTGCCTCTTTTTTGGTAAATTTAAGGATGCTTTTGTAAAACTTAGTTATTCTGTTAACAATAATAATTATTTATTAATACGATGGAAACTGGAAACAAAGTAAGTTTGCAAACAAGCTAAGTTGCTTATTCCGTAAATTTACTTATTTTGCAAATTCATTAGCTTTAGGGCATTGTTAACGACACCCCTTTTTCGATTAAGGGGTGTCACATTTTTTAGTTTTTATTTTTTTGTTAAGGGGTGTACATTAAAGGCGAAACCCCCCTTAACAATTTATTGTTTGAAGACAAAATTGCCCTTTCTCCAATCAAGTTAACCAACGTAAATACAGTTCACTGTACAAACCTATGGTAATGAATTGCACAATTCCATCGATGCTTTAAAGAAAATATTAATGGCTGCCAACCCTAATTATGAGCTAGATGACGAAGATGTATTAAATTGCACACAAAAATGTGAATTACACGAAGATGATGAAGACCGATCGGCTACTGACAAGGTTTGATATTTAATTTTCCGTTAACATCTACGGAATTGAAGAAGAAGCACGGTTTTCGATGGACCATGTTTATAGCGAACTAGGGCTGTCAATGGGTCGTGTCGGGTCGGGTCAAGTCGGGTTCGGGTTGATTTATAAACGGGTCGGGTCAAACCGTTTATTAAACGAATCATATTTTCCCAACCCTAACCTGACCCGTTTATAAACGGGTTGAACCGACCCGACCCGCATAACCCGTTTAACTAAATGGGTCGTGTCGGGTCATGTTGGGTCGGGTTTACCCATTTGATCCATTGATAGATATTGCCTACTAATATAAGCAACAAAAGAGCCAAATCACCAACATGCAACAAGTGCAAAGTCACCAACAGACAACACATATATAAAGCATGAAATCACCATGTCCAAAAATCATTTTCTATACGTAAGTATATATTCCCATACTGCATAAATTAAAGACTACCAGTATGGAAGAGATACAGTTGTTATAAGTAAAATATAACTAACAACATACAAGTATAAATTAGTAAAATATAACAGCTTACATATATGAGCATACTGATTACTGCATACATAAAAGATTAACACCAACAGTATACATAAAAGACTAACAGTATACATAAAAGACTAATAGTATGGAAGATATACAACATATAATCGGGTTTGGCGGGTCAAAATCGGGTTAGCGGGTCAACCCTAAACCCACCCGTTTATAAATGGGTCAAATTCGGGTTGACCCGAAAATGACCCGCTAACTAAACGAGTTGGGTTAACCTGCTAATTTCCGTGCGGGTTTCGGGTCGGGTCACGGGTCGTGTAGGAAATTGACAGCCCTATAGCGAACAATGACCGTTTTATGTATGAAAAGACGGTATAGTATGACCGGTTTTATCAAGTACGAACTACAGTTTGATACAGAGATAGAGAAGACGTAAAAGAGCCACCGTGTTTATTAAATTTTCTTGGTATTATATTACCGTGTATTCGATTTTTTGGTAATAATGTTACCATGAATGTTTTGGACCAAACAATGGTTATTTAATCGGCAGGGCGATACTGTTTCTAGTTTATGTGTATGAATATTTGGTACCGTTATTTCTTTGTGATGTGAATAATATTCAGCTGTTTTACAGTTTGATGCAATTGCTGTCGTGAACGAAGTATACAGGAATGAGGATTATTCAGTTAATGAGAAGTCTTATGAAATGGACGATGTAAATGTTAATGATAAGGTTTGTCGGTTGGAAAATGATGACAACAACGATCTTTCACATGAGGAAGCAGGAATATTGTGTTGCACATACCCCAATTTAACTTACCATTTCACCACCGATAAGGTTTGAAAACTAGTACTTATGTTTTACATTAAATACGTTACTCTAATCGTAATATATTGTTTGTTGATGCAGTTGTTCGTTTCCAAAGAGGACGTACGTAAATGGTGCTTCGATCGTGGACTTGATGTGAATTGTGTCATTGTTATCAAAAGAAGTAAAACAAAAAATCTCTTAGATAATGGGAAAGGATCATGGATGCTGCTTACTTGTGAAAGAAATGGAATGTACATTGATCATTAGACTAAGGAGCATGTGCCATTAACCCAAAAGAAAAGGCGTAGATCGGGAAGTAGAAAATGTGGTTGTCCATTTAAATTAAGAGCACATTGTCAAGATGATGGAAAATGGACTTTGAAAGTTATAAATGGATGCCACAATCACAGTCTTCCCGTTGTTTTAACCGGGCATCCGTATGTTGCGCGATTAAGAGACAAGGAAGTAAAGACCGTTGAAACAATGACAAATAGTGGGGTTAGGCCACGGAATATTCTAACTGCGCTTAAACTTGACAACCCAGAAAATAAGTCTACAATCAGAAATGTGTACAATGCCAAAGTGAAGCTTAAACTTCATAATACAGAAGGTAGACCGATTATGCAATAGTTTATGAAGTTGTGTTGCAATCACCACTATTCTGTTCATCATAGAGTCGACGATATGACAAATGAAGTTATTGACTTGTTCTTCAATCATTCGAAATGTGTTCTACTTGCGCAAAGTTTTTATCAAATTTTGTTTTTCGATTGCACTTTCAAGACTAATAAGTACAAGTTGCCATGTTTTCATATGGTGTCGCAAACTTCAACGGGTGCATCCTTCACCGTTGCTCTAGCTTTTATTAGTCGGGAGACCACCGAGTCATATATATGGGATTTGGAGTGTGTTAGAAAATGTTTTCGAGAAAAAGAATTTCCAAGTGTTATCATAACGGATGCGGAAATTGCTCTTAGCAATGCAGTGGCCATTGTTTTTCCATCAGCTCGTCATATTCTTTGTGCGTGGCATATTTCAAAAAACGTTCAAGCAAATTGCAAACCAAATTTCATAAAAAAGAAACGGGTAATGATTGGGGATAGAGAGACCATAGTAGAAGATGAGGAAGGAAAAAGAGAGCACAAGTTATTTTGGGAGGGTTGGAGCAATGTGATTAGTTCGTTGTCTGAAGAAGAGTATAATCGAAACGCAAATTGTTTTCGTGAAGCATGGCAGGAAAAGTAAAAAAAATCGTTGAACTATGTTTTCAAGATTTGGTTGAACAAGTATAAGGAGATGTTTGTGTTAGCTTGGAAAAATGAAGTTAAACACTTTGATAATGTATCAACTAGTGTAATTGAAAGTGCGCACCATCGTCTGAAACTGTATTTTGATTCAGCTGCAGATAGTTTTGTTCAGTGTTGGACTAGCGTGCATCTCTGCCGTGAGAATGAATTAGTTGCAATCGAACATGCGTTGGAAACGAGTGCATCGAAGTCACTTCATAGATTTCAAGATGAGCCAATGTTTAAAGAGGTGTTGGGATCTGTTTCTCATAAGGCGCTCAATTTATTGCAAACCGAGTTAAGTAGTATTCCAAAAGGTGGCACGAGTATTCAAACTTGAGGTTGTATTTTATGGAAAGTTAATGGTCTACCTTGCGCACATATGCTAGTAGACTTTAGACATTCATACGGCTTCATACCCCTGAGTGGTATAGACTGTTATTGGAAACAGTTGTCATGTATTCCGCCTACACCGAATCGGTCCACTCTTGATTTTATGGACTTGCCCGAATTTCATACGTTGAAACATAGGTATGAAAAGGCTACTGATAATGTGAGGAATGATATTCAGCAGGGTATCAAATTGTTAGCCTTCCCTCCTACTACGAATATTAAAGAACCTCCCATGGCGAATATAAGAAAAGGAAGACCATCTAAAAAGGAGAAGTCAACTAAACGAGATCCTTCTTACTTTGAGCATGTTGACGCCGCATTATTCTTGCAGCCCAAAACTTACCCCAGTTAGTCGTTGTTTAAAGAAACTTGGAGTAAAAGGAAATGCACCTAAAACCAGTCAAATTGATGAACATTTCTTATTACAAATGCTCAAATGTATGCGACCGTATATAACTCGTATAGATGACATGCCCGCTGATGGTAACTGTGGATATTGGGTAGTGGTTAAACAATTAAATCTTCATAATCGAAGACCATAGAATCCTTGTAAGTTCGTACGTGAGGCCATGGTTGATAATTTAATTATTAATTCAGATATGTACAAAAGCATGTGGGCTGAAGATGGCTTCGAAGAAATGAAAAAGAGGATACAAGGAAATAACTCGTTGGGGGTAGATGAGTGAATGCAAATGTCGGAAGCCGGTTTTATAATTGCAGAAACATTTGGTACTACTGTTGTCTTGCTTGGTATGGACATGAGTTTCTTGTTTGTTCCGTCAACAGTACAACTAACATTGTTAAACCGTGACATGATGGTCGTAATGGGATACGTTAACAGGTCACATTTTGTTGGCATTACTTTGAAGTACGAATCGCCTTTACCTAATACTCCTCCGTTCGCATTCTTTTACCGAATTTACAACATCAATACGCAGGATTGGGTCAACACATATGCGGAGAGAATTTCTCGCTACGTTGATGGAGAAGAAGATGGACATGTTGACGCAGATAAAAAGGTTGTTGTGTTAAGTTAATGTCGAATACATGCATGTGTTCGTAGTTTTGTGCAAATGTAACAGAATCTTGAAGTATTAATGCAAATGTTACCTTTTCTGGCACATGTTGGCAAGGCAGCTGTATTTTTTGTTTACTTTAATCTTATTTCTAGATTGCATGTTTGTGCTATTGTACATACAGTTTTGTTACACTTCTGCATTTCACTACCTGCATACTGCATTTCTCATTTAATCCAACTATGAAACGATAACAATTTATAAAAAAAAGGTTATATAAAGTAAAAAATTTGCAAATAACAAAAACGGTGAGGAGTAACCGTTTAAATGTTTACTATACGGTTCAATGTTGCCGTCTGCACCAAATTTTCTAAAACAACTCTTTCCCGAGAGTTTTCGGAATGATATGACCGTGTTATGAAAGTAAAAACGGAGAGTATTAGCCGTTTGCAGGTATTCCTATAACCTCAAAACTTATATACGGTATAGTTACGCCGTTTTTATTTAAGTTAAACGGTAGTAGTCCACCGTCTGCACATAATTTTTACATAACCTGAGATATTTTGGATTGGCGACACCGTTTTTCTATAAATAAAACGGTCATGAATCACTGTCTGCATATTTCGTTTCTAACCTGCAATATTTTGGTTTACGATGCCCCTTTTTTGTTTAGTTGAACGGTTTTGTGTAACTGTTTAGCAAATTTTATGCCTTTTAGTTGATTGATCGGTCATCATGCACCGTTTTTGGATCTTAAAAACGGCATATCATTTTCAATGTTTACCTACAGGGTTGATTATTTCATAAATACAGTCCAATTTTTCATGCATCGTACGTGATACAACAAAAATTGAAACTTGTACATGCATCATTGATCATACAAATACTTGAAACTTTCACACTCATCATCGATCATACAAAAAAATAAACCTTGTACATGCTGCTTCAAACATAGAAATAAACATAAACATACTCGTAAACCATTTCATACATTAACCTTCCTTCCAAAGTACCCGTAATACAGTACTGCCAAAACCAAGTCACCAACCAAAATATATAAGTCACAAACATAAAGTACTGAACAAAACATACACCAAGTCTTATAACAGTTACATACTGTTAACCAAAATAATATGTAATGCTACCAAGTTAAACTATTTTTTCCTTCCTCCACCTTTCTTCTTGGTAGCAGTCTTCTTCCCTCTCTTTCGTTTACCTCGGCTTGTCATAGCCTCAGCAATCTCATCACCTTCAACAGCTGTCATGTTCTCTCCGTACAGAGCAGACGGTTCTGGGTCCTCTATATACTCTATCATTTGCAGGGCTGTAACAACTGCCTTACCACGTCCACATGAACGGATTGTATCGGCAAGTAGTCCAAGTCGACATTTCTGAAATTCAAGTCTACTTTAGTATTAAAAACAAGCAATAACATTTTTTTTAATTAGCAAAAATAACAAACTTACAACACGGATGGATAGAGACTTCTCCTCGTTTTCATTACCAGGCTCAGTTATTCTTCTTGATGGATTTGCAACAATCGGATGAGAAGCTTGCTGATACCACTGTATATAGTTGCTCTCACAGTCACAGGGGTTAACCACTTCTTTGAACGTTATCCTTTCATTCAGCAGGTGATTTGGCTATTCAGCCCATATAAAATCCCCAACATTAAAGTAAGCGGCTTTGAAACCTTTACTAGACGACTTGTACTTCTTCTTGTTAAGCGTGAAGGGATTGGTTGGGATGGGTTGAACAATTCCAAACTGGCGCAGAAATCTTTGGGGTAGGTACAGTTCTTCGGTTTCAAAACAAATACAGGTCCGTTATACAACGCACACTGATGAAATGGATACACATCACGTTTTTCTCTAAAGCAATCCCATATAATTTCATTACACTTCAAATCATCAATCCTTTCTCGTAGTGTGACTAAATCAGATGCTAACTGCGAGCTCTTGTTCTTTGAAAAGTAGAACGCGACTCTAATTTCTCCTTCTTGTATACCAATAACACGAT
This sequence comes from Allium sativum, assembly GCA_030737875.1. Classification (NCBI taxonomy): domain Eukaryota; kingdom Viridiplantae; phylum Streptophyta; class Magnoliopsida; order Asparagales; family Amaryllidaceae; genus Allium; species Allium sativum. The sequence continues at coordinate 336,527,811 of CM060918.1, read as the reverse complement.
TATGTCGGCGAAGAACTGGGAAATGCTCAAATATCCATACCTACATTAAGGTACTTCATGTACACGCATATAATAAGACTACACTATTCACATATAGTTACAACACAACGGTATCAAAAATTATGTTCAAATATACCTGTAGTAACGTCATGCAACCAGTTATTTGATGAACTTCAATGCGAGTTGTTACAGCAAGATTTCGTAATAACCAACTCAAACATGCAGTGGCCCATGAATATGAACCCACTTCGTTTAAATTCTTCAAACACAGCAGAAAATGAACTGACACTTTGTGACGGCCCGCCCCGCACCAGCCTGCATTTCCTCCGAAAGTGCGCTGTACACATGCCCGACTAGCACGGGACGGTCGTCAGAAGAAAGGAAAGATGGGAATTAACTAACGAGGAACCTGTAGAATGTCTCACAGCGCATGGAATAAAATTTAATAATAACATACTTGACATAAAACAGTGAGACAATGCATAAGCTGATAACTAAAACCAACATCAACATCAGAGCAGCGGAAATCCAAATACAGCTTATTACAACCTTCCAAATTTACTGTCTCTAAAACAAAAGAAAACTGAAGTAGAAGATGCACTACTAATGCCCAAGCAGTGATCTTCAACAACACAGGGAGAATACTATATATATCATACGTGGAAGCCTCCTGCTCTTCTCCGGATCATCTACCCGTGCATCACCAGCTAACCTGTCTCTAGTTTGCTCGTGTGAGCACACAGAGTAATAAGAGGAGACATAAAACTCTGGGTCAGACATAAAGCCTGGTATGAGCGATAAGCATCTAAACAGAACAATAACAGGTATACTAAACCATACCTGAACCTGGACCTGCAACCAAAGAGTTAGTACCACATACCGTACAATACTCTAAGGTGCCATAATAGATAGTGTAAAGAATACGGGGGTGGGGTGTGTATGTCGTAATGATGGCAATCAAATCAACCATAGCAACCATCCTCAAATCTCTCACTCAATGCGTAAAGCATACGATGTCCACCACTGTCAATCACTAGACCCATCGAAGTAGTGACGGAGTTCAACTTGTACAACTACTGCTACTACCAAGCTTACCACATGGAGTCATGACCAAATCTTTACAAATGACCCCACTTCATTGGTATATAGCTCTTAAGTCGTACCTAGGCCACTGTGGCCCTGAATCCGTTCACGTACCTCCCATACATAGTGATCCAAAGTCATAGACATCGACTGCCCCTTGGCACACGTCCCGCAGCAAAGCCCAATCATGAAGTGAACTCATCGGTTCCCAACTGGATCCTGAGCTCTAACTTCCCATATTGGACTACCTTTGCATCTCAGGTTATTGGTCAATACTGGGTCGGGTCGGGTTCCCCTTCTAGCCATCGGTTCGGGTCGGGTCCTCTACTTTGAATTGGTTCGGTTCGTAGTCTTCCCCTGTAGCGGTTCAGTTCGGGTCCACAGCGTTGCATCAGTTCTGGTCGGGTGTCCCACTTCGGGTCGGGTCGGGTTGCCATCTCCCATCCAGTCCGTGCTTCCGCTCCGATCAACTCCCTCGTTCTTCACATGCTCCGATCCGATCTCTCCTCCTTTATCCGATCCGATCCCAGTTCAATTAGCGTGGCCTTCCTTTTTGCCAGTTTTCTCAAGTATCAAGTTCCGATCCGATCGAATCCCCTGGCCAGTTCAACTTATCCGATCCGAGCCCCCATATCCGATCCGATCCGGTCCAGAACCTTCACTTTTCCTGCAACTTTTCCAGCAAGTGTTTTACGCTATTCGACGACGTTTTCGACCAATTTAACTATTCTAATCAATCACAAATCATTCCAAACAGTCATAGCAACATAGCAAACTAATCACAAACACCAAAACAATGAATTTACATGTCAAAATGGATCAAATATACCCAAAACCCCATATTTTCCCTTAAGCATGTTTAAGCAAAACTAATCATAGGGTTAACAAAACTTAACCAAATTAAACCAAATTTCTACCAGAGGCATAAAATATTATTTTCGAATTTATAGATATTTTTCCAGAATTTATTAGTGTATAAATTCGCTAATCTTCACTAATTACCCTTAATTAACCGTAATTAGTGCAAAAACTATGCAAATCACTCACCTTGGCCACAAATAAAATTCTCAAAACTGAAACCTTGCTGATTTAGGTGAATACTGGTGTCTAACAGCAGCTCTAATCTTGCTTTCGTGTTTTCTCTCCTTAATTTGATGTAGATTAAGCCAAAACTTGATTAGAAAGTGATTTGGGGATGTTTCTAGATGTTGGCGGCCATTGTTAGGGTTCAAGAATGAAAGTGGCGGCTGAAAAATGAGGATAAGATCGTTCTCTAACTGATTTCAGCCTCCTCCTAACCCTAATCCCGAAATCCCCCATTGGGCCTAGCTGTTAATCACCCGGTTAAGCCCAATTAAGCTGTTTTTCACTATTAGAAACTTGTTTCAGCCATATCTCCCAAACGGTGAGTCCGTTTGGCTAATGTGACCACTCTACGGAATTGTAAACCATCATTCACAGACAATGGAAGTGGTTTTAGGTCAAAATTCCCTTCCAGTCAAAAGTTATGGCCAAAACTGTACCAACTAGGGGTAAAATGGTCATTTAAAAATCGACAAAAATCATGAACATGGGAAATGACCCCAATAGTCGTCTCCCAAAGTTACATGACCATACGACTTCATATGTGAAAGAAATAAATATTTTACGATCCTATGATGCGTAGAATGCGGGTCGTTACACTCTCCCCCCCTTAAGAAATTTCGTCCCCCAAATTCCCTAACCTAAAACATACAAAGGATCCCGCATGCCTAACAGCCACATACAACAACCAAACATGCAAAACAAGCAACAAGCCTACCCTAGCATGCGGAAAACTAAATTGAAGTTAAAATCTTACCAGGCAAAGAGTTCTGGATATGTCTTCCTAATGTTCTCCTCTGTCTCCCAAGTGCAATCATTCTCGTCCTCGCCCCACTGAACCTTGACTAGCCTCACCGCCTTCCTTCGAAGTTGCTTCGTATCGTGCTCGACAATACAGGTCGGCTTGCGGTTCCCAACCGCCTCGGGTTCTACTTCGAAGTCCTCTAGCTGATCAGGTGAAATAGTCATATCTGGGTCGTGAACGAACTTCCTTAGTTGGGAAACATGAAATACGTTGTGAACTCCCGCCATCTTCTCTGGTAAGCCAACTCTATATGCCAAATTCCCGACTAGTTCAAGAACAGGGAATGGGCCAACAAATCTTGGTGCCAACTTGCCTCTCCTGCCAAATCGTATCACGCTCTTCAACGGAGAAATCTTGACAAACACCAAGTCACCAACGGAGAATTTTAAGTCTCTTCTCCTCTTATCGGCATAACTCTTCTGCCTATCTTGGGCAGCTTTCATTCGTTGTTGAATGATCTTGATCTTGCCTGAAGTTTCCCTCACCACATCTGGTCCAAGCATAAACTTCTCGCCAGTCTCTATCCAACATGATGGTGAGTTGCACGGTCTTCCGTACAAAGCTTCAAACGGTGCCATCCCGATACTGGATTGGTAGCTATTATTATATGCAAACTCTACTAGATGCAAATGGTCATCCCATGATCCGCCAAAATCCAGTATACAAGCTCTCAAGAGGTCTTCCAATATACGATTCACCCTCCCCGTCTGACCGTCGGTCTGAGGATGATACGCGGTACTGAGATGTAATTCTGACCCTAGAGCCTCTTGTAAGCTCTTCCAAAACCCACTAGTGAACAACGGGTCTCGATCACTCACAATGCTTTTAGGTACTCCATGAAATCTTACTACCCATTTCATATACAATTCTGCTAACTTAGTTGCCGTTCTGGTCGATTTGACTGGTATAAATCTTGCACTTTTAGTCAGTCGATCCACAATTACCCAAATGCTCTCATGTCCCGATCTAGTCCTTGGTAACCCATCAATGAAATCCATTGACACTTGTTCCCATTTCCATTCTGGAATTTCTAATGGTTGCAACAACCCACTAGGCTTCTTTTGCTCAGCTTTAACTAGCTGACAATTCATGCATTTGGATATAAACTTCCCAATGTCTCTTTTCATCCCTTCCCAGTAGTAAGTCTGTCTCATGTCTCAATACATCTTATTACCACCGGGGTGTATAGTCAGTTTTGAGTGATGACATTCTCTAAGCACTTCATCTCTCAAACCATTGACGTTGGGCACAACAAGCTTTCCATTCTTTCTAAGCCATCCATCTCGATCAAGCCCATACTTGTTCATCTCCTCATCGATACCCATCTCTAACTTGGAGATGATTTCCAATAGGTTAGGATCGTCCCTCTGACTAGAGCCGATCCGCTCAATCAAAGTGGGTCTGATCGTCAAACTTGCTAACATTTCTGGATCCAATTCGCACTTTGGTATGAAATCATACCCAGCGATGTACTCCAGTTGCTTCCATTCAAGAAACATAGCCCCTAAACTGGCATGTCTCCTACTCAATGCATCAGCCACCACATTGCCCTTTCCCGGTGTATATGCGATGTCAAAATCATAGGAAGCCAAGAATTCTAACCACCTTTGTTGCCGGAGATTTAGATCCTTCTGGGAGAAGAGATACTTCAACGACTTATGATCTGTAAACAGCTCAAATCTTTCTCCCAAGAGATAGTGTCTCCACATCTTTAACGCGAACACGATCGCTGCCAATTCCAAATCATGGGTAGGGTATCTTCTCTCGTGCGGTTTCAATTGCCGACTTGCATAAGCTACAACCTTACCGCCTTGCATCAATACAGCACCTAGTCCGGTACCACAGGCATCCGTATATACCGTCATTTCTTCATTCCCTTTAGGAATGACTAACACTGGTGCACACGTCAACTTGTCCTTTAGACTCTTGAATGCATTCTCGCACCTTTCATCCCAGACAAAAGCTTGATTCTTCTTGGTCAACTGGGTCAATGGTGCTGCTATCTTGGAGAAACCTTGGATAAACTTACGATAATATCCAGCTAATCCCAAGAAACTTCTTACATCTGTTGCATTCTTGGGCGTAGGCCAATCCTGTACCGTAGCCACCTTCGCAGGGTCCACGGCAATACCATTCTCGGAAACAACATGACCCAAGAACCTCACTTCCCTCCTCCAGAAGTGACACTTAGAAAACTTTGCTTTCAGTTGGTGTTTTCTCAACACCTCCATCACTATTCTTAAATGTTCCTTGTGTTCTTCCTCTGTCCTCGAATAGACCAAAATATCATCAACGAACACAAGGACAAACTTATTCAACTGATCTCTGAATACCCTATTCATAAGATCCACAAAATATGTTGGGGCATTGGTCAGCCCGAATGGCATGACCAACCACTCATAAAATCCAGACGGCGTCCGAAATGCCGTTTTAGCTATACTCTCAGCTTCCACTCTAAGCTGATGAAAACCTGTCGCGAGATCCAACTGAGAAAATACTCTCGCGCCACTCAACTGATCGAACAAATCATCTATCCGCGGTAGAGGATACTTGTTCTTCCTCGTCACTTTATTCAACTCGCGGTAGTCTACACAAAACAATGGGAACCATCCGCCTTGGTAGCAAACACAACTGGTGCTCCCCATTCAGAAACACTCCTTCTGATAAATCCCTTCTTCAAAAGATCGCTGACTTGCACCTCGAGCTCTCGCTGCTCCCTTGGTGCCATACGACAAAGTGGCATCACTATAGGTCTGGCATCTTTCACCAAATCAATACGGAACTCAATCTCTCGATGTGGTGGAAGCCCGGTCACTTCTTCAAAAACGTCCGGATACTGGCCAACCACGGGCAAACTTGACAACTCACTACGCGGAATGTCGAGGGAGTTTAGAAAACTAGCCAATACCCCCTCACTGGGTAGACCACCAAACACTATCCTCCGCCCATCTTCCGCTCTAGCTGTCACCAAAAAGCCCTCACAGTCTACCACCACCCCGTATCTTTGGAGCCAATCTACTCCCAAAATAATGCCAAACCCAGTAAAGCCCAAAACAAAGCAATCACAAACAAACATGCATCCGTGACTCGATAAGATCACATTACGACAAATCATGCTAAGGCTAGTCGAACCACCAATCGGGTTCGTCACTACTAAAGGTCTATCGACAATCTCGGGCTCCAATCCCAACCTATCTACCAGGTCACTAGATATGAAAGAACTGGAAGCTCCGGTATCAAACAAAACTCTAACAGGAACATCATAAACAGAAAGCATACCTTGAATGACGACATTCTTTCCCTTCTCCGCCGCAGTTGGGGCATTCGACGAAGAAGGAATAGCATTAAGGGCGTAGGCTTTCACCATTTGCTTTTCTTTAGGGGGTTGCGAACACTTGTCCTTGTGATGTCCCATTTGGCCATAGTTGAAGCACTTCCTATCCGCTGGCTTGGCCCGACAATTGCTAGCATAATGGCCCTTCTTACCACAGCTGAAGCACTCAAGATCTTGCTTATTCTTTTTCTTCTGACCATCCTTAGTCTGACTCTGCTTTCTCTTATTCTGGGAACCACCCTTGCCTCCACTACTTACTTGTGGCTTTGGCTCCTCTGCAGATGCAACCTCAATCTTCGGCTTAGGGTAGAGACTTTCTGATCTCAATGCTTTCCCTACAATCGATTCGAACGTCTCATCGATGTGGTTAATAAGCATTTCCCCCAAGTACTGATCCAAACCAGTTATGAATTTCTCATTCTTCTTCTCGGCAGTATCAATAAGAGATAACCCATACTTCGACAAAGTATCCAATTCAGCAATATACTCCGAGACAGCTCTGCCATTCTGCTTGAGCTCCAAGAATTTCTTAAACAGCACTGACTTCTGAGCAGCTGGAATGAACTTCTCGCTAAAGCGAACCTTAAACTGCTCCCAAGTAATCTGATCTTCAGGAGTAGCTGCCTTTATAGCATTCCACCAATTCATCGCCCGCCCTTGCAGCTGACAGGACGCTAGCTTTCTCTTCATCGCATCCTCGATACCCAAATCCTCGAAGATACGCTCGCAACTATCCAACCAATCCTGAACATCCGTAGCCGACTCCGTTCCGTGGAACAGCTTCTCACCAAGGCTAGTATAATCCTTATTCAGCTTAGCGAAGTCGACTCTCGGCGCCTGCACTATTGGACCACAACCATTTCCACCATTGGGATCTGCCCTCTGCACATCCCTAAGCATCTCTCTCATGAGGTCAGTAAACATCGTCCTCATGTCAGCAGCATTCCCATTATTGGCTCCCCTACCAGCACCTCTAGTATATCGACTCATCGTCAATCTGTAAAATGAAAAGATTAACGACCCCATAGTGGTGCTAGTGCAGTATGACTTCACCCTTATACTACTAATAGTATATACATATATAGCTTTTAAAAACCAAAGTAATCACAAATACGCTCTCTCGTATACGTGTATTATCTCTCCCTGATAACTTCCCTAGGTTAACTACGCAACCTAGAGCTCTGATACCAAGTGTGACGGCCCGCCCCGCACCAGCCTGCATTTCCTTCGAAAGTGCGCTGTACACATGCCAGACTAGCACGGGACGGTCGTCAGAAGAAAGGAAAGAAGGGAATTAACTAACGATGAACCTGTAGAATGTCTCACAGCGCATGGAATAAAATATAATAATAACATACTTGACATAAAACAGGTGAGACAGTGCATAAACTGATAACTAAAACCAACATCAACATCAGAGCAGCGGAAATCCAAATACAGCTTATTATAACCTTCCAAATTTACTGTCTCTAAAACAAAAGAAAACTGAAGTAGAAGATGCACTACTAATGCCCAAGCAGTGATCTTCAACAACACAGGGAAAATACTATATATATCATACGTGGAAGCCTCCTGCTCGTCTCCGGATCATCTACTCGTGCATCACCAGCTAACCTGTCTCTAGTCTGCTCGTGTGAGCAGCCAGAGTAATAAGAGGAGACATAAAACTCTGGGTCAGACATAAAGCCTGGTATGAGCGATAAGCATCTAAACAGAACAATAACAGGTATACTAAACCATACCTGAACCTGCAACCAAAGAGTTAGTACCACATACCGTACAATACTCTAAGGTGCCATAATAGATAGTGTAAAGAATACGGGGGTGGGGTGTGTATGTCGTAATGATGGCAATCAAATCAACCATAGCAACCATCCTCACATCTCTCACTCAGTGCGTAAAGCATACGATGTCCACCACTGTCAATCACTAGACCCATCGAAGTAATGACGGAGTTCAACTTGTACAACTACTGCTACTACCAAGCTTACCACATGGAGTCATGACCAAATCTTTACAAATGACCCCACTTCATTGGTCTATAGCTCTTAAGTCGTACCTAGGCCACTGTGGCCCTGAATCCGTTCACGTACCTCCCATACATAGTGATCCAAAGTCATAAACATCGACTGCTCCTTGGCACACGTCCCGCAGCAAAGCCCAATCATGAAGTGAACTCATCTGTTCCTAACTGGATCCTGAGCTCTAACTTCCCATATTGGACTACCTTTGCATCTCGGGTTATTGGTCAATACTGGGTCGGGTTGGGTTCCCCTTCTAGCCATCGGTTCGGGTCGGGTCCTCTACTTTGAATTGGTTCGGTTCGTAGTCTTCCCCTGTAGCGGTTCGGTTCGGGTCCACAGCGTTGCATCATTTCGGGTCGGGTGTCCCACTTCGGGCCGGGTCGGGTTGCCATCTCCCATCCAGTCCGTGCTTCCGCTCCGATCAGCTCCCTCGTTCTTCACATGCTCCGATCCGATCTCTCCTCCTTTATCCGATCCGATCCCAGTTCAATTAGCATGACCTTCCTTTTTACCAGTTTTCTCAAGTATCAAGTTCCGATCCGATCGAATCCCTTGCCCAGTTCAACTTATCCGATCCGATCCGGTCCAGAACCTGCACTTTTCCTACAACTTTTCCAGCAAGTGTTTTACGCCATTCGACGACGTTTTCGACCAATTTAACTATTCTAATCAATCACAAATCATTCCAAATAGTCATAGCAACATAGCAAACTAACCACAAACACCAAAACAATGAATTTACATGTCAAAATGGATCAAATATACCCAAAACCCCATATTTTCCTTTAAGCATGTTTAAGCAAAACTAATCATAGGGTTAACAAAACTTAACCAAATTAAACCAAATTTCTACCAGAGGCATAAAATATTATTTTCGAATTTATAGATATTTTTCCAGAATTTATTAGTGTATAAATTCGCTAATCTTCACTAATTACCCTTAATTAACCGTAATTAGTGCAAAAACTATGCAAATCACTCACCTTGGCCACAAATAAAATTCTCAGAACTGAAACTTTGCTGATTTGGGTGAATACTGGTGTCTAACAGCAGCTTTAATCTTGCTTTCGTGTTTTCTCTCCTTAATTTGATGTAGATTAAGCCAAAACTTGATTAGAAAGTGATTTGGGGATGTTTCTAGATGTTGGCGGCCATTGTTAGGGTTCAAGAATGAAAGTGGCGGCTGGAAAATGAGGATAAGATCGTTCTCTAACTGATTTCAGCCTCCTCCTAACCGTAATCCCGAAATCCCCCATTGGGCCTAGCTGTTAATCACCCGGTTAAGCCCAATTAAGCCGTTTTTCACTATCTGAAACTTGTTTCAGCCATATCTCCCAAACGGTGAGTCCGTTTGGCTAATGTGACCACTCTACGGAATTGTAAACCATCATTCGGAGCCAATAGAAGTTGTTTCAGGTCAAAATTCCCTTTCAGTCAAAAGTTATGGCCAAAACAGTACCAACTAGGGGTAAAATGGTCATTTAAAAATCGACAAAAATCATGAACATGGGAAATGACCCCAATAGTCGTCTCCCAAAGTTACATGACCATACGACTTCATATGTGAAAGAAATAAATATTCTACGATTCTATGATGCGTAGAATGCGGGTCGTTACACACTTTATTCCCGGACTTGTCACAACAAACTAAACTGCCAATTGTGTACAAAAGATATTCTATCGCACAATGCATCTTTCGTTCTTCGGTATCATCCTCCTTCGACCCCTCAAACTGACTTCGTAACCATTCAAATCTAATTTTCTTTTCACCTCCTAATACTTGTAAAGCAGTTGGTTTGTCAACACCAAGGCAGTCTTCAAGTCATTTGTACACATCTTCAACACCTATACCCCTCGAGCCACCAAGAGAACCAGTAACTGCTCTTCCTTCCACCGGAAGGCCAGTTATGTGCACTACTTAGTCAATGGTTATTCCCAACTCACCAAATGGAAGGTGAAGTGTGTTTGTCTCTGGATAAAATCTTTCGACGAATGCATTGATTAGGACTTTGTCTAATGTCTCATGAGCATGTAGCGCTAGCTTGTGGAATCCCGACTGAACTACAACCTCCTTAACAAAAGAACATTCTTTTCTATAATCCCACAATCATTGCGTGCCAACATGAGTATGGACTCTCACCAGTCTGACTTCTCCTCGAGGTTTCTATATGGTATGCACAAATATATATTACATATTTTTAAACAGTTAAGAATTCACGCGTACTCATAAGTATAAATAAAATCTAAGAAATAACATAGGAAAAACTTACAGTAGATTTCCATATTTTATGAGCAATGTGATGTTTGAATGCAAACAACATTGTCCTTTCATCTTTAGTGGTGGATGATTCAGTTTCTTTCCGCTTTTGCTTGCCTTTAATAGTACGTTTTCTCTTTTCCACATGTTCCACCTCTTTCTCTCCTACCCTGCCTTCCTCACTATCATGTTGCTCGCTGCCACTTTCACGGCCACTATATTCAGACTAAGATTGTGTTTCTTTCCGCTTTCCCTTGCCTTTAATAGTACGTTTTCTCTTTTCCACATGTTCCACCTCTTTCTCTTCTACCCTGCCTTCCTCACTATCATGTTCCTCACTACCACTTTCATGGCCACTATATTCAGACTCAGATTGTTCACAGTCACCTTCTTTATCTGCTTCCTCCTCAACTCCATCACATCCTTCTTGACGCTCACTATCATCTCCGTCGCTATCTTCTCCATCAACATCTTCTTCATGCTCACTACCTCCACTGTTGCTCTCTTCTCTGTGGTCGTCTTGTTCCTAACCAGTACCATCTTTCTTACCCTCTTCTCCGTCATCGTTTCGTTCAAGATCAGTACAACTTGTGTTGCCCTCCTCTTCTCTGTCATCATCTTCTTCTACGCGTACATCTGCTTCTTTTTCTCTGTCATCATGGCCATTATGATCACTACTTTTTTCACTTCCATCAGAAGTACTGCGGTCGTTCGACTCTTCTTTCTCACTAGAACTTTGCTCGGCGTTATTCCCTTTATATTCAACTGCTTCCTTTTTCTTTTGCTCTTCCAATAGGCGTTGCCTTTCCTTAGCGAGTTTCTGCCTATTAGAAGCAGTAGGCGGTACACGACCCGAAGTAGGCGAAGTCGGTTTCCTGCAATCAAACACAAAACAATTTAGTCATACGCCGTCAATAAAGTATGACAACATTTAGCCTACTTTATTACTATAAAAAGGTACAGAGCCACCATGTAAACAACAAGTTAAACCGAATGTGTAATCTAAATTTCGACAACAACTAACTATAAGTCGACATCAATCAACCATTTATAATAACTATATTTGGACGACACAAACCGAAACCAAAATACAACACATTTTGGGCAAATGAAAATTATAATACGGCAAACAAAAGCCGATTTTGAATTACAAAAACGGTGACAACATGCCAAATACTACAACGTACAAGCTTTCATATGTATTTAATACTCACAAACCATTTTTAAACCAGAATTCGACATCAATCAATCATTTTTAATACTAAAAAGGATGAGCTTTCATGTTCCAGAAGATTTACCCATCCAAAAACATACCCGACTAACCGTATTCTCAGCAAATCGAACAAATTTCCCCAACATTTACCCCTTCTTTTCCACAAAAACCCCACCACACGCAAACCCAGTGCTCACAATTGGTAATACCACGCTCTACCAACTGAAATTACCATTAATCTACTACAAACATACCTCTTTTCCCCAATTTGCTTCTTGCCATCGGTTTCCTTCGTCTTCCTCGCAGTACACTTGAATCGAATCATCGTTGCCAAACCCTAGCTCCGATGAACACCAGCCTGAGCACTGAAAACCCTAGTTCTGAAGATATTTTTTAAGAATTGCGATTGGGAAATTAGAGCGCGGGCTTTAAAAAGCGTGGGTGAAGTTTGAAGGACGCGAGGGTTATTTTGGACTGAGAAAATTGTATGCCGTGTTGCCCCTTAACATGTTTTAAAATCAGCGGAGTCCCCTTAACTAAAAGACACCCCTTAACCAAAAAAGGAGTGTCGTTCACAACGCCCTAGCTTTATTTTGTAAACACGTGAGTTTTTTGCCTTCCCTCCTTTGCCCTCCTAATTTTCAACCGTTATTTGCCACTCTATTTTCGTTTCCGCTGTCTCTCAACCTTTTCTCATTTTCAGATTTTCCTAAACCCTAAATCAAAATTGACAGCTACCAATCGCATTATCGTTCGGGGGTGATGGTTCGGTATCTCCAATTCGATTCCGATATTCAAAACTCCGTTTCTAGTTGAGGGTTCGGTAATTCACTTCCATCTCCTTTTTTTTTTTGCGGTTTACTTTTTAGTTTTTTGCGGTTTATTTTTTTATTTTTTGCGATTTCGTTTCTAGCTGCAAATCCAGTTTTTTAATTTGATTCAACATACTTATATGCATTAATTTGTTTAGTGTTAGCATGAAATTTTGAGTAATCATTATATTGTTGAATTATTCTAAGTAGATGATTGTGATTACATATACACAGTAAGATGATATACCAGTCGACAATATTTCTACATACAGCAATTTTTTAGATACAGAAACACTTGGTGGTTGAAATACTTGATGATTGTGATTACATATACACAGTAAGATGATATATGGTTGAATTATTCTTTAATTTACTCTTTATATGATATATTTAGTGAAGTTAGGATTTTATTAATGAAGATCAGTTCAATTATTATTTTTAATTTTTTTGTTAATAACAAATTTACATTTTTTCCGATTGATGGAGATTGCATAAAGTTATTTCGAAATTATCATTTGTATGGTTATAAACGTGTATATTCATTAGCAGGATGAAAGTATAACTGGTATATGTAGTTTGATGCCGTGTACATGAGATCCTGCTTTTCACTTATACTGTAAATTGCTTGCTGATGTAAGTTGAGAAAGCTTCTTCACCTTGTATTCTCAATTAATTAAAAGTTGGTGCTTGTTCCTTTTCTTGACCTATATTGGTTTCTATGCTTGTCTGTGTTTTGATGGATAAGTCATATTATAATGTTCTGTTGAATACGTGTTAAATAATGCTTGTTTGCGTTTTCGTTTTGTTATTTTTTCTTTCATTCTGGTTTATTTGATGATATATAATTGAAAAAAAAAAAACTACCAAGGGAACGATAGTACAAAACATGGAGATCTTCATATTACTTTAGTGGATGTTGATCGGCAGATAGTTATCAAATGATTTTGGGTAATATGGATGTTGATTCTTTTTTAATTTCTTTTACAGTAAATTGCAGTTTCGATTAGGATGTACATAGCATGTACGGAAATATCACTTAAAAGTAGGATAAACAAAGAAAGAAAAAGCATCTACGAAGCATAAAAAGGATACAATGAAGAAGATGATAATATAGTGGTAGACTATGAGAGTGAAAATGAAAGCACCAACAATGAAGAATCAGATGTTAATGAAGAATGACGATGATCTTCTATGACATAATACAATTATGTTAACTGCATTTTATGTTTGGATGTTAATGAATCGGATGTTAATGGAGCTTGAGATTGTTTGTTCTTTTTTTTTTCTTTGCTTGTTTTCATGTGCTAAATTAACTTGTGCTAAACAAAAAAAAAAAAAACTTAAGCTTTCAATTTTGTTATTTGCATTTTCTGGACTTTCTTTTTTGGCAGCCAATAATCTGAGTCCTTACTATCTTAAATATTTATCTACATTATTGTCAGACTATAGACCGATAATCTGAGTCCTTACTAAAGCTAAACTTTCACTTTTGGTATTTGCAGTTAAAGCATCATCGACATCTCTACTTATAGGACCAGGCTGAATTAGGGTGGTAAATCACAGCTTGGATTACTCATTAACAAAGGTACTGCTACATTAATTCTTTTTGAATATTTAATCTTCTCATTAATTCTGACTGCATTGGTGGTACTGTTACAAAATATAAATTTATTGCCCTTTAGCTGTTGCTAGAAATATTGAAAAAAGCATATGATGTCATGCTTATCATATCAGAGTGCTTATCATATGTGGTTAAATGAAAATGCAGCATAAGTAAGTATAACAACACAAATTGATTAGATTATACTTCCATTTTACTTTCCTTTGAATAGATAAAAGTTTATATTTAGATTTGTATTTTTTTGTTTATGGATTGGATAAGATCAAGATCAATTATTCTTTCAAATGTCATATAATCAAAATAATTTCAGTTAGGACATCGATGACAATAATTAGTAGTATATTTTATTTACATTTCAATCGTTGAATAAAAAAATTCAGTTGAGAAGTTTGAATAACAAATGAATGCACCAGTCGAATTGTATTAACAGTGTACTAATATTAAATCAATGCCTGAGTCAGGTATTTGTAACCCAATTTTTTGTAAGTGCAAATTAAGATCTTAACTTTAAAGATCTTTCTAAATTTTAATGTTCCAAAAATGTACTCAACTTTTTTTCTCTGACAACATTTTTGACTGGAATGATTCGTTTGGTTTGCACTTAACATGCTACTAAAAAATCGAAGTTTTAAAGTGAATTAAAATGTTAGTCGTAGATACAAACGGTTTGTGTTTCTGTGTGTATATGTTTGTGTGCACACACACCGCGTACTTGATGACATTTAAACATGTGATTGTGAAGGCATACATATGTATGTATCTTTTATATATGGAAATAGTCTGTATCTTTTATAGTTATTTCAGTGATATGCCTTTATTTTGTTTTGAAAACAACACATTTTGAGTTCTAATTAGGAATAGTACATAGAATTTTTATTTCAACATGAATCAACTGATTTTTCTCTCAATTCCGATTCCACACAAACTTTTAAAGGCATTTAAGAATTGGATCTGAAACGAGATTCAAAATTATAGGATCTTAAGCGCCTGGTTGGCTTGAAAAATGAAATTCTGAGTTTTGTATTTTCAATATGTATTCAAAAAATACGTGGAATGAAAAACATGAGAAGGAGTGAACGGCTTGTGAGGACGTGAACGACGTGGGGAGAGAAGAAAGAAAGAGGAAGGGAAACAACGAGAGAGCAGGAATAAAATGTTTACAATTTTATCACAATCTGTAAGAAACCCAAGATTACAAATCTCAGATAACACATTTTGTATTGCGGTTTTCACATGCAGTATTCCGTACAAGGTAAGACCAGGAAAATTATAACTTATACGTGTCTATCAGATGTACATCTCAAATTGTAACATCGGATCTTAAAAAATGAGAATCATAACATACTTAATTCACATAGAAAGATGATCAATGCATTAGAAAGAGAAGATTATTATTATTATTTTTTAAAGAAAAAAAAACATGATAGATTTATGGATTCAGTATTAAATAATATAATTTCTTCACATTTAAACGCGTAAGAAAACATGAACTCGTCTATTTGGCTTATCGGTGTAAATAAATAAATAATAGGATAGGTGGAATCATTAACAATAATAATAATAAGTTTCACATTTTTGTTTCAATCATATAAAAATGAAAAGTCATATTGAAGAAAGAACAATAAAATTGAATGAAATTTGAGAACCTAATCCAGATTTCGAGTAAGGTAGACGAGAATTAAAACTTTAATGAAACACAACTGTGCTTTCGTGTTTTTGCAAATCAAAACCAATTACGGATCTGTTCAGTTATATCACAAAACAGTAAGTTTTTTTTTTTTTAACTAACCTTTTCTTATCTCTGGAACCGAGACACAAATCATGTGGGCTGGAAGTTGTATAATTACTTACAAGTTCTCCAATCAAGAAAACATTCTCACCACGAATAACATACAGTAAAATTTAAATGTTTCCTTGTGCGATTCTGACATCATTAGCTATGGGTCAACAATGGGTTTCCAATGTAGATGGATGTAGGAACGAGAAACTTGACACATCTAGATTATGCAATACTACTAGATGTGGAATTTTGATTTTCTAAAACGGTAGCAGAGATTGATTTTTGGTGACGGACTTTTCTTTTATACTAAGTGCTTTCAGTTAGAGGAGATTACTCATGAAAAAAGGATAAAATATAAACCATTTGGATGCTACCATCAAACTTGGTAGGTGTCAAAATACATGGTATGCTCGTGTTAAAAATAACATCCTCATAAGAAATCAGTGATTAAATGAATATAACTGTGTAGTGGAGACTGATATACAGCACTTTTTCGATGCATCCTTCTAGTGAACTTTCAAAGAGAATCACTGCTTCATTTCATAAACGTTTGGTTGATTTTTGGCCCACTTTTGGAAAGATACCATTCGATTATAAGGAGCTACTTTTCGAAGATTTTTTAGTACATCCTCTGTTTCTTGTACTTATGCATATATACTGTGTTTCTTGTACTTATGCATATATATTGTGTTTCTTGTACTTATTTCTATTCTGACTAAGCCTATACATCCCTACTAACAGTCTGATCACTTGCGAGACAACCTAAACACTTTGCTATCCATCCTCTGTTTACATTATGCATATATAATGTCCGGTTTACAGTTTACCATTATACAACATTTATTCATTAAAATTATATAGATAGGTTATTAAGTGAGAACCATGCATATTTTTACTGTGCTAAAAATATGGACAGTGGTCATGACCATACACCAGTCTTCAAGCTGGTTGCCCTACGTGTTTCTCCATTGACTGTGTTAATTACCCTATCAAATATAATAGTTCAAGCTGGTTGTCCATGCGTCTTCTTATGTGTGATTACTGTCTTCAAGCTAGTTGTCCATGCATGTCTTCTTATGTGTGATTACTGTCTTCAAGTGAGAACCATGTATAATTACTGTCTTCAAGCTGGTTGTCCATGCATGTCTTCTTATGTGTGATTTAGTTTTTAAATTGCTTTACTATATACACATACCATCAAATATAATAATGAATTGTATAATATATTGGTCTTCAGTTCCCTATTTTCTCTTTAAATATTTGTTTGTCTGATAACTACACATATATCAAATTCCTTTTGTACAGAACTACACATGCATCAAATTGTGTTGATATATTATTGCTCACAAGTCACAACCAAAATGAGAGAGCAGACCATTTTATAGGAACTGCTCATAAAACACGACCATCTCTAGCAGTAATAGGCAATTTGGAGTCTGCTCTAAAAATGATATTATTTCGATTTTCTTCTGCTTTGTTTCCTTTCAGCCATGCTAATTATCACCGTGCATCGAAATAAGTGGTAAAAAGAAGGAAAAAAAAAAGATTACTAGCTTATGATCAACTAGTAATAAAAATGAAGAACATCCCAAAATAGCAAAACCAAAAAGTAAAAGTAAAAGTAAAAATAAGAAAGCAGATCGATCATTAAAAAGGAGAGAAATACCTTAGATTTGCGATTAAATGCGAAGCAATAAAAATGAATCGGTAGTGGGTTTCCAACTATTGTTAACAAATAGCATCTTATCCAGTACTCTAAAAATATGATGAAATATAACATTATTAACAAATTAATTTTGTTGAACTCTCACATAACTTGAAAAGAACAGTCAAGCCGCACCAAAGTGTATTAAATGATTTTGTTATGGAAGCTCTAGTAGAATCAAATGGTAAGTAGTGTAACAAAAAAAATCTATCAGAAAACAATGACTATATAAACAAAAGGCAGCCTTATAAAAGTCCCATCTGCATTTATGCACTATATATTTGATCTCAGCTATTTGTTAAAGAAACCTATAACAGTTAAGAAAATCTGGTATTAGCAAATGATTTACTTAATGAAACTTTGCAGAAGATATATAGTAAAATATTGGAGATAGGCTGTTGGATTACATTTAGGCATACCAATCACAAAATAGAAAAGTGAGAGTAAGATGAGAAAAATATTTTACGAGTACGGAAATTTTGCATCCGTTCTTTGTTTTCAAGTTTCATACATAAATAATAAAATCTTTTTTCAATTTTTAGTTTCATAAGATTTTTTTTTTCTTTTTTTGAAAATAAATCTAAACTGTGATCGCATACTTCTATGATCATAACTATTTTTTTCCTAAATCTTTTTTGGAAAAGGGGAAATATTGATACGTTTTTCTACAAATATTTTTACATTTTTATGCAGTTCAAAAACTATAAATATTTACAGATTTTTCTTCAAATAGTTGCAATTTTTTATACAGATATGTAAAACTTAAAAATATGTTTTTTTTCCTCCTAAAGTTTAGACTTATTTTTGTGTAGGGGAAGGTGTGTATTTTGAAACTGAAAGAGCGTATTTTTAGAAAGTTTCCTATGCATTGCATTAATTATGTGTTTCAACTTACATAGGCTATTGAATATTACATTATGTGTAGATGTTAACTCCCTGTTTTTAGTACCCTTGTGCAAACTGAAGAACCATAGGTCAATTTTGGCTTTTGATTTTTTTTTTTTTTTTTTAACTTATTGGTGCTTAAATCTGAATGCACATAAAGAATGTCGATAACTTGTTAGAAGTTAGGCAGTGATTTGTTTTATAAGCATCACTTCATATTTCATTTTTGTGTCAAGAATTTTAAAATAGTACATCAAAACATTAATTGTACAGAGAAAAAATTGAACGGTAAATATCGTTGTTGCTGCAGAAGTAGATTTATGCAGATTGTATTTAATTTTCTTATAACCTAATATAATGAATAAGGGCAGTAAATTTGGTTCCAGAAAACATAAATTTACACGGTAAAACATACAACAATGACATTCACTGTATAAGGAAAATAAAAGTTAACTAAAAAACGTGCCAGCAGCTATAAATTTAATGTAAGAAGCAAGTATATTTCAATAAATATGTAATTCAATGAAAAAGCTAATGCAAAAAGACATCTACAACCTAGACCAACAATCTTTGTATAGCAGCCATGTATTTATTTGCTTCTTCCACCGAGGAAAGTATATCTCATTAATTAATTTAATTTTTTTTAGCATATGCCTTATCTTGGTTTAGTATATTATGCAAGCTGTAATTCCTTTAGAAACTTTAATCTGGATTGAAACTAAATAAAAGAATAAAAATGGTATAAAACCATGCGTGAACAGTTATTTATGCTTCAATGGTATTCAAGATCTTTGGCAGTGGCAAAGTCTATCAAACAAAACTTGAAAAAATCAAGCAAAAACTTGTCAGCCATGGTTAAACACAGCTATTCAAAATCATATTACAATCCTGATTTAATTTTCTTAGAACTTAATATAATGAATAACAGCAGTAAATATGCTTTTGAAAAAATGAACTTACAATGTATAATATAAAAAATGATTTTCATTGTATAGGGGAAATAAGAAATTAACTGAAAATTGACAGGCAGGTACTAAGTTAATGCAAGCGGCAAGTATAGTTTACTAGATATGTAATTTGATGTAAATGACATACATCCTAGTATACCAATCTTTGTGTAGTAGCCATGTGTTTCTCTATGCTTCTTCCACCGAGGAAAGCCTATCCCATTAATTTTTTCATCGATTACCTTTCTCAGTTTGGTGTATCATTCTAGTTATAATTCCTATAGTAACTTCAACCTGGGTGGACAAAAAAAAAGAATAAAGATGATATGAAATCATACGTAAACACAACAATGGTATACAAGATATTTGGCAGTGGCAAATGCTGTCAAACAAAAACTAAAAAAAATCAAATCAAAACTTGTCGGCCATAATTGAACATATGTGTTCAAACCCATAGATGTTCCCGAATAAGTTACAATTTGTTTATACATTTCAAATCGAATGATGGCAAAACAATTCTGCATCAGTAGGGTTGATAATGTTCGAACCATTAAAATTTTATTTTGAGATTTATTTATGAATTATCTTCCAATGTACAAACAACTTCTTAATTGTTTAGAAAGGAGAAGCAATAAATTATTTGAACTTTTATCCTAATAACATTAGTCTATTATTATATTATTATTCTCATTTCTATTCGTAAATGAATGTTCAAAACGTTGGGAAAAAATAGCTTGGTTGTGCTTATATATAGTGACTTGTCATAACACATAAGCCAGCTGCAAATAATATATAAGAATTTGTTTTGTTTTGTAATTGATAAATCAATGGGTTTCAACTTCACAAACAAAACAGATAAAAATTAACTGGCATAAGAAGTATGAAGAGGAGAAAGTATTGATGATGCCAAGTTTAATCCTAAAGAAAGTAAGAAACAAAAGCATAACAAATTAATGGCCTTTTTTAGATCAAATATGATTTTGCTACACTCCCACATATAAAAACAGGCAGACTTTTTTACCTATGGCAAATTTGCCATGGAATAAAACTATTTCTCCTGACAATTTCACTATGTGTTTGCAGATATTTAATTTATATCTCCCAGCAATAGTTAGAAGCAGACTGTTTTTGAGACATGCTGCAAAAGATTCAGATATTGATAAAATTAGAGATGTATTGAATGAGGTTGAGCTTGCTGGTGAAGAAATTAAGAGCATTCCACAGTGGGCAATTTGGACGTTTGCTTGTTTTATAATTGCTTTTGGTCTTGCTGTCGCCCTCCTAGCCTTCTTATTAACAAGCGATGGTTAAAAACTTTCATTCATTTTGGATTTATTTGAATTCGGATGTATGATCCAAGTTAAGTCATTATGTATGATTGAGTTGCCCAATTTCGAATGCCCAGTAGTTTGTAATCTACTTTTCTGAAGGTCTATCACTAAACAGGTAGTATCGCAGAAGTTTGACGGCGGCATTGGAAAATTGGAATATTGGAATCGTTTAACTGCTGATGCATGTAATTTATGTTTTGTTTTGGAAGAGGCACTCATTTGTGCCAGTGTCTTGTAAACAAACCAGTTGACTGGAAGGTTTTCATGATTTTTTTTTTTTTTAAAAAAGGAAACATTTTTACGCCGTGTGCAATGATTATACGTTGATAAACTAGATGCTGCTTTTTGGCGTTCACTAAAAATGGGAAAAAAAATGGCCTTCAAAACTTTAAACGCCATGATTTTATTTAATCTCTTTTTTGATAATTTTACTTGCAATCATCCTATCTTTATATTTTCAGTAAGAATTTGTTTCAAATTCAATGAGTAGTTTTCAGAGCTTAAGGTTATCCAGATAAAACATAGGTGTGCATCTTTACATGTTAGTTATATCAAAGGTTGAATTGCATAAAAGTGCAGGTCAAGTTCACCATAGAAAAAGCTATAGGTCCGATTGTGTTGAACTAAATGGAATATTTTTGCTCTAAGTGTCCAATTGTGTTGAACTTATTAAAGTGGGACAGTAGTCACTTGTTGAGTGTGGAGATTCTGTGCAAAAACACAAAGAAATAAAATCTGGAATTCAAATTTAATAAAAGATCTATCTATATTGCTATGTGTTGCAACTTGCAATGCCTCTCAGTAAGTGGGACAATAGTCCTTTTGACTTAACTTGAGTGATTAATTCAGACTAGGCTGAATTATTAATGACCCTCTCAGCAATGGCCGTAAATTCAAATGGAGGGTCTTCGTTTCATGATGGTCAAGTGTTTTTACAGTTTGATAGGACTTTCTTGTTTCTAACAAAAGAATTTTGGTATTCAAGATATACAAATCAAAAGTTAAATAGCTCACAATGAAATAACTGCAAAACATGACAACAAAACATGACAGAAAGAGATTTTGTTGCTTTCAGTTTTCTGGCGTCATAATTGCTAAAATTATACCAAAGCACTGTTGTTCTAGTTCATGCATATATACTTGCCTACTACTATAAGTAATACGTGAAGAGCTTATTTTGTGTAATTTCTTTACAGCTTTCCTCTTCTCAACGTTCAAAACGTCATTGTGTTGACAATGAAGATGGTATTCATGAGCTACAAAAAACCGTTGAAGAAATGCGCTTAGAGCTCGAGAATGAGAGAGCGGAGAGCATATTAGAATTGAGGCAGAGAGAGAGCGTGAGCGAGCTAATTGCCAAAGACTTGAGGAAGAGCAGGCAAGACTTGCACAACAACAAAAAGCAAATAGAGAAAAATTTCTTTTCACAAATGAAACAAATGATGGCAATGCTTCAGAGAAACAATGAATCTGATTATGAAGATCTTTCGCCATCGTCATCTCATGAGTTACTAGGGTATGGTAGCTGGATTTATTTTGTTGTAAATGCTTCTTTTATGTGGTTTTTGGTATAGGTGTTATGAGTGGGGATGATGTTTTTGTATGGAATACCACTAGCACTAGCTCAATAGTTTTGTTAGTTATAATTCAGTCTAGTGTATGTATGAACTGATGGATGATTGTGGATGGTATTGTTTTTTTGCACGGAATATTAGTTATAACAAAAAATATTGATGTGATAAAGATCTAACAATTGCATTTTCTTTTTTGTTAATGTCGCTATTTTATGCGTATGCATATATATATATATATATATATATATATATATATATATATGTATGTATGTATGTATGTATATATGTATAACACTATCGGCTGGTAACGACGATTGCTGGATGTTAGACCAAAAATTGGTTCTAACACCCAAAATAGCTATGATTTTAATGAAATAGAACTAAAAAGCAACGAAGAACACACGATTTATAGTGGTTCGGCACTAAAGAGCCTACATCCACTTTCTATTCTTTTAATTGATGATTCGAATGCAAATACAACAATGATTCTCACTCAACTTCACAATTACAATGCATAAGCTCACTCAAATCTCTCAAAATAGACTTTAAGAGATGATTTTGATCTGAATATGGTTATGAAATTCGGCTATGAAGGAAGTTAGAACTGAGAATTTTTCAAAAGATCCTTTCAAATGCCTCTTGATGGTGTATTTATATGTGAAAAATCTCCTCGAAGTGGCTCCGATTCGGAACTATGTGGCACCCATCCCATGAGAGTCGGGTTCGGAGGCCTCCAGATGGTGACAGCGCATCGATTTAGTGGGAGATCGTGGGAGGAAATGGTTGTGCTTGGTCCGAGTCTTCAGGAAACGTGTGTAGCAACGATCACAGGCTCAGAAAAAAGGGGTTCGGATCGGCCGCCTCCGATCCGATCCGATGAGGCTACTTGCTTTCTTTTGGTGTCGCTGAAATACTTCTCCGAACCGAACCGATGTGATGTCTGCATCTTTGATTTTTGCTTCTTTCCTACGCTGGTTCCTCCAATCCGAACCGGTTGATGGCTTTCCCACTATTTGCTCTTTGTGTATCCTAGTTCACAAAGTAGGCTAACATTTTTCCCCCTCGAAGTATACTCTTATTTAAGATAAAGTGTGCTTCGAAGTAGTTTACAAAACAGTCTTTGAATTAAAGCCATTGAATGATCGCTTCCATTTACTTGTTGAGACGTGCCACTTCATAAAGTCGTGCCTTTTGTTGCTTATATATATATCCATAAACCATATGAATTACTTTCTTCATTTTCAAACAACTTTGAGAGCTCTTTTTAATGTCCAGTGATTCCCTCAGGTAAGTTTTTTCTTTATTTTTCCTTGAATTCAACCTGCATGCCAAGTCAATATGTTTAATCCCTTTCGGTTCGGATTCCGACCCGAACGAATTTCTCTCTTGTATTGCTCAACACTAGATTAACAGGCCAGAATGCATTTGTGGGCTTGCAACTCCGGTCCGAAAAGGGGGTAAAAAGGCTGGGAATACGATGGGTCACTATAAACACATATATAAATTCGCCGCCTATCTCCTTCCTCTTTCTTTTATTTTATTGCTCTTGTTTATCATATTTTACACCGAAACCCTATCTTTCAAAAACTCCAAAATTCTTCTCGTTAGTCTTCAAATCAAACTCGTAAGTAGGTTAAAAACTTTGATTATCCTTGTAATAACTGTTTTCAGTTAAAATTTGTGGTCAATTTCGAGCGATTTGGTCATGGCCTTTGCCCGGCTTCGATGCCTTGGCCTCCTCTCTCTTCGCCGTCGTCGTTGGTGGTTCTGTCACCACCTCGAGGCGTTGGGAGAGGGGATTAGGATCCTGCTGGATATTTGAGCACGTAAGTGCTCGGTCTTAATTGGGTTTTTTGACATGGAGTTGGGTTCGGTGTTGGTTAAGCGAGATGGGAAATGGAGAAGATGAAGAAGCGGAGAGGAACTGGGATCGGTTCGGGTGGAGAAACGTTGAAGTGAAGGGAAGGGAAAGATGTTTACAAGACCGGATCGGGTCGGAGCAAAAAAAAGCAAAAAGGGGAAACAAAGCCTACCTGACCGGGTCGGATCGGAATAAGAGACAAGGAGGAGAAGAGGCATGATTATTCAAGTCAATCCGAACCGCTCTGAAAGCCTACATCCGAACCGATCCGGTTTTACTTACTGGGTGTGAATGTCTGCTTCAGATCGAAACATGACTTTGCCCCCCCATCTGATCCCAATACACATACCCGAACCGAACCGAAACAGTCCAACTCAATGCGCTAGAATTTATCCAACAAGCTTAATCAATGCTTGGCATGACCTTCAACTTGATGAACAGTTAGGATAGCGCCTTACGAATATAACAAACATCAAGAACTATTCTGAAACATTATTACTCCTTTGAATCTTTACATCACGCTCTCATGTGTTCACTTTATATCTTAGGTACACGTAGCACACACTTTAGTTCACATACACACACGGGGGGATGCGGGCTATCTTACTCTAACTTATGTTATTACTTCTTCAGTGGTCTAGTGATCATGGCAGAGAGACGTTCATCTAGGTTAACAAAGAAGATAGAAGTTGCGGAAACTTCTGAGAGATTTGCTCTCGATGACATATCTTCTTCCTCAGACCCTGAATGGGACGAAGATGGCCCGGATTATGAAGTAGGAGCGCATAATAGTGAAACACCTTCCGATAGTGAAGTTTCTCTGGGCGATGAAGAGGAAGGAGGGATAGGAGATAATCGAGCTCCTGATGAGTTTGATTCTGCCATTATATTGGAGTTACCCAAAGATTCTGTTGAATCGACGATTGATGACGATAGACTTGTTCGAATATGTCTAAAGCACGGGATACTGAAAAGAGATACCCTGGTGCCATCGAAAGCCGATCATCCCCACAATCCTCCGGAAGGATTTATGGCAGTTACCCGATTGATGTGCATGGTTGGGGCTATTCCACCGTTTCCGCCTTTTGTCATCGACTTTCTGAGACAGATGCGGATTGCCCCCATGCAGTTACACCCCAACTCTTATGCTTATTTATATACCTTATACATAGCATACAGAGAGGTTTTAGGTATAGAGCCTACTTTCGATGACGTCCACTTTTTTTATAATTTCAAACATCGGACTAAAGAGACTCCTTCCTTCTCCTATTTTGAATCAGTCCCAAAAAGAAAAATTATTTCAGCTCCATTTAGCAGCAAGGCCGGCGATTCTAAGTGTAACAACCCGGAATTTGGGGCCAATTTAAAATTTTCATTTTAGAGATTTTAGAGGTGTTTAAATAATTGAAATGAATTATTTTAAATAAAAATGACTGGATTTTATTGTGACTGAATTTAATGCGGATATATTTAATTTAAATACAAAAGGAATTAGAAAAGGACGGTAGTTTGAAAAGTCAAACCCGAACTTTGACTGACCACACAGAATGCAGAATAAACCGGATTTTGGTGAAATGAAAAATATTTAAATCTGTCAATGAATATCTTTCTAACGAATCTGAAAAATCGAAGTTTCATAGCGGGAATCAAAAGTTATGACCAAATGAATTTTCAGAAAGGTCGCTATAGAGAATATATCGCCCTTGAAAATCGACATTTTGCATACGACCTCGGAATTCGATGAAACCACTTTTGTTGGATCCGGGATGTAAAATTATTGCTAGATTTCAAATTTCATGATTTTTGAAGCTAGTATGTGAGCGTGGCAAAAGAAACTGTGTTTTGTCAATTTCGGTCAAAATTAATTGACTGAAAAATAGCCATTTTTCAAACAGTCTCAGAATTCGACGAATTAAATTTTGTTAGGACCGTATCGTCATAAGAAAGCCAAAAATAATTTTTCTGGATTTTTCTTAGTTAGTATGTGGCCCCGGTGAAATTAAAAAGTACGTTCGAATTTAATATTAAAAAAATTAATTTGAAAATAAAAGAAAACATACTGTAACTTCAGAATTGGACTTCGGCAATAGCGCCATCGCGTTCAAAGGATGTCAAAACGTATTGTTCGACAGTCGTTGGGGTCCGTTTGGAGATCGTACAGAAAAACCCTAATTTCTAGAATTAATTAAATTAAAAATAAAATAAAAATACGGCCCAAATACAGTATAAATACCCGTACACAGTACCTTCTTCTTCCCGATGGATTCAGCCGCAACAACCCATAAAGCTTCAAAACTTTGAATTCCGATTTCTCCTTCAATTCCCAACGGAATTCTTCGCCGTTGGGCTACTTTCGAAGAGATTCTAGTGCTCTTCCATCTCCGACAAGAATCAGACCCCCTCGTCACCCTGAAACCGCCGCCCCGACCCCCTAAAGTCGCCGCCGTCGCACCCCCCTGGGCCCCACCTGAGGCGTGCGCAACCTCCCCCCTTCCCGGCATTCAGGCGCCTCTCCACCCCCTTCGACCTCCAGCAATCGGTTTCTGAAAATATCAACTATAGCTCCGGAAAATCAAGATCAAAGTTTTAAACAAAAGGGTATGAATTCAATTTCAGTTTTGCCACGCTTTTAAGTGTCGCAGTGACAGTTGTTAAAAGTGTTTTCTAATTTATACATATGAACTTCAAATTGAAATATTTCAGATCTGAAATCGTCGTGACTTCGAACACGAGATCTGATCGAGGTTGGACCTTCATTTCAGTCCCGAGCAATGTGAGAATTTATTTTTAATTAAATTTAATTAATTTAATTATTATTCTTGTGTTATGTGAAGTTGAAAGTCAAATACCGATGGATCTGCGATGAATGTTACCATAGGTTATGGATTCGAATTTGTGATGTTATGATTTTAGATCCGTTATTTTCAATCATAGATCTGTTAATTAAAATTATAGATCGGTAGGAAAAATTAGATTTTTACCTTGTTTAAATTTGTTGAAGTATGCCTTGTGGATATGAATCATGTAATCATGTATAAATATATCATCTTGTGCTTGTTATGAAATTTACATTATTTTAATGTGAATTAAGGTAGGAATTTACATCGTATGAAATTTACATTTTTTTTTATGTTAATAAGAAGTAGGAATTTACGATGTAATAAATTTACATTTTTATAATGTTAATATAAAGTAGAATTTGACATAAGAATAAATTTACATTTTTTTTATGTTAATAAGAAGTAGGAATTTACGATGTAATAAATTTACATTTTTATAATGTTAAAATTTACATTTCTATATGTAAATTATATAGGGAATTACACCGTACGTTAAAAATTTCATTTTTCTATGTAATTAACATGTGAATTTACATCGTATGTTAAAATTTACATTTTTATATGTAAATTATATAGGAAATTACACCGTACGTTAAAAATTACATTTTTCTATGTAATTAACATGTGAATTTACATCGTATGTTAAAATTTACATTTTTATATGTAAATTATATAGGGAATTACACCGTACGTTAAAAATTACATTTTTCTATGTAATTAACATGTGAATTTACATCGTATGTTATAATTTACATTTTTATATGTAAATTATATAGGGAATTACACCGTACGTTAAAAATTACATTTTTCTATGTAATTAACATGTGAATTTACATTGTATGTTAAA
Organism: Allium sativum; assembly: GCA_030737875.1. Taxonomy (NCBI): domain Eukaryota; kingdom Viridiplantae; phylum Streptophyta; class Magnoliopsida; order Asparagales; family Amaryllidaceae; genus Allium; species Allium sativum. Next base: position 336,499,809 of record CM060918.1, on the reverse strand, counting down.
ATTTACATTTTTATATGTAAATTATATAGGGAATTACACCGTACGTTAAAAATTACATTTTTCTATGTAATTAAAATGTGAAGTTACACCGTATGATAAAAATTACATTTTTCTATGTAATTGAAATGTGAATTTACCCCGTAGGATAAAAATTACATTTTTCTATGTTATTAAAATGGAAGTTTGCATCGTATGATAAAAATCATATTTTTATAATGTAAATAGAATGAGAGTTTGCATTGTAATTAAAAATCATATTTTTATAATGTAATTAAGAAGTAGAGTTTGCATTGTAATTAAAAATCATATTTTTACAATGTATATTAGGAGTAGAGTTTGCATTGTAATTAAAAATCATATTTTTTTCAATGTAAATAAGAAGTAGAGTTGCATTGTAATTAAATTTACATTTTTATATGTAAATTTAGAATAGGATTCACACAGCAAATAAAAGTTACATTTTTTTTATTATGTAATTAAGATGAGAAAGTACATTGAGGTTGAAATTTACATTTTATATGTAATTTAAAAGTAGGATTTTGCAATGTATCAAAATTTACATTTTTTACATGTAAATAGAAAATAGGAATTTACATAGGAATTAAATTTACATCTTTTTTTTTATATAAATGAAAAGGATGGAATTTACATTTTTAATGTAAGTAAAGAATGAACTTAGGATGTTGTGATATGATCTTCATTTTCAAATGAATTAAAATTTAATAAGGATCGGTAGTTGTTAGAGTGTTGTTTAAATCAAACGACGTTATTACGATTAAACGATTATATATATATATATAATTAAAATTAAACCAATGGAGCGCGGTAGTTCGCGTTTTGAAATCGTACCTTTAAACGACTACACAAGAAGATCCGACCGTCGGATTTCTTTGAAACTAAAACCGTTAGGACCGTCTTGGAAAAATCTTTCCAACAATATATATTACGTTAAGATCCAACGGTTAGATTCTGAGAAATGTAAAAATCAAAATTGGTTGAATGCAGCGCCATAGTCGCCCATTGACTTAAGGCGTCGTTGTATAAAAATTTAATTATTTTAAATAATTAAAATAAGAAGTAATCATTATAAAGAGATACGAAGGATTTTAAATATATATATATATACGAGGATTATTTGGAAAGTCCGAGTTCTCTCATTCCAAATAATCAAACGACGTTAATGGAAGTATAAAGATGGCGTATGAAGACCGTAAATCTTCCCTCGAATGGACAATGATCGAGGCCCTGATTTGACTTGCTCCCAATTCAAGGGTCAGGGTCATTGCCCAAACGTACGTGTTGATTTCACGGGTTTGGCTTTCGCTCAGACCCAGAGCATAAGCTAATAAATGGTTTGTGTGTCTGACATCATACTCTATTAAATATCATGTTATTGATCTTCTGTCGAATGTATGGATGTTTGGTGGCGGAGAATTTATTCTCTTTCTTAACACCCGTTCATATATTTCGGCAAAGGATTGGTAGTGCGATATGGAGTGATGATGTGGCATGCTAAGATGCATATGATCAAGGCTTTGTTGAAAAGCAGGCCTTGTGGGACGATCAAAGCATAGCCTGTTTAGGCATAGCTTTGTGTATAGCGTGACTTCGCGAGCCTCACACACCGGCGGAGTCTAAAACGGGAGAAGGGAACGCAGGGAGAGCAACACGTTTCTTTCTAGCTAGAAGTGGTGACTGGGCTTTAACACGGCCCGACATTTTACTTATGTGGATAATGGAATGAGGCGCCTCGGATGATAGGTCCTATAGGACTGGGGAACGTGTGTTCAGGAATAACTAATCCGCAACTCGTATGGTGGACCGGCCCTGCAGCTATCCAAGGGTTCACTGCGGGGGATCCTGAGGCACTAGCTAGAGTGTCTCGAATCGGTAAGGAGCTCCTCCCTAGCCTTGACTCATGATGGAAATCCAAACTTCCAATACGAACCTACGGATTTGATTGTATTACTAGTATGGAAGCATAGTATTATGGTACCTATGTGTCCTAGGATTGATACATTTATTTTGAAATGTTTTTCATACATACTAATAATAATATTAAACTCGTATTTGCCGTATTTAGCATGTTTAATCACCATAAGGTAAAACCCTATCCTCTGGTTTGTGTTGCATTGTGTGATGGGACCTGGGTCTTATGGTGATTCCATTTTTCTCAAAAGCATAACGTTGTGGTACGATTTACTTATTATTTGTTCTGACACTTTTATGCACGGCAGTCCATTAGAGCAAACCCGTTCCGCGTTAGCGGCGTGGTCTTTGGATTTGCCTTATTAATAGTGATTAATTAGTTAAGAATTCTCACACCAGTCCCACGACTGACCCGTTGTTTGTTTCCACCTTTTTGCAAACTCGGGTGCCCTCCTTTCTCCACAGGCAGCCAAGTAAACAGGTTCATTCTTTGCTTGGAGTCTTTTCTTTGGAGCTGCTTATTATCTTTCTTGGATTTGCTTTCGTGGAGAGGTGATGACTTGGAGCTTGAAGACATCTATCATTTGCTGCTATTGCATTTTTCTCTTTTTAATTCCAGACATTAAACTTGTTTCATTTCACGTTGTTTAAGTTGGAGTTGGAATTTATTTCTTTTTCAGCAAACTTGATGTAATAATTTAGAATTCTGTGACTGTGGACTTTCTGTGGTTGATGACATTATATTTCCGCTGCTATGATGTTGTTACTCTATGAATTTCCTATGCTATGTTGTATCTGTGATATGTATTATTGTATTTATGTTGTATTCCAAATGATTATTCCTTACTTTCATCCCGTGGTAGTTTGGGGTCATCACACTAAGCTCGAATGGTTTTAAATCAGGCAACAGCCGGGGTGCGCCAGGAGATGGACCAAATCAAGTAAAGCATCGATTTTCTAGATCTCAATTTTTAATGTTCATGCCAACACATTAACCTGCTTTCTCTTTTATTCGCAGTTGATAACCCAAAACAAACATCGAATCAATTGTACTTTGATCGGTTGCATCGGCTTCTCAATGGCGATCAAAAGTTTCTAACCATCGACGAAGTTCTTAAAGATGAGTATCTCCATCATCACGGGTTACTATCCATTACCCGTAGCATAGGTCATGGGTCAGGTCCATATGTATACATACCCCCAGTGGGCATTATTCCTGAAATGGGCGAGGGCTCGAGAAGTCCAACAATACCTCTTCGGACTTCACCTTCTCCATCTTCAACCCAAGACGACGAGTTAGCCAACATAGCTGAAAAGCACAGAGAAGGGTATACCGTCCCTGATGATGCTATTTCTCCTGAGAAGTCAACGTCCCCTAAAGAGCTGCCAACATATGCTTCTCAAGGAGATGTCCCTACTACCAACGATTCCACATTTCAGGGTTTGGGAGATCTCCCCCTACATGAAACCATCTATACTTCAGAGGACTTTGGCACAAATCCTTTAATTTTCACTTCTTCAGAGGAGGCTACTCCCGTTAAGGCCAAAGAGCCCACTCGCGCTGGCCTGGCTTCGGACTCGGGTTTGTCGGGGGAAACACCACTTAGGATGCACCCAACACAATAGCACTACACTTCACAGCACTCACCTCTCATGTGAACACTGATTCTGAATTCCTTTACATTGTTGCGCAGGTACAATGTCTCGCCCCTACTATGATGTCAGGAAAATATGTCGTAGCATGTTTAGACCCCCTTCCGATGTCGAGCGTGATCGCCGTGAAAGCCGGGGTAGAGAGGATAGAAGGCCTCATGATTCTTATCGGCCACACACCTCGCGCTCTCGCTCCCCCGTCCGGTCGGATCCAGACCGATATAAAAGCTATCAGAGTCGTCGAGGAGAAGACACATCGCAGCCCAAAGACCGAACTTCTCCTCAAGACAAACACAGTCGGGAAAAAAGTCCACCGAAACATACCGATTCATGAGACAAACATAAGGTTTCTAAGAAGCGACCTGGAAAGGGTGATACAACCATCGTGCCTACTAAGCGTAGAGACACTGAGCTAACATAATGCAAACCTCCACCACTGGATGCTGAGTCTAAAGTTAAGCTGGCATATCTGGAGAATCAGTTCCCAGACCATTATTTTGAAAATCTGATTTTCTTACCTGCTCTCAAGCCTATTTCCTCAAAGTGGGCAGATGAGGCTAAAGCAAAGATTGATGCAGTCGAGAAGCAATACTCGGAGATGTTCAAGTATTCATGTAATCTCTCCAGAATCATTCGGACTTTAATTACAGATGTTAATTCGAAGAAAAAGACTGCAGATGTCGATGAAAAGGCCTTGAAAAATTTGGAGAAGGACCTTGAGGACACACAGGCTCAACTTGTCATCGCTCAACGAGATGCTAACAACTTCAAACAGCAATTCGAGGAGTTACAGAAGCGTTATCATGACTTGCTGGAATCTCATAGTCTAGAGCGTTTGGAGTTGAAGAAACAAGCGGAAGATGCTAAGTCGGACAATATCAAAATGCAACTGGCTTACAATACTCTTGAGCAAGAAAAATCCGAGTTAGCGAGAAAAAATGCTGAACTGGAGAAACAAAACGCTGACTTAGAGTCCAAGTTAATGGAAGCCAAGAATAGGGCTTCCCTAGCTGAGGGGAATGTAGAAAATGTCATTAAGTCTGCTGAAGAGACCCGTAAACAGCTATCAGAGGCTCAGAAAGAAGTGCATAGTTTTGGTGAATTATTGATTGAATTCTTCGCGCACATAATTCGTCGCCGAAACATCTCTTGGATTGAAGACTATCCAACTACCTTAGTTCACGTATGGAGTCAAATCATCAAATGGGAGAAAGAGGAACTTAAGGTAGACTTTGTCGACGAAGATAAACTTATGGAAAAGTATCTGAGAGATGATGAGCCGGTACGCCTGGCCGAGGGGCGTCGCATCATTGCCGTTGCTATGGAGGAGGAGAAGCGGATGGCCAAACAAAAGAATATCCCTGAGGCTGGTTCTTCTTCCTCTACCGCTGAAACTTCTGAAGTCGAGGGATATGATCCCGAGAACCTGGGGATCCCTCAGGCGTCTCTTTTATCTCCTATACCCGAATCAGCGTCAGAGACGGCAGTCACTCCAATTGAGAAACCATCAGAAGGTATTTCTACCTTTTCACCTCAATTCATCAAGGCCGTCTCCACTTTTCACCACATGATTGGGCAATCGATGGAGGATCCTTTATTTTCTCCTGAGTTGATAATTGTTGCTTCTCATTCTGTAGGTGTTGAACCGGCCGAGAAGACTGACATGCATCAGGGAACCACCACTGGGGTAAAATCTGTGGAAAAGACTCAAGGAGAACAGGATAAGGCTACCATTGTAGAGTCAGGAGGGGGAGCTAAACTATCTAAGACCGACACTTCTCATGATGACGAGATGATAGATGCCTTGAAATACGATGGTGGTAGCGAGGGGCATGAAGAAGACCCTGATGTGGCTATAATTGGGGTCTCAAAAAGTGCCGATGACCTCACTTTGGCTGAAATGAAAGCCGAACAAGACAAGCATATGCAGCTAAAAGTTGAAGACTTAAACCCCGAAAGCCTTAAACCCCTTGCAATGGTGGATCCTGGATCAAGGTTAGTCGTTAAGCTTTCAACTAGGTCTATTACAGAGGAGCTTGCTAAAAAATCTTCTCTTGATTCCAGTGTTCCGACTCCTGGTAAAAAATCAACCGATTCTAGCACTTCGACTGCAGAGAAGAAAAGGCCGAAGCGCATTATGACTGATGCTGAAAAGGAGGCTAAGGCTACTCATAAAGCTGCCAAAAAATCCAAGTCCGCTCCAAAGCCCAAATGACGGAGTGCTTTGTTTTATTTTGGCATTTAATTGGCCCGCAATTGTTGCAGTGAGTGCGGCCCTCGCATCTTTTGATTGATTTCCTTGTACAAACTCACGTGTTCGTAAATAATAATAATTTATTACCTACGATGTCTGATAGTTGTTAGTTTAGTACTTAAGTAAAAATGCAAGAGCATGTCATATTACAATTATATAATGAAGTCATTATTGAGGGGAATATGCGTACACATATATGCCCCCAGTCAATTTTGGATAACTGAGCAAGAATTATTCAAGATTGATTAAATTCAAAATTCAGCTGCCTCCAATTCTCCGACGGGACCATATTCCTTTCATCATTGATGCCTATTCTTTCTAGCATCTTTATACTCTCCTATCTCATAAACAGGTTAGAGTATCGTTGTAACACCCCACCTCCGCCAGGGTGGCTCTTGCAAGCAACTCTGACTTTGGTGGGGCGTTTTAAAACAAGGTAAACATGCATAATGATATAACAAGGCAGGACATGACATATATATATGTAAATAAACAGAGTAAGTAGATAAAACAGCGAAAGATTTTCAAACCATTTCAAAACACAAGTCTGGTACATCAAAATGTCAATTTCCCAAAATTACAAGTCTAGATAAAAACATCATCTGATAAACTGAAATACATAAGTACTATCCCCAAATAAGAGTGATAAACCATAGCGGGCTCAATATCCAAACGTACATGAGCTAATCCAGCAAGCAAGCTAAGCGATCCAAGCTAAGCACCAATGTTCCCACCCTGAGAACTTGGGGGGGGGGGAAACGGAAGAAAAGAAGCGAAAAGAAAACGGGTCAGTCATAAAGACTGGTAAGCCCTGCTACGATCAGTCTATAAACTAATAAAGTTAACAGCATGATGGAAACTGAGATGATCATAGATAACAACATACTGGCATGATAAATTAACTACAAGATAGATATAGGTGTCATCGCATAAACAAGGTTAAGTTTTTCACCACGGTGTACTAGCAAACCAACATAACAGGTATTGATCCCTTGGCCCAAGCTTTGACCCAATAACATGAAGTGACCTTAATATAAGGTCCAACCAAACGGTCTAGTCGATCGGCTCCCTATAAGCCTAACACGTCAAGTGTTGGTGTCCATACGGCCCACATATGGATGTAGTCAGACTGTGCTGGGTCCACCTTCGGGTGTATCAAGCCCTCGGGTGTCAACCCCAGACACTGAAGCAATAATGCACAGTCTAAACCTACTGGTACCCGTGCCTCGAGTTTGTCCAATACCGGACTACGTGCACGTTCGTAGCCCGCCTGGACCCGCACCGCTGTACCACTCAGCCATCGCTTTGGTCGCTTACATCAGTCCAGCAATCGTGCCCCGCCCTAGCCCAGCCTCTAGGGTTATGATGATACCAAACTGGGATTACTGCTGGAACAGACCACGTTGCTAGGGTTTCCTAAGAGGGTTAAGTGCGATTTAACCCTTCACTAATCATGGATTAAATTGGTTAAGTGTAACCGACAGTTCACAACTTAACCCCATTTCAATCCCTCGAACCCCAAAATGGATTAAATTGGTTAAGTGTAACCGACAGTTCACACTTAACCCCATTTCAATCCCTCGAATCCCCAAATGGATTAAGTATTAGTGGACCCTGACTTAACCCTAATCATGAGGCATTAATTAATTTAATGCACCTTAACCTCTCACATTAGACTTTGTTGTGGTTACCTAGTTCAGTCGGTGGGTTCCGGGTAGATTTACACCACAACTTGGTCTAACCTCGGGTCTTGGCACCACATGACCAACTTCTCACATTGGGTCCTATTGTTTGTAGCCACTAGTTAAGCCGGTAGGTTCCGGGTAGAATTACGCTACAAACTCAACCCAACCTCGAGTTGGCCACACTTATGTTTTCTAAGTGTCATGTCCACTTTATTTCAAAACATAATTACAAGTCAACAAATACTTGGGTAGACCTAACTTAATAGGTAAATTCCCAAGGGGTAGACCTAACTTAATAGGTAAATTCCCAATCTTATATTTTCATGTATTTTAAGTTTACCCAAACCCCCCCAACGTCATTCTATCGCTTACGTATTCGTAATAACGCATAAAGGATAGGAAGAGGGAACTTGGCATAACATACATGATGAACTTGCATATCACAACAAACATGCATAACATGTTAGACTTGCATAACTTAGCATAGTGAACTTGCATATTACCATAAACATGCATAACATGTTAAACTTGCCTAACATGGCATAGGGAACTTGCATAAACATGCATAACTTGTCAAACATGCATAACATGTCATTGTGAACTTGCATAAGCATGCATAACTTATTAAACATGCATAACATGGCATAGTGAACTTGCATAAACATGCATAACTCAATAAACTTGCAAATCATGGCATAGTGAACTTGCATAAATCCCAACTTGCATCACATATTAACTTTAGAGTTTCTAAAATGAAGGTAAGAGGGCTTACAAATATTATGAAGACATAAATCTACTAATAAAGATTGAGAAGCCTTTTATGCAAGCATATAAAAACCCAAGTAAAGCTCTAATAAGAAAACCCTTGACAAAAACTCCAAAAACTCTAGCTTAGCCAATAAAGCTTGCAACTTGATGATGTATGCAAGCTAGTGATCATTCATACAACTTAGAAATACTTGTATGAACATCAAAATCTTCATAGGAATAATTTTTAAAGAAGGTGGAGGCTAGGGTTTTAAGTGGAGGCCATTAGAGAATTGATTTTGCCATAGTTTAGCTACTAGAATGAATAAATGAGGTTTTAGGGTAGGATTAGGGTCTTATTTATAGAAGATTAGAGTGTTTTTAGCCTTAGGATTAACCCTAGGTTAGTTTAGGTCCATCAGATTTCGGAAGTCTCCAGAACACAGCCACAAAACCAGACCAAGACCCAAAATGGTGCGCCAGGCAAAACTGCCCGGCCACCCTGTGTCGACAGGGCTGTCGACAGGGCTGTCGACACCCTGGGGACCCTGTCGACATGCCTGTCGACATGGGGGTCCTGGCGGGAGTTTTCCCGCCTGCGCCAGTTTGCCCTAATTTCCAACTTTGAATTTGAAATTCAAATCTGTTTTTGACATGGAAATTTCTGAAAACTTCAATGGGCCTTAACTGGGTCATACGGACTCCGATTTTCGAAAACTATGACTCTATTTCGCGTATTTTTCCGAGACGAACGCAATGGCATAGCCCGTTTCCCTTGATTCAGATTTTTAAATTAAATTCTGCCTCGATTTATATTTTAACAGGTTATTAAAAATACAGGTTGTTACATTCTCCCCTCCTTAAAGGATTTCGTCCCCGAAATCTTCAAGTTAGGAAGAACATATCCTACCATCCAATCATCCATCTACTTAAAACATCATCCTCGAGCAATCATTGTCCTTACAAGATTCTAAATGTGGTATGAACATATGCAAAAGTGTGTGTATATGTACTTATCTAATGCAAAGATCAGGCGGTTACTGATACAGTAAACCTCCTTAATGCATATGTATGTCAGTGAAATGAATCCATATGTATGCAAATTCCTAACATAATTCATAGTATCTATATGAGTGCACATAACATTCATCCATATGCAACATCCATGTGGTAGCACAACAAGTTTCAACCATGAATAAGTGTAAGCACTCATGCATATGCAACATGAAGAGTGTGTGAGCCGATCTAGTGCCTAATGTGTATAATGCATCCACGAGTAACCACTTGCAAACACTTGCAACCACTTGCAAACATCAAGCATAACATGTTTCATCCAAAGGGTTTCTACCTAAGGTTCTCATGACAAGATAAACACGATAAACTAGATAAACATGGACAGGGAGATATGCTAAAAAGAGATCTTAGAAGATAAGCAAGATAAACTCCTTTTTGGATTACAAGAAATCCATTCAAACTCTGACATATAGTACTAACCGATGAGTCATAACCCCCTTATGGAGTTTACAACAGATATAAGATCGAGAATGGGACCGAGAGGATATATACAAAAGATAACTTGCAAGCAAGCTCCACAGGAAAACAAGGATCAAGGATGCACTCTTAAAAAGAGATATGATGCGCGTATCTAGTCTTCACTCTTCTTAGTCACGTTTCCTTGAGCTTAACTCCACTGTGCTTTGACCGTCTTTTACTTCATGATTTCTTGGCTTCCTAACTCCTATTTCCCAAATTCGAGTTGGAACTCATTTCATTATCGCCTCTCGTCTTCCTTTTCCACTTATTCTTCTTTCTGTATACTTGGCTTAAACATAACTGTAACCTCATGATTTCATGCAAGCTCTCCAAAATTCACTAGTGAATCCTGGATCTCGTCTACTTACTATAAAGTATTCCACACAGCAGAACTTTTCTTGAAAATACCAATCCACGTTGCCAATTGCCCTTATAAACGTGATTTTCTATAACTCATGCTTAATCGAAATGAACCATCCGCCTATGAGTGATAGGCCATACCTAGATTCAGTTGCCTACCCATGGCTTCCTGTAGGCTATTTCAAAACTGGCCAACTTCTTGAGGGTAAACCGTTGCTAACCATGATGCAGTCCTCTCGCTCTTCACCGGACTGAAATGAGCACTCTTCGTGAGTCTACCTATTATGACCCTCATACCCGTATTCCCTTTCTTTGATCTAGGTAGTCCATCCACATAATCTATCGAGATGTTTTCACACTTCCCTTGCGGAACCTCCAATGGAGGTAATGGCCCGCCGGGCTTCTATGACTTGGCCTTAACCTGGTGGCACAACATGCATCCTGAGACCAACTCGGCCACCTCCTCGAGTGATGCGCATCTTCAAGAACCTTCTTTACCAAGTCTTCCACTCGAGGAACACATAATCTCTCATCGCGCCTTAGTCATCCCTTGTCATCTATAATATATTTAGCGAGGTGACTTAACATCTCGCCTCGAATCAACTGGTCCATGTTCTTGACTAACTGCGGGTCTTCTTCCTGTGAAACCCCCTTCTTGATCCAGAAGAGTAAGTCTAAGCTCAGGGAATGCTAACTAACTAGCCAAACGGAGAAAGCTTCTTACTTCAATTGCCCTCCTCAGAGTTTTCCGGTCTTAAACCGCAACCACTTTAGCGGAATCCACCGCTAAGCCTTACTTAGGAACTATGTGCCCAAGAAATCCAACTTCTTTCCTCCAAAGTGACATTTGGAGAACTTGACCTTCAACTGGTGGCTCTAAGCGTATCCATCACCTCCTTGAGATGTCTAGCATGCTCTTCCTCGTTCTTTTAAGGAGATCAAAATATCGTCTACGACGACCACGACAAACTTGTTCAAGGACTCCCTAAACACCCTACCCATCAAGTTCACGTAATATGCGGATGCATTAGTCAAACCAAATAGCATGACTAGCCATTCTAAAAATCCATCTAGAGTCCTAAACGCAGTCTTGTCAATTCCATCCTCAGCCATCCTAAGCTGATGGAATCCGGTAGCTAGATCAAAAGAAAACAGATGCTCCTACAAGCTGATCAAACAAATCATCGATCCTTGGTAACGGTTGTCTATTCTTCTCACGATAATCAACACATAAGCGAAGCAAACTGTCCACATTAGTAACGAATACTACTGGAGCACCCTACTCGAAAATGCTTCGTCTCAGGAAGTTCTTCTCAAGCAACTCCTTGACTTGCTTTCTTAACTCTCATCTCGTGAGGTCATGTGCCTAACCGGCCACGAAACTGGCTTGGTATTACCAACCAGATAATGCGGAAATCTATCCCACGTCTAGGGGTAACCCCTTTACTTCCCCCAAGATATCAGGATATTCTCGGACCACCCTCACAGATTGCAAACTATCGATAGACGAGTTGAGGGATTCAAGATAACATAACATGACGGGACCCATAGGGTTGCTAGAAATTTCTAGGGTATTACCGAGGCGAGTCATGGGCCTCACAACCCTATATACAAAAACCAAGAATGGCTCCAAAACAGGACAACCATTCCATGCCCAAAACCAACCCATATCCCTTGAAACCGATAAACATCCCACGAGAATTCTATACTCAAGATAGAAATTTTCAAATCCACTCAGACCACAGACAAACGGGCAGAACCCCCAATTGGATTTGAAACACATACGGGATCATCAACTAGACTAGTACTTAGGTGCAAACTTTCAACTAGATCAGATGAAATAAAACTATGCGATGTGCCAGAATCAAACAAAATACGAACAGGGAAGATCAGAAAATGTAAACAAGACTTTCAACAGAAACACTACCTCTATCATGAGCTGGAAGAACGGTGTTGAGGGGATGAACTCGCCCTCCAGATAGTCCTGCATACTGAGTCTGACCTTGCCCTTGTTTCCTCGGGCAATCCTCGCTGAGATGTCCAAACTCACCACAATGAAAGCATTCGCCCCGCTTTCTCTTCTTCTTCCTACATTCCCTGGATATATGTCCAACTTTACCACAGAAGTTGCATTTCCTATTCTCTCTTGGCTTGTCCTTGCGGTTGTTGTTATTCTTGCCTCGTTTCCCGGAATTTACCCTCTTGCCTTGAGACTCATTCGCCCTGACCTCTTTCTTGTCATTGTTATCTTCTTCTTGAAGTAGGGCCATATTCACCAAATTCTCGAAAGTCGCCCCCAAGGGTATATGAGACATGGCCAAACCATGTAATGGCTCGTTTAATCCTAGAGCAAAGTGTAGGGCCTTCTTCTGAGCTGTATTAACCAAGTCTAAATTGACCCGAGCCAGTTGATTGAACTTATCTATGTATTCCCTAATAGTCATGTCCCCTTGCTTCAGTGATAAGAACCTCAGTCCAAACCTTCCTCTAAAATCATCCCAAGTCTCAATTAGCCTAGTAGCGGTGGTGACTACCCACCAACGTGCAGCTTCTTCCTTTAGCAACCATACTGCCAATAAAACCTTCATGCGGTCACCTATATCAAAGGTGGCTAAAAGATCTTCGGTCTCTTTCAACCAATTCCTTGCCTCTACAAAAGTCTCCGTTCCACTGAAATTCTTGCCACCCATCATCTTAAAGTTCTTACAAGTTTCCGCAAAATCCGCTTGTGGAGGCTGAGGGAGAAGAGGAACATCAGCTACGGAAGGAGGAGGAGGAACAACGGCCTTGACTGGAAAGACAACATTAGAGACACCCGGGACCGGTGCCGTGACTTCCAAGTACCGACGAAACCAATCGGGTATTGTTACTCCTTCGGGCAAGATGAGATTATCAGACATGCTGGAAACGAAAAGAAAAGAGTTCAAACGAGGGGTCAAAGGATAGTGCTAATGGCTTTTGGGGAATAGCCTTTAAAAATAACTAGACTTTTCTTTGGAAAATACTTTATACTTGGTTTTGAAAATAGTTTTTCAAAAGTTTTAAAAACCTTTTTATCCCTTCTCGTAAACCATATGCTCTAATACCAAATGTAACACCCCACCTCCGCCAGGGTGGCTCTTGCAAGCAACTCTGACTTTGGTGGGGCGTTTTAAAACAAGGTAAACATGCATAATGATATAACAAGGCAGGACATGACATATATATATATATATATATGTAAATAAACAGAGTAAGTAGATAAAACAGCGGAAGATTTTCAAACCATTTCAAAACACAAGTCTGGTACATCAAAATGTCAATTTCCCAAAATTACAAGTCTAGATAAAAACATCATCTGATAAACTGAAATACATAAGTACTATCCCCAAATAAGAGTGATAAACCATAGCGGGCTCAATATCCAAACGTACATGAGCTAATCCAGCAAGCAAGCTAAGCGATCCAAGCTAAGCACCAATGTTCCCACCCTGAGAACCTGAGGGGGGGGGGAACGGAAGAAAAGAAGCGAAAAGAAAACGGGTCAGTCATAAAGACTGGTAAGCCCTGCTACGATCAGTCTATAAACTAATAAAGTTAACAACATGATGGAAACTGAGATGATCATAGATAACAACATACTGGCATGATAAATTAACTACAAGATAGGTAGAGGCGTCATCGCATAAACAAGGTTAAGTTTTTCACCACGGTGTACTAGCAAACCAACATAACAGGTATTGATCCCTTGGCCCAAGCTTTGACCCAATAACATGAAGTGACCTTAATATAAGGTCCAACCAAACGGTCTAGTCGATCGGCTCCCTATAAGCCTAACACGTCAAGTGTTGGTGTCCATACGGCCCACATATGGATGTAGTCAAACTGTGCTGGGTCCACCTTCGGGTGTATCAAGCCCTCGGGTGTCAACCCCAGACACTGAAGCAATAATGCACAGTCTAAACCTACTGGTACCCGTGCCTCGAGTTTGTCCAATACTGGACTACGTGCACGTCCGTAGCCCGCCTGGACCCGCACCGCTGTACCACTCAGCCATCGCTTTGGTCGCTTACATCAGTCCAGTAATCGTGCCCCGCCCTAGCCCAGCCTCTAGGGTTGTGATGATACCAAACTGGGATTACTGCTGGAACAGACCACGTTGCTAGGGTTTCCTAAGAGGGTTAAGTGCGATTTAACCCTTCACTAATCATGGATTAAATTGGTTAAGTGTAACCGACAGTTCACAACTTAACCCCATTTCAATCCCTCGAACCCCAAAATGGATTAAATTGGTTAAGTGTAACCGACAGTTCACAACTTAACCCCATTTCAATCTCTCGAATCCCCAAATTGATTAAGTATTAGTGGACCCTGACTTAACCCTAATCATGAGGCATTAATTAATTTAATGCACCTTAACCTCTCACATTAGACTTTGTTGTGGTTACCTAGTTCAGCCGGTGGGTTCCGGGTAGATTTACACCACAACTTGGTCTAACCTCGGGTCTTGGCACCACATGACCAACTTCTCACATTGGGTCCTATTGTTTGTAGCCACTAGTTAAGCCGGTAGGTTCCGGGTAGAATTACGCTACAAACTCAACCCAACCTCGAGTTGGCCACACTTATGTTTTCTAAGTGTCATGTCCACTTTATTTCAAAACATAATTACAAGTCAACAAATACTTGGGTAGACCTAACTTAATAGGTAAATTCCCAAGGGGTAGACCTAACTTAATAGGTAAATTCCCAATCTTATATTTTCATGTATTTTAAGTTTACCCAAACCCCCCCCAACGTCATTCTATCGCTTACGTATTCGTAATAACGCATAAAGGATAGGAAGAGGGAACTTGGCATAACATACATGATGAACTTGCATATCACAACAAACATGCATAACATGTTAGACTTGCATAACTTAGCATAGTGAACTTGCATATTACCATAAACATGCATAACATGTTAAACTTGCCTAACATGGCATAGGAAACTTGCATAAACATGCATAACTTGTCAAACATGCATAACATGTCATTGTGAACTTGCATAAGCATGCATAACTTATTAAACATGCATAACATGGCATAGTGAACTTGCATAAACATGCATAACTCAATAAACTTGCAAATCATGGCATAGTGAACTTGCATAAATCCCAACTTGCATCACATATTAACTTTAGAGTTTCTAAAATGAAGGTAAGAGGGCTTACAAATATTATGAAGACACAAATCTACTAATAAAGATTGAGAAGCCCTTTATGCAAGCATATAAAAACCCAAGTAAAGCTCTAATAAGAAAACCCTTGACAAAAACTCCAAAAACTCTAGCTTAGCCAATAAAGCTTGCAACTTGATGATGTATGCAAGCTAGTGATCATTCATACAACTTAGAAATACTTGTATGAACATCAAAATCTTCATAGGAATAATTTTTAAAGAAGGTGGAGGCTAGGGTTTTAAGTGGAGGCCATTAGAGAATTGATTTTGCCATAGTTTAGCTACTAGAATGAATAAATGAGGTTTTAGGGTAGGATTAGGGTCTTATTTATAGAAGATTAGAGTGTTTTTAGCCTTAGGATTAACCCTAGGTTAGTTTAGGTCCATCAGATTTCGGAAGTCTCCAGAACACAGCCACAAAACCAGACCAAGACCCAAAATGGTGCGCCAGGCAAAACTGCCCGGCCACCCTGTGTCGACAGGGCTGTCGACAGGGCTGTCGACACCCTGGGGACCCTGTCGACATGGGGGTCCTGGCGGGAGTTTTCCCGCCTGCGCCAGTTTGCCCTAATTTCCAACTTTGAACTTGAAATTCAAATCTGTTTTTGACATGGAAATTTTTGAAAACTTCAATGGGCCTTAACTGGGTCATACGGACTCCGATTTTCGAAAACTCGGACTCTATTTCGTGTATTTTTCCGAGACGAACGCAATGGCATAGCCCGTTTCCCTTGATTCAGATTTTTAAATTAAATTCTGCCTCGATTTATATTTTAACAGGTTATTAAAAATACAGGTTGTTACAATCGTTGAGGCGGTCTCTCATCTGGGTGCACCTTCACGCCTCAAGGGACGTCGTCTTCTCGTCCTTTATACTCTCTCTCTCGAATCTTGAGAGTTAGAGTTAAGAATGTTGTCTTCCCATTCTTTTATTTTGAAAACGATCATTTTATTTGTTCTTGCACATAGGTCATCTTCAACTTTCCAAATCTAATTTAGTATTTCGCGTTTCATAGTCATGATAGAATAATTGTTGAAGATAAAATAATGCAAAAAAGTAAATGACACACGATATTTTTATAGTGGTTCAGCTAAGTCGTAGCCAACATCCACTTCATAATCCTTTGTTCATATAAACTGACTTTTTAAGGCAAGTCGTGCCTTTTTTACATAGCTTATAAAAACAAAAAGAATGACATTTCATATTTAGCTCAGATATCGTCGTAAGTGCTGAGCTTCCAAGCTCTGGGAATTTCCTCACCGTCAACGGTCGTTAGCTTGAATGCTCCTGTATCAAGCTTCCGTTGGATGGTGTATGGCCCTTCCCATTTTGGACCCAATTGGGTCGAAGGCGGGAAGACTCGTTTCAGTACTAGGTCTCCTGGTTCAAAAGTTTTGAAGCGAACTTTCCGGTCATAATAACGTGCTACTTGATGTCGATGTCTCGAGGCACGCAAGTCGGCTTCATATCTTGTTTCTTCAATCATATCAAGAGATTCTAGGAGGAGTGCTTTATTTGTCATCGGGTCATAATACAAAACTCGATGAGAAGGGCTTCCAATTCTACCGGGATCACTACTTCCGATCCAAAGGAAAGTGAATAGGGAGTATGGCCGGTAGCCGTCTTAAAGGTTGTCCTATAGGGCCATAAAGCTAATGGCAACTCGTCTACCCATCTAGCTTTGGCTTGCTCCAACCCTTCTTTAAAATTGATTTAATGACCTTGTTTATGGCTTCGGCCTGGCCATTTGACTGCGGGTGAGCTACTGCAGTGTATCGTTTATCAATCTTATATTTATGGCAGAAGTTTCTGAACTCTATGCTGTCAAACTGCGTCCCATTATCGGTTATGATGGTCTTCGGTATTCCAAATTGACAAATAATGTTTCTGACCACAAAACTGATCACCTTCCTCGTCGTGGTGGTTGTTAAAGGTTCAGCTTCCACCCATTTTGTGAAGTAGTCCACGGCAACGATCGCGTACTTAGCTCCTCCTCCGGCAATAGGTAACACTCCAATAATGTCAATTCCCTACATGACAAACGACCATGGACTTACCATTGACTTGAGCTGGGTCGGAGGCGCTCTGGGAACTTTGGCAAATCTTTGACATTTATCGCAGCGTCGTGAATAATCAGCCGCGTCTTTATTCACGATAGGCCAGAAATATCCATACCATAATACTTTCTTTGCTAGGGTTTGGCCCCCAGTGTGATCTCCACACTCACCTTCATGTACTTCTTGCAGTACACGTTTAATGTCGTCGTGTGCGATACACCGTAATAGGGGCATTGAAAACCCTTGGTGATAAAGGACGTCGTCCTGTAAAATGTATCTTGCAGCCTTGCATCTTACAGCTCGTCTTTCGCTTTTTTTTAACGGATGGGTTCCATTCTTGAGAAAATTCTTAATCGATGTCATCCAGGATTCTCTCTCTGGTTCAACTTCCAAGGCTAGCTCTGCTTCCATTAGGTCGAAACTCGGTGATTCCAACACCTCTATCGGAACCATCTCAGTTTCTTTAGGATTATCAGAACTTGCTAGCTTCGCCAGCCAATCTGCTTTCTGATTTTCTGCTCTTGGAATGTGTGTTATGCTATAATGCTCCAAACCTCCCAACAACTCCTTTACCTTTTTGAGATAAGTAATGATTCGAGGTCCTTTAGCAGCAAATTCTTCCCGAACTTGGCATACAACTATCTTGGAATCGCAATATATATCTAGTGTCTTCACTCCCAATTCTTTGACGAGTTTCAGCCCGGCAATCAGGGCTTCATACTCGGAATCATTGTTAGTAGCAGCAAACTCTAATCGTAATGCATAGTAAATAGATCGTCCTTCAGGAGTTATTAAAACAACTCTGGCACCGGACTTTCGATCGTTCTTGGCTCCATCCGTATATAGTTTCCACGGACTAAGCTCTAACTCTCGATCCAAAGTAACTACCTTATCACCCACCGTTTCCTCTTCAATAATTGTAAATCAGCTATAAAGTCAGCCAATGTCTGCCCCCTTATTGATCTTCATGGCTGAAAGTTCAAATCAAATTGACTCAACTCAATATTCCATTTAAGTAACCGCCCCGATGCCTCGGGTTTTTGCAACACTTGTCTCAAAGGTTGATCGGTGTATACAACTATCGGTGTGCCTGAAAATAATGGCGAAGTTTGCGGGAAGCAATCAGGAGGTTATACGCAAGCTTTTCTATCTTCGGATAATTACGTTCTGCAACAGCTAGTTTTTTGCTTACGTAATATACAGGTTTCTGGACTTTATCCTCTTCACGTACTAATGCCGTACTGACGGCGTGAGATGATACCACCAAGTAGACGAACAAATCCTCATGTTCCACATGCTTTGATAATATTGGAGGCTTCTCTAAGAAGTCTAAAAGATTCTGGAATGCCTCCACACAGTCGGCAGTCCACTCAAAATTTCGCTTTCCCCGTTTTATGAGATCGAAGAAAGGTACACATCTATCTGTAGCTTTGGAAATAAACCTACTCAATGCAGCAACTTTTCCGGCCAAGCTTTGAACGTCTTTGATCTTGCATGGTTCTTCAATATCCCTTATTGCTGCTATTTGGTTAGGATTTATCTCAATTCCTCGAGAACTCACAATAAACCCCAGGAATTTTCCAGATGTGACCCCAAACGAACATTTTAGGGGGTTTAACTTCATCCCATACCTTTGAAGAATATTAAACATTTCAGCTAAGTCCCTTGTGTGATCGGAAGACTATTTAGACTTCACAAGCATGTCATCCACGTAAACCTCCATGGTTTTCCCGATTTGATTGTAAAACATGCGGTTGACTAGGCGCTGATACGTGGCTCCCGCAGTCTTTAACCCAAATGGAATTACCACGTAACAATATAACTCCAAGTCTGTGATAAAGCTTGTATGCTTTTGATCTGGTATGTGCATGGGAATTTGATTGTACCCAGAATAGACGTCCATAAAGGATAAAAGCTCATGCCCAGCCGTCAAATCTACTAGCTGATCAATTCTGGAGGGAGGAAAGCTATCCTTCGGGCAAGCCTTGTTCAAATCAAAAAAAGTCAATACACGTTCTCCACTTCCCGTTTAACTTTTTGACCAGGACAGGATTCGATATCCAGTTGGGATATTTCGAATCCTTAATGAATCCATTATCTTTTAATTTCTCTACTTCTTCTTTTAAAGCTGCTGACCGCTCTGGGCCTAACATCCGTCTCTTCTGCTTGACTGGTGGGTGCTTTGGATTAATGCACAAAGAGTGGCTCATAATGGTATGCGAAATACCATGCATGTCAGCGTGAGTCCAGGCAAACACATCCAGATTTGCCTTTAAGAAATCAGCCAATTCCCTCGCTCTAACTGGATCCAGTTGCGAGCCGATCTTTAGTACTTTTGTTGGATCTGTTTCATCAATAGGTATATTTATTGTTATTTCGTTGGGAGTTGCCTTCCTATCCCCGGGTTCTCTATCCTCTCTGGGATCTATATCCTCGAGCACGTCTGAGGGCGACTCTCTTGGGGCAGGACCCCTTAATTGCTATGCTGAGGCCTCCTTTGGAGGGGCGGAATCGTCCTTAGCTTCTATATTCAACCCCTTCATTAACATATTTAACTTCGTCATGTAACAAGCTCGTCCCGTAGCTTGGTCCCCCTCATCACCCCAACTCCTGAGTCAGTCGGGAATTTAAGCAGCAAGCACCAAGGTGCAATACATGCCCTAAATTCGGCAAGGGCCGGTCGGCCTAGGAAGGCATTGTAAGGCGACTCCACATCCAAAACTACAAATGGCAGGATCCTTACTCTCTAGCGATCTCCCTGCCCTAGTGTGACTGGTAGTTCCACAAAACCCATCGGAGCTGTAGATGCTCTGTTAAAGCCATGTATCCATCCTTCACATGGCTTTAAATCTTTTTCTTCGAGTCTCATTTGTTCGAAAGCTTTCTTGAAGAGGATATTGACCGAGCTCCCATTGTCCACTAACACTTTATGGACTAAAGCAGGGCCAATTGTTGTGGTAATCACTAGTGGATCGTCGGTTGGAGATTGAACTCCGGAATCATCTCTATTGCGGAATACGACGTCGTCTAACATCGTCTTTTGTTGTTTTACTGGAGTAACGTCTTCGAGGCTACTGCATTCTCCTACCTCAAAATGTTTGGAGGCGTTGACATACTGGTCCATTGCTTTAAAACTACGACCGACTAAGTGAGGTCCGCCTATAATAGTATTAATGACGATCCCCTTACCTTTTTTGCTGAGCTGTGGGTTTTGAAGCAGGCTGGTTGTGGTCCGAGGCATGTCCCCCTTGCCCCCTGTCCCTTGGGACGACCTTGTACTCATCTAACTTCCCTTCTCACAACAACCTTTCGATGATATCTCTCAAATGACGGCATTCATTGGTGGAATGATCGTGGGTACCATGAAACAAGCAAAACTTTCCTGTTGCAATCTCTTTCTCAGTGGAGTCTCTGGGTGGTGGTTTTTTGTACTGCAATATGCTATATGTATCTAAATATATATTCTCCAACGTATCATTTAATGGCGTATAATTTTCAAAAGTCCAGAATCTGGGTCTTTTATTAGAGCTATTCCCTCGATTTCTGTTCCTTCTATTGCCGTTCCCATTTCTATTGCTATTACCCCCACTTTGGTTGCCAACATTTACTTCCACCTTCCCTGAACTGTCACCAGATTGTTTCACAACAACGTTACTCTGGACACCTTCCTTCGAGGCCCCTTCGGACTTTCTCTTCTGATTTGCCTTAGCTTCTTCTCGCCTTAAGCGGATATTAGCTTTTTCATAGAACAATTCTCTAGTAGGAGGTAGTTTTCCAGATAAGTAATCCCCGAAATCTGTATCAGGATCTACCCTTCTATCAAGGCCATCAGGATAGTGGGCTCATGGGGATCACTAACTTCGGTGACGGCCAGGTTGAAATGATCCAAATATGACTTCAAAGATTCTCCTGGGGCCTGTTTAATCTGTGAAAATTCTATGACGCTCTTGGACTTTCGGGCATGAAGTCAAAACTGATTCACAAAGCGCTCACTCAATTCTGTGAAATTTGATATCGACCGAGGGGGGGAGTCGGGTGAACCACATTAACGCTACGTCTTCAAGACAGATTGGAAAAGCATTGCATTTTACGGCATCTGGGGCTGCTGCCGTGTTCATGAACCATGCATACCTCATCAGATGCTGCCCTGGGTCTGTTCTTCCTGAATATCGATCCATGGGAGGCAAGTTGAATCGCCGAGGGAACTGGAAATCCAGTATGTCATCTGTGAAGGGGGTATGACTTCGCTCAATGCCCCAATCTTCATTAGTATACCGCCGGCTTTCGAACATAATCTGGTGCACCATTGCCCATACATCGACATTTGTTAATGTCTGCACAGGCTCTCTAGGTCTGATGTTCGGATTACCCTTGGGTTCCTGATCAGGGGATAACCTCCTGTTTTTGGCGGCAGCTACTCTACATTGCTCTCTGTGCTCCCGGTCAATCTCAAGAGGTAGAGGTTGGAGAAGCTGTTGCTGCGTAGGGTTGGTAATATTAGGATCCCTGGGTAGGACATGGGATCCACGCATGGGTAGCAACATAGGCTGTTGTAGGCTCGGGTCATCAGGGCCCAATGCACGAGCGGCGTCTTCTCGGGATCCTAAAGATCCAAAAGTCAATTGATCGAGGTTCTGAGGTCGTTCAAGCGGCCTTCTCTCGCGAGGGCGTCCCTCGTCCGAAGAAGATGAATCATCTGAAGCAAGGCGGTGTGTTGGGGAAGGAGTCTTCTGCCTCCGGAGCTCCTGTAGTTCTCTACCCATAGTGATCATGTTTTCCTGCATGCGAAGGCTGTCACGCTTTTGGGCTTCCAATGCTTCTTTAGTGCTCTGAAGCATGTCAAGAAAACGTGAAAAATCTCCCTAGGTAATGGGTGCAGATGGATCAGGCTGAACATTAGTCATCGTGGCTGGAATCAGAGCGTTGGAGGGAGCTCGAGTAGAAGTTCCAGCTTCATTATGGTTCGGATCGGATCAGTTTACAGTGGCCTGGTCGGGGCGGTTCGGATGGAGAGAGTGAGTGCCCTCGACCTCCTTAGACCGGATCGGATCGGTGCCTTCCATCCGGTTCGGATCGGCGTGTTCCATCCGGTTCGGATCCTCGTGATCGGAGCGGGCTGCTCCAGAGCTTTGAGCACGTGACCTCGTTAACACGATGGCTTGCTGATCTTCTCTAGCATCGTTTCCCCTAGCGCCTTGCACTTCTTTTCCTTCGGTCTTAGCCATGATACTCGATTCTTCAACAGTTAGTCAACAAGTACTGAAAAATGTCAGAGCCAAAGGATTAACTTCTTTGAACTTGAAAGTATAAATAGTAGAATGATAATCCCAAAAAGGCTGAGAATTCGAAGGTTTCTCAGTGAAAGCACCAAAATGTTAGACCAAAAATTGGTTCTAACACCCAAAGTAGCTATGATTTTAATGAAATATAACTAAAAAGCAACGAAGAACACACGATTTATAGTGGTTCGGCGCTAAAGAGCATATGTCCACTTTCTATTCTTTTAATTGATGATTCGAATGCAAATACAACAATGATTCTTACTCAACTTCACAATTACAATACATAAGCTCACTCAAATCTCTCAAAAATAGACTTTAAGAGATGATTTTGATCTGAATATGGTTATGAAATTCGGCTATGAAGGAAGTTAGAAATGAGAATTTTTCAAAAGATCCTTTCAAATGCCTCTTGATGTTGTATTTGTAGGTGAAAAATCTCCTCGAAGTGGCTCCGGTTCGGAACTATGTGGCACCCATCCCATGAGAGTCGGGTTCGAAGGCCTCCAGATGGTGACAGCGCATCGATTTAGTGGGAGATCGTGGGAGGAAATGGTTGTGCTTGGTACGAGTCTTCAGGAAACGTGTGTAGCAACGGTCACATGCTGAGAAAAAAGGGGTTCGGATCGGCCACCTCCGATCCGATTCGATGAGGCTACTTGCTTTCTTTTGGTGTCGCTGAAATACTTCTCCGAACCAAACCGATGTGATGTCTACGTCTTTGATTTCTGCTTCTTTCCTGCGCTGGTTCCCTCCGATCCGAACCGGTTGATGGCTTTCCCATTATTTGCTCTTTGTGTAGCCTAGTTCACAAAGTAGGCTAACACTGAAAAAAAAACAATATATAAATAGAACAAAAAGGGAATACCGACGGAATTTTTCTCAAAATCGACACTAAAACGTCGCTAAGCAGAAACTGAAATTTTAAAGATAGCGACGAATTACCGAAGGATAGTATCCATGTTGTTTGATACGGTCGTCGTTAATCCTTCGCTATATAGCTAGGATTTACCGACGGATAACTGGAATGCAAAAGGTTTGTTATATATTTTCCGTCGGTAATCCCTTGCTAAATAGTGTGCATTTAGCGACCGAAATTTGTTTAATGTTATTATTATGTTATAAATATCTATCGGTAAAACGTCGGTGAAATATTTTAAAATGAAATAATAATTTATCAGAAAACGACGGTTAAGTGATGGAGAATTGACGCTAATTTTCGTCGCAAAATTGTGCCTAAAATACCGACGTGTTTTTTAACGACAACCATATTCTGCTGCAAATCCGTCGCTAACAGACCTTTAGCGACGGATTTTTCCGCTGTAAAATCCCTGTTTTCTTGTAGTATTACAAGAATTTTATACTGTTAGTGTTGTGTGGTGCATCTGGAGGGAAGATGCATCTTTTGCAGGTGGTGGGTTGTGTTTGTAATTATGGTTGTCAATGGACACCCGAAAAATTCGATATCCGTCCGCATCCGCATCCGAAAAGCGGATAAATATCCGATATCTGGGAAAGCGGATGCGGATATAGGCATATTCGCATCCGAAAATTATTTGTCCGTTATTTTTCATGATTATAGCTTAAATTATGTGTAGTTTAACATAATTAAATATACTAATTTATTGTTTTGCAAAATTAAAAGTCTATTAAATGCATGTTATTTGCTTAAAATTATATATTATCATCTTATTTATTTATTTTTAGCACTCTAGTAATCAATTAGGTTGAAAAAGCTTAATATTAAGCTAAAAAATTCATTTATGTTTATTGATTTATCAATCATTGGCGGAGTAGATGATTATCCGATATCCGTCCATATCTGCGGATACGGATATCCGATATCCAAAAATTGTTTCGGATACGGATACGGATACGGATACGGATATGGCACTATCCGCATCCGAAAGTATCTATTGACAGCCCTATTTGTAATAGTTTAATTGAGAGTATGTGTCGCTAAAAGAGATAGATGACTTGTGCATTGGAAGTTCGCTTGATGATATGATTTCATATCAAGGTGGAGTGTTGTGATTTGTGACATGAAATCACATATGTTAATGAAGAGGATGTAATCAATCAATTGATTTGATTGATTGATTGATTGATTGATTAAATAATTGATTGATTAATTAATTGACTAATTGGTTGATTGATTTGATTGATTGATTAAGAAATGAATGATTATATTATGAATATATTTTCTTGCTCGATACCATCTACAAATAGAGAATCTACATATACTAGAAAAAAACTTTCGGATCTTCTCTGAGATTCTACATGGAATTAGTGCCAAAACCAAAATCATCTTTTTCTAGATCTAAAATTGTGTGTAATTCGGTTGTAGTTGTGAATCTTATTAGAAATAAACAGATAGTAGACATATGCATGATTAAACCATATTAAAAATCACATCCTTTCTCTCTTATCTCTTGATTTTTAGTCATTATACTTTTGTTTGGTTTGACTAGTAATGTTGATCAACTTTTTGGCCAAACATTATTCTTCTTTTTGGCCAAAAATCAATCTTCTATTTAGACACGAATCAATCTTCAAAGAAAATAATAATAGTGTAGTGGTAATGGCACATTTATTTCTACTTCCTAATGCCATCACTGGAAAATACCATATCAAATACTCCTATGCATTTCCAAATGTTGTAGTATTCAAAACAAGGACAACATCTCTAAAGCCCATTCGCATCGTGACCTAAAAAAACCACTGCCACCGCTGACATTCCCTACTATAGCGGCAATAAAGACGAATAAAAGCAGCAGGTCTTAGGAAATGCAGTCAAAAAAATCTACTCGAAGCTCTTCGATACAATGTCAATCAACTCAATTGATGAGTAAGTTCTAAAATCGTAACTAGTCATTACTACAAAATAGGTCATTTACACCAGTTGTTTATCCCCTGTTGCTTTAGTTCTATAATCAATGCAAATGCACGACGCAAAAAGCTTTTTCCTTTTGCATCAGTAACAACAAGTGCAAAACAGGAGTTTTTGCACCGGTTTTTACCATAAACCAGTGCAAAAAATACTCTATATTTGAAAAGAAAAACTTATTTTTGTACCAGCCGTTTTATACAATCGATGCAAGAGATGGAAATGTAGCATCGGTTGTTGGTTATTATAAATAACCGATGCAAAAAAAGTAACATTTGGCTTAATTTTTTTGTTGTTGCATGGTTAGCTCCTAACAACCGGTGCAAAATAATGATCTTTTACAGAAAACCCTTTGTTAATTGTCGAAATTCTAAAACACACATTTATATAATTATACATATACATCACTTTTATAATCATTTAAAATGACAAACAAATTGAACATAACGTTAAACCAAATATATAAAAATACATAATACAATTACAGTGTTCATGCGTACAAAATAATGATTCATGTATTAATTTTAGTAACATAATTCACATTTTCAATACAATAATCACTAAGAAGTAATATAGTCCACAATTTTAACAATACTAATAGCTATTTCCCTCTGAATGATATATAGAAACCTGAAGTTACCCACTCGACAACATCTAAAATTTATGAGGATATACATCAATCTTGGATATACATCAATCTTCTTCTAGATTCCTACATGCAAATACATAAAGTATAAGAACAATAAAATTATAAAGTATTATGAAAATATGTCATACATGTCACTGCATCATTATCCTACAGATAAATATTGTGTGATATGAGTTATACATGTCAAGCATTATACAATTTTAACTTAAATACAACAATTTCACTGCTTTCCTCTATAACTGAGGTAATATCTAAATTCCTAAATTTTATTATGTTTTTGCAACATTTCTTTCGTCTGTCAACCACCCCACTTTCCACGGTGAGCATTTTGTTTGCCCATAACATAGTCCGTAGTTCATTATTAACTAACAAATATTCAACTATGATGCACCAACTACTTGCATATTTGGATAATTATATATAACTAAAATAGAGCAACAAATATTTTTTGACATAGTACAAAAAACAAAACGAAAATGGTTAGGTGCCACTTTTCAAAATAGATGCATATGTATCCTTTTCTATTTTTCTTTTTCCTAGGACCATTTTTTGTTGTAAAAAACCTATAGCCAAGTAAAGTATGAACATTGTAATAGTATGCCAACTATATTAGTTCACTAACAATCAAGCATGCACAACTGAAACTACATGCCAGAACTGTAAAAAAAAACCTTTTCAGTTTACTTTCCATTGATAATCAACCATGCCAAAACTGTCACATAATGATAGGTATGTGCATTCAGCTTAATATATAAAGAAACTACATGCACAACTGAAATATAGGCAACCAACTATATTAGTTCACTATAATATTCTCTGTCAAGGAAGAAAAAGGAGTAAAGAAGTTTGCCTAACAAAGAAACTATTGAGAGAGAAAAATTAATTTAGCTGAATAATTTTTTTATGTAGGTTATGTTCTGGCACCATTAAACCAAGCTGTCAAAATGCTACCGCTCAACCATGCTCACTTGACTTCAACCGATGTATCACCAGCCTGCACTTCAAATCAAAATTTACATAAGAAGCATTTCAAGGATATAAATAACTCTATTACCTGCCAGTCTAATGGAAACAACTTCACTCAATAGCCACGTAGACGACCATGCCGCTTGGATCTCACTGTTATTGTGATTGTTCTTTAGCATGGGCAGCTTCTCTTCAACCCTTCAGTAAGATATATCATGTACACATTGAAACTCAGTCTGCTAGCATGAATCAACTGATACAGTTAATCCTTTATTTTATCTCCAGTTTTGAAAATGATAATCAAACTTAGTCTGTTAGTTGCAATTTGTAAATGATAATTAAACTAAAATTGCATTATTATTTCTTTGGATAATCGTCGCACATATAATATGCACAATTTCAAAATCTTAAATTGATTTTGAAATGAATGATTCTGTTTTATTTCTAGCATCTATATGATTAAATGCAACAATCATGATCTGCTCAAACTGTAAAGTAGAAAAAAACTTCTGAAAAACAATGCTACCAGTGATTTGAAGTTTAGATTTAATAAATAAATAGGATATTTCTTGCCTGGTTCAGATAATTTTTCATGCATTCAAGTGCCAGAAAGACGTCTCATGTCTGTTGTTCTATTTTCTCCTTTATGAAATCATTTTTTCTCTCAACCTTAATCAGCACACAAAGTTCCTTCCGAATATATATAGTAAAATAAACTAATAGGAGACCCATTCTTCGCAAAACAAACTAGCATTAGGGTAACTTTGCTTTACTCATTTATTGTATGGCACTATTTTCTCATATTGTAGCTGGAAGAAACAAATTGTTTGATATTACAACCTAAATAGTTTACATGTTGATGCAGAAACTGAGTTTTTTTTATTACATTGCAGTTAAATTGTTTCTAGTTGAAGTATATTCAAGGAGATATAGTTAGTTTGGGTAAATTTCTAAGAAACTATAATTTATAGTATTTCAAAATAAGGTAAAATATTGTAATGAGAGAGGCAAATAAAGGAGAGAAATAACAATTCATTGCACTAATTTCATATCATGAAAATGATATGAAATGACTCAATTTGGAGCATGTGTCTAACAACCATTATTGCAGCAGATTAGAGTTGTATGTAAATGAAGCAGCAATCTGGCAATATTGGTTGTGTACCAAGTGACAATTTAGCTTAAACTAATATTTAGCAAACATAGCAAAGGGAGAATTAAATTGCAGCACAAATATTAGTACTGACAAAGGCAGGGATTAGTTACATTATGATGCGAAATGTATATAAAAGTAGTGTATAAAACATAAAAAGTTGTTTATAGCAGCATACAGATTTTATTAAAGCAAAGATACAAATAAAACACAAGGCAACATAGCTTAGGTACATATCAACATATTATTTTTGATTCTAAATCTATACTATATTATAATTACTGAGTTTGGAATGGAAGGCTCGTAAGCATTCTCCTTATGTAAAACTCAACCGTCTCCCTTCGAAATTTTTTCTTCCTATACACGGCTCTTCCATTCCTTTTCCCCCCCATAAACCCTACCTATCCAGATTCACGCTTTCCCCCATGCCGCTGTTAACATCCCATCCACCGACGCTGCTAGCTTTTCACCTCTGCGTTCCCTCTCGATCTACTGCCAACTGTATTTGGCTATCCATCCAATCGACTAGAAAATTTATTCATGTTTCTTATCCCGTTGCCCGTGGTAATTTTCCTACATTTTACAGGTAATGAACACGAATTCTTATTGTAATCAGTACTATTTGATTGATCGTTTGAAATCATTCTGAAATTCAACTTTTTTTCAATAATCTCGATCTGCGCGAAGCCAACGACTTTTTGAATTTATATTTTCCCTTTACTTGAACCGTTTTAAAACTCAACTGTTAATGAGGATATTTGATGTCACCTTGCTATTGAGAAGATTTAAGCTAATTTGTATCAAATGTGATTATTTAAAAATTATGTGTTTTCCTATGCTTTGTAGGAAATGTTTCGTGTTTATGTCCAAATTGCAAAAAATTAATTTAGCTCCTAATTTTAATTTCTATTATTGAATTAAGTATATAAGATGGATGCTACACTAAACACAAGCTGGTGAGTTTGTTATTGTTTCTATAAGTTTATTTAGTTATGAATAATCTGGCTTCAAAAAAAAATTGTCCTTTGAAATATGATAGTTAATGTTCTTATGCTTTTTGTCAAATAACTCAAAAAAATATATTCAATGCAGCAAGTTGAGAATCAAATTTGTTTCTCCTATTCAAATGATCACGTCCTATCTGATTTTTGATGTTTTGTTTATTTAGGTTATTCCACTATATTGAAATGTAGTCCATTAAGAATAAATTACCTCTTCTGATCGCAGATTTCAAACATTGACAAACTAGCAAATGTCACATAAATAACATTAGTCACCATCATTTCATTTTGGGTCACTGACCTCTTCTACTTCATGTTTATCATTTTACGGTTGAATTTAGGCTGTTTCGATTGAATTATTTTGTATGAAAATAACTTGAAACTAACCACATAAGAAATTGTGCAGCTAATAATAGTGTATGAATTATTTCATTGTTAGTGTCGCCAAAATTAGTAATCTCTAAATCATCTTACATATTGGCGTTCGTTCTGTATGCGCATATGCGTATGGATTTTATGAGATGTTATTTCATGATGACCTAAGTCATGGTATGTCTAAAATTGCAAAAATAGTCCACATCAGATTGATGCACTTATATTTGCATATATTTGAAAGTGATATTCAAGCTCAACCCTAAGGTAAAGGCTGTTAAGGGAGCCATCTAGGGCAATTGTTAAATGGGCAATGTTAGAGATGCTCTCTTAGTGTTCTAAATTAATTAAAATTATATAAAACTGAAAAATAGTTTAGATAAATATTCTGTTATTAGCTTAGTGGTTTTGTTCATTTTTCGCTGCAATAGGCGATCGTTGTTTGATGCCCATACATATACAGCCATTTTTGTTCAAAATTGACTGGGACAACAGATTAGCTTGGGCCGGTCCCAATGATGTTACAAAGGGTCTACATGGTTTTATAAACCCGAGATGTGTGGATCTACGTCCACTTTTAAGCTTTGTCTATATATTTTGGGAATGATGTTGCGCAAATTTAATAGCATATGAGTTTGATATATCCTTTATTTCCTTGTAAATACTTACCAAATAGTTTGATTTATCATTTATTTCCTCACATGTATGTTTAAGTATTTCTTTCAATGAGTATTAAAAAAACATTTTACAATATAAATGCATATAAGTATTTACTAAATACATGTATACGTATTTCTTAAACAAATATTCCTAATTGATGTGATATATTTTAATATATGTAAGTTGCATTAGGCATGCATATTCAGCAAGTTATAGCCCTTAACATATAGTAATGCTGTGCAAAATATTAGTTAGTATATTTTACTATGTTCGCTTACTCTTTATACACGATAACTAAATTAAGTGCAATAGAAGGTCCGAGAATTTTATATTCACTATGGTGTGGCTTTATGGTTAGTACTAAATGTGTGTTTAGAGATTTAATTCCCTTTCTCTAATTTGCATAGTGATTTTAAAATTTGTGTATAACTATACGGTCGCTTCCTTTAGATCTTTCTGCTTATTCATTTCCTACGTGTTAATAAACTGTGACGATTAATAAACTATTAGCATTTATGTGCATTTGTTTGTTGTTATATAATAAATATTTGGGTAATCATTCATCGGTTCAGAGGGATAATACTTTTCTCAGTTCCATATTTTCATTATAAATTATTTTCTGTGCTTTTATTCAAATATTGTTATGATAAAATCATATAATATTGCACATAAAATTTTCTTTACATGGAATTTAGAAGGCTGGATTTGAGTCTTTTCTTTGAAATTTAGGCAAAAATAGTCATGGTTTGTCACACCATAGATAACTAAGAAAAAAACTCAATTTTGTGTAATATTGATTTAGAAATTTAATCACTACTAGAACGGGTTCAAATTGCGACGACTACGGGCGACGGCTAGCAACGGCTAAAAAAGCGGCCGTTGCTAGCCGTCGCTAGCCGTCGCGTAATCTGTAGATAACAGAACTCGTATCCTTCTTCCCCAAATCATTTCCAGTTGAAACAAATTCGGGCCAAAACCCTATCTGCCGTCGCCCCCCCCCTTGGAGATCCGATTTCTTCATCAAAACTACACTCCTATCTTCTCAAATTATTTAGGTATGTCTTCTAATCCCTATTCTATGCTTAATTAGGGATAATTAGGGTTTATTTGCATGTTATGATGGGTTTGTTAATTGAATGTTTATGGAAATGAAATTGGTTGTTTTGTGAGATGCATACAATGTTGATTATGCTATTGATTGATTTGAAAATGAAATTGCTTGTCATGAGAGATGCTTATGATGATGGTTTGATTTGGGGATAAATGTAATTGATTAGAAAGGAAAAAAACTATGATCATCACATATGTAATGGATATAGGATGTTGAAAACAATGATTATGATGTATGTAGGCTTACGATGAATGTGTTGTAGGATTATTGTGGTTGTATTTGTTGAGAGTAACTTGAATATTTCGTGATTTTGTGTTAATCAATGTTGTGCATATGAGTCAAATTGCATAGTTGATGCTAGTTAACTACATATTAAGTTATATCATATTTCATATTTTATTAAACTACTTTATAGTTCATTCAACTATTTACAATTTATTAACTAAAAATTAAGTTTGACCATGTTTCATATTTTTATTTAATTACTTAAATATTTAACTAAAAATGAAATAAACATGATTGTTTAAATTTGAATTAAAATTAATTAATTAACTTAAAAGCTTAGTTTATAAATTATTTCAGTTTAAACGGTTAACAATTCAAGTTATTTGTATGCATTATATGATTGTAACAGATATGTCAGGTGGACGACGATCGAGGAGTTCGTCACAGCCGACTCCTTCACCATCTCCTACACCAGGAGCAGGTCCTAGTAGCTCCGAGCCTGATTTACGGCGAGTTGTAGAGATTGTTCCTAAGAGTGCTGGGTAAGTGTCAAATTTATTTCTGTTTAGTTTATTTAAAATGAAATATCTATGTAAACATGTACGCAGGGGGTTCGAAATCCAGCCAGCAGAATTTATTTTAGAGGTGTCGAAGAGGTCTTACACGAGCAGGATGTCTGGGGCATGGCCGCATTGGGATAGTATCCCACCTCACATCAAGAACGCTATTTTAGCCGATTTGCTGGCAAGTATTTTTTTTTTACATTATTATTGAAAGTAATGTACTGTAAATAATTCAAAATAAATTTGATATGCAGGCGGTTGTGCGTGTGGAGCCGCGGGACATGCAACTTTTTTTGACATACTGGAATATGAAAATGCGAAAGAATTATCGAGAAGCAATTTCAAGAGCAAAGACATCTTCGAAAAAGCCTCAATGGATGAGTGATGATGTGTGGGCTGGATTTAATGCATACTGGGATACGGAAGTAGCCAAAGTAAGATATAATGAAAATATTCACATTTATGTTGATTGCATTCTTCTAATTAATTGTGTATCAAATATAATAGGAAGTAGCAAAAAGAAATAAAGCAAATAGAGCTAAGAATCCAGGTTTACACCGCGGTGGCTCGAAATCATTCCAGCAACATAGGAGAGAATTGGTATAAAATTTCAATATTTTTAGCATATGTTCATGTAAAAATTTAGTGCATATCGTTAAATTATTCTTATTTTTAATAATCTTATTACTGTCTATATACTCAGATGACAAAGTTTCAAAGGGAGCCTACGATGGCAGAGGTTTTCAGGCGTACACATGCGATTGAGCATACTGATGACGAATGGAACGTGACATATAATTGGGCGGACAACAAGGCTGCGGGTGTAATGGTAAATATGTTTATTCATAATTAAAATGTTTCATATTCGTTCATATCACAATATACAAGTAAATTATATGACATTTGTATTTAAATTATATTGGTTTTGTAGGCAAGATATGATGCAGAGTCGGCTAGAGTGACTCAGACCAGTGGACGAGAGGAGCTTACGGTTGCAGAGTGCGATCGTATATGTGATTCTATTATTAAACCGCCTACTCGTAATAGGCGATATGGCTTCGGCAACCAGGAGGTAAACATTTTTTAATTTAAGTTTACATTTAAAGTATGTATACAATTGTAAAAAATTATAAAGCTAACAATAAAGTATGTATTACATTTCTCTTATAATATAACAGTAAATATAGTACGTATTAATTTTATCCTACAAGTCCATGTTGTCTTTATAAATTTTTTAAATGCTAGGCGATACACATGTAGATTTATATGATAACGTTATGAACATAATTTAGATTATTAACTTAAATGTGAACTTTATTTGCAGGCCATTGATTTTCAGCGAGGATATAAGAAGTCCATGGATGAGGAGGCAATAGCTCGGATGCAGCAGCAGTTGGAAGAGATGAATGATTGGAGAACAAGCCAACTGGCGCAGGAGATAGACGAGCGCATTGCAGCTTTCTATCAGCAGCATGGAACGATGCCTGGGGAGGATGATGATGACGCTGAAAGCGAAGAAGAAGATGATGAAGACGAGGAGTACAATGACGAGGAGGACGATGAATAGTTTGGTTGTTCTATTGCTTTGGTATGTACATATACTTGTTTTTTATATGCTTCATGCACGTACGATGTTATTTGACGATGGTATGGTGTGGTTGGATTTATTTTGATGATATGTGATGATGGTATGGTAAAATGTGACGATGATATTGTTTTTTTGATCTATGACGATAATATGTTATGATAATGTGATAAATTTAGTATTATTTTGGATATTTTGTGTTGTTGATGTGTTTTGGTAGTGAGAATTGATTATATTGGAGTGATATTGGTTGATTTGTGAGTTGATATTGAAATGGTATTGGTTATGTGGATTGAGGGGAAGAAATAGAAGCTGTATGCAGAGAAAATGCTTCAGAATTTGCGACGGCTAGCGACGGCTTACAACGGTTATTTTGCAACGGATAGCGACGGCTTCCCGGTCAAACTAACTACTTGACACGTCAGATGACGCGTGTCCACTGGCCGTCGCTAGCCGTTGGTAAACAAGCGACGAACCCGTCGCTCTCGCCGTTGCTACCACTGTTGGCGACGAGAGTTATAGCGACGGCGAATAGCGACGGCTAGCGACGGCTAGCAACGGCTAGCGTCGGTTATTTGCCGTCGCTATTTCATCTGTTTTTTGTAGTGAATATTTTTTTGAATCGTTGTGAACCTAAAATTAAATTCACCACCTATAAAATATGCATGCTTTTTTACAGCATATTTAGTAGGATGACAATGACTAAAAGTGCTAA
The DNA here is from genome assembly GCA_030737875.1 of Allium sativum. Taxonomy (NCBI): domain Eukaryota; kingdom Viridiplantae; phylum Streptophyta; class Magnoliopsida; order Asparagales; family Amaryllidaceae; genus Allium; species Allium sativum. The sequence goes on along the minus strand of CM060918.1, from coordinate 336,465,223 downwards.
TTTCCCATAAATCCATTATAGCTTTCAATTTTTTTATAAATGCATGACCTTGGTAAATTTACAAATGATGGCTTTCAAGTTATAGCCCCTTATTGTGCAATCTTACCATTCAACTTTTGACGCATGCGGATAAGTTTAAAAACATTACCTAGCAAATAGATAACATTATGAATTAGTGTGTGTTACGTGTAGCATAAGATGAAGCTGTTATATTAGATCCAAACCATTAAGCATCAAGCATATCGATAGACCTAAGAAAATTCCTTCCTTGGGTACTTCATATTTATGTGCAAATTAGTCCATGTTTGTATATTTTGATTAGTTTGGTGCTTCATATAAATTAGACACTACTGGTTAACAAATGAGTTAATACCATTTTTTTCCTCAAATGGTTGCAGACCTAAATCAACATTTGCTTGCTACTGAGCGATAAAATGAATATTTAAGCCATGATAATTTTTTAGCAAGGGAAATGCAGTATTTACACTGTTGTACTCAATCTTGATAAAGATAATCATATTTATCTCAAAATAAATGATTTACTGTATCAGCTTACTGTTCCTGTTGCAAAGGAAGTGGCTATCCTTAGTTACCGCTTAGTTATATGAAGATTTTAAAACACAGTCAATTATGTCTAGCCAAGAATATTAACAGTTAATAATGGTGTAAGTGACACAAATACAGTTATAACTGAAAAATATAGTTCAAAAAATGGATATACTATAACGGCCTTTTGTGTCACACGCAAATAATATAACTAACGTGCCTGTGTCTGCCTTTGCTGATTCATCGTCATACCTGAATTTACTACTGTCCTACAATCTTCTACATAAAACATAAGATTGCTACGAATTATTGAGTAGTAGTTTAAAAAAATAACTTTTTATGTCATTAGTTACTGAAGGTCTTTTTTGGGTAACAGTACTGTTAAAAGGTTTGATTTTAGCTTCAAAGTATGATAACGCTAATTAATTTTTGATATAAGGTTCAAATCCACCAGTGGTGAGCTAGAGAAAAAAGTTATTAGAACTTTGGTCTTATACTCTTATTGTAACAAAAATTTGAGCTACTCCCTTTTTATCTCTTTGTATGATTAAGACCTTTCTTACATATTTTCATACTATACATTTTCTGTATTAATACATGATTATTGAATGGATTTTCCTTTTTTTTTAGATTTAATTGATGTAAATCATGATGCTTAATATATGGTCTGTAATTGCACATGATTTGTTATTTGTGATGGTGTTCGTTTTTAAAGGCTTATGTTATTGTTAACACATAAACCAATGGTAAATGGAAAAAAACACAGTGTTGATAGTTTCACTTATTTCTTTAGACCGATGAATATGTATTTGATTTTCCAACGCATATATGTAATTCATGAGCATACAAAGACATTTTATAATCTTATGGTAATAATTCTCCTGAACTCTATACTAAACTATCACCTAGTTTTGGTTCTTCTTCTTGGCAAGCTATCAACATGCGAATTTAAATCTGAGTTTTAGTTTCTAATGTCTAATTAGTTTCGAAATAAAGAGTAATAATAATGATAATAGTAATATAACAGTTATCATATCATGTCTTTAGAGTTAATAAAACATATAAATTTATGTCAGTAATGAGTACACATTTCTTTCTAAAAAAAATTATGTTGGAAGCTCAATCGTAGATCAGCATGATTAAGCAAGACTTAAAGCATATACTTCAAAGTAAAATATTAAGCAATCAATGTACTTTCTGTTTAATACTTTTTTATTTGTGGACTCTTTGGACAACTGCTGAAAATGCCAATGACTAACAAAGTCAAATAATAAAATTTATAATTATCAAAAAACATGACATGCTTTTAATGTTTGTGCATGCTTTAATTTTTTTTTATCGAACTGCTATATCATTGACATACTTCCATGAAGATGTAGAAAAACAAATAATAAATGAATGACTAATGGTAACAATACCATGAACAGTGCTACACATGGTTATATTGAGATCTTTCATTTTGTTTGTTGAACTATTTCTAAGTCTCTTGAATAATGCTTTGTAGAACAATGTAAAAGTTGTACAATCATTCAAATTATAGAGGAACCAATTGTTTCAATATTAGGAAAGCACTTCTCATTTGGAATGCTTAAAGGTTCAGTTCAACTGCTGCTTTAAAATTCTTTAGGGCTGAATTGGCTCTTCCCTCTTGGATGTTATGCAGCTTCCCTTATTTTATCTAAAGTTTGCAATTTCTGGACCCTTTGAAACCTTAGATGCTGAATCGGCTGAAATTCTCGATATTTTTTTCTTTTCATTTTATGTTTTAGTTCATGCTTATCATAATTGTTTTTGTTCCGATTTTGGCAGTTATCAGTAGATTTTTCGTTCCATTACTTATTGTCTTTTAATCATTCTATAAGTCGTTTCAGCTATATATTCATCTTTGTCGTACTACATGTTGTTCATGTATGTATGCATCTTTAATTTGTTTTACCTTCTTTACCTTAATTAGTTTTCTCACAGGCCAATATGTCCAGTGTTTTGAATTATTATTATAAATTTCTCCACAAATGTCCCTCAACTGCAGGAACCATTTCTGTTACTAGACTTTGAATATTAATATGCATTTTTTTTCTTTTATGATATTATCATGGTTGCTATGGTATGTATATACATTTATTAGTACCTCTAATTTTTCATGTTCATTAAGTTAACACTAATACCAAGATATTTGATATGGAGTAGCTTCATAAGAATTTGTACAATTTTTCATAATTTTTGATATTTGTTACATGTTATACATAGTAGGATTTTCTTTATGCATTTATTTATAAGATAAACTTTGAATATCTTTTGGGATCACTAACTTTAATTTGCAGCCTAACAAAAAACATTTCAGGGAAATTCACATTCCCAATAAATGTTTTAACCGTCTTTAACTTAACCAACATTCACCCAACCTTTGTTTGTGTATCTTATAGTTTTCATAAAATTCTAATTCTTTTAGAATTATGTTGTACATTTTCATGATTTGCCGCTTTCATAGCTTTTTTTTTTGTCTCTTATGTTTAACCAGTGGCATGTGTTAAAAAAATTTGGTGACTTCACCTTTTAACAAGTTTATCTCCACTCTTAACATGTTAGAAAATTTAGTTTATGCCTAATTTTACATTGAAAACTATGTCAAATCAAATTCAAATTGAATTATTTTATTGGTTGTTTCTATTTCCCTTTGACAAAACATTTTTTGTGGATGTTAATAACATTTTTTATATATTTTGTAATGTACTTTCCATCAGTCGATATATGTAAACGTTGCACTATAGTTTCTGGAAATTCAAGCCTCATTTGCAAGTGCATATGCATCACTTCTGAGTTCTAATAAACAATAATATATTATCTTTTGCATAGGCTGTTGTGAAAGAACAAATGGAAGCACAAAGAGTTAGGGGGTCATGGGAGGTGCTCGACCTAAAATGAAGCACAAAAACTCAAATGGTTGATATTTTTTTTTATAAATAAAAGTATAAAAGTTTTAATGAACAAATTGACTTCTACCATAAATACACAACTTTTATTTTTATTCTAATTACAACGTTATACTGAACTTGACGATGATGAGCGGAAATTTATGTATTATGTCCAATTAGGCTATCAATCAAGATTTTTTTCTTCTTTTAAAAAATTGAACTTATTTGGATGTCTCTTCTTTTTCCTATACATTAGCAATTTTAATATTTTCAATGAACTAACTCTATACGTCTAGCTGCAAACAACTTTATAGTTCATCAGTTGCGCAATTTTTTTTTAAAGAAAATCCCCGACAAAAAGAAGCCAAAGGTTAAAGAATTTCCGTATTTTGCACAGAATGCCCATTTGGCTTTGGCATGTTATACAATCCTTATGATTTCTTCCAGTTGTGATTTTGGTCTTTTTAATATCTTATTATCCTCACATTCCTGTGGCAGAGAAAATGTTTCTTCCTTGATTTTCGACATTGTTATTGATGGAATTTGTTCTCAAGATTCCATATCTTCTCTCAAAATTATAATCTTTGTGATAATAGCAAACATAATGGCATATTTTCGACAAAGTTTCTGACTTCTGTTCTGAGCAGTTTTCGTCCTTAGGGAAAATGTAAATTTGATTCAAATGCTTCTTTTTGTTAACACAAGATAATTTGTGCTTTATTGGGGTTTTGATCAGTGAAGGAAGTTGGAAAGAGTTTCAGAATTAGAAGCTATGAACACCAATTTTTAAACAAAATTATATGTATTTTAAACTTCTCTGCCAAAAAATAACATCCAATTTGTCCACCCTTGGATAATCTTATCTTTATGAACTTTTGATCTTATTCAAATATTATTTTTCTTTAAGGTATACATTCTTTTTCACGGGAATTATAAGGCAAACAAATTTTTTTGATTCTATTTTTCCTTATAATTTAGTTTCTATCAAATCAATGAGCTTTCCAAAACACACATACAATAAGGCTTGAAAGAATTCCATTTTAAAAGCTCTACTATAGATATAAGTACCATGTTTTTTAAAAATACATTCAGTTTTCTTATAAAAATAAGGGTACCAAATTTTTTAAAAGGGTTTGTCTCTCTGTAGGTGCTAACAGGTGCGTGCAAAACCAAGTGGAAGAAAGGTATTAAACTTTGTTTACCCTTCAATGCTTTAGTAAGCATTCATTGCCCTAATCCCCTGCTACTATTGGGTTTGTGTTTGCCATCACCCTATTGTTGTACAACAATGTTTTTACTATGTTAACTGAAGCGTAAGCATAGTAATAAAATTACTCAAATCTTATGCATGGGCCCTTTGGTTATTTTTCTAGGGTGTTGTTGATGCTTTGGGAAAAACATCGCTTACATAGATGGGATAAGCTTACCAGCAGAAATCGAGTGCACTTGATATGGTTGCCTCACAATAGTTTGAATAACATTTTAAGTCGTTTTCATGTTTCATCAATCAATATGACAACAAGGTAAGAACACTTTTTGGATAGAAATGTATTGTTGCTTAAAAGATTTTTTTTTTCCTTAGGTGTTTGTTTGAAACCTTTTGAAGGCTGCAGTTTCTGATAATCATTGTGTAAGTCTATTCTTTTAATTTGTGGGATTTCGATATATTTACAGTTACTGATACTTGGGATGGTTCCCAAGATTCTAAATATTGTTTGACTTTCTTCGAGTTTATTTCATATTCAGTGACAGGTTTATTATATCTGCAAAAGAGGCCACGGCTGTTGCAGAAATTCATTAACTGTTATGCAATTATGCACATTAGACTATACTTTCTGAGTTCGAGTATGTTCGTGAACAAAACTCTCGACTCTCATTGGTTAAAATCAGAGGAGTCCATATGAGCTTCATTGATTTCAGCCAATGAGAAAAGAGAGTTTTGTTCACCTCACTTACATTGATACTTTCTTCCTTGCTCAACTTCTAACTTTATTTGCAATTGTATCGTCATGTCAATTATATTATTATGTAATTGTTTGTAACTGCATATTGCATTTGAACCTTTATGATCCTATGTGATGTGGGACTTTTACAAATACAAAATTTAAGACAACAGATGCCAACAAACTACCAATAGTAAGAATGTCTTAATGTAATTTTTCTGTATGAACATATGTGCATTGCTACATTACTACTTAACGTTTACAATTAATAAGTAATGATTAACCTGCTATGAAAAATTCTATCCGACTATTTAGGCTTATCAATTTTATATTTTCCTTTCACCAAGACGTGTGCAGATTTATAATTATGCAAATTTTAGGATTTTTCGCTGGCTTTCGAGTAACTTGATGATGTGCAATGTAATATGGTTAAATGTTGATGCCAATAAAAGCAACGTAAATCGACCTTTATTGCTTACCATTTATTTATATATGTACATATAAAAATTGTGATGCTAAAGGCACTACGATTTGTGCATCGCCGTACCACGTCGACCGCCAAATGATTTTTTTTAGCCGTGTTCGACAGTCAACAGCCGCTCGAATGAACGTTGTTCAGGGGTTGTGCAGTGCCCTTAGCATAAACCTCGGCGCCTTTAGCATCGCACCATAAAAAAAAAGCAATGAACTTCTCTTGCCTAATATGTTACTTTGTTTGAACTATTATGTTTTATTACCACACATTTGTACGTGACTGCTATCATTTTTTAATTACATCCGTGAATTTATACCTAACTGACTGATTGCTTGCATGCATTCATTTCTTAAATGGTATTTGCTTTATTGCAAAACTACACTTCAATTATCATTCTAAATTGGTGTACGATTCAAGTTTAAATAACTTTGTTATTATTATTTTTTGCAGGTAAAAGAGGTTACTGTTCTTTCTCAAATTTACATTCTAAATCTTATTTTTTTAGGTTAAATGAATTATCTCAACACCGATACTCACGTTATGCCAATTAAATAGCTAAACATGGTAATATGATCATATTTCATATTGATTTAATGTCCAAAAATGATGTTTTTTAATTAATAGAGCAAAATTGATAGCTTATAGATCCAAAATAAATATAAATAAATTACAATTAAAAAAAACGTGCTTTCGTCTTCATTGAATCTTAACATGAACGATAAAACAAACCATTTGGTGATCACGTATGCGAAGCATGGGTTCGCACTTGTATTAAATTTAATTGCATTAAAAATTCTAAGTACAATAAGATCCAACAATAAGAAACATTATGCATTGATTTTCATTGTGCAATGAATAGATTTTAACTTTTAGAGATTGTTAATAACAAATAAGGTTGTAATATGATTAGGCCATTTGTATAAAACTATGACCTCTAACTCTAGCTGTGAATGAGACTCCACCATTATATGAAATGATCCAACTGTTTATTCAACTATAAATGCCACAACATCAAACATCGCTAGCATAATCTGCATTACCATATCAGAGAGTTTTGATATTACGTATCCATCAGATTTGTACAGAGAATGCAATGATAAAGGAAGAATACAAACATACTCTTTAAAGACAACTGGAATTAAAACACGTAAAGGTTATTGGTTTAAATATTTCAAGCTTCCTTATTATAAAATATCCATCTATTCCTAATCGCTTAGTGGTGGTGCATCCAAAGATTATTCTTCAACATCCTATTAAAAATAATACATTTCAAACCTTTAAGAATAGAGTGACTTTACCGTATGCAAATTGTTATTATTTTTAGTTGTTGTTGGAAAACAAATGGTTGAGTCAAGTATAAAGTCGCTCTCTCGAAAAAGTTTCGGTGATGCGCTCAACAGTGCACAACAATTCATACCTTTCATCGCCGCCTTTAGGATAAAACAACCTCTTCTATAATATAAATTCTCTTGCACAACAAATTAAGCCTGATTTGCACTCAAGTTAAAAAATTGTACCGCTCTTTTGTGTTGTAATAAAAATTCAATAAAGACAAGAGAATTTTTGAGAAAGAGAGCAAAGATAAAAAGATTGTTATACATAATGCTTTGTCTATCATATTCCTTCTATAGACAAAAGAATAGAGTAACATTAGCTAGGTTAGTCGGAGGAAAATTGGACCGAGATTAATACCATATTAAATAAAAGAAACGTTCAAAGAAGTTACAATTTTTAACATGTAAACTGTATACGTTTCAAAAGAGATGAATGATGCTAAATCTTAATTGATTTTCATTCATAACAATATTTATTACCAATTTTTTCGTAACAGCTCCATAAAAGGTCACATACATATATGACCGTTGCGCTAGTGTGACTGTACAATCACAATAATAGCTCATAAATATATTTACATATATGTAAATATATTACCGTTATAACTTTCAACGGCTCTATTGCATTAATTGCTTAATAATAAATTTTTGGTAACTGCAATTAATTTTTCAATAAATCATTACATATATAAAACATTTCCAATAATGCCCTGCTTTAATTTTTTAAAAATATTTTTCGAGCAGTTTCTAAAAAAAATATAAGATTGTGCATAAATAAAGGTGTCTTCTGACTTGAACTTTTGCATAGTGGATAAGATTCAGTTTTTACTAGAGTGACACATGGTCTTGAACTCTATTCTTGGCATTAGACCACACACAACCTTTTCTATAGTGCAATCAAATGGGCCTATGCATTAATGGACATGCATGTCTATCCCAGTTTAATGAATGCTCTAGAAGTTTTGCACACAACTTCATAAGAAAGGACCGCATTTCCATATTCACATATGTGAGTCTGTCAAGAGCACTCATGAAGATAGATACCCCACTCCAAAGAGAGTATAGATAACATTAAGAGTTTCTTTTTAACTCATTCGCTAATCACTTCAGGAATACATGTTTTTTAATATACAAAAAATAGCATGTTCAACTACTACCACCACACACTTGCCTTTACCCATTGAACCTAATTCTTAGGATCTTCAGTCATTAGGTCGTGTTACCATTGTTTGTGACTCAACAATCCAAGGGCAATAGTACCATTCTTTTTGAAGTATTAAGGACTTTCTCTTTAGACAGTCCTTTCGTCAAAGGATCTGCCAAATTTTCATCACTATGTATGTAATCCACTCTAAAAGTACCTGAAGAGAGTAGCTCTCTAATAGTACTGTGCTTACAACATATCTGTCGTCTCTTTCCATTCTAATAACGGTTCTGAACTTTTGCAATATCCACGGTACTATCGCAATGTATCAACACAGCTGGTATCGGTTTTCCTATAAGGGAATCTCAGCTAGCAGATTTCTCAAGTACTCTGCTTCTTCACTAGCTGTTGCTAGTGCCATCATCTCAGACTCCATAGTACACTGAGCCAAAATAGCATGTTTCTTATATTTCCAAGAAATAGCTCCTCCAGTAATGCTAAATATATAGCCACTGGGCGCTTTTGAATCATCAGATAAAGTATTCGAGTCTGCATCAGAATATCCTTCAAGTACAGCTGGAAACTTTTCACAATGTAATCTGAGGTTCATTGTTCGTTTTATGTATCTCATAACCCTCTCAATAGCATGCTAGTGCTCTATACTAGGTCTATTGGTAAAGCTGCACAATGATCCCATGACATAGGCAATGTCGGGTCTAGTACAATCAGTGGCATACCGAACGCTGCTAATGATGCTCGCATAATTAGACTGTCTTACACCTTCACTATGTTTTTAAATAGCTTCACACTGGGATCATATGTTGTACATGCAGGTATACAGTCAAAGTAATTGTATTTTTTTAGAATCTTCTCAATATATTAGGATTGATCCAAAGAAAGTCCCTTTACGGACCTAGTAATTTTAATGCCAAGTATTCACCTCACCTAGAACTTTCATATCAAAGTTGGCACTTAGCAAAGACTTAACATTGTTTATGACATGAATATTTGACCCAAATATCAGTAGGTCATCAACATAAAGACATATAATAATAGTACAGATGTCGTTCTCAGATTTGTAATACATGCATTTGTCACTTTCATTAGCTCTAAAACCATGTGAAATGATAACGTTATAAAAAATTTCATGCCATTGTTTAGATGCTTGTTTTAAACCACATAATGATTTATCTAATTTGCATGCTTTGTAACACCCCACATTTTTAAAATAAAATATGAGTAACTTAATTAAATAATGAGAATTAAGTAAAATGGACCGTACCATTGCATCCGTCTCAGAATTCTGGTCAAGATAGATACATGGTTTGCGTAAAACGGACATCGCATGAAGAAGCTATTATGCCTAAAAGTTTGTATACGCACAAGAGAATTACATATATATACAAACAAATAAAAATATACATAAAAAGGTAAAAATAGCGATCGAAAGACCCAGGAGCCGAACCGCCCCATTCTGGGGGTCGACCCCAGGGTCGAACCCGGGGTCAACACCATAAGAGGGGGGTTGATCCCCTATTCAGATCTGGGCAGAATTCCGATTTTTGAATGTGGACTCGTTTTGTGACGACCCGCCCGCACCAACCGACATTTACTCCAAAAATTTGCGCTGTACAAATGTTCAGTTAGCACGAAACGGTCGTCAGAAGAAAAGAATGAAGACGAGGAATCAACAAAGAACCTGTAGAATGTCTCACAACGCATGAAACAAAATATAATAACAACATACTTGACATAAAAAAGGTGAGACAATGTATAAGCTGAGACAAACTATCATAGCAACGGAAAATTCAAATACAGCTTGTGTTCCACAACATCATTATTACAACTTTTAAAACTATCTCTAAAGCAAGATAAAGAAGGTACACTACTGATGCCCAAGTAGTGACCACCAACGACACAGGGAGAATATCTATATATATCATACGTGGAACCCTCCTGCTCGCCTCCGGATCAGCTACTCGTGCATCATCAGCTAACCTGTCTCTGGTCTACTCGTTTAGGAGCACCCAGAGTAATAAGAAGAGACATAAAACTCTGGGTCAGACAAAAGTCTGGTATGAGCGATAAGCAGCTAAACAGAATAATAACATGTATACTAAACCATAACTAAACCTGGACTTGCAACCAAAGAGTTAGCACTACATACTGTACAATACTCTAAGGTGCCACTAACGTATGGTGTACAAGCATACGGGGGTGGGGGTGTGCATGTCACAGTGATGGCAAACAATCAAGCATAGCAACCATCCTTACATCTCTCACTCAGTGCGTAAAGCATACGATATCCACCACTTCAACTAACCCATACTTTGCTATGATCACTCTGCCCCCATGAAGTCACAAAGGCTTCACTGCATTGATCCATAGTCACTAATCCTTCGCTATTTCCACTTTGCCCCATGGAGTCGTACACACCCCACTGTATTGGCTCATAGCCTTACTAATCCTTTACTATGTCGACTCTGCCCCATGGAGTCACAACGGCTCCATTGCACTGGCTCACAGTCATGCTACGATCACTTTGCCCCTCGAGTCATGATGACTCTACTGCACTGATACGTAGCCCATCATTCCTTTTCAGTGGTGAATCGAAGTTATGAACGTCGACAACTCCTTAGAACATGTACCGCAGTAAAGCCCAATCATGAAGTGAACTCATTGGTTCCCAACTGGATCCTGAGCTCTAACTTTCATTTGGACTAGCTTTGCATCTCGGGTTATTGGTCTTCATCAGATCGGTTCGGATCATCGCCTTCATGTCATAGCAGTTCGGATTGGCCTTCAGTATCCCCTACTGGATCAATTCGTGCCAAGCTTCTCCGAATCAGATCATGGTCTTCATCTTGTGGCGGTTCGGATCGGCCTCCTCCAAAGCACACCGGGTCGGATCGCAACCTCCAAGTCCAATTGTAGTACATCGGTTCGGGTCAGGGTACTATGGCGGATCGGGTCAGAGTACTTGTGGTGGATCGGGTCGGTCGTGATCTCCTCCAGGTTTCAAGTCAACTCATAGCATGCAGGTTCGGTTTGGATGCAAGGGGGAAGATCGTGGATGGGCCACATGAACAGTTCGGTTCGGACCTCCCCATCCGATCCGGTCCGGTCCCTGTCCATTTCCTGCATTTTGTCCAACGAGTTGTTTACGCCATTCGACGGCGTTTTCGACCACTCTACCTATTCTAATCAATCACAAAGCATACCACAAAGTCGTAGCAACAAATAGAACTGACCTCAAACACCAAAATATCAATATGATAGGTTAAAATGGATCAAATATAGCCAAAACCCCGTATTTTCCCTTAAGCATGTTCAAGCATAATTAATGATAGGATTAGCAAAACTTAACCAAATTAGTCCAAGTTTCTAACAGAGGTCTAAAACACCATCTAAGAATTTATTAATATTTTTCCAGATTTTATGTACGTTTAAAACGCTAATTAACACTAATTAGCCATAATTAGTGTAAAAGCAAGTTAATCACTCACCTTAGCCACAAATAAACCTTAATCTGAAATAATCTCTGTTTGGGCGCGAATAGAAATGCAAAACAGCAGCTCTAATCTTGATTTGGTGAAGATCTCCCTTGATTTGATGTTCCTAAGCTTAATCCTTGATTAGAAAGTGATTTAGAGGTTGGAGGCCATTTTTAGGGTTTCTAAGAGGTAAGTGGAGGCTAGAAAACTGAAATGGAATAAAACCCTAACTCTTTTCAGCCTCCTCATAACCCTAATCCCGAAATGGGTTATGAGCCCATTCACTAATCACCCTATTTGGCCCGGTTAAGCAGTTTTTTTCACCTTCCAAACCTTATTTCAGCCATATCTCCCAAACGGTAAGTCCGTTTCTCACATGTGACAACTCTATGGAAAGGTAAACCACCATCTGATGCCAATGGAAGTGGTTTCAGATCAAAATTCCTTTCCAATCAAAAGTTATGGCCGAAACAAGATCAAATAGGGGCAAAACGGTCATTTAAAAATCGGCAAAAATCATGAACATGGGAAATGACCACATTGATCGTTTCCCAAAGCCACACGACCATACGACTTTATATAAGAAACAAATAAATATTCTACGATCCTCCGATGCGTAGAATGCGGGTTGTTACATTCCCCCCCCCCCCCCCCAAGAAATTTCGCCCCCGAAATTCCCTAACCAAAACACACAAAAGGTCCTGCATGCCTATCAGCCATAAAACAACAATCAAACATGCAAAACAAGTCTATCCTAGCATGCGGAATAACTAAATTGTAAAGTAAACCTTACCAGGCAAAGAGTTCTGGATACGTCTTCCTAATGCTCTCCTCTATCTCCTAAGTACAGTCATTCTCGTTCTCGCCCCACTGAAACTTGACTAGCTTCACTGCCTTCCTTCAAAGTTGCTTCATATCATGCTCGACAATACGAATCGGCTTGCGGTTCCCAACCGCCTTGGGTTCCACTTCGAGGTCCTCTAACTGACCAGGTGAAATAGTCATATCTGGGTTGTGCATGAACTTCCTTAGCTGGGTAACATGAAATACGTTGTGAACTCCCGCCATCTTCTCGGGTAAGTCAACTCTATACGCCAAATTCCCAACTTGTTCGAGAACTGGGAATGGGCCAACAAATCTTGGTGCCAACTTGCCTCTCCTGCCAAATCGTATCACGCTCTTCAACGGAGAAATCATGACAAACACCAAGTCACCAATGGAGAATTTTAAGTCTCTTCTCCTCTTATCAGCATAACTCTTCTGCCTATCTTGGGCAGCCTTCATCCATTGTTGGATGATCTTAATCTTATCTGAAGTTTCCCTTACCACATCTGGTCCAAACACAAACTTCTCACCGGTCTCTATCCAACATGATGGTGAGTTGCACGGTCTTGCATACAAAGCTTCATATGGAGCTATACCGATACTGGATTGATAGCTATTATTATATGCAAACTCTACTAGATGCAAATCGTCATCCCATGATCCACCAAAATCCAATATACAAGCTCTCAAGAGATCTTCCAATATACAATTCACCCTCTCTGTCTGACCATCGGTTTGAGGATGATACGCGGTACTGAAATGTAATTCCGACCCTAGAGCCTCTTGTAAGCTCTTCTAAAACCCACTAGTAAACAACGGGTCTCGGTCACTCACAATTCTTTTAGGTATTCCATGAAATCTCACTACCCACTTCATATACAGTTCTGCTAACTTAGCTGCCGTTCTGGTCGATTTGACTGGTATAAATCTTGCACTCTTGGTCAATCGATCCACAATTACCCAAATGCTATCATGTCCCGATTTAGTCCATGGTAAACCATCAATGAAATCCATCGAGACTTGCTCCCATTTCCATTCGGGAATTTCTAATGGTTGCAACAAACCACTAGGCTTCTTTTGCTCGGCTTTAACTAGCTGGAAATTCATGCACTTGGATATAAACTTCCCAACGTCTCTTTTCATCCCTTCCCAGTAGTAAGTCTGCTTCATGTCTCGATACATCTTATCACCACCGGGGTGTATAGTCAGTTTTGAGTGATGACATTCCCTACGCACTTCATCTCTCAAACCATTAACGTTGGGTACAACTAGTCTTCCATTCTTTCGAAGCCATCTTTCCCGATCAAGCCCATACAAATTCATCTCCTTACCGTCAATATTTATCTCTAACTTGGAGATGATTTCTAATAGATTAAATTGTCCCTCTGACTAGAACCAATCCGCTCAATCAAAATGTGTTTGATCATCAAACTAGCTAACATATCTGGATCCAATTCGCACTTTGGTTTGAAATCATACCCTGCGATATACTCCAGTTTCTTCCATTCAAGAAACATAGCCCCTAAACTGGCATGTCTCCTACTATAGGCATCGGCTACCGCATTGCCTTTCCTAGGTGTATATACGATATCAAAATCATATGAAGCCAAGAATTCTAACCAGCTCTGCTGACGGAGATTCAGATCCTTTTGAGAGAAGAGATACTTTAATGATTTATGATCGGTAAACAACTCAAATCTCTCTCCCAAGAGATAATGTCTCCACATCTTCAATCCGAACACGATCGCTGCCAGTTCCAAACCATGGGTAGGATACCTTTTCTTATGCAGCTTAAGTTGCCGACTAGCATAAGCTACAACCTTACTTCCTTGCATCAATACAACACCTAGTCCGATACCATAAGCATCCGTGTATACCGTCATCTCTTCATTCCCTTTAGGAATGACTAACACTGGCGCACACGTCAACTTTTCTTTTAGACTCTTGAATGCATTCTCACACATTCCATCTTAGACGAAGGCTTGATTCTTCTTAGTCAACTGAGTCAACGGTGCTGATATCTTGGAGAAGTCCTGGATAAATTTATGATAATATCCAGCTAACCCCAAGAAGCTTCCCACGTCTGTTGCATTCTTGGACGTAGACCAATCCTGTACCGTAGCCACCTTCGCAGGGTCCACGGCAATACCATTCTCTGAAACAACATGGCCCAAGAATCTCACTTCCCTCCTCCAGAAGTGACACTTAGAAAATTTCGCTTTCAATTGGTGTTTTCTCAACACCTCCATCACTATCCTCAAATGTCCCTTGTGTTCTTCCTCTGTGCTCGAGTAAACAAGGATGTTGTCTACGAACACAAGAACAAACTTATTCAACTGATCTCTGAATACCCGATTCATAAGATCCACGAAGTATGCTAGTGCATTGGTCAACCCAAATGGCATGACCAACCACTCATAGAATCCAGACGGCGTCCTAAATTCCATTTTCGGAACACTCTCAGCCGCTACTCAGAGCTGATAAAATCCTGTCGCGAGGTCCAACTGAGAGAACACTCTTGCTCCATCCAGTTGATCAAACAAATCATTTATTCACGGTAGAGGATACTTATTCTTCCTCGTCACCTTATTCAACTCGCGATAGTCCACACACAACTGAAGGGAACCATCTGCCTTAGTGGCAAACACAACTGGTGCTCCCCACTCGGAGACACTTCTTCTAATAAACCCCTTCTTCAAAAGATCGCTTACTTGCACCCCGAGCTCTCGCTGCTCCCTTGGTGCCATACGACGAAGTGGCATCACTATATGTCTGACATCTTTCACTAAATCAATACGGAACTCAATCTCTCGGTGTGGTGGAAGTCCGGTCACTTCCTTGAAGACGTTCGGATACTGGCCAACCACGGGCACATCTGACAACTCATCATGCAGGATGTCGAGGGAATTTATAAAACTAGCCATTACCCCATCACTAGGTAGACTACCAAACACTACCCTCCTCCCATCATCCGCCCTAACTGTCACCAAAAAGCCCTCACAGTCTACCACCACCCCGTATCTTTGGAGCCAATCGACCCCCAATATAATGCCATACCCAGTAAAGCCCAAAACAAAGCAATCACAAACAAACATACATCCATGACTCGATAAGACCAAATTTCGGCAAATCATACTAAGGTTAGTCGAACCACCAATCGGGTTCGTCACAACCAATAGTCTATCGACTATCTCGGGTTCTAGTCCCAAACTATCTACCAGGTCACTAGATATGAAGGAATGGGAAGCCCCAGTATCAAACAAAACTCGAACAGGTATATCAAAAATAGAAAGCATACCTTGAATGACGACATTCTTTACTTTCTCCGCTGCAGTTGGGGCATTCAACGAAGAAGGAATAGCACTGATAGCATATGCTTTCACATTTTGCTTCTCCTTAAGGGGTTGTGGACATTTATCCTTATGATGTCCTTCTTGGCCACAGTTGTAGCACTTCCTATCCACTGGCTTGGCCCGACATTCTTTGGCATAATGGCCCTTCTTACCACAGCCGAAGCACTCAACATCTTTCTTGCTCTTTTTCTGGCCATCCTTAGCTTGGTTCTGCTTCCTCTTGTTCTGAGAGTTATTCTTGCCTCCACCGCTCGCTTGCGGTTTTGGCCCTTCTGCAGATGCAACCTCAGTCTTCGACTTAGGGTAAAGACTCTCTTATCTCAACGCTTTCCCAACAATCGATTCAAAAGTCTCATCGATGTGGTTGATAAGCCTTTCCCCCAAGTATCCATCCAAACCAGTAATGAACTTCTCATTCTTCTTCTCAGGAGTATCGATAAGGAATAATCCATACTTCGACAAAGTGTCGAACTCAGCAATATAGTCCGAGACTGCCCTACCATTCTGCTTAAGCTCCAAGAACTTCCTAAATAATTCCGACTTCTGAGCAACTGGGATAAATTTGTTGCTAAAGCAAGCCTTAAACTGATCCTAAGTAACCTGATCCTCTGGAGTGGCTGTCTTAATAGCATTCCACCAATTCATCGCTCGCCCTTGCAGCTGACGAGACGCTAGCCTTCTCTTCATCGCATCCTCGATACCCAAGTCGTCGAAGATACGATCATAACTATCCAGCCAATCCTGAACATCCGTGGCCGACTCCGTTCTGTGGAACGGCTTCCCACCAAGGTTAGTGTAATCCTTGCACAGCTTGGCGAAATCGGCCCTAGGCGCCTGCATTACTGGGCCACCACCATTACTGGCATTGGGAACTTCTCCCTGAACATCCCTAAGCATCTCTCTCATGAAAGCAATGAACATCGTCCTCATGTCAGGAGCATTCCCATTATTGGCCCCTCTACCATCACCCCTCGTGTCTCGACTCATCGTTCAATCTGTAAAGAGAAAACGATTAGCTATCTCCATAGTGGTGCTAGTGTCGTACGACTTCATCCTTATACTACTATTAGTGTATATATATATATATATATATATATATAGATTTTGAAAATCAATGCACTCTCATATACGTACTATCTCTCCCTAGTGTCTTTTCCTAGGTTAACTACGCAACCTAAAGCTCTGATACCAAATGTGACGGCCCGCCCGCACCAACCGACATTTACTCCAAAAATTTGCGTTGTACACATGTTCAGTTAGCACGGAACGGTCGTCAGAAGAAAATAAAGAAGATGAGGAATCAACAAAGAACCTGTAGAATGTCTCACAGTGCATGAAACAAAATATAATAACAACATACTTGACATAAAACAGGTGAGACAGTGTATAAGCTGAGACAAACTATCATAGCAGCAGAAAATTCAAATACAGCTTATGTTCCACAACATCATTATTACAACTTTTAAAACTATCTCTAAAGCAAGATAAGGAAGGTACACTACTAATGCCCAAGTAGTGACCACCAACGACACAAGGAGAATATCTATATATATCATACGTGGAAGCCTCCTGCTCGCCTCCGGATCAGCTACTTATGCATCACCAGCTAACCTGTCTCTAGTCTGCTCGTTTAGGAGCACCCAGAGTAATAAGAAGAGACATAAAACTATGGGTCAGACAAAAGTCTGGTATGAGCGATAAGCAGCTAAACAGAATAATAATAGGTATACTAAACCATACCTGAACCTGCAACCAAAGAGTTAGCACTACATACTGTTCAACACTCTAAGCTGCCACTAACGTATGGTGTACAAGCATACGGGGGTGGGGGTGTGCATGTCACAGTGATGACAAATAATCAAGCATAGCAACCATCCTCACATCTCTCACTCAGTGCGTAAAGCATACGATATCCACCACTTCGACCACCCCATACTTTGCTATGATCACTCTGCCCCATGAAGTCACGACGACTTCACTGCACTGATCCATAACCACTAATCCTTCGCTATGTCCACTTTGCCCCATGGAGTCGTACACACCCCACTGCACTGGCTCATAGCCTTACTAATCCTTTACTATGTCCACTCTGCCCCATGGAGTCACAACGGCTCCACTGCAATGGCTCATAGTCTTGCTACGATCACTTTGCCCCTCGAGTCATGATGACTCTACTGCACTGATACGTAGCCCATAATTCCTTTTCAGTGGTGAATCGAAGTTATAAACATCGACAACTCCTTAGCACACGTCCCGCAGCAAAGCCCAATCAAGAAGTGAACTCATTGGTTCCCAACTGGATCCTGAGCTCTAACTTCCATTTGGACTACCTTTGCATCTCGGGTTATTGGTCTTCATCAGATCGGTTCGGATCTTCGCCTTCATGTCATAGCGGTTCGGATCGGCCTTCAGTATCCCCCACTGGATCGATTCGTGCCAAGCTTCTCCGGATCGGATCGTGGTCTTCATTTTGTGGCAGTTCGGATCGGCCTCCTCCAAAGCACACCGGGTCGGATTGCAACCTCCAAGTCCAATTGTAGTACATCGGTTCGGGTCGGGGTACTATGGCGGATAGGGTCAGAGTACTTCTGGTGGATCGGGTCGGTCGTGATCTCCTCCAGGTTTCAAGTCAACTCGTAGCATGCAGGCTCGGTTCGGATGCAAGGGGGCAGATCGTGGATGGGCCACATGAACGGTTCGGTTCGGACCTCCCCATCCGATCTGGTCCGGTCCCTGTCCATTTCCTGCATTTTGTCCAACGAGTTGTTTATGCCATTTGATGGCGTTTTCGACCACTCTAGCTATTCTAATCAATCACAAAGCATACCACAAAGTCATAGCAACAAATAGAACTGGCCTCAAACACCAAAACATCAATATGATAGGTTAAAATGGATCAAACATTGCCAAAACCCCGTATTTTCCCTTAAGCATGTTCAAGCATAATTAATGACAGGATTAGAAAAACTTAACCAAATTATCCCAAGTTTCTAACAGAGGTCTAAAACATCATCTAAGAATTTATTAATATTTTTCCAGATTTTATTTACGCTTAAAAACGCTAATTAACACTAATCAACACTAATTAGCCATAATTAGTGTAAAGGCAAGCTAATCACTCACCTTAGCCACAAATACACCTTAATCTGAAATAATCTCTATTTGGGCGCGAATAGAAATGCAAAACAGCAGCTCTAATCTTGATTTGGTGAAGATCTCCCTTGATTTGATGTTCCTAAGCTTAATCCTTGATTAGAAAGTGATTTAGAGGTTGGAGGCCATTTTTAGGGTTTCTAAGAGGTAAGTGGAGGCTAGAAAACTGAAATGGAATGAAACCCTAACTCTTTTCAGCCTCCTCATAACCCTAATCCCGAAATGGGTTATGGGCCCATTCACTAATCACCCTATTTGGCCAGGTTAAGCAGTTTTTTTCACCTTCCAAACCTTATTTCAGCCATATCTCCCAAACGGTAAGTCCACTTCTCACATGCGACCACTTTACGGAAAGGTAAACCATCATCCGAAGCCAATCGAAGTGGTTTCAGGTCAAAATTCCTTTCCAATCAAAAGTTATGGCCGAAACAAGATCAACTAGGGGCAAAACGGTCATTTAAAAGTCGGCAAAAATCATGAGCATGAGAAATGACCCCAATGGTCGTTTCCCAAAGCCACATAACCATATGACTTCATATAAGAAAGAAAGAAATATTCTACGATCCTCCGATGCGTAGAATGCGGGTTGTTACACGTTTCTTGACCAAATACGTTGCTGAACACCTATAAATAAGCATGTAGAGCCTACCCTAAGTCTCATATTTCTGAGACAATGCAGAAGCTCTTTCATTCCTCTTCCTCAAATATCTTCAGAAAATTTAGATTATTAGTTTAGGAAAATTCTGAATCTAGATCTGGAGGAAAAGGATGAAAATCAATTGGAAGGTGTTCATATCTCTTATCGAAGTGAGGTAATTTTCTAGATCTGATTTATTTCAATTCTCTTTTCTTTCTTTCCTTTTTTCTTTTAGTTAAAATTGTAGATCCATGGTTGTTAGGTTTTGAATCCAATTAAGGGAAAAACCATGGAATGCTAGATCTGGACCAGATCCAGGATTTGGAAAGCATATAGGTTAATGGATTTAAGTTATATCATTTTAGATAATGATATATTATCGTTTAGCATTTCCCGTTATCATGAAATGTGAATTTGCCAGAATAATTATAAGTGTTAAGATACTGTTATAACAAGTTGAGATATTAATATGAATATGTTGGAAAATTCATATGTTGAATCAGTTAAAGTGTTGAATGTTTACATGTTAAAAACAAACTTATTAAAATATGAGTAGCAACTACTGTTGTTATAATTACATGATTCACTTATGGCATATTATGTATTAGAATTATTAGATGTAGAATTGGGAAAATGACATGTTAACTCGTTAGATTTGAACAATTACCCGATTAAATGATTACATGTCACGATAGAATTAAATACGTGTTAAAAAGGACATGCGACATAATATAGGCCGACATAATTTGATGACATTTAAATTAGATTACAGTAACACGAGAAAAGGATAATACGCCTAAAATTTACAGTAAATAGGAAACTGTAACCACACTTAAACACGAGGTTAGATTACACTTGTGGTAGAAGTCTACCTGGAACCGCTCGGCACATCTGGCATCCACAAGTGGTAGATCTAATGTGAGGGGTCTAAGTGCAAAAATAAAACATGTAATGGTGCTAAGACACGAGGTTATGTCAACTTGTGGAAGAAGTTTGTTCGGAATCGCCCGACAAATCTAGCATCCACATGTGTAGGCTTAATGTGAGAGGTCTACTACATAAATATATACATATACATACATATGTATATATATATATATATACACACACACAAATATATATAAATAGCCGGACTGATAAACAACAATAATTGTAATTAATTGAAATAAATGGAATTGAAAGAAAGTTACAATAGTAAAAAGGAATGGAATGAATGGGGAATGATAATGACCTATTATTAATAAATTAGATTAATAAGAATGTTGTATAATAGGTAGATTTGTCCTAGGGACAAGTGAAGATTATAACTTAGGTTATAATAAGCTAGTAAAGACATGAGATAACTGGTGAAATGAGATAAGTGACACTTAATTATAAATTAAGTAATCAGTAAATGGGGAAAACTGAAACCAGTTGTTTGTAATAAGTAGAGAAAAGGGGGAAGTTTATGAAATGTAAGAAGTTATACTTAATTATAAGTAATCTGTAAACTTGGAAGTATGAAATCTGCTGATAAGAATAACATGTTTAGGCTTGTCCTAGGGACAAGTGGAAATATAACTTAGGTTATAATAAACGATAAAGGGAATAGAATAACTTATGTAAGGGGATAAGTTGTACTTAATTGTAAATTAAGTTATTTACAAGAACAAGAATCTGAAATCTACGGATGAGGACAACATAATTATTTTTATGGGAAGAGAAACTTATTAGTGGACGTTAGCTAAGGGAACTAAGTTAATAAGTACACAAAAGTTGTAGTGACGGTGTAAAATTATTATTAAATGAGAAAGAATGAGAAAAACTTATAAAATGAAATAAGTTATATTTAATCATAAATAATGACTGACATGTTAAAAAGAAAACTTGTGAATTGAGATATATTTAATAACATATTAAGTAGAACATGTCATTGTAAAAATGAAATCAAGCAAGAATATAGAGGGATTGTGGATTACAGACCTTGGATCATAATCTAGAGAATAACATGTTGTTGGCTTATTAATAAACTCAAATGGGTTAAGTTATATGACTGAAAATAATAAGCAAGAGAAACTTGGTAACTTGAATAAGGAGTCAATGTGAATGGGGATAACCAAGTTAAATGGAAACCTGGTGAGGTAAAGCAAGCGCGTAAAAGAATATTTAGACATAGGGTCTAATGACACATTGAAATGAGGCGCTTGGACCAGTCCGTACGTTTAAGGGTGAATAACTCAACGGGTAGATCATTGTGGTTTCATGAGGCACGAGGGGAGCGCATGTTCATATGATTATTCTGTCGGCTCTGAAGAACTGGAACGGGAAGCATGCGACTTTATGAGATACGTAAGGTGCTCCTGGTAGTCCTCTGTGCGGTGGCAGATGTTTGGGCTATGCTCGCAGAGGTTGGGTCTGCGCGTAACTACTAGGTGGGTGGGCCTTGACTGCAAAGGTGAATTTGTAGTCAGAATTTTGTGGCAAGGTGACACTAGGGTGATTTGGCGATCGCCTCAATGGGGAGGCAGAGGTCAGGACCAGTAAGGATAGTAGATAGTCGGGTACCCGTCATCTGCAACCAGTGGGATGCGAAAAGACTAGAGCTAAACCCAATAGACCATTAACCTTTCACTATCGACGTACGGTGGTTGAGGGGAGACGCCAACTGAATGTTTAGATTGTTTGTTAGGGGAAAGTCGCTTAGCTCTTGTAGTCTTTAATAGTTGAGGGAAGGGCCGAGGTAGAGCCATAACCACCATGAAAACAGACCTTAGGAATATCTGTATTGAGGTTCTTAAAGGAGACCCTGTATAGATATGGAAAAGCTCTCGACTGAGTCCCGTGTCTCTTGTATAGCCCTACCACGGTATTTGGTGCACATTATGTGCAGTTAAGGCATCGAATACGATTGACGATATGTATGTAGGACATTCTAGATACATGCATGTCGGCTCTGGGTGGTGTATCATAGACTTGAGGGCATTACTCTGGTACGAAATCTGATTCAATCGACGATGGCAGTCCGTACGCTTACGTAGCATAGTAATGATAGATATATGCGGAACGTAACATTGTTATGTAGATATCCGTACGCCACTCTGGCGTAGGATGAGGGACTGCATTCATTTTTGTGGCATTACGGTGGAGACCGTGTGAGTGGGGTACCATGGGGTGTACCTCAATATTGAGGGGTAGCTACATATATACTGTATTAGGTTAATCCACTAGGAAGTAAATGGGTACGACGTGTGTGTAAGCCTTGAGTACTATTAACCCAAGTAACCTAATAAATAAGAAAATGTGATTGAACGGTATATGTAGGATTATCCAAAGTGTATAATTTAAATCCAGTCACCAGAACTTGTGTTCTGACCCCCATCCCCATAACATACTCGCAGGTTAGATTTGTGGCAGAGACATGATAGATTTGGATACTGCTTAGGCTGTATTATTAGTACGACAAGGCTATACTTTGAGTGTGTTATATTTTATCCATTCCACTGTGAGATATTTTCTGAGCTCTGACCTATTTATGTCTCTGTCTTTTCTACAGGATGCCAGAGCAAACTAACACGGGTTTCGATAGATAAGAATTTTGTAAAAAAATCGGTCTGTCGGAATTCGGGTTGTTAGGTTTGGTATCAGAGCTTAGGTTTAGGATTCCTGTATAGATAGTGAGTGAACGTATTTGTATTTTTAAAATATAAATATATTATATATATACACCTATATCCATAGAGGAACCCACTAAATAGAAAGAGTATATTATGGTAAGAAATGGTATTTTTTTTGTACACTAAAGGAATGAATATGGATATCCGGGACCCTTAAGTAATTTGGGTGGTAAGTGTACAATGTACTTTGTATGGAAAAAAGACAAATCCCATATAATTAATATTTTGGGTTATTGGGTTTGACAGTAAAACCTTATAAATTGGTAAAGGTTAAAAAGAGAAAAATGGATTAGGAATATATATAGTTGAGAGAATTGACCTTGGGAAGTGTCTAAGAAATCATAGAAATTTGGAAACCCGCTTTGAGTCTAACCACATTGTTAACTTTTAAGAACTCGAAATTGCAAAAGTTTTGGGAAAAGGGTTTATGGTGTTTTCAAGTTTTAATCTTAAAAGTCATAGTTGTAAAATATGTAAAAAAAAGTATATATTGGGTTTTAAAGTAAATTAGGGTACATTTTGGAAGCAATGATTTCTCATGGAAATTTTGTCTAAAGTGAAATTCTCTCAGTAAAAGGTGCATATTATAGAGCATGTATAGCTCGCTAGTTTTCTTGTTATATTACATGAAAGGATTTAAAAGAAAAACTTGGAAAAAAAGTTGCATTTTGTTAAAAACTGGAATTTCCAGTAAAGAAAGTTTTGAAGTCTCTATTCTTTTGACAATCATTTTTGATAAATTGTTTTAACAAGAGAAAATTTTGTTGGGTGGACAAAATAAGTTGTAGAAATTAAGAATAGAGTAGATGTTTGCACCTTGTAGTAAGAGACTAAACTGACCTTATAGGCAAGAATGAGTCATAAACTCGATTGAGAAATAGTTGTCCGTATCCTCTCCGGTTTTGTGATTTGAAAAAAAATGATGATTTGCTTTTATTAAGATGACGTGTTTTTATGGTTTGGCAAAAGTAAGTTTTCATAAGGAAAATAAAATTTTGACACATCTGATTTTTTAAGAGAAAAAAAATTAAATGAAAAGGCCAAACCGTGTTTTAAAAGCATGGAGTAGGAAAGGATTAGTGCCTAGGGAAGATGGGAAAAGTTTTGAGGCTATGAAGTAAATAGTGAGAACTATCTTGGAAAAAAAATGGTAAATTCCCGTAGGATGCGTAAGAATTGAAAAGCCCAGGGTGTTGCTTGAAATAATTGTTGGTACACATCTAGAATTAGTAGTGACTACTAGATAGTAAAGGGCAATTAATTGTTTAGATCCTATTGCTAATTTTCATTTTAGGGGTAAAACCCGTTACTACATTTCTGTTGGGTTCGTTCTGTTATTTTGTTCTTGTTTGGTAGTTAGGGTAACACTTAAACCTGTCATGGATCCCATGGTTTGTATTTTTTTGTCTGAGGGGGAAATAGTCCCGAGATTCTTGGCCCTTAGTAGTAGCTGTATAGAGTGTTTGTTTTCCTATTTTAGTTAAAAGACTAGAAGGCTTATTTGAAAACTAAACCTAGATCTGATAATTAAATAAGGTAAGAGAAATGGTACAACTAAAAAGGAAACAACAAATTCAGTAAAGCAACAAACACGATAAATTATGAGAAAAGATGGATAAAGATAAAAATTCGAAGATAAGACGAAAAAGAAAATCAGTAACAAAAGAAAATTTTCTTATATGGGCAGTGCTTGGATAGGAAAATAGGGAATCTTTATAAATAGTTACATAAAATCAAGGTTTTGGAAAAGGGTACATAAAAGAAAAACGGAAGATGTGAAGTTTTCTGTTTTCCACCTTTTTATAGCATAAGAAATCGAATTTAGAAAATTAGTTTTTTCTAAAATTTAGAAAATAAAGTTGGTTGGTAAGATTGTTGATGTAACAATTAGATGAACTACGCTCTTACTTAGTAAGAGTGTGGGAAAATTTCGATGAAAAAGCATTTTGATTTTCAAAATATTGCATTCTTGTAGAACTGCCGGTATAATTAGGATGTGAGCATTATATTTTAAAAGGATTATTGAAAAAATTTCATACAAATAGGACTTACCGCTTAGGCATACATGCATTATTATGTTGTATTTCACTTTGCACAAGTGCACAATGGTTGCAAAAATTGGATGCACACATTATGGATGAATATTGTGCGAGTGGTTATTTGACTTTACCCTTATCAAATTTCGGGGACGGAATTTCCTAAGGATGGAAGAATGCAACACCACGCATTTTTAAGATAATAAAATATAAGTAACTTAACTAAATAATGAGAATTAAGTAAAATGAATTGTGCCATTGCGTCCGTCTCGGAGTTCTGGTCAAGATAGACACCTGGTTTGCATAAAACGGACATTGTTTGAAGTTATTAAGCGTAGAAGTTTGTATATGCGTAAGAGAGTTATATATGTACAAACAAATTAAAAAATATAAAAAAAAATCAAAACAGCGATCAAAAGACCCTTGAGCCGAACCGCCCCATTCCGAGGGTCGACCCGAGACCCACTGGGTCGACCCAACGGTCGACCCAGGGTGTTTGGGGGGTCGACCCATGGGTCGACCCCAGGGTCGACCGACCTCTATTCAGATCTGGGTAGAATTTCGGTTTTGAACGTGGACTCGTTTCTTGACCAAATACGTTGCTGAACACCTATAAATAAGCCTGTAGAGCCTACCCTAAGTCTCATATTTCTGAGACAACGCAGAAGCTCTGCCATTCCTCTTCCTCCTCAAATCTCTTCAGAAAATTTAGAATATTAGTTTATGAAAATTCTGAATCTAGATCTGGAGAAAAGGATGAAAATCAATTGGAAGGTGTTCAAATCTCTTATCGAAGTGAGGTGATTTTCTAGATCTGGTCTATTTCAATTCTCTTTTCTGTCTTTCCTTTTTCTTTTAGTAAAAATTGTAGATCCATGGTTGTTAGGTTCTGAATCCAATTAAGGGAAAAACCATGGAATGCTAGATCTGGACCAGATCCAGGATTTGGAAAGCATATGAGGTGAGTGGATTTAAGTTATATCATTTTAAATAATGATATATTATCGTTTAGCTTTCCCCGTTATCATGAAATGTGAATTTTCCAGAATAATTAAAAGTGTTACGATGTTGTTATGACAAGTTGAGATATTAATATGAATATATCGGAAAATTCATATGTTGAATCGATTAAAGTGTTGAATGTTTACATTTGAAAAACAGACTTGTTAGAATATGAGTAGCGAATACCGGTGCTATAATTACATGATTCACTTGTGGCATATTATGCATTTGAATGATTAGATGTAGCATTGAGAAAATGACATGTTTACTTGTTAGATTTTAACAATTACCCGATTAAATGATTACATCTCAGGATAGAATTAAATACGTGTTAAAAAGGACATGCGAATAATATAGGCATAATTTGATGACATGTAAATTAGATTACAGTAACATGTGAAAAGGATAATATGCCTAAAATTTATAGTAAATAGGAAACTGTAACCACACATAGACATGAGTTTAGATTACACTTGTGGTAGAGGTCTTCCCGGAACCACCGGCACATCCAGCATCCACAAGTGGCAAATCTAATGTGAGGGGTCTAAGTGCATAAATAAAACATGTAATGGTGTTAAGTCACGAGGTTAAGTCAACTTGTAGAAGAAGTCTGCCTGAAACCGCTCGGCATATCCAGCATCCACAAGTGTATGCTTAATGTGAGAGATTTAGTACATAAATATATATATATATATATATATGTGTGTGTGTGTGTGTGTGTGTGTGTAAATAGCAGGACTGATAAACATTATTAATTGTAATTAATGGAAATAAATGGAATTGAAAGAAAGTTACAACAGTAAAAAGGAATGGAATGAACAAGGAATGATAATAACCTATTATAAATAAATTACATTAATAAAAATGTTGTATAATAGGTAGTCTTGTCCTAGGGATAAGTGAAGATTATAACTTTGGTTATAATAAACTAGTAAGGACATGAGATAACCGGTGAAATGAGATAAGTGGCACTTAATTATAAATTAAGTAATCAGTAAATGGGGAAAACTGAAACTAATTGTTTGTAGTAAGTTAAGAAAAGAGGGAAGTTTATGGAATGTAAGAAGTTGTACTTAATTATAAATTAAATAATCTGTAAACTTTAAATTATGAAATCTACTGATAAGAATAACATGTTTAGGCTTGTCCTAGGGACACGTGGGAATTATAACTTAGGTTATAATAAACGATAAAGGGAATAGAATAACTTATGTAAGGGGATATGTTGTACTTAATTGTAAAATAAGTTATTTACAAGAACAAGAATCGGAAATCTACGGATGAGGACAACATAAGTTATATTTATGGGAAGAGAAACTTATTCGTGGACCTTAGTTAGGAGAACTAAGTTAATACGTAAACAACAATAAGTTGTAGTGATGGTGTAAAATTATGATTAAACGAGAAAGAATGAGAAAAACTTATGAAATAAAATAAGTTATATTTAATTATAAATAATGACTAACATGTTAAAAAGAAAACATGTGAATTGAGATATACTTGATCACATGTTAAGTAGAACATGTTATTGTAACGATGAAATCAAACAAGAATACAAAGAGATTGTGGATTACAGACCTTGGGTCACAATCTAGAGAATAACATGTTGTGGGCTTATTAATAAACTTAAATGGGCTAAGTTATATGACTGAAATTAATAAGCAAGAGAAACTTGGTAACTTGAATAAGAAGTCAATGTGAATGGGGATAACCAAGTTAAATGGAAACCCGGTGAGGTAAAGCAAGCGCGTAAAATAATGTTTTGACATAGGGTCTAATGACACATTAAAATGAGGTGCTTGGACCAGTCCGTACGTTTGAGGGTGAATAACCCAACGTGGTAGATCATCGTGGTGTCATGAGGCACGAGGGGAGCGCATGTTCATCTGATTATTCTGTCGGCTCCGAAGGACTGGAAGGGGAAGCACGTGGCTTCCTGAGATACGTAATGTGCTCCTGGTAGTCCTCTGTGCGGTGGCATATGTTTAGGCTGTGCTCGCAGAGGTTGGGTCTGCGCGTAACTACTAGGTGGGTGAGCCTTGACTGCAAAAGTAGATTTGTAGTTAGAATGCTATGACGAGGTGATACTAGGGTGATTCGGCGTTCAACCCAACAGGGAGGCAGATGTCAGGACCAACAAGGATAGTAGATCATCGGGTACTCGTCATCGGCAGGCAGTGGGATGCGAAAAGACTAGAGCTAAACCCAATAGACCATTCACCTTTCACTATCGAGGTATAGTGGTTGATGGGAGATGCCAACTGAATGTTTAGACTGTTTGTTAGGGGAAAGTTGCTTGCTCTTGTAGTCTTTACTAGTTGATGGAGGGGCCGAGGTGGGACCATAGCCACCATTAAAATAAACCCTAGGAATATCTGTATTTTTAGGTTGTTAAGGCGGACTTGTACAGATATGGAAAAGCTCCCGACCGAGTTCCATGTTTCTTGCGTAGCCCTACCACAGAATTTGGTGCACATTATGTGCGGTTAAGGCATCGAATACGATTGACGATATGTACGTGGGACAGTCCAAATACATGCATGTCAGCTCTGAGTGGTGTATTGTAGACTTGAGGGATTACTCTGGTATGAAATCTGATTCGATCAACGGTGACAGTCCGTATGCTTACGTAGCGTAGTAATGTTAGATATATGCGGAACGTAAAATAGTTATGTAGATATCCATATGTCACTCTGGCGTAGGATGAGGGACTGTCTTCATTTTTGTGGCATTAAGGTGGAGACCGTGCGAGTGGGGTAGCATGGGGTGTACCTCAATATTGAGGGGTAGCTACATATATACTGTATTAGGTTAATCCACTAGGAAGTAAATGGGTACGACGTGTGTGTAAGCTTTGAGTGCTGTTAACCCAAGTAACCTAATAAATAAGAAAATGTGATTGAACGGTATATGTAAGACTATCCAAAGTGTATAATTTAAATTCATTCACCAAAACATGCGTTCAAACCCCCTCCTCATAGCATACTCGCAGGTCAGATTTGTGGAAGAGACATGATAGCTTTGGATACTAGTTAGGCAGTATTATTAATACGGCAAGGCTATACTTTGAGTATATTATATTTTATCCATTACACTGTGAGATATTTTCTGAGCTCTAACCTATTTTATATCTATGTCTTTTCTGCAGGATACCAGAGCAAACTAACAAGAGTTTCAATAGAATAGAATTTTAAAAAAAAATCGGTCTGTCGGAATTCGGGTTGTTACATACTTTATGTTCTTGACCATGTACTACAAATCTTTCAGATTGTCCATATAATTTTCTTCATCTAATTCACCATTTAAAAATGTTGTTTGACATCCATTTGGTGTATTATTAAATTATGAATAGAAGCAAGTGAGATTAATACTCGAATGGGTGTAATTCTAGTTACAGGTGAAAAATTTTCGAAGAAACCTACATTTTCTCTTTGTTTAAAACCAGTAGCTACTAGATAGGATTTATATTTATCGACAATGCCAACAGGTTTTAATTTCTATTTAAGCACGCATTTACAGCCTATAGATTTAAAACCAGGTGGTAAGTCAACTAAGTGTCAAGTCTTATTGTATTCCAAAGAATCCATCTCATCACTTATAGTCTCTTGCCAAAAATTGGCATCTGGTGAAGATAAGGCCTCTTGGAGGTTTAAGGGATCCTCCTCTATAGTAAAAGCAAAAAAAATCTAAACCAAATTTTTTTGCGGTTCTTGCTCTTTTACTTCTTCAGGTTTATTTTCTGAATGTTCATTAGGTTCTGTTCATATAGGTAATAAATTACTTGATGTGCCCCCACTATTCCTTAATTTATAAGGAAATTTTGTTTAATAAAAATCAGCATCATTTGATTTAATTATATTATGTGTATTTATGTTATAAAATCTATGTGCTTAGCTATTAACTGCATAGCCAATAAATACACGTTCATATGTTCTACTTGTTAATTTTATTCTCTTAGGGTCTGGAATACGAACATATGCCAAGAATCCCCATGTTCTAAAATAAGACACATTGGGTTTGTAAAATTTCAGAATTTCAAAAGGTGAAATTTTACTTTTTGATTTAGGGATTATATTTAGCACATAACATACCGTTAAAAATATATCCCCACACCAGTGTTTTGCTACACCAGAATTTAATAAAATGGAAACAACTAATTCGGTAAAGGTCCTATTTTTTCTTTCGGCTTTACCGTTCATTTCAAGTGAATAAGGTGCAGTTCTTTCATGTATAATACTATGTATTTTATCGAAATCCAGAATAAAACTAGATTCATATTCTGTTCCTCTATTACTACAGAGTCTTTTGATTTTCTTGTTGGATTGATTTTCAAACTCAGTTTTGAATATCTTAAACATATTAAATACATCACTTTTATTTTTCGTGAGATATACATATGTGAAATCAGAGCAATCATCAATAAAAGTGATAAAATAGCGGTGTCCATGTCTAGTCAATGTGCCATCAAGCTCACATATATCAGAGTGAATTAAATCTAAGATTCAGATACTCTATCAATAGACTTATGAGGTTTCTTTGTGATTTTAGTTTGAGTACAGAATTCACAATTACCAAAATCAGTTTGTGACATTTTAGGAATTATATCTAAAGTGCTCGTGTTATGAATTTGCGTTTATTAACATGACATAATCTAGAGTGCCAAATATTAAAATCACACAACATATAAGCAGAACTAGTTACTTTATCAGATTCGACATTCAACTTAAACATACCCACACAAGCATAACCCTTTTCCACAAAAATTCCTTTGTTAGCTAAGGTATACGAATCGGCCCCTATAACTTGGGTAAAGCAAGCTTTATTCAGAAGAAAGCCAGCAATCAGATTCTTTCTCATCTTTGTAGTATGCATCATGTCTTTCAGAATCACTACCTTTCCAAAGGTAAACTTGATTTCCACATATCCAACCCCAATAACTTTAGTGGTGTGAGAATCTCCCAATAGCACTTTCTGACTATCAGCAGCCGTGTATGTAGTAAACATATCACGATAATAGCAGACATGGCAAGAAGATCCAGTATCTACCCACCAACCCCTTGATCCATCAACCAGGTAAATCTCAGTAACCATAGCCGTTAAAGGCTCCTTGGTCAGGTTAGCTTAAGGTGTAAGGCCTAGTCTATTCCGACACTTACGTGCCATGTGACCTGGTTTTCCATAGTTGTAACAGAGAAATAACTGTCCAGGTTTACTCTTTTGGGCCGGTTGCTGCTGTTATTTTTTTACCTTAAGCGTTCCAATTATGTTTGTTGCGATGATTTTGATTTTTGAATGCTTTCACATTCAGTTTCAAAACAGCTGGTTTGGTCTTTTTAGTGCTATTGTTTGTGACAACCAGCACTTCCTCTTTCTGGTCTTATTTGCGTGCCTCTTCCTTAATACAGAGGTTAGTGATCAAACTCTCTATGGAAAATTCCTTAGTCTTGTGCCTCAGCACGTTCTTAAAATCTTTCCATCCTGGGGGAAATTTGTCAATTATTACAACAATTCGAAATTGTTCATCCAAAGCCACTCCTTTGGAGATGATCTCATGAGCTATTTTCTGAAGCTCACGAGACTGCATCTCTACTGACTTGTCATCCGTCATCCGATATTGGAGATAGCAGCCTACTGTTCACTTCTTTATGCCTGTCTCTTTAGTGTCATACTTCTTCTTTAAAGCCTCCCAGAACTCCTTCGCTGATTTGTCTGAATTTTAATAGTCTTACATATCGTTGCTGAGGCCATCGAGGATGAAGTTCTTGCACATGTCGTTCTGCTCAGTTCAAGTCTGCAGTTGGTTCGATTTCTCAGTCTAAACCGCCATCTAATCTACATCGACTTCATTTGGTTTCGTTGGCAGTTGCAGTTTCTCGGTTGATAAAGCGCTGACGACTTTTCGCATAGTCAGAAAAAAAAATCCAATTTTTGTTGCCAGCGTTTGAAGTGGAGATCTTCAAACCTAAAAGGTGCGACAGTGATAAGTGGGATCTGGAACATTGATGTAGGTGTGGCATCGTCAGAGTTGTTTGCAGCAGCAGGGGAAGCGGAAGTCATTAGTTGTCTAAACGTCTTCAATTTGTTGGAAAACTAACAGGGAGTCACGTACAAAGTCGTTCTCTTGAAGACATTTAGGCGATTTTCTCAATGGTGCAAAGCAGTTTGTACCTTTCGCCGCCGCGTTTAGGATAAAACAACCTCTTCTATGATATAAATTCGCTTGCACAATGAATTGAGTCTGATTTGCACTCAAGTAAAAACAAATGTGCTGCTCTTTTGTATTGAAATAAAAATTCAATAAAGACAAGAGAGTTTTTGAGAAAGAGAGCAAAGATAAAAGATTGTTGTATATAACGCTTTGTCTATCCTATTCATTATATAGATAGAAGAAAAGAGTAACATTAGCAAGGTTAGTGGGAGGAAAATTGGACCACAATTAATACCATATTAAATAAAAGAAACGTTCAAAAAGGTTGCAATTTTTAACATGTAAATTGCATACGTCTCAAAAGAGATGAATGATAATAAATCTTAATTGAGTATCATTCATAGCAATATTTTAATACCATTTTTGTTTGTAACAGCTCCATAAAAGGTCACATACATATATGACCATTGTGTTATTGTTACTGTTCTATCACAATAATGGCTCATAAATATATTTATATATATGTAAATATATTACTATTGTAACTTTCAACGACTCTATTGCATTAATTGCTCAATAATAAATTTTTGGCAGCTGCAATTAATTTTTAAATAAATTCATTACATATATAAAACATTTCCAATAATTCCCCACTTGAATTTTTTAAAATATTTTTTGAGCAGTTTCTAAAAAAATATAAGACTATGCATAAACAAACTTGTCTTCCAACTTGAACCTTTGCACAGTGGATAAGATTCAGTTTTTACTAGAGTGACATGCGATCTTGGACTCTACTCCTGACATCATACCACATACAACCTTTTCTATAGTGAAATCAAATAAGCCCATGCATTAATGGCCATGCTCTAGAAGTTTTACCCAAAACTTCGTAGGAAACGACCACATTTCCACCTTCACATATGTGAGTCTATCAAGAGCACTCCTGAAGGTAGGTACTCCACTCCAAATAGAGTATAGATCTCATTAAGAGTCTCTTTTTAACTCATTCACTAATCACTTCAGGAATACATGCTTCTTAATGTACAAAAATAACATGTTCAACTAGTATCACTACATTCTTGTTTTTACCCATTGAACCTAGTTCTTGGGATGTCTAGTCATTAGGTCGGTTTACCATTGTGTGTGACTCAATAATCTAAGGGAAATAGTCTCATTCTTTTAGAAGTATTAAGGACTTTCTCTCTAGACAGTCCTGTCATCAAAGGATCTACCAAATTTTCATCACTACGTACATAATCCACCCTAACGGTGCCTGACGAGAGTAGCTCTCTAAAGTACTATTCTTACGACGTATCTGTGGTCTCTTACCATTATAACAACGGTTCTGAACATTCGCAATAGTCGCGGTACTATCGCAATGTATCAACACAGTTGGTATAGGTTTTTCCCATAAGGGAATCCCATCTAGTAGATTTCTAAAGTACTCTTCTTCACTAACTGTGGCTAGTGCTACCATCTCAGACTCCATAGTAGACTTAACCAAAATAGTTTGTTTCTTATATTTCTAAGAAAAAACTCCTCCAGCAATGCTAAATATATAGCCACTGGTCTCTTTTGAATCATCAGATAAATTATTATAGTCTGCATCCTGATATCCTTCAAGTACACCAGGAAACTTTTTGTTAGGGAACGCGGATCTTACGGCAAGACTAACACTAGAGGGGGTGAATCGATAACACGGTCCATCCATGTGTATCTTTCTTCTTTGGAGTCTTGGTCTTCCTCATCCCCGCCCGCATGTCGCACCTTCTTCTTGCATAGCTTTCCCTCCGCTGATAGGGTTTTACATTGTAGGGTTTAAGGAAAAAGAATTCACAACAAATTGATCAAGGTGCTATAATAGAAAAATGAGGATGCTATCTATTTCCTTTTCTCAAGGCTTCCCTTGTCTCCGAAGGGATACCAATTTATCTAGCAAACAAAAAAGCAGCGTCGATTATTCCTTATTGAATATTGAAAACTCTCCTACAAAGGACAAAGTACAAAAAATAGTATCAAAACTGGATTAAAAGGTAGGGTAAGTCTGGATCCAATCAGAGGGAATTCTGTTCAGTTTCTTTTGTCGGTTTGACCAATCAAATTGTGGAAAGACGAAAATTGGTTTCTTCACCATTCAAAGATGATTTTGGCTCATTTTTATGGGTTGTAGCTCCAACTGCTTTGATTTCTTCGCTTTTGGTTCCACAATTCTTTCTCAAAAATGTCATTGAAGGGGTTTTGAAGAATGAGATTCTTACAGAGGTTGTTGCATCCTTCTTCTCAGAGATCTTCTTCTATGTTGGGCTTGCTTCATTTCTGTTTATTACCAACCGCGTGCAACGTCCATATCGAGACTACAGTGCAGAGCAATGGAGTTTTATAACTGGTCTTAATGGATACTTATCTTCTTCTTTCTTTATCATGGGCATCAAAATATTTGCTCCTCTTTTTGCTGCCTTTGCTACTCACTCAATAATCGGCATTCCTTCAGTAATCACAATTGCACATTTTCTTCTTGGATGTGCTGTACAATTTGGATTTGAAATGTATTTGAGAATTCGCAGCATTTCCAGTTGGCCACTAATACCAATTTTATTTGAGGTTTATAGATTGTATCAGTTAAACAAAGGAGCTCATTTTCTTGAACTGTTAATGTTTCCCATAAGGGAATCTCCTATGACTCCGGAGTTGCTTGAAAAAAGCTGTACATTATTTGTTATGGTTACGGTGCTTCAAGTCTTAGGACTACTATGTTTGTGGTCATTGACATCTTTCCTTCTCAGACTTTTCCCAACTAGACCTATTGCGGAAAACTACTAAGTTAGGTATATAGTGGGTTTATCTTTATGTTAGAGTGCAGGAGACCTGTTTTGTTTCTGTAACAATTAGCAATGAAGCAACTTGTAATATAATCTCATGTCAATTTGTAATATTTGTATAAACAACAACAGGGAGTTTTGCTAGTGTTACAATATAGGATGATGCCATAGTCACAGAAAAATAGCAGTTTTGGGGCCTATAATTAAAGGGGAGTGGTTGGACTGAAGCATTGGATTTAAAAATAACGGTTGGATAGATTTTGGGGGTGCTTCGGGTAAAGTAGCGGTATCGTACGTTATATGTGCGCCCTATATTTTTGTTGGAGTTTACAGTACAAATGTAAAAGCTGGTGAATCTATTACTTTATAAAACAAAACAGATGTAAACCATGTTGAATTGGACCAGCGGGAACCAAGCGTTTCAAAATACTTGCATTAAAAAAAAGATGAGGGGTGAATAGTGCTTTCAAGGAATTTAAGAAAAACTAAAACTTACATGATCTCCTATATGAATTACACACCATAGAGATGATCAAAGTCACAGAATCAAACAAAAACACAGAAATAAACAAAAATAAAATGCAGAAAAAGGAAAGAACACCGGATTTTATACTAGTTCAGATTACTCCTACATCCAGTCCCACGTAACGCTGGATTGCGCAGAGTTTTACTACTGTATCAATATCCATGTATAATCCCCTAAATTTCTCGTCTATAAGGTTAACACCACTCCAAACACCCTTGATATCACGAGTACAAGGTTAACACCACTCTGTTTCCTTGATTCAATGCTACAAGGAACACACCTTTTCCCAAAAACTTCCCAAATGATTACAATAGCCTTATAACTCTTCAACACTTCAATTCAGGGAGTAATGGATAAAGAGTGAGAAAAGAAGAAATTTTATGTAATTAGAGTAGAAATCGGCAAAGTAGAAGTGTAGAAATCAATAAAATAAAAAATATTAATGGAGGGTGAAGAGGGGTGAAGATGGAGAAGAAGAATGGTTAAAAATTCGAATTCAACCCCTATTTATAAGATTTGAAAGGTTGTAATGCTTCTAGAACGTTACAAATAATGAAAAGACAGTTCCTTTAAAAATTGGAAAAATGACAGTTGTATGTCGACATATACTTATATTTATGTCGACATACATGCTTTAAAATTTTGAATTTTGAATATTTTCAGGTGTTTAAATATATATACTATTATGGATATTCTTGAATTCAAACACAGTGATATAAATGAGTATTATGAAGTATAAGATCATATGAAAACATAAATATAAATTATATAAACATATTTATAAAATTATAAGGTTTAAAACTATATAATATAAAAAACTATAAAAGTATATAACTATATAAATATATGAACTTATATAAACTTTAAAAATTATATTTGGCATCATAAGTAAGATAGAAAAACTATTTGAAATTAGAATTAGAATTTTGAAAACCAGAATTTTGAAAAATAGAGTTTGAATTTGAACATGGAGTGTTATTCAGAGTCTTACATATAAACTAGACTTTATTACTATATCTGTCTTGAACTCTTGATAACTTGATTACTCATGAGTCTTGAATCTCCTTCTGAATCTTGAAACTCTAAAACTGTACAATCTTCAGTGTTAATTCCGGTATATAAATCTAGCATATACATGTATATATATTCTAGATAGAAATGTTAGTATACATTTTATAATCAATGGTAATTTAAATAAGGTTGTCATCATCAAAACTCCATTCTCCAATAACCTCCCCCTTTTTGATGATGACAACCTTGATTTATAAAATATTCATACATGTTCATACCTATTGATTCTGACCCTTCTAATACTCCCCACGTCAATGTGAATCCTATATACTTTCCCTTAGGCTAAGTCTGTATTCTATATTTTATAATTTCTCCCCCTTTGTCATTACCAAAAAGAAATTCTAAAAATAACCCCCCTAAATACTATATCAACATATCCTATGATTATACTAAAGTTAATAACTCCCCCTAAATTCATGACTATATAAAATAATCAATACCAAGTGTTTAATATTTACAAGTGTATCAATCCAAATACGTATAAGTTCTTATATCCAAGCAAACCAATCCAATCAATATTTACATATGATTTAATCAACATACATATACATGTTTTAAGTCAAGTAATCGAAACAAATTCAAACAAATCAAACCAATCAAATCATACCAAACAATCAAACATTCCTTGGGACTTCTACCCATCCGTCTTCTCCAAAGATTGGATCCTTCTTGATGACTTCCCAATCTTCATCTTCTTTTGTCAGTAGTGCCTTAGCGTGATTGTCATCTTCGTCTCTGAAAAGAGAAGATATTAGCCAATGGATGGCATCAAAGTGCTTCTCTTATTGTTCAAACATTTTTATTTGGCTTAATTCAAGTTGACGTTGGTTTCACAGTACTATAGATAAGATGTTCTAGAAGGAATTCAAAGTCTCTTCAAGATTTTCTCTTAAGTTATGAGTTGGATTTGCCATAATTTTAATACGAATTGAATAAAGAGGAAGGAAGAATGATATAATGAAGTTTTCTAGAAGAAATAGGTTTAAATAGGGTCTGGAATTCGTTGGATTTGAATGGGCATGAGTTAGTTATTTAAATTTTGAACACTTTTGAAAAACTTGCAGTTATATATCGACATATTCATTTACCTATGTCGACATACTCTATTTTTTTTGTTGTTAAAAATTTCAATTTTGAGTCATTTGTTATTATATTATATTAATATATTTAATTCTAATGTTTTCATAGTAACTTAAAGATGGTTTGACATAAATAAAACTCCATTCATTACTTCTTGAAAAGAAAATACATCCAACTAATTACGAGACACTAAATATGAGACTCGAAAGCAAATACAAGCAAATATTAAAGATAACTTAAATGAGATAGGTTAGATTTCAGTAGATGATGAGGAGGAAGGTGAAATTCCAAGTTTTCTTCCTATTTTGCCCATGAACTTAGTCATTTTGGTAAAATCTTCTTGAGCTTCTTTTGATTTTTTGACTATTTTCACTTGATTTTGAACTATCATCTCTTTGGAAATGGTTCTGGTGTTGATTGGACACTCAACACTTTCCAACAAAGTCTCATTGTTTGAGGATTTCTAGAGGAAGCCGTTAGAGATTTGTTTTTGAAGAGAATAAATATAAAGAGTAGTTTGAATTTTGAATGAAAGGCAGAGAGAATAAGATTGAATAAATATATGAATAGAGATTGAATGGGAACAACTTTCTGAAATTAATAACACCTTTTCAGACCTTGGAAGTTGTTGAAAAGTTGGAGGGAAGTTTGAAAGTTTAAACCTTTGAAATTCAAATTTTGAATTTCATTTTAGAGGCCTTTATGTCAACATGCCCTTCTTTGTATGTCGACATACATGCATAACTCCAAAGGACATATGGTTTAGTTACCTTTGGTTTTAAATTATCGATTTATATTTCAGGTTTTAACTATTTCCTGATATAATATTAATCCTAACAAAGATCCAAAATTTATTTTTTTATTTTATTAATTATTATTTTATTTTTATTATCTTGAATTTCAAATTTCAAATTTAAACTTTGAATTTAAAAGTTTAAATTTCAAATTCAAAATAAACCAAACAATCTAAGCAACCAAAGCATCCATTCAGCCAAAAAAAATTAAAAATTAATTAAGGCGTATCTGGTTTGTAGATCCATTTCTTTGATATTTTCCGAACTATGAATTGCTGTGAAACACATATTTGAATTTCCGGTTTCTGGCTCTTCATCACTTGATGATAAATCTGAATCGTCTAAAGTTGCTGCGTATGCCCTCTTTCTTTTCTTTGATGAATTACTATTGTCCGTCTGTTGAATTGATTTATTTGGATATGGACACATTCTCTTTATATGGCCCGCTTTATTGCAGTTTATAACATCGATCATCATTTCTTCCTGAACTTCCATGATTATTTCTTTAGAATTTATTTCTCCTTTTGTATCTCAGAAATCTTCAGAAATGTCTAGTCATTAAGTTCGTTTCTCCATCATCTCCACTACTTGAGTCAAAATCATTTGTTGTTGCTTTAAATGCTATGGATTTCTTTTCAGTTGGCTTATTTTCCTTTCTTTTCTGTAATTGGACATCAAAAGACATCAGATTTCCGATTAACTCCTCAATCCTCATTTATCTGACATTATGCGCTTCTTCAATCACCAATGTTTTCTGATCCCATTCTGAAGTCAATCGCCAATGTCTTCACTACTTGAGTAGAAATCGACAAAGTAGAAGTGTAGAAATAAATAAAATAAGAAATATTGATGGATGGGTGAAGATGGAGAAGAAGAATGATTAAAAATTCGAATTCAACCAATATTTATAAGATCTGAAAGGTTGCAGCGCTTCTGGAACATTACAAATAATGAAAAGACACTTCCTTTGAAAATTGAAAAAATGACAGTTGTATGTCGACATATACTTATATTTATGTCGACATATATTCTTTAATATTTTGAATATTTTCAAGTGTTTAAATATATACACTATTCTGGAAATTCTTGAATTAAAACATAGTGATATAAATGAGTATTATAAAGTATGAAATCATACGAAAACATAAATGTAAATTATATAAACATATTTATAAAATTATAAGGTTTAGAACTACAAAAATATAAAAAACTATAAAAGTATATAATTATATATAAACTTATATAAACTCTAAAACTTATATTTGATATCATAAGTATGGTAGAAAAACTGTTTGAATTTTGAAAACCAGAATTTTGAAAAACAGAATTTGAATTTGAACCTGGAGTATTATTCAGAGTCTTACATATAAATTAGACTCTATTATTATATTTGTCTTGAACTCTTGATAACTTGATTACTCATGAGTCTTGAATCTCCTTCTAAATCTTGAAGCTCTAAACTGTACAGTCTTCAGGGTTAATTCCTGTATATAAATCCTGCATATACATGTATATATATTTTGTGAAGAAATGTTAATATATATTTTATAATAAATGATAATTGAAATAAGGTTGTTGTTATCAAAACATGATTCTCCAACACTTTTCATAATGTAATCCAAGGCTCATTGTTTGTTTTAGGTATCTCATGACCCTCTCAATAGCATGTCATTGCTCCATACTAGGTCCACTGGTAAACTTACACAATAATCCCACAACATAGGCATTGTCGGGTATAGTACAATAAGTAGCATACTGAAGGCTGCTAATGATGCTCACATAGTCAAGATGTCTTATACCTTCAGTAATGTTTTTTTAAATAGCTTCACACTGGGATGATATGGTGTGCATGCAAGTATACAGTCAAAGTAATTAATTGTATTTCTTTAGAATCTTCTCAATATAGTGGGATTGATTTAAAGAAAGTCCCTTTTCGAATCTAGTAATTTTAATGCCAAGGATTCACACGTCTCACCAAGATCTTTCATATCAAAGTTGGCACTTAGCAAAGATTTAACATTGTTTATGGCATGAATATTTGACCCAAATATCAGTAGGTCATCTACATAAAGACATATAATAGTATAAATGTCATTCTCAAATTTGTAATAAATGCATTTGTAACTTTCATTAACTTTAAAACCATGTGAAATGATTAAATTATCAAATTGTTCATGTCATTGTTTAGGTGCTTGTTTTAAACCATATAATGATTTATCTAATTTGCATACTTTAAGTTCTTGCCCATGTACAACAAATTCTTCAGGCTGGTCCATATAAATTTCTTCGTCTAATTCACAGTTTAAAAATGCGGTTTTGATATCCATTTGGTGTACTATTAAATTATGAAAAAAAGCAAGTGAGATTAATACCTGAATGGATGTAATTCCTGTTATGGGTGAACAAGTGTCGAAGAAATCTACATTTTCTCTTTGTTTAAAACCTTTAGCTACTAGACGGGCTTTATATTTATCAACAATGCCATCAGGTTTTAATTTCTTTTTAAGCACCAATTTATGGCCTATAGATTTACAACCAAGTGGTTAATCAACTAACTGTCAAGTCTTATTGGATTCCAAAGAATCCATCTCATCATTTATAGCCTCTTGCCAAAAATCAGCATCTGGTGAAGATAAGGCGTCTTGATGGTTTAAGGAATCCTCCTTGTTAGTAAAAGCACTAAAATATGAACCAAAATCTTTTGCGGTTCTTGCTCTTTTACTTCTTCTAGGTTCATTTTCAGAATGTTCATTAGGTTCTGTTCTTACAGGTAATATATTATTTTATTTTCCACCACTATTCCTTAATTTAAAAGGAAATTTTGTTTCATAAAATTCAGCATCATCTGATTCAATTATATTATGTGCATTTATGTTATAAAATTTGTATGCTTTGCTATTAACTGCATAGCCAATAAATAACATTCATATCTCTACTTGCTAATTTTATTCTCTTAAGTTCTGGAATTCGAACATATGCCAAGCATCCCCATGTTCTAAAATAAGACACATTAGGTTTGTAATATTTCAGAATTTCAAAAGGCGAAATTTTATTTTTTGATTTAGGGATTCTATTTAGTACATAGCATACCGTTAAAAATATATCCCCACACTAGTGTTTTGCTGCACCGGAATTTAATAAAATGGAAACAACTAATTCCGTAAAGGTCCTGTTTTTACTTTCGGCTTTACCCTTCATTTCAAGTGAATAAGGTGCAGTTCTTTCTTGTATAATACCATGTAGTTTATAGAAATCTAGAATAGAACTAGATTCATATTTTGTTCCTCTATCACTACGAAGTCTTTTAATTTTCTTGTTGGATTGATTTTCAGTTTCAATTTTGAATGTCTTAAAAATACCAAATGCATCACTTTTATTTTTCATGAGATATACATATGTGAAATCAAAGCAATCATCAATAAAAGTGATAAATAGCGATGTCCATGTCTAGTAAATGTGCCATCAAGCTCACATATATCAGAGTGTATTAAATCTAAGGGTTCAGATAATTTATCAACAATATTATGAGGTTTCTTTGTGATTTTAGTTTGAGTATAGAATCCACAATTATAAAAATCAGTTTATGACATTTTAGGAATCATATCTAAAGTGCTCATGTTATGAACTGTGCATTTACTAACATGACACAGTCTAGAGTGCCAAATATTAAAATCACACAACATATAAGCATAACTAGTTACTTTATTATATTCAACATTCAACTTAAACATACCCACACAAGCATAACCCTTTCCCACAAAAATTCCATCATTAGTTAAAGTATACAAATCAACCCCTATAACTTGAGTAAAGCCAGCTTTATTCATAAGAAAGTCAGAAATCAGATTCTTTCTCATCTCTGGAGTATGCATCATGTCTTTCAGAATCATTGTCTTTCCAAAGGTAAACTTGATTTCCACATTTCCAACCCCAGTAACTTTAGTGGTGTGAGAATCTCCCAATAACACTTTCTGGTTATCAGCAGCCATGTATGTAGTAAACACATCGCGATAATAGCAGACATGGCAAGAAGATCCAGTATCTAACCACCAACCACTTGATCCATCAACCAGGTAATTCTCAATAACCATAGTCGTTAAAGTGTCCTTGGTCAGGTTAACCTGCAGTGTAAGGCCAGGTCTGTTCCGACACTTATGCGCTATACGACTTGGTCTTCCATAGTTGTAACGGAGAAACAACTGTCCAGGTTCACTCTTTTCGGCCAGTTGTTGTTGTTCTTTTTTGTTACCTTACGGGTTCCAATTCTATTTGTTGTGATGACTTTTATTTTTGTATGCTTTCAAATTCGGTTTCAAAACAGCTGGTTTGGCCTTTTTAGTGTTGTTGTTTATGACAACCAGCACTTCCTCTTTCCGGTCATATTTGCATGCCTCCTCCTCAATATGGAGGCGAGTGATCAAGCTCAATAAGGATAATTCCTTACTCTTATGCTGGCACATTCTTAAAATCTTTCCATCCTGGGGGAAATTTGTCAATTATTACAACAAGCTGAAATTGTTCATCCAAAGCCATACCTTTGGAGATGATCTCACGAGCTATTTTCTTAAGCTCATGAGACCGCATCTTTACTGACTTGTCATCCGTCATGTGATATTTGAGATTGCAGCTGACTGTTACTTCTTTGCGCCCACCCCTTCAGTGTCATACTTCTACTTTAGAGCCATACCTTCGGGGATGAAAAGATTTTAAGTGGGGGAGATTGTAATAACCCGAAAAATCTGAACTAATTTAAATTTTTTATTTTGGAAATTCTAATGTATTTTGAATATTTAAAATGAATTATTTTAAATAATAATGACGAGAAATTTATTTTGAATTGAATTAGAACGTATATATTTATTTGAATCGACGTTAGAATATAAATATTTATTTTTAACTATAAAAGGAATTGGAAATGGCGCGGTAGTTTGAAAATTCAATTTCAAATTTCAAATAAATGTACAGGATTCAAAATAAACCGGATTTTAGTGAAACCAAAAATATTTGAATCTATTTGAAAATATCTTTCCAAGGAATCAGAAAATATGAAATTTCATAGCGGGGATAAAAAGTTATGCTCAATTGAAAATTCAGAATAGTCGCTATGGAAAAATAGCCCTTAAAATAGCGAATTTTGCAAACTACCTCTGTTTTCGATGAAACCACTTTTGTTAGATCCGGGATGTCAAATAATTGCTAGATTCCAAAATTCATAATTTTGGGGATCAATATGTGAACGTGGCGCAGGAAAACGTGTTTTAACAATTTCAATCAATTTCGATCGACCAGAAAATGACCATTTTTCAAACAGTCTCAGAATTTGATGAAGTTAGTTTTGTTAGGACCGTATCGTCAATACGAAGCTAGAAATAATT
Source organism: Allium sativum (assembly GCA_030737875.1). NCBI lineage: Eukaryota > Viridiplantae > Streptophyta > Magnoliopsida > Asparagales > Amaryllidaceae > Allium > Allium sativum. The sequence continues at coordinate 336,420,903 of CM060918.1, read as the reverse complement.
TTTCTGGAATTTTTAAAGCCCGTATGTGGCCCCGATAAATTGAAATGTGCGTTCAAATTCAATACACATTGATTTATGTTTTAATTTTAACGGATACTGATCGAAACGTTAGAATTGGGTTACGAAACATATCCCATTGAGTTCGGAATGGGGGTAATTAGCTAGGGGTGACAGTCGTTCGGTCTCGTTTAGAGATCGAATGAAAAAGGTGACTTTATGGTAAAAATTAATTAACTAAATATATATATTTATTTATTTTCTCCTTAACTCCCACCTTCCTACCGTTGACTTCAAAATAAACGAAAAAAGAAAAAAAACCACGAACGCTCAGCCTCTCCCCCTAGCCGTCGACTGCCATCGCGACTTCACCGCCGCCCCCTCCCATCTCCGTCGCACCCACTTCTTCTCCGATCCCCTTCTTCCTCCTCTCCTTCTCCCACAATTAAACTGCACCCTAGCCTCCCCCCACAGCCAATTCCGCCACCACCACTGTACAGCTGGAGCTCCTTCGCCTTCCCTGCCACGTCAGCGCGACAGTGCAACCCCCCTCCTCTTTCGGTCAACGGCAACAGCGCCCCTCCCCTTTTTTTCCTTGACCACTGTAAGTTTTATTTTGTTTTTTCTTTCTTTATATAATGTAAAGAAGTTTTAAAATAAAATAAAAAAATCAGTTTTATATATAGTATGACATTGATAGGATAAAAATATAATTTTTAATTACGTAAAAGGATAAAAATATAATTTTTATATATGTAGCGAGATAAAAATATGATTTTTATATTATAGAGATAATAAAAATATGGTTTTTATATTATAGAGATAATAAAACTATGATTTAAATATTTTTAGAGATAATAACAATATGATTTTTATATTATAGAGATAATCAAAACATGATTTTTATACTATAGAGATAATAAAAATATGATTTTTATATTATAGAGATAATAAAAGTATGATTTTTATTGTTTGAAAGGCGATGTAAAAATATAATTTTTACTATATATAAAGCGCTGTTAAAATATAATTTTTGGTATAGAAAGAAGCATTGTAAAAATATATGATTTTTATATAGGAAGTGCCATTGTGTAACACCCCATGTCCATTAATGTCACTTACAAAGGGAATGCATCAATGTCCATGAAGCGTTATTGTTGTATAGAACAGATAAATTACAAGAATAAATAAATAAAACAACACAGCGGAAGATAAAACTTATTTCATAGCATCATAACTCAAAACAAGCTTACATAAGTAGTTCCCAAAACCATTACAACAGGATCAATAGTCTTTTCCAAAAACTTCAAAGTACATAAAGAAGCAAATATTTAAATAACATAAATGCATAAATCCCAACTAAGCATAAGCAAAGCCATAAATATGAGAGAGTCCAAAGCGATACATCTACTCTTTTCAAACAACTGAAAGAAATCGGCACTAAGCTGTAGTATTCCCTCCTTGCAAACCTGAGGGGGGGAAGGAAAGAAAAGAGGTAGAAACAAACGGGTCAGACATAAAGTCTGGCGAGTCCAGTAATTTTAACAAATAATAGGTAAGGTAAATGATCAAGACATAAATAGTCATCATGATATGGCTGTAACTTAGATAAGGAAGACAAAAAAGGATGGACAAGATGATTTCGTTCCTAAGTACTAAGACAATCCTACAACTTGGCTAAGCGAACAACCCTCCAAGTACTAACCCCGAAGACCGAAGTCAACATCAGACTAGCACCCAAAGGACTATCCAACTCAACCAACATGTATTTCGTTACACCGCACTTTTGCTAAGTTACACCATATTACTTAATTACACCGCACATCTACTAGTCTCTTTTTAGAGAACAAGTATTTTAGCTGCCTTTGCTATCTCGAAATCGTAGGATGCTAAGAATTCCGTCCACGTTTGCTGCCTTAAGTTCAAGTCCTTCTTAGAGAACAAGTATTTTAGCGATTTGTGGTTTGTGAACAATTCGAATTTCTCGCCAAGAAGATAATGGCGCCAAGACTTAAGCGCGAAAACGATAGCGGCCAACTCTAGGTCATGTGTAGGGTAATTTCTCTCATGCACTTTCAACTGCCTTCCTCCATAGGCTACTACCCTCTCCTCTTGCATTAAAACTGTGCCTAGTCCTGTCCCGCAAGCATCGGTATAAACGGTAAACGGCTTACTCCCATCTGGCAACACTAAGACTGGGGATGTGGTCAATTGCATTGTCTACAAGATAAATACGAAAGTCTATCTCACGTTTTGGGGGGGGTAGACCCCTCACCTCATTGAAGACATCACCATATACATGGACTATACGAACAGAATGTAAATCATCGTTGGATGCGTCAAGTGACTCAAAACTAAGCATCACCGATCCTCTAGGGTCACAAGAAATATCAAGGGTCTTTCAACTACGAGTCAACAATTTTACTACCCTTCGTTCACAATCTAGGATGGCACTATATCTAGCTAGCCAATCCATCCCTAGAATCAACCCATAGCCCATGAAACCAAGCACAGAAGCATTACATTCAAAACCAATGCCTAAGATAGACAATCTCAAATCCCTACAAACCATGGATAAATGAGCCGACCCACCAATAGGATTTGAGACTATAATGGGATCTACAACGAGACTAGTATTTAAGTGTAGTGTTTCAACTAATGATGTATAGATAAACGAATGTGATGCGCCAGAATTGAATAAAGTACGGATAGGATGATCAAACAAGAAAATCAAACTTTTGACAGAAATTTTTCTACCTTCTTCCTGTCCCGGAGCCATGAGAGCGTGAACCTGCCCTCCCGAAGTAGAGCCTCCACCTGCCCTTGCTTCTTAGGACAGTCCTTCACAGCATGACCCGCATCACCACAATGATAACAAGCGAACTTCTTCTTCCTACAGTCTTTCTTCAAATGGTCGGGTTTCCCACAGTTGTGACACTTCCTCTTTTCTTTACCAACTTTCTTTTGTTATTGGGCTTTCTTTGGATCCTCCTTCTTATCTTGCGGCCTAAAAGTACTTACACCCTTCTCTTCTTCATGTATGTATGCCATATCAACAAGCTTTTCATACGTAGCCCCCATTGGAATGTGGGACATAGCCAAACTGTGAAGCGGTTCATTTAGGCCCTTTGCAAACCTCAAGGCCTTCTTGTGAGGCGTATTCACCAACACTAGCCTAAATCTCGCCAACTTATTAAATTCGGTCACATATTCCTTCACGGTCAAGTTTTTCTGCTTCAATGTCAAGAACCTCTCCATGTACATACTCTCCTCAGCTTGAGAAAGGAATTTCGACTCAAACCTTCCCCTAAAATCTTCCCACATCTCCACAGCATGCTCTCCATTAGTAACCTCCCACCAAAACGAAGCTTCGTCCTTCATCAACCAAGCAGCCAATTGGACCTTCTTACAGTCGCCTAAATCGAAAATGCCAAACAGATCCTCCACTTCTTTCAACCAATTTCTAGCTTCAACGAACATTTCAGACCCACTAAAAGGTTTTCCACCCATCGAACAAAAGACTTTACATATCTTAGAGAAAGCATCTCCACGCGGAGGAATGACTGGAGCTGGGGGAGGAGGAGGAGGAACATTGGCCGGACCCGTGGTAGCGGCCCTAGCCTCGAGATATTGACGAAACCAACCGGGTACATGAACACCCTCTGGTATCTCAGATGCTCCAGACATGCTGAAAAGAAAAAGAAAGAGTTTCGAAACAAGGGAAGATAAAGAGAGATGTATGGCTTGCAGGGATTATGCTCTTTAAAGTAAACTTTCCTTGAAAATAGCTTCTTTAAAACAAGTTTTTGAAAATACTTTCTAGGAAAATAATACTTTTGAAAACACTTTTCAAAACTTTTTATCTGTTCTTGTAACCATAGCTCTGATACCACGTGTAACACACCATGTCCATTAATGTCACTCACAAAGAGAATGCATCAATGTCCATGAAGCATTATTGTTGTATAAAACAGATAAATTACAAGAATAAATAAATAAAACAACACAGCGGAAGATAAAACTTATTTCATAGCATCATAACTCAAAACAAGCTTGCACAAGTAGTTCCCAAAACCGTTACAACAGGATCAATAGTCTTTTCCAAAAACTTCAAAGTACATAAAGAAGCAAATACTTAAATAACATAAATCCGCACTGAGCATAAGCAAAGCCATAAAGATGAGAGATTCCGAAGCGATACATCTACTCTTTTCAAACAACAGAAAGAAATCGGCACTAAGTTGTAGTATTCCCTCCTTGCAAATCTGAGGGGGGGGAAAGGAAAGAGGTGGAAACAAACGGGTCACACATAAAGTCTGAAGAGTCCAGTAATTTTAACAAATATTAGGTAAGGTAAATGATCAAGACATAAATAGTCATCATGATATAGTTGTAACTTAGATAAGGTAGATAAAAAGGATGGGCAAGATGATTTCGTTCCTAAGTACTAAGATAATCCTACACCTTGGCTAAGCGAACAACCCTCCAAGTACTAACTCCGAAGACCGAAGTCAACATCAGACTAGCACCCAAAGGACTATCCAACTCAACCAACATGTATTTTGTTACACCGCACTTTTGCTAATTTACACCATATTACTTAATTACACCGCACATCTACTAGTCTCTTTTTACTAGAGGTTGATCCCTTCCCACTAACTGTACCCACATGACAAACTTGGTAGTTACTTGTACCTAGCTGCTATCGTAGGTGTCGGCTTGCTCCTACCACCGCTAAGGTACCCTTAATCTACCCATTCGATCAGTTCCCTAAACCCCGTAGGCACCCGTGCTAGCCCCACAGTGGGGTGTATCACTCCCCAAAGTGGCAACCCCGATACCAACATGAAATGCACGGCCATACCTACACGATGCAACAACGTCTTACCTACCAGCCCGGACCCATGCACGCACATGAACCCGTTGGACTTGCGTTGCCACCATTATTCACGTTTTGACCTCTTATATTCAAGCCCAGTAAGCGTGCCCTAACCCCGGCCTAGTACCGGGCCCAATTAGATATTCAAACGGGTTACTGATTGAAACGGGTCCCCATCCGACACAAGCCTCCCACCTGTGCTCGGTCCCCACTAGGTTTTCCCCACTTAGCCATTTTAATTAAAATGTCCATGTCTTACACATGCTACGGCTAAGTCCATACTTACATGTCATAATTTACATGTCCTATCTTATTCCGGTTAAGTCCATATTTACATGTCATAATTTACATGTCACCCCACTTAACCCTCTAACCATACCCATGTCTTATTATGGTTAGTTTCTTTAATTCATTCCTTATGACGAACAGTGCATGACCTCTCACATTAGACCGAACACTTTATGGCCGCTGGATTTGCCGGGCGGTTCTGGGTAGTCTTACGCCACAAACCGGGTCTAACCTCGTGTCATTAACCGTTACACCTACAATTCATTCCTTTGACCTCTCACATTAGACGTCCAATTGTGACCGCTGGATTTGTCGGGCGGTTCCGGGCAGTCTTACATCACAATTGCACCTAACCTCTTGTCAAAGGTTCATTAACATCGTATTTTACCCATACCCAATTTTCATGTTATATATATATATCCAATTAAACATATAATCATGTCTATAATATTGCCTATTCCAAATTGTCACTAATTACACATAATTAGCCTCAATTACAAATTTACAATTTTAGGTAATTTCATCAATTCCATGTAATTCATACCCAAATATGCCAATTTCACATATTATCCAATTATCCAATAATATCCAATTTTCCAAATTTCCCATATTCTCAATATTCCACATAGTTCCCACATATTCGCATTCGCGCGTATTTTTAGTATAGACTCGAAGGTAGCCTAGATCCACAAATAAAAGGAATAGGGGTAAGAAGAGAGAATCAATTCATAGAAAATTGGAATAAAACAACATCATGAAATAAAGAGGCATATAGACTGGCATAGAGGCATAATAAAAGATTCAACATGAATAAACTGATAAAAGGTATGAACTTTACATAGCAACATAGGCATATGATGACATGAATCAAAAAGGTGAAGACTTGGTGAGATTTTCATTACAAACATATATTTGAATCCTTTTTACAACTTTTCATGTTACTTTAATCCCACTAAATTTGTGAAAATAACTGTACTCACCTTTCGTGGCTTAAGAAAAGGATTAACGAATTGAAATTGGTGTAGAAACGTTGCAGTGATGTTGATTTATCTTCTTTAATTGTTGTTGAAGCTCTAAACTTTGATTTGAATTGTGTATGAACACTTGAGATTTAATTTAGAGGCGGCGGCTAGGGTTTAAGAGAGAGCTTGACAGCATAATGGTGTCATAGATAATATTTTATGAATTAGGGTTAGGTCTTAGGTGTATATATATATGTCTAAGATCGATTAGAGCTCTCAGATTAACCCAGAAATCATCAAGACCACTCGGATGCAACATCAGCCCTTAGCGCGAATCGGGCCATGGGTTGACAGCCAAACACCCTGGATCGACCCTAGTCGACCCAGCGGGGCTTGGGTCGACTCCAAAAATGGTGCGGTTCAGCTATTCCCCCTCCCGATTTGCTGTTTTGAACTTATATTTGAATATTTATTTAATTTTTATATATATATATATATTTCTCTCATATGCATACAAACTTCAAGGCTTAATAACATCTTCATAAGGTATCCGTTTTGTGCAAACCAAATGTCTATCTTGACCCAAAATTTTGAGACGAACATAATAGCGCAACCCATTTCACTTAATTCTTCTTCTAAAAATTAAGTATACTTTAATTTGTGGATTTTAATGTTATAAAATTATGGGGTGTTACACATTGTAAAAATGTGATTTTTAAAATAAACATCATATTAAAAATGCGATTTTTACTATGAACAACGTGAAAAGATCGCATTGGAATTTTGGGCAAATCTGAACCGTTCAGAAATAATGAATGGAGGAGTGGAACCCACGGTGAGAACTCCTCACCATATTTTCTTATACAGTTATTTATTTTTATAACTACATATATGAACTGCTCCCCGTCGTCCACATACGATGGATGACTTGTTTGATTGTTTGGTTTTATTGATTAGATTGTTTGGTTGAATTTGGTTGTTTGTTTGTTTGGGTGAAATGAATTGATTAGAATTGTTATGTGTGTATGGCGCAAGCCAATATCAGGAGAGGGGTAATGCTAGACATTACCCGATTTTGATATCGCGCCATTATGCCGCCAAAATTTTCTAAAATATGTCAGAACAATAAAAATATCATTTTTATTGTGTAAATGAATTGAATAAATATTTTATCGTTAAAAATATAATTTTAACGTGTATATGAATAAAATAAATATTCATTTACAAATCATACGATTTGTTTATGTACACCCATTTGAGTGATATGATTGGGACAATAAATTTTACACATCGCCCAACTGCACAAATAAAATTCATTATTTGTTGATTGAAACCCCACACAGGTATTGTGATGATATATGACATACACTAGTCCCGATAATTAGCTGTATGTTAATCGATTAGTTGACAGACTGTTATAAGCGTTAAATATTTATATTTGATGCTTATGCAGTGTAGAATGCATTCTGGATGATGGTTGACTGTGTTTGATTGTTGTATTATAAATGGGTGTATGAAATCCATATAAATAAAAATATATGGTAATTGACTGTGTCTGATTCCAGTTCAAAAAGAATAAATATTTCAAAATAATGAATATTTTAAAATAATATTCAGTAAAAGATCAAAAATCTGATTTCGATGTCCAATTTGGGATGGACACGAATATTTTTCAATATATAAAGCCGTGTTGATAAGATGTGGCCATTTTGACGTGAACAATATTTATATCGATTTTATTCATTTTTATAATGAATATTGAAAAGGAATTGATTTCAATATGTAACGATTTGAAAATATTATCATTTATATATCGATGATATGGAATATTCAGTTTTGATTTGAAATTGAATATGAAGTTGAAACCGTTTTGAAAATGAATTTAAAACGATTTATAAAATACGTTTTGAAAGAAATCGACGAAATATATATAAATACATATACATATAATGGCCTGAATAGAACGCGCTGCGCTGCGGCAGTTCGCGAATATCGACCAATGACTTCGAATGGACATTAAGGGAGATCCGACCGTCGGATTCTCTTAAAACCGGAACCGTTGGGTTCGTATCGAAAAGAGCTTTCTAACAAATATTAGATCTTTGAAATCTAACAGTTGGATTTGGAATTATGTCCAAATCAAATTTGGAAAAGGTCGCTGTAAGTGCAGTTCGATGGCCGTTTATGGAAACCGACTGTACGTGCCTTGATAAAATTATTAAAAATATCAATAATTTGTGTAAAATCATAACAAATGATTTGGAAAGAATTGGGATGAAAAATTCCATATTTGAAAAGATAAAAATATTTTTTTATCGAAATCAGATTGGATTTGAGTCGAAATTATCTTTTGAATATTTCGATATTGGATTCCGTGATTATACGGATAATGTGGATGAATTTGGAAGATATATATATATATATATATATATCGTTATTCCAATACGGTATTTGATGATTCCAGAATTTGATATTGAATATAAGCCGATATATTTTCTATTCAGAGCCTTGTATTTAATATCAAATGTGATTTTGGGTTTGTCGTGAATGGTGTCTTCATTAACACTAACCCAGTTGAGAAAAAATTAAATCTTTTTATTTAGATTTAATGAAGTATACCAATTAATTAATATTTAATAGGAATTGAATTGAAATTGATTTTTGGGTTTATCGTGAACGGTGGTTTAAATAACACTTGTTCCTTAACCCGATTAACAATGGAATGAGATTTTGGGTTGTCATGAATGGTATCTTTAATAATACTGTTCTTAGACCCAATGGAGTTAAGAAAATCAGAAACTAACTGGAGATTAGTTAAGTTGAATGGTTTCCTGGGTATTGATCTGATGTTGGTTTCGGCCTTCGGGGTTAATACTTGGGGAATTGTTCACTTGCTAATTTACGGTTAAAGGTTGATGGAATGGAATGTGATTTTGGGTTTATCGTAAACCATGTTTTAAATGATATTGGTTCTTTAACCCAGTTAAAGACAAGATATGATTTCCCAAGTTAAACAATCGTTAATATTGATTTTTGGGAAGATTAAAACCAAGTGGAGTTTTGATGCATCTTTAATTAGATTGAAATGATCAAGAATGGAGTACCACTAGTTTTGCTCCAAGCGATAATTAAATCTTTAATTAGATTTGAACGTAAAATGGTAATTCGATTTACCAATAACACCATGGTGTTAGATATGAAGTATTACCAGTTTTGCTTCTTGGGATGAATAGGTTGGGGTTGGGAAATTAAACAAATGATTTCTTCGGTAAGGTTCGTTAATCCCGACTTGTTTGGATAAACCACAATTTGGTTTGAATTGATATCCAAAGGAAGATTAAATAATAAATTTAAGGGATTTATCTTTGATAAAATTAATGGGAACCTTTCCCAAAGTATAAGAGTATTTGAATAAAGGAATATTCTGGATTGGAATGAGGCATATGTTGTGTTTTTATAGCACTTGTTTATTATATATGCGAGTTATTCAGAAAAACCGGGTTTATCCCATTCTGAATAATGAATTCGACGATGTGTCAAGGATAAAGACGGCGGTTGAAGACCAGAGGTCTTCACATCATTTGGATTATTACTGATGTCTTGTTTGGGTTGTACACCCAAGACAAGGTGATAAGTGGTTATCTTCCAGACGTACTTGGAGATCGCCCGGATATGCGAGGGCCACTCTCCTATATTGGACATGCGGGATGAGGAATAAGGTGCCTCTGGTTTCGTTCAGACCCGGAACGAAATTGTAAATAGATGTGTGTCTGACATCGGATTTCATTTTGTGTGATTGATAGACATCGGTTGCATAGTGTGAATTACCTGTTGGCATGCTGAGATGCAAATGATCAAGGCTTCTGTTGAAAAGCAGAGTCTTGTGGTTGATGATCAAAGCACGGTTTTAATATAGCATAACTTTGTGTAGCGTTAATTCGCGAGCCTCACACCCCCGGTGTGAAACAGAAACGGGAGGGGACTTCATGGAGGACATGCGTTTCATTCTAGCTAGGAGTGGTGTCAACGTTTTACTAGCCTTGACATTTTACTTATGTGGATGATGGATTGCGAGACGCCTTGGTTATATCGGTCGTTCCGGGGCTGATAGTTTGGTCGGGATATGACCAGTTTACGCCTCGTAGGGCGGGGAAACGCATTGTTCAGGCATTTTAATCCACTCCGTGTGGACCGGCCCTGACGATCCAAGGGCCCACCTGAGTCTGGGCCCTGAGACACGGGCTAGAGCATCTCGAAGCGGTAAGGACGATCCCTTGCCTTAGTTCACAGATGGAAATCCAACTTCCAATACGTGACAATTGCGGTTCTGATTGCAGAGCCTAGTATTGGAGACATGATATATGGTACCCATGCCGTCTAGGATTGATACATTTATATTTGAAGTTTTTTTATACACTATGTACTTATAATAGTATCAAATGATTGGTTTTAACGTACCATGCATGTTTGGCTATTATAAGGGAAAACCCTCTTCTTCGGCTTATGTTGCATTGTGTGATGGGACTTGGGTCTTATAATAGCTTCATTTTTCCAAAAAGCATTGCTCTATTTGTTATATGCATTGGTATTCTTGGGAGGAAACCCGTTCCGTGTTATACGATGTGGTCTCTTGATATATCTAATTTTAAAGTGAAGTTTTAAATAACTGTTTGAGTTCTCACACTAGTCACATTACTTACCTGGAGTTTATTGTTTTAACCTAAACTCTGGGTGCCCCTATTTCCACATGGGCAGCTAGTAATTTTGGTTTTGCAGATTTATATTCAAAGGATCTTGGTTTACAGCTAGAATGATATTCGAAAATGTAAAAACCCAAAAAATACGAGCCAAGTTAAAAATTTTAAATTGGTTATTTTAAAGGAATTTGAACAATTGAAATAGAATATTTCAATAAAATAATGAATTAGAAAAGGTGTGGCAGTTTGAAAATGTGGATTCAAACTTTGATTGACTATACCGGGTGCAAAATAAAATGGATTTTAGTGAAACCAAAAATATTTAAATCTGTTTATGAATATCTTTCTAACGAATCTGAAAAATCGAATTTTCATAGCGGGAATCGAATGTTATGGCCAAATGAATTTTCAAAAAGGTCACAATAGAGAATATATAGCCCTGAAAAATGGACATTTTGCAAACGACCTCGGAATTCGATGGAACTTGTTTTGTTGGATCCGGGATGTCAAATTACTGCTAGGTTTCAAATTTCATAATTTTTGAAGCTAGTATGTGAGTGTGGGAAATGAAAACATGTTTGGTTGATTTCTATTCAATTGGATCGACCAGAAAATGGCCATTTTTCAAACGATCTCAGAATTCGACGAAACTAGTTTTGTTGGGACCGTAGCGTCAAAATATAGCCAGATTTATTTTTCTGGAATTTTTCGAATCAGTTTGTGGCCCTGGCAAATTGAAATGTACATTCAAATTGAATATTGAATGTTTTATATTTTAATTTGAAGAATAACTGATTGTAACAGTCAATTTGGCCAATGAAACGTATCCCATTGTGTTCAGGATGGGGTATTTAGCTATGGGCGACAGTCGTTGGGTCTGGATTAGTGTTTGTTTCGAGAAACACTATTTTAAAAATTTAATAATGCATCGGCCAATTAGAAAATTCCATCATAAATTAAAATAAAAAACTTCAGAAACCCCTGCCCCCCCCATGCTCTCGACGACGCACGATACTCCCCCCTTCCCAGCTATTTTCCGACCGCCACAGCCACCATTAGCCCTCCCTCCAGTTGAACTTTTTGAAGAGCATCCTGCACTCTTCAAATCAAGACAAGCTGCTCCCTCTCTCGTCGCCTGTACAAGGAGAACGACCACCGGGAACATCGCAACTTCAAAGCGCCGCCCCGCCCTCCTCCCTGCGTCAAAGTGGGTCCCACCTACCTCCGCCAGAGCACCGATACGTGCCCTTCCAGGTGGTGCAGCCCGATCCTGTCCAAGCCCTACGGATTTACCTAAAAATTGAAACCTAGTTTCGAACCCTCTTTGAAAGGTAGCGGCTTTGATTTTCAAAACTGAAAATAACACTTTTAAGTGTTGCAAACTTTGAAAAATCATATCTTATTATGTGTTAATGAAATTCGATGAAATAGGAAACATTGCGACCGCAAGGACGCAATCTACAGTCTAGAAGTGTCCAGGGATTTTTCTGAGCTTGCTCGGATTTTTAGGAAAGCAACAACCAACGTGAGATTTCTAAACTAAAATGTGAATTGACATGTGTTGTATAAGTTATATAAGCGAAATATAAATTATATACGTGTTGTATACCTCATTTACACGTGTAGTATAAGTTGTATGAGCGAAGTATGAATTATACATGCATTGTATAAATGATATGTGTGTTGGAATGGAAATAAAATATATTTATATACGAATATATATATATACTCCCCTCGTCCACAAACCATGGACAATATTTATTGATTGTGAATTGGCAATAAAAATTTGGTGAATAATGCGAATGGTTGATAGGATTGTTTGTGGTTGATATTGTTTGGATTGTGGTTGAAAAATACCATTGTGGTTGAAAAATACCCATTTGTGATTGAAACGAAATTTGAATAAATTGTGGAAAAGAAAAACATACTTGCCTGCATGCGAATTAGATGTATGAAATCCCTATTGTCAAAAACCGCGAGGTTTTAAGGTAGAGCGAGAAGCCGTACTCAGGACGGTGCCGGTTTTAAATACCCTGCCGTTATACTGCCGAAATTTTCAATAATATTCATGTGTTAGAATTATTTTCATTTGTTGAAACTATATTCAAAAGTTGAAATTGTATTCGTGTGTTGAAACAGTATTCATGTGTTGAATAGAAATTCATGTAATGAATAAAATTCTTTGAAAAATAAAACTAGCATTTTATCACATATCTAAACTATATAAACTATTCGTGTTTTAAATAAATTGTTTTAACATTAAAAATCACATTTTTATTATATGTATAAACTATAGAAATTATTCATGCATTGAATAAAGGATTAGAGCGATAAAAATCATATTTTTATCGTATGTGTGAAGTGGATAATATTCATGTGTTGAATATATAGATTGAACAATAAAATTTACATTTTTATTGTGAATATGAAGTAATAAACATGTTCGTGTGTTGAATAAATATTTTAGATGATAAAAATATCATTTTTATCATGTAAACGACTCGCTAAAAATATACGAGTGATGAAACAAATATTTGTTTGGTATGAATATTATTTTTAACATGTGGGCGAACTAAATAAAATAGTCATGTGTTGAAATATATTTTTGTTCGCCAAAAATATCATTTTTATGCAAAATGTGAGGAGTTAAAAATAACCACTTGTTCAAATAAATATGTGTGGGTAGAAAATATTATTTTAACATGTGTAGGAAGTGTTAAAAATAACCATATGTGGAAATAAACCTTTCTTCGCTAGAAATATTATTTTTAGCTTAGTTTTGCGCATATATATGTACGTATGTTGAACAGGAAGTGGATTAGCTGATGAGTAAAGAATTTAATTGCGTGCCCGACCAATAGGTAAACCTTAATGAGTTGGATGTGCAAATTTTATTATTATATCAACTCCTGTGAATGCTATTGGATGCGGAGTGCCGGTTGTTCTGTGTGTAATAATAAACGTCGCCATAGGATAGTAATGATTAATTTTGAACTACACTATATAGCATACTTCTTGACGATAGGCATACTTCATCATATACCACATAAGCATTTGGAGCTTATGTGACAAGGTTGAAGATTTACCATACGAGCAAGAGGCTTGTATGGTGATGACTATATATTACAGGTTTAACTGATGACTGATCTGGACTATATAAATTGTAACGGTAAATTGCAAGATTAATAAAAAAACCCCACATGGGTCACGGGTTTGGAGATGACAATAAACACGTCTCTCTGGTCATTAAGGCAAAAAAACCATTTATAGGGTGATGAGAATTTATTCTCTGGAGTTATGACCTATACACACTCCCCTGCGGACACCGGAATATATCACTATAAATATGTGCATGCTTATTAGGATTTATTGGGTACCTAATACGGCCCAATAAATTTCCAAACCCTTCCGTACAAAGGAGGTTATGGCGAAATTTTTCGAAATATAAAGGTGTTAGTGAAATATTTGAAGTGAAAACGATAATGAAATCGTCGAATGAATTAAATTTATATATATATAATATAAATTAAACTAAAACGAATCGAGGCCGTGCAGTTCGCGTTTTGAAATCGTAACTTCAAATGATTATACCGAAAGATCCGACAATCGGATTTTAACGAAACTGGAACCGTTGGGTTCGCTTTGGGAATATCTTGCCAATGATATAAACTTTGTTGAAATCCAACAGTTAGATTTTCAGATATGTGTAAAACAAATTTAGGAAAAAACAGCGCTAGTGCCTGGGCACGACCTGAAACGTCGTTTAATTAAATAGGGTCGTTTTTAAATAAATAAAAATGGCGATGTATCGTTATAAAATATTATAGACGATATAGAATGGAAATAAACCGACTCTGCTTGGTTTGCTTGATATTTGGTGGTTGAATGTGTTTGACATGAAAATTATACTAAAGAACTGAAATGTGAATGTCGAATGATTTAACCATGTGAAGAATTGATTTGAAAATCTAAATATACGTGGATTATTTGAAAAGGCCGAGTTAATTCTCATTTCAAATAATCGATCGACGGTTAGAAGTCGAAGAGTTGAAGACGGTTCAAGACCGACGATCTTCACATTGGATGGATGGGCGCTACTGATACTCATGATTGGAGTAGCTACCTTGAAGGAGCTGAAGTGGTAGCCGTCCGGACGTATTGTTGTTTGTACGGATATGCGAGGAACATGGTGCCTCCGGCTTCGGTCAAACCCAGAACGAACTTGTAAATGGACTGTGTGTCTGACATTGGATTTTGTTCTGCGCTGATTGATCTCTATTAAATATATATCTATTTAGCGGCGGAGAATTTATTCTCTTGCTTAACGCCCTTCTCTGAGGCGTCTGAGGTCAGAGGTTATATATCGATAGAAATCAGTCGCATGGAGTGAATTGCCTGTGTGGCACGTCTAAGTGGCATATGATCAAGGCTTCTGTTGAAAAGCAAAGTCTTGTGGTTGATGATCAAAGCATAGCCTATGTGGCGTAGCTTTGTGTATAGCGTGGATTCGTGAGCCTCACACCTCAGTATGAGTCAAAAACGGGATAAGTACCCAAGGAGTGCACGACGTTTCTTTCTTGCTATGGGTGATGTCAGTGACCTACCAGCCCTGACATTTATATATACTTTTTACCTATGTGGTTGTTGGAATGAGAGGCGCCTCGATTATAGGTCCTACAGGACCGGGAAACGTGTGTTCAGGAATTGCCAATCCTCAAAAGTAAGAGAGGACCGGCCTTGGAGGTTCCAAGGATCGCTGTGTGTGGTCCTGAAGCATTTGCTAAAGTGTCTCGAACGGAGAGGAGCTTGCCCCTTGCCTCGACTCATGATGGAATCCAATTTCCAATACGAAATTGCGGATTTGATTGTATTTCTAGTATGGCGACATGATATATGATACCCATGCCGTCTATGATTGATATTAATGATTGAAATCGTTTTTGAAACATATATGCACAAGTAATAATATCAAACACTTTTGTTTTATACGTATCAAGCATTTCTCAGCCATTATAAGGTAAAACTCTATCCTACGGCTTGCGTTGCATTGTGTGATGGGACCTGAGTCTTATAATGGCTCCATTTTTATAAAAAGCATTACAATGATTTAATAATTTACTTTATTTCATGCACTAGCAATCATTGGACTAAACACATTCCGCGAAAGTGGCGTGGTCCTTTGATTTGCCTTATTATTGTTGTTTAATTAGTTAAGTAGATTTCTCATACCAGTCCCATGACTGACTCGTAGTTTGTTTCACCTTGCAAACTTGGGTGCCCCTTATTTTCACATGGGCCGCCCAGTAACTGGTAGCTGGCGTATTTTGGCTTAAGAAAAAAGAAGGCGTTAAGAGACCTCCTGGCCCACCGCAGCAGTGGTGCACCTTTTGGCTCATGGTGAGGCTTGACTTCACAGTGTTGACTATTGATTTTCCGCCATTGTTATTATATGTATATGATTCCGCCTCAGGCGATGTAGACTGATGTTCTTTATGTACTCCCTATGTATATGTACCGCTTATGGCGATGTAGACTAATCATGTATCTTTATGCACTAAGTAATATCCTGCACCGTGCTCTCTAATGTTGTGATATGTATATGATTCCGGTGTCATATTTGTGTAAATTATTCTATTTCCTGCTTATGCTATTATCTGTACTCTGCTAATGATGATTAATGTGTTATATTCCAATTATTATCCTTAACACCATAACACGAGGTTTTGGGATCGTCACAGGTGGTATCAGAGCTTTGGTTAACCTTAGTTCTGGAATTTAACACATTAAACACCTTGTCAGAATAGGATCAGTAGTATTCTAAGGCAAGTAGCTCATTGGAGATAGGACTAGTAACGTCCTAGAATGAGCTAAGCAGAATAGCAAAAATAATTTGATCAGTACATCGTTGTCTTTCCTTAAGTTCTTCCGCTTATCATGCAATAAAATAATCGTTTTTGAGTGCTAACTCTTTTATTGCTTATACAGAACTTGATAAATGGCTACCAGAGCTGCAACAGCTAGAGGAGGCCGTGGAGGCCGAGGAGATGTTCCAGCTGCAGATGGACCATTAATACAACCACCAGCCGCCCAGCCATTCGAGCTCGATCGAGTGGCCAAAAGATATAAGAATTTAGTAGGCAAAACCTTCTCAGGAACCGGCACGGTGATTGAGGCCCTAGCATGGTTAAAGACATGCGAAAAGATTTTGGGAGGCCTAAGGCTCGGAGATCAAGACAAGGCATTCATGGGCGCCTGGCTCTTACAAGACGAAGCATAATTGTGGTGGGAAGCCATCACCGCAGAGAATCTAAATGCAGGAAGGACATGGGATGACTTCAAAGAAATGTGCAAAGAGAAGTTCATCCCAGAGCAAGCAATTGAGCGCATGCATGATGAATTTACAAATCTCCAGCAAGGAGACCTCTATGTGCAGGATTATCTCAATAAGTTTACATAGTTATCTCGCTACACCCCAGAACTCATCGCGACTGCTAAGTCCAAGAACAAGAGGTTCATCCACGGGCTAAATCGTAAATATCAAGACAGGGCCATGAGCCACATCAAACTGGCATTCTCAGACTTAATGGAGATGGCATGCAATTATGAGGACCTTGACCAAAGAAACCTTGATCTGGACCATGCTAAGAGTCGAGCGGGGAGCAAACGCAAACCCTCTACGAACCAGGCTGAGTCAAGCAACGCGGCCTCCACAAATCCGCAAACTAGCAGGACGCCAAAGGGAAGCTGCTTCAATTGTGGAAAAATAGGGCACTACTCTAATGTGTGCACCGCCCCAAAACGGCAGAAGACCAACTCCCAGGGCTCAAGCCAGAACTCTCTGAACCCTCGTTCATGCTTTAACTGCCGCAGAACTGGACATCTCGTCAAAGATTGTCCATTGCTTAAGAAGGCAGAAGTTGCACAAGTGTACGATGGGGCGAACCCGCCGGCTGCTTCCGATGGAGCAGGTAAACCCGATGTTTTGGGAGGTACCCTTACAATTAAAAATATTCCTACTGTATTATTTGACACGGATGCATCACGTAGTTTTATTGCAAGTGACACTGTTCATAAGTTAAAGTTAAAACAAAGAAAGCTTAGAGAATCGATTGAAGTTCATAATCCAATAGGAGGATCTCTTGCTCTTAATTCATATTGTAGAGTGCCAGTCTCTTATTCTTTCTACAAGTTTTCCTTTGATTTGATCACCATGGATTTTCCCGAATTTGATATCATTCTCGGACTAGGTTGGTTACCGAAATACGAGGCCGAAGTAAATTGTGCAGAAAGAATAGTAAACATTAAAACGAAACTTGGATATATTACTGTACCATGCCATGGTTCAGATCCAAATTGAAATGAATTTTGGTCTGCGCTAGAAGTTATTCCCACTTCCTTAGAAAAGATTCATGTTGTTAAAAACTATGTGGATGTGTTTGAAGAGGTCGAAAACATACCTCTGCAAAGAGAAATTGAATTCAGAATCGATCTAATTCCAAATGCCAAACCAGTGGTACATCCAATTCGAAGAATGACTCCAAAAGAAAAAGAAGAATTAGGCGATCAAACTCGTCAACTGCTATGGAAGGGTCTGATCAGACCTTCCTTTTCTAGTTGGGGTGCAGCTGTAGTGTTTGTCCCTAAGTCAGACGGTACTCTCCGATTGTGTGTTGATTATCGAGACCTCAACAAATAGACGCTCAAAAACAAATACACATTACCCCGCATCGATGATCTGTTAGACCAATTAAATGGGGCGAGAGTATTTTCCAGAATGGACCTAGCTACAAGTTTCCATCAACTAAGAATTGCCGAAGAGTGTGTTCCTTTGACAGCTTTCAGAGGTCCAGACATATTTTATGAATGGTTAGTAATGTCGTTCAGCTTATGCAATGCTCCAGCAAACTTCGTGGATCTAATGAATAGAGTGTTCAGGGAAGTTCTGAATAAATTTGTCCTGGTATTCATTGATGATATTTTAATCTACTCTAAGTCAGAACCCGAGCATGAAAGACATCTGGAACAAGTATCGGATATTCTAAGAAAGAACGTCTTCAAAGCCAAATTCTCTAAATGTATCTTCTGGCAGGAGGAGGTGAAGTTCCTTGGCCATGTCATGTCAAAGGAGGGAATTTCTATAGATCCGAGCAAAATTACAGCAATTCAAGACTGGAAACAGCCTACTACACCTACAAAGGTCAGAAGTTTTATGGGGTTGGCTAGTTATTATCGAAAATTCATTAAGGATTTTTCGAAGATATCTGGTCCATTAACCAAGCTTACAAAGAAGCATGAGAAATTTAAGTGGACTTCCGACTGTGAGGAAGCTTTCCAAGAATTAAAATCAAAATTGACAACTGCTCCAGTATTAACCATTATAGATGGTAATCAGGATTTGACGGTTTGGATGGATGCTTCTATTAGAGGTCTTGGTGCAGTGTTAATGCAAAGAGGCCAAGTAGTCGCTTATGCAACCCGCCAGCTGAAACCGCATGAGAAGAATTATGTAACTCGTGATCTTGAGTTGCTAGCCATCGTTTTTGCTTTGAAAATCTGGAGGCATTACTTATTGGGTAAGAAATTCGAATTGTTTACAGACCATCAATCATTGAAGTATTTGTTCACCAAGAAAGATTTGAACTTGAGACAGTAGCGTTGGCTAGAGTTTCTCACAGCATATGATCTTGATATCCTGTATACACCGGGAAAGGCTAATGTAATAGCTGTTGCGCTCAGTAGAAAGAATGAAATCATCGCCAGCCTAATTGTTATATCTTCATTGATCGACAAGATTTCAGTCCTTCAGAAAGACGATGAATTTACTCAGAGAATCTGTCAGAGGATCAAGGAAGGTGAAACCACAAGTTTCTATATCGATGATAAGGGAGTTCTTAGATTGAAAGGCAGGATTTACATTCCGAATATTCCAGAGCTTCGAAGAGAAGTCATGGATGAATGCCATAAGTCCAAACTTAGTATCCATCCCGGTGTGAGCAAAATGTATAATGATATCAAGCGCACTTTCTGGTGGAGGTCCATGAAGAGGGACATTTCCTTATATGTTAGCAGGTGCCCTACTTGTCAACTAGTCAAGGGTGACCAACAAAAAGCAGGCCGGATTGTTGCAATCGTTGGAAGTCTCAGGTTGGAAGTCGGAACATATTTCCATTGATTTCATAGATGGTTTGCCCCAAACCAAGAAAGGTAATGACAGTATTTGGGTGATCGTAGATCGCTTCACGAAGACCGCCCATTTCATACCTGTCAGATCCAATAGAACCGCCCAAAGTCTAGCATAGATTTATTTCAAAGAAATTGTTAAGCTGTATGGAATTCCCATCAGCATAGTCAGTGATAGAGACCCAATATTTGCTAGCAAATTCTGGGAGGAATTCCAAACAGAATTGAGAACAAAACTGAATCTGAGCACCGCTTATCACCCTCAGACAGATGGCCAAACTGAGCGGGTGAATAGAATTCTAGAAGATTTACTGTGGGCTTGTATTATTGATTTTGGCGGGTCATGGGAAGATCACTTGCATTTGGCAGAATTCTCATATAACAATAGCTATCAAGCAAGTTTGAAAATGTCGCCATTTGAAGCATTATACGGTAGACCGTGCAGATCTCCCGCATGTTAGGTAGAACCTGGCAACAGACTTGTGTTGGACCCGATATGATTCGAGAAGCATCTGATAAAGTTGATTTCATCAAGAAACGATTGAAAACCGTGCAAAGCCGACAGAAAAGTTATGAGGATTCTAGAAGAAGAGATGTGGCATTCGCTGTTGGTGATTATGTTTATTTGAAAGTTTCTCCGATGAGAGGAGTATTCCGATTCGGTAAAACTAGGAAGTTGGCACCCAGATTTATTGGCCCCTCTCCTATACTTGAACGAATTGGAAATCTTGCTTATAAGGTTTCATTACCTGATTGGTTGCCTGGAGTGCATATTGTATTTCACGTATCTCAACTTAGAAGACATGTGCATGACCCAGACCTTGTTGTAGAAGAAGCAGCGCAACAGGACCTGGAAATTACTCCAGAATTAGCAATTAGAAGAGAGCCGTTAAAAATTGTTGGCAAAGAAACTAAAGAGCTAAGGAGCATGAAGGTTCATTTAGTTAAAGTGCAGTGGAGTAGTGATCCTAGAGACTGTACTTGGGAGACTGAGGAAAGCATTAAGCAAGCTTACCCCAAATGCAGAGTGGACATCTCTGACTAACTCCGATGCCAGGCACCTTTACAATACTTTGCATTTCCATTTTTGTTTCCTACTGTACTGTTGTTTCCTTTTCGGGGACGAAAAGTTTTAAGTGGGGAGATTGTAACAACTCAGAAAATACGAGGCAATTTAAAATTTTTAAATTGGTTATTTTAAAGGAATTTGAACAATTGAAATAGAATATTTCAATAAAATAATGAATTAGAAAAGGTGCGGCAGTTTGAAAATGTGGATTCAAACTTTGACTGACTGTACCGGGTGCAAAATAAAATGGATTTTAGTGAAACCAAAAATATTTAAATCTGTTTATGAATATCTTTCTAACGAATCTGAAAAATCGAAGTTTAATAGTGGGAATCGAAAGTTATGGCCAAATGAATTTTCAAAAAGGTTGCTATAGAGAATATATAGCCCTGGAAAATGGACATTTTGCAAACGACCTCGGAATTCGACGAAACTACTTTTATTGGATCCGGGATGTCAAATTATTGCTAGGTTTCAAATTTCATAATTTTTGAAGCTAGTATGTGAGCGTGGCGAAAGAAAACGTGTTTGGTTGATTTCTATTAAATTGGATCGACCAGAAAATGGCCATTTTTCAAACGATCTCAGAATTCGACGAAACTAGTTTTGTTGGGACTGTAGCGTCAAAACATAGCCAGATTTATTTTTCTGAAATTTTTCGAATCAGTTTGTGGCCCTGGCAAATTGAAATGTACGTTCAAATCGAATATTGAATGTTTTATATTTTTATTTGAGGAATAACTGACTGTAACAGTCAAATTGGCCTATGAAACATATCCCATTGTGTTCGGGATGGGGGTATTTAGCTAGGGGCGATAGTCGTTAGGTCTGGATTGGTGTTCGTTTGGAGAAACACTATTTTAAAAATTTAATAAAGCATCGGCCAATCAGAAAATTCCATAATAATTTAAAATAAATAAAAAACTTCAGAAACCCCTGCCCCCATGCCCTCGACGATGCACGATACTCCCCCCTTCCCGGCTATTTTCCGACCGCCACAGCCACCATTAGCCCTCCCTCCAGTAGAACTTTTTGAAGAGCATCCTCCACTCTTCAAATCAAGACAAGCCGCTCCCTCTCTCGTCGCCTGTACGAGGAGAACGACCACCGGGAACATCGCGACTTCAAAGCGCCGCCCCGCCCTCCTCCCTGCTTCGAAGTAGGTCCCATCTACCTCTGCTAGAGCGCCGTTCCGAGCCCTTCCAGGTGGTGCAGCCCGATCCTGTCCAAGCCCTACGGATTTACCTAAAAATCGAAACCTAGTTTCGAACCCTCTTTGAAAGGTAGCGGCTTTGATTTTCAAAACTGAAAATAACGTTTTTAAGTGTTGCAAACTTTGAAAAATCGTATCCTTATCGTGTGTTAACGAAATTCGATGAAACATGAAACATCGTGACTGCAAGGACACTCTCTACAGTCTAGAAGTGTCCGGGGATTTTTCTGAGCTTGCTAGGATTTTTAGGAAAGCAACAACCAATGTGAGATTTCTAAACTAAAATGTGAATTGACATGTGTTGTATAAGTTATATAAGCGAAAAATAAATTATATACGTGTTGTATACCTCATGTACACGCGTAGTGTAAGTTGTATGAGCGAAGTATGAATTATACATTCATTGTATAAATGATATGTGTGTTGGAATGGAAATAAAATATATTTATATACGAATATATATATATATATATATATACACACACTCCCCTCGTCCACAAACCATGGACGATATTTATTGATTGTGAATTCGCGTGAAAAATTTGGTGAATAATACGAATGGTTGATAGGATTGTTTGTGGTTGATATTGTTTGGATTGTGGTTGAAAAATAACATTGTGGTTGAAGAATACCCATTTGTGATTGAAACGAAATTTGAATAAATTGTGGAAAAGAAAAACATACTCGTCTGCGTGTGAATTAGATGTATGAAATCCCTATTGTCAAAAACCGCGAGGTTTTAAGCTAGAGCGAGGAGCCGTACTCGGGACGGTGCCGGTTTTAAATAACCTGCCGTTATGCTGCTGAAATTTTCAATAATATTCATGTGTTAGAATTATTTTCATATGTTGAAACTATATTCAAGAGTTGAAACTGTACTCATGTGTTGAAACCGTATTCATGTGTTGAATAGAAATTCCTGTGATGAATAAAATTCTTTGAAAAATAAAAATAGCATTTTATCACATATCTAAACTATATAAACTATTCGTGTTTTAAATAAATTGTTTTAACATTAAAAATCACATTTTTATTATATGTATAAACTATAGAAATTATTCATGTGTTGAATAAAGGATTAGAACGATAAAAATCATATTTTTGTCGTATGTGTGAAGTGGATAATATTCATATGTTGAATATATAGATTGAACAATAAAACTTACATTTTTATTGTGAATACGAAGTGCTAAACATGTTCATGTGTAGAATAAATATTTTAGTTTTTATCATGTAAACGACTCGCTAAAAATATACGAGTGATGAAACAAATATTTGTTTGCTATGAATATTATTTTTAACATGTGGGAGAACTAAATAAAATAGTCATGTGTTGAAATATATTTTTGTTCGCCAAAAATATCATTTTTATGCGAAATGTGAAGAGTTAAAAATAACCACTTGTTCAAATAAATATGTGTGGGTTGAAAATATTATTTTAACATGTGTAGGAAGTGTTAAAAATAACCATATGTGGAAATAAACCTTTGTTCGCTAGAAATTTTATTTTTAGCTTAGTTTTGCACATATATATGTACATGTGTTGAACAGGAAGTGGATTAGCTGCTGAGTAAAGAATTTAATTGCATGCCCAACCAATAGGTAAACCTTAATGAGTTGGAAGTGCAAATTTTATTATTATATCAACTCCTGTGAATGCCATTGGATGTGGAGTGCTGGTTGTTCAGTGTGTAATAATAAACGTTGCCATAGGATAGTAACAATTAATTTTGAACTACACTATATGGCATACTTCTTGACGATAGACATACTTCATCATATACCAGATAAGCATTTGGAGCTTGTGTGACGAGGTTGAAGATTTACCATACGAGCGAGAGGCTTGTATGGTGATGACTATATATTACAGGTTGAACTGATGATTGATCTGGACTATATAAATTGTAACGGTAAATTGCAAGATTAATAAAACCCCACATGGGTCACAGGTCTGGAGATGACAATAAACACGTCTCTCTGGTCATTAAGGCACAAAAACCATTTATAGGGTGACGAGAATTTATTCTCTAGAGTTATGATCTATACACATTTCCCTGTGGACACCGGAATATATCTTTATAAATATGTGCATGCTTATTAGGATTTATTGGGTACCTAATATGGCCCAATAAATTTCCAAACCCCTTCCCGTACAAAGGAGGTTATGGCGAAATTTTTTGAAATATAAAGGTATTAGTGAAATATTTGAAGTGAAAACAATATTGAAATCGTCGAATGAATTATATTTTTATATATATAAATATAAATTAAATTAAAACGAATCGAGGCCGTGTAGTTCACGTTTTGAAATCGTAACATCAAACGATTATACCGAAAGATCCGACCATCGGATTTTCACGAAACTGGAACCGTTGGGTTCGCTTTGGGAATATCTTCCCAATGATATAAACTTTGTTGAAATCCAATGGTTAGATTTTCAGATATGTGTAAAACAAATTTAGGGAAAAACAACGCTAGTGCCTGGGCACGACCTGAAACGTCGTTTAATTAAATAGGGTCGTTTTTAAATAAATAAAAATGGCGATGTATCGTTATAAAATATTATAGACGATATAGAATGGAAATAAACCGACTCTGCTTGGTTTGCTTGATATTTGGTGGTTGAATGTGTTTGACATGAAAATTATACTAAAGAACTGAAATGTGAATGTCGAATGATTTAACCATATGAAGAATTGATTTGAAAATCTAAATATACGTGGATTATTTGAAAAGGCCGAGTTAATTCTCATTTCAAATAATAGATCAACGGTTAGAAGTCAAAGAGTTGAAGACGGTTCAAGACCGACGATCTTCACATTGGATGGATGGGCGCTACTGATACTCATGATTGGAGTAGCTACCTTGAAGGAGCTGAAGTGGTAGCCGTCCGGACGTATTGTTGTTTGTATGGATATGCGAGGAACATGGTGCCTCCGGCTTCGTTCAAACCCAGAATGAACTTGTAAATGGACTGTGTGTCTGACATTGGATTTTGTTCTGCGTTGATTGATCTCTATTAAATATATATCTATTTGGCGGCGGAGAATTTATTCTCTTGCTTAACGCCCTTCTCTGAGACGTCTGAGGTCAGAGGTTATATATCGATAGAAATCAGTCGCATGGAGTGAATTGCCTGTGTGGCATGCCTAAGTGGCATATGACCAAGGCTTCTGTTGAAAAGCAAAGTCTTGTGGTTGATGATCAAAGCATAGCCTATGTGGCGTAGCTTTGTGTATAGCGTGGATTCGCGAGCCTCACACCTCGGTATGAGTCAAAAACGGGATAAGGACCCAAGGAGTGCACGAGTTTCTTTCTAGCTATGGGTGATGTTAGTGACCTACCAGCCCTGACATTTATATATACTTTTTACCTATGTGGTTGTTGGAATGAGAGGCGCCTCGATTATAGGTCCTACAGGACCGGGAAACGTGTGTTCAGGAATTGCCAATCCTCAAAAGTAAGAGAGGACTGGCCTTGGAGGTTCCAAGGATCGCTGTGTGTGGTCCTGAGGCATTTGCTAGAGTGTCTCGAATGGAGAGGAGCTTGCCCCTTGCCTCGACTCATGATGGAATCCAATTTCCAATACGAAATTGCGGATTTGATTGTATTGCTAGTATGGCGACATGATATATGGTACCCATGCCGTCTATGATTGAAATCGTTTTTGAAACATATATGCACTAGTAATAATATCAAACACTTTTGTTTTATACGTATCAAGCATTTCTCGGCCATTATAAGGTAAAACTCTATCCTCCGGCTTGCGTTGCATTGTGTGATGGGACCTGAGTCTTATAATGGCTTCATTTTTATAAAAAGCATTGCGATGATTTAATAATTTACTTTATTTCATGCACTAGCAATCATTGGAGTAAACCCTTTCATGAAAGTGGCGTGGTCCCTTGATTTGCCTTATTATTGTTGTTTAATTAGTTAAGTAGATTTCTCATACTAGTCCCATGACCGACTCGTAGTTTGTTTCACCTTGCAAACTCGGGTGCCCCTTATTTTCACATGGGCAGCCCAGTAACAGGTAGCTAGCGTATTTTGGCTTTGCACCGCAACAGTGGTGCACCTTTTGGCTCATGGCGAGGCTTGACTATTGATGAAAGGACCCGTAACTTCCCCGTAAAGGAAAGCACGAATACTTTGAGAACAACACACAAAAGGACGCATACGGAAGAACATTTCATTGTTATTACAACAATTCCATCAGATACAAGAATATACAGAGTATAAATGAATAAATTACATTTGACAAATATCAGAGATTACATTAAATTACACAGCAGCGGAAAAATATACAAAAACACAACTGAAAGTGATACACGGATACAGAGCTTTCCGAGCATCGTTCCAGCTGTTAATCAGGACCCTGTGAATATAAATCTGCAAAACCAAAACTACTAGCTGCCCGTGTGGAAAATAGGGGCACCCAGAGTTTAGGTTAAAACAATAAACTCCAGGTCAGTCATGTGACTGGTGTGAGAACTAAAACAGTTATTAATATTGGTTTTAAAGTTAGGTAAATCAAGGGACCACGCCGTATAACACGGAACGGGTTTCCTCCCAAGAATACCAGTGCATAGAACAAATAGCGCAATGCTAAATAAAGAAAAATGAAGCTGTTATAAGACCCAGGTCCCATCACACAATGCAACGCAAGCCGGAGGATAGGGTTTTTACCTTATAACAGCCAAAGCATGCTTGATACGTTTAAAACACATTATTTGATACTATTATAGGTGTATAGTGTCAAAACAATTTCAATCATAAGTATCAATCATAGGCGGCATAGCTACCATCTACTATGTCGCCATACTAGTTCTACAATTAAAACCGCAATATCACGTATTGGAAATTGGATTCCGTCATGAGCCGAGGCAAGGGGCAAGCTCCTCTCCGATTCGAGACACTCTAGCAAATGCCTCGGGACCGCACACAGCAATCCCCTGGATCCTCCAAGGCCGGTCCTCTCTTACTTTTGAGGATTGGCAATTCCTGAACACACGTTTCCCGGTCCTTACAGACCTATATCCGAGGCGCCTCATATCCAACAACCACACAGGTGAAAAGTATATAAATGTCAGGGCTGGTAGGTCACTGACACCACCCTAGCTAGAAAGAAACGTCATGCACTCCTTGGGTCCGTCTCCCGTTTTTGACTCATACCGAGGTGTGAGGCTCGCGAATCCACGTTATACACAAAGCTATGTCACACAGGCCGTGCTTTGATCATCAACCACAAGACTTTGCTTTTCAACAGAAGCCTTGATCAATTGCCACTTACGCATGCCACATTGGCAATTCACTGCATGCGACTGATGTCCATCGATATACAACCTCTAAGCTCGTATGTCTCAGAGAAGGGCGTTAAGCAAGAGAATAAATTCTCCGCCGCCAAACAGATGTATATTTAATATAGATCAATCAACACAGAATAAAATCCAATGTCAGACACACAATCCATTTACAAGTTCGTTCTGGGTCTGAACGAAACCGGAGGCACTTTCCTCGCATATCCATCCATCTCCAAGTACGTCTGGACGATCACCAACTGATTCCCTCATCCTGGGTGTACAACCCAATCAAGATCATCAGTAATCACCCAAACGGTGTGAAGACTTCCGGTCTTCAACCACCGTCTTCATCTTCGACATCTCGTCGAATCGATTATTCAGAATGGGTATAAACCCGGCCTTTCTGAATAACCCACGTATATAATAAACGAATGTTACACAAACACAACAAACGCCTCATTCCAATTAAGAATATTCTTTTATTCACAAAATCACATTCCTAGGGAAAGGTTCCCATTAATTTTATCAAAGATAAATTCTTCTAAATTTATTCTTTAATCTTCCTTTGGATATCATTTCAAACTAGTCGGGATTAGCGAACCACACCGAAGTAATTATTTGTTTTATTTCCCCAATCCCAACCTATATATCCCATGGAGCAAAACTGGTGATACTCCATACCTAACACCATGGTGTTATCAGTAAAATTAATTACCATTTCACGTTCAAATCTAATTAAAGATTTAACTATCGCTTTGGAGCAAAACTGGTGATACTCCACTCTCGATCACTTTTCAGATTTGATAATTTAAATTATCAATTCACATTTTTAATCTAATTAAAGATTCATTAAAACTCCACTTAGTTTTAATCTTTTCAAAAATCAATATTCTGCCTTTAACTGGGTTAAAGAACCAATGTCATCAAAACACGATTCACGACAAACCAAATCACATTTGATATTAAATACAAGGCTCTGAATAGAAAATATATCGACTTATATTCAATATCAAATTCTGAAACCAACAAATATCGTATTGGAAATAACGATATGAAATATATCTTTCAAATTCCCATAACAATATCTGTATAGTCACGAACTCCAACATCGAAATATCCCGAAGATAATTTCGATTCAACTCCAGTCCAAGCCCCGTATTGGAAATATTGATTATTTTCAAAATCACTTTCAAATTCAATTTATTTATTTAAAAATAAATTGATTTTTAATTCTAGTTCAAAACTAGTTCATTTCGATAAAAATTCATTTTTACCTATTCAAATGTGGAATTTTTCAACCCAATTTTTCCCAAATCATTTCTTATGATTTTACACAAATTATAGATATTTTTGATAATTTTATCAAGGCCCGTACAGTCGATTTCCAACAACGGCCATCGAACTGCACTTACAGCGACCTTTTTCGAATTTGATTTGGACATAATTCCAAATCCAACCGTTAGATTTCAAATTTCTCATATTCATTGGAAAGCTCTTTTCGATATGAACCCAACGGTTCCGGTTTTAGGAGAATCCGACGGTCGGATCTCCCGCAATGTCCGTTTGAAATAAATGGTCGAAATTCACGAACTGCCGCGGCGCGGCGCGTTCTATTCAGGCCATTATATTATATATATAATATATATAATATATATTTCGTCGATTTCTATTTAAAACGAATTTTATAAATTGTTTTAAAATCGTTTCTGAAACAATTTCAACTTTCTTTTCAATTCAAATCAAAATTGAATTCTTCTTTATAAATTCGTTTTAAAATTCATTTCTATTCAATTCAAATTTTAATTCAATTTGAATTCATTTCAATTCACTTTCAATTCAATTTGAAATCGTTTTCAATTCAATTCATTTCGAAATCGTTTTCAATTCAATTCATTTCGATTTCGTTTTCAATTCAATTCATTTCGAAATCGTTTTCAATTCAATTCATTTCGATTTTATTCGAATTCAAATTCACTTTCAAATTCAATTCGAATCGAATTCATTTCCTATTCGATTCGAATTCATTTCAAATTGTTTCAATAAAATTTCCATTTTAATTTTTAATCTAATTCAATTTGAATTTCCTTTCAAAATATTAAATTTTGAAATCACTTTTCAATATTCATTAAAAAACGAATAAAATCGATATAAACATCGTTCGCGTCAAAATAACGCATCTCTAATCAACGCGGCTTTATATTTCAATAATTCGTTATTCTATTCATCAAATGAATATTTATTCCATTCAACACATGAATCTATATTTCTTTCAACACATGACTAATCTCAACACATGAGTACTGTCAACACATCACTATTTTTGTTATGTAAAATATTTTATAAAACTATGGTATCATTCGTTTGATTTTCAATTAGACTCCTACTGAGAAGTAGTTCTAATTTTAAATATGATAAAGATGTAATTTATTTTATTTAAAATATTTTACTCAACACCTGAACATCGTCAACACATGACTATTCTCATATTCAACACATGAATTTTCTTTTCTAATACTCATTATTTTCCCGATTGGAATGAGGCCCAATCAATCACCATATAACGTTAATTATATGGATTCCATACAACACATGTATATAATAGCATTGAAAAATAATCAATCATCAACCAAAGTGCACTACACTGTATAAGCATCAAATATAGATATCTGACGCTTATAACAGCCTGTCAATCAACCGATCGACATATTTAATCAATCAGGATGAGTGAACATCAAATTTCATCCCAACACCCGTGTGGGGTTTCAAACAATCAAACACAGATTTTATTTGTGCAGTTGGGCGATGTGTAAAATTTATCGACCCAATTGATATCAGTCAAATCAGTGTATACAAACAAATCGGCCGATTTGTTTATAAATATTTATTTATTCACTTTCACGTTAAAAATTATATTTTTAACGATCAAACTATTTTATTTTAACACATGAATTTTCTATTAGTTCATTTATTCAATAAAATGATATTTTTATTTTTCTAACATATTTTAGAAAATTTCGGCGGCATAACGGCACGATACTAGAAACGGGACGAGGCCTAGCCTTATCCCCGGTCTAGTGAAGGCCCACGCCATTCACACATCAATCTCATTTCACCAAACAGTTCAATTCAAACCAATTAGACTAACCAACTACACAACCAAACAATTTAACAAACAAGCCATCCATGGTCTGTGGATGACGGGTGTCGGGTGCTACTAAGCACCGTCTGCATCCTAGTATATATATATTACTAGAAAAAAAAAGAATTTGAGTGAGAAGTTCTCACCAAAGCTATCCTAGCTCCACGGCACTTCTTTTGCAGGAAATCTTCATCGTTATCGCATCTTCGCTATCTTCTTTGCCCGTAGCCACTACATATATAAAAATCACACATTTTTATATTTCGTTGTCTTTGAAATAAAAATCACATTTTTATTTATTCACTTTCAATTCAAAAATCATATTTCTATTCCGATATCATATAGATAAAAATTCCATTTCGAAAATATTTATTTCGCCTTTATAAAAATAAAGTTTTCGCCTTTATATAAAATAAAGATTTCACCTTTTTCAAAATAAAGGTTTCGCCTTTTTCAAAATAAAGATCTCACCATTATAAAAATATCTACTTTATTTTAACGTATATAAAATAAAAATCAGATTTTTATTTTGCCACATATACAAAGGTGATATTTTTAACTTCTCTATCCCATAAAGATCATATTTTTAATACTTTAAAAATATAAAAATCATATTTTTAATATTCCTATCATGCAAAAATTATATTTTGACATCACCTATATAGTAAAGACTATATTTTTAATACTTTAAAAATATAAAAATCATATTTTTACTTCCATGTTATATAAAAGATTACATTTTTATAACTTTACAACATAAAAAAAACAGTTTTTAAGGTAGATAAAAATATCAGTTTTTAAAATAAAGAAAATTCAGTTTTTAAAGTAAATAAAATCCAGTTTAAAGTAAAATAAAAAAAACAGTTTTTAAAATAAATAAAATTCAGTTTTTTTTTAAAGAAAAATAAATAAAATTCAGTTTATATAAAATAAAAGTAAAATAAATAAATTTAAAAACTTACGGGGGGCTACTGGTGGTGGTGGCGATCCTCGTTCGGACTTAGGGGGGGGGGCTGTCGGAGCAAAAGGGGGCGGTGGGATGTCTGGTGGTGGATTTGGGGGCGGTGGAGGTTGAAGAGAGGGAAATAGGGGGGGCGATGTCGATCAGTAGAGGGGGAGGAAGGCGAGAAGGCGGCGCAGGCGGGGGTGGTTGATCGGAGAGGAGGCGAATCCGAGGGAGGGTGGCGGCGCCACCATCGCCAGCGAGAGGCAGAGCGGTTTTTTTTTTCTTTCTTTTTTCTTCTTTTCTTTGAAATGATTTTAATCGGGGGGGGGGGCCTGGGTAGTTAAGGGGAAAAGAATTTTAATTTTTTTTTCTTTAATTATTTTAATTTCTAAAAAGGTTGACTTTTACATATGACCTCTAAACGAGGCCCACCGCCTGTCGTCCATAGCGTTTTACCCCCATTCCGAACACAATGGGATATGTATCGCATGCTGATTTGATCGTTTCGATCAGTTTCCTTTGAATTTACATTTAAATCACTATATTGAATTTTAAACGCACATTTCAAATTACCGGGGTCACATACTAACTCTATAAATTGCAGAAATATATTTTCTAGCTTCTTATTGACGATACGGTCCTAACAAAACTAGTTTCGTCGAATTCTGAGACCGTTGGAAAAATGGCCATTTTCCAGTCGATTAAAATCAACTGAAACTGGTCAAACGCGTTTTCCTTTGCCACGCTCACATATTGATTCGAAAAATTATGAAATTTGGAATCTAGCAATAATTTGACAACACGGACCTAACAAAACTGGTTTCGTCGAAATCCGAGGTCATTTGCAAAATGTCCATTTTTAAGGGCCTGAATTCCATAGCGACTATTCAGAATTTTCAACTGGACATATCTTTTGATTCTCGATATGAAATCTTGATTATTCGGATTCATTGGAAAGATATTATCAAATAGATCCTAATGTTTTTGGTTTCACTAAAATCCGGATTGTTTTGCACCCGGTACATTCAATTGAAGTTTGAAATCGAATTATCGAACTACCGCGCCATTTTCAATTCTATTTATAATTATATATAAATATTTATATTCTAACGACGGCGCGTATAATATATACGTTCGAATTATATTCAAAATAAATTTTCTCGTCGATTTTATTTAAAATAATCTATTTTAAATATTCAAACTTCACTAAAATTGCCAAAATAAAAATTTCAAACTGGCCCAGAATTTCGGGTTATTACAATTGATTTTCCACCATTGTTATTATATGTATATGATTCCGCCTCAGGCGATGTAGACTGATGTTCTTTATGTACTCTCTATGTACATGTACCGCTTATGGCGATGTAGACTGATCATGTATCTTTATGCACTAAGTAATATCCTGCATTGTGCTCTCTGATGTTGTGATATGTATATGATTCCGTTGTCATATTTGTGTAAATTATTCTATTTCCTGCTTATGCTATTATATGTACTCTGCTAATGATGATTAATGTGTTATATTCCAATTATTATCCTTAACACCGTAGCACGAGGTTTTGAGATTGTCACAGAAAAGCTATGTATCCGTACATTCCTTTCGGTTGTGTCTTGTATTATTTTCCGCTGCATTGTAATTTGTAAATCTCTGATATTTTTCTGATGTATAATATTTATTCATACTTTGTATATTCTTGTATTCTGATGAATTGTTGTAATAAGCAATGAAATGTTCTTCTATTTGTGTTTTGATTTGTCGTGTTCTCAAAGTCAATCCGGGCTTTCCTCCGCAGGGAAGTTCGGGTCGCTTCATTTGGTATCAGAGCTTTGGTTTATAGAGCTCGGAGAACGAGACACGTTAGAACCAAACGAAATAATTCATTTGAGATTGGATTAGTAATATCCAATGAGAATGACTCATTACAGATGGGATCAGTAGTATCCTAGAATGAGTCGGAAGAGAGTTGTCTTCAAATAAAGATGAAAACAATTTTTGTTTTGAAAATTTAAATCAATTATTCGTATTTGAATATTATTTTTATATTGATTTGGACAATCAAGTATATAAAGATTTTTGCGTATACGTCTGATCCGCGTGTATTTGAAGTTTTAATATACTGGATAGGTATAGAATCACACTCTAGTCGCCCGTAGATGTTTCTGATGGTGGTTCGAAACATCATCAGGATTTATGTTCGAGTTTCGAAAGTGGGATATCTATATATTTCCAATTGACTGGTGTGAGAACCAAAATATAGTTAGAATATATTGTTGTGAATTGGCATCAAAAAACATGTTTTTTGACTATGAATTAAAGTTATATGTTTGAAATGATAATCCACTAATTGATTGATGGTTGTATTGTTTGGTTATTAGTTTAACTAATGAGATTGTTGAAATTAATATGTACATGAATGGTACATATAACCAACTTGTATCAAATGTTGAAACTAATATGGATATAAATTGCATGCGTATACATGTATATACATTGAACAGGTCATAGCACGGGAGCTAAGCAAAGGAATAAAATTGGTTGCCCAACAAATAGGTACATGTTTATTGTATTTCTTGGGGTTTTTGATGATTTTATGAGCCGATTGTCTAGCCGCTTGGCTATTTCTTTTTCTTTTTGATTGGAGAGGCCTGTGTGGCGGTTTGGGGATTTTCCCGATGCTCCCGTACAGAGGAGGTTATGGCGAAATTTTTCGAAAATTTAGGGTGTTAGCCAAATTTTTGAAAAATTTATAGAAATTGAAAAGTTGAAGAACTTAAGACATAATGGAAATATTGAAAGTTGAGTTGATTATTTAAACAACTTTCGGCTCCATTCCTTTTCGGGGACGAAAAGATTTAAAGTGGGGGAGATTGTAACAACCCGGAAAATCTGAACCAATTTAAATTTTTTATTTTGGCAATTTTAATGAATTTTGAATATTTAAAATGAATTATTTTAAATAATAGCAAAGAGAAATTTATTTTGAATAGAATTAGAATGTATATATTTATTTGAATCGACGTTAGTATATAAATATTTATTGTTAATTATAAAAGGAATTGGAAATGGCGCGGTAGTTTGAAAATTCGGTTTCAAATTTTAAATGAAACTACAGGATTCAAAATAAATTGGATTTTAGCTAAACCAAAAATATTTGAATCTATTTGAAAATATCTTTCCAACGAATCTGAAAAATTGAAATTTCATGGCAGGGATAAAAAGTTATGCCCAGTTGAAAATTCGGAATAGTCGCTATGGAAATATAGCCCTTAAAAATAGCGATTTTTGCAAATGACCTCCATTTTCGACGAAACCACTTTCGTTGGATTCGGGATGTCAAATTATTGCTAGATTCCAAAATTCATAATTTTTGGGATCAATATGTGAGTATGGCGCAGGAAAACGTGTTTTAACAATTTCAATCAATTTCGATCGACCAGAAAATGACCATTTTTCAAGCGGTCTCATAATTTGACGAAATTAGCTTTGTTAGGACCGTATCGTCAATACGAAGCTAGAAATAATTTTTCTGGAATTTATAGAGCCCGTATGTGGTCCCGGTAAATTGAAATGTGCATTCAAATTCAATATACATTGATTTATAGTTTAATTTTAACGGAAACTGATCGAAATGTTCGAATTGGGTTACGAAACATATCCCATTGTGTTCGGAATGAGGGTAATAGCTAGGGGCGACAGTCGTTCGGTCTCGCTTAGAGATCGAATGAAAATTTGACTTTATGGTAAAAATTAATTAAATATATATTTATTTATATTTCTCCTTAACTCCCCCTTCCTACCGTTGACTTCAAATAAAAGAAAAAAGAATAAAAAACCACGAACGCTCAGCCTCTCCCCCTAGCCGTCGACTGCCACCGTGACTTCACCGCCGCCCCCCTCCCATCTCCGCCGCACCCCCTCCTTCTCCGATCCCCTTCTTCCTCCTCTCCTTCTCCCCCAATTAAATCACGCCCTAACCTCCCCCCACAGCCAATTCCGCCACCGCCACTGTAGAGCCGGAGCTCCTCCGCCTTCCCTGCCACGTCAGCGCGACAGTGCAACCTCCCTCCTCTTCCGGTCAACGGCAACGACGCCCCCTCCCTTTTTTTTTTCTTGACCATTGTAAGTTTTATTTTGTTTTATTTATTATTTTTCTTTCTTTATATAATGTAAAGAAGTTTTAAAATAAACAAAAAAATCAGTTTTATTTATAGTATGACATTGATAGGATAAAAATATAATTTTTAATTATGTAGAAGGATAAAAATATAATTTTTATATATGTAGCGAGATAAAAATATGATTTGTATATTATAGATATAATAAAAAATGATTTTTATAATATAGAGATAACAAAAATATGATTTAAATATTTTTAGAGATAATAAAAAATTGATTTTTATATTATAGAGATGATCAAAATGTGATTTTTATATTATAGAGATAATAAAAATATGATTTTTATATTATAGAGATAATAAAAATATGATTTTTATTGTTTTAAAGGCGATGTAAAAATATAATTTTTATTATATATAAAGCGCTGTTAAAATATAATTTTTGGTATAGAAAGAAGCATTGTAAAAATATATGATTTTTATATAGGAAGTGCCATTGTAAAAATGTGATTTTTAAAAATAAATATCATATTAAAAATGCGATTTTTTACTATGAACAACGGGAAAAGATTGCATTGGAACTTTGGGCAAATCTGAACCGTTCAGAAATAAAGAGTGGAGGAGTGGAACCTACGGTGAGAACTCCTCACCATATTTTCTTATACAGTTATTTATTTTTATAACTGTATATATGAACTGCTCCCCGTCATCCACAAATCGTGGACAACTTGTTTGATTGTTTGGTTTGATTGATTATATTATTTGGTTGAATTTGGTTTATTGGGTGAAATGAATTGATTAGAATTGTTATGTGTGTATGGCGCAAGCAAATATCAGAAGAGGGGTAATGCTAGATATTACCCGATTTTGATATCGCGCCGTTATGCCGCCAAAATTTTCTAAAATATGTCAAAACAATAAAAATATCATTTTTATTGTGTAAATGAATTGAATAAATATTTTATCATTAAAAATATAATTTTTAACGTGTATATGAATAAAACAAATATTCATTTACAATTCAGACGATTTGTTTATGTACACCCATTTGACTAATATGATTAGGACGATAAATTTTACACATCGTCCAATTGCACAAATAAAATTCATTATTTGTTGATTGAAACCCCGCACAGTTATTGGGATGATATATGACATACACTAGTCCCAATAATTAGCTGTATGTCAATCGATTGGTTGACAGACTGTTATAAGTGTTAAATATTTATATTTGATGCTTATGCAGTGTAGAATGCACTCTAGATGATGGTTGACTGTGTTTGATTGTTGTTGTATATATGCGTGTATGAAATCCATATAAATTACATTATATGGTAATTGACTGTGTCTGATTCCAGTTCAGAAAGAATAAATATTTTAAAATAACAAATATTTTAAAATAATATTCGGTAAAAGATCAAAATTTGATTTTGATGCCCGATTTGGGATGGACATGAATATATTTCAATATATAAAGCCGTGTTGATTAAATGTGCGCCATTTTGACGTGAACGATATTTATATCGATTTTATTCATTTTTATAATGAATATCGAAAAGGAATTGATTTCAAAATGTAATGTTTTGAAAATATTATCATTTATATATCGATGATATGGAATATTCAGTTTTGATTTGAAATTGAATATGAAGTTGAAATCATTTAGAAAACAATTTATAAAATACGTTTTGAAAGGAAATCGACGAAATATATATAATATATATTAAATATATATATAATGACCTGAATAGAACGCGCCGCTCTGCGGCAGTTCGCGAATTTCGATCATTGATTTCGAATGGACATTATGGGAGATCCGACCGTCGGATTCTCCTAAAACCGGAAACGTTAGATTCATATCGAAAAGAGCTTTCTAATGAATATTAAAGATTTGAAATCTAATGAATGGATTTGGAGTTATGTCCAAATCAAATTTGGAAAAGGTCACTGTAAGTGCAGTTCGATGGCCGTTTATGGAAATCGACTGTACGGGCCTTGATAAAATTATTAAAAATATCAATAATTTGTGTAAAATCATAACAAATGATTTGGAAAGAATTGGGATGAAAAATTCCATATTTGAAAAGATAAAAATATATTTTTATCTAAATGAACTAGTTATGAACTCGAATTATGAAATCCAATATTTTTAAATAAATAAATTGGATTTGAAATGGTTTTAAAAATAACCAGAATTACCAATATATGAATTGGAATGAATTTTAATCGAAATTATCTTCGGAATATTTCGATATTGGATTCCGTGATTATACGGATATTGTGGAGTAATTTGGAAGATATATATATATATCGTTATTCCAATACAGTATTTGTTTATTCCATAATTTGATATTGAATATAAGCCGATATATTTTCTATTCAGAGCCTTGTATTTAATATCAAATGTGATTTTGGGTTTTTCGTGAATGGTGTCTTCATTAACACTGTTCTTGAACCCAGTTGAGAAAAAATTAAATCTTTTTATTTAAATTTAATGAAGTATACCAATTAATTAATATTTAATTGGAATTGAATTGAAATTATGTCTTTGGGTTTATCGTGAATGGTGTTTTAAATAACACTTGTTCTTTAACCCGATTAATAGTGGAATGAGATTTTGGGTTGTCGTGAATGGTATCTTTAATAATACTGTTCTTAGACCCAATGGAGTTAAGAAAATCAAAAACTAACTGGAGATTAGTTAAGTTGAATGGTTTCCTGGGTATTGATCTGATGTTGATTTCGGCCTTCGGGGTTAATACTTAGGGAATTGTTCACTTGCTAATTTACGGTTAACGGCTGATGGAATGGAATGTGATTTTGGGTTTATCGTGAACCGTGTTTTAAATGATATTGGTTCTTTAACCCAGTTAAAGACAGAATATGATTTCCCAAGTTAAACAATCGTTAATATTGATTTTTGGGAAGATTAAAACCAAGTGGAGTTTTAATGCATCTTTAATTAGATTGAAATGATCGAGAATGGAGTATCACCAGTTTTGCTCTAGGCGATAGTTAAATCTTTGATTAGATTTGAACGTGAAATGGTAATTGGATTTACCGATAACACTGTGGTGTTAGATATGAAGTATTACCAGTTTTGCTTCCTGGGATGAATAGGTTGGGATTGGGAAATTAAACAAATGATTACTTTGGTAAGGTTCGTTAATCCCAACTAGTTTGGATAAACCACAATTTGGTTTGAATTGATATCCAAAGGAAGATTAAAGAATAAATTTAAAGGATTTATCTTTGATAAAATTAATGGGAACCTTTCCCAAAGTATAAGAATATTTGAATAAAGGAATATTCTGGATTGGAATGAGGCATATGTTGTGTTTTTATAACACTTGTTTATTATATACGCGAGTTATTCAGAAAGACCGGTTTATCCCATTCTGAATAATTGATTCGACGATGTGTCGAGGATAAAGACGATGGTTGAAGACCAGAGGTCTTAACATCGTTTGGATGATTACTGATGTCTTGATTAGGCTGTACACCCAAGACAAGGTAATAAGTCGTGATCGTCTAGACGTAATTGGAGATCGACCGGATATGCGAGGGCCTCTCTCCTATATTGGACATACGGGATGAGGAATAAGGTGCCTCCGGTTTCGTTCAGACCCAAAATGAACTTGTAAATAGATGTGTGTCTGACATCGGATTTCATTATGTGTGATTGATAGACATCGGTTGCATAGCGTGAATTACCTATGTGGCATGCTGAGATGCAAATGACCAAGGCTTCTGTTGAAAAGCATAATCTTGTGGTTGATGATCAAAGCATGGCTTTAATATAGCATAGCTTTGTGTAGCGTTAATTCGCGAGCCTCACACCCCGGTGTGAACCAGAAATGGGAGAGGACTTCATGGAGGACATGCGTTTCCTTCTAGCTAGGAGTAGTGTAAGCGTTTTACTAGCCCTGCCATTTTACTTATGTGCATGATGGATTGTGAGGCGCCTCGGTTATATCGGTCGTTCCGGGGCCGATAGTTTGGTCGGGATATGACCAATTTACGCCCCATAGGGTGGGGAAACACATTAATCAGGCATTTTAATCCACTCTGTGTGGACCGGCCCTGACGATCCAAGGGCCCACCTGAGTCTGGGTCCTGAGACACGGGCTATAGTGTCTCGAAGCAGTAAGGACGATCCCTTTCCTTGGTTCACAGATGGAAATCCAACTTCCAATACGTGACAATTGCGGTTCTGGTAGTAGAGCCTAGTATTGGCGACATGATATATGGTACCCTTGCCGTCTAGGATTGATACATTTATATTTTAAGTTGTTTTATACACTATGCACTTATAATAGTATCAAATCATTTGTTTTAACGTACCAAGCATGTTTGGCTATTATAAGGGAAAACTCTATCCTCCGGCTTGCGTTGCATTGTGTGATGGGACCTGGGTCTTATAATAGCTTCATTTTTCCAAAAAGCATTGCGTTGTTTTGTTATATGCACTGGTATTCTTGGGAGGAAACCCGTTCTGTGTTATACGGCATGGTCCCTTGATATATCTAATTTTAAAGTGAAGTTTTAAATAACTGTTTGAGTTCTCACACCAGTCACATGACTGACCTGGAGTTTATTGTTTTAACCTAAACTCTGGGTGCCCCTATTTCCACATGAGCAGCTAGTAGTTTTGGTTTTGCAGATTTATATTCACAGGATCCTGGTTTACAGCTGGAATGATATTTGGAAAGCTCTGTATCCATATATTCCTTTCAGTTGTGTCTTGTATTATTTTCCGCTGCATTGTA
This sequence comes from Allium sativum, assembly GCA_030737875.1. Taxonomy (NCBI): domain Eukaryota; kingdom Viridiplantae; phylum Streptophyta; class Magnoliopsida; order Asparagales; family Amaryllidaceae; genus Allium; species Allium sativum. The sequence goes on along the minus strand of CM060918.1, from coordinate 336,380,345 downwards.
ATTTGTAAATCTGTGATATTTTTCTGATGTATAATATTTATTCATACTCTGTATATTCTTGTATTCTGATGAAAATGTTGTAATAACTAATGAAATATTCTTCTGTTTTTGTTCTGATTTGTGTGTTCTCAAAGTCAATCCGGGCTTTCCTCCACAGGGAAGTTCGGGCCGCTTCAATAAAATAGCCTCTTCTATAATATCAATTCCATTGCACAACGAATTGAGCCTGATTTGCACTCAAGTTAAAAAAATTGTACTACTCTTTTGTGTTGTAATAAAAATTCAATGAAGATAAGGGAGTTTTTGAGAAAGAGAGCAAAGACAAAAGATTGTTATAATGCTTTATCTATCCTATTCCTTATATAGAGAGAAGAAAAGATTAACATTAGCTAGGTTAGTGGGAGGAAAATTGGATCGCAATTAGTAACATATTAAATAAAAGAAACGTTCAAAAAGAGTTGCAATTTTTAAAATGTAAATTGCATACGTTTCAAAAGAGATGAATGATGATAAATCTTAATCGCTTATCATTCATAGCAATATTTTAATACATTTTTTTGTAACAGCTCCATAAAAGGTCACATATATATTTGACCGTTGTGCTAGTGTGACTGTTCAATCACAATAATGGCTCATATATATATATATATATATATATATATATATATTACCATTATAACTTTCAACGACTCTATTGCATATATTGCTCAATAATAAATTTTTGGTAACTGCAATTAATTTTTAAATAAATTCATTACATTTATAAAACATTTCCAACACTTGCTATACACAAATTTCCTTGTCCTTAATCATCAACCAATAAGAAGGTAGTATATCGGGCTATTACAAGTGATAATCGAACTTCCATTTTGTTTTCCAGCCATAAGGAACAAAAACTAAGTTAAACTGCTCTGTTACTCTACTTAGAAGATTAATATTGTGATAAAAAAAATGAAATCCACTTCTGGCTAACAATTGTTAAAACATATATAAGTGATAACTGTACAAGGATGATTATAATGTTGGACTTGTGTTATTGGTCGATAATCACCAAAATCAAACAAATTGGGTATCACTACAGAAAAATTATATCAATATTTAATCTTCATATACCAACATAACCGAAGGAAAAGAAACCAATTAAAAAATATACGAGTGAGAGCATTAAATTTGAACTAACATAGTAGTTATTGCATCATATATACATGGTAAGATTATATTTTTGAGCTTTCATTAAGTTGGTAATCATTGAAATTTGACTAACCGCGATTAAAGTTGTTTGGCATAAAAAAATTATCTGAGCTTGTATTATTGGAATATATTAAGAATAGAAATGAAATACGATAATGTGATAATTTATTTCAGCATTATATGTTTGTGACCTCGTGACCACAGTTGCTCGTGCATATACTATTAGTACCAATGATTTAAATAGAGACATTATCAAATATTTTACATAATATATTGATAATAAGTCAAATCCTTAACTCTCCTAATCAACGCATATGAAATCGAAACATGAACGAAATCGTGCCATAAAGTAAAATAGTAAAAAAATGATATAAAGGGAGTATCAAATTTTCCACACAATATATTGGTAATAAGTCAAATCCTAACTCTCCTAATCAAAGTATACAAAATCTAAATACGAATGAAGTTGTGTCATAAAGTAAAACAAAAAAAAAATATGATATAAACTTTTGCTAAATCCTCTGCAATACGCTGAGAATGCATTTTATTGGAAAAATAGTTATAAAAATATTTTTCATCAATTAAAACAAATATAAAAGGATCAAAAATCGTTCTATCCAAATAATGTAGAAAGTAATAACCCCACATTAGCAAATCCTCTTCAGGACCCTGCGCACACAACTAACGGTGTGGTATGTTTTCATGAACAAAAATTTCAAAAGTTCAAAAAAAAAAATACTAAACTCATTTTCCTTTACTACTTTATTTCTCACTGCAAATATGGCTTTACGTGAAGAATCAATACATAAAAGAATGTGATCTTTTCATGCACTTTTTATTATAAAATAATATCAGTATAGATCAAGAATTTAAAATTATAAAGTTAACAATGAACTTCTCACCCCTCTATTAGCAAGTGCAATAGCAAATTGCCTCATTCTCTATGATCCATGATAAAGGAGACCACATATACCCCAAAATCTTAAAAAATCTACTTTCTTACAAATATAACAATAGCAATCCAGCTGATGTGATTTCTTACAAAAAACAATAGGATTCTGCAAAAAATAAACCTAAGACTTACCTTCTACTCCTCTAGCTTGTTGTGGCCAAATACTGTGACTTTCACGTACTGCCTCGCTTGTGAGTCCACCTGTTGCATCTCGAATTGTCAAACGTTTTTCTATAGGAATATTTCCTAAAACAAACAAAACCCATAAAGTAAATATTATAAATGTTGTTAGTTAACATAAGTAATAATATAGCAGTAAAACTTATTGTACAAAATTTTGAACAAAATATACCCATTGTCTAAAACTAAAAACAACATAAAATTATAACTAATTTATGAAGAAGATTTTTTTCTAGTATCTTTCCGCCAGTAGATTATTGTTGATCAATTGGTTGTTATAGTCAATCGTAAATAAATAACTAGAACTATGAGGCAATAAGATCACTTTGAGATTCAATATTCTCAGCAGGAGATGGAAAATTAACAACTCGATGTAGGGAAGCAAGTAGCTAGACAAAAGAAAAAGGTAGATTATTTAAAATCATTGAATATTGTTGTAAATCTCATAAACTGGTTGACAAATTTCAGACATGAAAATGGATATATTGCAAATTAAACATGTAGGAGAAGGAAGAAACTACGTTGTGTTACCTGGCTTGCCATCGTCGTTTGAGTACCTATTATCTAACTTAACAGAAGAAGCGGTGTAATTGGGGATCGATAATTTAGGGTTGCTATCTGCTCCAATCGGTTGGTAGAGGGGGATACAGAGAACCAGATGTAGGGGGCGAAGCGTGAAAGATTATGGAAAGGAAGGTGGTGCGTTAAACAAGTTGGGGAAAGTAGGAAATGCCAAAAGGTGGTGCGTTAAACAAATTGGGGAAAGTAAGAAATGCCGCATGGTGGTTGTTGATTTTGCACTGACCAACAGCTTAAGGTTCTAATGGTCAGACTGGCATAAAATGAATCGAGGTAGAGAATAAAAAGAAAGATAGAACAATGCAGAGAGGTAGTACTTTGAGATTGGAAACGGACACAAGGACACATTAGCAAACTAACCTCTTCTTTTACTGTTTAAACAATAGATTTTCATCGGTTTCACATATAATTGGTGCAAATAAAGGTTTTCCCCCCGGTTTTCAATTAAAACCGAATAACTTTTTTTCTTATTCTATTGCGTTTTCTATATCAATTGCACCGTTTGTTATCTTAGAACCGGAGCAAAATATAGTATTTGCTTCGGTTTTTGCCGCAACCAGTGCAAATGAGGCAAAATAATAGGTACGATTTGTAGTAGTGAGTATCTATAATTGATTCTGGTTAGTTTTCAGCTAGAGAGTGGTTAAATGACGACAACGGTGAGAATTCGTGAAAACAAGCTACTATGGTTGTTAAATACCAATGGGCTGATATCATTGTGGTGGTTGATCACTGTAGGGACCAATTTCAGATTTTTTTTTTTTAGCTATAGGCTGATATTAATTATGGTGGTTAATCATTGAAGCTCTTTTCTTTTGAATTTTGTATCTTTTCATATATGTACCCCTTCTATTTTGTACAAGAAAAGTAAATAACCAATTACCGTGTCGCCATGCCGTAAACGAGCTGAAGAGCTTAAAATACAAAAAAAAAAGTCATTCGTCAAAGAATCAAAAAAGGAGTTGAAAGAAGAACTTGAAAGTAGCAATGAAGATGAATCAAGAGATAAAGTTCCAAATGGTGATGGTTCAGATGCCGATGATGGTTCAAATGGTGAACCAATTGAGAATTAATCAAGTAGGGACACTTCGAACAAGGAGGATGGGTTGGATGTCCAAGAATAAGAAACATCTACCAAATTGGTAATTACCAGTCCAGGTAGTTATAAAGAAATTGAAGTTGGACATTCTTCGTCGGGAATCAACGAACCACTCCATAAAAGTTTTAACATGCATATTGCATATGGAACTTGGAATAAGCATGAGGTACACGTACTGTAATAAAAATTACTTAATTTATATATGCTAAATTGTGATATTTTTTTTGTTTTACAAGAGAGAGAGCTATTGAAATGCATTTCTTATTGGATTATTAAAAAATAAGTTTAACAGAATCACTAAGTAATGATGTGAAAAAGGCTAAAAATTGTGGTTTGTATAATTTAGTGCAGTATACATATAAGCATGTTGATTATGTAATAATATCTGCTTTCATTGAAAGACGACGTCCAAAAATCAATTCTATTCATACATCATTTAAAGCCCATAAAATGTTGTATATGACTGAATGATAATCAGTATAAGGTTGCATACAATAATTGTTTTTGATATGCCAAAAATTAGCAGGACCATGTATTGTTTTGAAATCAAGATTACCATTAGTAGCTAAACCTTAGGATTGTACTGCTGAATACAAGTCTTGATACTTGAAAAATATCACATCCTAAAGTTCAAGGTTTGGAGATAAGACAAAGTTATAATATAAAAGTTGATGTTATTGATAAATCAGTAATGCTTATTTTAGAATATTATATTTTTTTCTATCGCATAATTGTATTCTAAATATTTTAACTGCAGATATTGATCATCAGTACTGTTGTGGAATGCTTTTGCGAAATATAAATGTGGCGCTACTTAGTGGCAAAGTTATTGGAAGTGGAGTGAGCAGTTGTGCATGGGTTGGAGAGCTTGGAATGAACTAGATAAAAGAGAGACACATAAGAAAATCTTGAATGATCTGATGGATTAACCACACTCTTATTAATTTATTTTGACGTGTATTGAACTTATGATATATGAACTCATGGTGTAATGGTTAGCCAGGTTATGATTCAAATTCGTAATGTACTAACTTCAGATATTTTGATGTATAAACAGTGTGCGAATCATTGCTTGAGTATAGTACAAATCTCATATATACGGGTATTATACATACATACATATGCATATATGTATGTGTATGTATGTATATACACACACACATACATACATATAGGATCAAGAGCACCCCCAAATAGTGCAACATCGCTTTATCCACTTGATTTTCACCACAAATTCAGCTTTCTCTCTCCTTATATTGACTCTGTCCATCCACTAGCTTATTTTACTATAAATTAGTAATGGAAATAAGAGGCTAAAGGGTGATCCATTTTTTAGGCATTGATGAATGCTCCTTATATGTTTGTGTGCGCACGTGTGTGTGTGTGTGTATGTATGAACATTGTACACGTGTACGTATGAACATTGTGCAAACCATTGCTCGAATGTAATATAAATACAATATATAAGTGTGACGACCTAGGAAATTCGACGCTCGAATTTCACTAAAAATACACAAACTCTTATAACTTGCCGGAACTCAAGTATTGAAAACACCAGATAGTTAATGAAAGAAAATAGAGGGTGAGATAAGAAAGAAATATTATAATAGAAAAAGAAGGAGAACACAACAACATCAGAATCTCACATCACATCGGAATAAAATATAATTGAAATAAAACTTTATTGAGTGCTTTAAAATAAAACTCACAATCATTAGAGTATATCAACACATCTGGACAGTTATAATACTCTGTCCTCATGTACAACACATGGCGGAATAAATACTAGATATCATACGTCTGAACTCCTCCAGCACGTTTTCTGAAATTCACAACGTCCAAAACCTGAACCTGAAAAACCTGGTCTAACCCGAGCAATTACAAACGCCGGATCAATCTGGTGAACCAGAGTGAGAAAACTCGTTAAGTTTATAAACATCACAAAACTTTATTTTAAAGTCAAACCATTTCTCTTTGAAATCATAGCTTATTCTGATATTATAATAGTGTCTAAACACAAATAAATATCAACCCAGCGGAACACTTGCATCTCATGCTCCACATATATAGTATACAATCAAAACCGCGGGCTCTTATTGGAGATTGGATTTCCAACTATGACAAGGTATGGAACCACCTTATGATAGTGTATCTCTAGAGGCGAATATACTGGGTTCAACAAGATCATCTTGCAACCCAGCCACACATGACCGACCACTCATTTCGCTTGAGTGTATCGAATGTATATCACCAACGGTTGGGAGTTACCCTACCATTTTCCGAAAAGGGACATCATCAAAATAGATTAAAGAAGGAAATGAATTATATATGGATAGGTGATTATATACCCTACTTGGGAGCTACCCACTTAGCCATGCTACCTGCCCGATTTTTGTCATTTCCCAATTGTAGAGACTTGAGGTTTAACACTACCTTTAGAACATCATATCACCATTCACTTTGAATGCCACATCGTCAGATCCGCCAGATCACTAATTTACATCCATAAAAATATTCTGGGAATTAAGCTAAGAGAAGAATCTTCTCCGCAACCAACAGAGATATGTTCGTAGAAATCAATATACGTGACTCTTAAGAAATACTCTGTCAGACATCTTTCCATGCAAGTCATCCAGGAATAGGATGAACCGAAGGTACCCTCCTAGTACATCCTGAGTATTACCCTAGATCTCAGTAGCGAGTAGTCCTTGCAAATCCGTAGATTTCAACCATGATAGAACCCCAATATATCTCCGGGTCGAACCAGAGATTTTAAGTGGTTCTTCCATTTTATTAAGATCTATGGTCTTCAAATGCTCCATTTCGATTGGCATCCAATATCTTATACAATTTCGTATTTTGCTAGTCGAAATGGTATTAAAATATAAATTTGATACCGGTCTTTCCATACCAACAATCGTGTTGGCCAGATTTGGTAGTTGGTTATTTAACTATCAAATAAACAAAAATTCAATCATAAAATAAAAATACATTTACTGGTTTAGTAGTTAGCATCATTTGGCTTATTTAGTTAAAAATATTCGTTTAATAAATTTCAAAATCTTTTATTAATTTGAATATAGCTTTTCACTTCTTATTTGAATATAAGTATATCCTCGAAACAATTTCCTCTTAACACTTAACAATATCTAATTTCTCCATTAATTATCATTTTCACCACATTATTCATTATCTAAAACTGGAAAACTAGTTTAACTTATTGTTTGTAAAATAATCATTTCGAAAATATCTTTTGTTCTCTTTGCTTGAAAACAATAATCGTCACTTATTTATTTAGAATAAACTCATTCTAAAACTTATCTCCTTACTCTAAAAATATCATTATATTTTCACGAATCTCCTTTTATTTCCTTTACATTGGAAATATTATTTTATATTCTCAATTCTTTTCCTTTCCGTTACATTGGAAATCCCATTATATATACTTCGACCTTCTATTAACCTTAGAAATATCTATTTATTTCTAATCCATGTATTTCTGTACTTTAACCCTCATTAGTTCCTGACCGTAAATTGGTAAGAGAATAGTTTCCTAAGTATTAACCCCAAAGACCGAAATCAACATAAGATTAACACTCTGAAAATTACTCAACTCAACTAATCTCTGGTTAGGTTCCAATTCTTTAAATTCTTATCTTAACTCCTCATTAAACCATTTTATTCACTTATTATCCATTCGACCATTTTTTGAAAATATCATTTCAATTCTATTTGTTCCACTTAATCTCGTTACTAAATATCGTCCATTTAAAATCGACATTTTAACTCCACGTCTCTTTTATAATCTTATTTAACAGTTTTAATATAAATCATTTTTATATCTCGATTTATTTTTACTTAATTTCAATGTTAAGCAAACATTTCATTTAAGCTATCATTTCCGCTTAAATTTCTTTATAACTTCATTCCCAAAAACTAGGTTTTAAATATATACCCGATTATAAACTCTTTTAATCATTTTAATTATATTTCATTATACTTTCGATTACTTAAATCATTTTCCTTTAAAAACTAATCTCTTAAATTAAAAGAATAAATTTGCTTCAGCATTAACTACCGCAAATTTAGTTAACTACTTTATTAGCTAAAATAAATAATAAATTTACTTTAAAAGTCTTATAAAAAAATTTAAACAACTCTTCATTACTATTCCATTTGATTAATTAAAAGTAAATTAATCAAATAACCAATTCCAAATAAAATATTTGGATTAGTCAAACTCATCCCATGAATATCTCGTTAATCAATTCCAATTAATACATCCTTTAAATTAAATAATAATATAAATAATTTAAATATCCCCATTTAATTGTTTCTAAGAACAATTAATCCAACCCTTAACCGTTCGGTTAATTTCTACTTATCTGCTTATAAAATCTTATTAACAAAAGAATTTGCGTTATAAAACCATTTAAAAATTACCTATACTTAACTAATAAATAATAAATATTTATTTCCTTTTTAATAAATTTCCATTCCAAATAATAGAATTAAAAATCTATTTTCAGTTATAAAATAAATTTTATATATAACCTCATTCCAGTCGATTTACCCGATGGTAAATCTATATCTATAAAACGATTGATTTTAAGCCACTTGATACCAATTACCTAACCAATACCGCTCATTTATTAAAAATACATAGCCATTGAATTCCAATCAACAACTAAATCAATTTGTCAAATCCATATTGGGTAAACAGTTCATATAATGGTCATACGAAAATAATATTAAATTTGAGGAATATAGTTGGATCTCTACATCCAAATACGTTATCTCAAATAATATTATCCAATTTAATAAACATATATAATATTGAATAAACAATCAATAACAATAATTCAAGCACTCATATTTAAATTCAATACGTTTATATTATTATAAACGTAACCAACAAGCTAAGTTACCTCATAAGGAAATAATCATTAAAAATAACTATTGGTTCAAATTAAATTAAATGAATGTTTAATTTAATCACTTTAGTTCAACACACACTATATAATAAACAAGCGCTATTATAATTTCTCACTAATTATTGTTTTATTCTTTGTTTACCCGCCTCCCCACGTATGCTTTATAGTCCAACGAACCCAACTATATTCATACCGATAACACCACGAACCTAGAAAATCACTCATGCAGCTCCAACTACTTTATATTGTTCAAGCAAATGCCCAATTGTTTTCAACTAGATTGTGCCCCGTTTCCTTGTTTAATCCATCTGCTTCAAGCATCATGCCTTCGTTACCAGTTTGCTTTTGAATGCCACTTCATAGAAACTACTTCATGTACGTACAACTTTACAAAAGCTACTTGGTGCGTAATTTCTCCGTCCCCTTTTTTAAACAAACTTCCCCAGGCCGTCTTCTTCTTCTTTGTTAACAACACAACACCTTCCTCGACCTCAGTTCAAGCCGTCGCACCCTTTCTTCGATCGCCATACCACCCATCGGAGACCGCTACCCTCTGTGCCTTCGCCTGCACGACCCAAACCACCATTCACATGCCATTTGATTACTCCATTCTCCAGCAGTTCGCCACCAAACACTGCGGCTTCAAGTAAGAAATCCGACCACACCCAAGCACGAGAGTTTATCACATTCGATCAGTATGCTGATCTTGAGGAGAAGGAACTAACTGATGTTGGAAGCTTTTTTTTTTTTTTCACCGTTTGGTGTACCGTAGCTTTGCTACGATGGTTTCTTGCAAATTATTATTCATTTATGCGTGCAAATACTGCCTCTTCAGTAACTCTTATTTAGTTGTCATTTTCGGTAGTTGTACCCTTGCAAATATTATGTTTGCTAAATTTCTTTTTTTTCATAATCTAGCAGCACATGGATGACACACTAATGTATGTTGAAGCTTACGATTATGTTTGGCATTTTCTACTGTAACATTACAATTTTCTTTTGCACTATATGCATTCATGATGAAAAATGACAACTACGCTTCCTAGCAGAAATATCTCGATGGCCCTTTACATTTTTTTTTTTTTTTCTTGTTTGGAAACAATGGCTGAGTCGCGGACCAGATCGCTCTCTTGAAGACGATTCGGCGATCTGGTCGGTGGTGCAAAACCAGTTCGTACTTCCGCCGCCGCCTCTAGGATAAAACAGCCTCTCTCTGATTAATAACTGATCTGCTTTGCACAAACAAATCAGTGCAGATTTGCACTTTTTGATTTTACTGCTCGAAAATGTCTTAAGATTATTTTAATGGCGGAGAAAGAGAATGCAGAATTTTTTCTATGTATAGATCTCGTCTAATCTAATGATAATATATAGACGGGGATCAGGGTATTCGAAAAATCTGGTCAGTGGAGGAAAATCGGATCTGCGAAAATACTTGGTCAAAGTTTTACCGCGTCATATAAAAATCGGTTCAGAAATTATTTTCCTGATTTAAAAACTGGTTCGAAAATAGCAGTGTTTTCTGGACCAAAAATATAAGTGTCTACACCACATAGCCAGGGCCCAAAGCCCGAGCCCGAGCCCGAGCCCGAACCGAGCCGAGCCGGGCCGGGTCGAGTCGGTCGGTCGGGCGCGCGCGTGTGTGGTGGTCATGATGCATGGGCTCCCTCCTCACAACAAAGCATGCATTGGGAGCCCAAGGCCCCATCAAAGCTTCTTAGAAACAAGTATATAAGCTTGCCTCTTCCATATAATCCCATGATGTGGGACTATTCACAAATAGGAGCCATCATACACTTATTTCATGTTTTAAATAATTCACAATATTTCCAACAATCCCCCACTTGAATTTTTTAAAATATTATCGAGCAGTTTCTAAACACATAAGACTGTGCATAAACAAAGGTGTCATCCGACTTGAACCTTTGCGTAGTGAATAAGATTCAGTTTTTACTAGAGTGACACGTAGTCTTGAACTCTATTCCTGACATCAAACCACACACAATCTTTTCCATAGTGCAATCAAATAAGCCCGTGCGTTTATGGCCATGCACGTCTATCCCAGTTTAGTGAACGCTCTAGAAGTTCTGCCCAAAACTCCATAGGAAACGGCCACATTTCCACATTCACATAGGTGAGTCTATCAAGAGTACTCCTGAAGGTAGGTACTCCACTCCAAATAGAGTATAGATCTCATTAAGAGTTTCTATTAACTCATCCTCTAATCACTTCAGGAATACATGCTTCTTAATATATAAATTTAGCATGTTCATCTACTATCACTACACAACTTGTTTTTACCCATTGAACCTAGTTCTTGGGATCTCCAGTCATTTAGGTCGGGTTACCATTGTGCGTGATTCCACTATCTCAGGCAGTAGTCCCATTCTTTTAGAATTATTAGGGACTTTCTTTCTGGTCAGTCCTTTCGTCAAAGGATCTGCCAAATTATCATCACTTTATATGTGATGTCCTCTAACAATACTGTGTATACGACTTTCATTTCTTACCGTTGTAATATCGGTTCTGTTTTTCTTTCAATAGTCGTCAAATTTTTCATCACTATATATGTGATGTTCTTTTTCAGTATTGAGCTTACGACGTCGTTTTCTATCGTTGTTATAACGGTTCTATACTTTTTGTAATAGCCGCGGAACTATCACAATCGATTACACTACTGGTGTCTATTTTTCCTTTATAGGGATCTCAAATAGCAGATTTCTTTAGTTCTCTGCTTCTTAACTAGTTGTAGCTAGTGCTATTATCTCAGTCACTATAGTATACTGAGTCAAGATATTCTGTTTCTTAGATTTCCAAGAAACAGTTCTTCCAGCAATGCTAAATATATAGCCACTGGTCGCAATAGAATCATCTGATAAAATATTCCAGTCAGCATCGGAATATCTTTCAAGTACAGCTTGAAACTTTTCATAATGTAATCCAAGGTTCATGGTTCGTTTAAGGTATCTCATGACCCTTTCAATATCATGTCAATGCTTTATACTAGGTCTACTGATAAACCTGCACAATTATCCCACGACATAGGCAATGTCGGGTCTAGTACAATCAATGGCATGCCGATGATGCTCGCATAATCAGACTGTCTTACACCTTCATCAGTGTTCTTAAATAACTTTACACTGTGATCATATAGGGTATTTGCATATTTACAGTCTAAACAATTGTATTTCTTTAGAATCTTCTCAATATAATAAGATTGATCCAAAGAAATTCTCTTTTCTGACCTAGTAATTTTAATACCAAGGATTACACTCGTCTCACCTAGATCTTTCATATCAAAATTGGCACTCAATAAGGATTTGACTAAATTTATGACATGAATATTTGACCCAAAAAGAGTAGGTCATCTGCATAAAGGCATATAATAGTGCAAATGTCATTCTCAGATTTGTTATAAATGCATTTGTCACTTTCATTAACTTTAAAACCATGTGAATTGATTAAAGTTATCAAATTTTCATGCCATTGTTTAGATGCTTGTTTTAAACCATATAATGATTTATCTAATTTGCATACTATATGTTCTTGACCATGTACTACAAATCCTTCGGGCTGGTCCATATAAATTTCTTCGTCTAATTCACCGTTTAAAAAAAACGGTTTTAACATCCATTTGGTGTCTTAGTAAATTATAAATGCAAGGAAGTGAAATTAATACCTGAATGGATGTTATTCTAGTCACATGTGAGAAATTGTCGAAGAAATGTATATTTTCTTTTTATTTAAAACCTTTAGCTACTGATCGTCCTTTATATTTATTAACAGTGCCATCAGGTTTTAATTTTCCTTTAAATACTCATTTACACCCTATAGATTTACAACCAGAGAGTAAATCTGTCAAATGCCAAGTCTTATTGGATTCTAGAGAATCCATCTCATCATTTATAGCCTCTCGCCAAAAAATCGGCGTTTTAAATAAAATAAGGCCTCTTGGAGGTTTAAGTGATCCTCCTCTATAGTAAAAGCACAAAAATCCGAACCAAAATTTTTTTATGGTTCTCGCTCTTTTACTTCTTCTAGGTTCAACTTCAGAACTTTTATTAAGTTCTGTTCTAATAGGCATAATTGATGTGCCCCCACTATTCCTTAATTTAAAAGGAAATTTCGTTTCATAAAAAAATGGCATTATTTGATTCAGATTATATTATGTGTATTTAGATCATAAATCCTGTATGCTTTGCTATTAACAGCATAGCTAATAAATACACATTCGTATGATTTTCTTTGCCAATTTTATTCTCTTAGGGTCTGGAATGTGAATATATGTTAAACAACCCCAAGTTCTAAAGTATGATATATTGTATTTATATTTCTTTAAAATTTCATAATGCAAAATTTTATTCTTGGATTTGGGAATTCTTTTCGGAAAATAGCATACAGTCTATAAAATATCCCCCCACTAATGTTATGCTACACCAAAATTTAATAAAAATGACAATTACTAATTCAGTAAAGGTCCTATTTTTTTTTTCAGCTTTACCGTTCATTTCATGTGAATATGGTGCAGTTCTCTTATGTACAATATATCTCATAAAAAATCCAGAATAGAATTAGATTCATATTCTGTTCCTCTATCACTACGTAGTCTCTTAATCTTCTTATTAACTTGATTCTCAAATTTCAGTTTTGAATGTTTTAAACATGTCAAATGCATCTCATCTTTTAAGAATCATTGTCTTTCTAATTATAATCTTTATTTCCACATTACCAATCTCTATAGCTTTAGTGGTGCGAGGATCTCACAACACACTTTATGATCATCAACAACCATGTATATTGTGAATATATCACAATCATAGCAGACACGGCGAGAAACACCAATGTCTACCCACCAACCATCTAATCCACCAAAAGGTGAATCTCAGTAATCATAGCCGTTAGAGTCTTCTTATTCAGGTTTGCCTGCGGTGCAGGGCCTTACCTGTTCCTACACTTTCGTGTCATATGATCTGGTTTTTCACAGTTGTAACATAGAAACAACTGTCCAGAATCACTCTTTTGGGTTGGTTGCTGTTATCCTTTATGGTTTCCTTACGGATTCCCATTCTATTCTATACTGACTGGTCGTGGAAGCTTATTAATGTTAAAGATGTTCATATGTTTGAGAATTCATATTTTATTGTATAGAAAAATATACGTAAACTCAGAAACTAACGTAAGTGAATCTCATAAAATATTATTTTCTGCATTTTCGAAAAAAATTCAGCATGTTCTTTTGGTTTGGCTCAAGGAGTCACAATTTACATGCTGTCCTCCATATTAGGCTACAATGTAGTCTAACTCATGTAGAAATATTGAATACATATGTATGCAACAAAGATGTTCTATATTCTATCTTTTCACTTGTATGCATATAAACTATGTCAATTTATTTGATGCAAAAAACCTATTCATCCAATTAATGTCGATTCTTAAGGACATTATCAAATAACATACACATTCTATTAATGTTAATTTTAATGACATTTTCATATAATCATATGTATTTCAGTAATGCCAAAATTTTAATGACATTTTCAACATAATTATGCACTTAAATAATGTCAATTTATAATAAAAACATTTTCACTATTTGCATTCAAATAGTGCCTCCTCTAATGACACTTTCAAAATAAAACTCATTAAATCATATGATTTAGGTCAAAATAGATCTGAAATAATCAGCTGAAAAGAAAGGCGAAAACAGAACCTGAGCATGTAGATCCATGGTCCACATTTCAGATTTCATCGCGTTCAATCGTTGCAAAGTGATTTCAGTCGTTCGATATGCCTGGCCACGGCGATGATGCGGCATCCAGCAGCAGCGAGATCTGTTACAATGGCTGATGACGCGCCAATGATCATCACGACTGTTCCATCCAGATCATTTTAGTGTCCTTCCATTGATTAATTGTCTGTAGGGTAGCAATCGCCTCCATCTAGGACTGCAACGAAGCCATTGTTTCTTTTCGTCTTCAAATTGTTGGGAAACAATGGCTGAGTCGCGGACCAGGTCGCTCTCTTGAAGACGATTCGGCGATCTGGTCGGTGGTGCAAAACCAGTTCGTACTTCCGCCGCCGCCTCTAGGATAAAACAGCCTCTCTCTGATTAATAACTGATCTGCTTTGCACAAACAAATCAGTGCAGATTTGCACTTTTTGATTTTACTGCTCGAAAATTTCTTAAAATTATTTTAATGGCGGAGAAAGAGAACGCAGAATTTTTTCTATGTATAGATCTCGTCTAATCTAATGATAATATATAGACGGGGATCAGGGTATTCGAAAAATCTGGTCAGTGGAGGAAAATCGGATCTGCGAAAAACTTTGACCCTACACCACATAGCCAGGGCCCAAAGCCCAAAGCCCGAGCCCGAGACCGAACCGAACCGAGCCGAGCCGAGCCGGGCCGGGTCGGGTCGGGTCGAGTCGGTCGGTCGGGCGCGCGCGTGTGTGGTGGTCATGATGCATGGGCTCTCTCCTCACAACAAAGCATGCATTGGGAGCCCAAGGCCCCATCAAAGCTTCTTAGAAACAAGTATATAAGCTTGCCTCTTCCATATAATCCCATGATGTGGGACTATTCACAAATAGGAGCCATCATACACTTATTTCATGTTTTAAATAATTCACAATATTTCCAACATTTCTTCATTATTAAAGTTGAGGTTTCGATAAGTGCCCTTCTTTCTCAGTCCAAATGCAGCCTTGGTTTTATCCCAAAAGTTAATTTATCTGATTTGATTATTACTACAATGGCGTTCAATAAGTTATGTTGCACTTTACACCAATGAATCAAGGCGCTACAAGAAATTAAAAAAACTGAAATTATAAACAACAAATATAAAAATGTTAAAACTGAATGCATTTCAGTTTTTTCAAGCATTCAATTTTTCAAATCTAAAAACTTACTTCATTCATTACAAAGTTATTTGTTATATCTTCAATATTTTAACCAATAACTGATTCATTCTTTTGAAGATTTATTTGACCTTCGACCATCATAACAACAATACTTTCTATCATATTTAACTTGTCAACCATTGCCTATAAAACAAATCTATCAAAAAAAGGTAAAGTAAGATCTAACGTCATGTCCTAAAATCATACAAAATGTATCTAGTGTTATATTTATTTCATTTTTCCTCTAAATTCAAAATAATGGTTAAAAAAAAAATCTCATTTGAAATTTCACTTTCTTAACTTTTCATTTCAATGTTCCCCTTCGTTGCTCTTTAGGGCTTCTCAACGACTAGGCCTTCGAAGTTGGGAGGCGACCGGTGTTTAAGGATCGAAGTTATGAACATGACATCGATGAATGGTCGTATGCAATGAAGATTTGGTTGCGATGCACGATCAGCAAAGAACTTTTGCGGTGAATGTGAAGCAGCCATAAAGAAGTGTATTTGAAAGTTTTATGGTTCAGGGGTAAACATGTTCGTCTTTCCTACTCGGTAATAAATCATTGAGCGAGAGATTAGGTGAATTAAATGGTTGAGTGATAGGTTAGGAGAAAAGATAACGTGGCATTAAAAAACGTGGTGAAAGTTGAGGAAAAGATGATACAAAGGAGGCTATCCAATGTGAAAAGCAATGGGTCTATTGCTTATGAAAAGCCAGTGAGATGGTATGAGGGATGCTGAATTTCACTTGGTTCAATCAGCTTCATGTTCTTTAGGTGGTAAATGTAACAATCCAAATTTCAGCAGGTCTGAATTTTTTGTAAAATGCTAAAATCTAAGTCCATTGAAACTCGAGTTGGTTTGTCTAGTATCCTGTAGAAAGACAGAGATCGAAAACTTCGCATAGACGTTGGATAAAAAAACGATGTCTTCATTTTTCAGGAGCGATGTTGATGACGGTGATGTCTAAAGTGCCAATTTATTTACATCGGTTAAAAAACGATGTTGAGGCAGCAGTAAGACATCATAAAATAATTAGTAAACGATGTATTAACCTTTTTTTTTGTTAATTTGCATGAACTGAATGTTGATAATGGCTTATTATCAGTCTTGAATTACTATAAGCATATCATGCAAGTAGTACAAAATGACTAGTACATCGTTTATGGTGGGAATAACTGTTTTAATATATATACACCATATCATTTCTTTCTAAAAGAATTGATGTCTATACAGAAATAGTTATCAGTTCATTTTCAATGAAATGATGTATGTGTGGCGTTTAGACATCATTTCCCTTTAAAGGAGGGATGTCTTTGTTCTGTTTATACACTGTTTTTGTTCTACATAACTGATGCATCAATAATTTTCCTGATATATGATATATGCCCTACCATAAAAATGCAATACCAATACCAAAAACAAAAATGCAATACCAATACCAAAAACAAAAATGCAATACCAATACCAAAAACAAAAATGCAATATTGGCTACAAATATTAAACAGAAAATATTCTTACATTCCATAAAACCATCCACTACAAACATTAAACAAGCACATGTTCTTATATTCCATAAAACCATTCACCACAAACATTAAACAAGCACATGTTTTTGTTCTAAATTACATTCCCTTCAGAGAAACACTAAACAAGATTTACAAGTGTTCTTCAATATAACCGAGTGCCTCATTACGCACCTTCAACTGGTTCATATGAGTTGGTTAGATCACTGCTAGTGATCAACCCTTATATACTGAATCAGAGATGAGCATGAGAAATAAGAACTCAAGGTACTAAATGGAACAATAATTAAATGATTTTGGTTTTAGTATGAATAAATATATGTATGAAATGTAAATTGAACGTCATAAGATTGTACTTCCTATGTGATACTCTTGTTGTGTGATTATGTAAACAAGCGACAACAGTTGGAGTTGATCGGGAGGTACATACAGATGACATATGGATAATCCAAGGCCATGGGCTAGCAGTAACTGCTATGGGAAACCACATATAAAACCTAAGAGTGACTCAAAGATGTGTTTTAACATACATTTATCCCTTGCATGTCAATCAACCAATGGGAGTAGGAGGTCCAAGTGACTGTTGTGCCATTTACTTAACCTAGAAGTAAAAATACACAGAATACAACATGGAGTCCATATCTTAGGCTAAAGGATATTTGGTGAATACTGGTGTATCTTTAGACTTTTTCTTGGTAGATGGTAATTTAGGTATATAACGTACTCTAAGGGGATTGGAAGTTGAAGCTTTAAATAGAAGAAGCCAATATTTCATGCATATATAACATATTGATTTTCTAGGAACCGTGTTTCCTTGAATGTTTATCATAAAGTAAAAACATTTCAAAAAGCCAATAAACCTAAACCAGATTAACCAAAAAGAATAATAAACGTCTGCACCTTTAAAGCATCATGAATTTAAAAGTAGTGTTATATATACCAATCCAATAGTAATTAGCTTAACTGCTATAATTAACCAGACGAGTGAAACTTCTGCTTAGTAAATTTTTGATTATAACTAACAAGTTGAGAGAAACAAAATGTGTAAACAAATAACTAGTATGACAACATGTAAGTACCTTGTGTGATTGAAAAATTCCATAAATTCTATCAGGTTCATTTATATGTGTCACCGATGCAACCAGCAGCTCAATATGTTGAGGAAGCCGAACATAACATATAGTAGTATTAAAGCATAAACTAAGAAAACTATACAATGGGATACGACTTTAATATACTTTCCACTAGTTTCACATCTGAATATACATGTAAAGTCAAAAAAAACCTGTTCTTCATGTGAGAAATCAAAACCTCCTAGGGTCAAACTGTTGAACTGTTCCACACACCAATGTTCGACATACATTATTGCGATGAAGTATGACCCGCACCGCTACAAAAGATATAAACCCATTAGAGAAATTTGGTATGAAGATTAAAATTCTACCTATCAAGTAGTCAAATGACTGTGTCTATATACAAACACATGTACATGTAAATGTGAGATTATTGAGCAATAAAGTTGTAACGACCCAGCGGGTTTGACGCTCGAATTTCGACAATAATACATCAAACCATATTACTTGTTAGAACTCAAGTATCGAAAACACCAGATAGTTAATAGAAAGAGATTAGAGAATGAGATAAGAAAGAAAGAAATAATAGAATAGAAGAAGAAGAACACATCATCATTAGAGTCTCATATCGCAGCGGAACAAAATATAATATAGAAATAAAACTTTATTGAGAGCTTTGAAATAAATACTTACAATCATCAGAGTACATTAACAAATCCGTACAGTTATAATAATCTGTCCTCATATACTACACACAGCAGAATAAATATATATCAAACGTCTGAACTCCTCCAGCACGTCTTCTGAACTTCGTAGTATCCAATAACCTGATCCTGCAAACCCGGACTAACCCGAGCATTACAAACACCGGATTAGTCTGGTGGAACAGAGTGAGAAAACTCGCTAAGTCTATCTAACATCCACATAGATTTTAATGTCGAAAATTCTTTTGAAAGAAAAGGATAATAGTAAGAACAGCCCGCACGTAAACACGGATGGTTTTTACCTTACTATAACCCAAAACATTTTTGAAATCATATATTTTTATGATATTATAATCGTGTCTAAATACAAATAAAATCCAATCTAGCGGAACACTTGCATCTCACGTTCCACATATGTAGTATACAATCAAAACCACAGGCTCTTATTGGAGATTGGATTTCCAACTATGACAAGGTATGGAATCACATTTCGATAGTGTATCTCTATAGGGGAATACACTGGGCTCAACAAGAATGTCTTGCAACCCGGCCCACACATGACCAACCACCCATTTCGCTTGAGTGTATCGAATGTATATCACAAACGGTTGGAATCAGCAACCGTTTCCCAGAAAGGGACAACAGCGAAAATAGATTAAAGAATGAAATGGAATTTCTCTAGATATGTGATTATACATCCTAATGGAAGCGACCCACATAGCTATGTTGTCTGTCCGATTTTTGTCATTTCCCGGTTGATGAGGCTTGAGGTTTGAATCATTTATTTTAGAACACCACAATGACTTTGAATGCCACATCGTCAGATCTGCTAAATCACTAATTGACGTGCACAAAAATATTATGGGTGTTAATGCTAAGAGAAGGTGTCTTCTCTGCCACCCACAGAGATATGTTTGTAAAAAATCAACGTATGTGATTCTTAAGAAATACTCTGTCAGACATTCGTCCATACAAGTCACCTAGGAACAGGATGAACCGAAGGTACCCTTCTACCACATCCTAGGAATCACCCTATAGATCAGTAGCGTGTAGTCCTTGCAAATCCGTAGATTTCAACCACGACAGAACCACAATACATCTCTGGTTATAAATTATAAATTAATTTTATATTTTGTAGACTTTGAAAACTATAGTAGTAAACCAGAGATATAAGTAATCCTTCCGTTTTATGAAGATCTATGGTCTTCAATGGCTCCGCCTTAATCAACATCTGATATCTTCTTCATTTCGTATTTGTTGGTCTGAATGGTTTTCGAATATAATTTGATCCCGGTCTTTCCATACCAACAATCATATCTGTCAGATTTGATAGTCGGTTATTTAACTATCAAATACACAACTATAAAAATAAAATGAATTTATTGGTTCAGTATTCAACATCACTTGGCCTTTTTAATTTAAAAACAAATTAAAACTTCTTAATAATTTAGTATCTTGAAACACAGTATCTACTTCTTATCTTATTATAAGAATATTCGTAAAACCCTTTCAAAAACACTTTAGAATTTAAATCATATATATATATATATATATATATATATATATATATATATATATATTTATCCAGCTTGAGTTCAATCGACTCACACGAACCATCGTTATGACATCTCTTTAGTTTTCTTCGCTTGGAAACAACAAATAGCACTTATTCTCTTTGGATAAACATATTTAATTTTATCCCATTTATCCCTTTACTTCGAAAATTTCGTTATATTTTCACAAATCTCCTTTCCCTTTTTATAGGGAATATTATATACATATTCTTAACTTCTTTTAAATTTCCTTTACTTAACTCCTTACCGATCCATACTATTCCCCTCAATCATTTCCCACTTTGAAAATCCCATTTTCAAATTTCATTTATTTTGCTTAGTCACATTATTTAAGTATCGTCAACTTAAAATTCACATTTTAGCCTCGTGTCCTTTTTATAAACCTTATTTAAAAAAACTTGGTTTTTAATATTAAACCCTTTTCTATCTCGGTTTCTCTCCACTTACTTCAAACATTTATTTAAGCTATCACATCGGATCAAAATCCCTTTTATAATTTCGTTATAAAAATCCGGTCTTTACCATAAAACCCGACCATCACTCTTCCCTAATTCAATTAGATTCATTCTAAACTCGATTATTGGCATAAATGGGTTTCCTTTAAGTAATAATCACTTAAGTCCTTATTTATTAAGGTACTAACTTATTTCATTATTAACTATTGGATAAGTTGTTAAATTATTTATTACAAAAATAAATAATAATTTCTCTTATTTAAAAAATCTTATTAACATTTACAAATATTCATTAAACCCTTTCATTAGATTTATTTAATAATAAACTAATTTACTATAATAATCAATCCCAATTATAGCGGTTGATTTATTTAACTCAAAACATAGTTATCTCCTCGACCACATCCAATTAGATTCCTCTTTAAATTAATTAATAATATAATTAATTTATATAATTCCACTTATCTGTTTCATTATTCCACTCTTAACCGTTCGGTTAATTTCTGTTCATTTACATATAAATCCCACTAATATAAGAAAAAACTTTATTAAACCATTTAATAATAACTGCTACCTTAAATAATAAATAATAAATATTTATTTCCTTTTTATTTAACTTTAATTCCAATTAATAGATTAAAAATCTATTTTTAGTTATAAAATAAATTTTATAACGTCATTACCGTAGATTTACTTTGACAGTAAATCAAAGTTTATACACCGATTAATTTATAGGCCATATGCTGCCAATTACCTAACCAATATTGTTCATTGGTCAATAACAAACAAACGTTGAATTTAGATTCAACGATCAATAGTCAAATCAATCATCCAATCATACTAGTTAACAGTTCATATAATTATGATATGAAATAAACAATAAATTTGAGGAATTCCGTTAGATCCCTCCAACATGTTTTCCTTGCATCCAAATATGTTATCTCAATTTCAATTAAATAAACAGATATAATATTCAACAATAAATAAACAATAGTAATCCAAGCATCCATATTTTAATTTAATACATTTATATTATTATAAATGTAACCAATAAGGTAAGGTAGCTCGTTTGGAAAATAATCGTTAAAATAACAACTAGATTTTATTTAATTTAAAGTATCGCTTAAATCGACCAATTCAATCAATTATGTAAATAAATAATCAGCATACCACAAACAATTATCAACCGTTGCACACAAAATAAAACCCGATTTATATAAGTATAAGTGGGATAAAAACAGAGTGAGTAAACTCACCTTGATTTCTATTCGTTCGCTGTGGAGATTCGGTTATAGTTAAATTATACAACATTTAATTTAACCATATATTCCAGTTGTCTTTTGCATGGTCCAGATCAGTTCCAGAATGTTCTGTTCTTCATCACTATTCCAGTGCCTTTTTGTTTTGTTGAACAGGGACCTTTCAATCCATAGTTATACAATTTTAGTTAACAGATTATTTAACTTAATTAACCTTTAATTTTATTTTAAAATAAACTAATCACACTTACATCAATTACCTTCGGTTATTAGCAGCCCGATGATTTTACTTCTTCCTTCAAAACATTAATGGCTTCTTTGGTTATGTCATTCAAGGCATGTTCAAGACTATGAACCACGCAACAAGCTCACGTGTCTTCAAACGCGAAATACAGTTGCTGTCAAAACAAACCTCCTCCTTTAATTAAAAAAAAGAGCCCGACTTTTTGTTCTTCACGCAAGTGATTTATTCCCAAGCCACACATTTTTTTGACTGATTCTAGTATTCACACAGTAGCAGACCGTTTCTTCTGCCCTTTTGAGAATAGCAGCTTCGTGATTATTATCCCTTTATATATATATATATATATATATATATATATAAGGAAAGCCCAAGGCCCACAACCAAAATCTCAGCCCACTCACATTGAAAACTGATTCGCTCAAACCAAATATGCCCGATGGTTTTACTGTTGCTATCTTCGTTTAGGCTTCTTCCTTCCCTCCTGCATTTTCTTCTTTATTTCAGAACTCCATTCCGCCATTTTTTCCCTCTTTTTCGGTTCGAAACCTTGCTTCTACCATAAACTGCTGAACATGACTTTATCTTCTAAAAGTTCTCGGTCGCTCCTCGTACTCCGCTTATATAAATATTTCGAACCTGCCATCCCCACTTTATGTTTACTGTTGTTCTCTGTATTATATTCTTCTTCCAGTCCCATTTATATGTTTTCTTATGGGCTTTGTTTTTGAAAACAACAGGTGCAACAAAATCTTCACCTGCCAAAATGATTCCACTGTCTTCTGTTAAAACCTCTCCTCCTCACTGTTACATGCACCGAAACTCTTCCACTGCTGACGCCACTCCTTCCTAACTTTTCCCTTACGCAAGCCATTCATATACCCAAGCTTCAGACTTCATTCTTTCATATGGAACCCCATGCCGCCACCCATGAGAGTCACTGCACCATCGCCTTCCGGCAACCAGAGTTGGCCTGACTTCGCCTTCCTCTTGATCAGTCCTTTCCATCGAACACCCCAGATACCCACTGCTTTACTTCACAAACCAACCCAGCACGAAAGTTAGATTCATTTTTATTTTGTTTTGTTTACATGTGGGTTGAATTTCTTCTTAACTGGAGGCTCGGGTTTTTATTATTTGCTGGAAAAAACAGATGAAGGGTTGGGGAGGATTTCGAAACCGAAGAAAGTAAAGCAGTGTATGGGTGTATTTATACGCAAACAATCCAGATGGAAACCATGTCCAATATGTAGCGTAGGGTAGTTGTTTTGAGTTTTCTTTGCCTAGATTGAAATATTTCTATCGCGAGGAGCAGAGTATCTGAAGGAAAAGGAGAAGCAGGAAGAAGCTTGGATGTGAAGTATTGCAGTGATGATACTTGGGGAAGGCAGCATGTTGATGGTGATAAAACGAAAACAGTGATTCTTTTCCAATGCATTGTATTGAGGTGTAGGCTTAGGGTAGCTAGACTTAGACAGTGACATATAATTTTCTTAAGTCTTAAGGTTTGCGCGTATTAATTTGGATGACCCATAAATATCCAGAATTTTTCATTTATTTCTATGATTATTTATTTTACCGCTAACCCTAGTTACCCCTAACTATTTAATATATGCACAAATTCATGTAAACTCCAAACAAAATAAAAATAGACGTATCGCTATGTCTCAACGTTCCGGTTCCAATAAAATTAATTCCGTTAAAAACTGACTTTATTTGCACAACAGCGTTATTTTAATTTATCAGTTCACCTTTAAATTGACGTACCTCTAAACCAACTCCAATTGGCTCCAAACTGAAATTTTAACAATAATTAATTATATGTATTACAATAAAAAAAATTTCGTCAAAAACGGGGATCATTTGAAAAATAAATCATTTCTTAAGGCTTATAAATATATCGATCAATTTCTCGTGTGCGAAACACGTGCCTTATCATAAGGTAATCAACGTATTGATTTGAACGTTCTATTTCATATGATTATTTAATTTAATCGTCAAATGTCGTTGATCTTTTTATATTCCAACCGATATACATGAATTTGAAATTGTAAATTACAAAATACCACGATGTTTACGAGTTCGAATTATATTTATATATAAATAATACGTTCAGTCGTTGTTTAATAAACGAATTATATGGTATAAATCCATATAAAATTCCAAATCAATATTTAAATTAATAAATTAAATTAAATATCTAACAACTGAAAATACGGGATGTTACATTCCTTTCCCCTTAAAAGAATTTCATCCTCGAAATTACTAAGGTAGAAGAAATGCTACAAACCCATTTTATTTCAAAATCCAATTTGTTTCAAATCAAAAACCAACTCATTATTGTTAATAAAAATTTCAAAGAAAAACTAACACGTTAAATTCCTTAAATTTCGGCAGAGTCTCCCCTGTACGAAGGGACTTCTGCGATATCGCAGGATCAATAAATCTATATACATCGATCAACACGGTCGGGAAACAAATTTCAAAAACAAAAAATATATATTTTCGCGTAAGCATACCTTATGCAAGTGCTATTAAGCGAAGTTGCTCAATTTATTTCGATGTATTCGAACAAAATCAACCTCAAAGCTTTCAGGCACCTGTGCTCAACGCAGTTCACCATGTAAGTTTTCGACACATGAATCTTGAAATAACATTTCATTTATTAACCAGTTTAATTATACAAGTCTCCAAAACTAAACACATAACATCATTTACTTTGAAAATACTGGGTTAAATCTTAATTTCACATCATATTCGATTCATTTAAGTTATTATACAGGAATTTGGTTTTCAATTCATTCAACAATTTTATTAGCCCGTTGATGAAACTTATTCAACCAATCTAACAAACAATGCACAAGCAACTCAATCAAATCACTCAAGTTTCATTAAAAATTAATATTCAATATTTATATTTACTTATATTCACTTAGGTTTAATAACAATCGATTTATACCATATTGATCTTCATTCCATTAATATCCTTTCAATTCCAAATTTATCTTCACGTAACCAAATCGAGTTCCAATTCAATATTCAATTTACTAATTGATTTTCCAATTAGTTTACTTCCATTTCCAAATCCCAATATTTTAATTCCAAATTAAAATTCTCGTATACTAATTTCATATGTGAAATTTCCTTGGTTACATCAAACCATTTCAAATTCCAATCCAATTTGATTTCCATCCAGTCAAACAACTAAATATCTTAATGATTTTATAAAATTATTTATTTTATACACGAAAATATAATTTGGGTAAAATTATTTCATTTACCCTCATTTCAAAACAATATCATGTCCGTTGCCAATTCAAAATAGAACCGATCAAATGACACAATATAAAACATTTTTATATAAAATTTACAAATACACTCTCATATATATACATATATATTCAAACTCAATCTAGGGTATTACTAACCCCATCTATATCGAGTTACGCCACAGAGCCAACGTCATTACTAAACCTTATGCTCTAATACCACTGTAACGATCCAGCGGGTTCAACGCCTGGATTTCGACAATAATACATCAAACCATATTACTTGTCAGAACTCAAGTATCGAAAACACCATATAGTTATTAGAAAGAGATTAGAGGATTTGATAAGAAAGAAAGAAATAATAGAATAGAAGAAGAAGAACAACACATCATCATCAGGGTCTCACATCGTAGTGAACAAAATATAATATAGAAATAAAACTTTATTGAGAGCTTTGAAATAAATACTTACAATCATCAGAGTACATCAACAAATCCGGACAGTTATAATAATCTGTCCTCATATACTACACACAGCGGAATAAATATATATCATACGTCTGAACTCCTCCAGCACGTCTTCTGAACTTTGTAGTATCCAATAAACTGATCCTGCAAACCCGGGCAGACCCGGGCATTACAAACGCTGGATCAGCCTGGTGAAATAGAGTGAGGAAACTCGCTAAGTTTATCTAACATCCACATTGATTTTAATGTTGAAAATCCTTTTGAAAGAAAAGGATAATAGTAAGAACATCCCACACATAAACACGGATGGTTTTTACCTTACTATAACCCAAAACATTTTTGAAATTATATATTTTTCTGATATTATAATAGTGTCTAAATACAAATAAAATCCAATCTAGCGGAACGCTTGCATCTCACGTTCCACATATATAGTATACAATCAAAACCACAGGCTCTTGTTGGAGATTGGATTTCCAACTATGAAAAGGTATGGAACAACCTTCCGATAGTGTATCTCTAGAGGAGAATACACTGGGTTCAATAAGAACGTATTGCAACCCGACCCACATATGACCAACCACTCTTTTCGCTTGAGTGTATCGACTGTATATCACCAACGGTTGGGATCAACAACCGTTTCCCGAAAAGGGACAGCATCGAAAATAAATTAAAGAATGAAATGGAATTTCTCTAGATAGGTGATTATACACCCTAATGGTAGCGACCCACATAGCCATGCTGCCTACCCGATTTTTGTCATTTCTCAGTTGATGAGGCTTGAGGTTTGAATCTTTTTTTTAGAACACCACAATCATTTTGATTGCCACATCGTCAGATCTGAGAAATCACTAATTGACGTCCAAAAAAATATTCTGGGTGTTTATGCTAAGAGAAGGTGTCTTCTCTGCCACCTACAGAGATACGTTTGTAAAAATCAATGTACGTGATTCTTAAGAAATACTCTGTCAGACATTCGTCCATACAAGTCACCCAGGAACAGGATGAACTGAAGGTATCCTTCTACCACATCCTAGGAATCACCCTATAGATCAGTAGCGAGTAGTCCTTGCAAATCTGTAGATTTCAACCACGACAGAACCACAATACATCTCTGGTTATAAATTATAAATTAATTTTATATTTAGCAGACTTTGAAAACTATAGTAGTAAACCAGAGATATAAGTAATCCTTCCATTTTATGAAGATCTATGGTCTTCACTAGCTCCATCTTGATCAGCATCTGATATCTTCTTTATTTCGTATTTGTTAGTCTGAATGGTTTTCGAAAATAATTCGATCCCGGTCTTTCCATACCAACAATCGTATCAGTCAGATTTGATAGTCGGCAATTTAACTATCAAATACACAACTGTAAAAATAAAATGAATTTATTGTCCTTTTTAATTTAAAAACAAATTAAAACTTCTTAATAATTTAGTATCTTAAAACACAGTATCTACTTCTTTTATTATTATAAGAATATTCGTAAAACCCTTTTTAAAACACTTTAGAATTTAAATCATATATATATCCAGCTTGAGTTCAACCGACTCACACAAAACATCGTTATGATATCGCTTTAGTTTTCTTCGCTTGGAAACAACAATTAGCACTTATTCTCTTTGAATAAACATAATTAATTTTATCCCATTAATCCCTTTACTTCGAAAATTTCGTTATATTTTCACAAATCTCCTTTCCCTTTTGATTGGGAATATTATATATATATATATATTCTTAACTTCTTTTAAATTTCCTTTACTTAACTCCTTATCGATCCATACTATTCCCCTCAATCATTTTCCACTTTGAAAATCCCATTTTCAAATTTCATTCATTTTCACTTAGTCTCATTAGTCAACTTAAAATTTACATTTTAGCCTCACGTCCTTTTTATAAATCTTATTAAAAAACTTGGTTTTTAATATAAAACCCTTTTCTATTTTAGTTTCTCTCCGCTTACTTCAAACATTTATTTAAGCTATCACATCGGATCAAAATCCCTTTTATAATTTCGTTATAAAAATCCGGTCTTTACCATAAAACCCGACCATCACTCTTCCCTAGTTCAATTAGATTCATTCCAAACTCGATTATTGGCATAAATGGGTTTCCTTTAAGTCCTTTAAGTAATAATCACTTAAGTCCTTATTTATTAAGGTACTAACTTATTTCATTATTAACTATTGGATAAGTAGTTAAATTCTTTATTACAAAAGTAAATAATAATTTCTCTTATTTAAAAAATCTTATTAACATTTACAAATATTCGTTAAACCATTTCATTAGATTTATTTAATAATAAACTAATTTACTTTAATAATCAATCCCAATTATAGCGGTTGATTTATTTAACACAAAATACGGTTATCTCCTTAACCACATCCAATTAGATTCCTTTTTAAATTAATTAATATTATAATTAATTTAAATAATTCCATTTATCTGTTTCATTATTCCACTCTTAACTGTTTGGTTAATTTCTGTTCATTTACATATAAATCTCATTAATGTAAGAAAACACTTCATAAAATCATTTAATAATAATGATACCTTAAATCATAAATAATAAATATTTATTTCCTTTTTATACAACTTTAATTCCAATTAATAGATTAAAAATCTATTTTCAGTTATATAATAAATTTTATAACTTCATTACCGTTGATTTATTTTGACGGTAAATCAACGTTTATACACCGATTGATTTATAGGCCATATGCTGCCAATTACCCAACCAATATTGCTCGTTGGTAAATAACAAACAAACGTTGAATTTAGATTCAACGATCAATAATCAAATCAATCATCCAACCATACTGGTTAACAGTTCATATAATTGTGATATGAAATAAACAATAAATTTGAGGAATTCCGTTGGACCCCTCCAACATGTTTTCCTTGCATCCAAATATGTTATCTCAATTTCAATTAAATAAACATATATAATATTCAAAAATAAATAAACAACAGTAATCCAAGCATCCACATTTTAATTTAATACGTTTATATTATTATAAACATAACTAACAAGGTAAGTTACCTCATTTGGAAAATAATCGTTAAAATAACAATTAGATTTATTTAATTTAAACTATCGCTTAAATCGACCACTTCAATCAATTATGTAAATAAATAATCATCATACCACAAATAATTATCAACCACTGCACACAAAATAAAACCCGACTTATATAAAATATAAGTGGGATAAAAACTGAGTGAGTAAACTCACCTTGATTTCCATTCGCTCGCTGTAGAGGTTCGATTATACTTAAGTTATACACTGTTTAATTTAACCATAAATTACAATTGTCTCTTGCATGGTCCAGATCAGTTCCAGAACGTTCTGCTCTTCACCACCATTCCAGTACCTATTTGTAATAACCCAGATTTTTATATAATTAATTTATAGATCAATTAATTAAGGAAGAAAATTCAAAAGTGTGCAAGAAAATGTAGAAAAGCATTAATGCAAAAAAATGCATGTGACAAATTAAAGGTAAGAAGATTAGCATATTAGTACGTGCGTTAAATAAGGAGATTTAACGCAATAGTGCATACGGTAAACCTATTAAATAAATAGATGCATATATGTACATATGTGCAATTACGTTATAAAGATACAAATTTAAAAATGTGTGAGTACAGAAGGAATCAATACATGCAATAAATTGATTGCAATAAAAAAAAGAAAAACATTGATTTGTAGATATGTTTAATATGACATTGATTAGAAAACAAATAATTTGTCATTTATGTTTGATTGATTGTCATTTATGTTTGATTGATTGTCATTTATGTTTATTTGATGATAATTTAGGAAACCATGTAATTAATCTTAATTTGTATGAATACTTATGCTAATTTGTCACTTATGTTAATTGACAATAAAAAAAATAAAATATATATATAAAAATGACGTGTACGCATCATGTGGCGCACGTGGAGCATTTTTGTTGGTCAAGGATTGTTTTTTTTTTTTTTGAACGTGTCCTTCTCTGATTAGCCTGGTGACGAATTCTCAGGTATTAGGGCTTACGTGTCGTGCTGTGATTGGCTGAGTGACACATCTCTTTGGTTTGGATGGCTCTAATTACTCCTAGACTGGTCTAAAGGCTAGAATTAATCCTACACTCTTATATAATCACATCTAACCTAAACCCTAAATCTAAACTCTCAAGCCGCCATAGTGCTGCAACATAGAATGAGCAAGCTTCTCTTATTCAACGAATTAAAACTTAGGATGGTGGAAAAAGGATTCTACGCTTAGTCTATTCTCTTCTTTAATCCATTCACAGTGAGTACAACTTCTTTAACAAGATAATTGTTGAACGTAATTGTGATGGGTTTATAAATTGGACTATATGAATATGACTAATTACATATACTTGATTAAGTCCATTTTATGATGTTAATTCATGTGTCTAATTGTGTATGCTCGATTATATTCATTTAATGATGTTGATGCAAGTTTGTATGCAAATCATATGCAAGTTTATATGTAAATCATGTGATATTAGTCTATATGTCTAATTACATATGCAAGTTTGTATGCAAATCATATGCAAGTTTATGTGAAAATCATATTCATACATTCAAGTTCTTATTTATATGTTTAGATCTATGCAAGTCATATTTTATATGATTAGATCTATGCCAGTTTATATGTTTATGCAAATTCATATTTTGTATGTCTATTGCTTATGCAAGTCATTGATTATGCAAATTTATATCAATGTAAATTATGATAATGCAAGTTTATGATCCATGCTAGTCTATTTTCAGATGTTAATTTAGATCTAATTTTTTATGCAAGTTCATATGTTAATTTAGATCTAATTTGTTATGCAAGTCCATATGTTAATTTAGATCTATTTTGTTATGCAAGTCCATATGTTAATTTAGATCTAATTTGTTGTGCAAATTCATATGTTAATTTACATCTAATTTGTTATGCAAGTCCATATGTTAATTTATATCTAATTTGTTATGCAAGTTCATATGTTAATTTAGATCTAACTTGTTATGCAAGTTCATATGTTAATTTAGATCGATTTTGTTATGCAAGTTCATAAATAGGATCTTTGTTATATGCTAGTTATGTTCATAATTGGATCTATATTGTTTTATGCTAGTTTGGATGTTATACTTCTCTTTCTTTCCCTTTTCCTTATGAGTTAGGCTAATTGCGAGCCTAACGTATTATATGGATCATATGAACGATTGACGTTGGGAAACAGTTGGGAAACATTAAATATTGGATATTATGTAATTGGCATAAAATGAGTTGTAATCATATAATTAATTTTGGGCATATCTAGTAAATGTGGCATAACTTGAATTGACCACACTTATGGATAATTTACATATAAATCTAGACTTGGACATAAATGGTAAATATGTAAATTGGTTAAAAGATGAACATTCCTAGCCCGAAGTTAGATTGAGTTGCGGTGTAAGACTGCCCGGAACCTCCGGGCACATCCAGCGACCACAACAACACAGATCTAATATGAGAGGTTAGCGCATTAAGCCCAAAACCCAAGGTTAGAATGAGTTTGCGGTAGAAGTCTGCCCGGAACCGCCCATCACATCCAGCAATCATAAACAACAATTCTAATATGAGAGATTGGTGTATTAACAAATTAATTTATGCAAATGAATAGACATGCTTAGAACGGAAGGGTTAAGTAACATATGAATAGACGACACTTAACCAATACAACACGTTAATTAGACAAGTGGGTGGGGTTAAGTAAATTGAGAACACTTAACCAATGCAACATGTTAATTAGATAAGTGGGTGGGTTCAAGTAAATTGAGAACACTTAACCAATACAACATGTCAATTAGACAAGTGGGTGGGGTTAAGTAAATTTAAAACACTTAACCAATATAACATGATGAATGAACAGGGTTAAGTTAATAAGAAACACTTAACCAATACAACATGATGTGTAGGTAGGTTAGGTTAACATGAATGGACAGCACTTAACCAATATTACATGAACAAAGGGGATATGGTTAACCTTAACCAATAATACATATTGACTTGGTAGGGTTAAGTAAACCTTGAGTAGGTGGGTAATATTAGTGTATATAGGCCCACAAACTTAACCGTTAAATAAAAATGTTTGAATCAGTAGGAGGGTTAAGTACATCTCGTGTAGGTGGGTAATATTTGCATATACAGGCCCACAAACTTAACCAGTAGGAAACCCCAGTAACGGGGACCCATTTCAGCAGTAACCCACATAGATGTATCATGGTACCGTGAACTAGGCAGGGTGGGGCACGATTACTAGGCTGATTATAAGCGGTCAAAATAGCGCTGAGTGGTGCGACAGTGTAGGTTCTGGCGGAGTATGAGCGTGCACGTGCTCCAGAGTGGAAAAAGCAGGCATTGGGCATCTGTAGTGTACACTGTGCATCTTGAATTGTGTCAGGTTGTCACCATAGGGATTGATACACCTTATGGTGGGACCAGCACAGGTATCTACATACAAGTGGGGCCGAATGACACAAGTAAACAAGCGAAGCCGAATGACACAAGTAAACAAGCGGGGCCGAATGACACAATTAATAAATACATACGAGTTAGGGAGCCGATCGATTAAGCGATAAGGGGGTAGTGTAGGGATATCTAGTATTTAGTATGGGCAAGTAAGGATTGTATGGGGTGAATACCTCTTACTAGATGTTACGCCTGAGGACTATCAATTACAAGATGGGGATCAACTTTCAAGATGGAACTAGTAATGGTGCAGTGAAATTAGCATTGGTGCAGTGTATTAATTATCCTTTAGTGATTAGAAGTGCGATCAACGTTTATCTTATTCATCCTGCTTACCTTGTCATGCATATTTATGTATAGTCATTTCTTACTTTCCAGTTTATGTTCTTATCATGTTACTTTAATGATTATATTGTTAAAGTCACTGGACTCACCAGACTTATGTCTGACCTAGTTTGTTTTCGCCTCTTTTCTTCCATCCCCCCCCCCCAAGGTTTTTAGGGAGGAAATACTCAAACTTAGTTCGGATATCCCTTCTTCCAGCTTGAAGTTGAAAGATGAATTGCTTGGCTTTGATTCAGCTTATCTATGGCATTTTATGTAGGGGATTACAATTTTAATATTAAGTACTCTGAAGGTTTTGTACAAGACTGATATTATATACTTGGTTTTGGTATTTGGAAATGTAATCAAACTTATTTATGTTTCCGCTGCAATAAAGTTAAAAAAAATATTCAAGTACTACTTTCTCTGTCTTGTAATATTCCATTCTGTTTACTTATAATACTCCACGAAACTTAATGCATTCCTTTTGTGAGTGACATTAACGGACTTGGGGTGTTACACTTGGTATCAGAGCTGAAGTTTACCAGATTAGATAAAAGTTTTTGAAAACTATTTTCAAAAAGGTTTTAAAAGGAAGTATTTTAGAAAAGGAAAGTTTATTTTGAAAAACATAATCCCCAAAAGCCATATATCTTTCTTACGATTCTTTGTTTCGAGTTCCTTCCTCTTTCCCTTTTGAATCTCTTCCTCCGCATATAGATGTTTTTTCTAAGATGTGTAAGGACTTCCGTGCAGAAAACCGCTTCATGGGACTGAAACGTTTTTCGAGGCTAGAAGTTGGCTCAACGAAGTGGAGGACTTGTTGGTACCTTTGAGATATACGATGGGAGGAAGGTTCAACCAGCTACTTGGTTAATGAAGGATGAAGCTTCATTTTGGTGGGAGGTCACGAATGGAGAACGTGCAGGGGAGACATAGATAGGACACAGGATAAGAAAGTGGATCCAAAGAAAGGCGGTAAGGATAACAAGGGCCAAGAGAAAACGGAAGTATCACAATTGTGAAATACCTGGCCACTTAAAGAAAGACGTTAGAAAGAAGAAGAAGACTAGTTGTTATCATTACGGAGGGACTAACATCTTATCAGGATTATCCAAAGAGGCAAGGGAAAGGGTAAGGACAAAGTACATGATCTTCGGAAGAGCAGGTTGTGTTCTCGTGGTCAGTATATCGGAAAGAGATAGGAAGTTTTGGTTGAAGATTTGATTTCTTTTTCCTAGTACTCTTTTCGACTTTTACGCTTCGCACTCGTTTGTATCTGCTTCGATAGTTGAAACACTGCACCTAAATACTAGTCTAGTTATGGATCCCATTGTAGTCTCAAATCCTATTGGTGGTTCGGCTCACTTATCTATGGTTTGTCGGGATTTGAGAGTGTCTATCTTGGGCGTTGGGCTTGAATGCAACGCCTTCGTTCTTGGTTTCACGGGTTATAGCTTGATTCTAGGAATGGATTGGCTAGCCAGACATGGTGCTATCCTAGACTGTGAAAAGAGGGTAGTTAGACTGTTGACTCGTTGTTGAAAGACCCTTGATATTTTCTGTGACCCTCGGGGATCAGTGATGCTTAGCTACCTAGAATTTCTTGACGCATTTATCGATGATTTGAAATTTGTTTGTGCGGTCCTTGAGTTTTGATGACGTCTTTGATGAAGTTCGGGGTTTACCCCCGAGGCGCGAAATAGACTTTGAGTATCACGAGAGGAGAGCTTGAGGAAAACAATCCTTGAAGAAGCGTTTACATGATACCACGAAAGTAGTGGAGCCGGTCATGCTTAGGGAAGTGGAAGTGGAGCAAGATGCCATGATTAGACAAGTTCCTACATGCATCCTTCGATCGGAGGTCAAGAAATTACACAACCGAGAGGTCAAGTGGTTAAAGTCCAGTGGGGAGATGATCAAGGAGATGCTACTTGGGAGACGGATGACAAGATGCATACGCTGTACCCTTTTCTTTTGGATGGCGTGTTCTTAACTTCTCCTTTTTCTATCCCTTTGTTTATACTTGTTCTATCATTCAGTATGTCCTCCCGATTACATCTTAAATCTTTAGGTAAGAAAATCCTATGGTTGTAAACATGTGTTTGAGACGTGTTATGTTTGGTGGATGCAAGTGTTTGCTAGTAGTTGATCTTGGATGCATTTACACACACATTAGGCACTAGATCGGCTCAATCACTTTCATATTGCATATAAATAAGTGTGCATAACTAAATTGATGGATGTATATTGAATGTGTTATCATATGGATGTTGCATTTGAATGAATGATTGTGCACGCATGTAAAAATGATATGTATCACTAGGATTCTTCGGCATACATAATGGACGCGTGGCACTATCATGAATTGCATTAAGGAGGTCGACTGAGTAAGTAGACCGCCTGATTTTGCATTAGAGTATGAACATATACACACATTTTTGCATATGTTAATTAAAGCATTAGAGATCTTTTAAGGACAATGGATGTCTGTGATTGATGGATGAGTAGATGGATGGTAGGATGGTAACATTCTTCTTAACTTGGAGGTTTCGGGGACGAAATCCTTTAAGGAGGGGAGAATGTAATAACCCAAATTTTAATATAATTAATTTATGGATTAATTAATTAAGGAAGAAAATTCAAAAGTGCGCAAGAAAATGTAGAAAAGCATTAATGTAAAGAAATGCATGTGACAAATTAAAGGTAAGAAGATTAACATATTAGTACGTGCGTTAAATAGGGAGATTTAACGCAATAATGCATACGGTAAAAGTATTAAATATATAGATGCATATATGTGCATATGTGTAATTATGTTATAAAGATACAAATTTAAAAATGTGTGAGTGCAGAAGGAATCAATACATGCA
This sequence comes from Allium sativum, assembly GCA_030737875.1. NCBI lineage: Eukaryota > Viridiplantae > Streptophyta > Magnoliopsida > Asparagales > Amaryllidaceae > Allium > Allium sativum. Next base: position 336,344,222 of record CM060918.1, on the reverse strand, counting down.
ATAAATTGATTGCAACAAAAGAAAGAAAAACATTGATTTGTAGATATGTTTAATATGACATTGATTAGAAAACAAGTAATTTGTCATTTATGTTCGATTGATTGTTATTTATGTTTATTTGATGATAATTTAGGAAACCATGTAATTAATCTTAATTTGTATGAATACTTATGCTAATTTGTCACTTATGTCAATTAACATTAAAGATAATATGATAATTTGTCACTTATGTTAATTGACAATAAAATATATATACATATATAGAAAATATATATATATATATATATATATATATATGATGTATATGCATCATGTGGCACACGTGGAGCATTTTTGTTGGCCAAAGATTTATTTTTTTTGAACGTGGCCTTCTCTGATTGGCCTGGTGACGAATTCTGAGGTATTAGGGCTTATGTGTTGTGCTGTGATTGGCTGAGTGACACATCTCTTTGGTTTGTATGACTCTAATTACTCCTAGACTGGTCTAAAGGCTAGAATTAATCCTGCACTCTTATATAATCACATCTAACCTAAACCCTAAATCAAAACTCTCAAGCCGTCATGGTGCTGCAACATAGACTGAGCAAGATTCTCTTATTCAACGAATTAAAACTTAGGATAGTGGAAAAAGGATTCTACGCTTAATCTATTCTCTTCTTTAATCTGTTCATAGCGAGTATAGCTTCTTTAACAAGATAATTGTTGAACGTAATTGTGATGGGTTTATACGTTGGACTATATGAATATGACTAATTACATATACTTGATAAAGTCCATTTTATGATGTTAACTCATGTGTCTAATTGTGTATGTTCGATTTGACTCATTTTACGATGTTGTTGTATGCAAGTTTGTATGCAAATCATATGCAAGTTTATATGTAAATCATGTGATATAAGTCTACATGTCTAATTACATATGCAAGTTTATATGCAAGTTTGTATGCAAATCATATGCAAGTTTATATGAAAATTATATTCATACATGCAAGTTCCTATTTATATATTTAGATCTATGCAAGTCATATTTTATATGATTAGATCCATGCCAACTTATATGAAAATTAATATTTTGTACGTCTATTACTTATGCAAGTCATTGATTATGCAAATTTATGTCAATGTAAATTATGATCGTGCAAGTTTAGGATCCATGCTAGTCTATTTTCATATGTTAATTTAGATCTAATTTGTTATGCAAGTCCATATGTTAATTTAGATCTAATTTATCTAATTTGTTATGCAAGTTCATATGTTAATTTAGATCTAATTTGTTGTGCAAGTCCATATGTTAATTTAGATCTAATTTGTTGTGCAAGTCCATATGTTAATTTAGATCTAATTTGTTGTGCAAGTCCATATGTTAATTTAGATCTAATTTGTTATGGAAGTTCATATGTTAATTTAGATCTAATTTGTTATGCAAGTTCATATGTTAATTTAGATTTAACTTATTATGCAAGTTCATATGTTAATTTAGATCAATTTTGTTATGCAAGTTCATAAATGGGATCTTTGTTATATGCTAGTTATGTTCATAATTGGATCTATATTGTTTTATGCCAGTTTAGCTGTTATACGTCTCTTTCTTTCCCTTTTTCTTATGTGTTAGGCTAATTGCGAGCCTAACATATTATATGAATCATACGAACGATTGATGTTGGGAAACAGTTGGAAAACATTAAATATTGGACATTATGTAATTGGCATAAAATGGGTTGTAATCATATAATTAATTTAAATGTGGCATAACTTGAATTGACCACACTTATGGATAATTTACATATAAATCTAGACTTGGACATAAATGGTAAATATGTAAGTTGGTTAAAAGATGAACATACCTAACCCGAGGTTAGATTGAGTTGCGGTGTAAGACTGCCCGGAACCGCCCGGCACATCCAGCGACCGCAACAACACAGATATATTATGAGAGGTTAGCGCATTAAGCCCAAAACTCGAGGTTAGAATGAGTTTGCGGTAGAAGTCTGCCCGGAACCACCCGGCACATCCAACAACCGCAAACAACAGTTCTAATGTGAGAGGTTGGTGCATTAATAAATAAATTAATGCCAATGAACAGACATGCTTAGAACGGAAGGATTAAGTAACATATGAATAGGCGATTTAACAAATACAACATGTTAATTAGACAAGTGGGTGTGGTTAAGTAAATTGAGAACACTTAACCGATACAACATGTTAATTAGACAAGTGGGTGGGGTTAAGTGAATTGAGAACACTTAACCAATACAACATGTTAATTAGACAAGTGGGTGGGGTTAAGTAAATTTAAAACACTTAACCAATATAACATGATGAATGAACAAGGTTAAGTTAATAAGAAACACTTAACCAATACAACATGATGTGTAGGTGGGTTAAGTTAACATGAATGAACAACACTTAACCAATATTACATGAACAAAGGGGATAGGGTTAAGGCAAGCTTAACCAATAATACATATTGACTTGGTAAGTAGGAAGGTTAAGTAAACCTTGGGTAGGTAGGTAATATTAGTGTATGTAGGCCCACAAACTTAACCGTTAAATAAACATGTTTGAATCAGTAGGAGGGTTAAGTACATCTCGTGTAGGTGGGTAATATTTGCATATATAGGCCCAAAAACTTAACCAGTAAGAAACCCTAGTAACGGGGACCCATTTCAGCAGTAACTCACATAGATGTATCATGATACCTCGAACTAGGCAGGGTGGGGCACGATTAATGGGCTGATTATAAGCGGTCAAAATAGCGGCGAGTGGTGCGGCGGTGTAGGTTACGGCGGAGTATGGGCGTGCACATGCTCCGGAGTGGAAAAAGCAGACACTGAGCATCAGTAGTATACACTGTGCATCTTGAATTGTGTCGGGTTGTCATCATAGAGATTGATACACCCTATGGTGGGACCAGCACATGTATCTACATACAAGGGGGCTAAATGACACAAGTAAACAAGCGGGGCCGAATGACATAAGTAAACAAGCGGGGCCGAATGACATAAGTAAACAAGCGGGGCCGAATGACACAAGTAATTAATACATGCGAGTTAGGGAGCCAATCGATTAAGCGATAAGAGGGTAGTGTGGGGACATCTAGTATTTAGTATGGGCAAGTAAGGATTGTATGGGGTGAATACCTCTTACTAGATGTTACGCCTGAGGACTACTAATTACAAGATGGAGATCAACTTTCAATATGGAACTAGTAATAGTGCGGTGAAATTAGCATTGGTGCAGTGTAGTAATTATCCTTTAGTGATTAGAAGCGCGATCAACGTTTATCTTATTTATCCTTCTTACCTTGTCATGCATATTTATGTATAGTCATTTCTTACTTCCCAGTTTATGTTCTTATCCTGTTACTTTAATGATTATATTGTTAAAGTCACTGGACTCACCAGACTTATGTCCGACCTAGTTTGTTTTCGCCTCTTTTCTTCCATTTTCCCCCCGCCCTCCCCCCAGGTTTTTAGGGAGGAAATACTCAAGCTTAGTTCGGATATCCCTTCTTCCAACTTGAAGTTGAAAGATGAATTGCTCGGCTTGGATTCAGCTTATCTATAGCAATTTCTGTTGGGGATTACAGTTCTAATATTAAGTACTATGAAGGTTTTGTACAAGACTGATATTGTGTACTTGGTTTTGGTATTTAGAAATGTAATCAAACTTATTTCTGTTTCTGCTGCAATAAAGTTATAAAAAATTTCAAGTACTACTTTTTCTGTCTTGTAATATTCCGTTCTGTTTACTTATAATACTCCACGAAACTTAATGCATTCCCTTTGTGAGTGACATTAACGGACGTGAGGTGTTACACTTTTTGTTTCGTTGAACAGGGACCTTTCAATCCATAGTCATACAATTTTAGTTAACAGATTATATAACTTAATTAACCTTTAATTTTATTTTAAACTAACTAATCACACTTACACCAATTACCCTCGGTTATTGGCAGCCCGATGATTTTACTTCTTCCTTCAAAACATTAACGGCTTCTTTGGTTATGTCGTTCAAGGCATGTTCAAGACTATGAACCACGCAACAAGCCCACGTGTCTTCACGCGCGAAATTCAGTTGTTGTCAAAACAAACTTTCTCCTTTAATTAAAAAAAAAAGAGCCTGACTTTTTGTTCTTCATGCAAGTGATTTGTTCCCAAGCCACCACACATTTTTTTGACTGATTCTAGTATTCACACAGTAGCAGACCGTTTCTTCTGTCCTTCCGAGAATAGCAGCTTCATGATTATTATGCCTTTATATATGTATATGTATATATATATATATAAGGAAAGCCCAAGGCCCGCAACCAAAATCTCAGCCCACTCACGTTGAAAACTGATTCATCAAACCCAGTATGCCCGATGGTTTTACTGTTGCTATCTTTGTTCAGGCTTCTTCCTTCCCTCCTGCATTTTCTTCTTTGTTTCAGAACTTCATTCCGCTATTTTTTTTCCTCTTTTTCGGTTCGAAACCTTGCTTCTACCATAAACTGCCGAACATGACTTTATCTTCTAAAAGTTCTCGGTCGCTCCTCCTACTCTGCTTGTATAAATATTTCGAACCTGTCATCCCCACTTTATGTTTATTGTCGTTCTCTGTGTCATCTTCTTCTTCCAGTCCCTTTTATATGTTTTCTTGTGGGCTTTGTTTTTGAAAACAATAGGTGCGACAAAATCTTCTCCTGCCAAAATGATTCCATTGTCTTCTGTTAAAACCTCTCCTCTTCACTGTTACACGCACCGAAACTCTTCCACTGCTATAAAATTCGAACGCCACTCCTTCCTAACTTTTCCCTTACGCAAGCCATTCTCATACCTGAGCTTCATTCTTTCATATGGAACCCCATACCGCCACCCATGAGAGCTGCTACACCATCGCCTTCTGGCCACCGGAGTTGGCCTGACTTCACCTTCCTCCTGATCAGTCCTTTCCATCGAAACACCCCAGATACCCACTGCTTTACTTCACGAAACCAACCCAGTTCGAAAGTTAGCTTCGTTTTTATTTATTTTGTTTACATGTGGGTTTATTCTCTTCTTAACTGGAGGCTCGGGTTTTTATTATTTGCTGAAAAAAAACAGATGAGGGGTTGGGGAGGATTTCGAAACAGAAGAAAGTAAAGTAGTGTATGGGTGTATTTATATGCGAACAATTAGGATAGAAACCATGTCCAATCTTTAGCGTAGGGTAGCTGTTTTGAGTTTTCTTTTCCTAAATTGAAATATTTCTATAGCGAGGAGCAGAGTATCTGAAGGAAAAGGAGAAGTAGGCAGAAGCTAGGATGTGAAGTATGGTAGTGATGATACTTGGGGTAGGCAGCCTGTTGATGGTGATAAAACGAAAACAGTGATTCTTTTCCAATGCATTGTACTGAGATGTAGGCTTAGGGTAGCTAGACTTAGACAGTGACATATAATTTTCTTAAGTCTTAAGGTTTGTGTATATTAATTTGGACGAGCCATAAAAATCCAGAATTTTTCATTTATTTGTACGGTTATTTATTTTACCGCTAACCGCTAGTTACCACTAACTGTTTAATATACGTACAAATTCACATAAACTCCAAACAAAATAAAAATAGATGTGCTGTTACGTACCAACGTTTCGGTTCCAATAAAATTAATTCCTTTAAAAACCGAGTCTATTTGCACAACGGCATCATTTTAATTTATCGGTTCACCTTTAAATTGACGTACCACTAAACCAACTCCAATTGGCTCCAAACTGAAATTGTAACAATAATTAATTATATGTATTCCAATAAAATTCGTTTCATCAAAAACGGGGATCGTTTGAAAAATAAATCATTTCTTAAGGCTTATAAATATATCGACCAATTTCTCGTGTGTGAAGCACGTGCCTTATCATAAGGTGATCAACGTGTTGATTTGAACGTTCTATTTCGTATGATTATTTAATTTAATCGTTAATTGTCGTAGAGATTTTTTACATTCGAACCGATATACATGAATATGAAATTGTAAATTACAAAATACCACGATGTTTACGAGTTCGAATTATATTTGTATATAAATAATACGTTCAGTCGTTGTTTAATAAACGAATTATATGGTATAAATCCATATAAAATTCCAAATCGATATTTAAATTAATAAATTAAATTAAATATCTAACAACGGAAAATACGGGACGTTACAAAAGTAATTATTTTCTTTTACCTGCATGCTCTTTCTCATTCGTCCTTGTGTGAAATTTATCCCCTTTCTTTCATATTCCTGAATTTAATAGGATGAAGTTAAGAAGATATGCACTATTCAAAAATGCAGCAGAAAAGCTGGTAGTGTCAAACTGTGTTCGCAATAGCACTTACATAAAAAATAATGGACATACAACTCGACATACCAATCTTTTAAACACCCTTAGTTTTCTCAGAAAGTGAACAAAAGTAAAGAAAACGGTAACTCATACAGATACAATAGTTACTTTTATGCAACTACATAGATACTTATGAAAAGATATCCAACCTTAAAACTTATTTGCACTAGGAGCATCTGTAAGATGCTATGTTAAAGGAGGATACCATGTAGATGATTTTGAAACCTTAATAAAAATGTTTGATTTAGGTTTATGCCCAGATGTCATAGACGGGGTGTTGTTTAACAAGGGCTTAAAGTTTGCCTTTATGTTTATAATGTTTGCCTGACACTCATTTGCAATTGCTTTATCCAACAGAGTCTTTCCACAACCGCGGGGACGTAGAATAGCACACCTTTTGATGGAGACATTCCAAATTTCTCAAACTTCTCAGGATGCTCGACTGGATATTGCACAGTCTAAAAATTATTTCGGAAAAATAATAATTAAAGCGTACTTTATTCAAGAATCAAGTCAAAAGTGGAAGAAGTAATACCTCTTGGAGTTCCCTTTTAACATTCTCAAGCCTACCAATATCCTCCCAACTAACATTTGGCACTTCAACAATCTGTTTAACAAAGAAAACAAATAACAATATCATTAATAAGTACAATGAATGAAGCAGTACCAATGTGGAACATAAGCACAATACTAATATGGAATATAAGCACTTACCGCTTCATGAAGCGTGGGTGGGTTGCTTGTACCAAGAGCAGTTTTGAAGTGCTCGTCAGTTACAACCAACGAGTTAAGAATTCCTATATCAATGGAGTCATCTTCCAGATCAATAACATCCCTCTTCTCTCTGATGCACTGAAGAGCAGCTTCAGTGCAAAGTGCAGCTAAATCAGCATCTACATAGCCATGTGTGTCTTCAGCAATTCTCTCTAAATCAACCTGCATGAATATTATGACATCAGACAAATAGATATATCCACACATGTTGACCCAAAAAACGCTTAAAACGAAATGTTTTCCCCCCATATATGCATCATAAACTGCAAAATAGTAGTGTTTTGCACTTTCAAAATGTATGCCAAACATCATGGAAGTATGAAAGAAATTGAAAGATCCCCATCATTCCAACTCTAAAAGATGGAAAATAAGAAAATAAATCATTTTCAGCTCTTACCCTTTCCCGTTCACTTTAACCCAAAATTCAACTTAACCCACACACTACCTAAGTGATTAGCGTGTTTCTTTGCTGTATGGTTTATGTTGTAGGTTTCTCCAAATTTTACGGTGCATTCTTTGCATTAAAATGTTCATGTTTAAATGCCTGGACGACATAATACTAATTTCTCATGTATATATTTTCTTATCTGTTTAGAGAACTTTATTCCAAATAAAATTTTATTGACCATTTAGTTGAATGAATAATTAAAAATATAGATAAGAAAAAGTCCTTATTTTGATTGATGTTAATAATGTTAATAACATGAGATATCTAGAAACAAGATGTTATGTGGAAGAAATACATAAGCACGATATTATTAGCAGCTACTAGCCTACTTGTATATTCAAAGGAAGAACAAAATCATACTGCTGGTATATAGTAACACAAAGGGGTTTACAGAGGAATCAAAACTGTTAAATGTTAATTTGTATTAAACTTAAACACCAATGATTCTTAACTTCAAGAACTTAACATACGTAGTATTGAGAACTAAACTGACCAATAAATATGCAACCAAATGCAGTAAATCATTTACAGATTCTACAATAGAACGTCGTACCAAATTGAGAATCGAACATTATGGAAATTTTATCTTGTGCCAATAGTTTTTATAAATGTACAAACCATGTACCTGTTAATTCTTCATCAGTTCAGTTTTAACTAAACAATATGCTGAAATCCATGTAGCGTTTTACTTAGATGTTTGTTACGTTTGTTTTCTGTTCTTTATTTGCCACAGGCACCCGCAATGTGTTGACAAAAGCAACGTACAGATCTCGCAAAATTAGGCAAACTTTAAGAAACAAGTGCATAAGGTAGAAACAAATGCATAAGGTAATTAAATGGCCTTGACTAATCTTGCTTGTTTAATTTTTGGAGAATCTAGCACTGTAATTGAATGGTCAATTCCCGCTTTTGCATGAGCTCTTCACATTCTTTTCGTGTCATTTATTCTTTTGCTAGTCTTGAACTTTATAAATTTATTTCATGATAGAACAACGACCCAAATCTCTTGAACATGATAACTTTGAATACAAGTGATATGTGCAGATAAAAAATGATCACCATGGCATCAGGCAAACACAAGATTCATGTACCTTGTATATTTACATTGCAACTGTGCTTGATTAGAACCAAAACACAATCTTCAAATCCTCTTCCTGCTACACAATGTTGTACCTTGTATAAGGTCATGACAATACAAAGTGAAAACGAATATAAATGACTTCAATCCAAAAAAATTAAAAAGTGCTAAGGTCATGACAATATTATGTCAAAATTACCAATCCTTCAGCATCTTCTAGACCCGATTTTATCTCCGAAACTTTCTGCTTCTTCAATTTTGTAAGATAAAAAAAATCAGCATCCAATTAAAAAATAAACAAATAAAATCAACATCCAATTACACAAAAATTACATAAATTGCAATAGCACAGCTTACCTCCATCCATACCAGATGCATTCGTACAAATAAAATCAGCACTTGTTTCTACCTTATGTGATGGACCCAAATCCACGAGCGACAAATTGCATTGGACTTCAGATTGATGGAGATCCCAATCTCGGTAGCCAGGCGCTATATCTGCATAATGAAGAACAAGGAGTTAATTTCGGAAACAACAACTAGACATCAAATTGATTAAAACTAAAATCGAGGCAAATAGTCCAAAGCGCAAGTGACTGGAAGTAGTAGATCTGGAGATGAAAAAGCAGTAGACATTACCTTGCAGTGAAATTAGGAAACCATTTTCGGGTAAAAGAGGGAAACTCGAAATCGAACTGTAAACTAGGATTTGAGCTTCGAGCTTCAGAAATTAGGATTCGAGAGATTCGGGGGAAAGTGAAAAAATAGGTCGGGGAAAAGAGAATAATTTCTATTTTGTTTTTAATTTTTGTACGATGAAAATTTTGACTAAGGCGCTGGGGGGAAATAATTTGGTTAAGGGAGGGAAACAAAATGGTAAGGGGAAATAATTTGGCTAAGGTGCGGCCCGATTTTTCTTTTTTTCCTAAAGCGTGTATAAGACATCGCTCTGATTTTTCTTTTTTTTCTAAAGCGTGTGTAAGACATCGCTCCTTTAATAAAACGATGTATGAGAAACCAACAACTTCAATTTCCTTATTGATGATGTTAAAAATCATTTTGACATCGGTTGAAATTGCAAGCGATGTTAATACTGTGATGTCTATTCTACTTATTCTTGTGTATATGAGGGCTCACAATAAAGTATCTCACAATGGAAGGAATAAAATATAATGTTAAGTAAATACTTACCCTAAAATGACACTATCTAACTAGTGTCTCTAAACTGTATAATCTCTGTCGTCTATCTAATCTGCACGTTTGTTATGAGTAGGGTTCAGAACAAAAGTTCTGGTGAATGGACAAATTATACTTTCTATAAATAACACTATATATACCGTTCTATCACTGGTTTATCTTTATTAAGTTATTTTAGGTTTACATAGTACCCTCCTCGAGTGGTCTCCATTGTCGTACTGTGAAAACGTACAAGACCTCCATCACCACGCTATGAAAGTGTATTAAACCATGAAAGTGCACTACTTCTACATCACTACGCCACGAAAACATACTAAGCTGCGCTACGAAAGCGTACGAAAGCGAATAAGCTTCTACCGCAGCGCCATAATGGCGCCCTGAACCTGAGTTCTTCCACGGAACACGAGCGGAAGCTTTCTATGTCTGCCACGAATAGTTTTGTCAGGCCCACAATATAAATATCAAAGATTGGTCTGTCTCTTTCGGTAGCTATGGCTCCACCTGGCCCACCTAACTAATGAAAGGTCATTCAAAGAGCTAAGTAACTGCCCTAACAACCAATCTAATGATCCATGTGGTCTTTCATCCAATGATTCGATAGTAAAAGATCATTAGCCACTTGGTTTACGTCCAGTCTTTCCCATACTCTCTCCGACTGACGATGACATCAATCAGACGACCTACTATCATTTGTTGGGTCTTAACCTCGAAGTCTCCTCGCTTAAGAGCCGAGGCAGCCGCTGAATCATCCTAAAATCATCTCAATCAGTCTTAAAGCTTCCTATAACAACATATGCAGCCAAGACATATTCATCAAATGGAATCGCACAGACCATGCCCCCGTGGGTACAACTTCGTAAGTCCTACCACAAAGGACCATCACGGAGTACCCTCACGTCTTATAGAAGACCCGCACTTCCTTTCAGACCTTTTAAATAAGTTGGACATACTCCCACCGTATCTCCGAATGCCTATAATGATTTGTCACGTTAGGCTCTTTATCTCCACGAACTGGTCCAATTGCATATTATTATATTAATTAGACCCTATGTCTAATTTACTATTATGCGTTCCACTTACTTTTCTTTTCGTTGATTTACAGTATTCATTAGTTTATTCAATCAAATATTATTTATTTATAAATCAATTTTACTAGTTACCATAGAATCTTAGGCTCGTAACTTACACTATGCGTTCATATTAAAGTCTAACGTACTTTAGGCTCATAACTTAGTCCATTTAAGTCAATATGTCCATATTTAAGCCTGATTGTTCTTTTAGTCAATTTCTATCATATTCGTATTTGTAAATGAACCATGTATATTTATTATGATTTTCCAAATATTCATATTTTATGCGGGTATAAGGTGCGATTATAGGTTTATAATAGAGGATTTTATTTTAGAGGACAAATTTTTTTGTTAAGTTTGTCCTTCTCTCTATTTTCCACTTCATAATAAACCTCACATGTTCTTTTTTCCCTTCATAACATCCTTCAATTATGTTACCCTTTTTCTTTCCATTTTTACAGTTTAATTTTTTGGAAATTAGACGTATTCCTAATTGATTAGTTGTTAAAACTATACAAAAATCTATTTTCATAGCTTAAGGTAATTATTGCTATAGAAATACATAATTGCGGAACATCTCTTTTAATTATTATTAGACTATTGAATAGTGCACAATACGGCTACATCCCTATTTCGTACTAATCCACACCTTTATTTATTTTTAAACTTACAATTAAGTTTTTTTTTTTCAAACTAAACTATGGAAATAAATTCCCTTCTTCCTAACTAATCAATCTAGACTATTTCTGACTTTCTATTTTAATTGGTATACATTAATTTCCCGTTTAACTTATTTTCCTCTTTTTACATAAGCACAATAAAGTTGGATACAACTGAGTTATGTCCTTTTTCAATCCCATCAATTTCTATATTCGTTTCACTCTAAATTTGAAAGGTTATCTTTTCAACTAACATAGAGATTCTCAGATTTACCATTTACCTACAAATTATTGTCTATAATACTAATTATGTCACACCCACAATTTTCAAATCACCTTTTTAATCAGTTTTTAAAGTGACAGCAAACTCTTTTATTATAACCAATAATAAATACAAATAATACAAGAGGTTGGTGGTAACCAACTTACTGCAAATTCGGTGTTTAAGGTGAACCATCCACCGTATACGACATTTAAAATGGGCCTACCACCATATCAATTCATCTTTTGTTCATACTTACAATTAAATTTTGTTATTCAACGCGCGCAAACAAAAATGATTATAATCAGTCATATAAATTTAGCGCTTAACTATATATATATATATATATATATATATATATATATATATATATATATATATATATATATAATGCGAGCATTCGACGACACCCCAACATGGAGCACCCCTTTGGTCTCTCTGTTTTCCACCTCTCATTTATATTAATTAAAGTTAGCGGGAGGTGAGACCGTGAGAGAGTTAGTGGAAGGAGAGAGGGCGAAAATATTTAGTGGAAAAGTGGTAGGCTAAAGCGGTGTTTGCTCCATTTTTGGGGTGCCATTGAACCTGTCATCCCCCCCCCCCCCCCCCCGACGCAGAAATGGGGAAAGAAGGAAGAAGACAACATATTATACATTAATATACTATATAGGAAAATATAATTTAAATCTACTCATCCGGGATTTACGCTCTAAGTTTTGGATCTGCATTTGCTTTATGTTTTCTTTTCAATTCAGATTCACAGATCTATCTGGAAAGAGAATCTGAGCATCTACACCTTAAATCTACTATATTTTTCCTTCAATTTTCAAATCAGAAATCCTAAATCTAAAATATAATTTATTTCTGAAGAGTTTGGAGAAGAAAGAAATGACAAAACTCTGGCTCCCTCTCAAAACATATGAGTTGGAAGCTAGGCTTTGCAGATGCGTTCTTATTCAAATTCAAACACGCAATCAATTCGCACATTAATAATTCTTTCTTTTTAAATTCTTACGTGCTTGATTTTGGTAAGTGTGTGTTTCCTTTTTTTTTTTAAACGTTTATTTATACCATCTTAACACATATTTTATTTTCAATTTCAAACGTGTATTATTAATCTGCGCACATCCAATTAAATTAAAACGTTACTTAAATAACATCATTTAAGCTTCTTTTTATTACATAGTTTTATACCATTTATGACGTTTGTTTATTTTTGCGTTTTGCGCATTACTTCTGCAGTTTATGTTTAAATATATTTATATACTTATGCGTGTATTCGCATGTGCGTCCACACTCCAAAATTTATTCCATGGTTTCAAATTTTGACGTTATATTCATTATTTCACTTTTAATGTCCTTTATGACATGCATTGTCAATTTAAAGGAAATACTATCATTTCAATATTAATTACTTTCTACAACACACATTTATTTTCTTATTTTATAAAAAGGTTAAGCTTGTTATTATGTTAACGTTAATAATCTTCCATTACTTTCAAATTCAAACGCACTTTGTTAATAAAATTTATGTGTCCGTATTTTCTGATTATTTTATAACGAACCATTTAATTACTTCCATTCTTTTTATTTAATTCTATATATGCCATTGCAATGTCGTATTTGCATAATGATAAATTTTCATTTATTGCTCATTCTATGACACAGGTTTGTTTTCGAATTTCAAATGCTCATGTACTTATTTTGATGGTTTTGTTATTTGATAATTTTGTTACTTAAAAGGTGGGGCAATAAAGAGGTTAAGCAGCTTATGGGTTTCTCAGCAATGGCTACCTGAAGTCAGGTAGCAAGAACTGTCTGATAGCAGGTATTCCGCTGTTAGGCCACCTCAAAATACTTGCAAACATCAATGACCCATTTAAAAGACCTTACACCGGCAACAAGCCTACTGCAACCACTACAACCTGAAAGATATCATATTTCAAAGGCAGTCAATTCAAATTACAATACATATAGCCTCATTCTCTCTTTGCCACTTTATACAAACATAAAACACAAGTGTTCCAGAAAAAAAATATACCCACTAACCATCTTCATTAAACATGAAAGGGAGACCCATCACCCTTCTTATGCCTATGAAATATTCCACTCAGCCTCGGTAACAAAGAAGCCTTCTGACCAAACTTCTTACTCCCTTCGCCCCTATCCAAGGGCGGCAGAGCCCTAGAACTCATAGTCGGTGAAGTCTCAGGCAAAAGTCTGGTAGCCACTTCACTTGCTCTCTGTTCCTCCTTCTCCCTCCACCTCCTCAGCTCTCCCTCTACCGCCTTCTTCGCCGCTTCAGCCATTTCTGCTCTTTTCAGCGCCTCTACTCTGGCTGCCTCTATCTCCTCTATCTCTTTACGTGTTGCTTCCAGTCTTTTTGCTGCTTCTGCCTCGCTGGCCTTCACTGCCTCCACTTGTGCTGCTGCTGCAGCCACCTTCATCTCCGTCAGCTTCTCCGACTCCTCAACCTTCCGGTTTAGTGAATCAAATTCATCCTTTGAAATTGTTATTTCTGCTGCCCCAGACTCCATTGAAGTAGACGATCGAGTCGACGACAGATTTTTTATCTCATTCACCGCTTGGGCTTCTGCGGCCTTTGCTGCTTCGGCTTCCTTCAATGCCAGTTCAAGTTTCATTTCTGTTTCGGACAATGAAGTCCTTATTGATGCAGCTTCCTCTCTCATTGCCTCGGCTTCCTTCTTCATTGCTTCAGCCTCTTGTAGAGCACTTTCAGATTCGAGTTTCAGCTGCTGAAGGGTCGTGGTCATATTGTTTGATTCTGAATTGGCCTTTGATTCTGCAGCAACTGCGGATTCAAGTTCGGTTTTGCAGCTTTGAAGCTTTATATGGAGGTCTGCAACTAAAGTTTCGGTTTCAGCGTCTTTCTCTTTCAGTTCGTTGTGTTGCTTAGTTACTGTTTCGAGCTCGAGCTTTAGCGATTCAACCATGTTACGCACCGAGCTTTCATCTTCTGCTACTTTCTGAAGCTCTTGTCTAGCCGCATCAAGTTCAGAAGTTACTGCTTTGAGAGATTCGATATCTGAAGCACGTGCATCTTCCAGCTGCTTACGAACAGCATCTATCCCAGCATCGGTTTCAGCTAGCTTCTCTTCTAATTCTTTGTGGTGTTCGGGGTTGAATTCATTTTTCAGTTCAGCTAATTTTGTTTCGGCCTCTTCTAAAGCAAGACGGTAGGAATCTCGAGTAGCGTCTTTCTCAAACCGAATCTTGGTTTCTTCTTCATGGGCTTGCACGGTGGCAAGCTTTACATGTGCTAGAGAGTCTTGCACTGCTGCGATTTCCTTTGAGAGCTGCTCAGCCTTTAAAGTGTTTGCTTCTGACTGCTGCTTTGCTTCGGTTTCCTGAATATGTGCTAAGGTTTTTGCTTCTGTTGAGGCCTCGAACTCCTTCCGGAGTCTCCTGAGCTCTTGCTTAGCAGCATCGAGCTCCATCATAGCAGCTGAATACTGCTCTCGTGACTGTTCGAGTTCGAGTTTTCCATGCTGATTACCATCTTGGTTTGTATCATCGTTGAGCTGGGTGGTTTTAGCCCTTGCAGCTTCAGCTGCTTTTAAAGCTTGTTCTTTTGATTCATTAATGGTGGTTAGCTTTAGAGTTAAGTCCAACACAGTTTTCTTGGCTTTTTCCAGTTCAGCAAGAGCTTGGGCACGTGTTGACTCCGCTGTTTGGAGTTGTTCTTTGAGCTTATTTAGCTCTTTCTGGGCCAAATGAAGTTGCGACTCTGTTGCAAATGCTCTTTGCTACAAGTATGTTGAAAAAACGTGGAGAAGTAAGATGAAGAATAAACACCATATAGATTACTATTGACATAGAACAAATCAAACGTAAAGGCTTTCAGGGCTATAGTGGAACAAGATTATCTTTGTTGATTAATGTATTACCCTCTAATATGGATGGAACGGAATCAAGCATAAAAGGCTTTCATAGCTATAGTGGAAAAAAGCTGTGCACATCCCTATAATTTGGAATGGTATTTTCTTTGTTTTAGGCACTCTGGATCAAATGTTAATGCAATCAAAGCTAACACGCAGTTTAAAATCTACAGGTTTATAACACAAGGTGAATGTTCAATCTTCTACTGAATTCAGCATTGCCATGTATAAGCCATTTTAAGTTAACCAGCAAAAAATATTTTAGCATGCTCTGATATTCAATATTGAACATGCATAGGGAATTGTCATCCATTACATATTTATACCGTACCAACCATTACTAAGGAGAAAGCTTAAATGAAGGGAATGAAGAGCTACCTCAGGACTGGGATTTCTTGGAAGACTGGCAGCCTTCGTCGGGGAATAAACCTTTGACTTCCGTCCTGACGCTTTATCACCTGAAAATGCAACCTCACCAAATAAGCTCACAGCTGCTTTCACAGATTCAAATGGAGCCCTTGTGTCTATTTCTCCCACCTCTATTTTGGCTAAATCAACTGAATTTGAGCGACCTTTGACACCCATTTTGCCCAAACTAACAAGTATTGGAAACCTGCACAAACGTGCATAAGAACATAACCGAAGAAAAATAACACGCTATTAGGTTTCTTCATGATAATGAGGGCTACATGGGTATTGAGGAGAAGAAAAAATATTATTAGGTATTTATTAAATCTACTTACATTCAAGTCAAAAGGTATGCATATTGATTTATTTTGCAACTACATGAAAATCAACCCATTTCTTGTAAGGTAAATTAATGAAAAAAACCGGAAAGATGTTGCGTAAGAAATCATTTCGAGGCAAATTAACATATTCCATTATGGCTACAAAAACAAACCATGCATGATCAACAACGCTATAAGCTTCTTTATTCTCCGACCCTTCCAAGTGGAAGATGAAGAACATATATAAATACTTTTATTCTCAGAGCAAATTAAGTATCGGTGCAAATCCATTTTACCCTTTTTATAAATTTGCAAACAAAATTCTGCAACGGGAGCAACCTTCTTAAGCTTTTTCAGTTTCAAACATAAATTCACCGAAGAAAGACATCATTGGGAACAAGTTAAACGTATGCAACATGAAAACTAAACAACAACAAAAATTTTTTTTACCTCGAACTCAATCAACAGCTCAAATTAGCATAAACCAAAGGCCCAAATCCCTCAATTGAAAAGCCAACGCCTTTATTAATATCAACCAGCTAAAATTTCGTGAACTTGGAAAAATCGAAACCCTAGAAATAGATTGACCTTGAATCACGAGAGTAAGAAGAGGGATTCTAAATTTCGAATATAGTCGTATTTTCTAAAAGTTTATGGAGCCCACCTTAAATTCCTCCCATTTTGCTTATTTATAACGGAAATTTTGTCCTTAATCGCTGCAATTTATTTGCGTTATTGCCTAATTATTTGTTGTCTGCTGTTTAAATTAGACATAACTGTCAACGCAAGCTCAGCTTTTAAACGTTTGTTTTCTACCCTGAATTATTTCACTTAGGCAAATTTTCATACAATCTTATTTTCCATAATTCCATCTGTAGCCATTTAAATATTCTGCACGTAATATTTTCAGCAGAATATTTTGTGTATTTTTATTTCTGGAAAGAAAAGGTTTTTGGCAACTAGCACAACAGATTCAACTTATTTCAGAGGTAAGTAGGCATCGACAGCGACTCATGATAAAAAACATCAATAAGATTCCTTCTTTATTCATGGATTAATTGCATTGACTTGCTTTTCTTTAACACAAGTAGGACATCTCATATACTGTGCTCGCGGTGAATAAGGGAAAATCTATCCAGACACAACAATTTAACATAATTGTTGATATAATTGGTCTCAACCACTGGATCGTTTCCTAAATTCTACTTCTTCATGTAATGATAAAATGATATCCGACGGCCAGGACTTTTCGTCTTCCAATTTGTAAAACAGCATCATGTCCAACAAAAACACCACAAGAAGTTTTCAACTCAATGCATGACTTTAAGTCGACAGAAAGCATTTCTAAATAATGTAACTTCCTCTAAAGGAAAAGGTACTATGCTGACAATTACAGTAAACAGAATGCTGGGCTCGTAAATATATGCTGTACACTTTACTCAAGTAGCTGAATTACAACCAAAGATTTTTAAAATAAAGTGATTATATGTTGCAGCAAAATGAATGTACAAACACAAATAAAGCACTTGCATTGAGCTTAGTCCCACACGGTCTGTCCACCTTCTATGGACCAGTTAATGAAAACTTCCGAATAGTAATGAACTGAACGAGTCATTTGTTCTCTGTTGTAACCGATGCTGTGCTCGTTGGCAAAGCCGAGAGTGATGGTCTTAGCAAAAGATATAAAGATGGACCCGCAAACGGTATTAAGGAGACAGGCAGAAGCCAGGAGCCTTTGTCGATCCTGTTATAATACACTCAAAACATTGTAATTCTCCACAAAAATATATCAATCAATATTTGGATATTAACAATAGTAAAGGACAGTTGAATATGCCCAAGTTTTTGGGTGTGGAGATCATCTCACCATTTCCTAGCTGTCATGTCATTGTACACCCAAAATGGAGCGAAGGCCGACAGTAGTGAAAAATCCACACAAGTGGCGTGAATCTACCAGAATGTGACCTTAAAGCATTAGTCGTCTTTGATAGAGAAGATATAGTTTTAAGCATGGAATGGTGTTAATGGAGTACTTACAAATTTGCTTTCTCGGAAATATTGGTAAAACTCTATCCATGCATCAGCATTTGCGAACACAGCATACGTGATCAATCCCAAACCTACAGCTAAAGTTACCTGATTTTGCAATAGAGTTACTATCGTACCAAGTAGCGTGATTCATCTTTCGGTATAGTGTAGTGATTTTGAAAACAAATGTTACTTACAGCGGCAGTTATCTTTGATTCAAGGAAATTGAGAGGCCATTTGGTAATTTCATCTTCTCCAACAGGAGGAGGGGGTGGTTTCCAGAGCACAAAGTAAGGAATGAGAGCATATGCACCACCAAAGCATGAAAGCACTAGAAAAGGCCACACCGGGATCTTGCTTTTTGAGCTACAATGCATAGCCGTGTGTATTAGGGGATCTTGCTTTTTGAGCTACAATGCATAGCCGTGTGTATTAGGTGTACTGATGCCAACAAGTGTCAAGCTCTCTGTTTAGAGAATTGTTAGAGCTTAGCATATTGTTTCAATGTGAATGTCTTTGGTCACCCTAGAAACCGATGAAATTTTTTCATAAATTAATTGCCTTTTCATGAAAATAACCCTACTCATTTCTTTCCAATGCACTGACTTGTTTAGCTTTGTTTTGACGTTCCCTCGAATCAAGGTGTACCCATGTGATGGCCAACAATTGTTGGAAATGTTCAGAATACCAAGTCCTCTAATAAGAACCACATATACAAAGAAGATCATGCTGGATATTCAAAATAAAAATCAAAGTTTTTTCATTTTTGACATTTTGCTTTATTTTGTTAATGAGAAACTGTGCCTATTTATGAAATGTTTATCAATTATAATTAATTGGTCCAAAAGCAAAACAAACTGCTTCCATTTTTTTTCCCCTTCTTTTCATTCTCTCGCTTCTTTGAGATATGAGTACAAAAAGATTACAATAAAAATAATTCTTCTACATTTTCTTTTTGTTTCTGTAATTTCTTTAAAATAAATCAATCTTCCAAATATACTCAAAACTCCCAAGCAGTAACTTCTACAAATCTCCACATCCTTCAATCTTGAGTACACAAGATTGAAGAGTCAAGTAATCTAGCAGAGCGGATGATAATTATCGACTGCATCATAATTGTTCATGCCAAATTTAGCTTTCAACACAGTGACCTTGAACAACTCCTACCACTTTCTCTTCGTTGATCGTTCCCATCAATTCCACCAATTTGAAAGTAAAAGTTGAACTTGTCTTTGAAAAGGGTTAGGCTATCCGGTTTTGGAGTAAGCTCGAACTATTATGACATTTGACATATTTGAAGAAGATAAGCAATGATTTTTAGCAAAGTTGAATTGAATATGGAATTTTTGGAGCATTAAAAGGGTAAAAAAAATGATGATGTAACTCTAAGGTACATTCCACAATTACCTTCTACCTACCTACTCAATTATATTATCTCTGTGTTCTGACAATAACCTCATTTCATTGGTATCTCTGAGAATGTGTATTGATAATTTGTATTATATGATTGTGTTGAAAGTAATTATTCAGGTTACGGTGAAATCTGAAAATAAATTCATCAAGTATACAGAGTATATAAACGGGTATTATTTATGTATCGATTTGGTTAGTGTACCTATGTAGCTTTCAATTCAAATCAATGCATTCTATTTTGGAACAGAATAAAGAATTATACAAATTACAAATTTTTTGAACATTGTTTATCTGAATTAAATATTTTTCATTTATACAAAGGTTGAGTAGTAAAGCTGTATACATTCCAATGTTAAGTTAAGTTGGTTATGTGAAATGTAAGAACTTAATGAAAAATTAGTAGTATGAATATTTGGTGGTTATGAGCTAGCAAAAATTTTATATATTAGAAAATGTAAATTTATCTATGTATGTCCGTACTGAACCCTAGAAGCATTATCACATGAAAAAATTATTCAGGTATATATAAATACCTATTGGTAGAAAGCAACTAGCAAGTAAAAAAAGAACAAAATTAAAATTTCCTGAAATAAGTGTATAAGTTACAAATATTAATTACCGTGAAATACTACTATTATGGTCATTGTCATGCATATATAAATACCTATTGGTAGATAAACAATTGGTAAGTTAAAGAACAAAAATTAAAGTTTCCTGAAATAAGTGTATAAGTTACAAATAATGATTACAGTGGAATGCTAACTATTATGGTCATTGTCATGCACATAAAAACTTCTATATAAAATGATATGATAAGTTTATTTTCAAATCCTACAATAATTTGAATAAACCGTTGGTTATATTTATATGATACAATGAAATACCGAAGAAAAATAAAGTTTTGCAATGAATAGGCCTTACTCTTTTAATATGTTACATAAAAGATGATTCATAATTATGGGTGAGCATTCGGTCGGTTTGGTTGGTTTATAGGTAAAAAATTTCAAACCGAATTGAAACCGAAGTTTTTCAAACCGAACCAAATCAATCCAAACCAAAATAATTTCGGTTAATTCGGTCGGTAACCAACTTAACCGAACTTACAAAATACGTTATTATTCAAATCGCTGATTCACTCAAAGTGAAACATAAAATTGCACATTGAGATATTTTAGTTATATATTTTATGTTTATAATAAAATTTGACATACTTTTAACAATTAAACTTCGTATTTTATCACTAAATCAATTATTTGAATTATTACAATACCCTAAAATAAGATACAACATTTAAAGTTCGGTTAAACCGATAACCAAAAAAATTGCAAACCGAATTTAAATCGATTTAGTTTCAAAACTGAATCAAACCGACCGAAATGAACCACTTCAGTCGGATAATTCGGTTCTAACTGAATATTGCTCACCCCTATTCATAATTATTATATAACGTAGTTTTATGATTATCTCTACCATTAATAAATAGAATTTAATGAAAATACGTTGTCTCTTTTGGGATCCCGAAAACTCCAACATCCGCCAACGGAATCTCACATTCGTTTTGTAACATCTAACACCATCCTCTTCTCGATCACTCACCAATGAAATTTACAATCAATTTGTTATCGACATCATCAACATAATTGCTTAAAATAAAAATGATGTGACCATCAAAGCTTTTGCACTTATGACATACTCATCATAAACGCATGCAAATATTACACGGTTTTAACAACAGATTTTTTTTTTATTTTCTTTGCTTGAATATTTATTATTGGTTTCTCATAGTAAAAATTATTTAAGTATCCTAAATGAAAACATTGTAGATGAATTTATATGAGGTATAATGAAAACACTGTAGATGAATTTATACGAGGTATTTTTACTACATGTAGGAGCTGAAAATAACATAATGATATATTTGTAGAAATTGTAATATAAGTTAGGTATTACCTAGGAACATGAGAGTAACTCATAAGCATATGAAACTCCTAAAATATTATAGAGATTTCATGGAAATTAAATATTATGAAAGTACCGATTTGCTTTATGTGTACATACTAAGAAATTTATAAGCATTACAAATGTGGTACTTGAATGATTAAATCATAAAATTGATATATGTTTTATTTGTGGAAGCACAGTACAAGCAATTCATGATTTTTTCCGATATTTAAATGGAAAGTGATTTTGACAAACAAATCATGGTGAATCAACTATGAAAATGACTAATGAGATTTCATGGTTATTAATTTATGAAGTTATATTAATTGTTATATTATGAGAAGAAAGATATCCAAAGAGTATTAAATGTAAAGATTATGTTTTAAGAATATCAAAGTTATCATGAAACTATTTTGAGAAAAAGTGAATGTTATGATTTTATGGTTAGTTGAAATTTATGTGAAACATACCCAGATTTTATATTAGGTTTAATTTTGAGAATAGAGAAATTTTAGATATTTTATGGTATATTGATTATGAAAAAATCATAAGCAGGAGAAAGAAGGTTATCACCTTATTGACATGAGTAGTTTAGAAGCTGATTACTATTTTGACGTTAAATATATTCAAGCTTGTTATACGTGTATGAGCTTGCCAATACAATAAACAATGAAATATATTCCAATAGGAATTTGAAACATTGTCACTTTGTTTACATGAATTAACTTATTAAGAGTGAAGAAATAAAGAAGGTTATGTATTACATTATAGTGATTGTACAATGTAAACAGAACTTATATACTAGCGAATTATAAAATAAACTTGTCTTCGAAATAAAATAAAATGATTGATATTGAAATTTGGAGCTATGTCGTTAAAGTCTCGCTAAAGCTTCGTTAATGCTCCGCTAAAGCGCTTGACGAACTATTTCAACTACTACCTCTTATCAGTTTAGCGATACTAAATAGTAAATCAACTTAGAAACCCAATATTTTCTTCTATGTCTGCTAAATCAGAGGCTTTTAGCATCTGTTTTAGTAGCTTTAATATAAAAGGTTCCTTCGATTGTATATCAAATCAACAAAGTTATGGTATAGATCTAAGCTCAAGTCCCAAGTACTCAACATAAATATGTGTTCTATTCCATTTATCAAATCTAAACTGCACTGATAATAATATTCTTAAGTTTTGTTATAAAAAGTAAATTATGTTTCTTTTTTCTATGCAAATGATGTGAGAATGAAAGTAAATCAAACTTTGGAAATTTGATTTTATCCCCAATCTCTTCTTCGCTATTTACTGATACATTCTCACTTTATCACCAGCATTGATTTTCACACCACCGCTATAAACAACTAAATATTTTAACTGCACATGTAAGGAGAAATATATTGATGAAGGATACTTATAAACCAAATTTAATAAGTAGCTATTTGAGTATCTATGAAGTATTTCAAAACCAGATATTAATATTTGTAGATAGACATATTCATATGATTTTTTAATATGAAAATTGATGATTTTGGCCGATATATGTGTCTAAGGGAAATTGAATGTTCTAAGAATATTAATTTGGCTTGCCAATATAAGTTGATGGATATATCATTTAAAAGTATGTGAACAATATTTAATTTGAAATACATGTACGAAATTGAAAATTAATTATAAATAGTGTGAGTTGAAAATATTTTGTTAAATACGTATAGAACTGAAAATTTATGTGTTGCAGATTGATATGGTATCCACTCTATATGAACATTATCATAAGGTCCTATGTTTGGCATATCGATATGGTATAAGTGCATACTTCATGAGTTTATACGTGCATGCTAGAAAAATGATATAAGTTTAATTGATTATTGTGTTAATGCATGTTGGTATTATTTGATCGTTGTTTTTAAGGTATTGTGTTGATATTTGTTATATGTGTGAATATACGAAACATGCTGAAATGATATCAAATGTAACTGGTGATAGGTTTAACATACCAATATTTGTAAGTTAGATTGTATGTGGAGATGTATATACTTTGTTGGGTTGTTTTATACTTTATAAGGTTTTACGTAAAAGCCAGAAAGAACTATTTTTGGATTATGAAAAGAATTCCTTCGAACTACAATTCATTTGAAATATGGGGCTATCTAGCTAAGTGTGTTCAATGGTTTTTTATTTCATTTAAAAAAATAAAATCAGCAATGCAATAGTTATTGGATTGTGATTTCAGTCCTCCTAATTTGAGACAAACAACAGACATTAAAAAAAAAAAAAAAAAAAAAAAAAAAAAAAAAGCCAAATGTGAGTATTGAAAATAATAATATTTTTAAGTTGACCCACAACAAAAATTGATTGCTTTGGTGCGGTGTCCATATGATCTCTCCGTGATTCTTGCAGATATAAGAATCACTAACATAATCTGTTACAGGGTGGATAGAATAAAATTGAAGAAAGCGACATGTTTCCCCTGATTCATATTATAATGTGAATGGATACACCTATATCCCTAGCAACACTGGAACTTCTATGGAAGTATGGTAAAATGAGAGATGACATCCATCCTGAGCAGAAAAAAATTGAGAAATTGGTGAACTGACTGATCTCATCAAAATTAATAAGATCAAAGAAAATTTATTGGGTCCCCTTTCTAAATGATTTTTAAATAAAATTAGCCCTTGAAGTTTCGAGAGGAATAGACATCGAGGATAAAGAAGAAGGAAAATGTGAGGATGCCTATTAGTGGTAAAATAAAGTTATATGATTATTGGTGTTTATGAATTTTCAAGACGAATGGACCTAGAGTCCTTGAATTTCAGTGTTTATGAGTTGATTCATATTGTGAAAATCCATAACTAGTACTGGTAGTGTTTTTAGGAAGCATTTAATAAATTCTATTAACAGACTCGAGGTCAATTTGCTTTTGGAACACACTTTATGGATTTTATTTATTTTTAGTGTAGACTCGTTATCAACCCATAATCAGCCTTGGTGGTGTTTTTGAGACGCACTTTGGATTATGCTATTTGATTTAAATTTGAGCTTCTTTGATTTTATATAATACACAACCATATTTTGTGCTTTCAAGATGCATTTGATAGATATACCATTTAATATATTTGCTATTTTTATATCTATATCTAGCATTGGTAGTGCTTTTGAGACACACTTGATGAATTTCATTGATTTAGTTGAGATTGTGCTTCATATATAATTCAAAGTTAATATTGGTTGTGCTTTTATTTATTTTTTATGTTTGAACATTTTGCTCTTGATGATTTCATAGTCATAAGTGTTAGTGCTAGAGTGGAGCACTTAATGGACGCACCTACTTTGATGTGAAGATGAGTCCGCCTTTGTGGGAGACTTGAGCTTTTTAGAGCATTTATAAGTTGCCAGATAGACGCATAGCTAATAAATGCACATATTTATAACGCAATTTTTAGGAATTGAAAGCCTAGTATGTGTTGTGAAATCTCAACCGAAAGCTTCGTACTAAAAAAAAAAAAAAACACTACTTAAGCTAAGTTGATCAAAATTTTGCAGTTTAAAAGAAATTCACTATTTAGTAATCTTTGTACTTCAATCGATGTTGCAATAACGTAAGCAATATTCTTACACCCATAACATTAGAGTGTGGCAGCAAGCAAAATTTGCTAGTCCTTCATATCTACATACAACAATAATGTAAGAAATAAGCATCGTTATATTATGGAACTTCATTTAATTTCTATTGGCTGAACCAATGCCCTTTATGGCCTTGTCAGTCTTACCGTCTTTTCGTTTTGACCCGACAGTATAGGGTGGCAAAAGGAGATGTAGCTTGACTGCTGTCGTTAAAAGAGACGTATCATTTACATTTTTTCCAGTTCCATATTCAAGGCAGAAACATAGAGCAATGTTGTTAAACTCTGTTTTCTGATGGATATTATAATAACTATAGATTAAAATGCATTAAAACAAAATTGTTGAACCTGAGTATTCGGTCATTACCTTCTGGCACTTGGAAGCAAGAGCATACTGTAGACTAACGGCCATAAACCCATGATATACCACAATGCCACAAGCACTTCATTCATTTGGAAACCATCGTCTCCTTTCAAATTCAATAATTTTTGCAGAAAGTACATATCCCGATACTGAGAAATAGAGAAGGCGCAAAAACAATAAGCTTGACAATTACATTTTTAACCATAGTTTGTTCCGATAACTAATATGTTGCTTATTCCTCTTTCACTTAATATTCTCTTTCTAGAAAACAATGCACATAAAGGAAGTCAAAATATAGTTCCCATCTTGTTCTTAAACGAACAGTGGAGTATGCCCATGCCGTGATTGCAAACATGGTATTGATGAAAATTGTCAGCAAACAAATTGAACCTTAGTAGCTTAAAAAGACTAGCAATTTAGGGATTGTGCAGATGATGCAAAATAAATCTACAGCATCTCTACTGTTATGGACACTGAAAGATCTCCTACGTGTGCTTTACAAACCTTATCACGGATATCAAATTTTCATAAGGTCGAAAGAACAAAGAGAAATCACTTAATCTTAATTCCTAAGGAAGCAAATCATTTTTCCTGCTACAGAAATACTGGTTACTGCAGGTCTAATGACATACCATGCCCATAACACATCTGACAATTTACCTATGAGCTATCACAATCTGTATGCATCATTGAGAGTCGAGATTGAGATGTAACCAAAATGAAATCTACTTCCTGATCACATTAATTTTGGGCATGACTTCGAGTCTTTACGATATTTAAAACAAACTAAAATAATGCTTATACTACCATTAATTACTGTGTTTAACTCTACCTGACAAAACATTAATATTTAATAAACATACTTACAAAAGGAAACTTGATTCGAAAACAAAAATCTTACTGGAGTTTGATCAGGAGCCAACTTGAAAACATAATACATAACCCCAGCCCAAAATCCAAACAACAAAACCGAAGTTGACCAATCATTGCCATCATCTACTTTCGTAACCAAGTTAGAACCTGGTTTGTCATCCTCTTCTTCTCCGGGTACAATTTCGGAATTTTGGTTTGCTGAGTCGTGGCAGATGTGAAAATTAGTATAATGGAGTTGGGGTCCGAGAATTGGGTGGTTTAGTGCAAACTGGAATGTTTTGCGGGTGTAGACGAAAAGAGGTTTAGAAGCCGTTGATGTTCTCGGAATGGAAGGGAAATTACAGGAAACTGGTGCGAAGGATTTGGATGATAGAAGCATGGCGTGTGTGCGCGACAGCGTTCTGCGGGAGAAGGCGTGTTACTGAGTTTTGACCATTCATGGACTTTTCGACACCTGATTGCAAGGCCCAAGGCCTGCGAGCTGCGGAGTGGCGATAGGGTTGAATATTTTTATCATATTACCATTTATTGTCATTACCAACCATCAAGATGATACCGAAAATTTGATAATTACTTTGTTTGGTATGGTTTGTTGACTGCATAAAATTATGTGGTGTGGTAATGGTAATTAACTATTAAATATGGTAATTACCATAACTACTATATATCTTCGCACACATAAACGTAAATATGTGTGCGTGTGCGTGTGTGTGTCTATATATGTGTGTGTGTGTGTGTGTGTGTGTGTGTGTATATATATATATATATATATATATATATATAATATTTCTATTGAGGATTTTCTTTTAAAAGACAAATTTAGCAAAAATGTTGGTGAAAAGTACGCAAAGTTTGAAATTTAGGGAGAATGATACAATTTAGTGCAAAAGTGGAATTCAGGGGGTCCGCTATCATTTTTTATTTTACACTAAATTGTGTCATTCTCTCCGAATTCTAAATTTTGCATACTTTTCACCAAAAATTTTTTGTCAAGTTTGTCCTTCAGCCTATTTTCCACTATTATTTTTATTATGTAACACCGCATTTAAAATATAGTGATTTAATGGAAATATAGCAAAATACTATTATGTTATCAAACTGAATGCAATTCTTATTGTATATATTTTAAAGATAATATGATTTTGTACGATATTTCGCTTCTTGCCTACACAAAATAGAATTAGTAAATAATCATATAATAAAAAAATAACAAGACTTAAAATTTACTCTTTTAGTATGAAAGCTTGTAAAGAAATATTATCAAACTTGCAAATGGTAAAAAAGTATTACCGACCTCTACCAGTCATTACCAACAAAAATGAATTATCGATTTACTGATTACTTTGATTGGCAATTGTACGATTTTTCTATTATCATATATTTTGATATTGCAATGATCGGTACTGAACCGAATCTAGTCCTAATCTCCGCGGTTCGTTTTGTTTTTTCATAATAAGAGAGTGATGTGTCCTTCGAGCATAACATTCACTTCAATGAATGTTATTTTGATACGTCATGGGTTCTACGCCACACTTCTAGATTCTCTATTTCAAATGTCACATTATTTACTATAATTTTTCCCCCATTTACCCTGAGAATCAAATTTATTCACATTATTTAAAATGTCACATTATTTACTTCATTAAATGTTTTTTCATAGGTATGTGTCTGTTAACCGCATATTTAAGGTACTTGTTATAGATTTTATCCCATGGTCTAAACCATCAACCAATTAAACCAACATTGTTGGCGCGTACGATTAGCTTGATGCATCGCAACAACTGAAGTTGAAACTAGAGGATTCATGCACATGAATTGTATGATGCGATCAACATTAATTTAATGTTAATTTTGGAATGTTAATTTGGCGAACCTTTCAAATCATATAACACTTAGTTGTAATCGTTTCTGATATTTTATTCCTTTAAATACCTAGGATTTAAAAATATAAACCTACTATGTTGATATTGATAATTCATTAATAAAGTATTTTGCTAGAAATGCGCAGCAATGTGTTTTCTAGTAGCATATAAAATTTTAACCAAGTTTAATAAATAAACATGCTACCTAATACCACTTTTATTTCTTTGATCAATAATTAACTATCAAACTTTTCGCACACGCTGGACATCTTACCATAATCTCAAACCTGTGGAACCAACGCTTAAATCCAAAATTTTAAATATGGCTCACTACCTCAAGGAGAAAGAGAATAATTCTAGGAGAAATGGCAACAACAGAGGATGGCAAATAATCAAACTGATTGTTGGAGATTTTCCTTACCATAGTGTTGTAAGATGTAATTTTCTAAAGGCAATATAATATGTTTCATTTCCTTTTCCTTGCTCTTACAATCTGCAAATTGACGATAAATATATTCTCTTAAATTTCTCAAC
The DNA here is from genome assembly GCA_030737875.1 of Allium sativum. Taxonomy (NCBI): domain Eukaryota; kingdom Viridiplantae; phylum Streptophyta; class Magnoliopsida; order Asparagales; family Amaryllidaceae; genus Allium; species Allium sativum. The sequence goes on along the minus strand of CM060918.1, from coordinate 336,315,137 downwards.
TACAACCCTCTGCTTTCTTCGATTCATATATTATTCCAAATCATCTCCTCAATCAAAATATATTCGTCTCGTGCGCTTTCTTCCATTCAAAAATTAACTTTAATCGTGTCCTTCTATTATCTTCATCCCTATCAATTGGAATTCCAATAAAAACATGTTGCGGTTTTTTTTTTCAAAAAAGACTCTTATCCAGATAATCCCTAACATTCTACCTTTAGACATAAACAACAATAATGAATAGCCAAACTTGTCGTTACTACTGTCCATTGTTCTTCCTTAAACCTAAGGTTCCTTGACTCGCTTTTTGTGTACAATCGTTTTTTGTTTCCTTCGAGGAAAAGACACTGGCTTCAATCTATTATTTATATTTTATTTGTTATGTTGAGATTCTAATTTATGAATTGGTTAGTACTTTGGTAGCTATTAAAGTTATTATCACGGATGGTAAGTAAAGATTCGCTACATCTAGAAATATAGCAAGGAAAAATAAAATAATAGTTGAAAATGGTGAAATTTAGTTATATTGTTTACATGACAATGCAATAAAAGGATTGAATTTGTGAATATGTCTTTGATCTATTTGTAGTTAATGACAATGGTATTCTAAAATGCAGGATATTAAAAACAAAAACACACCAATTTCCTTCCTCATCTTGATTTTCCTTACAGTTAACATAGCTGTAATCTACAAATTTTGTACTGTGGAAATTAGGTTGAAGGGCTTCTTTTTTTAAGATAATTAGTATTATGGACAACACTTCTGAATAATAAGTTTTAAGGACATTTTTACAGGAAAAAGATATTTTGTTTTTTTTATCTTTTTTGAACATGAAAATGATAAATTCATTCATCATATTTATATATAATTGAAAATGATAAATTCATTTATTTTTTCCCTGCAAATTATCCTTAAAACTAATTTTTCAGAAGCGCTAATCTTAAAATTTATTGCTCTAAACAAATAAGTCTTCTAAGTGAAAACCTTTTTGTATTATTAATAGCAGTATAATATACAAATTGATACATACGTACGTATTGTACCTATCGTGTGCATTTAGAAAGAAAACATAAGTACATTAAAACAAAGTCTTACTTGACATTTCAAAAATTGATTTTGTGAATATTTTTGTAATCTATTTGTAGTTTGATAGCAACGATTATAAGCGCTCTAGACTAGTTTCTCTCCAAGTTATCTTCTTCTATATAAATGCATGGGCTTTGATTATTACAATTAAAAGAAAAGTGCTATAGCTTTTATAGTTTGTAATCTCTCTTATATCCCCTCAATTTTGTTCTGTTTTATTGAATACATAATTGTTTATATCAACAGATCTTTTTAGTATCCGTATTGGTGACTCTAGATCGATTTACAAAATTTCATTAACAATTAGTATCGAAGCTAGGGAGTCATTAGAGGTTAACTGACTATGGTGGGATCCAATGAATAATGTACTGAATTGATTCGGTGAAAAGGGAGATTTTGGAACTTGAAAACTAAAGAATGATGTGGTGCCTAAGAAGGGGAGGACTTTTGAAATAATTCAGGTATAGATAAGCGGAAAGGACGATCATCAGAAAAATTGGAATGAAATGAAGAAGATGCCCTTACAGGCATTCAATTGCATCTTGTAGATGAAAGACATAGAATGTTTTTCATATAAAGAAGGCGAAGAAGACATGCGATGCATTGATAACGGTGTATCAGGATAAGTCTTTGGAAAACTGTATTGTTTTTCAACAACAACTTTATGCCTAGAATGGCACTGGAAACCACACTTTTAGAGCATATAGATATGATTATTTCTTTTGTGACGACATTAAAGGTAGTGGACTTACATATTACAGAAGAAGCATAAGCGATTACATTGTTATGTTAACTACCATCAAAGTATGGTATGTTTGTGAATTCATAGTTTGTATGAGAACTATCATTACCCTAACTAATGTTAAAGAAGGGTTGCATGGTGAAGTGTTGATAGGGAAGAAAGTAAAATTGGTTTCTTGGCATTGTATTTAATGGTGAGAAAGCATAATAGATCGAAGCAAAGCGGTGACATACCAAAGTAATGATCCAAATTTAGAGGCTTAAGAAGATAAATTATTACTCATGTAGGAATTTTTAACAGCGGAAGTGTAATTGTTCAAATTTGAAGAAGAAGAGAAAACGAAAGAAAAAGAGAAGACATTGGCATCTACAATAGAGGCACATGCACTAGATGGGAGTAGTAAAGATGATATAGCTATTCTTTTAGCGAAAACATCTTCTATGAGGAGTGCCTTATGAATTATTGACTCTGAAGCATTTTATCACATGACACCACATACGAGTTGTTTCATCACTTATAGAGAAGTTAACAAGATTTTTCTCTTATGGGAAATGATGCATTTTATTGTATGGTTGGTGTTGGAAATATGAGGGTTAGGATGTTTAATGGGGTGGGGTTGTTACTAATGTCAATCACATACTACAACTGAGTAGAATATTATTGTTGATTAGGACTTTTAGTTGGCTTAGTTTGAGGATTGTTATAGAAGGAAAAATGCTAGACTGTTATAGAAGGAAAAATGCAGGATTGTTATAGAAGGCAAAAATGTATAGCTAATGGTTTAGGATTTTAATGGAAGGAGCAAGAGTTGGAAACTCATTTCTATTGAATGAGAGCACTATTTAAAAGAATCGGCTATAAAAATTGGTTCTTCTGATTAAGACTTTATGTAACACCCCGTATGTTGAATAACTTGTTATAATAGAAAACAGGGCAGAATTAAATTTTAAAATCTGAATCAGGGGAAACGGGCTATGCCATTGCGTTCGTCTCGGAAAAATACGCGAAACAGAGTTCGAGTTTTCGAAAATCGGAGTCCGTATGACCCAGTTAAGGCCCAAAGAAGTTTTCAGAAAATTCAAAACAGATTTAAAAACGAAAATTTCACATTTCAGAAGTGGCAGGAAAATTCCCGCCAGACCCAGGGAGTCGACCTGGGGGTCGACTGGGGAGTCGACTTGCCCACCAGGTCGACTGGGGAGTCGACCCTAGTGCCGACCTGGGGGTCGACCTCCCTGGTCGAGCCCAGGTGACCTGGGTGCATCAGTTTGGCTTTTGGGATGTGTTTTGGTGGCTAGGACGAGATCTGACGGCTCTAATCTGATTTAGGGTTAATCTAATGGCCTAAAACACCTAACTACTCTATAAATACACCCTAAGACTACCCTAATTCATACTAAAAATAGCTACAACACCGTTATGCCGTCAAAATGCAACTTGAAGGAGCCTCCATCAAATTGTAGAAGAAGATAGTCTCTCGAATCAACTACTAATCAACTCTAGCAACTTAATCTTCTTCTTAGGAGTGCTAATCAACAAGTTGTGAGTTTTCTATAGCCTTAATAACCAATTGTTGAAATGATTATGATAGGATATAATGAGGTTATGGCTATGAATGTGGATCAATGCAAGATTTTGTTATCATATGCTATGTGTTTGTGATGTTATGCAAGTTATGCAAGTTATGTGCTATATGTTCATGAAGTTATGCAAGTTATGCAAGTCATATGATACATGTTCATGATGTTATGCAAGTTATGCAAGTCATATGCTATGTGATCATGATGTTATGCAAGTTATGCAAGTCATATGCTATGTGATTATGATGTTATGCAAGTTATGCAAGTCATATGCTATGTGTTTGTGGTGTTATGCAAGTTATGCAAGTCATATGCTATGTGTTTATGATGTTATGCAAGATATGCAATGTAACAACCCGTACTTTTAACCTGTAATAACATGAATTGAGGCAGAATTAAATTATAAAATGGGAATCAAGGGAAACGGGCTATGCCATTGCGTTCGTCTCGGAAAAATACGCGAAATAGAGTCCGAGTTTTCGAAAATCGGAGTCCGTATGACCCAGTTAAGGCCCATTGAAGTTTGCAGAAAATTACTAAGTAAAAATCAGATTCAAATTTGAAGAATTGGGCCAGCTGGGCCAAGGCGGGAAAATTCCCGCCAGGGGCCCCATGTCGACAGGCCTGTCGACAGGGTCCCCAGGGAGTCGACTGCCCTGTCGACAGCCCTGTCGACAGGGTGTAGCCAGGCAGATTAGCCTGGCGCACCTCTTTGGTTTGGGCTTGGTCTGGGCTTGGTTGTGTGGTCTGGTTCTGGAGAGTTCCTAAATCTGACGGGCCAAAATTCACCTAGGGTTAATCCTATGGTCTAAATCACTCTAATCTTCTATAAATAAGCCTCTAACCTACCCTAAATCATTCATTAATCATCCTAGCAACAAAACTATGCCAAAATCTAAACTCTCATGGCCTCCACCTAAAACCCTAGCCTCCAATCTCTTCATTAATAATTCCTAAGTAATTTTCCATGCATACAAGCATATTTAGGCTTGTATGATCCTCCTTAGCTTGCATTAAAGGCTTGTTTTTCAATTGGCATCATAAAGGAGGAGTCTTGATCAAGTTTGCTTGCATTTGGGGGTCTTAATTAGTTGCATAAGGGGTTTCATGCGTTTGTTATACTCATTTGAGTCCGCATAAGCATAGTAAGCCCTCTTACCCTCATTTTAGAAACTATAAAGTTAATGTGTGATGAAAGTTGGGGTTTATGTATGTTTATTGAGTTGTGCATGTTATGCAAGGGTACTAAGCCATGATTTGCAAATCTATTAAGTTATGCATGTATACTAAGCCATGATTTGCAAGATTTATAAGTTATGCATGTTTATGCAAGTTTGTTAAGCCATGATTTGTATGTTTATTAAGTTATGCATGTTTATGCAAGTTTGTTAAGCCATGATTTGTATGTTTGACAAGTTATGCATACTTATGCAAGTTTAAAAGGACAAGTTGTGCATGTTTTGACAAGTTGTGCATGTTTGACAAGTTATGCATACTTATGCAAGTTTAAAAGGACAAGTTGTGCATGTTTTGACAAGTTGTGCATGTTTGACAAGTTATGCATACTTATGCAAGTTTAAAAGGACAAGTTGTGCATGTTTTGACAAGTTGTGCAAGTTTGACAAGTTATGCATACTTATGCAAGTTTAAGATGACAAGTTGTGCATGTTTTGACAAGTTGTGCATGTTTTATGGTAATATGCAAGTTCACTACGCTAAGTTGTGCAAGTCTAACATGTTATGCATGACTGTTGTGCAAGTTTATGTTGTGCCAAGTTCCCTCTTCCTATCCTTTATGCGTTACTACGAATATGTAAGCGATAGAATGACGTTGGGGGTTTTGGGGTAAACTTAAAATACATAAAAATATAAGATTGGGAATTTACCTATTAAGTTAGGTCTACCCCTTGGGAATTTACCTATTAAGTTAGGTCTACCCAAGTAATTGTTTGACTTGTGATTATGTTTTGAAATAAAGTGGACATGACACTTAGAAAACATAAGTGTGGCCAACTCGAGGTTGGGTTGAGTTTGTAGCGTAATTCTACCCGGAACCGACCGGCTTAACTAGTGGCTACAAACAATAGGACCCAATGTGGGAAGTTGGTCATGTGGTGCCAAAAACCCGAGGTTAGACTAAGTTGTGGTGTAAACCTACCCGGACCCGCCCGGCTTAACTAGTAACCGCAACAGAGTCTAATGTGAGAGGTTAAGGTGCATTAAATTAATTAATGCCTCATGATTAGGGTTAAGTTAGGGTCCACTAATACTTAACCAATTTGGGGATTCGAGGGATTAGAATGTGGTTAAGTGGTGAACCGTTGGTTACACTTAACTAGTTTAATCCATTTGGGAGTTCAAGGGATTAGAATGGGGTTAAGCCACACTTAACCAGTTTAATCCAGGATTAGTGAAGGGTTAAATCACACTTAACCCTCATGGGGAAACCCTAGCAACGTGGTCTGTTCTAACAGTAATCCCAGTTTGGTATCATTCACAACCCTAGAAGCTAGGCTAGGGCGGGGCACGATTACTGGAGGATGTAAGCGACCAAAAGGGCGATGGCCGAGTGGTACAGCGGTGCGGGTCCGGCGGGCTACGGACGTGCACGTAGTCCGATGTTGGACAAACTCGAGGCACGGGTACCAGTAGATTAGAGCTGTGCATTATTGCTTAAGTGTCTGGGGTTGACATCCGAGGGCTTGATACACCCAAAAGGGGGACCCAGCACAGTCTAACTACAACCATACGTGGGCCATATGGACACCAACACTGGACGTGTTAGGTTTATAGGGAGCCGATCGACTAGACCGTTGGGCTGGATCTTGTATTAAGGTCACCTCATGTTGTTGGGCCAAAGCTTGGGCCAAGGGATCAATACCTGTTATGTTGGTTTGCTAGTACACCGTGGTGCAAAAACTTAACTTTGTTTATGCGATGACACCTCTATCTACCTTGTGATAAATTTATCATGCCAGTATGTTGTTATCTATGATCATCTCAGTTTCCATCATGATGTTAACTTTATTAGTTTATAGACTGATCGTAGCAGGGCTTACTCAGTCTTTTTGACTGACCCGTTTTGTTTCGCCTCTTTTCTTCCGTTCCCCCCCCCCTGGTTCTCAGGGAGGGAATACAGGAGCCTAGCTTGGATCTTAGCTGCTTTCTTGGATAGCTCATGTATGCTTTGGACCTGAGCTCGCTATGGTTTCTTCCACTTTGGGGATAGCTACTTTTATGTTTTCCTTTTTAGTTTCAGATGATGTTATTTCATGTACTAGACTTGTTTATTTGGGAAATTGACATTTTGATGTACCAAACTTGTGTTTTTGAAATGGTTTAAGAATCTTCCGCTGTTTTATTTACTTACTCTGTTTATTTATATATATGTCATGTCCTGCCTTGCTATATCATTATGCATGTTTACCGATAATACCCCTCCAAAGCTAGTGCATTCCTTTGCGAGTGACCCTGGCGGAGGTGGGGTGTTACATTTGGTATCAGAGCATATGGTTTACGAGAAGGGATAAAAAGGTTTTAAAAACTTTTGAAAAACTATTTTCAAAACCAAGTATTAAGTATTTTCCAAAGAAAAGTCTAGTTGTTTTTAAAGGCTATTCCCCAAAAGCCATTAGCACTATCCTTTGACTCCTCGTTTGAACTCTTTTCTTTTCGTTTCCAGCATGCCTGATAATCTCGTCTTGTCCAAAGGAGTAACGATACCCGATTGGTTTCGTCGGTACTTGGAAATCACGGCACCGGTCCCGGATGTCCCTAATGTTGTTCCCCCAGTCGAGGCCGCTGTTCCTCCTCCTCCTCCCGTAGTTGATGTTCCTCTTCCTCCTTCCCCTCAGCATCCTCAAATTGACTTCGCCGAGATTTGCCGAGATTTTAAGGCGATGGGTTGCAAGAATTTCTTTGGAGCCGAGACTTTTGTAGAGGCAAGGAATTGGTTGAAAGAGACCGAAGATCTTTTAGCCACCTTTGATATAGGTGACCGCAGGAAGGTTTTATTGGCAGTATGGTTGCTAAAGGAAGAAGCTGCACGTTGGTGGGTAGTCACTACTGCTACTAGACCAATTGAGACTTGGGATGACTTTAGAGGAAGGTTTGGACTGAGATTCTTATCACTGAAGCAAGGGGACATGGCTATTAGGGAATACATAGATAAGTTTAATCAACTGGCTCAGGACGATTTAGATTTGGCTAATACAGCTCAGAAGAAGGCCCTACACTTTGCTCTAGGATTAAACGAGCCATTACGTGATTTGGCCCTGTCTCATATACCCTTGGGGGCGACTTTCGAGAGTTTAGTAAATTTGGCCCTACTTCAAGAAGAAGGTAGCAAGGACAAGAAAGAGGTCAAGACGAATGAGTCTCAAGGCAAGAGAGTAAATTCCGGGAAACGGGGCAAGAATAACCACAACCGCAAGGACAAGCCAAGAGGGAATAGGAAATGCAACTTCTGTGGTGAAGTTGGACATGTAGCCAGGGAATGTAGGAAGAAGAAGAGAAAGCGGGGCGAATGCTTTGATTGTGGTGAGTTTGGACATTTCAGCAAGGATTGCCCGAGGAAACAAGGGCAAGGTCAGACTCAGTGTGCAGGACTATCTGGAGGGCGAATTCATCCCCTCAACCCCGTCCTTCCAGCTCATGATAGAGGTAGTGTTCCTGTTGAAAATCTTGTTTACACTTTCTGATTTTCCCTGTTCGAACTTTGTTTGATTCTGGTGCATCGCATAGTTTTATTTCATCTGATCTAGTTGAAAGTTTTGCACCTAAGTACTAGTGTAGTTGATGATCCCGTATGTGTTTCAAATCCAATTGGGGGTTCTGCCCGTTTGTCTGTGGTCTGACTGGATTTGAAAATTTCTGTCTTGAGTACAGAATTCTCGTGGGATGTTTATATCCTCGGTTTCGGGGGATATGGGTTGGCTTTGGGCATGGAATGGTTGTCCTATTTTGGAGCCATTCTGGGTTTTTGTATATAGGGTTGTGAGGCTCATGACTCGCCTCAGCCGTACCCTTAGAAATTACTAGCAACCCTAGGGGTCCCGTCAGGTTATGTTATCTTGAATCCCTCAACTCGTCTATCGATAGTTTGCAATCTGTGAGGGTGGTCCGAGAATATCTTGATATCTTGGGAAAAGTAAAGGGGTTACCCCTAGACGTGGGATAGATTTCCGCATTATCTGGTTGGTAATACCAAGCCAGTTTCGTGGCCGGTTAGGCACATGACCTCACGAGATGAGAGTTAAGAAAGTAAGTCAAGGAGTTGCTTAAGAAGAACTTCCTGAGACGAAGCATTTTCGAGTAGGGTGCTCCAGTAGTATTCGTTACTGATGTGGACGGTTTGCTTCACTTGTGTGTTGATCTTCGTGAGAAGAATAGATAACCGTTACCAAGGATCAATGATTTGTTTGATCAGCTTGTAGGAGCATCTGTTTTCTTTTGATCTAGCTACCGGATTCCATCAGCTTAGGATGGCTGAGGATGGAATTGACAAGACTGCGTTTAGGACTCTAGATGGGTTTTAGAATGGCTAGTCATGCTATTTGGTTTGACTAATGCACCCGCATATTACGTGATTTAAATGGGTAAGGTGTCTAGGGGGTCCTTGAACAAGTTTGTCAGGGTCGTCGTAGACGATATTTGATCTCCTCAAAAGAACGAGGAAGAGCATGTTAGACATCTCAAGAAGGAGATGGATACGCTTAGAGCCACCAGTTGAAGGTCAAGTTCTCCAAATGTCATTTTGGAGGAAGGAAGTTGGATCTTTTGGGCACATAGTTCTTAAGTAAGGCTTAGCGGTGGATTCCGCTAAAGTGGCTGCGGTTTGAGACCGGAAAGCTCTGAGAAGGGCAATTGAAGTAAGAAGCCTTCTCCGTTTGGCTAGTTAGTTGGCATTCCCGGAGCTTAGACTTACTCTTCTGGATCAAGAAGGGGGTTTCGCAAGAAGAAGACCTGCAGTTAGTCAAGAACATGGACCGGTTGATGCGAGGCGAGATGTTAAGTCACCTCGTTAGTTATATTATAGATGACAAGGGATGACTAAGGCGCGATGAGAGATTATGTGTTTCTCGAGTGAAAGACTTGGTAAAGAAGGTTCTTGAAGATGCGCATCACTCGAGGAGATGGCCGAGTTGGTTTCAGGATACATGTTGTGCCACCAGGTTGAGGCCAAGTCATAGAAGCCCAGTGGGCCATTACCTCCATTGGATGTTCCGCAAGGGAAGTATGGAAACATCTCGATAGATTATTTGGATGGACTACCTAGATCAAAGAAAGGGAATACGGGTATGAGGGTTATAATAGGAAGACTCACGAAGAGTGCTCATTTCAGTCCAGTGAAGAGCGAGAGGACTGCATCATGGTCAGCAACGGTTTACCCTCAAGAAGTTGGCCAGTTCTGAAATAGCCTACAGAAAACCATGGGTAGGCAACGGGATCTAGGTACGACCTATAGGCGGATGGTTCATGTCGATTAAGCCTGAGTTATAGGAAATCACGTTTATAAGGGCAATTGGCAACGTGGAGTGGTATTTCCAAGAAAAGTTCTGCTGCATGGAATACCTTATGGTAAGAAGACGAGATCCAGGACTCACTAGTGAATTTTGGAGAGCTTGCATGAAATCATGAGGTTATAGTATGTTTAAGCCAAGTATACAGAAAAAAATAAGTGGGAAAGAAAGACGAGAGGCAATAATGAAATGAGTTCCAACTCGAATTTGGGAAATAGGAGTTAAGAAGCCAAGGAATCATGAAGTGAAAGATAGTCAAAGCACAGTGGAGTTAAGCTCAAGGAAACGTGACTAAGAAGAGTGAAGACTAGATACGCGCATCACATCTCTTTTTAAGAGTGCGTCCTTGATCCTTATTTTCCTGTGGAGCTTGCTTGCAAGTTATCTTTTGTATATATCCTCTCGGTCCCATTCTCGACCTTATTTCTGTTGTAAACTCCATAAGGGGGTTAAGACTCATTGGTTAGTACTATATGTCAAAGTCTGAATGGATTTCTTATAATCCAAAAAGGAGTTTATCTAGTTTATCTAGTTTATCGTACCTTAGGTAGAGACCCTTTGGATGAAACATGTATTTGAAACATGTTATGCTTGATGGTTGCAAGTGGTTGCAAGTGTCTGCAAGTGGTTACTCGTGGATGCATTATACACATTAGGCACTAGATCGGCTCACACACTCTTCATGTTGCATATGCATGAGTGCTTACACTTATTCATGGTTGAAACTTGTTGTGCTACCACATGGATGTTGCATATGGATGAATGTTATGTGCACTCATATAGATACCATAAATTATGGTAGGAATTTGCATACATATGGATTCATTTCACTGACATACATATGCATTAAGGAGGTTTACTGTATCAGTAACCGCCTGATTTTCACTGACATACATATGCATTAAGGAGGTTTACTGTATCAGTAACCGCATGATCTTTGCATTAGATAAGTACATATACACACACTTTTGCATATGTTCATACAGCATTTAGAATCTTGTAAGGACAATGATTGCTCGTGGATGATGCTTTGAGTAGATGGATGATTGGATGGTAGGATACGTTCTTCCTAACTTGAAGATTTCGGGGACGAAATCCTTTAAGGAGGGGAGAATGTAACAACCCGTACTTTTAACCTGTAATAACATGAATTGAGGCAGAATTAAATTATAAAATGGGAATCAAGGGAAACGGGCTATGCCATTGCGTTCGTCTCGGAAAAATACGCGAAATAGAGTCCGAGTTTTCGAAAATCGGAGTCCGTATGACCCAGTTAAGGCCCATTGAAGTTTGCAGAAAATTACTAAGTAAAAATCAGATTCAAATTTGAAGAATTGGGCCAGCTGGGCCAAGGCGGGAAAATTCCCGCCAGGGGCCCCATGTCGACAGGCCTGTCGACAGGGTCCCCAGGGAGTCGACTGCCCTGTCGACAGCCCTGTCGACAGGGTGTAGCCAGGCAGATTAGCCTGGCGCACCTCTTTGGTTTGGGCTTGGTCTGGGCTTGGTTGTGTGGTCTGGTTCTGGAGAGTTCCTAAATCTGACGGGCCAAAATTCACCTAGGGTTAATCCTATGGTCTAAATCACTCTAATCTTCTATAAATAAGCCTCTAACCTACCCTAAATCATTCATTAATCATCCTAGCAACAAAACTATGCCAAAATCTAAACTCTCATGGCCTCCACCTAAAACCCTAGCCTCCAATCTCTTCATTAATAATTCCTAAGTAATTTTCCATGCATACAAGCATATTTAGGCTTGTATGATCCTCCTTAGCTTGCATTAAAGGCTTGTTTTTCAATTGGCATCATAAAGGAGGAGTCTTGATCAAGTTTGCTTGCATTTGGGGGTCTTAATTAGTTGCATAAGGGGTTTCATGCGTTTGTTATACTCATTTGAGTCCGCATAAGCATAGTAAGCCCTCTTACCCTCATTTTAGAAACTATAAAGTTAATGTGTGATGAAAGTTGGGGTTTATGTATGTTTATTGAGTTGTGCATGTTATGCAAGGGTACTAAGCCATGATTTGCAAATCTATTAAGTTATGCATGTATACTAAGCCATGATTTGCAAGATTTATAAGTTATGCATGTTTATGCAAGTTTGTTAAGCCATGATTTGTATGTTTATTAAGTTATGCATGTTTATGCAAGTTTGTTAAGCCATGATTTGTATGTTTGACAAGTTATGCATACTTATGCAAGTTTAAAAGGACAAGTTGTGCATGTTTTGACAAGTTGTGCATGTTTGACAAGTTATGCATACTTATGCAAGTTTAAAAGGACAAGTTGTGCATGTTTTGACAAGTTGTGCATGTTTGACAAGTTATGCATACTTATGCAAGTTTAAAAGGACAAGTTGTGCATGTTTTGACAAGTTGTGCAAGTTTGACAAGTTATGCATACTTATGCAAGTTTAAGATGACAAGTTGTGCATGTTTTGACAAGTTGTGCATGTTTTATGGTAATATGCAAGTTCACTACGCTAAGTTGTGCAAGTCTAACATGTTATGCATGACTGTTGTGCAAGTTTATGTTGTGCCAAGTTCCCTCTTCCTATCCTTTATGCGTTACTACGAATATGTAAGCGATAGAATGACGTTGGGGGTTTTGGGGTAAACTTAAAATACATAAAAATATAAGATTGGGAATTTACCTATTAAGTTAGGTCTACCCCTTGGGAATTTACCTATTAAGTTAGGTCTACCCAAGTAATTGTTTGACTTGTGATTATGTTTTGAAATAAAGTGGACATGACACTTAGAAAACATAAGTGTGGCCAACTCGAGGTTGGGTTGAGTTTGTAGCGTAATTCTACCCGGAACCGACCGGCTTAACTAGTGGCTACAAACAATAGGACCCAATGTGGGAAGTTGGTCATGTGGTGCCAAAAACCCGAGGTTAGACTAAGTTGTGGTGTAAACCTACCCGGACCCGCCCGGCTTAACTAGTAACCGCAACAGAGTCTAATGTGAGAGGTTAAGGTGCATTAAATTAATTAATGCCTCATGATTAGGGTTAAGTCAGGGTCCACTAATACTTAACCAATTTGGGGATTCGAGGGATTAGAATGTGGTTAAGTGGTGAACCGTTGGTTACACTTAACTAGTTTAATCCATTTGGGAGTTCAAGGGATTAGAATGGGGTTAAGCCACACTTAACCAGTTTAATCCAGGATTAGTGAAGGGTTAAATCACACTTAACCCTCATGGGGAAACCCTAGCAACGTGGTCTGTTCTAACAGTAATCCCAGTTTGGTATCATTCACAACCCTAGAAGCTAGGCTAGGGCGGGGCACGATTACTGGAGGATGTAAGCGACCAAAAGGGCGATGGCCGAGTGGTACAGCGGTGCGGGTCCGGCGGGCTACGGACGTGCACGTAGTCCGATGTTGGACAAACTCGAGGCACGGGTACCAGTAGATTAGAGCTGTGCATTATTGCTTAAGTGTCTGGGGTTGACATCCGAGGGCTTGATACACCCAAAAGGGGGACCCAGCACAGTCTAACTACAACCATACGTGGGCCATATGGACACCAACACTGGACGTGTTAGGTTTATAGGGAGCCGATCGACTAGACCGTTGGGCTGGATCTTGTATTAAGGTCACCTCATGTTGTTGGGCCAAAGCTTGGGCCAAGGGATCAATACCTGTTATGTTGGTTTGCTAGTACACCGTGGTGCAAAAACTTAACTTTGTTTATGCGATGACACCTCTATCTACCTTGTGATAAATTTATCATGCCAGTATGTTGTTATCTATGATCATCTCAGTTTCCATCATGATGTTAACTTTATTAGTTTATAAACTGATCGTAGCAGGGCTTACTCAGTCTTTTTGACTGACCCGTTTTGTTTCGCCTCTTTTCTTCCGTTCCCCCCCCTGGTTCTCAGGGAGGGAATACAGGAGCCTAGCTTGGATCTTAGCTGCTTTCTTGGATAGCTCATGTATGCTTTGGACCTGAGCTCGCTATGGTTTCTTCCACTTTGGGGATAGCTACTTTTATGTTTTCCTTTTTAGTTTCAGATGATGTTATTTCATGTACTAGACTTGTTTATTTGGGAAATTGACATTTTGATGTACCAAACTTGTGTTTTTGAAATGGTTTAAGAATCTTCCGCTGTTTTATTTACTTACTCTGTTTATTTATATATATGTCATGTCCTGCCTTGCTATATCATTATGCATGTTTACCGATAATACCCCTCCAAAGCTAGTGCATTCCTTTGCGAGTGACCCTGGCGGAGGTGGGGTGTTACATGCAAGTCATATGAGAAACATTGATCCATTATGACACCATGATATGCAAGTTTGGTGTATGATTATATGCTAGTTCATACATGATATGTTATGCAAGTTTGGTGTATGATTATATGCAAGTTCATATATGACATGTTATGCAAGTTGGGTGTTTGATTATATGCAAGTAATATGTGCAAGTTTACACCTTAGTATGATATGCATACATATGCAAGTTAACCCCTTTGTATGTCATACATACATATGCAAGTTTACCCCTTTGTATGACATGAATAACTTATGCAAGTTAACCTCCTTATGACATATGTGATTCATGCAAGTTTGGGTTGATTATTTATGCTAGTTGGGTTTGATGCTATATGCATGTTGACACCTTTAAACCCATGTTGATGCTAATGTTATGCAAGTTGAACCCATTATATTTGTGATGAATCTTCCCTTTTATGTCACGTTAGCGAATTACGTGGGGAACGATGGGGTTAATATACATGTTAATGAAATGGTGTGAAGTTGGTATGATTATGCATACCATAAAGTGGATGGACATAATTGAGTCAATTATGTACATCGTAAAAATTGGAATTAATTAGGGAAAATTAATTCAGGGGTGATTAATTAGGTGTAATTAATCAACTAAGACACGAGGTTGGACCCCTTTTGTAGCGTAAGACTGCCCGGAACCGACCGGCAAATCCAGCGGCTACAAATGATTGGCCTAATGTGAGAGGTCTTAGGCACAAACTAAATACGTGACAAGTGTATAGACACGAGGTTAGACTCGGTTATGGCGTAAGGCTGCCCGGACCCAACCGGCAAATCCAGCTGCCATAAAAGATAGTCTAATGTGAGAGGTCTTTACAACGGTTACGTTTTTAATCAATTAAGAAACACTTAACCAGATAAGCATGTAGTGGGCATGAGGGGTTAAGTGGGTGCCTTGGGTGGCATGTGGAAATCAAGTAAGTGCCTTGGGTGGCATGAGGAAATCTAGTGGGTTGCCTTTGGTGGCAATAGAAAATACGATTAGAATACTTAACCAAGTGGAAACATGTAATTAAACATGATTAAAGGGTTAAGTGGGATGCACTAGATATAATGACAAGCTTAGGTGGTAGCTTGTGGGGGCCCATTTCACCCAGTAACCCATATGTATCTTATTGGGCTCGACCCATGTCGAGGACGGGACACACGTACTGGGGTTGATTATAAGAGGCCAAAACAGGTTAGCGGTGGCAACGCAAGTCCAACGGGTTTCATATGCGTGTGTGGACCCGGGCTGGTAGGTAAGACGTTGTTGCATCGTGTAGGTATAAACCGTGCACCATTTGTTGTATCGGGTTGCCACTTTAGGGAGTGATACACCCCATTGTGGGGCCAGCACGGGTATCTACGGTAGGGAGCCGATCGCTTGGGAGTAGTGGGTACACCTAGTGGAGATAGGGGCAGACGGCACCTATGTAGTCAGCTAGGGGTACACGAAACTACTGGGTAAATTCTCTAAGTCCTTGGGTGGGATCAACCTTTAAGTAGGAATGACTGGTGTGGTGCAGTTAGTAATTACCCTGGGGAGGGTAGATGCGTCTTTACCGTTACCTTAGTTCACCTTATGTCTAGTTGGCTACTTAGTGTAGTCATTTATCCCCAGTCATCCCGTGCCAAGTTTATATCATACCCTAATTACTTTAATGATTGTGTTGTTAAAGTTATAGGGCCCACTCAGACTTATGTCTGACCCCGTTGTTTTTTTCCCTCAGGTCCTCAGGTTGGGCCTAGCACTAGTGGGCTTTGATCAGACTTCTTTATCTATCTTCTGGAGCTTGGACCGTGATGTAAAGCCCAGCTTATCTTTTCTTTTATGGCTATTGTTTATGTAGTGGGATTATGTACTTATGTTTTTATCAGGATGGATATTTAGTACTTGACTCTTTATGGTGTTGTAACTAAACATGTTTACCTTCTGCTGCAATGAAATGATGTTTTAGATTTTCAAGTATTTATATCTGTCTTGTGTCATTTTTCTGTTCTATATTCACTTAAAATGCTCCACCAAAGTTAAGGCATTCCCTTAGTGAGTGACCTTAACGGGTGTGGGGTGTTACACTTTACTCGGTTATGACATCTTAGGATATGTCATGTCGGAGGTGGAGTTTGAAGTTACTACACATGTGTGGCTTGATTGATTATGTCGATAAGTTAGAGATTGGGTTCTATGAGGGATGTGTTCTCGATAAGCAGAAGAATGTTGTGTCTAATGTTGGCTCGCAAAAGGCAATGATATGTTGAAGTATGTACATTCTGATGTTTAGGGACCACCACCAAGTGTTTTGCTTGGTGGAGCAAAGTATTTTGTATATTTTATTAGTCATTTCTCATGGAAAGTCTAGGTATATTTCATGAAGTCCAAAAATTAGACCTTTGGCATGTTCATTAAGTAGAAAGCAACAGTGGATAAACAATCGAGGAACAAGCTGAAGTTTATAAGATCAGACAATGATAGTGAATTTTTGTCATAAGAATTCACTCGCTATTATGAATTTGAAGGCATTAGTTAAATTATACCATGCTAGTTGATTCACAGTCGAACGGTGTTGTAGACATGATGAATCAAACGTTATTAAGTAGAACCTAATGTTTGAGGTTGACTATTGGTTCAGAAAGGGGATTCTGGCCCGAGGCTCGACCTGTGGTGGTTTCATCTTAAACCATACTCCTTCTACCATAACACAAAAATTCCGAAGAAGAATGAAAAGGTAGGCTTGTAACATTCATTCCTTTGAGTGTTTGGATGTCCATCTTATGTTCATAGGAGCAAAGGAAAGTTGGATCCAAGGCCAGGCAAGTGTGCTTTTCTTGGGTACTATGAAGGGGTACATGATGTGATGACCTGGTATAAAGAAGATTGTGACTAGCGGGTGTTTTGATTGGATAAGAATGCTACAATGAAGTTGGAGCCTACATCGGTTGATGAAAGTTCAAGGATAGAGGAGTACCAAAAATATGGTATGTCATTAGATTCTTTCTATGATGAGGTAGTTGATAGTTTTAGCGATGGAACTATGGTTGATGAGGAGGTTCGGGATCATGTTGGAACTCAATCACAATATAGGTCGGTTAGAGAGAGGAGGAAGCCTATTTCGCTTCCTGACTTTGTTAGGCCTAGTTATGACGATATTGATTATGATGGCAAGGCTATATATGCTTTGGGTGTTATTCATGATAAGCTTAATAGGGAGTTGATGTGAAAGTTTTAGGAAAGTTACAATGGGTATTATAACACCCTTTTCGGAAAATCAACACAAAGATCATTTAGCCAATAGTTAGTGCATGTTGTTGCTTTCCTAGTAGTGGTCAAAGGTTCGAATTCCGCGGTTGTCACGTTTGGTATGCGAGCTTATACACAGCCGTAATTGTGTGCATAATACTATAGATGTCAATGGTGTGGTACTAATGTGGGTTACATATGCAGTGTCAATATGGTTAGTAATGATGAATCAATGATGATGTTGGATTCTTTAAGGGGGACAAATTGTAACACCCCTTTCAGAAAGTTAACACAAAGATCTTTTACCATAGTGGTTAGTGCGTGGTGTTGCTTTCTGGTTGATCGGGCGTTTAAATCCTACAGTTGTCACATTTGATATCAAAGCCTATACCTTATTAGAATTGCGTGTGTGATGCTAAAGATGTTAGTCAGTGTTGTACTGATGCTGGTTGCATGCACAACAACTGGGTGGTGAATGGTGATGATCCAACAAGGACGTTGGGCTTTCTAATGGGGGTAGTTTATAACAGCCCTATCAAAAAGTTAATATAAAATTTTTTTGTCATAGTAGTTAATGTATGGTGTTGCTTTTTGGGAGGTCAGAGGTTCGAATATAGCGATTGTTACATATTATATGGATGTTTATTATTAGCGTTAAGCATAGAGGAGAGTTAAGATTCACTTAAACACAATATTCAAGAAGGTTCTCGCTTGGTATTGATACCCAAAAAAAACTGGTTGTTACTTCATTAAGCTCTCGGTTTATTTTGTGTCATGATATGTCTTCTACCTTAAATAAGGAGAAATTTCTTAAGGAGGATATTCCATGTTTTAGTGTTGTAGGGATATTACTGTGTTGTAATGTGCACTAGATTATATTAAGCTCATATAGTAGGTATTGTGAGTTGGTGTATATCCAACAGGGGAAAGTTATTTGCAAGTAATAAAGTGAATTATCATATATTTGAGTGGAGCTCTGAATGTTAGCTTGTTATTTGGGGGAAATGTAAGGATGTTGTCCTTATTTGATATTGTGACTCATATTATGTAATGGTTACGGACAGTCGATAGTCGGTGTCAGGCAACATGTTTACACTAGGTGCATGGCCATTTCATTGATTCGAAGATGCGGTCTATTGTTGCTTTATCGACAATGTAAGAGGAGTTAACTGCTATTGTGAAGGTGACTAAGGGCAGATTGTACGTTTTACAGTTGCTTGAAGATCTTGATGTGAAGCATAAGATTGTGGATATTCATTCACATAGTCAGGGTGTTATAATATGGTAAAGGATCAGGCTTACAGTGCACGAACCAAACATGTAGACATATGTTGGTTCTTTCTTATGTTGGAAAATGAGCATTAAAAGATAAAGTTAGCAAATTTGCATACAAAAAAACATTTTTGCAGATACGATGACAAAGTCAGTTCGAAAAGAGAAGTTTGAGAATTGCTTAAACTTGATTAGCTTGGCTAGAAGCTAATGACATGGATCTGGTGAAATATTTTCATTTTTTTGTTGAGTTGGCGAGTCTGTATGGATGAAGAAGGATTTGATATCTATATATTGCATCGTGGTGGAGTGTTAACAATTATCGTTGTGATATATCAAATCAAATAATAAGTCAAAGTCAAATCTTATTTTGGAGAATATATTTTCTAATGGAACCTATTTTTAAGGACATATTTTCTAATGGATGGTATTTTGGAGAATGTTGGCACCAAAAGTTGGCACAACACCCAAAGAGTTCGCTGAATAACTAAATTGATAAAATAAATGAAAGTGAGGATAATAGCATATAACAAGAACACAAGGGTTTATAGTCATTCGATGTTACTATGCCTACTCCACTTAAAAGGTTTTGTATACTTTATTGTTGTTTTGAGAGTTATAAGGAATTAGATTGGTATGAATCCAAAGCGCACAAAGCAAAAATAAGCAAATAGAAAAAATATCTATTTCTCTCCAATGTAGGTAGTATTTACAGATGTAAATAGTCAAAAGTACCCTAAAAGGGTTAGAGAGACGTTGTACAGAAGGCTAGGAGGGGGCCTGGCCCATGAATCCCTTGGGTAGGGGATCAATGTCAATCTCTTAAATTTAAAGGGATCATGGTGCAGTCCAATATGTGGGCCCTCTTGATGTCTCTATTGTTTCTATAAATTTTCATGTATTCTACTTAGTCATTGAAGAAATATGGTATGTTGATGGTTAAAGTTGAACTATTCTACTGGTTTGTTTCGGATTGGTACCGATCTTTTGCTTTGATCTAGTCAATCCCTCACTTAGTGAGCTCTCAGGAAGTATTTTTCTAGGCTCATTCATCCTTTGTCTCATGATGTTATCCGTGCTTGATATCTAAGTCTTTTGACTATCTGTCTAGGCTATTAGCCTTGATAATTGTCAAGTCTCATTAATCTGAAAAGCTGGAAATGGTTGGATCCAAAGGCCAGGTAACGTTTGACCCAAAGTGCGTCTTTTGTGAACATGACGTGCTTTGAATCATAACAAGTCCCAACTGTTGGAATGGACTCCAGACTAGTCTTCGTAAGTGGTTGTTATCCTTCCATTGAATTATATAAACCCAAGAATGTACCTTTTTTGAATAGTTGAGAAGTTGGATCGAACTTTGATGGTATAAGTAAGTGATTCAAACTTTAAAAACGATCTAATTTGTTTGTTAGATTTTAGCCATGTGGACTAGGTTGAGTTTAGAAGTCACATGTAAACACCTATTTCTATCGAATACTATTAATCATTAGCTCCTAACTACATCAGAGCAAAAATCGATCGTTGTTGGTCTAGTGTCGTATATGCACTCATACGCGTGTATGTGGTTTTGTACGATACGCTAGAAGTTTCCTTAAAAATGGCATATGAAACACACACACACACACACATATACACACACACACACATATACACACACACACACACCATAATATGCAATAGTATATACTATGTGACACCCACATCCTTTAATGTCAGCCATATGAGGATGCATTAAATCCGTGAAGCGCAATAGGTATAAAGAAATAATGCAAAGGCTAAAATTTACAAGACGAAAATATAAAATGCAGTGGAAAACTTTCAAACTTTTTATTGTTATTAAAACAACGTCACAACATTATAGTTTCAAATACCATAGAGTCATAAAACATCTGTCTCGTGGAATTAAAGTACAAATACAAAACCATAAAAATCATATCCCTCATGCGTCATAATAATAATCATAGAACAAAAATCGAAACAATACATGGAATAAGAAATAGTCCAAGTCCAAGCTGAATCAAAGGGTCATGGTCACTGGTGCAGTCCTCTACCCTGAGAACCCTTAGGGGGGGGGGGAGGAATAGGGAGAAGGAAAAACAAAATTGGTCAGACATAAAGTCTGGTGAGTTCCAGTAATTTTTAGCATAAGAATGGGGTAAAGAAGTATCAAGACAAATCAATAGTACTGGTTATGAAAATACAGAAAAATAGGAAATACAGAAAACAAAGTAAGATAAGCTTCTCATTTATATCACATAATTTCTGCACCAATTATTATATCGTAAAGGTTTGGCTTTCACTAATTTCTACCAAGTGATTAGCTTCTTAAACAGGATGTGAATAGTCTGTGTCAGTTATGGCATTCAAGGTTATCACTCCCCAACCCATCAAGAAAGAAAGACACATCCTTAATCACAGGCATTACAGTGTCTTATCTTCCACTTTCGGACTCATGCATGCTCACGACTCCGCACACCTCTCGTTTGGACCTCTTGCTACCCAGTTCAGTATAAGCGTGCCTTGACCCCTACCTAGTGCGATGCCTTGTTGATAACCAAGGAATACCGACTGATGCGGATCCCACCCAAAATGTATATGACACAAGCCTCCCCGAGACTTGGTCCCCAAGCTAATGAGGTTAGCCACGAGCCCCTTATATCTCAAGGAATGAACCACTCCCGCTTATTAATCTAGTGTTTTAAATTAATCTGTTTTAAGTTCATTAATTATCCCGGTGTCATAGCATGTTTTCCGAGTTTATAATTAACGAAAGTAATATACAACCCCTTTTCCTTGCTTATTAATCCTCTATTTTAACTTAACCTTTTTAAGTCCATTAATATTCACTTAACATGTTATTCCTTAGATTGAAACTAACGAAAGTAATTTACAATCTTTTTACCCTCGGATTGTAATTAACGAAAGTAATCTGCAACCCCTTTTCCTTGCTTATTAATCTAGTGTTCTAACTTAA
Source organism: Allium sativum (assembly GCA_030737875.1). Classification (NCBI taxonomy): domain Eukaryota; kingdom Viridiplantae; phylum Streptophyta; class Magnoliopsida; order Asparagales; family Amaryllidaceae; genus Allium; species Allium sativum. The sequence continues at coordinate 336,293,444 of CM060918.1, read as the reverse complement.
CCTGCTTAAGTTCATTAATAATCCCATAACATGTTTACAAGTTACAATAACATGTTTTTACTTGATGTGTAATTAAGTACATCTTACCCTAGCCCCCATGATATGTCCACTTAATATATAATTAATTCCAACCTATTCCGGTTTACTTGTTTGCATATTCTTCCTTTTTAATTATCCTAATTTTACAGTCCAAGGTCCACAATTCCCAATATGTCTAAATATCCTTTTTTATTGTTAATTCAGATTATTCCAATTTATCCAAATTTTACGCAATTCTAACAGAAAAGGCCTAGGTTCTCGTTGACCTAGGCACAACGCAAAATAAAAGAAAAAGGAGAAATAGAACCAAACTCAGATATGAACAAACTGATAAAACAGGCATAATAAGATTGTAAATAAATAAGTGATAGAAAGGGGATAAGGAAGAAGAATGTGCATAATAACTGAACAGGGGAAAGGTAATTGACAATAATTAAAAGAAAAATAACATAAAAGAATAACCTATAAACACTGATAATTTTAGATCCAATATATTTACTGTCAAAAATATTTTTTAAATTGAAATTCTAAAAATAACATGAAACTCACAATGATATGCAATTGATCCAGAAAAAGTCTTTAAAATTGAAGCAGAAGAAGAATTATCTTTTCAAACTTATCTTGACAGCACCCTAATCTTTCTCCTAATTTTATTTCAGAACATAACTTAGTGGAGGAAGAAGATGAAGTAATATTTGGTGTAGGAAAATAGTGAGGGATGCTAGTCTGCATATAGGTGTGCAAAGATAATTTGGACCATAGAATTTTAGATTTCCAATCCGTACCATAAAAGACACATCACGCTGAGTCAGCAAAGAACCTTACACACAAAACCATCCAGATGCAGGTGCAGGCACACTGCCTGGCTTCGGGTGGGTTGACCCACCTCTTACATAGGTCGACACACGGGTGGAGCCATGTAGGTTATAGGTCGCCCTGTTACCATTGTATTATTTATGAGTCTATAAATTAATTAATTTAATTTAGTTCAAATTTCTTTTAATCATAACTTGCTCATACCTAGTCTGATTTGAACAAACCAAAAGTCTATCTAATTCAGAATTTTGTAACAAATGCAACGGTAAGTCCATTTTATCTAATTGTGAATATTTTATTAATTAACATTCAGTTTGTTAATCTTCTTTATATAACTATGGTTTGTTAAATTTTAGGGTGTTACATTCTCCCTTTCTTAAAGGATTTCGTCCCCGAAATCTTCAGGTTAAGAAGAATGTTATTAATGTTATCATCCATTAGCTACATCTATCTACTCTTCCATCATCCACGGGCATCAATTGTCCTTAAAAATTTCTAATACCTTGTATGAACATATGCAAAGGTGTTGTGTATATGTGCCTATACTAATGCGAAAATCAAGGGTCTACTGATTCAGTTGACTTCCTTAATGCAATTCATGTCTGTGCCGTATATCCAATATGTATGCAAAAGAATTCTAATAGTATATATAAATCCTATATGTGTGCAACAACCATTCACCAAAATACAACATCCAAGTGATGATTCAACCATTTTCATCCATAAAATTTAAAATGCGCACATATCCATATGCAATATGTAAGTGCTCTTGTTAAGCCGATCCATAATCTAGTGCCTAGTGTGTGTATATGCAATTACTTGCATCCATTTGCAACCATCAAACATAACATGTCTCAAACACATGTTTTCAAACATTTCTATCATCTACAGGCTTCTACCTAAGATATTCAAATGATAGGAAAAACAAATTCGAATTAAAAGCTTACAAGGGAATTAAGAACGTACTCTTAAAGAGAAAAGGGTAAGAAGCGTGAATCTTGTCTTCGGGTTCCTATGTCGCATCGTCACAATTTTCTCCCCATTGTACCTTTACCAACTTGATCTCCTTGCTACGTAGCTTCATAACTTACGATCCAAGTATACGGGTAAGAACTTTTCTAACTAATGCCTCCTTCTCCGTCTCTACATCCTCAAGGGCACTTGGCTCTACTACCTCCGCGGAATCATGTAGACACTTCCTCAAGTGAGAAACATGGAACACATCGTGAACTCCCACCAGTCTCTCTGGTAGTCTAAATCTGTAGGCCATCTGACCTATCCTCTCAACTATGGGGAATGGCCCTACAAACCTTGGCACCAACTTCCCTACCGAGCCAAAGTGAACAACATTTCTCAAAGGCGACACCTTGATAAAGATCATATCTCCTACCTCGAACTCTAAGTCAGTCCTCCTCTGATCTGCATATGACTTTTGTCTGGTCTGAGCTGCTTTCATCTGTCTAGGAATCAGGTCTATCTTCTCAGAAGTTTCACTAACCATCTCAAGCCTATGTAAAAACCTGTCCGTATACTCCCACCAACATGTAAGTGATCTTCAGGGTCGTCCGTAAAGTGCCACGAAGGGAGCAATACCAATACTCATCTGATAACTATTATTGTAGAAAAACTCTACTAATAGGAGATGCTCCTCCCAAGTCCCTATGAAGTCTAGGATACATAGTCTCAATAAATCCTCGAGAACCCTATTGACCTTATTTGTCTATCCATCCATCTGAGGGTGATAGGCGGTGCTAAGTCGTAACTGTGTCCCTAGGGCCTCCTGCAAGCTCCTCCAAGACTCACCCGTAAAGATAGGGTCATAAGCACTAACAATACTGGAGGGTACCCCATGAAGTCGGAAGATCTCTCTAAGGTATACCGATGCTAACCAAGTTGTCATCCTCTTACTCTTGACTAAGATAAAGCGAGCGCTCTTGATCAATCTGTCAACTATAACTCATATACTGGTGTTGCCCCTCCTCGGTCTGGGTAGACCATCTATAAAACCCATAGAGACGCTCTCCCATTTCCACTATGGTATGTCTAAAGGCTGAAGCAATCCACCAGGATTCCTCTGTTCTGCCTTCACTTGCTGGCAAGTCAAACATCGGGCCACGTACTTTGCCATGTCCTTCTTTGTACCAGTCCAATGAAAAACATTCTTCATATCTCAATACATTTTTTCACCGCTCGGAAGGAAAGTCATCCGAGAGTGATGAGCCTCCTCTATAACTTATCTCAACAAATTCCCAGCTCTGGGAACACAAAACCATCCATCTCAATGTTGTCACCGCTTCTCGCCCACATGATATCTAACAAGGTGGTTAGAGGTCTCTCCCCTACTGAGTTGACCCAAGATGCCAACTAACTATTGATCCTCGTGCTATATGGACCCAATGCGCTCCAAAAGAGTAGGTCGCACCTCCAACGATGCCAACAAACCGGGTGTAAAATCCGTAGATGGTCTAAAATCAAAAGGCGAGATAAACTTCAAGCTCTGCCACTCTGTGAATAAAGGACTTAAGGTCAACCTTTGCCTATTCAATGTGTTTGCCACCACAATCCCTTCCCTAGGGTGTATGCTATCTCAAAATCATATGATGCAAGGAACTCAATCCAACGCTGTTGTCGTAAATTGAGATCTTTCTATGAGAACAAGTACTTGAGCGACTTGTAATCCGTGTAAAGCTCGAACCTCTCACCAAGTAAATAGTGCCTCTATGATTTGAGTGCAAACACTATTACCGCTAGCTCTAAATCATGCGTAGGTTAGTTCTTCTCATGTACCCTTAACTGTGTGCTCTCGTTGCAGACTACCCTACCTTCCTGCATCAACATTGCACCTAAACCTGTGCCATAAGCATCCGTATAAATGGTAGATATCTTAGTACCATCAGGAAGAGTCAAAACTGGAGTTGATGTAAGAGCCTTCTTTAATCTTAGGAATGCATCCTTGCATTCCATATCCCAAGCAAAAATGCATATTCTTCTTCGTTAGACGGGTAAGTGGAGCTGAGATCTGTGCAAAGTCCTTAATGAACTTTCTGTAGTAACCCGCCAATCCCAAGAAACTCCTAACCTCTATCGCATTCTTAGGGACTTTCCTATCTTGAACTGCGACATCTTTAGCGGGGTCCATCATTATTCCATCCTTAGAGATAACATTCCAAAGGAACCTTACTTCCTTTTGCCAGAAATGACACATAGGAAACTTAGCCTTAAGATGATGTGATCTGAGAGTGCGTAGAACTTCTCCTAAGTGTATAACATGCTCTTCCTCGCTCCTCGAGAAAACCATAATATCATCTACAAAACCACTACAAACTTATTCACGTACTCCTTAAATTCCCGACTCATCAAATCCATAAAGTACGCGAGTGCATTGGTCAGCCCAAAAGGCATGACCAGCCACTCAAAGAATCCATTAGGAGTCCTGAAAGTAATCTTGTCTATACTATCATTTACTACCTTAAGCTAATGAAAACCGGTGGCTAGATCCAACTATGAGAAAACCGAAGCACCTACTAACTGGTCAAACAAGTCATATATCCATGAGAATGGGTGTTTATTCTTCTTGGTGAGCTTACGCAACTCCTTATAGTCCACATAGACGGAGGGAGCTGTCTGACTTGGTCGCAAAGACGATTGGTGCCCCCGCTCATAAATACTCCGTCTAATGAATCGCTTCTCGAATAACTCACCCACTTGCTTACTGAGCTCTTTCCTCTCTTTAGAAACCATGTGGCGCACTAGTAAAGCAATGTGCTTTGCATTTTTCACTAGGTATATCCGAAAATCTATCTCTCACCTAGGAAGTAATCCTCTCACCTTATCGAGCACGTCTGGAAAAATCTCTGACTATGGGTACTGAACTAAGATCGTCAAGAGAATATAGGAAACTACGCATAACTGACCCTCGACGTCAAAAAAAATTTCGAGAGTTCCCGCGGCATGTCAAAAGCCTAACAACTCTCCTCTCACAATCAAGAATGGCACCATACAAGGCTAGCCAATCCATTCCTAGAATAAGTCCGTGATATACACGTAAATGTGTATATTTTATCCGCTTATTTATCTTGTTTTATCTTTAAAATAACGGATACTGTGTATTTATAGTTGTGTTTCTAGATTATTTATGATGAATGGATTGATGCACTTAATTGTTGAAAAGCTTGAAGATTTGATGCTAGAAGAGTGTTGAATTTAGCTTGAAAACCTAAGAAATGTTGCTGTTCAACCACCTTCTACTGCATATTTTAAAGTCAAGATTCAATGCTTTTCATAAAGATCGCTTGTCTCAGATGATATGGAGTTCTCATTCATGATTAAAACAATTGAAATTGATGCCATTTGATGCCCGCAAGCTATGACAATTGCAAATCCATTCACACACGTTCACATTTAGCTTATTGATTTATTTGTTATTTTGGAAAAGGGCTTTTGTCCCACATTGTGTATTGGCCACTTAGTCTTGGCTACGACAACTATAAAAACACTTGTATCTCTCACATTAGAATTACATTAAGTTTTATTCTGTAATCCTTCTCTTGGAATAAAACTTTTCTTCTCCCTGTTCTCTTTAGTTTTTGTTTTAATTTATTTATGTTTATGTTATTTCTTTTCTTCTCTATTTCTTATTTAGCTATGTTTAGTTGATCCCCTTTAATTAGGGGGTGATGACGCTTAGATTAGATTCAATATGAATCACATAGCCATAGAGATTAGGACTTCATGTATATAGATCTAGATCTGAACCTTCATATTCTGTGTCGTTTAAGAGCTATGCTACTTCACATGATATATTCGCGTTCGATCTAATGCTTATCAGATTTAGATCTAATTTTTTAGGGTTTTAGGAATAAAGTAGTGAATCTGTCCTGATAGCCTATGGTTGTTTAAGAGCTTAGCTCCCACATAGGCTATGATTGTTGTTATTCACATGTTTGTTTTTATAAACCTAATTATCGTTTATTCATGTTTGTGACAGTAACATGAATTATATCTGTATTAATCTGTTTGGTTATTAATTCATATTGATCTAGTTTATGTCATTGCTCCCTAATTGCTTTCATTTATTATATAAAACTCTCTCTTTTTTCATATATTTTCCGTGTGTTTAACCAATCAAACTTTAGGAATAATTTGATTGGATTTATTAATTAAAATAATTTTGGTCCTAGATTTTGACACCCTTTACAACAACCCTTATTGTTTAGGAAAGCCGAACGAATTAAATAGTTGTTTTCATTTGTTTAATTTGTTCGCAAACAAATTTTGGCGCCGTTGCCGGGGATCAAAATATTTTTTATTAGTAAATACTTCGGGTTATATTTTTATTTTCTTCTTTTTCCATAAAAAAAACACAAAAATATTTTATTTTCCAATTTGTGTTAGTTTTATTTTTATTTTTTATTTTATTCCTTTTGTTGTCGTTTATATATAGCAGAAAGTTCTTGATTGGTATGATTTGGTGTTAGTCAATGATATTGTAATCTTCCTACCAAGAGAAAAAAACACTTGCCTTTTGTTTTCTATTTCTTTCCTAGTTTCAATACATTTTCCCTTTTTACAAATTTCTTTCTTTTTCTTACAAATAAATAAATTAAAAAAAGTTAGCCAATTCTTTTCTGATTTCTTTCCTAGTTTCTTTTCATTTTTCTTCTACACAATCTTTCCTTCCTTCTATTTACAATTTCTTTTTAAAAAAATTATATCCTTTTGCATTTTTTTCTCTTTCTCCTACTTAGATTACTTGTTGTTCCTTCTTGTTCATCCTCATAAGTCTCTGACCACATCAACCCTCTGTCAAACCCTTCTAATCATCCGCAATATCCATCACCGTACACTATCCGGTTCCCTCATCCTCATACGCACAGTCCAGCAATCCAAATACCACGACTTGTCACGCCAGTGCACTATCTTCTTCTTTCCCACCAAACCAGTTTCTGACCACCAAGCTTTTTCCGCACTGAATCAATCCCTTCATCACTGAAACATCGACCCCTTCTTGGTCCTTATCTCATGCACCCTTACCAAATCCGATACACAGCAAGCCACCATCTCCAAGTCCATAATTCTGCCTTCCGTACTTCAAATCAGAACCACCATATCATCAATCTTCTAATCCACATGGACCCCATCTACATCCACATGTTCATACTGCCTTCTGCCCCTACCACACAGCAAAATCCATTTAAAACACCATTCATTCATCACTTATATCATCACCAATCAGCCCTGAAACTGCACTTCAACTCCAATACCACATCAGTTCTGCTCATTATCCACTCCACCAACCACCCCTATTCCTCACTACAAATCCTCAAAAGCCAATCACAGATCACCATCGATAATCCACAATCCTTCATTGAAACTTAGTCCAACACGCTCCTGAACTCCACAACTCCCAAATCCCTCATGACCATCGCAAAGAACCTCTACAATATTCATCAACTTCCAAGCCCCAAATCGAAAATTCGAATTCCATAATCACCTAAATTAGCCTTCTACGCTTTTACCTACAACCAAAATTTGCTAGCCCAAAACCCAAATCGGTTTGCAAAATAGCAACTTTACCAATATCGCCCATAACTTGAACTCGAGAACCCCCAAACTTCCAAAGCCGAGACTCACAACCACCCAAATCCGCAACTGAGATCCCTAATTCCAGTAACAAACTTCCCCTCGCAAAATCGAATTGAAGTCGCTGGCTTCACAAGCAACCATCAGCCCATCACCGCGTTTGAAAATCGCCATTTTTATTTAATTTCTTTCTGGAAGTTGCATTTGGATTTGTTTGGATCTAAATAAAAGGTTATTATATTGGGTCCGTGGCCTTTTTAAAACCTGGGCCGTGTTGGGTGAGTTGATTCATTTGATATGTTGATGGTGTTGAGAGTGGGTTTAATTGTTTCTATGTTATCTTTTAGTTAACTTTGTTCTGTATAGTTCTTTGCTTTTTTTTTTTTGATAATAATTTTTTTAGTCCATTCATTTTCTTTGATTCTATTAACAAAAAAGAAAAGGTAGTTTGTTTTTCTTTTCTTGTTCGATTTTTTTTAAATTGCCTTTATTTTCTATTGACCTTATTTCCTTTTTCTTTCAAAAAATAAAAACAACAACAATTCAAAGGCCAAAGAAAGAACAGAGTTCAAGCAACAACTCAAATATTTCAGAGGTCAACTAATTAGCAGAATTTGAATTTTTGGAGCGGTTGCACACCAAGTGGCGTGTGAACGCGCTACCGCTACTCAGTTGCACTCAACGGACTGCCGATATAGGTGAGAATTTTCTAAACTCTACAGGGTCTGCTGCTTGAAAAATATAGAATTTTTTTGTAAAAATATTCTGTAGGAGCCGCGGTTTTACTTGTAAAAATTTTATTTATGCAATTTATTATTCTATGTTTGTTCTTTGATTGATTATTCTGCCTGTTGATGTGTGGTTGGAAATTCTAAAACGAACATGGGATAAAGTGGATAGTTTGTTTTTGAAATAAATTATTTTTGAAATCAAATCGAGGATTCCTCAATGCTCATATGCCAAAATATTCGTTAAATTAACATTTTGAATTGATACTCCCTGAGGTGTCTAAGGAACGGTAGAGTCTAGAACTTAAACAGGTCCTTAACCCTTCAGTCGCGTTTCTACGATGATTCGTGGCACACTGATAATCCTTGTCCGAACCTGGCACAGACTTGTATTCATATAATCCGAAGTTGTTAATTTTAACATATTTTTTTAGAGGTTCTTTAGAGCCACAAGTCTTGCAATTGATTTTTTGACGAAAAACTCTCTTCTTCTAGTATATGCACGCTTACCCCATGTACAACCAAAATTGCAATTCTTTTCAAAATTTAATTGGTTTTGGTTACAATTCAAATCAGAATGAATTTCAAGCTGAAAATTTTTCGATTGAGGATAATTTATCTAAGGTGAGTCGATTGTTAGCCCAAATGACTAAGCAAAGTGCTGAAAATTAAAACAATTTCAACACGGTTTTCAACGATCAAAACCAGAATGATTTTTGTAATTCGAGCAGAGATACAAGTTTGGTTATCGAATATAAAAAATGTGTTGCGAACAAGCTAAATTTTTGGCGATGTTGGTTGTGGAAGATAAAGAATGGAAAACTTTTTAGAGAAAGGTGGATCAATTTTAAGGTCAACCAGTGAGGAACACATAGAAATGATGAACTTAAAAAACAACATCTTGACGTCTGATGTGTCTACCAATTTTCTTGAAGACAGCCTGAGTGAAATTGATCAATGCATGAAATTTGGATTTGTCGCAAGGAAATCAAGGAATGGGCGCGAACTTTAGATGAAAAACAAAATCAAGAAAATAAAGACATCGAAAACATGCATGCCATTCAAGAACATGCTTGATACAATATTGAACTTTGGCGAAATCTAGAAAATCAATTACTGGAGGGAATTCATAACGGTGATGAATTTGAGAATTTCATGAAACTTGGCTTGACTTACTTCGAAAAACTAGTTCAAAAAAGAAAAGATTGCAAACTGAGTTGCATTGAAAGTCCTAGGATAGTTATTCAAATTGCTCTTCTTATAGCTAAGGTTAGGACTTGTACAACAACTTTAAATCCCAATCCAATGACAAACAAGTTTGTGCCAACGCTTCTTTTGAAATCGATAATCAGCCAGTAACTTCGTCACAACATTACATAACGATTATTGATGATTCTGACGATATGACTGTTGATGAAAATGAATTTTCTGAAAAATCTCTGGTGCAAAACACTAATTTCAGTGAAATTGAAATTCAAACTCAAACTAATTGTAATACCCCGCCTCCGCTAGGGTCACTCGCAAAGGAATGCACTAGCTTTAGAGGGGCATTATTGGTAAACATGCACAGAAATATCACAAGACAGAACATATAAAATAGCGGAAGTAAAATCGAACATTCATAACATGAATAAATAAGGTCTAAAGCCTTTTACATCAGAGTACATCAAAACCTGTCTTGCAATAGTAAAGAAGCATAAAGACTTTTTCATAAATTATTCCCCAAGTAAAAACAGTAAAGTAGCCATAGCCAAGAAAAGTCCAAGCCATCCATGATGACCTTCAAGCAGAAGAAGTCCGAACTAAACAGCATTGTTTCCTCCCTGTAACCTGGGGGGGGGGGGGGGGGGGGAAACGGAAGAAAAGAGGCGAAACAAAACGGGTCAGTCAAAAAGACTGAGTAAGCCCTATCTACTATTAGTATAAAAACTAGTAAAGCTAACTGTCATGAGAAACTGAGATGAACATAAGCATGACAACAAGATAGATAAGCTAAATCAAAATAACAGGGTGAACTATTGAACTTAGATAAACTAAGGTATCGCGATAAACTATAGCATCATGATAAATCAAAGTATCCCATCGTCAGATTTCTATCAAGTATACTATCCCAAGGTATCTACCCCGTCTAACATCCCAAGGTATCTGTTTCGTATATTCTTCCTGGTTCTAACATGTATTTTTGCTCTACACCTCTCGTACTAGTATCCCAACCCGCGTCATGTGTTAACCATGAATGTCCCTTGCCCAATGTTATGTAATGGTCCATGTCAACCTAATATATCGCATATATAGGTTACTCAAATCATATGTTTCTTTCCATGTATATAAGTTCAGTCCTTTGCCGTACCTCGTACGGGCTTCCTCATGTCGTATTATCCTTGAAATCGTTTGGACTGTCACCCTTGTTCTAGCTAGGCTCTTCCATATGAATCATCGTTTGAACTACTAGGACTTACGCCACCTAGCACCACTAGGGATTACGCTTACCTATTGCACGCTTTCGTATTTCGGTTTGGGTTAAACCACCTAGGCCACTAGGGATTACACTAACCCTCAACCGCGCCCTTTTTCCCACGCATTCATCGTGAATCGTTTTTCTATAATAGTATGCACATGTATCACATCGTGCCATCCGAATCCTGTCACAGGGCAAAACGAGAAATACAGGACTCGGTCGGGAGCTTTAGATTTATCTGCCGATGCAGATACTAAGGTCTGGTTTTCTTCACGTGGCTATGGTCCCACGAGACCCCTCCCTCAACTAGTGAAAGGCAACACAAGAGAAAATCTTGCATGAGAACTACACTCCGGCCAGCCCACATCCTACGGCCTACCTCACCCATAATTAGATAGCAATTATGGTCTGTTGGGTGTTCCCTGCCTTTCCGTACGTACACGCTTGACTCAAAATGGTAGATGATCGACGAACTTGCTATCTCGGGCACCTTATGTATTCGTCGACTCACTGCTATCCATCCCAGTCTTTAGGTCGCTCGTATAGCAACCAAGGCATACTCTTGGTTCTTCTAACGCAGACCATAACCTCTTGTGAGCCCAGGATGATCATCTACGACCTCACAGAGGGATACCAAGAATATCCTCACGTTCCCCGAAGCCGCTGCTTCGTTACCCAGTTCGCTGGAGCCTTTATCTAAATTAGATAGCCCGCTCCTACACGCATACTTAAACGTTGACCTAACGTATCGGGTTACTAATCTATCTAAGAAATGGTCCAAATTTCCTTGACTAAGAATTATTACTTAGTTTCCCTTAACTAAGGTTTACCACTTAGCCTTATTTCCATAATCCTTGTTAACTATGGTTATTTACCTAATCCTCCGAATTAGGGTTTATCTAATGGGTTAAGTGTCACTTAAGTTCATAACTTAGTTCGTCTACAAACCATGTCAAAATTGGCTAAGTATCCAAGTCCAAGACTTAACCCTACAAACCATGTGTCAAGTTGGCTAAGTATATTAAGCAATCCATAACTTAACCTCGTCTAATTATCATTTTAGATTGGTTAATTATATAAATTAACTTGACCTTGTCAAATTACCGAGTCAAATCAGTCAAGCGTATTCAAGTGATTCGTGACTTAGCCTTATCATGTTTTCACGTTAGATTGGTTAAGTATAGGTCACTTAACCATATCAAACTAACGAGTTGGATTAGTTAAGTGTAAATTAACTTAACCCCATCCAATTACCATGTTTAGATTAGTTAGGTCTGAGTTGCCTTAACCCCATCCATTAACTGTATTAAACGGTTAAGTGTTACTAAGAAAATTCACTTGACCTTATCAAGTTATCGTATTGGATTGATTAAGTGTTGGTTAACTTAATCCCGTCCCCTCATCGTATAAAAATGGTCAAGTGTCGTTAGGCAAATCAAGTTACTTAACCTACCCAACCCTGTCATGTTTTGTTAAGTATCATTAGCCTAATCAAATTACTTAACCCATTTGTCCATGTCATATTTGGTTAAGCCTCATTAATCTAATTAACTTAACCCTATTATGTGGCATTAATTATTTAATGCACCCCAACCTCTCACATTAGACTTTGTTGTGGTTACTAGTTAAGCCGGGCGGGTCCGGGTAGATTTACACCACAACTTGGTCTAACCTCGGGTTCAAGCACAACATGACCAACTTCTCACATTGGGTCCTATTGTTTGCAACTACTAGTTAGGCCGGTCGGTTCCGGGTAGTTTTACGTTGCAAACTCAACCCAACCTCGAGTTGGCCACCTTCATGTTTAGTCTAGAGTCATGTTCATAGTCAAGTTTTCAAGCAATTGGGTAGACCTAACTTAATAGGTAAATTCCCGATGGGTAGACCTAACTTAATAGGTAAATTCCCAAGCTTATGTTTTTATGCATACTTACATGTCAACTTCCATGTTACATTTCAAGTTATGTTTTCAAGTATAAACACATGTCATATTTAACGTTACATGTTGTCATGTTTCTACCCATTTACCCAAATCATGTTCATGTCATTATGTTTTCCCCATAATGTGACCCCAACGCTTTTAAACTCGCATATACGTTCGCAACAACGTAATGGACTAAAAGAAGAGACTTGACAAAGGCATGACAAAAATGGATATTGAGCCACAAGTTAATCATGGTGGCAAATGAGGCACAAATGTGTTCATTAGCTTGCATGTTACATTCTTAAGCCTCAAAAACATGCATAAACCCAAACTTGGCACATAAGCGAATCATGGTGATAAAAGACATGGAATGATAACTAGAAACTCGCATATATCATCATATAAGGATTATGACTTCATATGCAAGTTGACATAATGATTATGAAGGTTTTCATGTTGCATAATGCAACATTTCAACATAAAGGTTGTGGCTTTTAGCTCATAAGATCAAGATAATGACTTCATAAACTTGCATAACATGATAGCATGCATCATTCTCAATGATCAAACCCAAACTGTCAACATGAACTTTTAACTTCATAGTTAATACCTAAGAGTAGGGAAGGGCTTACCTTGCTATGAAGGCCTAAATCGATTAAACCAAAGCTTATGATGAAGCCTATGCATGCCATCACCCAAAACCCCAAAGATGAACCCTCCAAATCAACAAAAACACTCTCTTTATGAACAAAGATCAAAGCTTTTGCCTTGAAACCAACTTGAGAAGCTCTCATACTAACATAGGGACTCTCTAACACTCTCATGATCATGAAACCTTTCATAGGAATGAAGTGGAGGCTAGGATAGTTGAGTGGAGGCCATGAGAGTAGAAATTTGGCCATAGTTTAGTTACATGAGAGAATAATGAGGGATTAGGGGGGTTTAGGGGCTTATTTATAGATTAGGCAAGTGTTTTAGGCCATAGGATTAAACCTAGATTCAATCCAAGCCATCAAAGCATGTCTTGGGGAAGAAGTCAAGTGTAGGAACCATCTAGGGCCTTTAGATTAAAGATGAACCATGAGAACCATCCAAATGCAAAATCTGCATTTGAGCGAATCGGCCCACGGGTTGACAGCCAAACACCCTGGATTAACCCCTAGTCGACCCAGCGAGCTCGGGTCGACCTCAAAAATCGGCCGGTTCGGTTATTCCCCTCTCCTAATTCGCTGTTTTGAACATTTTTGCATATTTATTTATTTAATCTTCAATTATATATATATATATATATCAATATATATATTTCTCTGCGCAACCCATTTCACTTAATTAAGTATACTTTAATTTGGGAATTTTTCGTGAAACTTCGCGAGGCCATATCTTGGTCATACGGACTCCGATTTCAGAAAACTCGGACTCTATTTCGCGTATTTTTCCGAGACGAACGCAATGGCTTAGCCCGTTTCACTTGATTAAGAATTTAAAATTAAATTCTGCCTTGATTCTCGTCTTAATCATGTTATCGAAATACGGGTTGTTACACTAATGCTTCTACTGAAAATTCAACTTTTACTAAAATTGAAAATTTTCAATTAACAACTTTTGAAATTGATGGAAATCTTAATGAAATTGTTGAAATCTCTGTAATTAATTTGAATTCAAATTCTCTTGAAAACGAAGACGTCAATATCCAATTTGATCTTCCTTTCTCAGGTTCTGAAAATTTTGAAAATTTAACAACTTTAGATTGTCAACTTGAAAGAAATGACGAAGTTGGTAACAACTGTTTAGGTGAGGACGACTTTGATGAGCGAAAACCTCTTAAACTGATTGACGATAATGTTGTTGGGTCTAAAACAGAAAATGAAACATTTGAAAACTTTGAAATTCTTAAGGTTGAAAGCAATGAAACTGCTGAAGGTGATCTTAAACACAATGACGGTTTTTCTGAAACTGTTGAAACCCCTTGCGACTTGATCATTTCAACTGAACCTCACTTTGATCACTTGTTTTTCAATGATAAATTTCTGCAGTATATGAACTTTTTTGGAATAACACTATTTTGAGAAAACACGATTTCAAAATTTACTAAAAATTCATTTGTTTGGTTTTAACTTTAGGTTTTCGAATGAACCTTTAATCAACAACATTTCAAATATCAAAGAAAAATTGAAAAATATTTCACAAAACAAGTGTGGGGGTGAGAATGATGCACACGTCTCTCAATTTATACATCATCTGAACAAGTCAAATTTTGTTTTTGAAACTTTTGCTAAACCCCGACTCGATGACCTCTCTCAATATTTTGGGGTCAATTGTAAGCTCAAAATTTTAAAATTAGCAACTCAAATTTTTTAAAAAACATTTTTTTTCCAAATCTGACACATAAAATAAAATCCTTTATGATTTGATTTTTTGTGTTTCAGCCATGTCTCATAATCTTAGTGAGGCTGATCCATTGGTCCATCGTTGACCGGTTCATCTATTCGATGACTGCGTATTTTCTGCACACGCATTTGGTAAGCCACGCTTACCCACTTATTTTATCTCCCTTTCACTAAGAAATGTCTGGTAATGACTATGGGGACACAGTCACACTCAAGTGTGAGGGGAATTTACATTACATCAGCAATCAAATTTTATGAACTAAGTCATTCGTTGAACAAGGATTAACTTAAACATCATAAATAACACCTTGGTTCTTTATTGATAAGTTGAATTGTTAGGTGATGGGAATGAACATTATTTATTCATTGAGTCGTAATGTGTCTTTTTAAGATGCTAGCTTGAGACCGTGCCGACATTAGTCATGTTCTAGAGTAAGCGTGTCAACCGTTGTTATACATGTTAGAATGTGCAAGTAAAAAAAATCAAATAAAAATGATTTTGTACCAACATTTGTTGGATTTTCTGAGTTCGTTTTCATGTATAATATTTTTTCACTCAAAATTTTCAATTCGTAAGTTCTAAAATCCACCTAGCCCACTTAAGAAGAAATGACTCATTGTAGTGTTCTTCTTCGATACCCCACATTATTCAAACCCAAGTTTTAGTCGATTTACATCCATGTTTCGATAAGTTTTTCTTATATTGGTATACTATAGAACCTTGTACTGATTTATTTTCAAAGTCTCAAAAACGTCACTTTTTATACCGATATTACATTACCCACTCCGTACTCGTTTTAAGGTAGGATAACCATATACCACATCTTATTTTATATGGGTCATCTATCTTATGGAACTTTGATTATATCTCCTTTCATCTTTTTAATAACATCAATCTAGACTTGTGTGTTGAACTATGGTTATAGAAGTAGAGTAACTAGGGCATAAAACTTTCCTTTCATGAAGTGTTGGTTATAATTTACTTAGTATAGGAGGAATTAAATGAAATAATATATGGTATCATTTTATTCCATCTCCACTCATCATTCATCATGCAAAAAAAGCAATGAAGAGAAAATATCTGAGAATAAAATAGTCATTCATCATTTTTTTTTACTATAAATCATTTCCATTCCATCCGCATCCATCATATTGTACTTAGAAGCGAGGACTGTAGTAGAGGGGATGAAAGGAAACAAAATGTCCATATGTGCCTTAGTATTACTTTATCTTTTGTAGCTTGAAGTTCAACTAATACACTTGTCCTTTTATCCATAATATTTTTAGAACTTACAAAATTCTCCTTCGTCTATGCATAACTCACATCTAATACGTTACAGTTACACTGGTACAAAATTACTCTTAAAAAAATGGATAAATGATTGGGTGCAAATTGTCGATGTGTAGAACTTTGGTTGACACCACGCTCTTAACCCTCAAGGAAATTACACTGTTATCAAGGAATTACGATTCAGCTTGAAATTTTTTATTCATTTTTGCACCAATAATGGGATGGACAATTTTGGACTAAACCGTTGTTATTGAAGTTAGGTAAAATCCTTTGAATATGAAAAATCTTAATATATTATTCGATTAATCTGCGTACATAAGACGCTTTGGATTTTGTGGGTAGTATCCACTAAAAACCCTCACGAGACAACACTCGTCCTACTAGGGACACTTAGGGGTTTAATAGCTTGTTGCATATGCTAAATGCAATCGTGTTTCCTACGAAAGTATGACATATCTTAGTTTAGTTTATTCGAGGACGAATAAAAAGATAAGTGAGGGGGTATTTGATATACACGTAAATGTGCATATTTTATCCTCTTATTTATCTTGTTTTATCTTTAAAATAATTGATACTGTGTATTTTAGTTGTGTTTCCAGATTATTTATGATGAATGGATTGATGCACTTAATTGTTGAAAAGATTGAAGAATTGATGCTAGAAGAGTGTTGAATTTTAGAGCTAGATTAAAGCTTGAAGACCTAAAAAATGTTGTTCAACCACCATCTACTGCATATTTTAAAGTCAAGATTCAATGCTTTTCATAAAGATTGCTTGTCTCGGATGATATGGAGTTCTCATTCATGATCAAAACAATTGAGATTGATGCCATTTGATGCCCGCAAGCTATGACAATTGCAAATCCATTCAAACACGTTCACACTTAGCTAATTGATTTATTTGTTATTTTAGAAAAGGGCTTTTGTCCCACATTGTGCGATTGGCCACTTAGTCTTGGCTATGACAACTATAAAAACAAGTGCATATCTCTCACATTAGAATTACATTGGGTTTTATTCTGTAATCCTTCTCTTGGAATAAAACTTTTTTCTCCCTATTCCCTTTAGTTATTGTTTTAATTTATTTATGTTTATGTTATTTCTTTTCTTCTTCCCTATTTCTTATTTAGCTATGTCTAGCTAATCCCCTTTAATTAGGGGGTGATGACGCTTAGATTAGATTCAATATGAATCACATAGCGAAAAATATTAGGACTTCATGTATATAGATTTAGATCTGAACCAAAGGTTAGATCTGAACCTTCATATTCTGTGTCGTTTAAGAGCCACGCTCCTTTACGGGGTATATTCGAGTTTGATCTAATGCTTATCAGATTTAGATCTAATTTTTAGGGTTTTAGGAATAAAGTAGTGAATCTGTCCTGATAGCCTATGGTTGTTTAAGAGCTTAGCTCCCACATAGGCTATGATTGTTGTTATTCACATGTTTGTTTTTATAAACCTAATTATCGTTTATTCATGTTTGTGACAGTAACATGAATTATATCTGTATTAATCTGTTTGGTTATTAATTTAGTTTATGTCATTGCTCCCTAATTGCTTTCATTTATTATATAAAACTTTCTCTTTTTTTATATATTTTCTGTGTTTTTAACCAATTAAACTCTAGGAATAATTTGATTGGATTTATTAATTAAAATAATTTTGGTCCCAGAGTTCGACACCCTTTATAACAACCCTTGTTGTTTAGGAAAGCCGAACGAATTAAATAGTTGTTTTCAATTGTTTAATTTGTTTGCAAATAGTCCGTAACCCATAAAGCCTAAAACATAAGCATCAAACTCAAACTCGATGCCCATAATAGAAATCCACAAATCCCTAAATATCATAGATAGGTGAGCCGTACCTCCTATGGGGATTGTAACCTGCCGGATCAGAAACTATACAAGTATTTAAGTGCATACTACCAACAATAGAATTGGATATGAATGAATGAGAAGCACCGGAATCGAACAAAGTCCTAATAGGAGAGTCAAAAAGAGAAATCAAACCTTCCACGGTGACTTTCCTACCTCGGTCCTGGCTATCAGCCTCAACTGCATGAACTTGTGCTCCGGATGATCCTGCGCCCTAGCCCTGTTTCTGAGGGAATTGCTTAATAATGTGTCATGTCTGTTCGCAATCGATATAAACATTCTTAGATTTCTTATAGTCTCAGACAAAGTATCCCACCTTTCCACAGCCATGAAACTTAACCGCTCTCTTGATTTGTGCTTTCGCATGTTTTCCTCCCTTCTTTGTTGCACCCTTCTTGGGCCACTACTTCTTCTTTTCAGCCTTGGGCTTGGCTTCTTCGGTCTTAATTTCTTGCTTATCCTCATTCCCATCCTCATGCGTCAAAGCCAAATCCATTACCCTCTCAAATGGATCTCCCATTAGGATATGTGTCATTGTCAAACCTTAGAGAGGTTGATTCAACCCTCTCTCGAATCCTAAGGCCTTCTTGTGAGGAGTGTTTACTAAATCCAAACCAAATCTTGCCAGTTGATTAAAGCTATTGACATATTCCTTCATCGTCATACTTCATTGCTTCAGACTTAAGAACTTCTTCATTTGCATTCCTTCCTCATCTTGCGATAAGAACTTCATCTCAAATCTATTCTTGAACTCGTCCCAAGTGGCCACCATCTGCCCTGTCTGAGTCACCTCTAACCAATATGATGCTTCATATTTTAGCTGCCAACAGCTAACTGAATCTTCCTCCTATCATTTAGCTCCATCAACGCAAACACATTCTCCATCTTCCTAAGCCAATTGCGAGCCTCCACGTAACTTTCCATTCCATAAAATGGTTTTCTGTCCATCACATATAAATCCTTACAAAGCTTAGAGAAGTTAAGTACTCGATTGGGTGGAACTACTGCGGTTGCAGCTAGGGGTGGGACATTTCCTTGTACTTCGTCAGATGTCGTAACATCTACATATCTACGGAAAATAGTCGGAATGAGAATGCCTTCAGGGAAATTAGGAGCCCCAAACATGCTGAAAAGTGAATAAACAAGGATTCAGAAAAGAGATCAAAGGAATATTGTAATTGACTTGAGGGGATATGTTTTTCCAAAAATAGTTTTGACTTGAAAATATTTTTCTTTGAAAATACTTTTCAAAAAAAAATTCTCCAATCTTGTAACCTTAGGCTCTGACACCAAATATGACACCCCACATCCCTTAATATCACCCATATGAGGATGCATTAAGTTCTGTGAAGTGCAATAGATATAAAGAAATAATACAGAGGCTAAAATTTATAAGACAGAATATAAAATGCAATAGAAAACGTTGAAACTTTTATTATTATTAAAACAACATCACAGTTTCAAATACTAGAGAGTCATAAAACATCTGTCTCGTAGAGTATAAGTACAAATACAAAATCATTAAAATCATATCCCCTATGAGCCATAACAATAATCATAGAACAAAAATCGAAACAATATACGGAATAAGAAATAGTTCAAGTCTAGGCTGAATCAAAGGGTCACGATCACTGCTGCAATCCATTAGGTCAGACATAAAATCTAGCGAGTTGCAGTGATTTTTTGCATAAGCATGGGGTAAATAAGTATCAAGACATATCAATAGTACTGGATATGAAAATATAGTAAAATAGGAAATACATAAACGATATACGATAAGCTTCTCATTCATATCCTGGAATTTCTGCACCATTTATTGGTAAAGATTAGTCTTTACCTAATTTCTGCCCAGTGATTGGCTTCTTAAATAGGATGTTAATCACCTGTGCCAGCTATGGCATTCGAGGATATCACTCTTGAACCCATCAACTAAGTAAGACACAACCTTAATCAAAGGCATTACAATGTCTTATCTTTCACTTTCGGACTCATCCACGCTCATGACTCCACTGGATTATGCCCGTACCCACCTGTCATTTGGACCTCTTACTACCCAGTTCAGTATAAGTGTGCCTTGACCCCTACTTAGTGCGAGACCTCGTTGATAACCAACGAATACTAATTGATACATATCCCACCCAAAATGCATATGACACTAGCCGCCCTGAGATTTGATCCCCAAGCAAACTGGGTTTTCCATGAGCCCTTTATATCTCAAAGGAATAGACCCCTCCCAGTTATTAATCCAGTGTTTTAACTTAACCTGTTTTAAGTTCATTGATAAACCCAGTGTCATAACATGTTTTCTATAACACCCCGTAAAATTCATAAAAATTAATAATAAATAAATAAATAAAAATAAGCAATTAAATGGAAAAGCTGGAAAATGAGATTTTGCAACTTTAGGAATTTGGCTACGAAATTCGTTTATTTGGATTCGTGGCGAAATTCTAAGACGTTTTCATATATAATATGCCGAAAACGGTCGATGTATGTAGAAGTTATGAACAAATGAATTTGGACAGTAAACACAGAATATATATATATGATTAAATGGATAATATATATATATATATATATATATATATATATTTATATATATGTGTGTGTCCAAGATATATTCAAAATAAAGAGGGAGAATTTGAAATTTGAATTGAAGATAAGATCATGAGGACAAAATATATTGTAAATATGGAATAATTAAGAGATTAAGGAACGTATTAATCAAATTTAACACCTCAGCAATGCAGCCTTATTAGGCGTTCCAGCCCCCAAGGGGTCGACCTCCCCCCCTTAAGTGGTGTCGACCTCCGATCGACCGCTTGGCGGTTGGACAACCCAATAAATCTAGGTGTCTAAGTTTTTTTTTGAGGGATACATAAAAATAAAAGGCTTGGATTAATTCTAAGTAATCCAGCGGTCTATGCTCACACGGGCAACTATATATAGCGCCTCAATTCAAACATTAGAACCCTAACCATTCTCTATCCCTACATCCATGCTGCCTCTTTGCCATTACTAAATTCCAGAGAATAATAAAAGAAAAGGTTAAGGATTTTTTCTATTCCTCCAATCCTATTCTTAATCTCTCTCTATTCTAATTCATATAAGTTCAGTATTCTGGAATTTGGCATAAATACACACACACACACGCATATATATATATATATATATATATATATGAGATTCTAATACATGCCTCTTATATATAATTAGGAGGATTATTGGAGCACGTTTGACAGCAAAGATTAAAGCACATATCTAGATCTACTATAGATTTCTCTTTGTTCTGCCTAGATCTGTTAGTGTAATATCGTTCACTTAAGGCATATACATATTTTTATTAGATTATTATGTTGAAAAATATGCCTAGGAGAATTTGGAAATCGATAGTATAAACATTAAAACCCCCAAATCCTCTATCTTGTATTTGTGTATGAATTGTCGTGATTATTTGGGTTTTGTGGATTTTTTTATTTCAGTATTGGGTTAAAGATGAAAATGGTTGTTGCTACTATTATTTCTATTTTGTAAAATTCACCTTTATCAAACATTTGATAGTAACCTAAAAGGGTTTAGATTAGGATATTCCATGATTTGATTAGGTTTTGATTTTATTTTGAGTCCAAACGTATTCATACTTAAAATATATCAAATATAAACATTTTACGTACATAATACCCAAAAAGGGGCGAATTAGACAAAGTATAAATTATAAACATACATGTGTAAATGTAGGTAGTACTCTGTTTTTAATCTAGTATTGAAATCATTCCAACAAGCCTAGGATGCAAGTTGAAAGTTTGTATGAATGTATATTTTCCATCCACTACTATATGTTGTCTTGTATTATGTCATCATGCCTAAGTTGTAGCGGTAAAAGTATGGAAAAACTAACTTGTATGCCTTGATATGGATAAATTGGCAATTGCCACCTAATTAGAATGTTTCCTTGTTTATACGAATATCTAACGTTGTTATGCGTTATTACTATATTATTAATATAGCGTAATCAACGTAGTTAACGTAATATCAATGTAATTAGTGCGATTAGGATAAGGTTTGAATTTGAATTGTCCCCATATATGAATATATTGATTGCTTGTGTGTGCGTATATAGAATGGCTTTAAATATATATAAAATAGTTACACATAGACATGAGGTTAGTTGCCTTCTGTGGTAGAAGTCTGTCTGGAACCGACCAGCAAATCCAGCAACCACAAGTAGGCCCAACTAATGTGATATGTCTAGGTGTCATGGGCCATTCAAAAACTTAGTGCACTAGACACAAGGTTAAACCAACTTGTAGTAGAAGTCTGCCCAGAACCGACTGACATATCCAACATCTACAGGTATATGTTTTAATGTGAAAGGTCTAGTGTGTGTATATATAGCTATATATATGTATAAGTCTATTGCATGTGAAAATAAATAGGTTTCCTACACCTTGAGAAGGTCTTAGGTGGATGACTCTCTTTTTATCTAATTTGGGTTTTAATTGGTTAGGACTAGGATCCCTCTGAAGGTTTACTCCTTGGAGAGTAATCAAAGTCATGGGACCCACCCATATTAGATTTAAAGTAAGTCTTTGGGTCCTCCTTATCTAAAAGTGGTTAGGCATAAATGGTAATGATGTAGGGTAGTTTATGGGGATGCCCACTTCATCTAGAAGCTTGTAAGGGCTCAACTAGGGACAAACTTGGTAAATGAAAGATATATGGCCATTACATGCTATCCAACTGTCTAAGGGAAGTCTTAAGCGACATAGGTGTCCTACCGTAATATTAGTTAAGTAGTAACTGTAACACCCCGAGAATTCTATAACTATGAAATTAACAAATTACAGTATAATTAATCTGAAATCAAAGAACCAAGGGAAACGGGATACGCCATTGCGTTCGTCTCGGAAAAATACGCGAAATAGAGTCCGAGTTTTCGAAAAACGGAGTCCGTATGAAGAAGATATGGCCTTCGGAAGTTTTGAATTAAATTTAAAATTCAAACAGAATAAAATAATTAAAAATCGGGCCCAGTGGGCCAGGGCGGATAAACACCCGCCTAGGCCACCCAGGTCGACTGGGCTGTCGACCTGGGCTACCCATGTCGACAGGGCTGTCGACAGCCCTGTCGACAGGGGTGTCGACCTGGTCGAGCCCAGTCAACCTGGCTGGCCAGGTCGGTGTGTGGTCGAATTTCTGTGGTCTGCTTTGTCATTAGGGCTAGGTGGCGGATTTTTATTGGTCTCTCTTCCTAATGAATGGCTACGATCTAACCTAGCAACATCAAGGGTCCTAATCAATTCCTAACCTCTATATAAACAACCCTAGACTAAACCCTAATCTATTCATTCAAATTAAGAACATAGCCGCCATGTTGCTGAGGAACGACTAAGAGTAGCCGCCAACTAGAGAGGGAATTAGGAAGAAAGTTCTAAAGCCTAAAGCAGTTCAAGCAACCTAAAGCCAATCAATTCAACAAAGGAATTTGCGTCTTCAATCCCTAAAACTAGAGAATTCATCAAACCATTGTAAGTAGAGTATTACTTTGGTATAAATAAACAACTGTGTTGATGTGTATGCTTGAATTGTGGCAATGAAAGTAATTCATATTTGTGCAAAATTATGTTATTCATTATAAAGAACTACATGCGGTAGTTCTATGCAAATATACGTTTGGAATATTGCGCAAATTATGTAATCTATGTTGAAGCTACATGTATGTAGTTGAGTGAAATTTATGCAAGTTTGGGGCTTTGTTATTATGTCATCATGATGCATATTTTGTGCATAAATCATTTTGCAAGCAATTGAGACAAGTTTGGTTGTTATAGTTCATATGAAACTATGTTGGAATTTTGACACCATAATCCATGTATTAAGTCATGCTTATGAATATGGCTAGGCTATGAATGATATTTGGCATAATTGAAATCCATGATTAAGTTTATCTTGTTT
This sequence comes from Allium sativum, assembly GCA_030737875.1. Classification (NCBI taxonomy): domain Eukaryota; kingdom Viridiplantae; phylum Streptophyta; class Magnoliopsida; order Asparagales; family Amaryllidaceae; genus Allium; species Allium sativum. Next base: position 336,269,388 of record CM060918.1, on the reverse strand, counting down.
GAAAGAATTATATGATGACATATGTGAGACATGGCTAGGTTAGACTCAAAAATCCCTTTTTGCAAGTTTAAAGCAAAGACCATGATTAGGAATATTTGTGCATAAGTATATTTATACCATCGTTATGTGATTAGACTTAAACCATGATTAAGTTGAACTATGCTTTTGTGTTAGTAACAAAGTATCCCCTTTGTAAACATATAGAAACCTTATGAACATGACTTGTTTATGTTTATGCCGTGTTTATGCTAAAAGTATTTATGCCATGCTTATGTTTGACATTATGCTATGCTTATGCTAGGAATATTTATGACATGCTTATGTTTGACATTATGCTATGCTTATGCTAGAAATATTTATGACATGCTTATTTTTGATATTATGCCTAAATAAGAATATAGGCTCATGTTGTAGTTAAACCTATGCAAGTTCACATGCTTTGATTCATGTCACCTATGTTACCACTATACAAGTACACCAATTGCTATTTTGTATTTCCAACGTCGTATTGCAAGTTCATGCGCTCACCTTCCCCTCTTTGTGTATACGCCATAAGCCTCCCCTTTTCGCATGGCTAAATTGGGCTTTAAAAGGCTAAGCCCAATATATATATAAACGGACGTGTAAAACGGGGGAAAATAACGTTGGGTTAAAATTAACTAATGAATAAAAATATAAAATAGAAGGGCCCAAATTCAAGTATGGGTTGGGCCCGTGATTGGTGTAATCTTTACACCATTAACTTAATAATGGGCCACAAATATTTACATATAAATAAAGAAGAATGACAAGATATGTAAATGTAGAACATACGATGTGTTTAACCCGAGGTTGGATTGAGTTGTGATGTAAACCTGCCCGGAACCGCCCGGCTGTCCAGTAGTCACAACAATACCTATCCAATGTGGGAGGTTAAACATGGAGCCCAGCAAGGACTCGAGGTTAGACTGAGTTGTGGCGTAAGACTGCCCGGAACCAACCGGCAACAGGCAGCCACAACAATACATGTCTAATGTGAGAGGTCAGGGCCTTAATAAGACAATTAAGGCTGAGTCAGGATTGTTAGGATTAAGTGAACTAAGGACTTAATCAAAATGGAACATGCTAAACTAAACGGACTGGTAGGGTTAGGTTAGAAACACTTAACCAACTTAGCATGTTGGCGAGAGATAGAAAACCTAGTAACGGGGGGACCCTTTTCAGCAGTAACCCTAAAAAGGTGTATCAGGATACCCTGAAACTAGGCAGGGTGGGGCACGATTACTGGGCTGATTGTAAGAGGTCAAAGCGACGGCGGTGGTGTAGCAGTGTAGGTTCTAACGGAGTGCGGGCGTGCACACACTCCGGCGCAGAAAAATAAGGCACTGGACACCAGTAGCATACCTGTGCACTCTAAGGTTGTGTCGGGTTGCCACTATGGGACTTGATACACCCCATGGTGGGACCAGCATAGGTAACTACAGACATCGGGGGCCGTAAGACACATGTAACTATGCGAGTAGGAGCCGATCATCATAGAATGGATCACATCACCCCGATTATGGGGTGTAAATTGGAAACTAGTTTATATGGGTTCAGAGATTAACATGGGGTACGATAGTATATTCGACCCTAGATAACTTAACCAAGTTCATAGTGTTTGCCCACTTCTTGTTTATATTTATCATACCCAGTTCTTTATTCATAGACAAAATAGTACTAGACTTACTCAGGCTTTATGTCTGACTCTACTTTTCTTTCGTCTTCTTTCTTCCGTTTCCCCCCCACCCCAGGTCCTCAGGGAGGGAACACAGCAGCTTGATCAGCCTCAACATCCAGCTTGAAGAAGGGAAATGTATTGCTTGGACTTTCCTGTTTTGAACTATGGCTTTGGACAATCCACTAAGGGGCTTTTGCAGTTTATCTATGTTTTATTTATGCTTCTTTAAATAATGTACTCAAGACAGATTATGAAAATGTTATGTTATGTTTTTTGGAAAGGATGTTGTTGTAACACGTATTTGACTTTATGAAATAAAGTTTGTTGTTCTTCCGCTGTTTACAAATATGTGTTCTTATATCTGTCTTGTATATCTGTGACTTGTACTTATAAACCTCCACCAAAATTAGGGCATTCCCTTTGAGAGTGACCCTAACGGAGGTGGGGTGTTTCACTTGGTATCAGAGCATAGGTTTACCAGATAAGATAAAAAGTTTTGAAAAATTATTTTCAAAAAGGAAATTTAAAGAAGCATTTTTAAAAGAAAAATATTATTTTATTTTAAAAAGGCAAAAGTCCACCCCCCAAAGCCATAGGAACTATCTCTTATCCTTCGTTTTGAATCTATCCTTTTTGTTTCAGCATGTCCCAAGAACTTAACTTGCCTGAAGGGGTGCCAATACCTGGTTGGTTTAGACGGTTCTTAGAAGCAAGGGCCACTCAGCCAGGTCCTACCGTTCCTCCTCCCCCAGCTGAAGGAAACCATCCAGCTGCAGCAGCACCTTTTCCTCCACCTCCTCCTCGGGGAAACAATTTTGCTAAGATATGTAAAGATTTTAAAGCTATGGGAGGAAGGGATTTCCATGGAACTGAGTCCTTCGTAGCAGCTAGGAATTGGCTGAAAGAAACGGAGGACCTATTCATCATCTTTGAGGTAGAGGATAGACAAAAAGTACAACTGGCGGTGTGGCTATTGAAGGGCGAGGCTTCCTACTGGTGGGAAGTCACTAATGCTGAAAGACCAGTGGAGACGTGGGGGGACTTTAGGGCAAGGTTTGAGACTAAATTTCTCTCAGATGCAGAAAGAAGTTTGCAGTTGGAAAAATTCTTATTTCTTAAGCAAGGGGACAAGACAGTCAGAGAGTATGTGAATCAGTTCGATGAGCTGGCTAGGTTTGGGCTTGACCTAGTCAACACCCCGCACAAGAAGGCTCTCCGTTTCGTCAAAGGGCTGAATGAGCCATTACACAGTTTGGCCATGACCCAATACCCATGGGGGCCACGTATGAAAGATTGGTGCAAATGGCATTGCTGAATGAGGAGGATAAGGGCAAGAAGGAGACAAAGGCAGAAAGCTCTCAAGGGAAGAAAGAGGGTTTGCAGCCTAAGAAGGCGGACTTTAAGAAAGGCGGAAAAGGCAACAAAGAGAAGAGGAAGTGCAATTTCTGTGGCAAAGTGGGGCACTTAGTAAAGGACTGCCGGAAAAAGAAGGCCAAGGAGAATGGTGGGTGCTTTTCATGCGGTCAGACAGGCCATAGGGCTAAGGACTGCCCAAAGAAACGAGGACAGGGGCAGGGCGCTGGATCCACCCCAGGGGCACAGGTTCATGTGCTAGAAGCGCCACCATTGCAACAGCGAGGTATAAATACTTCTGTAGAAAGCGTAATTTATCTTTATGATCACCCCGTTCGCACTTTATTTGATTCCGGCGCATCACACTCCTTTATCTCGTCTGCTTTAGTAGAATCTCTGCACCTAGAAACTAGTATGGTAGAGGACCCCTTAATTGTTTCAAACCCAATTGGGGGCCCAGCTCATTTGTCTATGATCTGTGTGGGATTGAAAATTTCTATTCTAAGTGTTGAATTTCAATGTAGTGCCTTTGTTTTGGGCTTTTCGGGGTATGGTTTGATTTTGGGTATGGATTGGCTATCCCGTAATGGGGCCATCCTTGATTGTGAGAAAAGGGTTGTTAGGCTCCTAACCCAGCTCGGTAATACTTTGGAAATTTCTTGTAATCCCTCGTATGCAGTTATGCTTAGTTATCTTGAATCGCTAGATGCCTCTGTTGAAAATTTGCAATCAGTTAGAGTGGTCCGGGAATATCCGGATGTCTTCGAAGAGGTGAAGGGCTTGCCTCCGAAGCGGGAAATAGACTTCCGCATATATCTTGTAGATAATGCAAAGCCCGTTGCGTTGCCCGTTAGACACATGGCTCCACGAGAAAGGAAAGAGCTCAGTAAACAGATTAAAGAGCTTCTAGAAAAGGGGTTCATTAGGAGGAGCATTTCAGAATGGGGCGCTCCAGTGGTGTTCGCTACAAAGGCGGATGGTTCACTCCGTCTATGTGTTGACTATAGGGAGCTCAACAAGCTAACGAAAAAGAATAGGCACCCTCTCCCTAGAATTGACGATTTATTTGACCAGCTTGTAGGAGCGTCTGTTTTCTCCCAACTCGATTTAGCAACCGGTTTTCATCAGCTAAGGGTGGCTGAAGATAGCATCGATAAAACGGCGTTCAGAACCCCAGACGGCTTCTTTGAATGGCTTGTCATGCCTTTCGGCTTGACAAATGCACCTGCTTACTTCGTGGACCTGATGAGTAGGGTATTTAGAGACTTCCTCAACAAATTCGTAGTGGTCTTCGTAGATGATATCCTTATCTTCTCAAAGAGTGAAGAGGAACATGCTCAACACTTAAGGGCAATCATGGAAACTTTGCGAGTCCATCAACTAAAAGCCAAATTCTCCAAATGCCACTTTTGGAGAGAAGAGGTGAGGTTCCTTGGGCACATAGTATCCAAACAAGGGTTAGCGGTGGACCCTGCGAAGGTAGTGGCGGTACAGGATTGGAAGACACCAAGGAATGCAACTGAGGTCCGAAGCTTTCTAGGACTAGCGGGTTTCTATCGAAAATTTATAAGGGATTTTGCGAAAATCTCAGCTCCGCTCACGAAATTGACCAAGAAGAATCTAGTGTTCAATTGGGATTTGGATTGCGAATTTGCTTTCCAACGACTGAAAAGGGCTCTTACAACAGCCCCAGTTTTGACGCTGCCAGATGGGAGCAAGATGTTCACTGTTTATACGGATGCATGTGGGACAGGGCTAGGCGCCGTCTTAATGCAAGAAGGAAGGGTAGTAGCTTATGGCGGGAGGCAGTTGAAGGTGCACGAAAAGAACTACCCAACCCACGATCTTGAGTTAGCCGCCATCGTCTTTGCACTCAAGTCTTGGCGACACTATCTCCTAGGTGAGAAGTTCGAACTTTACACTGACCATAAATCGTTGAAATATCTTTTCTCGCAGAAAGATCTTAACTTGAGGCAACAAAGATGGATGGAGTTTCTTGCCTCGTACGATTTCGAAATCTCCTACACTCCGGGCAAAGGCAACGTAGTGGCAGACGCGTTGAGCCGAAAGAAATTGACCCTAAGCCCGTTGTTTGTTGAAAGACAAAGCCTAGAGTTTATAGCCAGCTTCGACTTTAGGCCTTCCTCCGATTTCGTACCAGGCTTGCTTGCATCTCTCGAAGTGCGCCCGACTTTAGTGGATTCAGTAGGGACAGCACAGCGCGAAGACCCTCAGCTTGTGGAAATAATTGATAGGCTAATTAGGGGTGAGACTTCAAGTCACCTCAACCGATACTCCATCGACGATAGGGGTTTGCTAAGGCGAGACGGAAGACTATGCGTCCCACAGATAAAAGATTTAGTAAAGAAGGTTCTCGAGGAAGCACATCACTCCAAGATGACGATACACCCAGGCGGAGATAAAATGTACAAAGACATAAAAAGGACTTTCTTTTAGAGTGGCATGAAAAAGGACGTGGCAGAGTTCGTTTCTAAGTGTATGGTGTGCCAACGAGTTAAGGCGGAACAGAAAAAGCCTGGCGGACTGCTACATCCTCTGGAGGTCCCGCAGTGGAAGTGGGATAGCATCTCAATGGACTTCATCGATGGGCTGCCTAGGTCTAGGAGAGGCAACACTAGCATTTGGGTAATAGTGGATAGGCTTACTAAAAGCGCCCACTTTTTACCTGTCAAAAGTAGAAGAACTGCCTCATCCCTAGCATCACTTTACCTTAAGGAAATCGTTCGACTCCATGGAATACCATCTAGCATCGTTAGTGACCGAGACCCCATCTTCACCAGCGAGTTTTGGCGGAGTCTGCAAGAAGCTGTAGGAACGCAGTTATGCTTGAGCACAGCCTATCATCCCCAAACCGACGGCCAAACAGAGAGAGTGAACAGAGTTTTGGAAGACCTTTTAAGGCTATGCGTCCTTGACTTCGGAGGGACATGGGAAGACCACCTTCCTTTGGTGGAATTTGCCTACAACAACAGCTATCAAGCAACCATAGGAATGGCGCCCTTCGAAGCTTTATATGGAAGACCGTGCCGATCGCCCACTTGTTGGTGGGAATCCACGGATAAGCTCATACTTGGACCAGATATGATCCGAGAGACCTCAGAGAAAGTAGACTTAATACGAAGAAGGATGAAGACGGCCCAAGACAGACAAAAGTCCTACGCCGACAAGAGGAGGACCGACCTTGAATTTGAAGTTGGAGACAGAGTTTTTCTCAAGGTATCACCGCTAAGGAAAGTTGTTCGTTTTGGAACCACAGGAAAGCTAGCGCCAAGATTCGTAGGGCCATTCCCTATTATCGAGAAGATTGGGAAAATGGCCTATAGATTAGAGCTACCCGAGAAGTTGGCTGGAGTCCACAACGTCTTTCACGTTTCACATCTCCGAAAATGTCTACATGAGTCTGCTAAAGTGGTAGAGCCAAGTATCCTCGAAGAGGCCGAAGTGGAACGCGAAGCAACCATAAGGAAGGTTCCAACCCGCATCTTAGGAACGGAAGTGAAGAAGCTACGCAACCGCGAAGTCAAGCTCGTCAAAGTTCAGTGGAGCGACGCCGAGGGAGACGCGACTTGGGAAACTGAAGCTAGAATCCGTACAGCCTACCCTTTTCTGTTCGAGGGTACATCCTTGATCTTTCTTTTTCCTTAAGTTGCGCTTTTATCTATCTTTTTAGGTATATTTCCTCGACCGTATCTTTTAGGTAGAAACTCTTTGGATGGAAACATGTGATTGAAACATGTTATGTATGAATGGTTGCAAGTGGTTGCAAGTGATTGCTAGTGGTTGCTCATACACACACAATCTAGGTTTTAGATCGGCTCAGTCACTTCATATTGCATATGCATATATGTTTGTATTCGTATGTGGTTGAACTTTAATGTGTTGACATGTGGATGCTGCATTTGTATTGAATGATTGTGCACTCATGTAGAATCATGAATAGGAAAATTTGCATACATAATGGATTCATGGCACTTACATAATTCGCATTAAGGAGGTCAACTAAATCAGTAGACCGCCTGATTTTGCATTAGATAAGTACATGTACACACACACTTCGCATATGATCATGAAGCATTAGAAGTCTTTTAAGGACAATGGATGCTCGTGTTTGATGGATGAGTAGATGGATGATTGGATGTTAGGATATACATTCCTCCTAACTTGAAGATTTCGGGGACGAAATCCTTTTAAGTGGGGGAGAATGTAACACCCCGAGAATTCTATAACTATGAAATTAACAAATTACAGTATAATTAATCTGAAATCAAAGAACCAAGGGAAACGGGATACGCTATTGCGTTCGTCTCGGAAAAATACGCGAAATAGAGTCCGAGTTTTCGAAAAACGGAGTCCGTATGAAGAAGATATGGCCTTCGGAAGTTTTGAATTAAATTTAAAATTCAAACAGAATAAAATAATTAAAAATCGGGCCCAGTGGGCCAGGGCGGATAAACACCCGCCTAGGCCACCCAGGTCGACTGGGCTGTCGACCTGGGCTACCCATGTCGACAGGGCTGTCGACAGCCCTGTCGACAGGGGTGTCGACCTGGTCGAGCCCAGTCAACCTGGCTGGCCAGGTCGGTGTGTGGTCGAATTTCTGTGGTCTGCTTTGTCATTAGGGCTAGGTGGCGGATTTTTATTGGTCTCTCTTCCTAATGAATGGCTACGATCTAACCTAGCAACATCAAGGGTCCTAATCAATTCCTAACCTCTATATAAACAACCCTAGACTAAACCCTAATCTATTCATTCAAATTAAGAACATAGCCGCCATGTTGCTGAGGAACGACTAAGAGTAGCCGCCAACTAGAGAGGGAATTAGGAAGAAAGTTCTAAAGCCTAAAGCAGTTCAAGCAACCTAAAGCCAATCAATTCAACAAAGGAATTTGCGTCTTCAATCCCTAAAACTAGAGAATTCATCAAACCATTGTAAGTAGAGTATTACTTTGGTATAAATAAACAACTGTGTTGATGTGTATGCTTGAATTGTGGCAATGAAAGTAATTCATATTTGTGCAAAATTATGTTATTCATTATAAAGAACTACATGCGGTAGTTCTATGCAAATATACGTTTGGAATATTGCGCAAATTATGTAATCTATGTTGAAGCTACATGTATGTAGTTGAGTGAAATTTATGCAAGTTTGGGGCTTTGTTATTATGTCATCACGATGCATATTTTGTGCATAAATCATTTTGCAAGCAATTGAGACAAGTTTGGTTGTTATAGTTCATATGAAACTATGTTGGAATTTTGACACCATAATCCATGTATTAAGTCATGCTTATGAATATGGCTAGGCTATGAATGATATTTGGCATAATTGAAATCCATGATTAAGTTTATCTTGTTTAAAAGAATTATATGATGACATATGTGAGACATGGCTAGGTTAGACTCAAAAATCCCTTTTTGCAAGTTTAAAGCAAAGACCATGATTAGGAATATTTGTGCATAAGTATATTTATACCATCGTTATGTGATTAGACTTAAACCATGATTAAGTTGAACTATGCTTTTGTGTTAGTAACAAAGTATCCCCTTTGTAAACATATAGAAACCTTATGAACATGACTTGTTTATGTTTATGCCGTGTTTATGCTAAAAGTATTTATGCCATGCTTATGTTTGACATTATGCTATGCTTATGCTAGGAATATTTATGACATGCTTATGTTTGACATTATGCTATGCTTATGCTAGAAATATTTATGACATGCTTATGTTTGATATTATGCCTAAATAAGAATATAGGCTCATGTTGTAGTTAAACCTATGCAAGTTCACATGCTTTGATTCATGTCACCTATGTTACCACTATACAAGTACACCAATTGCTATTTTGTATTTCCAACGTCGTATTGCAAGTTCATGCGCTCACCTTCCCCTCTTTGTGTATACGCCATAAGCCTCCCCTTTTCGCATGGCTAAATTGGGCTTTAAAAGGCTAAGCCCAATATATATATAAACGGACGTGTAAAACGGGGGAAAATAACGTTGGGTTAAAATTAACTAATGAATAAAAATATAAAATAGAAGGGCCCAAATTCAAGTATGGGTTGGGCCCGTGATTGGTGTAATCTTTACACCATTAACTTAATAATGGGCCGCAAATATTTACATATAAATAAAGAAGAATGACAAGATATGTAAATGTAGAACATACGATGTGTTTAACCCGAGGTTGGATTGAGTTGTGATGTAAACCTGCCCGGAACCGCCCGGCTGTCCAGTAGTCACAACAATACCTATCCAATGTGGGAGGTTAAACATGGAGCCCAGCAAGGACCCGAGGTTAGACTGAGTTGTGGCGTAAGACTGCCCGGAACCAACCGGCAACAGGCAGCCACAACAATACATGTCTAATGTGAGAGGTCAGGGCCTTAATAAGACAATTAAGGCTGAGTCAGGATTGTTAGGATTAAGTGAACTAAGGACTTAATCAAAATGGAACATGCTAAACTAAACGGACTGGTGGGGTTAGGTTAGAAACACTTAACCAACTTAGCATGTTGGCGAGAGATAGAAAACCTAGTAACGGGGGGACCCTTTTCAGCAGTAACCCTAAAAAGGTGTATCACGATACCCTGAAACTAGGCAGGGTGGGGCACGATTACTGGGCTGATTGTAAGAGGTCAAAGCGACGGCGGTGGTGTAGCAGTGTAGGTTCTAACGGAGTGCGGGCGTGCACACACTCCGGCGCAGAAAAATAAGGCACTGGACACCAGTAGCATACCTGTGCACTCTAAGGTTGTGTCGGGTTGCCACTATGGGACTTGATACACCCCATGGTGGGACCAGCATAGGTAACTACAGACATCGGGGGCCGTAAGACACATGTAACTATGCGAGTAGGAGCCGATCATCATAGAATGGATCACATCACCCCGATTATGGGGTGTAAATTGGAAACTAGTTTATATGGGTTCAGAGATTAACATGGGGTACGATAGTATATTCGACCCTAGATAACTTAACCAAGTTCATAGTGTTTGCCCACTTCTTGTTTATATTTATCATACCCAGTTCTTTATTCATAGACAAAATAGTACTAGACTTACTCAGGCTTTATGTCTGACTCTACTTTTCTTTCGTCTTCTTTCTTCCGTTTCCCCCCCAGGTCCTCAGGGAGGGAACACAGCAGCTTGATCAGCCTCAACATCCAGCTTGAAGAAGGGAAATGTATTGCTTGGACTTTCCTGTTTTGAACTATGGCTTTGGACAATCCACTAAGGGGCTTTTGCAGTTTATCTATGTTTTATTTATGCTTCTTTAAATAATGTACTCAAGACAGATTATGAAAATGTTATGTTATGTTTTTTGGAAAGGATGTTGTTGTAACACGTATTTGACTTTATGAAATAAAGTTTGTTGTTCTTCCGCTGTTTACAAATATGTGTTCTTATATCTGTCTTGTATATCTGTGACTTGTACTTATAAACCTCCACCAAAATTAGGGCATTCCCTTTGAGAGTGACCCTAACGGAGGTGGGGTGTTTCAGTAACGTTCACAATAATACTTCTCATATTATAATTGAGAGTATAGACTTAAGAATGTTAACGTATTAGGACAGGGTCTTAAGGGGCTGGGGGTCTGCCTCAGGTTTATAAGAGATCATAAGAATCCACCTTTAATAGGGCCATAAGTGACCAAGAACTCCCACCTCGTTGGGTCTTTAACCTAAAAGCACTAATGGGCGTTTGACTTTGATATCCACCCTATTGGCCAGATACTTGTTGTTTGTGTGAATCTTGTGTGTTTCGTAGACATACCTTGACATATGTAACTTGCTAAAAATATATGGTATGGACATTAAGTAACACTATATTTCAGTTACATAGAACTTTATGTTCTGACCCCTCTCCTCAAAATATACAACAGGTTAGTAGATGGGATAAAAGCCATGGACAAAGTCATGATCGTAGCCGATGAGGAAGACGAAGTTGTTATGCTATTATTAGTAGTTATTGCTTTACTTCTCTTGGAATCTTGTGAGAATGAACTATTGATGTACCTGTTGAATAGATGTAACTGTGACTGTTGTATTTCTGAGATTTTTAATAAATGGTACCTTATTTGAGTATTACATTTTCTCTTTCCATCGTGTAAGAATTCTATTCGAAGTATATGTTGTTATTATCTGTGCAAATGTAATCCTTACATAAAACAACAACCCATTTAGAATGGCTCTTTCGATGGGCCTTTTCTGGGCGGGTTGTTACATTTGATATCAGAGCATAGGTTACCCGATTATAAGAGAATTATACGCATGAGAGGCGTATTTGTATATTGAAAAAGATTTTTCAAACTATATATGCATAATATATATATTTACCTCAATAAGTATACGCATTTATATTAGGCATCTTTATTGTTTTCTTCCTTTTTCAGCCCAAATACTATATCAGGATTATCTACTAAAGTATTCTTCCTATTCTTTTCAGATAGCAGAATTGCTGAAAATCCTTCTAAGCAGGGTAACCAGGCAAGACCCTGCTACTTGCCAGAATGGTTTCATTAGTATCTCCAAACTGTTGAACAGGTCCCTATTGCCAATCCTGCCCCGGCGGCACCTGCAGCTCCTGCCGTCGAGGTAGCCTTTGACTTTTCCCACCTCTGTAAGACCTTTACGAATCGTGATGGGAAATTGTTTCTGGGAAAGAAAGTTTTACTAGTGCCCAGTCTTGGCTAATGGACTGTGAGAGAATTTTCGAAGCTACTGGCTGGCCTGATGAGGTGAAGAGGCGAATTGCGGCTTGACATTTGAAGGGTAAGGCCCTTGAATGGTGGAACTTAGTATCGGTGGAAAATGAGGGCCAGATATTTACAGGGGCCGAATTCAAGAGCCGTTTCAAAGCAAAGTTTTTGCCAAGAGCAGAAATGACTATACAGTTAGAGAAATTGATCCACCTCAAGTAAGGAAGCTTGAGCTTGCAAGGGTATGTATCCAAATTTACCGAATTATGTAAGTTTGGAAGAGGATCGGTAGACACCCCTATGAAAAAAGCCCTTAGATTTGTTAAAGGACTAAACTCCCCATTGAAGGAAACCCTATTAACCCAAGTAATATTTGGGGCGACTTTTAAAACCCTGGTTGAGACAGCTATCCTATGCACGGCCGAAGGTGCCAAGGAGGATAAAAAAGGGGAGAAAGGAGAATGCTCTAATAAAAATAAGAAGAAGGAATGGTGGAAAAATAAGAAGAAAAACAAATTCAAAAAAGATGCAAAGACTTGTACGTGGTGCAACCGCAAGGGCCATTAGGCCAAGGATTATAGGACTTCATTGACGATAAAGGAGTTCAAGGGAAAATGTTACAACTGCCATGAAGAAGGACATATGTCCAAGGACTGCCCAAAGTTGCCAAGAGTGGCCAGAACTATGTAATAGAGGCAACACCAATTCAAATCCTACCCCAAGAGACCAAAGGCAGCCCGCACTGGAAGGTATAACCTCTATTTAGGAAATTCAGTATGCACCTTGTTCGATTTCGGGGCAACCCATTCTTTTATCTCCAAGCGATTAGTAAATCTGTTGAATCTTTCCATATCTATCTCGGATAGTCCAATAGAGGTGGCCAACCCTATCGGAGGATCTAAGTACCTTGAGCTGTTGTGTAAAGACCTAGTATTGGAGGTCGACAATGTCGAGTTCCATTGCGAAGCGTATGCGTTTGATTTAACGGGGTATGACCTTATCCTAGGTATGGACTGACTATCATTTTATGGGCCCGTCCTAGATTGTGATAAGAGGATCGTTCGTCTTAGGAGCCGAGGAGGACATAGTTTTAATATTCTTTGTGATGTTAGGAACAAGGATAAAGCCTTATTATATTCCTTATCTCCTAGTTAAGGACCATCTTTGGTCCCTATAGTTTGTGAATTCTTGGATGCCTTTGAGGAAGTCACGGAACTTCTGCCCCACAGAGAAATCTCTTTCCGTATTGACCTAGAGAAGGACTCTAGACCTGTAGCACTACCTTTGAGTCATATGGCGCCCAAGTAAATAAGGGAGTTAGGGAAACATATTTCAGAGTTATTACAAAAAAGTCTCATTCGTCGAAGTATTTCAGAATAGGGTGCACCTGTTGTGTTTGCCACTAAAGCAGACGAATCTTTGAGACTTTGTGTGGACTATAGGGAACTTAATAAAATGACTAAGAAGAATAGGTACCCTGTATCTAGAATCGATGACCTTTTTGACCATTTGGGAGGTGCCCAAGTATTTTCCCAGTTAGACCTTGCTACTGGATTCCACCAGTTAAGAACTGTGGAGGACAACAAGGAACAAAACTGTGTATAGGACGCCATATGGATTGTTCCAATGGAAAGTTATGCCCTTCGGACTAATATGCACCCGCTTTCTTTATTGACCTCATGCGTAGAGTGTTTAGGGGCATTGTAAATAAAATTGTGGTAGTCTTCATAGATGATATCCTTATATTTTCAAAAGATCGTGAAGAGCATGAAAAACACTTGAGACAAGTGTTAGGGATATTAAGAAAGAACCAATTGAAAGCAAAATTATCGAAGTGCCATTTCTGGAGGGAAGAAGTAAGATTTTAAGGACATATTGTTTCAAGTGAAGGCTTGGTTGTAGACCCCGTAAAGGTCGAGGCAATCAAAGAATAGAGGATACCTCGAAATGCTATAGAGGTAAGAAGCTTCCTTGGATTGGCCGGATATTATAGGAAATCCATTAAAGACTTCGCAAAGATTGCTACTCCTTTAACCCAATTAACAAAGAATAATTTGATGTTCTCTTAGAGTGATAAATGTGATATAACTTTTAAGAAATTAAAGAAGTATTAACTAGCACACCAGTCCTAATTATACATGACATCTCAAATTTTGTTCACCGTTTACACCGACACATGTGGGTTCGGTTTAGGAGCAGTCCTTATGCAAGAAGGAAGAGTAGTTGCTTATGCTAGTAGACAACTTAAGGATCCAGAGAAAGATATCCAATATATGACCTTGAGTTAGCTGCAGTAGTGTTTTCCCTTAAGATGTGAAGGCATTTTCTTTTAGGGGAAAAAATTGAACTCTTTACTGACCATAAATCCCTAAAGTATTTATTTTCTAAACATGACCTAAACTTGAGACAATGATGATGGATGGAGTATATTGCCTCATTTTACTTTACGATTCAGTATACCCCGGGCAAGGGGAATGTTGTGGCAGATGCTTTAACTAGGAAACATACGACTTTGAATGTTGTAACCAAATGGAAACAATTAGAGTTCCTCGCTAATTTTAATTTGCAACCCTCACCAACCACTTCTATTGGTTTTCTTGGGGCTATGATAATTAGACCTACCCTAAGAGAAAGGATCCAAAGCTCACAAGACTTTGACGAGGAATTAAGAAACATAAAAGAGAAAGTGGGAAAGAAAGAGACCTTTCCCCATTCGGTTAAGTATTCGATCGGCGATGATGGAAGTTTACTTTGGGATGGACGACTTTACATCCCTAAGGATGAAGGATTGAGGAAAGAAATTCTAGAAGAGTGTCATAGGTCAAAATTGACCATACACCCCGGTGGGGATAAAATGTACAAGGATATGAAAAGGAATCTCCATTGGGAAGGAATAAAGAGAGATGCAGCCGAATTCTTGGCCAAAGGTTTAACATGCCAAAAATTCAAAGAAGAGCAAGGAAAGCTCGGAGGATTGTTGTTACCGTTAGAGATCCCAACGTGGAAGTGGGAACATATTTCCATGAACTTCATAAATGGACTTCCTAGAAGCTAAAAAGGGAATGAGGCCATTTGGGTTGTGGTAGATCGTTTAACCAAAAGCGCCCATTTTATACCAGTCAAGAAGACAAGGACTGCAGTCTCGTTATCCCTATTACATGTCAAAGAGATAGTCAAATTTCATGGCATCCCATTGAGTATTGTGAGAAGCATTAGACAGACAAACATACAAAAAGAGTAAACAAAATCTTAGAAGACTTGCTCAGAGCTTGCATCATCAACTTTGGAGGAGTTTGGGAGCAACCGCTCATAGAATTCACCTATAATGATAGTTTTCAAATGATGATTGGTATGGCCCCTTTTGAAGCGCTATATGGGCGGCCATGCAAATCGCCAACTTGTTGGTAGGAAACTACTAACATGGTTATACATGGATCGGACTTCGTCTGTGATTCCACAGAGAAGAAATCTTTGATTAGGCAGAGGATGAAGGCAACCCAAGACCGTCAGAAACCGTATGCCGATAAGCGGAGGTGGGAGCTTGAGTTTAATATTAGAGTCTTAGTATTCGTAAAATTATCCCCTCTTAAGAAAACTGTTCAGTTTGGGAAGACTGGGAAGTTGGCTCCTATATTTATTTGGACTTTTAATATCATCGAGAAGATAGGATCTTTGGCTTATCGAGTGGATCTCCTAGAGCGTCTATTGGGAATCCATAATGTTTTTCATGTATCTCATCTAAAGAAATACCTTCATGATTCTACTATCAGACTCGAGCTTGACGAAAATTGGGGACATAGAAAAACTCGAGTTGGAGTCCAGGGTTCCTTGTGCCACTGCAAGGATCATAGAGCACGGAATCAGACTCTATAACACGGAAAGCACATGGGAGACCGAGGATAAGATGAGACAGACTCACCCAGATCTTTTCTCGGGTAATTTTTCCTTAAATTTACGTTATGGATGCATCATGATTGCTAGATTGGATGTTAGGAATTAGATGCAACACCATTGCACCGAGCACTCATATAGAAAATATATGCATATTTAGGTTATTTGTATACATATTGCATCACTTATTACACCTGCATGCTAGGATAGGTCTCACTCTACGGGATCTGGAGTTCATAATCACCGCAAGTCATGGATGTTTATGGATGAATTGTAGATAATATGGTTGTACAAAATGGATGTTTCGAGCGAGTTTTATTTTCCTCCCCTTAAACAGATTTCGGGACGAAATCTATTTTAAGGGAAAGAATGTAACACCCTGTAAAATTTTAAAGTATTATTAATAAATAAATAAATAAAAATAAGTAGTTAAATGATAAGGCTGGAAAATGAGATTTTGCATCTTTAGGAATTTGGCTATGAAATTCTTTCATTTGGAATCATGGCAAAATTCTGAATCATTTTCATATATAATATGCTGAAAACGGTCGATGTATGTAGAAGTTATGAACAAATGAATTTGGACAGTAAACGTAGAAAATATATATATACAATTAAATGGAATATATATATATATATATGTCCGAGATAAATTCAAAACAAAGAGGGAGAGTTTGAAATTTGAATTGAAGATAAGATCACGAGGACAAAATATATTATAAATATGGAATAAGATTAAGAGATTAAGGAATGTATTAATTAAATTTAACTCCTCAATAACGCAGCCTTATTGGGCGTTCCATCCCCCAAGGGGTTGACCACCCCCCTTAAGTGGTGTCGACCGTCGATCGACTGCTCAGGTCGACTGCTTAGCGACTGGATAGCCCAATAACTCTAGGTAGTTAGTTTTTTTTAGGGTTACATAAAAATAAAAGGCTTGGATTTATTCTAAGTAATATAACGGTCTATGCACACACGGGCAACTATAAATAGCCCCTCAAATCACACTTTAGAACCCTAACCATTCTCTATCCCTGGCTCCATGCTGCCTTTCTGCCATTACTAAATTCCATAAAATAAAAATAAAAAAAAGGTTAAGGATTTCTTCTATTCCTCCAATCCTGTTCTTAATCTCTCTCTATTCTAATTCATATAAGTTTAGTATTATGGAATTTGGCATAAACACACACACACACACACACACACACACACACACACACACATATATATATATATATATGAGATCCTAATACAAGTCTCTTACAAATATAATTAGGAGGATTATTGGAGCATGTTTGACCACAAAGATTAAAACACAGACCTCTCTTTGTTCTGCCTATATCTGTGAGTGGAATATCGTTTACTTAAGGCATATTCATGTTTTTATTAGATTATCACATTGAAAGATATGCCTAGGAGGATTTGGAAATCGATAATATAAATAGTAAAACCCCCAAATCCTCTATCTTGTATTTGCGTATGAATTGTCATGATTATTTGGGATTTTTGATTTCAATATTGGGTTAAAGATGTAAATGGGTGTTGCTGCTATTGTTTCTATTTTGTATAATTCACCTTTATCAAACATTTGATTGTAACTTAAAAGGGTTTAGATTTGGGTATTTCATGATTTGATTAGGTTTGGATTTTATTTTGAGTCCATACGTATTCATACTTGAAATATGTCAAATACAAATGTTTTTATGTACATAATACCCAAAAAGGGGCGAATTAGACAAAGTGGAAATTATAAACATACATGTGTAAATGTATGTAATACTCTATTTTAATTTAGTATTGAAATCATTCCAACAAGCCTAGAATGCAAGTTGAAAGTTTGTATGAATGTATATTTTCCATCCACTGTTATATATTATCTTGTATTATGTCATCATGCCTAAGTTGTAGCAGTAAAAGTATAGAAAAACTAACTTGTATGCCTTGATTTGGATAAATTGACAATTACCACCTAATTAAAATGTTTCCTTGTTTATACAAATATTTAACGTTGTTACGCGTTATTACTATATTATTAATATAGCGTAATCAACGTAGTTAACGCAATATCAACATAGTAAGTGCGATTAGGATAAGGATTTAATTCGAAATGACCCCATATATGAATATATTGATTGCTTGTGTGGGTGTATATAGAATGGATTTAAATATATATAAAATAGTGACACATAGACACGAGGTTAGTTGCCATTTGTGGTAGAAGTTTGCCTAGAGCCGACCGACAAATCCTGCAACTACAAGTAGGCCCAACTACTGTGAGATATCTAGGTGCCATGGTCCATTCAAAAACTTAGTACACTAGACACGAGATCGAACCAACTTGTAGTAGAAGTCTGCCTGAAACTGACCGACATATCCAGCATCTACAGGTATACGATTTAATATGCGGGATCTAGTGTGTGTGTGTGTGTATATAACTATATATATAAGTCTGTTGCATGTGAAAATAAGTAGGTTTACTACACCTTGAATAGATCTTAAGTGGTTGACTCTCTTTTTATCTAATTTGGGTCTTAACTGGTTAGGACTATGATCCCTCCGAAGTTTTACGCCTTGGAAAGGAACCAAAGTCATAGGAACCACCCTTATTAGATTTAAAGTAAGTCTTTGGGTCCTCTGAAGGTCTAATGTGTATTTTGTCATCATGACTAATGGGCGTTTGACTTGGATATCCACCCCATTGGTTAGATACGTGGTGTTTGTGTCAATCTTGTGTACTACGTAGACATACATTGCCATATGTAACCTGCTAAAAATATAGGATATGTACATTAAGTAACACCATATTTCAGTGACATAGAACTTTATGTTATGACCCCTCTCCTTAACATATCCAATAGGTCAGTAGATGGGGTAAAAGCCATGGACAAAGTCATGATTGAAGATGATAAAGAAGACGAAGTTATTATGCTACTATTAGTAGTTATTGCTTTACTTCTTTTGGAATCTTGTGAGAATGAACTGTTAATGTACCTGTTGAATAGATGTAACTGTGACGGTTGTATTTCTGATATTTTTAATAAATGGTACATCTTATTTGAGCATTATATTTTCTCTTTCTGTTATGTGAGAATTCGATTCAAAGCATATGTTGTTATTATCTGTGCAAATGTAATCCTAATAGGAACCAATGACCCATTTAGAATGGCTCTAAGTTTCGATGGGCCTTTTATGGGTCCAAATTTAGGCCCATTCCAGGCGAGTTGTTACATTTTGCCCTAGATTGTAATTAATGAAAATAATATACAATCCCTTTTCCTTGCTTATTAATCCTGTGTTTTAACTTAACCTTATTAAGTCTATTAATAAGCCCTTAACATGTTATTCCTTAGATTGTAATTGATAGAAGTAATCTACAATCTTTTTACCCTCAGATTGTAATTAACGAAAGTTATCTACAACCCCTTTTCCTTGCTTATTAATCCAGTGTTTTAACTTAACCTATTTAAGTTCATTAATAAGCCTATAACATGTTTACTAGTTACAATAACATGTTTTTACTTAATGTGTAATTAAGTACATCTTACTCCAGCCCCCATGACATGTCCACTTAATATATAATTAAGTCTAACCTATTCCGATTTACTTGTTTACATATTCTTCCTCTTTAATTGCCCTAATTTTACAGTCCATGGTCCACAATTCCCAATATGCCTGAACTCCTTTTTATTGTTAAGTCAGATTATTCCAATTTATCCCAATTTTAAGAAATTCTAACGAAAAAGACCTAGGCTCTCGTTGGCTTAAGCTCGACACAAAATAAAAGAAAAAGGAGAAAGTAGAACCAAACTCAGATATGAACAAACTGATAAAATAGGCATAATAAGACTGTAAATAAATAAGTGATAGAAAAGGGATAAGGAAGAAGTATGTACGTAATAACTAAGCAGGAGATAGGTAATTGACAGTTATTAAAAGAACAATAACATAAAAGAATAAACATATAAACACTGATAATTTCAGATATATTTACCATCAGAAATCATTTTTAACTTACAATTCTAAAAATAATGTAAAACTCATAATGATGTGCAATAGATCCAAAAAAGATCTTTAAAATTGAAGTAGAAGAAGAATTATCTTTTCAATCTATATCTTAACAGCACCCTAACTCTTTTCCTACTTTTATTTCAGAACATAACTTAGTGGAGGAAGAAGATGAAGAAATGTTTGGTATAGGAAAATAGTGAGGGCTGCTAATTTATATATAGGTGTGGTAAGATAATTTGGACCATAGAATTTTAGGTTTTCAGTCTGTACCATAGAAGACACATCATGATGAGTCAGCAGAGAACCTTACAACAAAACCGTCCAGATGCACGTACATGCACGCTGCTTGGCATTGGGTGGGTTGACCCACCTCTTACATGGGTTGACACTGGTGTCGACACATGTAGGGTCTAGGTCGTCCTGTTGCCGTTGTATTATTTCTAAGTTTATAAATTAAATTATTTAATTTAGTTCAGACTTCTTTTAATCATAACTTGCTCATACTTAGTCCGATTTGAACAAACCAAAAGTCTATCCAATTCAGAATTTTGTAACGAATGCAATGGTAAAGTCCATTTTATCAAGTTCTAAATATTTTATTAATTAATATTCAATTTGTTAATCTTCTTTATATAACTATGGTTTATTAAATTTTAGGGTGTTACATACTACATATTGGTGTCCATTATTAGGTATTCCCAGGGGTAGCACACACGCACATGAGCTAAATCATGATTTACGTTAGCATACACTCTTACGCACCTAATGTATGGTTGTAAGAGCGAACAGACATACTTTGTTTAGAAGTTGGCATGCACATATATGTGCGAACATGTGTATGTATATATGCACATATACATTTTTGTGCATATGCATTGTCGTCACACCCAAAGATTCTCGATTATACTAGAATAATGTTTTGCATATGGAGAAGTAAGTGTAGTAAGCAAAGCACACAAGAATTTATCATGGTTTGGTTCGTATTGAACCTATGTCCACTTTAAAGCGTCTGCAAATTTTTATTCACAAATGAAGGTAACAAGTGTTGGACATCTTCATAACATTCGTCTATAAAATTCGGTTAAGTATTCGGGAATCAAATTTGGCATGTAGGCAGTCTAAGGATAAACTGAGTTATTCTTCATCTTCCTCATGGCTGCCATTTATAGTGTCCATGGTCCTTCAAGATCTGTCAAATCATAGAAATGTCAACCCTTTTGAAGTATGAGTAGGGGGTATTTATAGATAATGGATTAGTTGGGAGTAGGTGAGATTTGGGGACTACAGCAGGAATTTCGCAACCCGAAGAGGCAGCCTAAAGATTATGCATCCCATTTGTGTCATGATGGAAGATTTTGCGTCCGCTTAGGATCAATACGAAGTCGCATCCCAAAAGGGATGCGCATATATGCATCTCGCGGGATGCAAATTCACATCTCCGTACAATGTGAGATCACACATTCTATGGGGTGCGAAATCGAATCCTGGTGGGTTGCGATACTATGCATCCTAGGGGATGCGAAATTGCATCACGGGAGGGGGGATGGGATGCTAAATCGCATCCCGGGGGATGCGAGTTTCCTAGGGAATGCATGAGTGTTGAGGGGTGCGATGTACTCAGTGGAAGGGAAGTGGATGGGATGCGAACTTCCAAAAGGCGAAGTGGATGGGATGCGAATTTCCAGGAGGCGAAGTGAAGGGATGCAAATATAAGGGATGCAAAATGAAATGTTTGAGTGGTTGCGAGGCCTACGCTCGCATGACTCCTTCCAGGCCTGGATCCTGAGTGCTTTGGCAATACTTTGGGCTTTGGTGCCACGCGATGAGCCAAGTCGAGTAGGCCTGTTATGCTTTTAGGAACTGGACCAAAAGACTAGTTAACACTTCCCCCCAAAGTATGACTTGTCTTAATATGATGTGCTTTGAGTTGAAAGGATCATCTTTGCAGGCTGAAAAGACCTCCAAACTATGTCGAGCAGTAGGTCATGACCATTCCGTTGAGTGTGTTGGGAATTCTGATCCTCTAGTAGCTTTGTTAAACATCTAATTCCTGTCGACTCAAAAAATTGAATGTTAGTCGTCGACTCCCGCTTACACGGAATGTAAATGAGTCTTTTTCGACATAGTATCATGTACACGCTCATATGTTTTCACTTGATTTCACGCAATGCGATCAGAGTGTGTAATGGAATATAAACAGTAAATATGTCTTCGATTTATGATTGTGCAAGTTTGTTTTCCGAAAACGATATCGAATCGTGAACCTGATCGCTTAGCGTACACTCTTGAGTCATTTAAGCTTACGATCATACGATCAGTTAGCTAATCGAATTGGTCTCGATAGTTATAATTTTTGAAATTGCGTACGCGTAGTCGTAGCCGAAGCCTTGAATCGGGAATTTTTCGAAGTTGGAAATTTGATTTGCAATTTTCCTTTTCTTTTAAAAAAAAGGATATGAAATATCACATCCTGGAGGACACAGACTTTCACATCCTGATGGGTGCGATTTCTCTTTCCTTCCCACTTTCATATAAATAGTTGGATGCGAAATCCTCCACTCGCCACTTGGCATTTTCCGCATCACGAAAACTTAGGACTTTTCAGAATAAGATCGTACCCAACCAAATCTTGAAAAACGCACATGTTCCATCTCGAATCGAATCCAGGTGGGTAGCCCATCGTATGATTCGAATTCGTTGTTTCAACCTCATCTGGTTTGAATGATTTTGTGGTGTGCAAAGCGCGAGACCATGGCGTCTCAAGGGGGAAGAGGCGAAGCGGACATATGGGAGGTGAAGCGCCTCGTGGGAGATTTTCATCCAGATAGTGAAAGGATTTTAGAGAGGAGGTCGAGAGAGAGAGGAATGGAGAAGAAGGGGGATTTGAACTCGAGGTCCCGGATGCTTAACGTTGCCTTCAGGGGGTATGAAATTTCGCATCACGTGGGATGCCATATTTCGTACCCGGGGGATGCGAATTTTGCTTCCTGGGGGTGTGAAATTTGCATCCTATAAGGATACACAATCACAACCCCTAGAGGGATGCGAATTCCTCATTTCTGAAGGGGATGAAAAGTAGATATGAGCCAGAGTTGAACGGGAATGCGAATTTTCAAGAAGGCAGAGGGGATGCGAATTTCTGGTTAAGTCAGGGGATGTGAAATTTCTTGGCCCAGGGGATGCGAATTTCACATCCTTGGGACTTAGGGAATTTCGATCCCCCAGAGTAGTTGGATGCGAATTTCCGTGTCGTGTCCCATTATGCCTAAAGAAAATTCACCTCTTGTAAGACTGATCATCAGGTTGGCATTGTTTTCGCGACATCGTGTGATTGGGTCAGACTTGAATTTGAACGCGTCGACTGTGAATGCCTTTACGGTCAAACGAAACTGATAATTCGGACTTGCACATAAGGTTAGAGCATAAACTCGAACTATGAACATACGATTGAACTACTGATCTTTAGACTTGATTTTCGACTTTAACCACGTTGTAATCGCGACTAGATGTGAACTTGACGAAATTGGTTGACAACGATGGTTATAGTTCTAGAGACTAGTGATCGTCGCCGTGTTCCAAGTTCTTTTATTATAATCGTATCAGCATCTTACGCAACTACACGTTCATGTTAGTTTACATTAACACGAGGGATACATGTTTTTCAGTGTGATATCTAATACAGCTATGTTAAAAGTATAGTTTGTAGTGGCATCACGATCTTCTCAAAGACTTCAAAGCTCGAAAGACGAAGACTCGGAACACTCATCATCCCGTAACGAGTCGTCACATAACACTGGTTTAGAGAGTAGCGAGATTGAGACTTCATAAGCGTCCACCCCCTCCTAGCTCGTAAGCTCTGCTAAAGCACTCGATCGGGGGTGTGCAGTTAGAAAAACACAACAATTGGCCGAGCGCCCAACTGATCCGGCGATACCAGATGGGACTGAAGCGATAGAAGGAAACCTCAAAGAAGAAAGGATGTAGATAAAATGGGGAAATACGTTCCCCAGGCGCCGAGGTGCCTTTATTGGTGGATCAAGCCGCATTGAGGCGCATATGCAATAAGTGTAGCATACGCTGAGATGATGTTCATGTTCCCGAAGAGGGGGATTGTAATAACCCAAATTCCAACGGACCGAACTTTTTTCAAAATTCTAATCCATCGAAACTGGTATTGGTTGCTCTGGTATCCTATAGAAAAGACAAAGATATAAAATATATCAGAGCTCAGAAAATATATCAGAGCAGAATGACAGCGGAATGGATAAAATATAATATAACAAAAATATAGCCTTACCCAAATTATAATACTGCCTAACCAGTATCCAAACCTATCATTTCTCTGCCACAAGTCTAACCTGTGAGTATGTGATGAGAAAGGAGCCAGAACACAGGTTCTGGTGACTGGATTTAAACTACACGTTTTGGATAACCCTACATAAACTGCACATTTTCTTATTTATTAGGTTACTTGGGTTAACAATACTCAAGGGTTACACACACGTCGTAACCATTTACTCCCAGTGGATTAACCTAATTCTGTATATATGTAGCTACCCCAATATTAAGGTACACCCCATGGTAGCCCACTCACACGGTCTCCGCCGTAACGCCATAAAAATATATGGAGTCCCTCATCCTACGTTGGAGTGATGTATGAACCTCTATACAACAACGCTACGTTCCGCATAGAACCGCCATCGCCATGCTATGTAAGCGTACAGACTGCCACCTTTGATCGAATCAGATCGCAGAGTAATGCCCTAGAGCCTACGATACACGACCCAGAGCAGACATGCATGTATCTAGACTTTCCCATGTACGTATCTTCAATCATACTTGATGCCTTAACCGCACATAACCTCTAATGTGCATCGAGTTCCGTGGTAGGGTTGTACAAGAAACACAGAACTCGGTCGGGAGCTTTTCCATATCTGTACAGGCCCGCCTTTAAGGACCTCAAAATACAGATATCCCTCGAGTCTATTTTTCATGGTGGATGTGGCCCCACCTCGGCCCCTCCCTCAACTAGTAAAGACTACAAGAGCTAAGAGATTTCCCCGAACAAACAATCTAAACATCTAGTTGGTGTCTCCCCTTAACCACGATAGTGAAAGATGGATGGCGTCTTGGGTTTAGCTCTAGTCTTTTCGCATCCCACTGGCTACCGATGACGGTTACGTGATGATCTACTATCCTTGTTGGTCGTGACCCCTGCCTCCCCATTGTGGCGACCACCGAATCTCCCTAATGTCGCCTCGTCATAGTTTTCTGACTGCAAAGCTACTTTTGCAGTCAAGGCTACTCACCGAGTAGTTACGCGCAGACCCAACCTCTACGAGCATAGCCTAAACATCTTTCAACACACAGAGGACTACCAAGAGCACCTTACGCATCTTAGGAAGACGCGTGCTTCCTTTTCAAGTCCTTCGGAGCTTACAGAATAATCAGATGGACGTGCGCTCCCCTCGTGCCTCATGACACCACGGCGATCTACCCCATTGGGTTATTCATCTTAAACGTGCGGACTGGTCCAAGCGCCATATTTTAATATGTTATTAAACCCTATGTCTAAACATTCCATTATGCTCTTGCTTTACCTTATCGGGTTTCCATCTAACTTGGTTATTCCCATTCACATTGACTTCTTATTCAAGTTACCAAGTCCCTCTTGCTTATTAATTTCAGTCATATAACTTAACCCATTTAAGTTTATTAATAAGCCCACAACATGTTATTCTCTAGATTGTGATCCAAGGTCTGTAATCCACAATCCTTTTATATTATTGTTTTGATGTCATAGTTACAGTAACATGTTCTACTTAATATGTAATTAAGTATATCTCAATTCACATGTTTTTCTATTTAACATGTCACTCATTATTTATTATTAAATATAACTTATTTAATTTCATTAGTTTGCTTCCTCCTTTCTTATTTAATCATAATTCCATCTTATGCGATCACTACCACTTATCGTTGTTTACTTATTAACTTAGTTCTCTTAACTAAGGTTTACTAATAAGTTTCTCTTCCCATAAATATAACTTATGTTTTCCTCATCCGTAGATTTCAGATTCTCGTTCTTACAAATAACTTAATTTACAATTAAGTACAACTTACTTCATTACATAATTTATTCCATTTTCTTTATCTTTTATTATAACCTAAGTTATAATTTCCACTTGTCCCTAGGACAAGCCTATCTATTATATAACATTCTTATTAATGTAATTTATTTATAATAGGTTATTATCATTCCTCGTTCATTCCACTTCTTTTGTAGTTGTAATTTTCTTTTAGTTCCTTATTCATTTCCATTAATCACTATTAGTGCCATTTATCTCTTTTATATACATATATTTACATATATGCTTATGTACTAGACCTCCCACATCAAGCCTACCACTTGTGGATGCTAGATTTGTCAGGCGGTTCGAGGCAGACTTCTTCCACAAGTTGACTTAACCTCGTGACTTAGCACCGCTACATGTATATTTACGCACTAGACCTATCACATTAAATTAACAACTTGTGGATGCTGCATTTGCCAGGCGGTTCCAGGCAGATTTCTACCACAAGTTGAATTTAACCTCGTGTCTAAGTGCGGTTACAGATTTCTATTTACTATAAATTTTCTATATAATTTAGGCATGTCCATTCTTTCAAATTTTTACTGTAATATCTATTTTACATGTCATCATATTAACCCCATTTTATGTCGCATGTTCTTTTTAACATGTAATTGATTCTATTCTAACATGTAATCATGTATTTGTTCAAATCTAACAAGTTAACATGTAATTTTCTCAATTCTATAGTTAATAATTCAAGTACATAATATGCCACAAGTTAATCACGTAATTATAACATGTATGTATACAACAGTAATCGCTACACATGTTTTAACAAGTTTACATATCAACATATGAACATTTCAGCATATTAAACGTTGCAATATATGAATTTTCCAACATATTAATATTTTAACATATTAATATTTCAACATGTCATATTATCATTTCATCATTCTGTTTGATTTACATTGCATATCAACGGGGAATGTCAAACAATAATATACCATTATCAAAAATAATATAACTTAAATCCACTCACCTAATTTGCTTTCCAAATCCTGAATCTGGTCCAGATCTAGTATTCCATGGTCCTCGTAACTGAATTTAGAACCTAGCAACCATGGATCCACAATTCTTACTAAAAGAAAAAGCGAAGAAAGAGGAGAAAATTGAAATAGACCAGATCTAAGAAATTACCTTACTTTGAATAGGATTCTGAACACCTTCTTACTAATATTCATTCTTTTTCTCCAGATCTTGATTCAGAATTTTCCTAAACTAATTATCTTATTTTTCTAAAGAGATTTGAGGAGGAAGAAGAATGACAGAGTATAGACGTTGTCTCAGAGAATATGAGATTTAGGTTAGGCTCTGCTAGCCTATTTATAGGTGTTCAGGATCTTATCGAACACGCAGCGCTGAGTCAACATTGAATCCAATTAAGAAAATAGTCCAGGTTCGCAGGTGAATCTAGCTGGATCTGGGGGGTGTCGACCCCCTACAGGGGTGTCGACCCCTTATGGGTCTCGCGAGCTGTTTTGGCGCAGAAAATTGATTTTTGAATGTTTGAATTTCTAGAATTTATTTAACTGTTATATTCACATATAATCTTCTTATATGTATACAAATCTTCTAATGACCATTTTACGCGTATATATATTTATATATGCGCAACTTTTATTTTGATTTCAAAATTCAAATGGTGTTGTACTGTTATTTAATTCTTGCCATATTTCTTTGATTGTAGCCTTATCTTGAACTTTATCTCTTGTGTGTATATATATACACACATACATACGCGTATATATTCATATACATGTATACATATATTTTTCTATACTTCCTTATATGTATACTTTTCCTTATATGTGCGTTTATACATATTTTCTCTTTAGAACATGTGTTATTTTAGCCATTCCCTTAAAAAAATATGACAACGGTGGGAATCGAACTCTGTACCCCTTGTATGTAAGCCACATGCTCTAACCAACTGGACTACTAAGGCTATTGTTAACAAGGCTTAGAACAATGGTAGTTATTGTTCTCTCCATACTTCTCTTTTTCATGTTTATTACAATATTTCAATTAAACCATTGCATGAATCCTTTTCTTTTATTTCTCCTTTATTATTAATGCGTAATATTTGTAAATTAGTGCGGGCAACATATTTACATTGCATGCAACCAATCCTTTCATTCTTTTAATGCATGCATTACATTTTTATTTGCATTAATCTTTTCTTCTTTTTCAGTGCATGTATTTATTACATGCAATCACATATAATCTTTATTTTATTCTTCATATATATATATATATTCCTATGCATATATATATACACATATGTATTATTTAATTATTAAATTGTCATAAAATGCGGGGTGTTACAAGGATAGGGCGCATGCACGTCCAGAAGGGTACACTTCCAAGAATAAGCATATGTGTGCTTTTGGGTGCATGTCGTGTCCTGTAGGTTCGTTCGAGATATGCTACGCTACTTCTGCTTAGCGCTGACACAATTCCTTCTGAACCTGTACGCCTTCCTTCTCGGTGCTGCATTCTTTTTAGGGAATACCTGCATATAATACCTACTAGAGAGGACATCCGATACCTTTTCTAAATAAAGAGGAGAAATGCTATTGCACCTTCCCTTGTCTACTTGGAGGCACAAGCTAACACCAGGTTTATTTAAATACCTAGAGAAGACCAGTGTCTTTAAATATGGTTGGTTTTATGTTCGATGTCCCCCAGGATTCACGAGGCGATGGTTGTCGATGGTTGGCTGGAAGTAAGTTTCTTTCTTGCCTTGGATTCGTAAACAGTCGATTCGTAAGCTCAAGACTAACTTTATGTTCACGTAACATGCATTCCACCCATACCCAAAGGCTAAGTGTACCAGGAGCGTCTTAAAGCATTGAGAGCTATCCCGTCCAAGGCTCGGACCACCAAGAATGTACTAATTGAACAATGTTTTCATCAAATGGGCTTACTCCCCGCAAGTCATTCAGTGACCCATCCAGTTGGTGCTGGAGAGGAAGAAAGGGTGAAGACTAAGGGAGGAAAAGTCCTTCGGGTCCATAAAGGAAAGTGCCCCTGTCGCATCCAAGCAATACAATGTCACAAAGACTCAAGAAGGACCTAGTGAGCGCAGCGCTGGTGATGAGGAGATGATTACTAGAGGAGAGGGTCTGTCGTCCACTCTCGTCCCGTATACGATTATTGAGACGAGGTCGAGAGCGTTTCCCAGGATGGTTTCTCCAGTTACTACATCTAGGACCACCACATCGCTGGGGATGGAGGGTCAGATTAAGGACTTAGATGATGTCCCACTTGATCTTACTTTGTCTTGGCCCAATGGTACAAGTATTGGAAACCTAACGTTGAACGTTTGGGAGGTCACCCTTAAAGTGGGCTTAAATCTGGTCTGTGGAGACAACACTTAGGACACACACTCATAAACACTGCATAACACAACAGTTTTGTGTGTGCATGGAGTGTTTGATTCTAACTTTGAATCTATTCTGTGTAGGTGAAATGGTTCGAGATGGAAATGGAGATCGAGGATCTGCGGATACCGACCAATGAGGAGTAAGGTTTTGAGCAGTTTTAGAAGAGGCATAAATCTGTTTACACCCTCCGCTTTCCCTTATGACTGCAGTAGTGAACGTCGTCACAGAGATCAACCTTGAAATTCAGAATCTTCACCACCTACCATTTGATCGTTCGAAACAGATTCAAGGCTAAATATAGCGAGTGCAAGGTAGCAGTCGTCGACGCTCCTCCTTATGTTCCGCCCTTGGCACCCATGACCACATTTGGAAGTATGGAGATAGCACCTGGGGATCAGAGATCTGGGAAGAAAATCATGTTGAAGAAAGGTCTATAGTTTCACGACGTGTCGGAAATTTCCTAGTTCACTCCCAAACAGAAGAAAACGAGGCTGAAGGATGCATTTACCGACTTCTACTTTGAAGAGCTCACGTGGTTGTTAGACATTCACCAGATCCCTTTGAACATGGACAAGGATGTTTAGACAAAGTTTATGATGCCTACTTCCAGTATAGGGAGAAGCACAGGTATGCAAGGCATCTCTCGGAGCTGATCTTCAAGAAGAATTTAAAATCTAGAACCTGGAATTGGATATTAAAGATGAGAGGGAGTGCATCCAGAGTAGGGACAATGAACTGAGTAAGACAACTCTTTTAATTGTACCTATTACTGTGTATATGAGTAACATGTTTATATGCTAACTCTCTATTGTCGAAACAACACAACTAAAGTAGGAGCACAAGAAGGTTAAGGTTGAGGCAAAGCATGATCAAGAGTCGTACAAAGATACGATGACCATGGTCTAGTTAGAGAATATGGCTCTCAAGCTAGAAAACAAGGATTTGATGGAGAGGAATATTCTTTTGGAGAGCGAGAATAAAGAGTTACACCAGCTTCATAAAGATAATTAGGCTCTTGTTGCAGAGAACAAGAAGATGAAGGAAGAGAATGAGTAGGCCCAACGCCTAATCAAAGAAGACAACGAACTAAGAAAGTTACTTGATCAGAGGGATGCTGAGCTTTCTCAGGCTATGAAGGTGAAAACAGACGCTGAGGCTATGAGCAAGAAGGTTCTGATCCAAGTGGATAGCATAAAATCTGAGCATTAGGCTGAGGTGGAAAATCTTAAGGATGAAACTGAAGAAGTCGATGCTAGGGTAGAGGAGTCTCTGGAGCCATCCATCTGGGGCATATACGTCAAAGCACCTAGATTCCATGGAGTCTCCTAGGTCGAATATTATCCCCGAACCATGGCTCAAACTTGGGATAGGCTGCTGCAGTTTGAGGCTCAGTTGCGGTAGGTTGACTCGGTCGATGAGTTCGACTTATTGTTTAATCATTTGACCAAGGAGGAGCGCTCATTGTTGGAAGAAGGGAGAAGGTTGCTAAGAGAGGATGCTGATAAGGCAAGGATGATGGAACTTACTTCTGCGAAGGGGAAGTCAGTGACCACCGAGAGCGTGGTAGTTGCTTATGAGTTTATAGGAGTTAGCTCTCAATAACAGCAAGTTGTGTCATCCGCCTTTGCAAGCGGTTCGATGGTCCCAACCCCCATCACTACTGAGTATGATCCCGATTATTCGAGGTTCAGACAAGGAAGTTCTCTCTAACCAGAAGTTAAGGGCGCTATTCCTGCTGAAACAGCGCTGCAAGTGTTGGAAGGAAAGTTTGATTATCACGAGTTCTTAGAAGGATAGTAACACGAATTCGAAGTAGAGTAATTCATCTTCTTTTTCATCGTGTAGGTACTTTTGACGAAAAAGTAAAATTGGACTTTGTGTCAAAACTTTCTGCATTGCTTGGGTTTGATGCAGGGATGCTAGGAGAGCAGCTTGGAGAGGGAGGTAATCACTTGGATACATTTTTCTTATTTGTATCTCGGGGGTGTTAAGGACCTGCTCGTAGAAGGTTAAGGAAAGGATGTTCAAGTGACCCGGCTGATAGAGGCGGGAGTGCAGACAATGCATGATCTGGTGGAGGCACAGAGAGCTCAACTGCTCACCAAATCTGAGGAGCGGGAGGAGAAGAGGAAGGGGGCAAGGCAGCCCTACAAGCAGCTCAGGCGGTGCCTAGGAAGAATGTCGAGGATGAGGCCAAAAATACAACACAGGAGGCAACGAAGAAGAAAGTCAATAATGAGGCCTCTAAGAGAAGCTGATGATGAGGCCACTAAGAAGAGGGTCGATGATGAGGCCTCCAAGAAGAGAGACGATGCTAAATTTAAGAATATGCAGGAGGAAGAGTCCAAGAGACTCAAGGCCGGGTGAGTGGCCGAACCGAAAGCAATGAGGAAAGCCAAGAAAAAGGTTAAGATAGAGGCAAAGAATGCTGAGAAGGTCGAGAAGGATAAGGAAAATTCAGCGATACTTGCGCTCACCAACGAAACCGCACCGAAGTCTTTGCAAGTGATCACGCCCACTGAAGAACAGGTCATTGAAATATCTAGTGGCGACGAGGATGAGGATAATTTCAAGGTGGTCCCCCATGGGCCAGCTTCTCCGACCAAGGGGAAGAAGGGAAGAGGACACTACAAGAAAAATACCCTATTGCAACTAGCTATTTGCAATAGGCCTCAAATGTCAGTTGCAGTAAATGATATTTAGCAACAGACCTTTCGTAGCTGTTGCAATAGATAAGATTTAACAACAGGTTTTTCCTTCCTGTTGCGAAAATTATATTTTTCGCAAAAGCGCTTTCATGCTTGTTGCGAAAACATACTTTTAGCAACTGCTTTTTCATTGTTGTTGCAATAGACATATTATTTGCAACTACATTTTCAAACCAGTTGCAAAAAATATATATAGAAACTGTTTTCACCAGTTGCGATAACTGTAATTTTTTTGCAATAGGTAAAGCCATTTGCAAAAAGCGCACTTTTAAAAATTATTTTTCCCCAAGTAATATTCGGTTATAACATAAGAAGTATAAGCATAATAGTTAATATATATATATATATACATATACATATATATCTACACATACACACACATATACATATACATATATATATATATATATATATATATATAATTTGTAACTGCGCTTCCAGACCAGTTGCAAAAAGTTATCTTTAGCAAGTGTTTTCACCACTTGCAATAATTAATTAATAAACAATAAATAATAAATAAGCAATAAATAATAAATAATAATAATGACCAATTAATTAAAAAGTTAAGAAACAGACATATATAAATGATTGTAATGAACTAATGATAGTAAAGTAATAATAATAAAAATTAGCGGATAATAATTACTAATCAATTTGAAATGTGAAATATTTATGTTAATAATATACAGTAAATGGATGAATAATAATTAATTAGTTTGTACTAACAATTGTTGACATTATTAAACAAGTATTTAAATTTAATTGAATAATATCTTTGTTTGGTAAAAATTAGAAAAAATACAATAACTTTTTTGGTTCAAACTTTTAAATTTTTTGCTCCAACCTTTATTTTTTTCATCCAAAAAACCAAAATATGTATTCTAGCTGGGCATTGCGTCCTGTTCGAAGAACGAAAAATACCGTTTGTGGCTGAGTTTTAAATTTGAGATCAAATTAATTAGTATTTTAATAACTTATAATCATTTTGGGTAATTAATAAGTAATATTTTAATAATCTATAATTATTTTTAATAATTAATTAGATTGCATAAGTAATCATTGATAATTAGGTACTTAATTAATAACTACAAATAATAATGTATAAATAATTATATTTACCTAATATATAGTAATATATTATAATTGATAACTCATAAACAATAGTTCATAAATATAGGTTAGCAACTTTAATTTACCGATTTATTATATAGTGACTTATAATGAATAATTAAAAAACAATAATAATCAATAATTTAAAAACAATAATAAACAATGATTTGCATTTATCCACTAACCTGTGTTTGATAATGAGTGGAGGGAATTAATTTTCGTGTGGAGGGAAATGAATCTACCGGAGCGAAATTCTATGGGCTTCTTTACATTAGGACAGAGACCAAATGTGGACGCATCAGATTCCTTTATCCCAAAATTGAATTTGAAAACCCTAAGCAAAATAGATGGCGGCAAAGGCATCTCTATCAGGACATCAATGCTTAAACCAATCTGACAATCCTTTGCCCAGTCGCCCAAGCGCCATTTACACTCTTTTCACTTAAAAAATTGAATTAATCTCACTGTTCAAAGTCTACGCCTCCTACGACCGAACCCTAATTTTCTGCTGCCTTCTACATCCTAGTTTTCCCAGGTAATCTTTTCGCTTATCATTGCTTCCTCTTTCCCAATTAGCAAAAATCATAATTCGACTTTTGAATTCCTACTCGTTTTCAGTTATCGTCGATCAAGTTTTCCAGCAAGTAATCGATGTCTCCTATCCAATTAATGTTTGATTGACGTGGGATTCAGGTGCGAACTTACACAGTTTTCATAAATGGAACTAGAATATGAATTTCGGTATTCGTTTAATGTTTGATTCAGATGCGAACTTACATAGTTTTTGTTTATAAGAACTTCAGAAATGGATTCAGGTGCGAACTTACAC
This sequence comes from Allium sativum, assembly GCA_030737875.1. Taxonomy (NCBI): domain Eukaryota; kingdom Viridiplantae; phylum Streptophyta; class Magnoliopsida; order Asparagales; family Amaryllidaceae; genus Allium; species Allium sativum. The sequence goes on along the minus strand of CM060918.1, from coordinate 336,235,545 downwards.
AGTTTTTAGAAATGGAACTAGAATATCCAATATATGTTTGATTGCCATGGAATTCGTTTGGGTATTTTTTTATATCAATTTATTTTTTAGTCATCTAGAAATGGAACTAGAGTATGAATAACACCAATTTTGTAAAATTTCTTATGTGTTCAGGCTGCTGCATTAGTGATTCAGCGTGCTCTATACTCAAGCAATGTAGTTAATCAGCATCCCGTGGGGATTGAAATGGTTCGTCCATGTAAGAAGCTGCTAAAGGCTTCAGAAGGTCAGATCGTTGGTGATGTTTTGAAACATATGGGAGCATCGTACAACACAAAAGATATTGACATGCATGTTGCTGGCGGGAGAAGTGCTATTTTGCAAGAGTCGATTGTGCATCAGAAATAGGTACATTTGTGATTTTCTATTTGCTGCAATGGTCTGATATAGTTGATGGAAAAAATTCTTTATGCAAAAAATCGAATTTCTGCTACACGTATCTCATTCTTGAAAAACAAAAATACTGAAGTAAAAAATTAGAGTATCTTGTAGCCGGTGGTGCAGAGATGTGCATATGTGCAAATATAGTGTAGACTGCTTATGTTAGTCATATACGATGTCTGATATGAAATATAATAACTGATTTACAGGTTTGAATCTTTAATAGCGTGCATTATTTTAAGTCATTCAACATAGGAGATGTGTGAGATGGAGCAGCAATATCACTCCTGCAGCCAAACATATGTCAACTGTGGCAGTAGTTGTTTCCAAGTCTGGAGCTAGCTAGTGGGCTGACTTATCGGTAAGTGCTTTTACTAATTTTGCTTACTGATTTACATATATGTTCATATTTGACTTATTTTCTCTTGTTTTATTCTTGTGCCATCAAGGATCATCTATGTTCTCGTTATCAGAAAATTGGCCTTTTGGATTTGATGTCGGTTTGTATTCGTTAGTTCATTACTAGTTATTTGTGAACTCTTTCATAGTTGATGATGCTTAGTGACAAAAATTTCTACACTTGATTCTGTATTTGCTATCAACAAGCAACATGATTACTCATCATACTAGTGTTTATCTATTGGAACTAATATTAGGTTAATATATGGAGGGAGGCGGATGCCAGGGAAACCGATTGATTAAATGAATGTTAAGCAGCTCGGTTTTACACAGTTAATGACATTCAAAAACACATTAATTTGTCTACCTATGAGATCAGTTTAAGAAGATTGAAATTTTAGTCACCTACCGCTTTGCTTTCTTTTCAGTAATAGTACATAAACAAATCAGATATTTATAGTGGATAACAATTTTCTTATCTTAGGTAATACCTGCTGTTAGTAAATTTAAGAACGAAGAAGTTAGGGGAAGAATGCAAGGGCCAATGCCTGTCATTCATCAGTGGACAGATTTTTGTTTACAGAATGCCATAAGTTTGCCTTTTAAGAAAAATTAATTCCAAGAGCTTCTCCCTTTGCTCTTGAGCAACGTAAAACAGTTGAAACTGGTCAACAGTCGATCAAAGGTAGACCTAAGTTAGAAACAAATCTTTCAGATGGGGTACCGCCTCCTGAAATATTATCTAAATGCGAGTTACTAAAACCATTATCAGATAAATCACTCGAAGGCCATCAATGGCTGATGTCCTCCATGCTAAAACTAGGTAATGGGTTGACTATCATTTTATTTGTTTTCTAAATAAGGAAAATATTCACCAAGTTAAAAAGAATCAAAATAGTGCAATGCTAGTTGGTTTAATGTACAACCAAGGCAAATATATGTGATTAGCTCATATGTTTTCCAGAATATGGATCCCCACATGATAAGCTGTCATCGTTTTTGTTTCTTATGCTTTTTGGTGACGCCAGTAGCTTTGATATTTAATTGATATATTTAAAAATAATTCTCTTACTTTTTTGACTATCTTTGAAATGAGAAGATTATGTGGTATATGATGATGTGAATTTGTGGTGGTACCTGAAAACGGACTAAGCTCAGTTTTGGTATAATACAAGACATCCCAGGTTCAGTAGAATCTTGATTATATGGATTATGCTGCCATTACTAAATTAGTTTGACAAAGAACTAAAATATTATTCTAGTCTGATTTATTTGCTATCTCATGCTATAAGTATACGTTATTCTGTTAAATTACTGGAATTGTTTTTATCCATTCTCAGCTAACAATGGCGTTTTTGGAATCTAAACATTAAAAAATTGCTGCCGCTGACTCTATCGTGAGTGTAATGGGTATCAATCTTAAAATATTGCTTGATTGAAATCACTTCAGGATATTCTTGGTGGTTCAGCAATCAATCCGGAAGGTCAAACAATGGTATGCTGTGGAGCAAAGTAGTTTCAATCATTTTATTACCCTTGTTAATGACAACATGATATTAGATTTGTCAGTGTCGATGATTTAAGTACACTCATTCATTTTCCCTTTTTTCAACGTTGGTTACTTGATGCCAAATCTGTACATACGGACCAACGATATAAAGCCTTTGTAAACTCATTCTTGTTCTAACCGAACCTTTGTTATTATGGTTTAATTCATTTGCCTCTGAGTATTTATGTATTTACATTTTCCAAAGGCATGGCAACTACGCGAAGAAGGGAGATTGAAAGAGATAGTGGATTCAAGTTACGCAAAAGTTGCACTCTTTTGTGCACAAGCAAAAGCTCAAAGAAGACCCTCAATGGCCTAAGTTTATTCTCTTATTACAATATATGTATGTATGATTGGGTAGAAATATGAGTAGAAAATACTCTATTCGAAAAAAATGTTTTGTGTGAGAGAAGAAATTGTTACACATGAATGGTGTATGAAAATTGTAGAAACTTTTATTGTAATTGTTTGTACTATTAAAACTTTGTTAAAATAAAATTTTTATTTGTTTATTTCATTATGTGATATACGCTATTACTAAAACAAATACATTTAATATGTAATATCTATAAGCTATTTTTTTTATAGATTTATGAATCTATTGCAACGGGCATATACTGTTGCAAAACGGTCTGTTGCAACAACAAAAGCTAGTTGCAAAAAAGTATACTGTAATGTTTTATTGCAACAGGCAGAAAACGTTGCAGACTTTTTGCAACTTCGGCTATACCAACAGGCGCAAGCTTATTGCAGTTGGTCTACTGCAACATATATTGCCTATTGCGAAAAGTGTTTTTTGTTATAGTGGGAGGAAGCAGCTCCCGAAAGAGGAAGAAGAAGGTCAGTGAAGAGTCGTCCAGTGCTAAGTCTGACAAGAAGAAGAAGGCTGGCCCATCCAAGTGAAGGTTATAGAAAGTTTTTTAGTTTTGTAGGGCGATAAGATATGCGAGTGTGGCCCTCACTTTTGGAGGCGTGATGTGGTTTTCATGTTTATCATGTTGTTAAAAAGAAATAGACCATTGTAGTTTCCTTTTGTGAACGAAAGTTTTAGTTGACTTTGCTTACATAACATGTTGTGTTGAGTGTTTAACTTTCATCTACGCTTCCCAATATTTTTACTGGCATAAATGTACTCGTCGTCACACTCGAGTAAACATTGTTTATGGCTTCTCTCTTGAGATTCTCAAGTCATGTGAAGCTTGTATGTGCTGACCCCGCTCTCGGGACTTCCCCTTGGTTGGGAACCTTGAGTCGTGCAAAGTGTGGGTACGTGAACTTCGCTTTCAAGACCTCCTTTCCATCATTGATCTTGAGTCGTGTAGAGTTCAAGTTTGGTATTTCCCCTCACAGGATCTCCTTGCTGTCATTGATCCTGAGTCGTGAGGAGGCAAGGTGGACGTCATTGGTTCATCCTTTAGACTCACCCATCGTTTCGTTTGGGTGAGAGTTAGAGTGCATCGTTGGTTTGCTAGTTTGTACCCGGATCCAGACCCTGCGGGTCGGATGGAGCCGAGTGAGCAGTCGATGTCACACTCACTGTAACGACCCGAATTTTCAATCAATTTAAAATATGGTTTTCAAATACATATAAGGGGATTTTGAATGTTTAAATATAAAATCAGGACCTAAAAATTATTGAAAATAAATTATAAATTTGTTTTACATTATAAAATAGTAAAAATAAGGATATACGTTTTTTAAAATAATAATTAATAAGAATATTTAGAAAATCGATCTATTTTAAAAGCTGAAAATAAGATCATTTTGCAATCAGTCTTGAAATTCGAAAAAACCAATTATATCATATCCGTAATGTTGAATTATTGTAAGGTTTCAAATTTCAAGTCAATCAGAATTAGTGTGTGAGAGTGCGTAATATAAACACAGGTCGAAAAAGAAGTTAGAATCAAACAACAACACAGGGAAAAAGGCCATTTTGCAAATGAACTCAAAATTCGACGAAACCAGGAGCATTGGAACTGTATAGGTGAAACGTGGAGGAGGTTCAAATCTCATAGCAATTGGGATTAGTATGTGGTCGTGTGAGTATAAAACGCGTAGGTATATTTTAATGGAATTTGATTTAAAACGATTGAGTTAATTAGTTTTGGGCCAATATTTAATATTTAAAAATATATTAAAAATAAAATATATTTTTCAAATGTTGGGTAAATGTTTTTAGAATACTAATTTACTTCCATAAACATTTTCCATAACACAACGTTTAGAACTATTAAGTATTGTTAAACTAACTAAAACAACACATGTTGATGTAAATAATTATGTAAATCATTGACAGTAACAAAGACAAGTGATATATTATTAAAATGTTATAAATTTTGCTTACTCATTACCACCGGTGTGGTAAATACTAATCGCACCATTACTAGCGGAATCAACGTGAGAAACATGTGCAGACCCTGAGGCGTATCCTCTTCGGATTGAGATACCTGAGTGTGTTGTGTATCCGGCTGCATCGATAGTGTAGGGACTACATGCACTATCGAACCCTGCATACCGCCACCATGACCACTACTGCTACGCCCACGAGAAGACATATCTGATACGGTAATACGTCATTAACAACAATATATGCAAAATGAGGTAACATTTGTAAGAATATTCTTGAATATGCTAAGATTCGTTAAGCATAAAATGAAAATTAAGACTCAAGTAAAAGTGAACATCCATACATCCTTAAAATCAACCAAATTATATTACATGAAAACAACTAAATTTACATTCTGCCAATACTCAAAATCATCATCACTCTCAATATTAATATTCTCATTTTCCGAGTCGCACTCATTCTCATTTGCTTCAACTTCTTCATAGTCGTCTTCATCTAATTCGACTTCATCATGAAGTTCGCTAGTAAGAGGTCGAAGCTCATAATGTTGGTCTATGACTTAAAATGTTTCATTGGATTCTGAATCATTTTGGTAAGCCTGATTGTCAACTATGATCATATTTGAGTGGAATGACCATCTTTGTTTTGTTTTAATAACAACCCACCAATCTGACCTATTGTTGTTGAAAGCGGGATAAGGTGCATAATAAACTTCTGTTGCTTGTGTCGCCAACACATATGGGTCGTACCTCTGATACTTTCTTTTGTGATTCACCTCTGTCAAAGGATAATTCTTATGTATACATCTTACTCCAATGGTTGGTCTACTATCAAACAAACGACATTTAGATAGAAATGTTTTCAAAACCAGACCATAGAGTAAGTTAGCTCAATTATTTCCTCCAACACTCCATTATAATATACTATGTCATCGTCCTCATTGCCACCCTTAATACAAACACCACTATTAAAAGTCGTTTTCTTTTTCCCATACTCTTTTATGTGAAATTTGAATCCATTCACAATCATGATTGGAAAAAATCTATAACAACACCTTGGACCAAACACAAGTTGCTTGTAACAAATGTTTGTTATTCGATTATCACCGACCTGTTGATTAAAATTAAAACATGTCAACATCTACTAAATTTTGTGTACATGTAAAATATTCAATCTATCTTACTTACATATTTTTTAAACCACGACTCAAAATGTTTACTGGGTTCACAGTTGGAGTTTCCTCTTCGAACTTGCTGAGAAAATCAATAGATTAAGATATAATTTATGAAATGAAGAAAAAGAACTATTTGTGTATATTACCTAACAAGATTTGCTAATTCATTGAAATTGAGAAGCACAGTTGCTTTAGCTAGATTGAAATCCCTGTCATGAGTGAAACTTTTAACATCCTTCCATTTATCAGTTGGATGCCCTTGTTTTTTAAATATAGATAATAGATCATCATTTGACTCGTCCATATCTTTATTGTCATTGCGATGGCCACTGTGAAAGCTTACCTTAACGTGATCATCGAAATAATGACTGAAAAATATGGAAGCTTCTTCGATGATATATGCTTGATAAATATAGCCTTCAACGCGTGTTTTTGTTTCACTTATTTCTTTAGATGGCCTAAAAATCTAAGTACAAAAACATGTAATTATTGAATGTTAATATATAACAATAATAAAAATAAATATAAATCTCAGTATACCTTTCAAATAGGTACATCCATCCATATTGTACTGGTCGTCGCATTAATGCTTCAGATGGTAAGTGTACCGGTAAAATGTTCCATGCAATTAAAAACTCCAGGGAAATATTTTTTCTAGCTTACACAACAACTTCGGTTAATCTTTTTCAAGCTTCTGCAAATGATCTTTACGAAAGGTGGTTTAGAATATATATTTGTAAAATAGACTAAGCTTTGTTATGGGCATCCAAACCTTTTGTGGTAGAATCTCTTTAAATGCAATTGGAAAAAGTGTCTAAAAAAACATGACAATCATGACTCTTCTTACCCAACAACATAAGCTCCCTCATATCAACGTATCGCTTCATGTTAGAGGCAATTCCATATGGAAACCTCAAACATTCCACCCACTCCAATAATTTTATACGACGGGTTTTATCTAACTCATAAAAAATAAGGACTTTAAAGTTTGGACGTGCATGATCAATTTTAAGTTCTGGACGATTACAATAATATTTGTTATCCATTCTTAATCTCAAATCACCTTTGTATTTCCTTTCGCATTCATGATCATGTGAAAGAAATTCTCAAACACATTTTTTCAATATGCATCACGTCTAAATTATGTCGAAGTTTAAGATCATTCCAATATGGTAATTCCCAATATAATATGTTTGCATCAATTATGATAATCCCCTTTACCTGGAATTTTCGCCTCTTTATTTCCAGTCTCATGAACTTTTGGGTAATCTTTCACAATATCAAATATTTCTTCGCCATTCAAATACACTGGTGGTTGCAGATTATCAACTTTGTTTTTTTCAAAAAATTTCTTATCGCGCCTAAAAAGATCATTTGTATGTAAAAAACGACGATGACAATCCCACCAACACTATTTACCACCATGTTTCAACATAAATGCTTTGGTCGCATCCATACAAACGGGACAAGATAATTTTCCTGTCGTACTCCATCCCAAAAGCGTCCTGTATGCTGGAAAATCGTTTATTGTCCACAATAAGCAAGCAGATAGGTTCAAATTATTTTTCTTCGATACATCATAAGTCTCAACTCCTTTTATCCACAATTTTTCAACTCTTCAATAAAAGGTTTAAATAAACATCTATTCTGTTTTCTGGATTTTTGGGCCTAGGAACAATAAGAATTAAAAACATATATGGATTCTGCATGCACATCCATGGGGGCAACTTATACAGTGTTAGGATAACAGGCCAAGTTGAATATATTTTTCCATACTGAGAAAACACTTGGAAGCAGCCTGTACATAAACCAAGTCTAATATTTCGTGGTTCTTTGGAAAAATCAGGATATTTAATATCGAAATATTTTCATGCTTCGCCATTTGAAGGATGACATAGAAGTCCTTCCTCTCGATCTCGTTCACTATTCCATCTCATATGATCCGCGGTAGCATAAGATGGATACAATCTTAAGAATAAGAGGAAGATAATGCATATGGTGAAAGATATACCTTTACCATTACTTTTTTCCTTTTCATATCTTCCTAGTCCACAGAATGTACATTGAGTTAGATTAATATCCTTCTTCCAAAATAGCATGCTCCAGTTTGACACATGTCAATCTTTTTGTAAGGCAAACCGAACGCAAACACTTGTTTTTTTAGCGAATACCAATTTTCTGCTAACCTAGTCTCTAAACCTTCCGGAATCACATCTCTAACCAAACTAATAACCTCATTCGTTAATTTTTCTATACCGTTATTTGAAGATTTTATAGCAACTCACCTAGACGTTGCTGTCAACTCTGTTATTGGACATCCATCAAAAAGCAGTCATTTAGACGATTCTAACAAATCAAAGAAAATTTTAGTTTTTGGATTATGTTCTTCTACATCCGATGAATTTACCTGCACACTCGGACCAGCAAGATCAAGAACCATTTCAGTCATTCTACTCTGAGGACTAAGTTCGTTGACATTATTATCAATGTTTTCGGTCCCAACTTCAATGAATGGTGCACTTAATGTACCTTTATCTTCACCATGATACTTCCATAGATAATAATCATCCATAAAACCATATTTAGTCAATTGGAACTCTACTTGATGACAATCATGATGTTTTTAGGCTTTACACCTCTTGCAAGGACATCGAACATTTGTCATATTTGTCTTATTATAAGATGCCACCCGCATGAATTCATCCAAACCTTTTAGAAAAGGTAATGGAATCACTCCTTCATAACCTACATTTTTTTACATCTAATGTCATCGAACTTTCAAATATTCCATTTTACTGCATACTTAATAAAAGCCAAATGTTATATTTCATTGTAAAATATAATGAAGTACAAAATGAAATTTATTGTTATTTTTTATTATTATATTAATTATTAGTTATGTTAATAGTTATTTCATTTAATCTTTTATTTATATTAATTTTTTCCATACAAATTAATTTACTGAAATCCTACCACTCATCAACTTTTAAACAAATTATTTACATCAACTTATACTATTCATTAAAATATCAAATATAAGTACAACATTGGAACATTTTTTTGAAATTTTAGTTTGTTGGTTTATTTGAGATACATTTTCTAATGTCTGATGTCCAATTAATAGGACAGTCAACCTACTTCCCATTATAACACAACGCTATTTTTACATTCATAAATTATTTCTCCTCAAACGTTGCAACAAAATTTCAGCAGCAATTCTCTTTATTCCTCGTATCATGCGCTAATACACGTACATGAGGAATAATGAGAAAGTGCTATTGAAATTTTGTTACTATTTGAATTGAAATAATTTATGAAAAGTAAAAGTACCATTGTGTTTGTAACTTGTCCAATGCAAGGACAAATTCAACAAATATTGTATTAGATGAATATTGATATTCGTTTCATAATAAAAACAAACATCTATATAACGATCACATACAACATCTGTCAAACAGGGCCAAATATTAATCGAAGGACCAAAAAATTGCTTATATTATTTCAAATGAATCAACTAATAATTGATTATTCCATTTTACTACATAATTAATAAATCCATATGTTATATTTTATTGTAAAATATAATGAAATACAAAAAGAAATTTATGGTTATTTTTTATTATTATATTAATTAATAGTTATGTTTTGTAGTTATTTCATTTATATTAATTTTTTGCATACAAATTAATTTAACTGAAATCCTACCACTCATCAACTTTTAAACTAATTATTTACATTAGCTTATATTGTTCATTAAAATATCAAACATAATTACAACATTGGACACATTTTTTGAAATTTTAGTTTGTTGGTTTATTTGAGATACATTTTTTAATGTCTGATGTCCAATTAATAGGCCATTCAACCTACTTCACATTACAAACACAACGCTATTTTTACATTTCTATATTATTTCTACTCAAACATTGCAACAAAATTTCGGCAGCAATTCTCTTTGTTCCTTGTATCGTACATGTAACGATCCAGAATTTTTAACCAATTTATAATTTGAATTTTTATTACCCAATTTGAATTTGACATAAATATATATGGTTTAGAATATTTAATAATTTTGATAAATTATATGATGGATTTTACTTGAATTATAAATGAGAATGAATATTAATAAGTTTGGATTTATTAACACTATTTGTAGTTCGATCAGATTTGCCAAACCATAACATGAATTAGTAGCGTTAGAATTAAGTGTTGCCGTTATTTTTCTTAGCATTTAAGGGAAAATGCTACCAAAAGTTCACCTTCTCTTTTTAAGACAACTGTATGGACACTTGAAATTTTGCATGTATGCTTTCATGCATAGTTTCCACTTGTCCCCTTATGTGTCTTTACCTCCTTACTCCTCCTTTCCGATATAAGGAGCTCTTTACTTCACTTTTTATCATCCATTTCATTTTTCCTATCTTCCTCCTTCTTCTTAAGCTTATGGCCATGGTTTCCATAACATAAGTCTTCCTCTTTTCCACCACCACCTTGCCAAGGTTCGTCATCCTCCTCCTCCTCCTCTTATGAGAGAGAGAGAGATTGGTATATATATTTTGGTGAAGAAGACGTTGCACCGAAATACTGTCAGACGGTTCGCTCAGCTAGGATCGCCTACCAGGAAATTTGGAAAGCTGTTTGGTGAGAACTCTTTAACCACAATTTATATATTTAATTAGTGGTTAGACCAACTTAAATATAGTGATGAATTATAAGTAGTTAATGATGATTGATGTTTGTTGTGATAGATGATGGATGCATAGTTTAGACGACACACACTATTAAGCGTTAGTGTTATAACACTTGTGCACAGTTATGATTTATTTAATTATGCTGATGATGGTTGCTATGGATATTTAAATGGTTGTTGATGTTGTTTTGCACACGCTGTAACACAACAATTATGGTATCACATTTGTGATCGACAAATCTCCTTCGTAATTAGAACCAATATCATTATTGAATTTGAAGGTTAATAATTTGGAATGACCATATATATGAATTCATATATATTGATAAAGTCCTTTAAATGAATAAATAAATACCAGAACATTCTAGGATGACAGAGAGGATAGTGTCTAGGCTTGGGTTTGGAAATAAAGTTTCCTGCTCTCCCTGGCTATCCCTAACTGATCCGACGAATGGGATGGTTAATTTGAAGTTATTTGAATTTAGAAATGAATTGGAATTTGATTTATTAAGTAAAAAATAAAAGTTGAATTTTTAACCCAAAATAATTTGGAAATTCAATGTAAATTACTATAAATGATTTTAAAATGTTTATATAAGCATATAATGGTTTTCTAAGATATTTTGAAGTATTGAAGAATAATTTCTATTTAAGTCAAAATAGAGAGCTTGTCGCACAATGGCAAATTCGCATGTTTTAGTTACAAACTGTAAATGCTATAACTTTTGCAATTCAAATTGGATTTCCATGAAATTAAAAACGTTTGATTTCCATTAATAAGAACTTTCAAATGAGTGAAAGCATATTTTAAATTCGAGTTATAATTTCCAAGTTATGTTTGAAACCGTTTTGGAAAAGATCGATGTAAAAACAATTGTTGACCATAACTATAAACAACTATTTTTAAATGTTTTAAAAATATGAAAAAAAAATTGTAAAATCATTACAAACTATGAAAATGTGTTTTGAATTGTAAAGTTTAAGTTTTGGCTAAGATAAATGATATTTTGATCAAAATAGTTAAGATAACTGCTTTGTAACGCTTTTGCAACACTTTTGAAATGCCATTGTAACGCTACCTTCGAAAAACAATCTATTTTGAAGTTTTAAACCGTAAACTATTTTCTGAACTATAAGTAATGATTTGTGGAATGTTTCCAAAGTTATAAAAATATTAGAAATATTTTATATGGAATTTAAATTGATATTAATACAGGTATTTAATTTTAAATAATTGGATATGGTTGGAGATAAATCTTAGGATGTTTGATATTAATTCGATAGATGATGACTCTTATTATTTGAGGAATTTAAAAGGTAGTTCACTATTATTCTGCTTATAGTGTGAGTTGGATACTGCAACACCCCACCTCCGTTAAGGTCACTCAAAAAGGGAATGCCTTAACTTCGGTGGAGCATTTTAGGTAAAAGATGCAGATAAATTACAAGACAGACAAATAAAGCAGTTGAAAATAAAGTCATTTTATAAACAATGTGGTTCGGTCAAGCTTTAACAACAATGGTCTCAATCATACTTAAAAACAACACATAGAACTTTTGTCTTGATTCAAAAACTTCCAAGTATAAAAGAAGCATGAAAATAACAATGATATTCCGCAATAAAGCATGAACCAGCCATAGCAGTGGAAGAGAGAGTCCAAAGCAATACATCGACTATCTTCGAGCTTGGAAAGAAAACTGAGCTAAGTGGTAACATTTCCTCCCCGTGAACCGGGGGGGGGGGGGGTAACGGAAGAAAAGAGGTGAAACAAACTAGGTCAGACATAAGTCTGGTAAGTCCAGCGACTTTCAGCATGTAAATAGGCAAAAGCATCATGACATGAATAAACTGAATATAAGACAATACCGTGATAACAAGGATAACAAGATAGCATACGATTAGCATAGATATGATAAGGCAAGATAAACTGAATGCGCTTCTACTCTTTCTCTACTTCGCTACAACCTTGTTATTCTGATTTTTACATCTCTGCATCACCTAACTAGTGTCCCAATTAGTAATCTGTGTAAAATGATAATATTACAACGTGATCCCAATCCCCGCAATTATGGTAGCCTTCATGTGTACATCTAGTATGAGGATCTTACCTCAATCAGCCTAATTGCCATGAAGATGTTAGATGTACCCTTACTACCCTATCGATCGGCTCCTTACTCGTCTTAACTTTCCTTGTGTCTGTGTCAATCGGCCCTCTCTTGCGTGTGATACCCAGTGCTGGTCCCATCATAAGGTGTATCAATCCTTATGATAGCAACCCGACACGATTCAAGATGAACAGTGTATAACTACTGGTACCCAATGCCTGCTTTTTCCCACTCCGGAGTACGTGCATGCCCATAATCCGTCAGAACCTACACTGACGTACCCCTTGTCGTTATTTTGACCGCTTATAATCAGCCCAGTAATCGTGCCCCACCCTGCCTAGTTTCAGGGTACCTTGATACATCTGTGTGGGTTACTGCTGAAATGGGTCCCCGTTACTAAGGTTTCTTACTGGTTAAGTTTGTGGGCCTATATTTACTAATATTACCCACCAACCCGATATGTACTTAACCCTCCCACTGATTCAAACATGTTTACTTAATGGTTAAGTTTGTAGGCCTATATTTACTAATATTACCCACCAAGACGATATGTACTTAACCCTCCCACACATTATGTCATATTGGTTAAGTGTTGTCCATTCATGTTAACTTAACCTACCCACTCATCATGTCATGTTGGTTAAGTATTTCTTATTAACCCTTCTCACTCGTCATGTTGGATTGGTTAAGTGTTTCCTATTAACTTAACCCTATTCATTCATTATGTTATATTGGTTAAGTATTTCCCATTAACTTAACCCCCATTCGTTCATCAAGTTACATTGGTTAAGTGTTTCTTATTAACTTAACCCCACACGTTCATACTGCTATATTGGTTAAGTGTCATCAATCAATTCAAGTTAACTTAACCCACCCACTTGTCGTGTTACATTGGTTAAGTGTTTCCTTCTTGTGTTAACCTAACCCTTCCACGCAACCTGTTTTATTGGTTAAGTTTTGCTCTCTTGTTTTAACTTAACCCTACCCATTCATCATGTCATATTGGTTAAGCGTTTCTTATTAACTTAACCCTTCTTATTCATCGTGTTGTACTGGTTAACTTAACCCCGCTCACTTGTCTAATTAACATGTTATAACGGTTAAGTGTTCTAAATTTACTTAACCTCACCTTCTTGTCTAATTAACATGTTATAACAGTTAAGTGTTCTAAATTTACTTAACCGTATCTTCTTGTCTAATTAACATGTTATAACAGTTAAGTGTTGCCTTAGTTAACTTAACCCTACCATTCTTAACATGTCTTGTTCATTAGCATTAATCGATTTATTAATGCACCAACCTCTCACATTAGATCTATGTTGTTGCGGTTACTTGATGTGCCGGGCGGTTCCGGGAAGTTTTACACCACAACTCAATCTAACCTCGGGTTTTTCTTGGGCATGATGCACTAACCTCTCACATTAGATAGGTGTTGTTGCGGTTACTGGATGTGCCAGGCGGTTCCGAGCAGTTTTACACCGCAACTCAATCTAACCTCGGGTTAGGCATGTTTATCTTTTAGCATATTTACCATACATGTCCAAGTCTAGAATTTATATGCTAATTATCCCAAATTCGCAAAACTAGTCATATTCCAAATTCTCAAGTTATTCCTCAACAAAGCTAATCACAAGTTATGCCCCACAAATTCAAATTCAAGTTATTACTCAACATAGGTAACACCTAATCTTCCCAAATTTGCAACAAAAGTCATGCCCCAAAAATCACGATATAATGCATGCCCTAAGGTTTAGTCATATTGCACCGTACAAAATATTCTCCAAAAACCCCCAATCATGATTCACAGTATAAACTATGCCAAATTATAGCCTTTAATTACAGTGCATGCCAATAACCCAAAATCCCAATTTAGGCGTGTTCACATTTAATAGTTATCCCTATCTTACTATAGGTTTTCATCCCTAAGCCATACATCACTATACATAATAATCTCCTTCTTCTAAGTCATAAACTATCATATATTTATTCCCCAATTTTAGGTCTTAAACCACAACATGTACTATGCCTTACATGTTTACAGTTCAATTTACGCCCCAAATCCCAAGTCATATGTCCAATATACTTTATGCCTCAAATCTCAAGTCATATGTTCAATACACTTTATGTTTTAAATACAACATGTGTTATGTCCTCAAATCTATTACAAATCAGTTATGCCCAATGATACATAATTTAATACTTTTCCCAATTTTAGCGCTGGCCATGTTCAAATCATATATTATGTCCAATTTTTTCCAACGTACGTTCATCTCTTATGAGATTTGGCTCAGGCTCGCAGTAGCCTGGCTATAATACAAAAAAGGAAGAAGGGAAAGAAGAGACAAAGAATGGACATAATAATATCAATGAGATAGGTCCAATGGATATAGAAAGACAGATATAAATAGGCATAATCTCAGATTCAGATTTATTACAATGTCAGAATCATAATTAAATTTTATTTCTGAAAGTAACATAAGCTTACAAATTACAGAACGGTCTTGAATTCTGGGATCTGATTTCTGAATTTGATTAGCTATTCCTTTGATGTAGGCTTTGATTGTTAACTTGAAAACTCTAATTTGATTGACTAAGGTGGAGGCTAGGTCACTTCAGGTTTTAGCAGCATATAAACGCTTATGAATTCGTGTGGAGAAAACAATAGGTTTAGGGGTCTTTTTATAGGTGTATATGGAGATTTAGAGCCTTCAGACCAGTCCAGAAGTCGTCAGAATCGTCCAGAGCAGAATACCACATCATACAGCGAATCAGAAAGCGACACGTGGCAAAACACATCATCGACCAGATCTGGGCCAACAGGGGTCGACTCCCCTATAGGGGATCGACACCTATGTCGACACCCCTATAGAGGGTTCGACACCTATGTCGACTCCCCTTGGAGGGGAGGAGGGTCGACACCCTAAGCGGGAATTTTCCCGCTCAGCCTATTCTGCCTGAATTTCGAATTTTGAACTTGGTTTGAGATGTTTAATTATTATTTATATTTTCTGTTTAAACATGAAATTTCTGAACTCCATAACTTCTTCATACGGAGTCCGATTCACGCAAAATCGGACTCTATCTCAAGCAGAGTTCCATGACGAACGCAATGGCGTAACCTGTTTCCCTTAATTCCCACTTTTAAAATTTAGTATTCTTTAATTTGTTAATTTAATATTCACAGGAAATACGGGGTGTTACATTCTCCCCTCCTTTAAAGGATTTTGTCCCCGAAATCTCCAAGTCAAGGAGAACGTATCCTAACATCCAACATCCATCTACTCAACCATTCAATCACAAGCGTCCATTGTCCTTAAAAAAAGTTTTCTAATGCTTTCATGATCATATGCATAGTGTGTATACATGTCCTTATCTAATGCAAAATCAGGCGGTCTACTGATTTAGTTGACCTCCTTAGTGTGAATTATGTCAGTGCCATGAGTCCATCATGTATACAATTATTCCTATTTGTACTTTATAGCTTCTACATGAGTGCATAATCATTCATACAAATGCAACACCCCTATGATAACACATCAAGTTTCAATTCATATATAAAAATTCACTCATGCATATGCAATATGGAAGTGACAGAGCCGATCTAGTGCCTAATGTGCATATATGCATCCACGAGCAACCACTAGCAAACACTTACATCCACTTGCATCCACTAAACATAACATGTCTCAAACATGTTTACATCCATTGGTTTCTACCTAAGTTTCGAGGATAGGATCGAGAGGATATACTTAAAAGATAAAGACTAGCAAATAAACTTTATAGAAAAAGAGAGATCAAGGATATACCCTCAAAAAGGGTATGCTGCGCATATCTAGTCTTTAGTCTTCTAAGTCGCATCTTCTTGAGCTTCATTCCATATTTCTCTGACTCTCTTAACTTCACGATTTGCGTAGCTTCTTAATTTCTGTTTCCAGAATATGCGTTGGAACTCATTTCACTGTCGCCTCCTGTTTCAACTTTTCTTCTTATAGTATACTTGGCACTACAACTTCTGTCGTGTCATGCTAACATTCCCAGAACTATCTTTTGAAAATAAACAGATGCTAACCATGTTACCAAGTGTATATACTAAGATGATTAGATTTTTCTTCGTCAATCTAGTAAGTGGGGCCGATACCTTCATAAAGTCTTTAATTAACTTCTTATATTAGCCCGCTAGTGCAAGAAAGCTTCTTACTTCTGTTGCATTCCTTGGGACCATCCAGTCTTGCACCGCAACTACTTTTTCGGGATCTACTGCTATCACTTCTTTGGGCGCCACATGTCCTAGAAAACTTACTTCTTCTCTCCAAAAATGACATTTTTGGAGAACTTCGCCTTAAGTTTATGCGCTTGGAGGGTATCCGAGACTTCCCTTAGATGCAAAGCATGTTCTTCCTCATTCCAAAATATCATCTATGCACAAGCGAAGTGAACCATCCGCCTTTGTAACGAAAACGACTGGAGCACCCCATTCAGAAATACTTCGCCTTATGAACCATTTTTCAAGTAACTCTTTTACTTGTTTACTAAGCCCTTCCTTTCCATTGGATTCATGTGTCATACATGTAATGCAACTAGTTTTGCATTGTCAACTAGATATATGAGGAAGTCTATCTTGCGTTTTAGGGGATAAACCCTTAACCTGATCAAAAACATCTATGTACTCATGGACTACTCTAACGGATTGCAAATCGTCGATAGATGTATCAAGTGATTCTAGGTAGCCAAGACAAACTGATCTCTTAGGATCGCACGAAATCTCGAGGGTATTCCCGAGGCAAGTCGAAAGTCTAACTACCCTCCTTTCACAATTACTAGCTAACCAATCCATGCCTAGAATCAACCCATAGCCCATGAAATCCAAAAGCATAAGCATTACACTTAAACTCAATACTTAATAAAGCTATTCTCAAATCCTTACAAACCAAAGACAAATGAGCCGAACCACCAATCGGATTTGAGACAATAATGGGATCTTCTATTATACAAGTACTAAGGTGCAGAGACTCAACTATGGAGCAAATATAAACGAATCTGAAGCGCTAAATTCAAAAAGAGTACGAACAGGATGATCAAAAAGAAAAACTAGACTTTTTCAACAGAAACTTTACTACTTCTCTCTCAGGTACGCTGGCAGTGAGAGCATGCACTTGCCCTCCTGAAAATCCTGTCCTTAGTTCTTGTCCTTGTCCTTAATTATATGACCTGTTATAAAAACACTTCCTCTTATCTTAGGTTTTCCTATTCTTTCTTCCCTTCTTGTCCTGTGGTTCTTCCACTTACACATCTTTCTTTTTACCTCCTTTGTGAACCAAGTCTATATCCATGAGTTCCTCATCCTTGGGTTGTTCTCCTTAGCCAAACTCCTTCATTCTCATCTTTGCCATCCTTGTGTAACCTGTTGACAAGTCTCTTGAAAGTTGCCTCCATCGCACGGATATCCCTACAAAGCTTGAACGAAAATTAGCCGTAGGTGGAACTATTGCGGCTATAGATGGAAGTTGTTCACTTCTTTGCCCTTTGACAGATGTCATAGTCTCATCAAGCCTACGGAACCATGCTGCGATGAGGTTACCTCCCAGAAAGCCAGGAGCCCCAGAGACTCAGGAAAACAAGGATTCAAACAGAGGATCAAAAGATAGTGCATATGGCTTTAGGGAATATGCCTTTAAAACAAAACATTTTTTTGAAAATGCATCTTTTTAAAACCGTTTTGAAAATAATTTTTCAAATCTTTTATCTGATCTGGTAACCTTCAGCTCTAATACCACGTGTAACACCCCACCTCCGTTAAGGTCACTTAAAAAGGGAATGCCTTAACTTCGGTGGAGCGTTTTAGGTAAAAGATGCAGATAAATTACAAGACAGACGAATAAAGCAGAGGAAAATAAAGTCATTTTATAAACAATGTGGTTCAGTCAAGCTTTTACAAAAATTGTCTCAATCATACTTAAAAACAATACATAGAACTTCTATCTTGATTCAAAAACTTCCAAGTATAAAAGAAGCATGAAAATAACAATGATATTCCCCAATAAAGCATGAACCAGCCATAACAGTGGAAGAGAGAGTCCAAAGCAATACATCGACTAACTTCGAGCTTGGAAAGAAAACTGAGCTAAGTGGTAACATTTCCTCCCTGTGAACCTGGAGGAGGGGAACGGAAGAAAAGAGGAGAAACAAACTAGGTCAGACATAAGTCGGGTAAGTCCAGTGACTTTCAGCATGTAAATAGGCAAAAGCATCATGACATGAATAAACTGAATATAAGACAATACCGTGATAACAAGGATAACAAGATAACATACGATTAGCATAGATATGATAAGGCAATATAAACTGAATGCGCTTCTACTCTTTCTCTGCTTCGCTACTACCATGTTATTCTGATATTTACATCTCTGCACCACCTAACTAGTGTCCCAACTAGTAATCTGTGCAAAATGATAATATTACAATGTGATCCCAATCCCCGCAATTATGGTAGCCTTCAGGTGTACATCTAGTATGAGGATCTTACCTCAATCAGCCTAATTGCCATGAAGATGTTAGATGTACCCTTACTACCCTATCGATCGGCTTCTTACTCGTATTTACTTTCCTTGTGTCTGTGTCAATCGGCCCTCTCTTGCATGTAGATACCCTGTGCTGGGCCCACCATAAGGTGTATCAATCCTAATGATAGCAACCCGATACGATTCAAGATGCACTGTGTATAACTACTGGTACCCAGTGCCTGCTTTTTCCCACTCCGGAGTACGTGCACGCCCGTAATCCATCGGAACCTACACTGACGTACCCCCTGCCGCTATTTTGACTGCTTATAATCAGCCCAGTAATCGTGCTCCACCCTGCCTAGTTTCAGGGTACCTTGATACATCTCTGTAGGTTACTGCTGAAATGGGTCCCCGTTACTAGGGTTTCTTACTGGTTAAGTTTATGGGCCTATATTTACTAATATTACCCACCAACCCGATATGTACTTAACCCTCCCACTGATTCAAACATGTTTACTTAATGGTTAAGTTTGTAGGCCTATATTTACTAATATTACCCACCAAGACGATATGTACTTAACCCTCCCACACATTATGTCATATTGGTTAAGTGTTGTCCATTCATGTTAACTTAACCTACCCACTCATCATGTCATGTTGGTTAAGTATTTCTTATTAACCCTTCTCACTCGTCATGTTGGATTGGTTAAGTGTTTCCTATTAACTTAACCCTATTCATTCATTATGTTATATTGGTTAAGTATTTCCCATTAACTTAAGTATTTCCCATTAACTTAACCCCCATTCGTTCATCAAGTTACATTGGTTAAGTGTTTCTTATTAACTTAACCCCACACGTTCATACTGCTGTATTGGTTAAGTGTCATCAATCAATTCAAGTTAACTTAACCCACCCACTTGTCGTGTTACATTGGTTAAGTGTTGCCTTCTTGTGTTAACCTAACCCTTCCACGCAACCTGTTTTATTGGTTAAGTTTTGCTCTCTTGTTTTAACTTAACCCTACCCATTCATCATGTCATATTGGTTAAGCGTTTCTTATTAACTTAACCCTTCTTATTCATCGTGTTGTACTGGTTAACTTAACCCCGCTCACTTGTCTAATTAACATGTTATAACGGTTAAGTGTTCTAAATTTACTTAACCTCACCTTCTTGTCTAATTAACATGTTATAACAGTTAAGTGTTCTAAATTTACTTAACCGTATCTTCTTGTCTAATTAACATGTTATAACAGTTAAGTGTTGCCTTAGTTAACTTAACCCTACCATTCTTAACATGTCTTGTTCATTAGCATTAATCGATTTATTAATGCACCAACCTCTCACATTAGATCTATGTTGTTGCGGTTACTTGATGTGCCGGGCGGTTCCGGGAAGTTTTACACCACAACTCAATCTAACCTCGGGTTTTTCTTGGGCATGATGCACTAACCTCTCACATTAGATAGGTGTTGTTGCGGTTACTGGATGTGCCAGGCGGTTCCGAGCAGTTTTACACCGCAACTCAATCTAACCTCGGGTTAGGCATGTTTATCTTTTAGCATATTTACCATACATGTCCAAGTCTAGAATTTATATGCTAATTATCCCAAATTCGCAAAACTAGTCATATTCCAAATTCTCAAGTTATTCCTCAACAAAGCTAATCACAAGTTATGCCCCACAAATTCAAATTCAAGTTATTACTCAACATAGGTTACACCCAATCTCCCCATATTTGCAATAATAGTCATGCCCCAAAAATCACAATATAACACATGCCCTAAGGTTTAGTCATATTGCACCGTACAAAATATTCTCCAAAATCCCTAATCATGATTCACAGTATAAACTATGCCAAATTATAGCCTTTAATTACAGTGCATGCCAATTACCTAAAATCCCAATTTAGGCGTGTTCACATTTAACAGTTATTCCTATCTTACTATAGGTTTTCATGCCTAAGCCATACATCACGATACACAATAATCTCCTTCTTCTAAGTCATAAACTATCATATATATATATATATATATATATATATATATATATATATATATATATGCCCCAATTTTAGGTCTTAAAACATAACATGTACCATGCCTTACATGTTTAAAGTTCAATTTACACCTCAAATCTCAAGTCATATGTCCAATATACTTTATGCCTCAAATCTCAAGTCATATGTTCAATACACTTTATGTTTTAAATACAATTTGTGTTATTTCCTCAAATCCGTTACAAATCAGTTATGCCCAATTATAAATAATTTAATACTTTTCCCAATTTAGCGCTGGCCATGTCCAAATCATATATTATGTCCAATTTTTCCCAACGTGCGTTCATCTCTTATGAGATTTGGCTCAAGCTCGCAGTAGCCTGGCTATAAAAAAAAGGAAGAAGGAAAGAAGTGACAAAGAATGGACATAATAATATCAATGAGATAGGTCCAATTGATATAGAAAGATAGATAGAAATAGACATAATCTCAGATTCAAATTTATTACAATGTCAAAATCATACTTAAATTTATTTCTGAAAGTAACATGAACTTACAAATTACAGAACGGTCTTGAATTATGGGATTTGATTTCTGAATTTGATTAGCTATTCGTTTGATGTAGACATTGATTGTTAACTTGAAAACTCTAATTTGATTGATTAAGGTGGAGGCTAGGTCACTTCAGGTTTTAGCAGCATATAAACGCTTGTGAATTCGTGTGGAGAAAACAATAGGTTTAAGGGTCTCTTCATAGGTGTATAGGGAGATTTAGAGCCTTTATATCAGTTTAGAAGTCATCAGAATCGTCCAGAGCAGAATACCACGTCACACAGCGAATCAGAAAGCGACACATGGAAATACACGTCATCGGCCAGATCTGGGCCAACAGGGGTCAACTCCCCTATAGGGGGGTCGACACCTATGTCGACATCCCTATAGGGGGGTCGACACCTATGTCGACACCCCCTGGGGGGGGGGGGTCGACACCTATGTCGACACCCCCTGGGGGGGGGTCGACACCCCCTGGGGGGGGGGGGTCGACACCTGAGCAGGAATTTTCCTTCTCAGCCTATTCTGCTTGAATTTCGAATTTTGAACTTGGTTTTAGATGTTTAATTATTATTTATATTTTCTGTTTAAACATGAAATCTTCTGAACTCCATAACTTCTTCATACGGAGTCCGATTCATGCAAACTCGGACTCTATCTCAAGCAGAATTCCGAGACGAACGCAATGACATAACCCGTTTCCCTTAATTCACACTTTTAAAATTAAGTATTCTTTAATTTGTTAATTTAATATTCGTAGGAAATACAGGGTGATACAGATACAAAGATTAATATTAAGGATAAATTGATGGTAGTTCTATCCGGATCTAATGTCAAAGAGTTGGATAAATCTTTTAATTAAGATATGGGTTTCCTAATTTGATTGGGATAATTGGACAGAAATAATCTTCGGATATTTGATACGAAATTCTTTGGTGTAAACGTATAATATTTGAGGAATTTGGAAGATATCATTATTATATCGTTATTCCACTTATAGTATTCGTTGATTATGAGAATTAATATCGAATATAAGTAGATACAATTTCTATGTAAATTATGTTCAGTATCGATTGATTTGGATTTTATCGTGAATCATATCTTCAACAATATCATTCTTGAAACCCAATGAGATTGAGTTGTGGAAATTCATATCGTAAATTGGTATTTAATCAAACCTTTGATTTGAGAAAATTAAAAATAAGAAATTGGGAACCAAGTATAATCTTTTAGTTAAGATTAAAGAATTGAATGTTGGAAAATTGATTTAATTGGAAACTATGGTTGAAATATGGATTAAAGGATTTTCAAAGGAAACTGGGTTTTGATAACGAGTTATCAAACGGAAAATTAATTAAGGCTTTCGAGCTAGATTATCTTTGATTTAAGGGATGCGTTTTAAAGAAGAAGGGTTAAATATGGATTTTGTTAAAAATAATTTGAGAATGGGTTTAAAGAATTTTAATTTAACAAAATTTAAGATGGACGGAAATTTGGTTGAAAGCCTGTGTGTTTCGTAATGGTGTTTTAAAAATTACGCTTATTATTTGGGAAGACCGGGATCGGATGTATGTCCAAAAACCATTCCAAGTAATAATACGATGTTGTTGAGCAATTGAAGACGTTGAAGACGGTACTGAAGACCGGGACCCTTCATATCGTAAGGACGACTTGCTGAATGTTTCAAATGGGTAGCTCCCATTTGCAGATGGGTTTTATATCAGATAAGTAGAAAGAAGCCCAAATGTATGTGAAGGAATTTCGGATTGTTGTTTCGTTCAAACCCAAAAAGGACATTTATGGATTGTGTGTCTGACATTGTAATTGACTGCATAACACTGATCTCTGTTAAATATATATCAGTTTGGTGGCAGAGAATTTATTCTCTTGCTTAACACCCTTCTCTAAGACGTATAAGCTTAGAGGTTATATATCGATAGAAATCAGTGATGCATTGTGAATGGACAATGTGGCATACTTAAGTTATGTGGTGAGCTTTGGATGATCAAAGCATGGCTTATTTAAGCGTAGCTTTGTGTATATCAGGACCTCGGCAAGCCTCACACCCCGGTAAATGACCAAAATAGGAAGAAATGCAGCAGGGTTATGGGGTGTTGTCTCCTTCTAGATAAAAGGTGTACTATGGTATGGAGCCCAGGTATTAACCTATGTGGTAAAAGCATCTACTTTTGTGGTTGTTGTTGGCGCGCGCTCGGAAAGGTCGATAACGACCGGGAGATGACATACTCAAGCGTACTCTAAGTTACCCAGTTAAGGGATAACCCGGCCTTGTGTTGGCATGAGGAGCATCGCTGTTGATCCTCGGACATCCCTCTAGAGGTGTTCAAAATTCGGTTCGGAAGGAAGTTCCTTTGCCTGGTCATTGTTGGAAACCCAATCTCCGCTACGAGCCCGTACGATTTTGATTGTATACCATACATCAGTGTAGTATATGGTACCTATGCTGGCTAAGATTGATATATTTACTTTCAAAAGGATTTTTCGCACTATATTATAGTATTAAAAGAGGATTTTCACGTACCAAGCATTTTTGACTGCATAAGGAGAAACCTCGCCCATGTGTGCGTTTGCATTGTGTGTGTGCCACGAGACCTTATGTTAGTTTCATTTTTCAAAAAATCATTGCGAATCTCTATGCATTGTTATTCACATGGAGTAAACCCGTTCCACATTAGCGGCGTGGTCCGGTGAATTACCTAACTTTAAATAAACCCTAAAAACAAATGTTTTGAGTTCTCACACAAGTCCCATGGCTGGCCTGGAGTTTATTGTTCCCACACCTAAACTCTGGGTGCCCATAATTTTTATACGGGCAGCCTAGTAGTTTGGTTTGCAGTTTAGACTTGGAGTGGTTAGAGCAGGATGCTGGTTTAGCTGGAGCTATTATATCTTGGAGCATGCATATTCTTCCGCTGAGTTTAGTATCTTTTCCGTTGTGTAATCGATGTACTCTGATGTTTCTCCAGTAACTCTGATGTAATATTATTGTAATGATAATGGAAATGTTCTTTTTATTTTGTGCAAATGTGTAAGTACCCCTAACAATCCGTCTTTATGAACGATTTAAGTTGGTTTAATTACTGGCGAAAACTGAGCAAAAAGCCGGGTCGTTACAGTACACTAATACGCGTACATGAGGAATAATGAGAAAGTGCTATTAAAATTTTGTCACCATTTGAATTGAAATAACTTATGAAAAGTAAAAATACCATCGTGTTTGTAACTTGTTCAATACAAGGACAAATTCAACAAATATTTTATTAGATGAAAATTGATGTTCGTTTCATAATAAACACAAACATTTATACAACGACCACATACAATATCTGTCAAACGGGGTCAAACATTAATCTAAGGACCAGAAAATTGCTTATATTATTTCAAATGAATCAACTAATAACCGATTGTCGATCATTTTGTTGTTTTCTACCACTGCTGGGAATGCTCTACACGAAATTTGCATTATATATCTTCCACTCTAATCATAAAGATCGATTAATACTTTTGGGTCCAACATGAGCGAAATGTCATTGGTATATATAAACTTAGAAGACCAATTTGTGCAAGAAAATGAAGAGTCTAACTCGCGTGTAAGCATAGCGATGGATTTTCGACTATAGAAAGTTTCTGAAAACAAGGAACAACCTAAAAAAGGGAACGAGTACATATTATAATGAAATGAACAAAACAAAAAGGATGCTTCACTTCTTCAGTTTTACATGAGTTATGGAAAAAGAACCAAGCATTTAATGATATCCCCTCGAAACTCCGGTAGCGTCATGCAAAAACCTATTAAGCTCGGACATAAACTCATCACAAAAATATTTCTGAACTAATAAAAGATAAGTATGAAATTATTGTCACCCTTTATTGGTACATAAATGTTATTTCACGGGTTAAAAAGCATTTATATTTCTAATGGAAATCGGCAACCTCCCAAACATTTAGCCATCTCTAAGTTGCATTGAGCTAGGCAATGAGCAATTCGACATTTAGCAAAACATTTGCTAAGTGCCAGAAGGTAACCCTCATTGCATGAGGCATCAGCATTAGCTAATTCAGGAAGTATATGCTATCACTATTATAACCATGATCAACATAATCAAAACATCGGAGACTGAATTTCTCATCATCTTTGAGGTTTATTTGTTTGATAATATTAGGAGGCAATATACTCTATATTTAAAGGAAGAGTAGATTTTTAAGGATATATGATAAAATCACTTGTTTAGTTATGTTCAATGTATCGAATTAGACATGAGTGAATCTTAATTAATTAGGTTCCTTTTTTCATATTGCATTAAATCAAACGGTATATCGAGAATTATCCATTTAAGATTTTAGAAATAATCCAAGAATATAGCAAGTTCAGACCCCCTTTTTTCATATATATTTTAGAGTTATTCCACAAATTTGTACAAGTAACTACTAAATAAAAAAATAAATCGCCTTGCAAAATAAAATCTTTTAAAATGATTCACCTGATTTTCCACTACACGTTCATGTTTCTCTTTCTTTCCCTTAACACTCTCTTTTCCCACTAACTTATTTATATGTATTTCCCACTAATTTATTTAAATATAAACGAGAGACTGTGCGTTTGTGGTACTCTTAAATAGAGGTGCCATGAAACTATATACATACATACATACATACATACATACATACATACATATATATATAGTGTGCTGCTAAGGGCATCCCAGTTTCCACTTTCTGTTACCACAATTAAAAAATT
This sequence comes from Allium sativum, assembly GCA_030737875.1. Taxonomy (NCBI): domain Eukaryota; kingdom Viridiplantae; phylum Streptophyta; class Magnoliopsida; order Asparagales; family Amaryllidaceae; genus Allium; species Allium sativum. The sequence continues at coordinate 336,209,047 of CM060918.1, read as the reverse complement.
AAAACATATTAAATTGTGTATGCTTCCTGATACCACATTGATATCTTTTTAATCTCTCACTCAATCATTGATTGCCAAAATAATCACGTGTTCAACCCTAATCTAAAACCCTAATTCTTTGTTCCTTTACCACTGATGCTTTTCAAGGGTTCAAGATTCATCTACACTTCTTCTTCCATTTTGCTAATTTCGATCTTTATTCACAACTTTTTTTATTTGCATACACTCATTCTTGTAGTAATGTAGAATTCGGTGAAGAAAAAGATGGATGAACATGTCAGGAACAAAAATCATGGCAGTCTAGGGTTTTCGAAAAAGAAAGAACAGACGAATTGAAGCTGGGAGGGAGAAATAGGCATATACGGTGGTAGCCCCTATTTTTTAATGTGAGGTATTACGAAGAGCCGAAGGGTAGTTTTTGTGGTATTTTTTAGTTGTGGTAATAGGAAGAGTAAATTGAAAAGGTGCACCTAACATGGAGAAGGCTACTAATTTATTTTTTTAGTTGTGAGGTATTAGAAGTGGACATAGTTGATGTGCAAATGCATTCAGATAAAGGTGCAGGACTTGCCGAACAACGTGGGTGCAGGATGATGACCTGACATGGAGAAGGCTACTAATTTAATTTTGGTGTGCGTTTGGTGGCCTGAGCGCCGAGTTTAGGCAAGAATTGAAAAGGTGGGGAGAATACACAACGCAAGTTTTTATTTAAATGTATGGTTTCATGAAATATAAAGAGGAACAAAACAAAAAGTAAAAGTGTATTTGAAAATGGAAAATGAATGGCAACGACATGCATCTTGTTTTAACTTGGAAGTCATACATGCATGACCATACGTTTGATATTTTTTTGTGTCCAGTACCCCTCTTATTTCTTTTTTTTATTCTATTTGACAAAATTTGTTGTTTGGGAATGGCTACATTATGCAGTAAAACATATGCGACCTTTCATAATTTTGAAAGTTCGAGTACCAGGTGAAGGTTGCAGATTAAGCTCGCAGACCCAAAATACCTAAAAAAATTATGACGAACTCTAACGGTACATCGAACTCAAATGACTTTGTTTTAAAATGAACTGTGCAGGTCTTTTCACAATTATGTGGCTCAGGAGTTCTAAAACTTACAAATAAATATACTATGGTAATCAACGCGATGAGATGAACACAACGGTACATAGTGTGAAGTGCCATGACACTTTGATAAAAAACACGTTATGGACCCCTTTTAACGTAAAATTATCATGAAAAAACTTAGATTTATGTCACTTGCATTGTCATATTGGATGATAATTGATGTTGCTAAACTTAGATTTATGTCTTGAAGCGATCTTTTAAGCCATATACATTCTTAAGCGGCCATAGTTGCTGTATGCATTCAGATTCACAACTTGAAAGAGCTATAGAAGTTCGCTTCTTGTTGCACTATGAAATAGCAGCTGAACCAATGTTGAAGTAGTAACCAGTTGTTGAACGCCTATTATTTACGTCTCCACCTCAATCTGCATCCACAAACCCATATGATTTTAGTGGCAGTTTTTCTTTGTACATCAACCCAAAATCGACTATGGCTTTCACATAGCGCAAGCCTCGTTTTGCTGTAACTAAATGACCAATGCATAGTTGATCCATGGACTGTGAAAAACCCACATTGTATGTGATAGTCAATTAAGTTAAACTGCCAACTAATTGTTAAAACTTTGTAGCATCTGCCATGGGGTCTCCATCTTTTTTCTTTGAATTAAAGCGAGTCCATAGGAGTGGTTATAGCTTTTGAACTGCTCACACAGCGGAAAGACTTACCATATATCCCTTTTGCGAAAAAAGCAGCATCTTACATGTTCAACTTCAAGATCAAGGGAGCATCTAATTTTACTCATGTTTTCGTTGAGAAGCGAGTTGGCAGATCATCACGAAGATGGGAGATTTTCAAATTCCAAATTCGTTATCTCTAGCAATAATCATGTGGTTCACATATAAGAAATAGTACAAGCATTCCATTTTTTTTTTGCAAACAAGCTAAGATTTGAACTCGATAGATTAAAGCTACAAAAAGTAAGGATACCATGCAATCTTACTATACCAAGTGCGTGAGGCTTGCTTTAATCCATTCAACGCCTATTTTGAGATGACATACATAATGGGGGAACTGTTTAGAAGCAAACCCTTCAGGTTTTCCATAAATATATCTCAGATATAGTTCGCCATGGAGAAATGCATTTTTCACGTCTAATTGCCATAAGGTCCAACCATTTTGTGCAGTCAAGGAAATGACAGTTCCGACGGTAATTAAATATTTTAGCAACGAGGCTAAATGTCGCTTCATAGTATATTCTGTATTTTTGGCAAAACCTATGTGCAACCAACCAAGCTTTATATCTTTCTATAGTGTTATCCCCATTCTTTTTTAGTTTGTAAACCCATTTACATGTTCTAAATCTACATCTTTTAGTTTAGGTACTAGTTCCTGGCGCAGCTCCAGGATTAAACTTCACACGAATGGTTGGATCCATGGAAAAACGATCAAGGATGGGATAGGTGCTCAACTCCGTTGATCTTTCGATGCCGGAATCTTGCTATCTTCAACACATTGATCTCGCAAGATACCGTGTTGTCGATCTACGATTCTTCGAACGTTGATCACTCGCAAGCGATACCGTGAATCGGCTTCAAGTTCGTTGATTCGAGCGCACTCGAATATCCGTAGATGGAGAAAGGAGATCACACTCAACTTCCAATTTTAATGGTGGCACAAAGCTCACACAAAAATTTATTCAACAATCAGCAACCTCTACAACTCACACAATGGTCCTATTTATAGGCACACACAACACCAAGTCCTAAATAGAGCACGCATCAAAATACACGGTCTAAACCCGAAAAGCAAGACCCAACAGATGCAGGCGACCCGACACATACAAACACGCCTTAAAAAGGCGAAACGACCCAAACATAACGACGACCCAAACTACAAAACATCAATACGACCCAATATGCAAGCGGCGCGATCCAACTTCACGCGGAACAATCCAAAAGCGAACGACCCGTCAACATTATCTTAATTTCATACTTCCTCTTTAGATCGTTAGTCCTCTCTTCCTGGTCTTCTAGCTCGCGGAACATCATAGTTAGGTCGTGGGACGATCTATTCTCCCTCTCTTCAAGCTTTGGTCCGCAAAACAGGTCCCCTAGGACGCTGGACGACCCATAGGCTTTCTCTTCTTAGTTTACCTCGCTGGATGGCTTCTTTAGGGCGTTGAATGACCCGAAAATCCCTCCTCCTTGCTTTAGGACACTAGACTTTTTCTCTAGGTCATTGGACGTCGTATAATTCACCAATGAGCATTTTCCATAATATGCTACAGCATCCTCCCCAGTTTGGGAAGAATTTGACCTCGTATTCACACATTCTTCTGCATCGATAAGCTCATTTTCATAGTATGGAATTAGATGCTTGACACTGAACACATTCGAAGTATATAAACCTTCTGGCAGCTTTAACTGATAAGCATTATCATTGATTTTCTTCACGATTTCTATGGGACCAATCTTTCGAGCCTTCAATTTATTGTAAGTTCTCATAGAAAAACGATATTTCGTCAATACAGCGTACACAAAATCTCCTTCTTAGAAATCGACACTTCGTCTCTTCAAATCTGCAAATTGCTTATACTTCATATTTGACTTAAGCAATCTCTCCCACACAACTTTGTGACATTCCTACAGTTCTTCAATGAAATCACTAGCTCGTTTAACAACTCCTTTTTGCTGTGGAATCGTCGATAAATCTAAAGGTCCTCTTGGCATGATTGCATAAACAATTTGGAATGGACTGAACCCAGTACTTCGATTGACATCATGATTGTGTGCAAACTCATATTGACACAACTTTTCATCCCAACTCTTCAAATTATCTTTCACAAGACATCTCAACAAATTTCCAAAAGATCTGTTTACCACTTCTGTCTGTACATCGGTTTGTGGATGATAAGCACTGCTAAACTTCAGCTTCGTTCCAATCATCTTCCACAAACTAATCCATAAATGACTTAGAAAACGGGTATCTCTGTCTGAAACAATGGATTCAGGTAACCCATGTAGTCGACAAATTTCTTTGAAGAATAACTAAGCAACATTCACAGCATGTGCCGTCTTCTGACAAGCAATAAAATGAACCATCTTTGAAAAACGATCTACTACTAAATAGATAGAATCATTGCCTCGCTGTGTCCTCGGCAATCCCTGCACAAAATCCATACTAACATCTACCCATGGCTTCGTAGGCACAAGCAACGACAAGTACAATCCAGCATTAGTGGCAGTTCCCTTCGACACTTGGCAAACGTGACATCTCTGCACAAACTTCTCGACCTCTTTCCTCGTAGATGGCTAAAGGTAAGAGTCATAAATTAGCTTCAAAGTTCGAACATGGCCCACATGTCCTTCCTCATGCAACTCATTGACGATCTTCATCCTCAAACTGCAATCTGGAATACACAATTGAGTTCCCTTGAATAGAAAACCATTAATCAGCACATAACCTTACATATTTCCTTCTTTGACTCTATTTATGACCTGCGAGAAATATGAATCTGTCGTTAGCAATTCAGGAAGTACATCAAATCCAACTACTTCGACTCGCATAGTCGTTAGCAAATGATCCCTTCGACTCAAAGCATCAGCTACGTGATTAGTTACTCCAGACTTGTTCTTTACAACAAATATTCTGTTACAAATAAGCAATCCACGGTGCGTGTCTAGCAGCAATCTTATCTTGACCTTGCAAATGCTTCAATGCTTCATGGGCAATATATAGAACAAACTCCTTGTGAAACAAGTAATGTCTCTAATGCTTTACGGCTTGTACAATAGCATAAAACTCTACGTCATATGTATTGTATCTCATTTTTTCTCCCGATAGCTTCTCACTAAAATAGGCAATAGGACGACCCTTCTAACTCAAAACCCCTCCAATTCCAACCTTCGATGCATCTGTATGCGATTCAAATAGCAGTTGAAAATATGGAAACATGAGGACTGGTGCTATCGTCAAAAGTTCCTTGATCTTCTCAAAAGAAAATTGAGCTTCTTTCGTCCACGTGAACTGTTTCCCCTTCATACAATCAGTAACAGGAGCCATCACGCTGCTAAAGTGTGGAATGAACCTTCGATAGAATGATGCCAAACCTTGAAAGCTTCTGACTTCTATTATTGTCTTAGGCTAAGGCCAATCTTTGATTGTAGTCACTTTATTCTGATCCACATGTATTCCTTCCTTGGACACAATGTACCCCAAGAACATAACACTTTGTGTCATGAACAAGCACTTCTTCGTTGCAACATAAAATTGTTCTTGACGAATAATCATCAATACTTCTTTAAGTGTTGTATATGCTTCTCCATGCTAGCACTATAGACCAAGATATCATCGAAATAAACCACAACAAACTTCCTAATATATGGTCTAAATAGATGATTCATTACTCTCATAAAAGTACTTGGTGCATTTGATAGACCAAACGGTATAACCAACCATTTATACAACCCCTCACGAGTCTTGAACGCGGTCTTCAATTCATCCCCTGGTCTAATTCGAATCTGATGATAACCACTCTTCAAATCAATCTTATAAAAGATAACAGATCCACTGATTTGATCTATTAGATCATTAAGTCTTAGCATTGAAAATCTGTATCTGACAGTGATCTTGTTGAGAGCTCTACTATCCGTACACATTCTCCATGAACCATCTTTCTTCGGTACTAATAAGGCAGGTACGACACAAGGAATGAGACTTTTTCGTATTCGCCCTTGTTCTAGTAACTCTTCAACTTGTCTCCTCGGCTCTTCATGCTCCTTCGGACTCATTCAGTAATGTGGCCTATGCGGCAAAACTGCACCTGGCACCAAGTCAATTTGATGTTGTATGTCCCTGAGTGGCGGCACTACGCCATAGATGGCCTACTACAATGAAAATCCAAGGTGTTTCTAACTACAATGTTACCATAGTTATGCTAATTTTTGTCTATTGCAACGCACGCTTCAAGGTGTTAGCATATATATCAAATTGTGTTGTAGAGCTATACTTATATTCAAAATAAAAAAATTAATAAAATTATCAATTCACGTGAAAATAATCCAATGGTTTACGTTATCAATCCGTGTGAATTTGATTTTCCTTCACCGCCTCAGCTACTTTTCCCATATTTTCGTTTTCCCTCTTAAAGATAATTCACGCTATTTGTCTTTTTCTTTTTTCACTTCAGAAAAATATGGCCGTCTTCTTCAATGGAAACTAGGTTTTGTCCTCTTAATCCAATCGTGTATTCAACTAGGGTTTAGCATTTTTTCCTTTTAAATCGATCTCTCCATCTTCAATTTATGGCGAAACGAATTGTAATTTCCCACTATTACCACTTTTCCCCTTGTGTTTGTATAATCGCCTATTTATTGCTTTATTTATTTTATTTTTAGTGGTCTTCTCGAGGTCTTCAAGTAAGCAGTTTCCGTAAATGTTGAAATTGTAGAAAGATTTATAGAAACAAGATTTGTGCGATCAGAAATTGCACAATCTAAAGGTACGATTTATCTAAAGGTATGATTTTTGGAGTTTATGCAGCTGAATCCTGCAAGTAGAAAGATATATAGTGTTTCCATATTTCAGAAGTTTTGTTCTCACCTAAAGGTACGATTCATCTCTTTTATTGTTCTATCTAATATTGAACTTCCTCTCTTCCTACAAGTATTTCCTCTTTAATTAGATAGATGCATAATGATTTGTAATTTCTTTGAATTTAACCTATTAGCTCCTAGGCTTCCATGTTCATTGCAATTTTGAAATACTTCTTAAGTTCATAAAATGCATAACGACTAGGAAACACAGGAGGATGGTGAATTCATTAATGGAAGAATACACGCCATACATGTATAGAAAGAATAAAGGGGAAAGGGACAACAAAACCAAATGGTGTTATATATATGCGAAGTAGGCAGAGAAAGTGGTTCAGAAGCCAACGACTCTCACGTAAAATTGGTTTGGTATTATAATAGTGGTTGTATGTGTGAGTGGCAAAAAAAGTGGTTTGGTCTACGTTATCAATCCGTTATCAGCGACGTGAAAAAATATATGAAACATCATCTACGGTTACAAATATCACATTACACAAGTTCAATAAATTATGTTCACAAAGTGAATATACACATGACTGTTTCAAGTTAATATTCCCAGTTTATATCCTTTCTTGTATCACCATTTTTTGTCCTCTCCTTTTAAAAGGACTTACCGGTAGAACACATGCATAGACAACACAAAATTAACTCAATACAATTTTGATTCAGTTCAAGGGATATCTGGTATGAGACAAACTAATAGATCATTTAGCAGTACAAACTAATAGATCATTTAGCAGTACAAACTAGAAGTTAAATTGCCAATCATATACAAAACACCTCAACGGATAGGGTTGAACAACACCATCGATCTATTTGACTTTTGGCAATGATGTTTTTGTTCGTTATTTTGGTTGGTTTGGTTGGAATTCAAGTATTTGTAACAAGTTTCAGTCAGTTCATATAATACTAGGACAAGTTATTTTCTGTTCGGAATTCAGGACCAGATCTTATGAAGATTTCCTGTTAGGAATCCAGGACCAGATATTTTCTGTTTATAAACCAAGTATCTTTTGTTGGTTCTCATTTACTGCACCAGATCTTATGGAGATTGCTGTAAAAATGGCGACGGGCACCACATCTTTCAGACATTTGAATTAGAATTTTGATTGGCAGCTGGTAAGTTGGTGGAGATAACAACCTTAGGTGACAAACCTTTGATTTTGGGTTTGGAAACTACATTTTCTGTCACTGCAAGCATCCAGTTGTATTTGTTCAAGCCAGTAAGTCTTCCTAATTTATGTTTTTTGGTAGTACTTGATTTTGCATTTGTATTTCAGTGGGTACAAGTACAATAGTTTGAAAAAATTGCAGTATAATAATAAATAGTAAATATTTAATTTAGGTTAACAAATTATCACAGAACATATATGTCTATGTACTTAATCTGTTGATGATTTTGGTTGCAGATTTGGCGGACTGGATTTCAAACGAGCAACTGGCTTCTACCTTGGAGTCGATACAATTATGGGACATACGACATTTTGCATGTTTGGTGCATATAGGTTAGGCTATGTGTATCACTTCTTGCATTCTTGCTTTTGCATGTTTAAATATCATCACAAATTGAATATATGCTATTTGAGTATATTCATCTCAGATTTTATAAAAAGCCAATTGTTAGGCTTAACTTGAGAACTGGTTCAGTCAGGTACTCATCAATCAATCAATTAATACTCTATGGCTCGATATTCTATTTCATGTATTTTTTTCATGCTTGTGGTTGTATGTGCGAGTCTGTATATGAGTGATTCGAGTGACAATGCAGTGAGGAATGTATATAATGAATGATTGTGTAATATACGGGTGAATGTACAATAATGGAGTCAATTTTTTTTACCATTTGAAATGTTGAAATAAAATATTTATTTGAATAAAATACTGTGTTCTAATAATATTTATTATAATATTATGAAAATTTTGATTAATAGCAGTTGAGGTGTAATTACTTTTAACAGCTGTAAAACAAATTTTAACAACTGCTAGAAATAGTTATAAAAAAGGTTGACTTTATTACGACTGCCAGTTATACTAGACATATTACAACTGTTTTTGGCAGTTGTGAAGGGTATTTTTTGTTTTAGTGGTAACTGTGGCAACACCTATACCGATATTGCCATAGGGTCACAAAGGCGTTGCCATTGACTCTAAGGTAACGCGGCAAAAGGCAACCCCAAGAAAGTGTTGCCACAGGTCATTTTTTACCTATAGCAACACTTTTTGGCACCTACTGCGTCACTTCTCTGGAGTTGTTGTAGGCCATTTATGGCGTAGTGTGGTAATTACTTCGGCAATTCTTTAGGAAATACATCTTCAAACTATTTCAGCACAGGCTTAGCTTCAACAAGAATTTCAGGCTCTCTAATGGATTCAAATCCAATCAACATAAGTACTTTAGGACTCTCATCTACTTCGTCAACAAATTCCTTCAACGTTAGTAGACTAGTTGAATTCACTTTCTTTTCTACTTTTCTTTCACCATGCTCACGCTTCTTAGGAACTAACGTGATTTTAGTACCTTCAAACATGAAACTATAGCTATTGGTTCGACCATCGTGCTGAACTGATCGATCATACTGCCATGGCCTACCCAAGAGCAAATAACATACGTCCATGTTAACCACATCACACCAATAATCATCTTTATACTTCAAGCCAATGGAAAATGACACATATGCTCTTTTTCCTACGGTGACTTCTCCCCATTTCTTCAACCAAGCAAGCTTATATGGTCTAGGATGTTTCTCAATCTTCAATCCAAGCTTCTTAACAGCTTCATCAGAAATCATGTTGTCACAATTTCTAGCATCAATCACAAAACGACAAACCTTTCCGAGAATAGAACAAGTAAATTGGAAAATATTGCTTCGCAACCAACTTGTATCTTCTATATGCTTTAGAGTTAAACATGATCTTCTCATCATTAAACTACACCCCTCGTCTCCTGACTCTATCTCTTCTACATCATCTTCAACATCATCGTCAAATTTAGGTGGTAGAGAATAATCCACTTAAGCTTCTACATCCCCAGATATCATTGCTCTCTTCTTTAGCTTTGGACATTCATTGCTTTTTGGCGCACTTCTTGGCAGTTAAAGCATTTGACATTTGAACTGACTTTCGTCTTAGCAGCTTCATTGGCAACCAGCTTCATTAGCAACCAGCTTCATTGGCAACCGGTTTAGACACTGGTTTGGAAACATTAGCACTGCTACTAACACTCTTGTTCTGAATATTGAAATTCGTGAACACTCCTCCTCCTCGTCTCCCTTGCTTCTCCCAAGCTAGAGCTTTCTGTTGAGCTTCCGCAATAGACATTGGATGAAAAATATTCACCATGTCTTGAATCTGTGTTCTCAATCCCCCAACATATCTAGTAGTCAACTGTTCCTCTGTTTACATGATATCATTCCTTGCAATCAATTGATGGAATTCATCAGTATAATCACTCATGGACGTCGTCCCTTGTCTCAAGTTCTGCAAATGCTGATACATAAGAGACTGATAATTGTGAGGTAAGAATGTAGCTCTCATCATCTTTCTCATCTTTTCCCATATGACAACCTCCGGATTTCCCATTCTTTCACGAATTAGCTTAGTTTGTTGCCACCATGCAATAGCTCTTCCTTTCAAGGCAACTAGTTGAACTCTTCGATTTTCTGGTACATTCTTGAACTCATGAATTTCCTCTACATTAGACAACCAATCTAGGAACTCTTCTGCAGACATTCCCCCTTTGAATTCTGGAATTTCTGTCTTCATTACGGATTCCCAATTATGATTATTTTCCGGTTGACGATATGGATCTCGAACGTGACCTTGATACTGAGAATGACTACTACTTCCTTCTTCTTCTTCTTCTTCAAAGTTTGAATGACGACGATGTCGATCATGACCATCTTCATGTCTTCGGTCATTCATATCTCTTCTATCTCGATCCACTAGTTGTGATCTTCTTCTCCTTTCCGAATTCGATGGCGATGTTCGATATCCACCATGATTTGAATCAGGAGATGCTAATCTTCTACCTTGATTCATATCTAGCATAAGCCTCCCTAATCTTTCAATTCCTTCATCATATTTATCATTAATTCTCCTCTCCATTTGTTCGGCTTCTTCTCTTCGATGCATCTCTTCCAAATTTTGATGATGATTAGCACTTCTTGGCGCCATGCTCATCTCTTTATCAAATATGCTAAAACTTCAAATCAGAACAAACTCTCGCATCCCAAAAGTATTGGAACTGTCCAAAAGCTTGGATTGATAATCTAAATGGGGTGACGGTCTAACTAATGGTGGTAGAATGAATGGTAGTGTCGATCTTGAATAGCTCAGACGGTCTGGATGGCTCCGGCGATCTAGAATGGTGGCAGTTTGAGAATGGCGGTCTGAGGGTGACGACGACGATCTGGTGATCTGGTAGTGGTAGAGGTCGGGGTATGGCGATTCGAGAATGTCGGTCCAAATGAGGATGACGGTCTGCATGGTGGTAATGGTCGAAATGCGGGTGGTGATCTAACTAGTAGTGGCCGAATAAATGGTGATCTGAAGATCTAGAGGAGGCGGTCTTGTGAGATGATGAGGATGATAATGGCAGTCCAAATGAAGGTAATGATGGTCGAAAATGGAATGGTGATGATGGTGATACAAAACCGAATGGTTTCCGACGATCGAACCAAATGATGGCGATCTGGCATCGACAATCCAACCAAAATGACGATCAAGGCTCCGACGATCCAACCAAAAGATGGAAATCTCGCTCTGATACCAAACTGGCACAGCTCCAGGATCGAACCTCACACGAATGGTCGGATCCGTTGAAAAACGATCAAGGATGGGATAGGGGCTCAACTCCGTTGATCTTTCGATGCCGGAATCTTGCTATCTTCAACACGTTGATCTCGCAAGATACCGTGTTGTCAATCTACGATTCTTCGAACATTGACCACTCGTAAGCGATACCGTGAATCAGCTTCAAGTTCGTTTATTCGAGCGCACTCGAATATCCGAAGATGGAGAAAGGAGATCACACTCAACATCCAATTTTAATTGTGGCACAAAGCTCACACAAAAATTTATTCGACAATCAACAACCTCTACAACTCACATAATGGTCCTATTTATAGGCACACACAACACATACCCACGTCTTAAACAGAGCGCACCTCAAAATACACAGTCTAAACCCGAAAAACACGACCCAACACATACAATCACACCTTAAAAAGCCAGAACGACCCAAACATAACGACGACCCAAACTACAAAACATCAATACGACCCAACTTCAGGTGGAACGATCCAAAAGCGAGTGACCCATCAACACTTTATTAAGTCCGTACTTCCTCTTTTGGATCGTTAGTCCTCTTTTCTTGGTCTTCTAGCTCGTGGAACATCATGGTTAGGTAATGGGACGACCTATACTCCCTCTCTTCAAGCTTTGGTCCACAAAACAGCTCCCCTAGGATGCTGGACGACCCATAGGCTTTCTCTTCTTGCTTTAGCTCGCTGGATGGCTTCTTTAGGGCGCTAAATGACCCGAAAATCCCTCCTCCTTGCTTTAGGACACTGGACTCCTTTTCTAGGTCGCTGGACGTCTTATAATTCACTAATGAGCATTTTCCATGATGTGGTGCATTATCCTCCCCTGGTTGAGAAGAATTCGACCTCAAATTCCTTCTTCGTCGATAAGCTCATTTTCATAGTATGGAATTAGATGCTTGACATTGAACACATCCGAAGTATACACACCTTCTGGCAGCTTCAATGGATAAGCATTGTCATTGATTTTCTTCACGATTTCTATGGGACCAATCTTTTGAGCCTTCAAATTATTGTAAGTTCCCAAAACAAACTTTCGTCAATACAGCGTACGCAAAATCTCCTTCTTTGAAATCGGCACTGCGTCGCTTCAAATCTGCAAATGGCTTATAATTCATATTTGACTTAGCAATCTCACCCGCACAACTTTGTGACATTCCTGCAATTCTTCAATGAAATCACCGGCTCGTTTAACAACTCCTTTTTGTTGTGGAATTGTCGATAAATCTAAAGGTCCTCTTGGCTCGATTGCATAAACATTTTGGAATGGACCGAACCTAGTACTTCGATTGACATCATGATTGTGTGCAAACTCAGCTTGACTCAACTTCGCATCCCAACTCTTCAAAATGTCTTTCACAGTACATCTTAACAAATTTCCCAAAGATCTGTTTACCACTTCTATTTGTCCATCGGTTTGTGGATGATAAGCACTGCTAAACTTCAGCTTCGTTCCAATAATCTTCCACAAACTAATCCAGATATGACTTAGAAAATAGGTATCTCTGTCTGAAACAATGGATTCAGGTAACCCATGTAGTCAATAGATCTCTTTGAAGAATAACTGAGCAACACCCACAGCATCTTCTATCTTCTTGCAAGCAATAAAATGAACCATCTTTGAAAAACGGTCTACTACCACATAGATAGAAGCATTGCCTCGCTGTGTCCTCGTCAATCCCAGCACAAAATCCATACTAACATCTACCCATGGCTTCATAGGCATAGGAAACGGCAAGTTTAATCCAGCATTAGTGGCAGTTCCCTTCGACACTTGGTAAACGTGACATCTCTGCACAAACTTTTCGACCTCTTTCCTCATAGATGGCCAAAAGTAAGAGTCAGAAATTGGCTTCAAAGTTCGATCACGGCCCACGTGTCCTTCCTTATGCAACTCTTTAACGATCTTCATCCTCAAACTGCAATTTGGAATACACAATTGAGTTCCCTTGAATAGAAAACCCAAAATCAACACGTAACCTTCCATATTTCCTTCTTTAACTCTATTTATGACCTACGAGAAATATGAATCTGTCATTAACAATTCGGGAAGTGCATCAAATCCAACTACTTCGACTCACATAGTCATTAGTAAATGATCCCTTCGACTCAAAGCATCAGCTACGCGATTAGTCACTCTTGATTTATGTTTTACAACAAATGTAAACTGTTGCAAATAAGCAATCCACGATGCGTGTCTAGCAGCAATCTTATCTTGACCTTTCAAATGCTTCATGGTCAGTATACTGAACAAGCTCCTTGTGAAACAAGTAATGTCTCCAATGCTTTACGGCTTGTACAATAGCATAAAACTCTACGTCATATGTAATATATCTCATTTTTGCTCCTGATAGCTTCTCACTAAAATAGGCAATAGGACGACCCTTCTAACTCAAAACCCCTCTGATTCCAACCTTCAATGCATTTGTATGCAATTCAAATAGCAATTGAAAATCTGGCAACACGGGGACGGGTGCTGTCGTCAAAAGTTCCTTGATCTTCTCAAAAGAAAATTGAGCTTCTTTCGTCCACATGAACTGTTCCCCTTCATACAATCAGTAACAAGAGCCATCACACTGCTAAAGTGTGGAATAAACCTTCGACAGAATGATGCCAAACCATGAAAGCTTATGACTTCTGTTATAGTCTTACATTGAGGCCAATCTCTGATTGCAGTCACTTTATTCTTATCCACTTGTATTCCTTTCTTGGACACAATGTACCCCAAGAACAAAACACTTTGTGTCATGAACACGCACTTCTACGTTGTAGCATAAAATTGTTCTTGACGAAGAATCATCAATGCTTCTTTCAAGTGTTGTGTATGCTTCTCCCTACTAGCAATATAGACCAAGATATCATCGAAATAAACCGCAACAAGCTTCCCAATGTACGGTCTAAATAGCTGATTCATTACTCTCATAAAAGTACTTGGTGCATTCGATAGACCAAACGGCATAACCAACCATTTATACAACCCCTCATGAGTCTTGAATGCGTTCTTCCCTTCATCCCTTAGTCTATTCGAATCTGATGATAATCACTCCTCAAATCAATCTCCGAAAAGATAACAGATCAACTGATTTGATCCATTAGATCATCAAGTCTTGGCATAGGAAATCTGTATCTGACTATGATCTTGTTGAGAGCTCTACTATCCATACACATTCTCCATGAACCATCTTTCTTCGGTACTAATAAGGCAGGTACGACACAAGGACTGAGACTTTCTCGTATTCTTCCTTGTTCTAGTAACTCTTCAAATTGTCTCCCCGGCTATTCATGCTCCTTCGGACTCATTCGGTAATGTGGCCTATGCTGCAACATTGCACCTGGCACCAAGTCAATTTGATGATGTATGTCCCTGAGTGGCGGTAATTCCTTCGGCAATTCTTCAGGAAATACATCTTCAGACTCTTTCAGCACAGACTTAGTTTCAACAGGAATTTCAAGCTCTCTAATGGATTCAAATCCAATCAACATAAGTACTTAAGGACTCTCATCTACTTCTTCAACAAATTCCTTCAAAGTTAATAAATTAGTTGAATTCACTTTCTTTTCTACTTTGCTTTCACCTTGCTCACGCTTCTTAGGAACTAACGTGATTTTAGTACCTTAAAACATGAAATTACAGCTGTTGGTTCAACCATCGTGTTGAACTGATCGTTCATACTGCCACGGCCTACCCAAGAGCAAATAACATACGTCCATGTTAACCACATCACACCAAATATCATCTTTATACTTCAAGCCAATGGAAAATGACACATATGCTCTTTTTCCTACAGTGACTTCTCCTCCTTTCTTCAACAAGCAAGCTTATATGGTCTAGGATGTTTCTCAATCTTCAATCTCAGCTTCTTAACAGCTTCTTCAGAAATCATGTTATCACAACTTCCAGCATCAATCACAAAACGACAAACCTTTTCGAGAATAGTACAAGTAGATCGGAAAATATTGCTTCGCAACCAACTTGTACCTTCTATACGCTTTGGAGTTAAACATGATCTTCTCATCATAAAACTACACCCTTTGTCTCCTGACTCTATCTCTTCTACATCATCTTCAACATCATCGTCAAATTTAGGTGGTAGAGAATAGTCCACTACAGCTTCTACATCCCCAGATATCATTGCTTTCTTCTTTAGCTCTAGACATTCATTGCTTTTATGGCCCACTTCTTGGCAGTTAAAGCATTTGACATTTGAATTGACTTTCTCTTAGCAGCTTCATTAGCAACCGGTTTACACACTGGTTTGGAAACATTAGCACTGCTACTAACACTCTTGTTCTGAATATTGGAATTCATGAACACTCCTCCTCCTCGTATCCCTTGCTTCTCCCAAGCTAGAGCTTTCTGGTGAACTTCCGCAACAGACATTGGATGAAACATATTCACCATGTCTTAAATCTGTGTTCTCAATCCCCTAACATATATGGACCTCGAACGTGACCTTCTTTAAATCTGTCTTCATTCCGGATTCCCAATTATGATTGTTTTCCGGTTGACGATATGGACCTCGAACGTGACCTTGATACTGAGAATGACTACTACTTCCTTCTACTTCAAAGTCTGAATGACGACGATGTCGATCATGACCATCTTCATGTCTTCGGTCATTCATATCTCTTCTTTGTTGATCCAATGGTGGTAATCTTCTTCTCCTTTCTGAATTCGATGGCGAAGTTCGATGTCCACCATGATTTGAATCAGGCGATGCTCTTCTTCTCGCTTGATTCATATCTAGCATAAGCCTCTCTAATCTTCTATTTCCTTCATCAAATTTATCATTAATTTTCCTCTTCATTTGTTCGACTTCTTCTCTCTGATACATCTCTTCCAAATTTTGATGATGATTAGCACGTCTTGGCGGCATGCTCAACTCTTTATCAAAAATGCTAAAACTTCAAATCCGAACAAACTCTCGCACCCCAAATGCAATGGAACGGTCCAAAAGCTCGGATTGACGAACTAAACGGGGTGACTGTCTAACTAGTGGTGGCGGAATGAATGGTAGTGACGATCTTGAATGGCTTAGACGGTCTAAATGACTCCGGCGATCTAGAATGGTGGCGGATTGAAAATGGCTGTCTGAGGGTGACGATGGCGATCTAGTAGTGGTTGCGTTCTGGGTGTGGCGATTCAAGGATGTCGGTCCAAATGAGGATGACGGTCCGGATGGTGGTGACGGTCTAGATGCGGGTGGCGATCTAACTAGTGGTGGCAGAATGAATGGTGATCTGATGATTTGGTGGAGGCAGTCTTGTGAGATGATGAGGATGATAATGACAGTCCAAATGAAGGTGACGATAGTCGGAAATGGAATAGTGATGATGGTGATACAAACCCGAATGGTTTCCGGTGATCCAACCAAATGATGGCGATTTAGCATCGGGGATCCAACCAAAATGGTGATTAAGGGTCCGACAATCCAACCAAAAGATGGAAATCTCGCTCTGATACCAAACTGGGCAGCTCCAAGATCAAACATCACACGAATGATCGGATCCATGGAAAAACGATCAAGGATGGGATAGGTGCTCAACTCCGTTGATCTTTCGCTGCCAGAATCTTGCTATCTTCAACACGTTGATCTCGCAAGATAATGAGTTGTCGATCTACAATTATTCAAACGTTGATCACTCGCAAGAGGTACCGTGAACCGGCTCCAAGTTCGTTGATTCGAGCACACTCGAATATCTAAAGATGGAGAAAGGAGATCACACTCAACTTCCAATTTAAATGGTGGCACAAAGCTCACACAAAAATTTATTCAACAATCAACAACCTCTACAACTCACACAATGGTCCTATTTATAGGCACACACAACCCATACACACGTCCTAAACAGAGTGCGCCTCAAAATACACGGTCTAAACTCGAAATACACGACCCAACAGATGTGGGCGACCCAACACATACAAACACGCCTTAAAAATACGGAACGACCCAAACGTAACAACGACCAAACTATAAAACATCAATACGACCCAATATGCAAGCGACGCGATCCAACTTTAGGCGGAACGATCCAAAAGTGAACGACCCATCAACACTTTCTTAAGTCCGTACTTCCTCTTTAGATCGTTAGTCTTCTCTTCCTGGTCTTCTAGCTCGCATGACATCATAGTTAGGTCGTGGGGCGACCTATACTCCCTCTCTTCAAGCTTTGGTCCGCAAAATAGCTCCCCTAGGATGCTGGATGACCCATAGGCATTCTCTTCTTGCTTTTGCTCGCTGGGTGGCTTCTTTAGGGCGCTGAACGACCTGAAAATCCCTCTTCCTTGTTTTAGGACATTGGACACCTTCTCTAGGTCGTTGGACGTCTTATAATTCACCAATGAGCATTTTCCATGATATGCTGCATCATCCTTCTCTGGTTGAGAAGAATTCGACCTCGAATTCACACATTCTTCTTCGTCGATAAGCTTATTTTCATAGTATGGAATAAGATGCTTGACATTGAACACATCCAAAGTATACACACCTTTTGGTAGCTTCAACTGATAAGCATTATCATTGATTTTCTTCACGATTTCTATCGGACCAATCTTTCGAGCCTTCAACTTATTGTAAGTTCCCATAGGAAAACGATATTGCGTCAATACAGCGTATACAAAATCTCTTTCTTTGAAATCGACACTTCGTCGCTTCAAATCTGCAAATTGCTTATACTTCATATTTGACTTAAGCAATCTCTCCCGCACAACTTTGTGACATTCCTGATTCTTCAACGAAATCACTAGCTCATTTAACAACTCCTTTTTGCTGCGGAATCGTCAATAAATATGAAGGTCCTCTTGGCACGATTGCATAAACAATTTAGAATGGACTGAACCCAGTACTTCGATTGACATCATGATTGTGTGCAAACTCAGCTTGACACAACTTCGCATCTCGACTCTTCAAATTATCTTTCGCAAGACATCTCAACAAATTTCCCAAAGATATGTTTACCACTTCTGTCTATCCATCAGTTTATGGTTGATAAGAACTGCTAAACTTCAGCTTCGTTCCAATCATCTTCCAGAAATGACTTCGAAAATGGGTATCTCTGTCTGAAACAATGGATTCAGGTAACACATGTAGTCGATAGATCTCTTTGAAGAATAACCGAGCAACATTCACATCATCTGCCCTTTTTTGCAAGCAATAAAATGAACCATCATTGAAAAACGATCTACTACCACATAGATAGAATCATTGCCTCGTTGTGTCCTCGGCAATCCCAACGCAAAATCCATACTAACATCTACCCATGGCTTCGTTGGCACATGCAACGCTAAGTACAATCCAGCATCAGTGGAAGTTCCCTTCGACACTTGGCAAACGTGACATCTCTACACAAACTTCTTGACCTCTTTCATCATAGATGGCCAAAATTAAGAGTCAGAAATTAGCTTCAAAGTTCGATCATGGCCCACGTGTCCTTCGTCATGCTACTCTTTGACGATCTTCATCCTCAAACTGCAATTAGGAATACATAATTGAGTTCCCTTGAATAGAAAACAATTAATCAACGCATAACCTTCCTTATTTCCTTCTTTGACTTTATTTATGACATGCGAGAAATATGAATATGTCATTAGAAATTCGGGAAGTACATCAAATCCAACTACTTCGACTCTCATAGTCGTTAGCAAATGATCCCTTTGACTCAAAGCATCAACTACGCGATTAGTCACTCCAGACTTGTGCTTTACAACAAATGTAAACTGTTGCAAATAAGCAATCCACGATGCGTGTCTAGCAGCAATCTTATCTTGACATTGCAAATGCTTCAATGCTTCATGGTCAGTATATAAAACAAACTCCTTGTGAAACAAGTAATGTCTCCAATGCTTTACGGCTTGTACAATAGCATAAAACTCTACGTCATATGTATTGTATCTCATTTTTGCTCCCGATAGCTTCTCACTAAAATAGGCAATAAGATGACCCTTCTAACTCGAAACCCCTTCGATTCCAATCTTTGATGCATCTGTATGCAATTCAAATAGCAACTGAAAATACGACAACACGAGGACTAGTACTGTCGTCAAAAGTTCCTTGATCTTCTCAAAAGAAAATTGAGCTTCTTTCGTCCACATGAACTGTTTCCCCTTCATACAATCAGTAACAGGAGACATCACACTGCTAAAGTGTGGAATAAACCTTCGATAGAATGATGCCAAACCATGAAAGCTTCTGACTTCTATTATAGTCTTAGGCCGAGGCCAATCTCTGATTGCAGTCACTTTATTCTGATCCACCTGTATTCCTTCCTTTGACACAATGTACCCCAAGAACAGAACACTTTGTGTCATGAACATGCATTTCTTGGTAGTTAAAGCATTTGACATTTGAATTCACTTTCGTCTTAGCAGATTCATTGGCAACCGATTTAGACACTGGTTTGGAAATATTAGCACTGTTACTAACACTCTTGTTTTGAATATTGGAATTCGTGAACACTCCTCCTCCTCTCCCTTGCTTCTCCCAAGCTAGAGATTTCTGGTGAGCTTCTGCAACAGACATTGGATGGAACATATTCACCATGTCTTGAATCTGTGTTCTCAATCACCCAACATATCTAGCAATCAACTGTTCCTCTGTTTCCATAATATCATTCCTTGCAATCAATTGATAGAATTCATCAGTATAATCACTCACGGACTTCGTCCCTTTTCTTAGGTTCTGCAAATGTTGATACATAAGAGGCCGATAATTGTGAGGTAAGAATGTAGCTCTCATCATCTTTCTCATCTTTTCCCATGTGACAACTTTCGGCTTTTCCATTCTCTTACGAGTTAGCTTAGTTTTTTGCCACAGGCAACAGCTCTTCCTCTCAAACGAGTGGCAACTAGTTGAACTCTTCGATTTTCAGGTACATTCTTGAACTCTAGAATTTCCTCTACATTCGACAACCAATATAGGAACTCTTATGTAGACATTCCCCCTTTGAATTATGGAATTTCTGTCTTCATTCTTGATTCCCAATTATGATTGTTTTCCGGTTGACGATATGGACCTCGAACGTGACCTTGATACTGAGAATGACTACTACTTCCTTCTTCTTCAAAGTCTGAATGATGACGATGTCGATCATGACCATCTTCATGTCTTCGGTCATTCATATCTCTTCTATCTCGATCCGATGGTGGTGATCTTCTCCTCCTTTCCGAATTCATGGAGAACTTCGATGTCTACCATGATTTGAATCAGGCGATCCTCTTCTTCTAACTTGATTCATATCTAGCATAAGCCTCTCTAATCTTCCAATTCCTTCATCAAATTTATCATTAATTCTCCTCTCCATTTGTTCGGCTTCTTCTCTCAGATACATCTCTTCCAAATTTTGATGACGATTAGCACATCTTGGCAGCATGCTCAACTCTTTATCAAAAATGCTAAAACTTCAAATCCGAACAAACGCTCGCGTCCCAAAAGCAATGTAACGGTCCAAAAGCTCAGATTGACGATCTAAACGGGGTGACGGTCTAACTAGTGGTGGAGGAATGAATGGTAGTGATGATCTTGAATGGCTTGGACAGTCTAGATGGCTCCGACGATCTAGAATAATGGTAGTTTGAAAATGGCGGTCTGAGGGTGACGACGACGATCTGGTGATCTAGTGGTGGTAGAGGTCTGGGTGTGGCGATCCAAGGATGTCGGTCCTAATGAGGATGATGGTCTGGATGGTGGTGACGGTCGAAATGCGGGTGGCAATCTAACTAGTGGTGGTAGAATGAATGGTGATCTGACGATCTGGTGGAGGCGGTCTTGTGAGAAGATGAGGATGATAATGGCGGTCCAAATGAAGGTGACTATGGTCGGAAATTGAATGGTGATGATGGTGATACAAACCCGAATGGTTTCCGCCGATCCAACCAAATGATGACGATCTAGCGTCGACAATCCAACCAAAATGGCGATCAAGGCTCCGACAATCCAACCAAAAGATTGAAATATCGCTATGATACCAAACTGGCGCAGCTCCATGATCAAACTTCACACGAATGGTCAGATCCATGGAAAAACAATCAAGGATGGGATAGGTGCTCAACTCCATTGATCTTTCGATGCCAGAATCTTGCTATCTTCAATACGCTGATCTTGCAAGATACCGTGTTGTCGATCTATGATTCTTCAAACGTTGATCACTCTCAAGCGATACCGTGAATCGACTTCAAGTTCGTTGATTCGCGCGTACTCGAATATACGAAGATAGAGAAAAGAGATCACATTCAAATTCCGATTTTAATGGTGGCACAAAGCTCACACAAAAAGTTATTCAACAATCAACAACCTCTACAACTCACACAATGGTCCTATTTATAGGCACACACAACATATACTGTAACAACCTGGAAAATCAGAACCAATTTAAAAATTTTATTTTGGCTATTTTGTTGAATTTTAAATAGTTAAAATAATTTATTTTAAATAATAATGATTAAAAATTTATTTAAATTGAAGTTAGAATGAATATATTTATTTTAATTTTAAAAGGAGTTAGAAACAGCGCGACAGTTTGAAAATTTGAATTTGAACTTTGACTGACTGTATAGGATTCAAACTAAATCGGATTATGGTGAAACCAAAAATATTTAAATCTGTCTAAAAATATATTTCCAACGAATTCGAAAAATTGAAATTTCATAGCGGGAATCAAAAGTTATGGCCAGTTGAATATTCATAATAGTCGCTATGGAATTTAATATAAAATATAGCCCGTATAAATAGCCATTTTGCAAATGACCTTCGTTTTCGACGAAACCACCCTGGTTGGATCCAAAATGTTAAATTATTGCAGAATTTCAATCTTTATGATTTTTGGAATTAATATGTGAGCGTGGTAAATGAAAATGTGTTTTGTCAATTTCAGTTAATTTTGATTGACCAGAAAATGACTATTTCTCAAACGGTCTCCAAATTCGGCAAAATTAATTTTGTTAGGGCTGTATCGTCAAAACATAGCTAGATTTATTTTTCAGGAATTTTTGGAGTTAATATGTAGCCCCGGTAAATTAAAATGTACGATCGAATTTAATAATTAAATGTTTTATATTTAAATTTAAAGAAAAACCCATCGAAACAATTGAATTGGCTTACGGGACATATTCCATTGTGTCCGGGATGGGGTATTTAGCTAGCTTCGACACTCGCTGGGTTTGATTTGGAGTTAGGAGCGATATAGAAATTATATTGGAATTAAATGGAATTATTAAAATAAAAATACGTATATATACGCGTATACTGTATTTTCTTCATCGTTTTGATTCCGTAACCCCTACAATCGAGCGACGACTAGGGCTAAGAACTTCCCAGCCTAATTCCGGCCAAACTACGCATCAAAATCAAATGCTCCTGTTGGGAATTTTGTAGATCTCCTTCCACGCTACACATCCGTACCAACTTCAACCCCTACCGTTCGGTATTGAGCGAGATCCGACGTCAGGAAGTTTGCAACTTCCAACCGCCGCCGAGATCGACTCAGGCCATCGCAGTGGGCCCCACCTACCTTGAGATGCGTGCCTCTCCGTCCTCTTTCACGTGGCGCCGGCCGATCGACGCGAAGCTTCACGGATTTCGCTAAATCTTCAAACCTAGTTTTGAACCATTTCAGAAAGGTATACGGCTTATATAATTTAAACTGTTTATAGCACTTTTAAGCGTTGCAAATTCATATTTATTTATAAAAATCGTATCTTGTTCATACGATAACGAAATTCGATGAAACAGGAGACATCGGGACTGTGGCATTGCACACGACATTTCAGAACTGACTTGAGAATTTTGGGAGCCTTCTACAATTTTAGAAGAAATTAAACAACAAAGTGAGATTTTTGAATCTGAATTAATTAAATAAAATTATATTAGGATGCAGACGGAGTTTAGAAACTCACGACACCCGTCCTCCACAGACCATGGACGACTTGATTGTATTGTGATGTGGAATTGGTTGATTTTTGTGTTTGATTGTGGTTGAAATGAAATTGATTGATATTGTGGCATTAGACTGCCTAGAAAAATGTATTAGGAAATTAAACCCCTTGTAAACGCCGCGAGGCCTAAGGTAGTGCGAGGAGCCGTACATCAGGACAGTGCCAGTTTTAATTACCCAGCCGTTATGCTGCCGAAATTTTCTGAAATATTCTTGTGTTATAAAATATTCATGCTATTATATATTAATTGTTTGAATAATATGAAAATTAGATTTATAACATATATATATATATATATATATATATACATATGAATATGAAAATGATCATTATATGTCAACATAAAATCTATATTTTTGTTGTAAATCAAAAATGGTCATTTGTTTTATAAAAATGAATTTACATTTGATTTACATTTTTAATGTAAATGAGACATTAAAAATAAACATTTAGATATGAAAATGAATTTACATTTGATTTAACATTTTTAATGTAAATGAGACATTAAAAATAAACATTGTGATATAAAATAAGTTACATTTAAAATTTACATTTTTATTGTAAATAAAACATTAAAAATGTCTGTTGTTATATAAAATATGTTTTCTTTGAAATATACATTTTTATTATAAATGAAACTTTGAAAATTATCATTAGTTAAACAAATATGTAATTATATTGAAATTTACATTTTTAATGTAATGCAACATTAAAAATAGTCAATTGTTAAATAGAAATGTAATTATATTGAAATTTACATTTTTAATGTAATGCAACATTAAAAATAGTCAATTGTCAAATAGAAATGTAATCATATTACTACTGATTCCCTGGACTGATTTGCTCCCAGGAAAGGGTTATAATGGTAGTTGTCCGGACGTACTTGTGGATTGTCCGGATATACGAGAGCCTCTCTTCCGTATTGGACATATGGGACGAGGAATAAGGTGTCTCCGGTTTCGTTCAAACCCAGAACGGACTTGTAAATGGATGTATGTCTGACATTGGATTTTATTCTATGCTGATTGATTTCTATTTAATATATATTTGTTTGGTGGTAGAGAATTTATTCTCTTGCTTAACAACTTTCTCTGAGACGCACGAGCTCATAGGTTATATATTGATAGTTATCGATCGCATGGCATGAATTGTCAGTGTGGCATGCCAAGATGCAAATGATCAAGGCTTATTGTTGAAAAGCAGAGCCTTGTGGTTGATGATCAAAGCACAGCTTTATTGTAGCATAGCTTTGTGTATAGCGTTACTTCGCGAGCCTCACACCCCAGTATGAAAAAGAAACGGGTAAAGGATCCAGGGAGAACATGCGTGTCTTTCTAGCTAGAAGTGGTGTTCGGGTTTTACAAGCCCAGATATTTTTACTTATGTGGATGATGGAAAGCGAGGCACCTTAGATATTGAGTCCCTAGCGGCTCTATTTACGCCCCATAGTGCGGGGAGACGTATTGTTCAGGAATTATATATAATCCACTAACTTTAGTTATGGGCTGGCCCTGTGGCTCCTAAAGGCCCACCTGAGTCTGAGTCCTGAGGCACGGGCTTGAGTGTCTCGAATTCGGTGAGGACGATCCCTTGCCTTGGTTCATGATGGAAATCCAACTTCCAATACTACCCATGTGTTTTTTATTGTAAAACTAGTATGGCGACATAGTATATGGTAGTTATGCCGTCTATGATTGATATATTATGATTGAAATGCTTTTGAAAACATATATACACTAATAATAATATCAAATCCATTTTATCATATCAAGCATTTTTGACCATTATAAGGTAAAACTCTATCCTCCAGTTTGCGTTGCATTGTGTGATGGGACTTGAGTCTTATAATGGTTTTATTTTTCTAAAAAGCATTGCATTGTTTAAAGATTTACTTTATTTATGCACTGGCAGTCCAATGGATTAAACCCGTTCTGCGCTAGCGGCGTGGTCCTGTGATTGGCCCTATTATTAAATAGGTTATATAAGATTTCTCATACCAGTCCCATGACTAACTCGTAGCTTGTTTCACTTTGCAAACTCGGGTGCCCTCTTTTCCACACGGGGCAGCCTTGCATACAGGTTTTAGCAGATTCATACTGGATAGCTATGGAGCTGAAGATGGATCCTATCATTTCTATTACGCTGTTCAGACTTCATTTAGTATATTATGTTTGATTCCGCTGCAGACATTTTATATTAAGTTGAAAACTGTATTTGTACTAAGTATGATCCATTATGCTGTGTAACTCTGATGATATATTATTCCCAGTGTAATTTGATGTACATTATCTGCTGTAATTCTATATTTCTGTTCTGCTATTATTGTTTATGTGTTATATTCGAATGATTATCCTTGCTTTCGTACTATGGGAGTTTGGGGTCGTCACAGTTGGTATCAGAGCTCATGTTAAACTTAGCTCGGAATATAACATATAAATAAACCGGACAGAAGTAGAATCAACAGTATTCTAAACCGAATAACTCATCATAGATAGGACTAGTAATGTCCTAGAATGAGTATGGTTGAATAAAACACCCCCCATAGATTCATTTACATTTAAATATATGTCTCTATGTTTTATAATATCTATTCTGTTGGCCTGACTATTTGTCTGCTATTTGCAGACATAGTAGAAAATGAGTGGTAGAAACAGAAGAAGTAATTCTATGGTTCGACAATCTAATGAGCCAATCGTGCCCCCACAACCAGAAGCAGATCTAGAAGGTCTACTAATGAAGTATTGAAATCTTGGTGGAGTACAATTTTCGGGCAAAGAATCCGTGATTGAAACACAGACATGGATGCGTTCTGCTGAGAGAATTTTTGGAGGCTTAAAGCTGAGGGATGATAAGAAAAGATTACTGGCATCTTGGGCACTCAAAAACAAAGCTATAATCTGGTGGGAAACTGTTACTGAGGAAAATCCAGAAGGTTATATTACCTGGGATAGATTTAAAGAAATGTTCAAAGAAAGGTTCATTCCTCCAGAAGCAACTGAGAGACTATATAATGAGTTTTATAATCTGAAACAAGGAGATATGACCATCCAAGAATATCAGAATAAATTCAACAAACTTTCTCGCTTTGACCAGAACTAATTCAAGATCCTATAAGGAAGAATCTGAGGTTTATCAAAGGACTACAAAAGAAATACGAAGGCAGAGTACTTGCTCATGTGAATTTCCCATTCTCTGAAATGATACAAATGGCTTACCGCTATGAGTATAATGATAAGAAACATGGTTGGGAAGATGAAGAAGAAACCAGTTCTAGTAGAAAAAGAAAGGTTGAAACTGATAGCCCTGAGGCAAGTGCAAAGCCTGAGGTCAGTAAGAAGCCGAAAGTCAATAAGAAAAGGCCAATATCTAAGAAAGAACTGTTAACGACTGCCACATGCTCTAATTGCAATAAGAAAGAACATTTTGCGATAAATTACAGATATCTAAAGAAACAAAGAAAGGATGGACCTAAATCCGATAAGAGGTCTCAAGAGGACAGAAATTGCCATAAGTGTCACCAGTCGGGTCATATTGTGAAGAATTGCCAACTATCAAAGGAGTCTGTAGTAGCTCATGTAAATGAAGTAGCAGAAACTCCAACACCCTCGGCTAGTTAGCAAAGGCCAGATGTTTTGGAAGGTACTCTCACTATTAACAATATTCCAATTAAAGTATTGTTTGATACGGGCGCGTCACAAAGCTTTATTTCAAGCAATACGGTTAAGAAGTTGAAATTAAAGATAAGGAACCTTAAGGAATCAGTTAGAGTTCATAATCTGATAGGAGGATCTCTTATTCTCGGTGTGTATCGTAAAGTGCCCATCTCTTTTTTCCATTACCGGTTTCCTTACACCTTGATTGTTATGGACTTTTCTGAATTTGACATCATTTATGGGCTGGATTGGCTAACTAAATATGAAGCCAAAGTTAAATGTGTAGAAAGAGTTGTCAAAATTAAAACAAAGCTCGCCAATGTTGTTAAACTTTGTGTAGGATCAGATTCAGACAGAAAAGAATTTTGGTCTGCTCTCGAGGTTTCCCCCACTGCTATTGAAGATATTCCTGTTGTTAAGAATTATGCGGATGTATTTGAAGAAGTTGATAGCTTACCGCCACGAAGAGAAATAGACTTCAGGATTGATTTAATTCCAAATGCATGGCCAGTCGTGCTTCCTATTCGGAGAATGACATGGAAAGAGAAAGAAGAACTAGGAAATCAAACTAAACAGCTTTTATGGAAAGGTCTGATCAGGCCTAGCTTTTCAAATTGGGGTGCAGCAGTAGTGTTTGTTCCAAAGTCAGACGGTACTCTCAGATTATGTGTTGATTACCGAGACCTCAACAAGCAGACGCTCAAGAATAAAATCCATTGCCCCGTATAAATGATTTATTGGATCGTTTGAATGGAGCTAAAGAATTTTCTAAAATGGACCTAACTACAAGTTTCCATCAATTGCGGATTGTTGAAGAATGTTTTCCTTTGACAACTTTCAGAGGTCCAGACATATTTTATGAATGGTTAGTAATGTCGTTCGGCTTATGCAATGCTCCTGCTTACTTTGTCGATTTAATGAATCGAGTATTTCGCGGTGTCCTAAATAAATTTGTGCTCGTATTCATTGATGATATTTTAATCTTCTCTAAGTTAACTGCCGAACATGAGAAGCATTTGGAACGAGTTTTGGAGATTCTGAGAAAGAATGTATTAAAAGCCAAATTTTCTAAATGTGTATTCTGGCAAGAAGAAGTGAAGTTCCTCGGTCATGTAGTATCGAAGGAAGGAATTTCAGTGGATCCCAGTAAAATCACAGCTATTCAAGATTGGAAGCAGCCTAGCACTCCTACAGAAGTCAAAAGTTTCCTAGGATTGGCTGGCTATTATCGGAAATTCATTAAGGATTTTTCGAAACTATCTTGTCTATTATTGAAGCTTACAAAGAAGCATACAAGTTCAATTGGACACCGGAATGTGAGGAAGCTTTCCAAGAGCTGAAATTGAGGTTGACCACTGCTCCGTGTTGACCATTATTGATGGCATTCAAGATTTGAAAGTCTGGACTGATGCTTCTATTGAAGGTATTGGTGTGGTACTAATGAAAAGAGACAAAATAGTTGCTTATGCTAGTCATCAATTGAAGCCACATGAGAAGAGATATCCCATGATCTTGAGTTGTTGGCCATCGTGTTTGCTTTAAAAATATAGAGGCACTATCTTTTGGGTGAGAAGTTTGAATTATATACATATCATAAATCCTTGAAGTATCTGTTCATCCATAGGGACTTGAATCTGAGGCAACAACGTTGGTTAGAATTTCTTGCAGCCTATGATCTGGACATCTTGTATACTCCAGGAAAAGTCAATGTTGTAGCCGATGCGCTCAGCAGAAAGAATGCGGTCGTCACCAATCTTATCATCGCCAATCTCATCATTACAACTACACTGATTGATAAAATATCTGATCTTAAAAAGGATGATGAATTTATTCAGAGAATTAGTAAAGAGTCCGGGAAGGCGAACCCTCGAGTTTCCAAATAGATAACAAAGGAGTTCTGAGGTTAAAAGGCTGGATTTGTGTCCCAAATATCCCTGAGCTCAGAAAACAAGTAATGGATGAATGTAACAAATCCAAGCTTTGTATTCATCCAAGGGTAAGTAAGATGTATCATGATCTCAAGCGCACATTCTGGTGGAAATCTATGAAAATAGACATTTCCATTTATGTCAGCAGGTGTTCTACTTGCCAGCAAGTCAAAAGTGATCAGCAGAAACTTGCCGAATTGTTACAACCACAAGAAGTTCCAAGCTGGAAGTGGGATCAAATCTCTATGGATTTTATCGATGGCTTGCACCGAACCAGGAAAGGCAATGACAGTATTTGGGTGATCGTTGATCGTTTCACGAAGTCTGCCCATTTTATTCCTGTCAGGTCTACTAGAACAACTCAAAGTTTGACGAAAATTTATTTCAAAGAAATTGTCTAACTGCATGGAGTTCCCAGTAGCATTGTTAGACCGTGACCCCATATTCGCTAGTAAATTCTGGGAAGCATTCCAAGAAGAGCCGGGGACAACGTTAAATCTGAGCACCGCATATCATCCTCAAACAAATGGCCAGACTGAGAGGGTGAACCGTATACTAGAAGACTTGTTGTGGGCATGCATTCTTGACTTTGGCGGATTATGGGAATATCACTTGCACTTGGTCGAGTTCTCTTATAATAACAGTTACCAAGCAAGCTTGCAAATGTCTCCATTCGAAGCATTGTATGGCAGGCCTTGTAAATCTCCCGCATGTTGGGTTGAACCAGGCAATCGACTAGTATTGGGTCCCGACATGATTCGCGAAGCATCGGGCACTGGGTCCAATGTGAGTTGGATCACTTAGCCATGCTTCATAATTGGAAAAATGGGTGCCATGGAAGTACATACCACTCAGCCAAAGAAAGATAACGGAGAGTTGACCGAAATGAGCACTAAATACTTTTTTAGAGATCTCCTCCAAATCACTGGTATGACTATCGAAATTGTGAGCATCAGCATGTAGGTTCCAGATCCAAGTGGCAGTATCGGGGCCTTTAGCTATTGTTCTTGAGAAATGACCACGTCTGGCCCATTCCTCGAAAGACGTTTTTACAGGATCCCCAAAGTTGATTTTATTAAGAAGAGATTACTAGCTGCTCGGAGCCGACAGAAAAGTTATGCAGATTCGAGAAGAAGGGATTTGGAATTTTCTGTTGGCGATTATGTGTACTTGAGAGTTTCTCCATTAAGAGGGGTAGTTCGTTTTGGGAAAACTTGGAAGTTGGCCCCTAGATTCATTGGTCCATTCCTTATTCTAGAAAGAATTGGAACTCTCGCTTACAGGGTTCAGTTACCTGACTGGTTGCCAGGGGTACATGATGTATTGCATGTGTCTCAACTCCGGAAGCATGTACATGATCCAGACTTGATTGTGGAGGAAGTTGCACAGCAAGACATGGAAATTACCCTGAACTTAGCAGTAAGAAGGTAGTCGGTAATGATCATTGGCAAAGAACCCGAGTTCTGAGGAACAAAAGAATTCATCTAGTCAAAGTGCAGTGGAGCAGAGATCCTAGAGACTGTACATGGGAGACCAAGGATAGCATCAAACAGGCTTATCCCCAGTGCAGAGTGGATATCTCTGACTAGCTCTAGTGCAAGATACATTTACGATATTTTACATTTTCCGTTTTGTTTACTACTTTACTATTGTTTCCTTTTCGGGGACGAAAAGTTTTTAAGTGGGGGAGATTGTAACAACCCGAAAAATCAGAACCAATTGAAAAAAAAAATATTTTGGCTATTTTGTTGAATTTTAAATAGTTAAAATAATTTATTTTAAATAATAACGATTAAAAATTTATTTAAATCGAAGTTAGAACGAATATATTTATTTTAATTTTAAAAGGAGATATAAAAGCGCGGCAGTTTGAAAATTTGAATTTGAACTTTGACTGACTGTACATGATGCAAAATAAATCGGATTTAGGTGAAACCAAAAATATTTATATTCGTTTAAAAATATCTTTCCAACGAATCCAAAAAATTGAAATTTCATAGCGGGAATAAAAAGTTATGGCCAGTTGAATATTCAGAATAGTTGCTATGGAATTTAATATAATATATAGCCCGTACAAATAGCCATTTTGCAAACGACCTCCATTTTTGATGAAACCACCTTGGTTGGATCCGGAATGTCAAATTATTACAGGATTCCAATCTTCATGATTTTTGGAATTAATATGTGCGCGTGGCAAATGAAAATGTGTTTTATCAATTTTAGTCAATTTCGATCGACCAGAAAATGGCCATTTTTCAAACAATCTCCAAATTTGACGAAATTAATTTTTTAGGACCGTATCGTCAAAACATAGCTAGATTTATTTTTGGGAATTTTTGGAGTCAGTATGTGGGCATGGTAAATTGAATTGTACGATCGAATTAAATAATTAAATGTTTTTTATTTAAACTTAAAGAAAAACCTATCGAAATAATTGAATTGGCTTACCGGACATATTCCATTGTGTCCGGGATGGGGGTATTTAGCTAGGGGAAACACTCGCTGGGTTTGATTTGGAGTTAGGACCGATATAGAAATTATATTGGAATTAAATGGAATTAATAAAATAAAAATACATATATAAACAGTATATATACGCGTATATTGTATTTTCTTCAACGTTTTGATTCTTAACCCCTACAGTCGAACGACGACTACGGTTCAGAACTTCCCAGCCAGATTCCGGCCAAACCACACATCAAAATCAAATGCTCTTGTTGGGAATTTTGTAGATCTCCTTCCAAGCTACACATCCATATAACCTTCAACCCCTACCGTTCGGTATTGAGCGAGATCTGACATTAGGAAGTTTGCAACTTCCAACCGCCGCCGAGATCGACTCAGGCCATCGCAGTGGCCCCACCTACCTCGAGACGCGCGCCTCTCTGTCCTCTTTCACGTGGCGCCGGCCGATTGACGCGAAGCTTCACGGATTTCGCGAAATCTTCAAACCTAGTTTTGAACCATTTCAGAAATGCATATGACTTATATAATTTAAACTGTTTATAGCGCTTTTAAGCATTGCAAATTCATGTTTATTTATAAAAATCGTATCTTGTTCATACGATAACGAAATTCGATGAAACAGGAGACATCGGGACCGTGGCATCGCACGTGACATTTCAGAACTGACGGGAGAATTTTTGGAGCCTTCTACAATTTTAGAAGAAACTAAACAGAAAAGTGAGATTTCTGAATCCAAATTAATTAAATAATATTATATTAGGATGCAGATGGAGTTTAGAAACTCTCAACACCCGTCGTCCATAAACCATGGACGACTTGATTGTATTGTGATGTGGAATTGGTTGATTTTTTTGTTTGATTGTGGTTGAAATGAAATTGATTGATATTGTGGCATTAGACTGCCTAGAAAAATGTATTAGGAAATTAAACCCCTTGTAAATGCCGCGAGGCCTAAGGTAGTGCGAGGAGCCGTACATCGGGACGGTGCCAGTTTTAATTACCCTGCCATTATGCTGCCGAAATTTTCTGAAATATTCTTGTGTTATAAATTATTCATGTTATTATATATTAATTGTTTGAATAATATGAAAATTAGATTTATAATATATATATATATATATATATATATATATATATATATATGAATATGAAAATGATCATTATATGTTAACATAAAATTTATATTTTTGTTGTGAATCAAAAATGGTTATTTGTTTTATAAAAATGAATTTACATTTGATTTACATTTTTAATGTAAATGAGACATTAAAAATAAACTTTTAGATATGAAAATGAATTTACATTTGATTTAACATTTTTAATGTAAATGAGGCATTAAAAATAAACATTGTGATAAAAAAAAAATACATTTGGAATTTACATTTTTATTGTAAATGAAACATTAAAATTGTCCGTTGTTATATAAAGTATGTTTTCTTTGAAATATACATTTTTATTATAAATGAAACTTTGAAAAATGATCATTAGTTAAACAAATATGTAATTATATTGAAATTTACATTTTTAATGTAATGCAACATTAAAAATAGTCAATTGTCAAATAGAAATGTAATTATATTGAAATTTACATTTTAAATGTAATGCAACATTAAAAATAGTCAATTGTTAAATAGAAATTTAATTATATTGAAATTTACATTTTTAATGAAAATGCAACATTAAAAATAGTCATTTGTGAAATAGAAACGTATTTATATTGAAATATTCATTTTTAATGAAAATGCAACATTAAAAATAAACAGTTTGAAATAGAAATGTATTTATATTGAAATATAATTTTTTTAATGAAAATACAACATTAAAAAAATTAGCTTCTTGAAAATAAAAATGTATTGATGTTGAAATTTACATTTTTAATGTAAATGAAACATTAAAATGTCCAGTGTTATATAAAATATCTTCTCTCTAGAAATTTACATTTTATTGTAAATGGAAACATTAAAAATGACCACTGCGAAATTTACAATTTTCAATGTAAATAAAGAATGAAATAGAAATTTACATTTTTCAATGTAAATAAAAGAATGAATAGAAATTTACTTTTTTCAATGTAAATAAAAGTTTACATTTTCAATGTAATAATATATTGAAATAAAAGATTTCATTTTTCAATGTAATGATATATTGAAATAAAAGTTTACATTTTTCAATTTAATAATATATTGAAATAAACGTTTACATTTTCAATGTAGTAATACATTGAAATAAAAGATTACATTTTTCAATGTAATAATATATTGAAATAAAAGATTTCATTTTTCAATGTAATGATATATTGAAATAAAAGTTTACATTTTTCAATGTAATAATATATTGAAATTGTAACAACTTGTATTTTTAATAACCTGTTATAACATAAATCGAGGCAGAAATTAATTCTAAAATCTGAATCAAGGGAAACGGGCTATGCCATTGCGTTCGTCTCGGAAAAATACGCGAAATAGAGTCCGAGTTTTCGAAAATCGGAGTCCGTATGACCCAGTTAAGGCCCATTGAAGTTTTCAGAAATTTCCATATTAAAAACAGATTTAAATTTTAAGTTAAACACAAGGGTTAGGGCACAACTGGCGTCAGGCGGGAAAACTCCCGCCAGGACCCCCATGTCGACAGGCATGTCGACAGGGTCCCCAGGGTGTCGACAGCCCTGTCGACACAGGGTGGCCGGGCAGTTTTGCCTGGCGCACCATTTTGGGTCTTGGTCTGGTCTTGTGGCTTGGTTCTAGAGAATTCCGAAATCTGACGGACCTAAACTAACCTAGGGTTAATCCTAGGGCTAAAAACACTCTAATCTTCTATAAATAAGACTCTAATCCTACCCTAAAACCCCATTATTCATTCTAGCAACCAAACTATGCCAAATTGATTTCTCAAATGGCCTCCACTTAAAAACCCTAGCCTCTACCCTCTTCATAAATCATTCCTATGAAGATTATGATGTTCATACAAGCATTTCTAAGTTGTATGAATGATCATTAGCTTGCATACAACATCAAGTTGCAAGTTTTATTTGCTAAGCTAGAGTTTTTGGGATTTTTGTTAAGGGTGTTTCTTATTGGAGCTTTGTTTTGGGTTTTTATGCTTGCATAAAGGGCTTCTCAATCTTTACTTGTAGATTTGTGTCTTCATAATATTAGTAAGCCCTCTTACCTTCATTTTAGAAACTCTAAAGTTAATATGTGATGAAAGTTGGGATTTATGCATGTTTAATAAGTTATGCATGCTTATGCGAGTTCAATATGCCATGTTACACATGTTTAACAAGTTATGCATGTTTATGCAAGTTCACTATGCTATGATTTGCAAGTTTAACATGTTATGCATGTTTATGCAAGTTCACTATGCTATGATTTGCAAGTTTAACAAGTTATGCATGTTTATGCAAGTTCACTATGCTATGATTTGCAAGTTTAACAAGTTATGCATGTTTATGCAAGTTCACTATGCCATGATTTGCAAGTTTAACAAGTTATGCATGTTTATGCAAGTTCACTATGCCATGATTTGCAAGTTTAACAAGTTATGCATGTTTATGCAAGTTCACTATGCTAAGTTATGCAAGTCCAACATGTTATGCATGTTTATTATGATATGTAAGATTCATCATGTATGTTGTGCCAAGTTCCCTCTTTCTATCCTTTATGCGTTATGACGAATATGTAAGCGATAGAATGACGTTGGGGGGTTTGGGGAAAAACTTAAAATACATGAAAATATAAGAGTGGGAATTTACCTATTAAGTTAGGTCTACCCCTTGGGAATTTACCTATTAAGTTAGGTCTACCCAAGTATTTGTTAAACTTGTAATGATGTTTTGAAAATAAAGTGGGCATGACACTTAGAAAACATAAGTGTGGCCAACTCGAGGTTGGGTTGAGTTTGTAGCGTAATTCTACCCGGAACCTACCGGCTTAACTAGTGGCTACAAACAATAGGATCCAATGTGAGAAGTTGGTCATGTGGTGCCAAGACCCGAGGTTAGACCAAGTTGTGGTGTAAATCTACCCGGAACCCACCGGCCTAACTAGTAACCACAACAAGGTCTAATGTGAGAGGTTGGGTGCATTAAATTAATTAATGCCTCATGATTAGGGTTAAGTCATGGCCCACTAATACTTAACCAATTTTGGGGATACGAGGGATTAAATGGGGTTAAGTGGTGAACTGTTGGTTACACTTAACTAATTTAATCCATGATTAGTGAGGGGTTAAACCACACTTAACCCTCTTAGAAAACCCTAGCAACGTGGTCTGTTCTAGCAGTAATCCCAGTTTGGTATCATTCACAACCATAGAGGCTAGGCTAGGGCGGGGCACGATGACTGGACTGATGTAAGCGACCAAAGCAACGACTGAGTGGTACAGCGGTGCGGGTCCAGGCGGGCTACGGACGTGCACGTAGTCCGGTGTTGGACAAACTCGAGGCACGGGTACCAGTAAGTTTAGACTGTGCATTATTGCTTAGGTGTCTGGGGTTGACACCCGAGGGCTTGATACACCCGAAGGTGGACCCAGCACAGTCTGACTACAACCATATGTGGGCCGTATGGACACCAACACTTGACGTGTTAGGTTTATAGGGAGCCGATCGACTAGACCGTTGGGCTGGACCTTGTATTAAGGTCACCTCATGTTATTGGGCCAAAGTTTGGGTTGAGGGATCAATACCTGTTATGTTAGTTTGCTAGTACACTGTGGTGCAAAGCTTAATCTTCTTTATGTGATGACACCTTTATCTATTGCCAGTATGTTCTTCTCAGTTTCCATCATGATGCTAACTTTATTAGTTTATAGACTGATCGTAGTAGGGCTTACCAGTCTTTTTGACTGACCTGTTTTCTTTCGCCTCTTTTCTTCCGTTTCCCCCCCCCAGGTTCTTAGGGAGGGAATACAGGAGCTTAGCTTGGATCCTACCTGCTTTCTTGGATAGCTCATGTATGCTGTGGACTTGAGCTCGCTATGGTTTTTCTGCTTTGGGGATAGCTACTTATGTTTTTCTTTTCAGTTTTCAGATGATGATGTTTATGTACTAGACTTATTTTATTTGGAAAATTGACATGATGTTGTACTAAGACTTGATTTGAAATGGTTTGAAAATCTTCCGCTGTTATTTACTCTGCTTTACGTATATATTTATGTTCTTGTTCTGCCTTGATATATCATTATGCATGCTTACCCAGTCCTAACGCCCCCCAGAAGCTAGTGCCCCCGAAAGAGCGACCCTAGCGGAGGTGGGGTGTTACAAATTTGGTATCAGAGCGAGGTTTACAAGAAAGAACAAAAAGTTTTTAAAAGACTTTTGAAAAACTATTTTCAAAACAAGTATAAAGTATTTTCCAAAGAAAAGTCTAGTATTTTAAAAGGCTATTCCCCAAAAAGCCATTAGCGTTATCCTTCGTTCCCTTGACCTAATCTTATCCTATCTTTCGTTTCAGTATGGCTGAGAATCTTGCCATCCCGGATGGAGTAAACGTACCACTCTGGTATAGGAGACTTCTTGAAGCTAGGGCGGCAGTTGGCCCCGCAAACCCTACTCCCACTCCTCCTCCTGTAGTTGAGAATCCTCCCCCTAATGTCCCTCCTCCAGTGGTTCCTGTTCCTCCTCCTCCAGTTGCTGAGGCTCCTCTTCCTCCTCCTCCCCCTCAGCATCCTCAGGTTGAGTTCACGAAGGTTTGTAAAGACTTCAAGGCGATGGGAGGCAAGAATTTCCTAGGCACGGAATCTTTTGTTGAAGCTAGGAATTGGCTGAAAGACACTGAGGACTTGTTTGCTATATTTAGGATTGATGACGAGAGGAAGATCTTATTGACAGTGTGGCTTTTGAAGGACGAAGCAGCCTATTGGTGGGAGATCACCAATGGGACGAGGCCCGTCGAGACTTGGGCCGATTTGAGGGCTAGATTTGTGGCCCAGTTTCTATCTTCTGCTGAGGCGAATTTACAGATGGAGAAGTTCATTGCATTAAAGCAAGGTGATATGTCTGTCAAGGAGTATGTGAACAAGTTTAACCAGCTGGCCCGTTTTGGTTTGGATATGGTGAACACTCCTGAGAAGAAGGCTCTTCGATTTGCTAGAGGGTTGAATGAGCCGCTGCAGGGTTTGGCGATGTCACATATTCCGCATGGGGCTACTTTTGAGAGTTTGGTCGATATGGCTCTACTTCAGGGAGATGGAAAGAAAGAGGTCAAGTCGAGTGATACTCAAGCAAAGAAGACTGATTCTCAGGGTAAAGGCAATCAAGGTGGGCAAAGCAGTCAGGGGAATCAGAGCAAGAACAAGAAGGGGAACAACAACAAAGGCAAGGGAAAGTGCAATTACTGTGGTGCGCCTGGACACTTTGCTAAGGATTGTAGGAAGAAGAAAAGGAAGCTTAGTGGTGGATGTTTTTCCTGTGGTGAGACTGGACACTTCAGCAAGGAATGCCCGAAAAAGACTCAGCGTGCTGGACCTTCAGGAGGGCAAGTTCATGCTCTCAATACCGCTCCAGTTCCCGATCGAGGTAGTGTTTCTGTTGAGAACCTTGTTTATGTTTCTGATCTTCCAGTTCGTACCTTGTTTGATTCTGGTGCATCACATAGCTTTATTTCATCTGATCTTGTTGATAGTTTGCACCTTAGTACTAGCTTAGTGGATGATCCCGTTTGTGTTTCGAATCCCATTGGGGGTTCTGCTCATCTATCTATGATATGTGAGGATCTGAGGATCTCTATACTCAGTGTAGAGTACTTGTGTAGTGCGTATGTTCTTGGTTTCAGGGGATACGGATTGATTTTGGGCATGGATTGGCTGTCTAGACATGGAGCCGTCCTTGATTGTGAGCATAGGGTTGTGAGGCTTGTGACTCGCCTTGGCAACACCTTAGAGATTTCATGCAATCCGAAGGATCCCGTCATGTTGTGCTATCTTGAATCTCTCGACTCGTCAGAGGAAACCCTTCAGTCTGTAAGGGTAGTCCGAGATTATCCAGATGTTTTTGAAGAAGTTAAGGGGTTGCCCCCTAAACGAGAGATTGATTTTCGCATTTATCTGGTGGATAATGCTAAGCCTGTTTCTTTGCCCGTTCGGCACATGGCTCCGCGTGAGAGACGGGAGCTCAGCAAGCAAGTAAAGGAGTTGCTTGAGAAGAACTTCATCAGACGAAGTATATCCGAATGGGGAGCGCCTGTGGTGTTTGCTACAAAGGCAGATGGTTCTCTTCGACTTTGTGTGGACTATAGAGAGTTGAATAAGCTGACTAAGAAGAACAGACACCCATTACCGAGGATTGATGATCTTTTTGACCAGCTTGTTGGTGCTTCTGTTTTCTCTCAGATTGATCTTGCTACTGGATTTCATCAGCTCAGAGTGGCTGAAGATAGTATAGACAAGACTGCATTCAGAACTCCAGATGGATTCTTTGAATGGCTTGTTATGCCGTTCGGTTTGACGAATGCACCCGCGTATTTCGTGGACTTGATGAGTAGGGTGTTTCGAAAGTTCTTGAACAAGTTTGTCGTGGTCTTTGTGGATGATATTCTGATCTTCTCTAAGGATGAAGAAGAGCACGCGAGGCATCTTGTAGAGGTGATGGATACGCTTAGAGCGCATCAGTTAAAGGCCAAGTTCTCCAAGTGTCACTTTTGGAGAAGGGAAGTTCGGTTCCTTGGGCATATAGTATCTAAGCAAGGCTTGGCGGTGGATCCCGCTAAAGTAGTTGCTGTGCAGGATTGGAAGACTCCAAGGAATGCAACCGAAGTGAGAAGTTTTCTAGGTCTTGCAGGGTTTTACCGGAAGTTCATCAAGGACTTCGCGAAGATATCCGCTCCTCTTACTAAGTTGACGAAGAAGAACTTAGTTTTTGCTTGGGATATGGACTGTGAGCTTGCTTTTCAGAGACTCAAGAGAGCCCTTATCTTAGCACCAGTTCTAGCTTTACCCGATGGTGGTAAGATGTTTACTGTGTACACTGATGCTTGTAGCACGGGATTGGGCGCCGTTCTGATGCAAGAAGGCAGAGTTATATGTTTTGGTGGTAGGCAACTTAAGGTGCATGAGAAAAATTATCCCACTCATGATCTAGAGCTGGCAGCGATAGTATATGCACTCAAGGCTTGGCGTCATTATCTTCTGGGAGAGAGATTTGAGCTGTATACTGATCATAAGTCTTTGAAATATCTCTTTTCGCAGAAGGATCTGAACTTGAGGCAGCAAAGGTGGATGGAATTCTTGGCGTCCTACGATTTTGATATAGCCTATACCCCTGGCAAGGGGAATGTTGTAGCGGATGCGTTGAGTAGAAAAAGGTTGACACTAAGTCCTCTATTTGTTGAGATGAAGAATTTAGAGTTCTTGGCAACCTTTGATTTCTCTTTGGCGATGGAGTCGATGACCGGTTCTTTAGCATCCCTGGAACTCAGGCCTACCCTTCTTGATCAAGTTGGGGCTTCACAAAGAGAAGACCCTCACATAGTTGAGATTATGGATAAGCTGACTCGAGGAGAGACGTCTAGTCACCTCGCTCGATATTCTGTTGATGACAAGGGTTGGCTGAGGAGAGATGGAAGGTTATGTGTTCCCATGGTAGAAAATTCAGTAAGAAATGTTCTGGAGGAAGCGCATCGCTCTAAGTTGACTATACATCCAGGCGGGGATAAGATGTACAAAGATATGAAGCGTATTTTCTTTTGGCCTGGGATGAAGAAGGATGTGGCGGAGTTTGTCTCTAGATGTATCATTTGCCAGCAAGTTAAAGCTGAGTCAAAGAAGCCTGGTGGGCTATTGCATCCTCTAGACGTTCCACTTTGGAAGTGGGAGAGTATCTCCATGGACTTTATTGATGGGCTTCCAAGGTCAAGGAAAGGGAATACGAGCATTTGGGTTATTGTAGATAGATTTACGAAGAGTGCTCATTTCATTCCGGTGAAAAGCAAGAGGACCGCATCTT
Source organism: Allium sativum (assembly GCA_030737875.1). NCBI lineage: Eukaryota > Viridiplantae > Streptophyta > Magnoliopsida > Asparagales > Amaryllidaceae > Allium > Allium sativum. The sequence goes on along the minus strand of CM060918.1, from coordinate 336,168,645 downwards.
GGCTAGCATCCATATATCTTCGTGAGATTGTGAGACTTCACGGAGTCCCTTCTAGTATTGTCAGTGACCGTGACCCAATCTTTACTAGTCAGTTCTGGAACAGTTTGCAGGAAGCTATGGGCACGAGGTTGAACCTGAGTACGGCTTATCACCCACAAACGGACGGTCAGACCGAGAGGGTGAATAGAGTACTCGAGGATCTATTGAGGCTTTGTATTTTGGACTTTGGTGGTACTTGGGAAGACCATCTTCCTCTTGTGGAATTTGCTTATAATAACAGTTATCAGGCGAGCATTGGGATGGCACCATTTGAGGCTTTATATGGGAGACCGTGCAAGTCCCCTACATGTTGGTGGGTGACTACAGATAAGCTTATACTTGGACCTGACATGATTAGAGATACATCCGAGAAGGTCGAGTTGATTAGAAGACGGATGAAGGCGGCCCAAGACAGACAAAAATATTATGCTGATAGGCGAAGGACTGATTTGGAGTTTGATGTTGGGGATATGGTTTTCGTGAAGGTTTCTCGTTTGAGGAATGTGGTTCGGTTTGGAGCAGTAGGAAAGTTAGCACCAAGGTTTGTTGGACCGTTTCCAGTTGTAGAGAGGATCGGGCAGATGGCCTATAGAGTGGAATTGCCCGAGAAGCTAGCTGGAGTACATAATGTTTTTCATGTTTCGCATCTCCGGAAGTGTTTGCATAAGTCAACAGAGGTGGTTGAGCCAAGTGTTCTAGAAGATGTGGAAGTAGAGAAAGAAGCTACCTTGAGGAGAGCTCCAATTCGTATCTTGGGGACAGAAATCAAGAAGCTAAGGAATCGTGAGGTCAAGTTGGTGAAGGTTCAATGGGGTGAAGCCGAGGAAGACGCAACTTGGGAAACTGAAGAGAAGATGCGTAGGCTTTATCCATTCCTTTTTGAGGGTACACTCTCAATCTCTTTATCTTTCCATGTCTATCTAGTTTATCTAGTTCATCGTGTCTATCTTATCATGAGAACCTTAGGTAGAATCCTTTGGATGAAACATGTGTTTGAGACATGTTATGTTTGATGGTTGCAAGTGGTTGCAAGTGTTTGCAAGTGGTTACTCGTGGATGCATGATACACATTAGGCACTAGATCGGCTCGCACACTCCTCATATTGCATATGCATGATTGTTTATGCTTATTCATGGATGAAAATGGTGTGTTATCACATGGATGTTGCATATGGGTGTATGTTATGTGCACACATATAGATGATATACATTATGTTAGGAATTGCATACATATGGATACATTCCACTGACATATTTTGCATTGATCTTTGCATTAGATAAGTACATATACACACACTTTTGCATATGTTCATACAGCATTTAGAATCTTTTAAGGACAATGGTTGCTCGTGGATGATGTTTTGAGTAGATGGATGTTGGATGGTAGGATATGTTCTTCCTAACTTGAAGATTTCGGGGACGAAATCCTTTAAGGAGGGGAGAATGTAACAACCTGTATTTTTAATAACCTGTTATAACATAAATCGAGGCAGAAATTAATTCTAAAATCTGAATCAAGGGAAACGGGCTATGCCATTGCGTTCGTCTCGGAAAAATACGCGAAATAGAGTCCGAGTTTTCGAAAATCGGAGTCCGTATGACCCAGTTAAGGCCCATTGAAGTTTTCAGAAATTTCCATATTAAAAACAGATTTAAATTTTAAGTTAAAAACAAGGGTTAGGGCACAACTGGCGTCAGGCGGGAAAACTCCCGCCAGGACCCCTATGTCGACAGGCATGTCGACAGGGTCCCCAGGGTGTCGACAGCCCTGTCGACACAGGGTGGCCGGGCAGTTTTGCCTGGCGCACCATTTTGGGTCTTGGTCTGGTCTTGTGGCTTGGTTCTAGAGAATTCCGAAATCTGACGGACCTAAACTAACCTAGGGTTAATCCTAGGGCTAAAAACACTCTAATCTTCTATAAATAAGACCCTAATCCTACCCTAAAACCCCATTATTCATTCTAGCAACCAAACTATGCCAAATTGATTTCTCAAATGGCCTCCACTTAAAAACCCTAGCCTCTACCCTCTTCATAAATCATTCCTATGAAGATTATGATGTTCATACAAGCATTTCTAAGTTGTATGAATGATCATTAGCTTGCATACAACATCAAGTTGCAAGTTTTATTTGCTAAGCTAGAGTTTTTGGGATTTTTGTTAAGGGTGTTTCTTATTGGAGCTTTGTTTTGGGTTTTTATGCTTGCATAAAGGGCTTCTCAATCTTTACTTGTAGATTTGTGTCTTCATAATATTAGTAAGCCCTCTTACCTTCATTTTAGAAACTCTAAAGTTAATATGTGATGAAAGTTGGGATTTATGCATGTTTAATAAGTTATGCATGCTTATGCGAGTTCAATATGCCATGTTACACATGTTTAACATGTTATGCATGTTTATGCAAGTTCACTATGCTATGATTTGCAAGTTTAACAAGTTATGCATGTTTATGCAAGTTCACTATGCTATGATTTGCAAGTTTAACAAGTTATGCATGTTTATGCAAGTTCACTATGCCATGATTTGCAAGTTTAACAAGTTATGCATGTTTATGCAAGTTCACTATGCCATGATTTGCAAGTTTAACAAGTTATGCATGTTTATGCAAGTTCACTATGCTAAGTTATGCAAGTCCAACATGTTATGCATGTTTATTATGATATGTAAGATTCATCATGTATGTTGTGCCAAGTTCCCTCTTTCTATCCTTTATGCGTTATGACGAATATGTAAGCGATAGAATGACGTTGGAGGGTTTGGGGAAAAACTTAAAATACATGAAAATATAAGAGTGGGAATTTACCTATTAAGTTAGGTCTACCCCTTGGGAATTTACCTATTAAGTTAGGTCTACCCAAGTATTTGTTAAACTTGTAATCATGTTTTGAAAATAAAGTGGGCATGACACTTAGAAAACATAAGTGTGGCCAACTCGAGGTTGGGTTGAGTTTGTAGCGTAATTCTACCCGGAACCTACCGGCTTAACTAGTGGCTACAAACAATAGGATCCAATGTGAGAAGTTGGTCATGTGGTGCCAAGACCCGAGGTTAGACCAAGTTGTGGTGTAAATCTACCCGGAACCCACCGGCCTAACTAGTAACCACAACAAGGTCTAATGTGAGAGGTTGGGTGCATTAAATTAATTAATGCCTCATGATTAGGGTTAAGTCATGGCCCACTAATACTTAACCAATTTTGGGGATACGAGGGATTAAATGGGGTTAAGTGGTGAACTGTTGGTTACACTTAACTAATTTAATCCATGATTAGTGAGGGGTTAAACCACACTTAACCCTCTTAGAAAACCCTAGCAACGTGGTCTGTTCTAGCAGTAATCCCAGTTTGGTATCATTCACAACCCTAGAGGCTAGGCTAGGGCGGGGCACGATTACTGGACTGATGTAAGCGACCAAAGCGACGGCTGAGTGGTACAGCGGTGCGGGTCCAGGCGGGCTACGGACGTGCACGTAGTCCGGTATTGGACAAACTCGAGGCACGGGTACCAGTAAGTTTAGACTATGCATTATTGCTTAGGTGTCTGGGGTTGACACCCGAGGGCTTGATACACCCGAAGGTGGACCCAGCACAGTCTGACTACAACCATATGTGGGCCGTATGGACACCAACACTTGACGTGTTAGGTTTATAGGGAGCCGATCGACTAGACCGTTGGGCTGGACCTTGTATTAAGGTCACCTCATGTTATTGGGCCAAAGTTTGGGCTGAGGGATCAATACCTGTTATGTTAGTTTGCTAGTGCACTGTGGTGCAAAGCTTAATCTTCTTTATGTGATGACACCTTTATCTATTGCCAGTATGTTCTTCTCAGTTTCCATCATGATGCTAACTTTATTAGTTTATAGACTGATCGTAGTAGGGCTTACCAGTCTTTTTGACTGACCTGTTTTCTTTCGCCTCTTTTCTTCCGTTCCCCCCCCCCCCCAGGTTCTCAGGGAGGGAATACAGGAGCTTAGCTTGGATCCTACCTGCTTTCTTGGATAGCTCATGTATGCTGTGGACTTGAGCTCGCTATGGTTTTTCTGCTTTGGGGATAGCTACTTATGTTTTTCTTTTCAGTTTTCAGATGATGTTGTTTATGTACTAGACTTATTTTATTTGGAAAATTGACATGATGTTGTACTAAGACTTGATTTGAAATGGTTTGAAAATCTTCCGCTGTTATTTACTCTGCTTTACGTATATATTTATGTTCTTGTTCTGCCTTGATATATCATTATGCATGCTTACCCAGTCCTAACGCCCCCCAGAAGCTAGTGCCCCCGAAAGAGCGACCCTAGCGGAGGTGGGGTGTTACAGAAATAAAAGTTTACATTTTCAATGTAGTAATACACTGAAATAAAAGTTTACATTTTTCAATGTAATAATATATTGAAATAAAAGTTTACATTTTCAATGTAGTAATACATTGAAATAAAAGTTTACATTTTTCAATGTAATAATATATTGAAATAAAAGATTTCATTTATCATTGTAATGATATATTGAAATAAAAGTTTATATTTTTCAATGTAATAATATATTGAAATAAAAGTTTACGTTTTCAATGTAGTAATACATTGAAATAAAAGTTTATATTTTTCAATGTAATAATATATTGAAATAAAAGATTTCATTTTTCAATGTAATGATATATTGAAATAAAAGTTTACATATTTCAATGTAATGATATATTGAAATAAAACATTTCATTTTTCAATGTAATGATATATTGAAATAAAAGTTTACATTTTTCAATGTAGTAATATATTGAAATAAAAGTTTACATTTTCAATGTAGTAATACATTGAAATAAAAGTTTACATTTTTCAATGTAATAATATATTGAAATAAAAGATTTCATTTTCCAATGTAATAATATATTGAAATAAAAGTTTACATTTTCAATGTAACAATATATTGAAATAAAGGATTACATTTTTCAATGTAATAAAGGGATAAATAATAAGATTACAATTTTAATGTAATAGATGAATGATAAAATATATTACAATTTTATGTAATATATGAATCATATAAAAGAATCAAGGATGGAAGAATTTGTATTAACATTAAAAAAATTCATTTTTAATGTAATATATGATTTCATATGTAAAAGAAATCAATATTAAATTGAAAATGGTTTGAAATCGTTGAACGATATATATATATATATATATATATATATAAATAAATTAAAATAAAACGAATCGCGCTGCTGTAGTTCGCGTTTTGAAATCGTAACTTCAAATGATTATACCGAAAGATCCGACCGTCGTATTTTCCCAAAACTGGAACCGTTGGGTTCGTTTTGGAAAGATCTTTCCAACGATATAAATTTTTCTAAGGTCCAACGGTTAGATTTTGAGAAATGTGTAAATTAAATTTTAGTGAAAACAGCGCCAGGGCCATGTATTGACTCGAAACGTCGTTAAATTGAGAATGGCTATTTTTAAATAAATAAAACAACGATAAATCGTTATAAATTATTATAAACAATATGGAATGAAAAGAATTGATTAAATTATATATATTCGAAAAGTCCGAGTAAAATCTCATTTCAAATAATTATACGACGATTGGAAGTCGAAGATTTGAAGATAGTGGTTGAAGACCGGCGATCTTCACATCGAACGGATGACTACTGATGCCCTGGACTGATTTGCTCCTAGGAAAGGGTTACAGTGGTAGTTGTCCAGACGTACTTGTTGATTGTCTGGATATACGAGAGCCTCTCTTCCGTATTGGACATATGGGACGAGGAATAAGGTGTCTCCGGTTTCGTTTAGACCCAGAACGGACTTGTGAATGGATGTATGTCTGACATTGGATTTTATTCTGTGCTGATTGATTTCTATTTAATATATATCTGTTTGGTGGAGGAGAATAAACTTAACACCCTTCTCTGAGACGCACGAGCTTAGAGGTTATATGTTGATAGTTATCGATCGCATGGCGTGAATTTTCAGTGTGGCATGCCAAGATGCAAATGATCAAGGCTTATTGTTGAAAAGAAGAGCCTTGTGGTTGATGATCAAATCACAGCTTTATTGTAGCATAGATTTGTGTATAGCGTTACTTCGCGAGCCTCACACCCCGGTATGAACCAGAAACGAAAGGAGGATCCAGGGAGAACCTGCGTGTCTTTCTAGCTAGAAGTGGTGTCTGGGTTTTACAAGCCTATATATTTTTACTTATGTGGATGATGGAAAGTGAGGTACCTCGGATATTGAGTCCCTAGTGGCTCTATTTACGCCTCATAGAGCGTGGAGACGTATTGTTCAGGAATTATATATAATCCACTAACATTAGTTGTGGACCGGCCCTGTGGCTCCTAAGGGCTCACCTGAGTTTGAGTCCTGAGGCACGGGTAGAGTGTCTCGAATTCGGTAAGGACGATCCCTTGCCTTGGTTCATGATGGAAATCCAACTTCCAATACGACCCATGCGGTTTTGATTGTAAAACTAGTATTGCGACATAGTATATGGTGGCTATGCTGTCTATGATTGATATATTATGATTGAAATGTTTTTAGAAACATATCTACACTGATAATAATATCAAATCCTTTTTATCGTATCAAGCATTTTTGACCATTATAAGGTAAAACTCTATCCTCCGGTTTGCGTTGCATTGTGTGATGGGACTTGAGTCTTATAATGGTTTAATTTTTCTAAAAAGCATTGCGTTGTTTAACGATTTACTTTATTTATGCACTGGCAATCCAATGGAGTAAACCCGTTACACGCTAGCGGCGTGGTCCTGTAATTAGCCTTATTATTAAATAGGTTATATAAAATTTCTCATACTAGTCCCATGACTGACTCGTATTTTGTTTCACTTTGCAAACTCGGGTGCCCTTTTTTCCACATGGGCAGCCTTGTATATAGGTTTTAGCAGACTCATTCTGTATAGCTATGGAGCTGAAGATGGATCCTATCATTTCTATTATGCTGTTCAGACTTCATTTAGTATATTATGTTTGATTTCGCTGCAGACATTTTATATTAAGTTGAAAACTGTATTTGTACTATGTATGATCCTATTATGCTGTGTAACTCTGATGATATATTATTCCCAGTGTAATTAGATGTACATTATTTGCTTTAATTCTATATTTCTGTTCTGCTGTTATTGTTTATGTGTTATATTCCAGTGATTATCCTTGCTTTCGTACTACGGGAGTTTGGGATTATCACATATACCTACGTCCTAAATAGAGCTCGCCTCAAAATACACGTTCTAAACCCAAAAACATGACTCAACAAATGCGGGCGACCCAACACATACAAACACGCCTTAAAAAGGCGGAACGACCCAAATGTAACAACGACCCAAACTATAAACGACCCAATATTCAAGCGACGCGATCCAACTTCAGGCGAAACGATCCAAAAGCGAATGACCCATCAACACTTTCTTAAGTCCGTACTTCCTATTTAGATCGTTAGTCCTCTCTTCCTGGTCCTCTAGCTCGCGGAACATCATAATTAGGTCGTGGGATGACCTATACTCCCTCCTTTCAAACTTTGGTCCGCAAAACAGCTCACCTAGGATGTTGGATGACTCATAGGCTTTCTCTTCTTGCTTTAGTTCACTGGATGGCTTCTTTAGGGCACTAAACGACCCGAAAATCCCTACTCCTTTCTTTAGGACACTGGACTCCTTCTCTAGGTCGTTGGACGTCTTATAATTCACCAATGAGCATTTTCCATGATGTGCTGCATTAGTTCCCATGTAGAATTCTAATTCAGCACTTCAATCTCTTTTTGCATAACAACTTTCCATTCAACAATTCCTTTACCTTCACTATAATCCTTAGGTTCATTTTCTTATGCATTTCCTATAAGGAAATTAATAAAGGAAAGAAAGAATAGTGGAAATGCAACAGTCACATTCCCATTATAACACAGCAACGGTCACATGCCTATTATAACAATGCAATGACTACATTTTCATTATAACAATGCAACCGTCACATGCCTATTATAACAAAGAAATGGTCACACGCCAATTATAACAAAGCAACGGTCACATGCCTATTATTCAACCTATTTACATTTATTTCTTGTACTATAAATAGGGGACTCCTATATACAATTTGTATCATCTTACAATTACAATTCATCAATAATAAAACTTCTCTTCAATCTTGTTTCTTCTATTTTATTTTCTAATCTAGTATCAGAGCTTCATTAAGACTTAACAGCCATTGATCCATCTCTTCTTCAACTTGAAATTTTTTTGAGTAATCTTTCTCAGCATCATGACTAATGACACTGCTTCATCAACTTCAAACAATGCTACTGGAACAATTAAATGTTTTGCAGCTGTAAACAAACTCACCAAAGCTATGATTAGTCCACTACAGTACAATTAGACGAAGACAATTACTTGCTATGGAAACTTCAGATTGAAACCGCAATTCAAGGGTATGACCTTGAAGGATTCATCATGGGGACCTTGTCTGTTCCACCAAAACTCATTACTGATCAAAAAGGCGAAATAGTAAACAATGAAGAATACATGAAATGTCATTGGCAAGATCGATTAATCAGCTCATGGTTACTATCTTCTATCAATCAAAAATTACTACCATAGGTAATTGGCTGCAAAAGTGCCAATGAGATATGGACAATAATAGAAAAAGCTTTCAATAACCAGTCAGCTGCTAAAGTTATGTTTTATAAAGGCAATTGCAAAAAATAAGAAAAGACAACTTTGCCATGAGATAGTACTTGAGCATAATTAAATCTATTTGCAATATGTTAGAAGCTATTGGTCACAAAGTGCAAGATTCTGAACAAGTCCTAACTATACTCAATGGCCTAAGTGAAGAATATGAGGCTGTAGAAGCCATAATTTCTTCACAAAAGGAATTCTCCTTACTTGATGAAGTTCATTCAATTCTGCTTACACATGAAGTTAGGCTTGAAAGCAAGAAAACTCAAGAAAGTGATTTCTCTATTAACTATGTCGTTAACAAAAAATAATGAAAAAAAAATCAGGCAAATAACAATTTCAGAAATGAGCAAACCATTTAGAGAGGCAACCCCACCACCAGAGGTAGAGGTGGCAGAGAAAGAGGACGCCGGACCAGCAGCAACAATTGACCAGAGTGCCAAATATGTGAGAAGGTTGGCCATATTGCTGTCAAGCGTTATTTTAGGTACAACACAAATTACTCAGCAAGTCAAGCCACCAGTAACAATCAAAGGAACAACAACTTCACTGCTAATATAACATATGGACAAGGAGATACAACTAATCAATCTGACAACACAAGAAATCGGAATGAACAAGCCAGAGCCGATCATATTCAAGATGAAACATGGTACTCAGATTCGGAAGCTAGCCATCATATTTCAAACAATTTGAATAACCTGAATTTAGGGAACAAGGAAAAAGGTAATCAAACTATAAGCATGGGTAATAGTAAGCGTGCTAAGATTTCTCATACTGGCATAGGTAGTATTTCTGGTAATAGACAATTATTTTTGCATAACTTATAAAGAATTCCCACCATTAAGAAAAACCTGATTAGTGTGTCTCAATTTGCTAGGGATAACAATGTTTACTTTGAATTTTTCCCAACATACTGTGTAGTTAGAGACATACTAACTAGGAAATTCTTCTAAAGGGTAATGCTGTAAAGGGACTTTACGAATTCAATTTCAGCAATCACAATACTGCTACTAATGATCACCCACGTTGTAATCTGACTGATATAACCGCTGAAGTTCAAACTAAAAGTACTTTTGACTTATGATATTATAAGTTAGGACATCCTAGTGCTAGCATTGTAACAAAAATTCTTAATGATAATAAAATAAAATTTATTCCTATAAAATTACCTTATGTATATACTTATTGCCAGATGGGAAAAAGCCACAAATTACCATTCTTTGATTCATTAACTGTGTATTTCAAACCTAGTCAATTAATTAACACTGATATTTAGGGTCCATCTCCTATATTTTCTGAGTATGGGTATAAATACTACATATCATTTGTTGATGCTTATACTAGACATACTTGGATATATTTCTTAAAAGCTAAATCTGGTACTAAAAGTGTTGTCATTAGTTTCATCAACATGTTTGAAAACCAAATAAACTGTCAAATCAAAGTTATGCAATCTGATGGAGGATTAGAAGACAAACCTCTGACAGATTATTTTAATAGTAAAGGTATTATACATAGAGTAACATGTCCTTATACTTCTGAAGAGAATGGTATAGTTGAGAGGAAGCATAGGCACATGGTTGAATCAGGTTTAACTTTGTTCGCTCAAGCATCTTTGCCACCTAAATTTTGGCCTGATGCTTTCAGTACTGCTGTGTATCTAATAAATAGAATGCCTACTAAAGTACTGAAAGACATAACACCTCTAAAAAAGCTATTCAATGTGAAACCTGATTACAATAGTCTAAAAACATTTGGTTGTCTATGTTTCCTGTAATGGCGGGGATTTTCGACCCAGAAAATCAACATAAATACACTGTCAATTTCTCGAGCATCGAAAATACCGGAACATTAATAGAAAGAATTTAGAGGGTGAGAAAGAAAAGATAGAACTAATAGAATAGAAGAAGAAAAAGAACACACTGAACAGAATCAGAGTAAAACACGAAACTCACAGCGGAACAAATCAAATGTATTATATAACATAACTTTGAATACAAAACTGTATTGTATATACATACCATTTTCAGAGTACAATACATCTTATCACAGTGGAAATAATCTCTAAATACTAAGGGTGGAGCCTTCTGCTTCGAGCTCCTCCAAGTGAAATCTGCAAAGCCTGAAACACATGACTGCCCGTACAAATTTGGGCACCCAAGAGTTTAGGGAAAACAAAACAAAATAAAATCTGGATCAGTCATGGGACTGGTGTGAGTAAATTCTAACCATACGGTTTAGCTTTGAAGAAAATCCTTTTGAAACAAAAGGATAATAGTAAGACCAGCCCACACATAAACATGGACGGTTTTTACCTTACTATGACCCAAATTACTTTGATATCAAAAACAGTGATATTATGATAATGTCTAAACAAATAATTTTCCAAGTAGCAGAACGCTTGCATCTCACGTTCCACATATATATAGTATAAAATCATAAACCGCAGGGCGCTTATTGGAGATTGGATTTCAACAGACAAGGTATGGGAGCACCTTCTGAATAGTGTACTCTAGAGGGAATACACTCAGGGTTCAACAAGAACGTCTTGCAACCCGGCCACACATGACCGCTCACTCATTTAGCTTGAGTGTCGCGAATATATTGCCACCACGGTTGTAGGCCATCCAACCATCATCCGAAGATACAGAATCGAAAAGAAGTATAAATATGAATTTTCTCTAGATCGGTGACAATACACCCTGCTTGGGGATGACCCAACTAGCCATGCTGCCTAGCCCAACTTTTGTTACTTCCTGGTTGTAAGGCTAGAGGGTACGTCTATCTTCAGAACATCTGATCACTATTCACTTTGAATGCCACATCGTCAAATCCGTAATCACATATTGATTACACAAATGCACGCTGGGTGTAGAATAAAGAGAAGTTACCTTCTCCCCACCAACTTGGTATATTTGTAAAAATCAATGGCGTGACCGTTGGAAATACTCTGTCAGACACTCGTCCATACAAGTTGTCTTGGGACTGGACAAACAGAAAGCACCATTCTGGAACAGGACGACCCTTGCGTTTAACTCCGTCTTCAATTTTACTTAAATATAATTCGCAGCGCTTATGCCTATACGGAGTGGTTTTCGGATAATAAATCCAACCGGTCTCTCTGTATTGACACGATGGTCAAAACACTTCGATGGTCGGTTATTTAACTATCGAAGTAAAAACAAACATCCATTCACAAACACTGGCCCTTTTATTTAATACTAACTTTCTAGTTTCCCATATTTCTATAAACTCTTCCTTACTTCCCTTCATTTCTACTTTATTAGTTCCTCGTTATAAATCGGTAAGTGAATAAATTTCTAAGTATCAACCCCGAAGGCCGAAACCAACATCAGATTAACGCCTCGAAAGTTACTCAACTCAACCAACGTACAACGGGTTCTAATTTCTTTAAAACTATATCACCTTCCTTATCATGCTCAGTATATCTTTTTAAAACATTATAACTTATCGACTTACTTTAAAACCGTTATATTTTAACTAATGCTGCTATCCTTTCCTTTATAACTAATGCAATACGCTGCTATATTCTCTTTTATAACTATTGCAATACGCTGTTGTATTCTCTTTTATAGCTATTGCAATACGCTGCTATATTCTCTTTTATAACTACTGCAATACGCTGCCATATTCACATTTCATTTGATAAACTCTGTTTCTAAGTCAGGTTCTTATTAAATCAATATCAAGTTTATAACTAAATACTGATTACATATCCTATTATAATTTGTTGGTTTAAAACTAAATATTAACTAGCCTATCAGATTATAATTCCTAATAATGTTATTTAGGTTCAGGTCGTATATATAAATACTATACAACAAACAGTACATACAAATATTGAGAAATCCGGTTTGATTCCTCTAACCGGTTTCCTGTATCCACAGATGTTAGTCAACACAATTTACACTAACTCTATACTATGGGATATTCAAATTGATGGAATCAGTGTCCAACCGATGGTGTGTACATATGTAACGGTATATAATATTCAACCAAATTAATTATAATCTACCTAATCGACCATCACACAACATTCAAACAACATTAAAATATAACTAAAATATTTTAAAGTAGATCAGAGTTAGTGATTTTACTCACAGTGCGCGTTAATTGTTTAATAACGGTTTTCGTCGGTCGATAGATCTGAGCAGGCGTTTTATTCTGCTGTATTTCACCACCATTTCGTTCGACTCGCGGTCACCGTTTATCTCGTCGTCTTGCTGATGTATTGAAGATCACAGTGGCAAACCCTTAAACTGAGTCTTTGCATGCATCTTACCCTTCAAAACTCGTCGGTCCAATTTGCTTTTCCATTCGTTCCAACAGTACATTGTACACCGTCCCGTACTCTTCTCCTCTATTTGAAATAATAAATGCTGCTCTTCCCTTTGCATGACGCCCTTCCCATTTTTGGGCCTTTCTCCCTTTTGAACTCGGCCCATCTATTAAGAACCGACGCACCGCATGTATACAACATACACACATCCTTCACTATCGCTCATACATTCCACCCACTCACCTGATAGTATACGGTTCCTTACTCCTTTCAAGCATCACAAAATAAAACGTTTAACTATACTAATCTCCATGATAATCCTCGATTTACCCAACCAAAACTCCAATGTTGTCTCCCATACTTCACTAATACTCCACTGCACGTTCAGCTCGTTCATCCCCCCATGCAAACTCAGTTGCTAAGATCTTCCGCCACCATGCCGCTGTTTGAGGGTGAAACCGCCCGCTTCCCATAACTTTGAACCCTCCATGGCCGATGGTTTCAATGATCCGCTTGCCTAAGTTTCTGCACTAAAATACAAACCACCTTCAACAATGTTTCTCCCTTTAACCATGCGGAACACAGTCACCTTCAGCATGTTTTCCCCTTCACACGTGGCCTCTACTGTCTTCACTCAACACACCTACCTCACGTCCCTGCTACCATCCCATGCATACCCCCTTCATACTACACGCCCCCTTTAATTTCCGCAACCCATACTTTCAATGTTAACCGAACTAATCCCCACTTCACGTTCTGTCCTCGCCAACTTCATGCACACCATGTTTGTCTTGTTTCGAACTAACCCAGTAACCACCGTACTTGTTTCCATACTTCAAAGAAAATATGGCACAACTCCTCCCCTTTTCACGATTTTGTCTTCTTCTTTTAACTCTCCGTCGTCTCAGTCATACCCCTCTTCGTGAATGCTACAGACCTACAACCGCCATATGGAGCTCGCATCAACCCAGCAGAGACCGACTTCGGCAAAACTGGAATCGCACCTTCCAAAATGGATGCAAAAACGATGAACTGGCTATGGGTTTTTCAGAGATTAAAAATGAATAGAGAGACCAGGCAGAGAAGAAATGAGATCTGTTTTGATGTATGTTTCTGCGTTCGAGCTCGATGGTGTATATATCTAGTTAGAGTTTCCTTAACTGTTAAGGAATAGAAACGTAGGCTTAGGGTAGGTCATGGCCTTCCTTACTGAAGAAGAGACATGTGAAGTGAAAGGAAATAAACATAGGTTATGGCTTAGGGTATTACCCGGTCCGCATCAGTATGGTGACCCATACGTTGAGACATGTGCATTTGTACAACATAATAGGGTTATAGCATGTTCACCTAAGTATTAAGTTTTATGGGTTTTGCAGCTTTCTTTTTCGTGGGTTGAGCATACAAGTAAAATGAAGTTGAGGGAAAAACAAAAGGAGGTAACGTTGTAGGTGTATAGCTTAGATATTTTCATTCTAATTATATACTATTTTTACTCTGTAGATTAGGATATGAGAGCGATGATACCGTTTGGATATATATATATATATGGGTTGGAGTTCTATGTACCTCGCTACCAACAATCTCGTTCATACACGAGCTGCTTTGGACAGAGATAAAAACACAGTCATGTCCAGTGAGGTGTCACGATCCCAAAAATATAATAATATCGGTAGATTGACTCATATTTTAAAATCCCGAAATACCGATACAGGGTTCACAATACTCCAAATAAAAAGTTGCTTATTTAATTAATATATAAATTTACTTATATTCTGGATTCAATATTTAAACTGATTTAAATATTCAAATACGAACCGACAAAAATGCGGGACGTTACATTTCCCTTATCTAAGACCTTATAATAACCATAAACTTGACTATAGATCTAAATCTTGCACATTTATAGGATATTGCAATAATCAAAAAGGGTTTAGATGTATAGACAAGTCTGGTAGAATTTTTACAAGAATACATGTTATTTTCGAAGAAAATATTTTTCCTTATAGCAGATCAGATATACAAATCACAGCCAAAATATATTATCCAAAGGTTAGTATACCTGATCTGCATAGTATTGCTGACACATGGCATCAAGAGTATGGTGACAAGGCTGCTAGTAGTAACTTTGAAGGCCATCACAGTGGTAGTGAAACTAGTGGTGATCCGCCAGAGAAAACTAGCCACACCATTCAATCACCTGCAGAATCAAGTTGCAGGCAATCAGAAGCAATAAGAGAAGAAAATAGCAATGTGAGCAATCAAAATACTAGCAGTAGACAAAATGACTCACCAACTCAATCACCGTATCATCAAACTGGACATTCAGTGATAACCTGATAAAAAAGGGGAATATTCAAACCAAAGACTTATACTGTAGTCAATACTGAAGAAGAGCCAAATAGTTATCAACAAGTAGTGAAACATAAAGACTGTAGGAAGGAAATGGATGAAGAATATCAAGCACTGATGAACAACTGTACATGGGAACTAGTAAATCCACCAAGTAGGAAAAATATAATTGGGTGCAAGTGGGTATATAGACTGAAAAAGAATCCAGATGGGTCTATCAATAGATAAAAAGAAAGACTTGTTACAAAGGGGTTCACACAAGAATTTGGCTTTGATTATAATGAAAATTTCTCACCAATGGTAAAACCCTCAACAACTAGACTTATGTTGACTATAGCATTAAGTAATAAATGGAAAATCAAGTAGCTAGATGTTAACAATGCATTCTTAAATGGAAATCTTCATGAAGAAATATTCATGCAACAACCACAAGGCTGTACACGAGATCTAACATTGGTATGCAAACTGAATAAAGCAATTTATGGCCTGAAACAAGCACCCAGAGTATGGTTTGAAACACTAAAAGAAAGTTTAACAATACTAGGCTATTCACCTACCAGATCTGATGCATCACTATTCACAAAAATCAGTGAATCATCTACTACTTATATATTAATATATGTGGATGATTTGATTATTACAAGCAGTAGTGAAACTAAAATCATAAAATTGGCAGATTATTTGAACAATCAGTTCTCAATAAAAGATTTGGGTAACTTATCTTATTTTCTTGGAATAGAAGTCAAAAGGAAATCAAATAAATAAATTCATCTCTATCAAAGAAAGTACATTGCAGAGCTTCTAAACAAAACAAATATGATTGAAGCAAATGGTCAACCAACTCCTAAGATCTCAAACCAGCACTTATCAAAGAACAGGGGAAGCTATCTTAAATATTAAACAATATAGGAGTGTTATAGGAGCATTACAATATGCTACTATAACACAACCTAATATTTCTTTTAGTGTTAACAAAGTGTATCAATTTTTGCAGGAATCCAAAAGTGAGCATTGGACAGCAGTGAAACAAATACTCAGATATTTAAAAGCAACAATCAACTTTGGCCTATCACTAAAAGGAAGTAGAGACTTAAGCATTACATCGTACTCAAATACAGACTGGGCTACAGATATAGACGATAGAAAATCAGTTTCTGGTTACTGCATTGATGTAGGAGAAAGTCTTATTTCATGGTGTTCTAAAAAGCAAACAACCATCTCGAGATCTAGTATGGAAGCAGAGTATAGGAGTGTTGCTAGCACTACAGCAGAAATCTTATGGTTGCAATCATTATTAAAGGAGTTAAAGCTATCATCCAACAGGAACCCTATAATTTGTTGTGATAATCTAAGCACAATCTACATGACAATAGACCCTATTCATCATAATCGAACCAAACACATAGAAATCGACATTTATTTTGTTTGAGAGCAAGTCCAAAAGAAGAATTTACAAGTGAATCACATTCCAGCTTATTATCAAAGGGATGACATGCTAACAAAATCACTTTCAGCTAAAAACTTTCATAGAGTCAGAGAAGCACTTGGAATTGAAGAATTGTAAACAAATACGAAGTAGAAGATGGAATGTTTCTCGGCGAATTAAGGTAGTAAAACCTAACCTTAATTTAAGGAACGGTAATAAAGGAAAGAAAGAATAGTGGGAATGAAATGGTTACATTCCCATTATAACATAACAACGGTCACATGCCTATTATAACAATGCAACGGTCACATTCCCATTATAACAATGCAACAATCACATGCCTATTATAACAAAGCAATGGTCACATGCCTATTATTCAAGCCTATTTACATTTATTTCTTGTATTATAAATAGAGGACTCCTATATACAATTTGTATCATCATATAATTACAATTCATCAATAATAAAACTTCTTTTCAATCTTGTTTCTTCTATTTTATTTTCTAATAGAAATAAGAGCTGATATTGCACAGATTTGATTAAACCTCATAATCAGATAAGTATTCGGGTTTTCGTCTTGAATATTTTCAAAATGTTTTGGGTATTGAAGAGAGAAGAGAGGGAAGAAGAAATGAATGGTCCCGCATTGTAGAAGCTTTAGGGACTATACTTATACAAGTAAGTTTCTCATGAGGAGATTGGGGTCTTGGAGCTTCCAAATGCGTGCTTTGTTGTGAGGAGAGAATTCACACACCATACGCGCATGCCACTTTCGTTTGATCGAACGAAACTAGGTTGGGTATGGGCATCGGGTCCGGATCCAATAGCATATTTTTTGGATCAAAATTGAGAATAGTAACGGGTCAAATTTCAGGTCGTTCAAGGAAAAGTTGAATACAAATGGATCCATAGATAAGTTTAAATCTAGATTAGTTACTAGGAGATATGAGCAAAAACAATGAGTAGATTATTTTGATATATATGCTCCAGTTGCTCGTATATCTTCTATACGCTGTTTAATAGTACTTGCATCAATTCATAATTCGTTCATACATCAAATAGATGTGAAGATAACTTTTGTAAATGGAGATTTAGAAGAAGAGATATATATCGAACAACCTGAAGGTTTCAAAATCCAAGGCCAAGAAAACAAAGTTTGCAAAATAATTTCTCTTTATGGCCTGAAGCAAGCTCCCATGCAATAGCATGAGAAACTTGATAAAATTGCACTTTCATATGGATGCATTGTTAATGATGTTGATAAATTTATTTATAGCAAATCAGATAACAATAGTTATGTTATAATATGTTTATACGTTGATGACATGCTGATATTTGGTTTAAATATATTTTGTGTGAATGAAACTAAGAAGTTTCTGTCTTCTAAATTTGATATGAAAGACCTACAAGTAGCTGACGTAATTCCAAGAATTAAAATAATTAAAAAAGAATAGGAGTTATTACTAACTCAATCTCATTACATTGAGAAGTTCCTGCAAAAATATGGCTATTATAATGGCAACCTGCACCAACTCCTTTAGATCCTAGTATTAAATTAGAAAAGAACACTGCATGTATTATTTCTCATCTAGAGTATTAGTGTTATTGGGAATCTTATGTATGTTATGCATTGCACTAGAACAGACATCGCACATGCAATAAGCATATTATGTCGATTTACGAGTAATCCAGGTTTCAAACACGGAAAAGCTATTTCCAGAGTTTTAGCTTATTTGAAAGGAACCATAACCTATGGTTTATCTTATAAAGGATATCCTACTGTAATAGAAGGATATAGTGATGCAATCTCAAACAATGTTGAATTTAAATCCAAGTCTACGACTGGATGGATATTTATATTAGGAGGTGCTGCTATGTCTTGGGCTTCCAAGAAGCAGACCTGTATATCTGACTCCACAAGGTTGTCAAAATTGATTGCATTAGCAGATGCATGTAAGAAAGCAGAATGACTTAGAAATTTGTTAATGGAAATCCTATTATGGAAGAAGCCATCTCTAGCAGTCTTAATTAACTGTGACAATCAAGCAACGATATATAATGTCTCTAGTAAGACATATAGTGGAAAGTCTAGACATGTAAGTCTAAGACATCAAATGGTTAAACAGTTACCCAAAAGTGGAGTGACAAATGTTTTCTACATAGAAACAAAAAAAAACTTGGTTGATCCACTCACAAAAGGTCTTCCAAAGGCAATGGTTTGTATAAAGTCAAAGAAAAGGAGACTAAGATCCATGAACGACAGTTGATCGTCCTTAACGGAAACCCAACTTATGTCCTAAAAATGATAGACAAAGTTTAATAGGTCCCAACAAGTTAAGAGAATGGTTATGGAATGTTAAATCAATAGTCCCATAATATTTAGTATTGGATTCTACAAGAACAAATGATGGATAAATGTCCTTACTAAGTCTAAAAACCTTAAAAGGTGTATCGTTAAACACCTTAAGAGACTTGCCTATATGAGTATGTAATTCATGTTGTTTCCAAGGAAATTAAGACCGCTTTCTAATGTATACTCATGAACCAGGATTAAAAGCACATGACCATTAAACCTAAGGAAATCAACATGTTTGATTGTTCCAATTTTATTATTAGGGATACTTGGTTCAGGAATCGTTCACCATAGAATCTCGTTAAGAATTTGAATGGTTTACACTAAGTAAAGGTTCAAATCCAAAAGATACCTTTTGTTTGTATGTTGGTTTTCACGATGATGCAAAACTTGATCTTAGAACTGCATTAACTTGATCCCACTTGGGTATGTAGGAAGTCACTCTAGTGATTCATCCGTCCACTTTATTTAATTTTTTTTATTTGGAAAATGGTGGGAGATTGTTGAATATTTTCAAAATGTTTTGAGTATAGGGTTGTTTCTGAAGAGAGAAGAGAGGGAAGAAGAAATGAATTGTCCCACATTGTGGAAGCCTTGGGGACTATACTTGTATAAGTATGGGTTTCTCATGAGCAGATTGGGGCCTTTGGACTTCCAAATGTGTGCTTTGTTGTGAGGAGGGAATTCTCGCAACACACACGTGCGCGTCGCCGCTGCCGTCCCATTGAACCGAACCGGGCGTCGACGGAGCGGGTATAGGTATGCTTATGGGTTTCGGGTCCAGACCAATAATATATTTTTTGGATCAAAATTGGGAACTGTAATGGACCAAATTTTCTCTCTTTACAGACCCGAAAATTAATATGAATAAGGAAGGAAATTTTGCAATGGTTTGTTGTCATTGGAAATGAAGGGACACATCGTTTAAATTTAAAAGGATATAACTGTTTGCAACCGTGTTGAACCGTTCCAAATGGCCGCGACGCTAGGGAAATGACGCCTCTGCTGCCTATAAATACCAATGGCATAAACTATTGCATTTTCATTCGAAAATCCTTCTTTTCCTTGAATTATACAACACCATTTGCAACGCCCAAAATGTGTTGAAAAATTCTCAATTTGCAACATTTGTAAACCATTCTAGAATTCTTTATCTTCCTCTTCATTCTATTCTCTACTCGCATTATCTAAAATCAAAGTTTTAGAGTGTTCTTATTCGGATCAAAATTGTATAAACTTTGAATTTGATTATGTTGTTTTAAGGCTTCATTGAATCTTGAAAGTTGATAATTCGATAACTCGTTTGTATCTGACGGGTTGAACTATTGCCTGAAAGAATATATTTCATAGATCCTTGTAGTCTGAAGTACGACATTATCTTCCTCCGAGTCATCTCAAATCACAAATTTTCTAGACAATATTCTTCAACCATGCAAGGTTCAAGCACACTGCATATTATGAATCAACATTTAACTTGATTGGAATGGTTTAATGGAAACAATTTTACTCGTCGACAAGAGACGATGAAATTCTTTCTAATGACCATCAAGTTGTTCTACATTTTGGAATACAGATTGGAAGTGATACCAGAGAAAACTAATAAGGAAGATGCCGCTCTAAAGGCCAAACGTGCAAAGCGCAAAGAAAATGATTTTCTATGAAGAGGACACATTCTCAATGCATTGTCTACTCTAGCCTACAACGTTCATAGGACTTTGGAAACTACAAAGGCACTCTAGACTACGTTAGAAAGCAAGTACCGCGTATCCGAGGTAAGTAATAACAAATTTTTTATTTGTAATTTCATGGATTTCAAAAAGTTCGCTAACAAGTCCATAGCTGGACAAGTAAGAGAAATCTAACTATTAGTGAATCAACTTAGAGATGCTGGAATAGATCTCCCTGAGTCTTTAGTTGTTTAAGTTATTATTTCAATACTCCCACATTCTTGGAATGACTATAAGAAAAAAACAAAAGCATGTGAAAACGAATTATGATTTAAACGGTTCACAGCATCATCTTTGTATTGAAGAGTAGTCTCATAAATGCGAACTAGTTGATAACCGCAAACTAAGTCTCATTTTAAAGCAAACAATTTTTAAATTACTGAAAATTAAAGCCTAAGAATGAGACATAGTTTAAAAAGAAAAATCATTCCAAGAACATCAAAAAGAAAGTTTCCTGTCACTATTGTAACAAATCCGTCTCCTATGCCCAAGTCTGCCGTCTATGGAAGAAACAACAAAAAGTGAATGTGGTTGAAGACTCTCTTATTGCTGTAGTATAAGGAAAAAACTCTGTTAGTTGCATTGATAAAGATTGGTGGCTTGAT
This sequence comes from Allium sativum, assembly GCA_030737875.1. NCBI lineage: Eukaryota > Viridiplantae > Streptophyta > Magnoliopsida > Asparagales > Amaryllidaceae > Allium > Allium sativum. The sequence goes on along the minus strand of CM060918.1, from coordinate 336,147,161 downwards.
ACTGGAGCAAGCATTAACATTTGCAAAGACCGTAATCTATTCAAGACTTACGAAGAGAATAATGGAGAAACCAGCGAAGTTACTAGCGCAAACAAAGTTGCAAGTAAAGTTATGGAAAAAGGCACTATAGAACTTTCATTCACCTTTGGAAAAGTTTTTATGTTAGTTAATGTATTTAATGTAACCGGTATATGTAAGAATATGGTTTCTGGATATCATCTTTAAAAAGGAGGATTCAAGATGGTGTATGAGTCTGATAAGCTAGTGTTGTCCAAGAACGACAAATTCATTAGACTGGGATATTCCTTTAATGGCATGATTAAGTTAAATCTAATAAAGAATTCTTCTGTTTATATTGTTGATTCTGTTAGTTTATGGCATGGTAGATTAGGACATGTTAATTAGAAATCTCTTAAAAATATGCATAAATTAGGATTAATTTCTGGTTGTGCGATATTATCTCTTAATGTGAAATATGTGTTCAAGAAAAAATGCACTGAAAATCCTTTAAAAAAAATTAGCAAGGCCGACAGGGTTAAGTGGCCCCTACCACTTTTATTAATGCACTGGGGAAAGAAGAGAATTACAACACACACACAAGAGTACGTAGAAATACGGTACGTTAACACTGGAAACACAACAAAACACATATATACAAACCAAAAATTAAAGGATCCTTTGCATGATTCTTGGATAAAAAGTAAAATTCAGTAGCTTCAAACCATTCCTCACTTCCATTCTAACACTTTTCTTAACTGCTCACTGCTCTAGCCTCCACAGGATTGAAACTCCTTCTATTTCTTTCCCTCCAAATTAATGCTCAAGGACATTTAAGAGTATAACATATAAGTCTTCCTTTGCTTCTTTTTCTATTTGTATGTCTCTCCATATTTCTCCATTCAATACAGCTTGTTTGACTGGCAACACCTCTCCCAATTTTATGCATCAGTTCAAACCAAATAGTGAAGAAGATATTGCATTCAAAGAATAAATGGTCAAGACTTTCATCATTGTCTCCACACAGGACACAAGTCAAGTTAGTTTGCACCCCACGGCTATGAAGCTTATCCTTAGTTAGAATAACTTTGTTTATTACTTTCTAGAGAAGCAAATTCTCTTTTTCACTATTGTCTTTAAGCCAGATTTTCTTGTTCCACTTGCATCTCAACATTGCTTCATAACCTATCAGGTTTTGATGCATTTTCTTTGTTTGAAATGGTTTTTCCTCTATGCCTCATAGAGTAATTTTATCAGTAACAACACCTACCTTAAGTTTATGTGCTTCTCTCCAAAACTGATTGATTCTATGCACTACAGTTACAGGTAGTTTAATGACATTATTATGCAGGTATTGCCTCACTTTTGCATTTCTACTCAAACCTGACACCTCTATTTCGATATCAAACAAATCTCTACTCAGTATAAAACATTCCTCAACCATGGATCATTCCACAAATAAACATCTTCATAATTATTCACTTTGTACTAGATGTAAGGCAGAATCAAGTCTCTAAGCTTGAAGATATTCCTCCATGTTCAACTCAGTTTTTGTGGTTGTTCCATAGACCAATTTTTTTATGTATTTGATGACATGTTTATTTGACCATCCAACCCAAACATTGTCACTTAAGTTAAGGAAACTGTCTATATGTTTGATGAAAGGAAAACCGGTTTGCTTGATTTGGTATATAGTCATGTTGGTGACTTAAAAAGTCATATCAGCTGTGGTAATAACAAATAGTATATGTCATTTATTGATGATTACACTAGATATGCATATCTAATGAAAACTAAAGATGTGGATACAAAGTAGAGGTCGAAACACAATTAGGAGTTAAAATTAAATTTTACATTCAGATCGTGGTGGTGAATATTTTTCAAATGAATTCACCTTGTTTTGCAAAAAACATGGTGTAGTTTACCAATGCATCGCCCCATATACACCACAACAAAATGCTGTTGCTGCGAGGAAAAGTAGAATTTTAGTAGAAATGGTTAATGTCATTCTCATAAGTTCAAATTTGCCTTATAACATATGGGGTTATGTTATGTTATCTACATGTTACATTTTAAATAGAGTACCACTTAAAAAGAATAATGTTTCACCTTATGAATTATGGTTTAATAGAAAACCTAACCTTAATAGACTTAAAGTTTGGGGTTGCTTAGCATATGTTAGGAAACCAAACCATAAATGATCAAAGTTAGGGAATAAGGCATTTAAATGTATTTTCATGGGATATTCACTTAATAGTATAACTTATAGGTTCCTTATTCTTGACACCTTAGAAGTTATAGAATCTGTATATGAAGAATTCTTTAAAAATTAAACTATTGATATTCCACTGACATTATCTATTCCAGAACCTCATATGACTGATGATATCAATGACGGTGACTATGCTCCTGCCCAAAACAGCAAGGAAATATTAGTACTAGATAATAGTACTAAACAAAGGAGAAGTAAAAGAGCGATAATAGAGAGAGACTATGGTCCTGACTTAATGACATGTCTTGTAGAAGACAGCAAGGACAAAGTGCTTAATGTAACAAAATATGTAATGAACATCGATGACGATCTCAAAACTTATTCTAAAGCTATGAGTTCAAGTGATTCTATTTTCTGGAAATAAGCTATCAATAATGAAATGAATACCACAATGTTAAACCAAACTTAGGTTTTAACTAATTTACCTCCTGGTGCTAAACCTGTGGGATATAAATGGATATTCAAGAAAAAGTTGAATACAAATGGATGAATTGATAAGTTTAAAGCCAGATTAGTTACTAAGGGATATAAGCAAAAACAAGGAGTAGATAATTTTGATACATATGCTCCAATTGCTTATATATCTTCAATACACTGTTTAATAGCACTTGCATCAATTCATAATTTGGTCATGCATCAAATGGATGTAAAGACAGCTTTTCTAAATGGAGATTTAGAAGATGAGATATATAGAACAAACCGAAGGTTTCAAAACCCCAGACCAAGAAAAAAAAGTTTGCAAATTAATAAAATATCTTTATGGCTTGAAGCAAGCTCCAATGCAATGACATGAGAAATTTGGTAAAATCTGCACTGTTATATGGATTCATTGTTAATGATGATATTAAATGTATTTACAGCAAATCGAATAACATCTGTTATGTTATAATATGTTTATACATTGATGACATGCTGATATTTGGTTTTAATATATCTTATGTGAATGAAACTGAGAAGTTTTCATCTTCTAAATTTGATATGAAAGACTAAGGAGAGGCTGACGTAATTCTGGAAATTAAAATCAATAGAAAAAAGGGGAGTTATTACTAACTCAATCTCTTTAGACTGAGAAGTCCTTATAGTAACAGGGTCATTATAATGATAAACCAACACCAACTCCTTTAGATCCTAGTATTAAATTAGAAAAGAACACTACACATAACATTTCTCAATCAGAGTATTCCAGTGTTATTGAGAGTCTTATGTATGTTATGCATTGCACTAGACCTGATATCGTGCATGCAAAAGCATATGGTTTCGATTTACGAGTACTCCAAGTTTTGAACATTAGAAAGCTATTTTTGGAGTTTCAGGTTACTTTAAAGTAATAATTACCTATGGTTTACCATATAAAGGATATTCTATTGTCATAGAAGGATATAGTGATGCAACCTAGGACAATGTTGAATCCAAATCCAAGTCTATGACTAGATGTATATTTACATTAGGAGGTGTTGTTGTGTCTTGGGCTTCCAAGAAGCAGACATGTATATCTAACTCATCAATGTTGCCAGAATTGATTGCATTAGTAGATGCATGTAAGAAATCAGAATGGCTAGGAATTTGTTAATGGTAATCCCATTATGGAAGAAGCCATCTCCAACGGTCTTGATTAACCGTGACAATCTGTGACGACCCCAAATCCCGTACTGACGGTGACAAGGGTAATCTTTGGAATATAACACAGAAACAGATAACAGCAGAACAGAAATAAATAAATACACCAGATAATGAACAAATAATACACTGGATAAACGTAATCATCAGAGTTACACAGTATACAGGATCATACTTAGTACAAATACAGTTCAGCTATACATAAGTGTCTACAACGGAAAACAAACATAATATGTACAATAGGAGCTGAACAGCATAAAAAGAGATAAATGAAGAATCCATCTTCAGCCCCAGCTATCCAGAAAGAGCCAGATAAAACCTGAATATAAGGCTGCCCGTGTAGAAAAAGGGGCACCCGATTTTGAAAGTGAAACAAACTACGAGTCAGTCATGGGACTGGTATGAGAAATCTACTTAACACAGTTAAAATATGGCTAATCACAGGACCACGCCACTTTCGCGGAACGGGTTTACTCCATTGGATTGCCAGTGCTCTAAAACAAGCAATTATTTTAAATATCGCAGTGCTTTTTATAAAAATGAAACCATTATAAGACTCAGTTCCCATCACACAATGCAACGCAAACCGGAGGATAGAGTTTTTACCTTATAATGGCCAAAATATGCTTGATACGAATAAAACAAAAGCATTTAATATTATAACTAGTGTTTATATGTTTCAAAAACAATTTCAAATCATAAGTATCAATCATAGACGGCATTAATGCCCCATACCACTATGTCGCCATATATAGGTATACTATCAAAACCGCACAGTCACGTATTTGGAAATTCGATTTCCGTCACGAACCAAGGCAAAAGACAGTCCTTACCGACTTCGAGACTGTCTAGCCCGAGCCTCAGGGTCAGAGGGCATCGACCCTTGGATCGTCAGGGCCGGTCCACCGATGTGGATTAAAATTCCTGAACACTGCGTTTCCCCGCCCTTTGGGGCGTAAGTGAGCCAACGTATGACTCCATCGGTCCCGGATCGACCGATATAACCGAGGCGCCTCGCAACAACAACAACCACATAAGTCAAACTCGTCAGGGCATGTAAAACCCCTGACCCCACTTCTAACTAGAAGGAAACGCATGCCCTCCCTGATGTCCTCTCCCGTTTTTGGTTCATACCGGGGTGTGAGGTTCACGAATTCACGTTATACACAAAGCTACGCCACACAGGTGGTGCTTTGATCATCAACCACAAGACTTTGCTTTTCAACAGAAGCCCTGATCACTGCATCTTAGCATGTCACACAGGCAATCCACACCATGCAACTGATGGCTATCAATCACGTAGAATGAATTCCAATGTCAGACACACAATCCATTTACAAGTCCGTTCTAGGTCGGAACGAAATCGGAGGCACTATATTACCTCGCAAACCCATCGATCTCCACGTACGTATGGACGATCACCGCTCATTATCCATATTTCGGGATGCCTCCCAATCAGGACATCAGTTACCATCCAAACGAGGTGAAGATTTCCGGTCTTCAACCACCATCTTCATCTTCGATTTCTTATCGTCGATTCAATTATTTAGAATAGGATAAACCCGGTCTTTCTGAGCAACTCGCGTATATAATAAACACGTGCTACACAAACACTACATACGCATCATTTCAATTCATTAGTCACTAACCGTCAATCAGTAAGAGAACGATTTGCCAAATATTAACCCCGAAGGCCGAAACCAACATCAGATCAAAATCCAGGAAACCATTCGACTTAGCTAACCTTTAATTAATTTCTAAATTTCACATCCATATCGTTTATAATATTTTATAACGATTTATCGCTATTTTTATTTATTTTAAAATAGCCAATTTATTCAAACGACGCTTCGGGCCATAACGCGGCCGTGGCGCTGTTTTTCTTCAGATTTGATTTACACATATCTGAAAATCTAACCGTTGGATCTTCATAAAACTTACATCATTAGAAAGATCTTTTCAAAACGAATCCAACGGTTCCAGTTTCAGGAAAATCCGAAGGTCGGATCTCCCGGTATAATTGTTTGAAGTTTCGATTTCAAAATACGAACTTCAGCGTCGTTATTCGATTTAATATAATTATATTTATATATATATATATATATATATATATATATATATATATATATATATAAATATAATCGATTCTGGCGTTGTTTTTCTTCAGATTTGAATTAAACATTCCAGACAATCCAACCGTTGGATTTTTACAAAGTTGGTGCCGTTGGAAAGATATTTCCAAAGCGAACCCAACGGTTGCGGTTTCGGGAAAATCCGATGGTCGGATCTCCCACACTAATCGTTTGAAATCACGGTTTCAAAACACGAACTGCAGCTTCGTTATTCGATATATTTCAATTATATTTATATATATATATATATCGTTTCTTCGATTTCAAAGCTATATTCTTTTCATATATTTGATAAAAATGATATTTTTATCCAATAAACATTCACTTCGACACTTCTCTATTTTTAACAACTCATGTGTACAGCAGAAAGGTGATTTTTATTGTAAAACAATTCATTTCAAAACGCGATTATTTTATATAGTTCATATTGATGATAAAAATAGGATTTTTTATTATAAAACAATTTCTTTCAAAACATGAATACCATTCAACACATGAATTTCAATTCAACGAATGAATTTCGATTCAACACATGAAGGTTTTCTATAGTTTATATATATAGATAAAAAGGTGATTTTTATATTTAAAACACGAATACCATTCAACAATGAATTCTATTCAACGAATGAATTTCAATTCAACACCTGAAGGTTTTCTATAGTTTATATATATATATAGATAAAAAGGTGATTTTTATATTTAAAACACGAATACCATTCAACACATGAATTCTATTCAACGAATGAATTTCAATTCAACACATGAAGGTTTTCTATAGTTTATATATATAGATAAAAAGGTGAATTTTTTGTTTATAACACGAATACCATTCAACACATGAATTCTATTCAACGAATGAATTTCAATTCAACACATGAAGGTTTTCTATAGTTTATATATATAGATAAAAAGGTGATTTTTATTGCTAAACAATTTATTTCAAAACAAGAATGTCGTTCAATAGATAAATTTCTATTCAGCACACGAATATAGTTTCAACACATGAAAATAATTCTAACACATGAATATTATTCAAAATTTCGGCAGCATAACGGCAGGGTAGTTAAAACCGGGGCCGTCCCTAGTACGGCTCCTCACTCTACCTTAAAGCCTCTCAGCTTTTGACAATGGGGAATCATGCATCTAGTTTGCACGCAGGCGGCATGTATATATTTTTCATTTCCACAAACTAATCCTATGTGGTTTCGACCAAATCATTCTCAACCACAAACGGGTATTTTTCAACCACAATCAATCAATTTCAACCACAAACAATTATAATCAACCATTCGCTATCAACAAATTTTCACACCAATCACAACCAATAAATATCGTCCAAGGTTTGTGGACGAGGGGCGTATATATATATATATATATATATATATATATATATATATATATATATATAGCATTTCACTTCTATTTCAACACATATATAATTTTTACAACGCATATATAACTTATACATCGAATGTACAACTTATACAACGCTTATACATGAGGTGTACAACGCTTATATAACCCATACATCGACTATATAATTTATACATCGTCGTTTTTCATATCGTTTATAAATTATAAATCTCACATTGGGTTCCACTCCACCAAAAATAGCAGGAGGCTTAGAAAAATATGCGGTCTCTTCTAGAATGTAGAAGGCGTCCACACGAGTCCACTGTCTCTTGTTTCACTGAATTTCGTCAACACACGAAAAAGATATGATTTTTCAAAGTTTGCAACGGTTTAAAGGTGTTAAAACTGTTGAAAACAACCATAACCGTTACCTCAGTAAACTGCTCGAAACTAGGTTTCGATTTCTCTCTCAATCCGAAGCACGATATGCCGATCTGCCTACGCGACGTCGACGAGCTTGGAGAGGCGCAGCGGCGCCTTGAACGACGGCGAACTCGAACTGGTGGTTGCGGCGGAATAAGGCGATGAACGGGCGAACTTCTCGAGGGTGATTCTCCCAAAATACTCAACGGAAAAATCGAAACCAGGTATGGATTTGAAGCTCGTCTCGAGCTCTTCAAAATCTTCAACTGGAGCTTTTGATATTAGTGAGTGGATTGATCAGAAAATGGATGGGAACGATGGAAGGGTTTTCCGCCTTTGATCGAGATGCGGGGAGAGAGAAAGTCGGGGGTGGGGGGGGGGGGCTGATGTGGACCAGTATTTTTTTTTTATTTATAAAGTTTTAAAAATCCGAAAATACCCCTTGTCACACACGAACACCAATTCAAACCCAACGACTGTTGTTCCTAGCGTTTTACCCCCATTCCGAACACAATGGCATATGTTTCGTTGGCCCATTCGACAGTTTCAGTTAGTTTTCCTTCAAATCAAAGTATAAAACATTCAATATTAAATTTGAACGTACATTTCAATTTGCCAGGACCACAAACTGATTTGAAAAATTCCAGAAAAATAAATCTAGCTATGTTTTGATGATACGGTCCCAACAAAACTAGTTTCGTAGAATTCTGAGACCGTTTGAAAAATGGCCCCTTTCTGGTCGATCCAATTTAACTCTAATTGACCAAAACACATTTTCCTTTGCCACGCTCACATATTAGCTTCAAAAATTATGAAATTTGAAACCTAGCAAAAACTTCACATCCCGGATCCAACAAAAGTGGTTTCGTCAAATTCCGAGGTCGTATGCAAAATGGCCATTTTCACGGGCTATATAAATTCCATAGCGACCTTTCTGAAAATTCATTTGGCCATAACTTTTGCTTTCTGCTATGAAACTTCGATTTTTCAGATTCGTTAGAAAGGTATTCACTAACAGATTTAAATATTTTTGGTTTCACTCAAATCCGTTTTGTTTTGCACCCGGTACAGTCAGTCGAAGTTTGAATTCAAAATTTGAAACTACCGCGCCATTTCAGGCCTTATTTATAATTCAAAGTAATTATATTTATGTTCAAAGGTCGATTCAAACTCACTTTTCATTGCTATTATTTAAAATATTTAAAATTTACTATTTTAGCCAATTTAAATTTTTTAAATTGGTTCAGATTTTCCGGGTCGTTACAATCTCCCCCACTTAAAACTTTTCGTCCCCGAAAAGGAACAAAGTCGAAAGTGGTTTGATTAATCAACCCTACGTTCAATCTGGCTTCCATTCTCCAACTTTTCAGTTTCTGAGAATTTTCAAATTCTTCAAAAATTTGGCTAACACCCGGAATTTTCGAAAATTTTCGCCATAACCTCCTTTGTACGGGGAGGGGTTTGGAAATTTATTGGGCCGTATTAGGTACCCAATAAATCCTATAAAGCATACACATATTTATAGTGATATATTCTGGTGTTTACAAGGGAGCGTGTATAGATAATAACTCCAGAGAATAAATTCTCGTCACCCTGTCAAAGCCTGAGGGAGTGTGTATTTTAATTGCTCCAGAGAATAAATTCTCATCACCTCGTCCCGTGTGGGAAATAAATAATCCATATGCCGTATCTAATGACTAGAGAGACGTGATTATTGTCAACTCTAGACCCGTGCGGGGTTTTTATTAATATGGCAATTTATCTTTACAATTTTATATGGTCCATATCATTCAGCAGTTCAACCTGTAAAATATAGTCCATATTTGTCATCAGTTCAACCTGTAATATATAGTCATCGCCATACAAGCCTCTCGCTCGTATGGTAAATATTCAACCTCGTCACACAAGCTCCAAATGCTTATGTGGTATATGATGAAGTATGCTATCTTCAAGAAGTATGCCGTGCAGTGTAGTTCAAAATTAATTGTTACTATCATATGGCGACGTTTATTATTTACACACAGAATAACCAGCACTCCGCATCCAATGGCACTCACAGGAGTTGATATAATAATAAAAGTGTGCATCCAACTCATTAAGGTTTACCTATTTGTCGGGCACGCAAATAAAATCTTTACTCAACAGCTAATCCATTTACCTGTTCAAACATATATAATGCACATGTATATATTTCTAATTAATTCTCTAATCAGTTCAATGTGTGATTTAATTAAATATCATTCTAATAATTTAATTAATCAAATTTACCATCACACAACACAAACAACCATCAATTTGTTTTTAACTTTTCAAATATATATCTTTTATATATGTTCAAAAACCATATTTCTAAAACCAGAATATAATCACAAATACGTTATTTATAAACATATAACTCTCAACTCGTTCTGGGGCACTTCTGACCCCATCTCTAACGAGTTATTATGATTTTGCTTTACTCGTACTAGGATATTGCTGATCCTATCTGTAATGAGTTACTCGTCCTAGAACACTACTGGTTCTATCTCTGACGAGTTCGTTAATATGTTATATTCCGGCACTAAGCTTAACCAAAGCTCTGATACCACGTTGTGACGACCCCAAATCTCGTACTAACGGTGACAAGGGTAATCTTTGGAATATAACACAGAAACAGATAACAGTAGAACAGAAATAAATAAATACACCAGATAATGAACAAATAATACACTGGATAAACGTAATCATCAGAGTTACACAGTATACAGGATCATACTTAGTACAAATACAGTTCAGCTATACATAAATGTCTACAGCGGAAAACAAACATAATATGTACAATAGGAGCTGAACAACATAAAAAGAGATAAATGAAGAATCCATCTTCAGCTCCAGCTATCCAGAAAGAGCCAGATAAAACCTGAATACAAGGCTGCCCGTGTAGAAAAAGGAGCACCCGAGTTTGAAAGTGAAACAAACTACGAGTCAGTCATGGGACTGGTATGAGAAATCTACTTAACACAGTTAAAATATGGCTAATCACAGGACCGCGCCACTTTCGCGGAACGGGTTTACTCCATTGGATTGCCAGTGCTCTAAAACAAGCAATTATTTTAAATATCGCAATGCTTTTTATAAAAATGAAGCCATTATAAGACTCAGTTCCCATCACACAATGCAACGCAAACCGGTGGATAGAGTTTTTACCTTATAATGGCCAAAATATGCTTGATACGAATAAAAAAAAAGCATTTAATATTATAACTAGTGTTTATATGTTTCAAAAACAATTTCAAATCATAAGTATCAATCATAGACGGCATTAATGCCCCATACCACTATGTCGCCATACATAGGTATACAATCAAAACCGCACAGTCACATATTTGGAAATTGGAATTCCGTTGTGACGACACGGAATTTCGCTCGATCTGAATCAGTCGTTAAACCGATCTAGATCGTTCGAAACCCCTGATCGTTTGAGAACAGGACAAAATAGAACGCAGACGGAAGAACATTTCATTGTTATTACAACAATTCCATCAGATACAAGAATACAGAGTATAAATGAATAAATTACATTCGATAAATATCAGAGATTACAATAAATTACATAGCAGCGGAAAATAATACAAAGCACAACTGAAGGTGATATACGGATACAGAGCTTTCCGGATATCATTCCAGCTGTAAACCAGGATCCTGTGAATATAAATCTGCAAAACCAAAACTACTAGCTGCCCGTGTCGAAAATAGGGGCACCCAAAGTTTAGGTTAAAACAATAAACTCTAGGTCAGTCATGTGACTGGTGTGAGAACTAAAACAGTTATTTAAAACTTTACTTTAAAAGAGAGTAATTCAAGGGACCACGCCGTATAACACGGAACGGGTTTCCTCCCAAGAATACCAGTGCATAGAATAAACAGCGCAATGCTTTTTCGAAAAATGAAGCTATTATAAGACCCAGGTCCCATCACACAATGCAACGCAAGCCGGAGGATAGGGTTTTACCTTATAACAGCCAAACATGCTTGGTACGTTTAAAACAAATCATTTGATATTGTAATAAGTGTATAGTGTCAAAACAATTTCAATCATAAATATAAATCATAGACGGCATGTGTGCCCCATCCCACTATGTCGCCATACCAGGCTCTACAAATAAAGCCGAAATACACGTATTGGAAATTGGATTTCCGTCATGAGTCGAGGCAAGGGGCAAGCTCCTCTCCGCGTTCGAGACACACTAGCAAATGTCCCAGGGTTACGCACTCTGGGCAACCCCTGGATGCTTCAGGGCCGGTCCTCACTTACGTTAGAGGATTAATTATGCCTGAACACACGTTTCCCGGTTCTTACAGACGTATAATCGAGGCGCCTCGCATTCCAACAACCACAAAGGTGAAAAGTATATAAATGTCAGGGCTGGTAGGTCACTGACACCACCAAAGCTAGAAAGAAACGTCGTGCTCTCCCTGCAGTCCGTATCCCGTTTTTGACTCATACCGAGGTGTGAGGCTCGCGAATTCACGTTATACACAAAGCTGCCACATAGGCCGTGCTTTGATCATCAACCACAAGACTCTGCTTTTCAACAAAAGCCTTGATCATTGCATCTTAGCGTGTCACACAGGCAATTCATGCCATGCGATTGATATCCATCGATATACAACCTCTGAGCTCGTACGTCTCAGAGAAGGGCGTTAAGCAAAAGAATAAATTCTCCGCCGCCAAACAGATGTATATTTAATAGAAATCAGTCGACACAGAATAAAATCCAATGTCAGACACACAATCCATTTTCAAGTCCGTTCTAGGTCTGAACGAAACCGGAGTCACTTTCCTCGCATATCCATCCATCTCCAGGTACGTCTGGACGACCACCAACTATTTCCATCCTCTTGGGTGTACAGCCCAATCAGGATCGTCAGTAATTATCCAAACGATGTGAAGACTTCCGGTCTTCAACCACCGTCTTCATCTTCGACTTATCGTCGAATCGGTTATTCAGAATGGGTATAGACCCGGCCTTTCCGAACAACCCGCGTATATTAAAAACAAATGCTACACAAACACAACATACGCCTCATTCCAATTCAGAATATTCTTTTATTCACAAAATCATATTCTTAGGGAAAGTTCCCATTAATTTTATCCAAGATAAATTCTGTAAAATTTATCCTTTAATCTTCCTTTGGATGTCGTTTCAAACCAAATTATGGTTTTCTAAATTAGTCGAGATTTGCGAACCACACCTAAGTAATTATTTATTTTATTTCCCAATCCCAACCTATTCATCCCATGAAGCAAAACTGGTAATACTCCATATTTAACACCACAGTGTTATCGGTAAAATTAATTACCATTTCTCGTTCAAATCTAATTAAAGATTTAACTATCGCTTTGGAGCAAAACTGGCGATACTCCATTCTCGCTCATTTCTAAATTTGATAATTTAGATTTTAGATTCACATTTCAACCTAATTGCAGATTCGTTAAAACTCCTTTTATTGGGTTAAAGAACTAGGTGTTATTTAAAACACATTTCACGACAAACCCAAATCACATTCTATTTGTTATCGGGTTAAAGAACTAGTGTTATCTAAAACACCGTTCATGATAAACCCATTTCAAATCCAATCAAATATATTAGAAATTCCGATTATTTAAAACCCCTTTTTAAATCTAATTTATTTATTTAAAAATAATTGGGTTTTAAATTTAGTTCAAAACTAGTTCATTTCGATAAAAATCCAATTTTATCTTTTCAAATATGGAGTTTTTCACCCCAATTTTTCCCAAATCATTTCTTATGATTTTACACAAATTATTATTATTTTTAATAATTTTATCAAGGCCCGTACAGTCGATTTCCATCAACGGTCATCGAACTGCACTTACAGCGACCTTTTCCAAATTTGATTTGGACGTATCTCCAAATCCAACCGTTAGATTTCAAATTACTAATATTTGTTAGAAAGCTCTTCTCGATACGAACCCAACGGTTCCGGTTTTAGGAGAATCCGACGGTCGGATCTCCCGTAATGTCCGTTTGAAATATATGGTCGAAATTCACGAACTGCCGCGGCGCGGCGCGTTCTATTCAGGCCATTATATTATATATATAATATATATAATATATATTTCGTCGATTACTATTCAAAACGAATTTTATAAATAGTTTTAAATTCGTTTCAAAAGCAATTTCAACTTCCATTTCAATCCAAATCAAAATTGAATTTTTCCTTATAAATTCGTTTTAAAATTCATTTCTATTCAATTCAAGTTTCAATTCAATTTGAATTCATTTCACTTCGTTTAAATTCAATTCGAATTCTTTTTCAATTCGATTCAATTCAAAGTGGTTTTCTATTCGATTCAATTCAAATTGGTTTTCTATTCGATTCAATTCAAATTGGTTTTCTATTCAATTCATTTCGAAATCGCTTTATATTCAATTCATTTCGAAATCGTTTTATATTCAATTCATTTGGAAATCGTTTTATATTCAATTCATTTCGAAATCGTTTTATATTCAATTCATTTCGAAATCGTTTTATATTCAATTCATTTCGAAATCGTTTTATATTCAATTCATTTCGAAATCGTTTTATATTCAATTCATTTCGAAATCGTTTTATATTCAATTCATTTCGAAATCGTTTTATATTCAATTCAAAATGAATAAAATCGATATAAATATCGTTCACGTCAAAATGGCGTTAATCTAATCAACACGGCTTCATATATTCCTTCTTTCTATTCAACAAATGAATATTTATTTTTGTCAACACACGACTAATCTCAACGAATGAGTACTGTCCACGTGTGACTATTTTTGTTAAATTATTTCGTTCAACACATGACTAATCTCAACGGATGAGTACAGTCAACACATGAACCTTTATTTTATAGTGATAAAGATATAAAATTTATTGTTAAAATATTACGTTCAACACATGACTAATCTCACGAATGAGTACAGTCAACACATGAACCTTTACTTTATAATATTCTTTATCTTCTAAATTGGAATGAGGCCCAATCAACCACCATATAAAATTAATTATATGGATTTCCATACAACACATGTATATTATAGCATTGAAAAATAATCAACCATCAACCAAAGTGCACCACACTGTATAAGCATCAAATATAGATATCTAACGCTTATAACAGCCTGTCAATCAATCGATCGACATATTCAATCAATCAGGATGAGTGAACTTCAAATTTCATCCCAACACCCGTGTGGGGTTTCAAACAATCAAACACATATTTTATTCGTGCAGTTGGGCGATGTGTGAAATTTATCATCCCAATCAATGTCCTTCAAATAGGTGTATATAAACAAACCGTCCGGTTTGTAAATGAATATTTATTTATTCACTTTCACTATATTCATATTCACGTTAAAAATTATATTTTTAACGACAAAACATTTTATTTTAACATATGAATTTCTATTCAGTTCATTCTTTAAATAAAATGGTATTTTTATTTTTCTAACATATTTTAGAAAATTTCGGCGGCATAACGACACGATACTAGAAACGGGACGAGGCCTAGCCTTATCCCCGGTCTAGTGAAGGCCCACGCCATTCACACATCAATCAAATTCACCAAACAACCAAATTCAAATCAAATAATCTGACTAATCTATGCAACCAAACAAACAAGTCCATGGTCTGTGGACGATTGTGTCGGGTGCTACTAAGCACCGTCTGCATCCTAGTATATATATATAACTAGAAAAGAAATTGAAAGGTGAGAAATTCTCACCGATAGCTATCCAATCATCTTGACTCTTCTTCTGTAGAAGTCTTCGTCGTTCTCGCATCTTATCACTTTCGTCGCCCGTAGTCACTATATATATAAAAATCACATTTTTATTTCTCTATTCCATATATAAAAATCGAATTTTTTACTTCGCTATTCAATATAAAAAAATCGAATTTTTACTTTCATGCTATACAATATATAAAAATCGAACTTTTACTTTCACGCTATATGGATAAAATTCTATTTTTACATTGCTATTATATAGATAAAAATTATATTTTTACCTCGCTATTCTCTATATAAAGATTTCGCCTTTTCAAATATAAAGATTTCGCCTTTTCAAATATGAAGTTTTCGCCTTTTCTAATATGAAGTTTTCGCCTTTTCTAATATGAAGTTTTCGCCTTTTCTAATATGAAGTTTTCGCCTTTTCTAATATTAAAAATCCGAACTTTTAGATATTAAAAATCCGAACTTCACGAAAGCAAAAATCCTATTTTTTTCTCTAAAAATATACCCTTTCCTATTTAAGCAAAAATCATATTTCTACCTCTTCTATATAGTAAAGATTATATTTTTAATACTTTAAAAATATAAAAATCATATTTTTATATCTTCTATATAGTAAAGATTATATTTTTAATACTTTAAAAATATAAAAATCATATTTTTATTACTTTAAAAATATAAAAATCATATTTTTAATTGAATAAAATCTTTTGCCACTAAAAATCTGTTTTAAAAATCAAATAAAAATCAGTTTGAAAATCAAATATAAATCAGTTTGAAAATCAAATATAAATCAGTGAAACTTACTGTGAATATGGGGGGGGGGCTGTCGCGCTTGTTGATGAAGACGGGGGGTTTGCGGGGTTGGGCAGGGAGGCGGAGGGGTAGGCGATGGAGGGGGGGTTTCTCCGATGAGGCGGTGGCGATTTGGGGTGTGGGTCTCGGGCTAGGGCTGGCGCGAGAGGAGGGTTAGGGGGAGGCGATGATCAGCGTAGGCGGAGGGAGAGGGCGGCGGTGGCAGTGCGCCTTGAGCGGAGCTCCGACGCCAGGCGATGGGGGATGAACGGCGGCCTCGTCACTTTGTTTTTTTTCTTTTTTTTTCTTCTGAAACGAACTGATAAAAGGGGGGGCAACGTATAAAGGGAAGAGGGTTTTATTTTATTTTATTTTTATTTAATTTGCAAAAAGTTGACTTTTACATACGACCTCTAAACGAGGCCCACCGCCTGTCGTCCATAGTGTTTTACCCCTATTCCGAACCCAATGGGATATGTATCGCAAGATGATTTGATCGTTTCGATCAGTTTCCGTTAAAATCAACATATAACTCTATATATTGAATTTGAACGCGTATTTCAATTTACCGGGGTCACATACTAACTCGAAAAATTCCCGAAAAATATTTTCTAGCTTCGTATTGACGATACGGTCCTAACAAAACTAGTTTCGTCGAATTCTGAGACTGTTAGAAAAATGGCCATTTTCCAGTCGATTAAAATCAACTGAAACTGGTCAAATGCGTTTTCCTTTGCCACGCTCACATATTGATTCAAAAAATTATGAAATTTGAAACCTAGCAATAATTTGACATCACGGACCCAACAAAAGTGGTTTCGTCGAAATCCGAGGTCGTTTGCAGAATGTCTATTTTTAAGGGCCTGAATTCCATAGCGACTATTCAGAATTTTCAACTGGACATATCTTTTGATTCCCGCTATGAAATTTTGATTTTTCGGATTCGTTGGAAAGATATTATCAATTAGATCCTAATGTTTTTGGTTTCACTAAAATCCGGATTGTTTTGCACCCGGTATGTTCAATTGAAGTTTGAAATCGAATTATCGAACTACCGCGCCATTTTCAATTCTATTTATAATTATATATAATTATTTATATTCTAACGACGACGTATATAATATATACGTCGAATTTCAATTCAAAATAAATTTCTCTTCTATATGATTTAAAATAATCTATTTTAAATATTCACAATTCGCTAAAATTGCCAAAATAAAAATTTTAAACTGGCCCAGATTTTCGGGTTGTTACAATCTCCCCCACTTAAAACTTTTCGTCCCCGAAAAGGAACAAAGTCGAAAGTGGTTTGATTAATCAACTCTATGTTCGATCTGGCTTCCATTCTCCAACTTTTCAGTTTCTGAGAATTTTCAAATTTTCAAAAATTTGGCTAACACCCTAAATTTTTGAAAAATTTCGCCATAACCTCCCCTGCACCGGGAGCCACGGGAAAATCCCGAAATTGCCATATAGGCCTTCTGATCTCAAAAAGAAAAAGAAAAAGCCAAGCGGCTAGCCAATAGGCTCATAAAATCATCATCACCCAAACAAAACAGTAAATTATGTAGTAAACATGTACCTATTTGTCGGGCAAACAAATTTTATTCTTCGGCTCTAGCCTCCTTGCTATAACCTGTTCAATGTAAGTATATGTATATGCAAGCAAATGCGACCAATTTTCAATATAATTCAATATTTGATTCAATTAGGCATAAATGGTTAAAATTATCAAACAAATAAACAAACAACACAAACATCAATCAATTAGTGAATTTCACGTTTCAAATTCATAATTTTGATATATTTACAAAAATCATGTTTTTGATGCCAATTCACAACAATGTGTTCTAGCTATATAAGTTTTGGTTCTCACACCAGTCTAATGGAAATATATAGAAAATCACACCTTCGTCACTCGAAAATAAATGCTGATGATGTTTCGAACCACCATCAGAACTTCTCCGGGCGACTAGAATGTGATTCCATATCTATCCAATATATTAAAACTTCGTATATACGTTCATGACGCGTATATGCAAAATCTTTATATATTGGATTGTCCAAATTCAAAGTAAATAAATATTCAAATACGTTTAAAACGATTTAAATTTTAAAACAATATTGTTTTCATTTGAAAAATATACTCTTCACACTCGTTCTAGGATACTACTGATCCTATCTCTAACGAGTCATTCTAATTGGATATTACTAATCCAGTATCTGATGAATTCTTTCGTATGGTTCTAATGTGTCTTGTTCTCGAGCTCTGTAAACCAAAGCTCTGATACCAAATGGGACGACACAGAATTTCGCTCGATCTGAATCAGTCGTTAAACCGATCTAGACCGTTCGAAACCCCTGATCGTTTGAGAACAAGACAAAATAGAACGCAGACGGAAGAACATTTCATTGTTATTACAACAATTCCATCAGATACAAGAATATACAGAGTATAAATGAATAAATTACATTCGATAAATATCAGAGATTACAATAAATTACATAGCAGCGGAAAATAATACAAAGCACAACTGAAGGTGATATACGGATACAGAGCTTTCCGGATATCATTCCAGCTGTAAACCAGGATCCTGTGAATATAAATCTGCAAAACCAAAACTACTAGCTGCCCGTGTCGAAAATAGGGGCACCCAGAGTTTAGGTTAAAACAATAAACTCTAGGTCAGTCATGTGACTGGTGTGAGAACTAAAACAGTTATTTAAAACTTTACTTTAAAAGAGAGTAATTCAAGGGACCACGCCGTATAACACGGAACGGGTTTCCTCCCAAGAATACCAGTGCATAGAATAAACAGCGCAATGCTTTTTCGAAAAATGAAGCTATTATAAGACCCAGGTCCCATTACACAATGCAACGCAAGCCGGAGGATAGGGTTTTACCTTATAACAGCCAAACATGCTTGGTACGTTTAAAACAAATCATTTGATACTATAATAAGTGTATAGTGTCAAAACAATTTCAATCATAAATATAAATCATAGACGACATGAGTGCCCCATCCCACTATGTCGCCATACTAGGCTCTATAAATAAAGCCGAAATACACGTATTGGAAATTGGATTTCCGTCATGAGTCGAGGCAAGGGGCAAGCTCCTCTCCGCGTTCGAGACACTCTAGCAAATGTCCCAGGGTTACGCACTCTGGGCAACCCCTGGATGCTTCAGGGCCGGTCCTCACTTACGTTAGAGGATTAATTATGCCTGAACACACGTTTCCCGGTCCTTACAGACCTATAATCGAGGCGCCTCGCATTCCAACAACCACAAAGGTGAAAAGTATATAAATGTCAGGGCTGGTAAGTCACTGACACCACCAAAGCTAGAAAGAAACGTCGTGCTCTCCCTGCAGTCCGTATCCCGTTTTTGACTCATACCGAGGTGTGAGGCTCGCGAATTCACGTTATACACAAAGCTGCCACATAGGCCGTGCTTTGATCATCAACCACAAGACTCTGCTTTTCAACAAAAGCCTTGATCATTGCATCTTAGCGTGCCACACAGGCAATTCATGCCATGCGATTGATATCCATCGATATACAACCTCTGAGCTCGTACGTCTCAGAGAAGGGCGTTAAGCAAAAGAATAAATTCTCCGCCGCCAAACAGATGTATATTTAATAGAAATCAGTCGACACAGAATAAAATCCAATGTCAGACACACAATCCATTTTCAAGTCCGTTCTGGGTCTGAACGAAACCGGAGGCACTTTCCTCGCATATCCATCCATCTCCAGGTACGTCTGGACGACCACCAACTATTTCCATCCTCTTGGGTGTACAGCCCAATCAGGATCGTCAGTAATTATCCAAACGATGTGAAGACTTCCGGTCTTCAACCACCGTCTTCATCTTCGACTTATCGTCGAATCGGTTATTCAGAATGGGTATAGACCCGGCCTTTCCGAACAACCCGCGTATATTAAAAACAAATGCTACACAAACACAACATACGCCTCATTCCAATTCAGAATATTCTTTTATTCACAAAATCATATTCTTAGGGAAAGTTCCCATTAATTTTATCCAAGATAAATTCTGTAAAATTTATCCTTTAATCTTCCTTTGGATGTCGTTTCAAACCAAATTATGGTTTTCTAAATTAGTCGAGATTTGCGAACCACACCTAAGTAATTATTTATTTTATTTCCCAATCCCAACCTATTCATCCCATGAAGCAAAACTGGTAATACTCCATATTTAACACCACAGTGTTATCGGTAAAATTAATTACCATTTCTCGTTCAAATCTAATTAAAGATTTAACTATCGCTTTGGAGCAAAACTGGCGATACTCCATTCTCGCTCATTTCTAAATTTGATAATTTAGATTTTAGATTCACATTTCAACCTAATTGCAGATTCGTTAAAACTCCTTTTATTGGGTTAAAGAACTAGGTGTTATTTAAAACACAGTTCACGACAAACCCAAATCACATTCTATTTGTTATCGGGTTAAAGAACTAGTGTTATCTAAAACACCGTTCACGATAAACCCATTTCAAATCCAATCAAATATATTAGAAATTCCGATTATTTAAAACCCCTTTTTAAATCTAATTTATTTATTTAAAAATAATTGGGTTTTAAATTTAGTTCAAAACTAGTTCATTTCGATAAAAATCCAATTTTATCTTTTCAAATATGGAGTTTTTCACCCCAATTTTTCCCAAATCATTTCTTATGATTTTACACAAATTATTATTATTTTTAATAATTTTATCAAGGCCCGTACAGTCGATTTCCATCAACGGTCATCGAACTGCACTTACAACGACCTTTTTCAAATTTGATTTGGACTTATCTCCAAATCAAACCCTTAGATTTCAAATTTCTAATATTCGTTAGAAAGCTCTTCTCGATACGAACCCAACGGTTCCGGTTTTAGGAGAATCCGACGGTCGGATCTCCCGTAATGTCCGTTTGAAATATATGGTCGAAATTCACGAACTGCCGCAGCGCGGCGCGTTCTATTCAGGCCATTATATTATATATATAATATATATTTCGTCGATTACTATTCAAAACGAATTTTATAAATAGTTTTAAATTCGTTTCAAAAGCAATTTCAACTTCCATTTCAATCCAAATCAAAATTGAATTTTTCCTTATAAATTCGTTTTAAAATTCATTTCTATTCAATTCAAGTTTCAATTCAATTTGAATTCATTTCACTTCGTTTGAATTCATTTCGAATTCGTTTTCAATTCGATTCAATTCAAAGTGGTTTTCTATTCGATTTAATTCAAATTGGTTTTCTATTCGATTCAATTCAAATTGGTTTTCTATTCAATTCATTTCGAAATCGCTTTATATTCAATTCATTTCGAAATCGTTTTATATTCAATTCATTTCAAAATCGTTTTATACTCAATTCATTTCGAAATCGTTTTATATTCAATTCATTTCGAAATCGTTTTATATTCAATTCATTTCGAAATCGTTTTATATTCAATTCATTTCGAAATCGTTTTATATTCAATTCATTTCGAAATCGTTTTATATTCAATTCTTTTCGAAATCATTTTATATTCAATTCATTTCGAAATCGTTTTATATTAAATTCATTTCGAAATCGTTTTATATTCAATTCATTTCGAAATCGTTTTATATTCAATTCATTTCGAAATCGTTTTATATTCAATTCATTTCGAAATCGTTTTATATTCAATTCATTTCGAAATCGTTTTATATTCAATTCATTTCGAAATCGTTTTATATTCAATTCATTTCGAAATCGTTTTATATTCAATTCATTTCGAAATCGTTTTATATTCAATTCAAAATGAATAAAATCGATATAAATATCGTTCATGTCAAAATGGCGTTAATCTAATCAACACGGCTTCATATATTCCTTCTTTCTATTCAACAAATGAATATTTATTTTTGTCAACACACGACTAATCTCAACGAATGAGTACTATCCACGTGTGACTATTTTTGTTAAATTATTTCGTTCAACACATGACTAATCTCAACGGATGAGTACAGTCAACACATGAACCTTTATTTTATAGTGATAAAGATATAAAATTTATTGTTAAAATATTACGTTCAACACATGACTAATCTCACGAATGAGTACAGTCAACACATGAACCTTTACTTTATAATATTCTTTATCTTCTAAATTGGAATGAGGCCCAATCAATCACCATATAAAATTAATTATATGGATTTCCATACAACACATGTATATTATAGCATTGAAAAATAATCAACCATCAACCAAAGTGCACTACACTGTATAAGCATCAAATAAAGATATCTAACGCTTATAACAGCCTGTCAATCAATCGATCGACATATTCAATCAATCAGGATGAGTGAACTTCAATTTTCATCCCAACACCCGTGTGGGGTTTCAAACAATCAAACACATATTTTATTCGTGCAGTTGGGCGATGTGTGAAATTTATCGTCCCAATCAATGTCCTTCAAATAGGTGTACATAAACAAACCGTCCGGTTTGTAAATGAATATTTATTTATTCACTTTCACTATATTCATATTCACGTTAAAAATTATATTTTTAACGACAAAACATTTTATTTTAACATATGAATTTCTATTCAGTTCATTCTTTAAATAAAATGATATTTTTATTTTTCTAACATATTTTAGAAAATTTCGGCGGCATAACGGCACGATACTAGAAACGGGACGAGGCCTAGCCTTATCCCCGGTCTAGTGAAGGCCCACGCCATTCACACATCAATCAAATTCACCAAACAACCAAATTCAAATCAAATAATCTGACTAATCTATGCAACCAAACAAACAAGTCCATGGTCTGTGGACGATTGTGTCGGGTGCTACTAAGCACCGTCTGCATCCTAGTATATATATATATATATAACTAGAAAAGAAATTGAAAGGTGAGAAATTCTCACCGATAGTTATCCAATCATCTTGACTCTTCTTCTGTAGAAGTCTTCGTCGTTCTCGCATCTTATCACTTTCGTCGCCCGTAGTCACTATATATATAAAAATCACATTTTTATTTCTCTATTCCATATATAAAAATCGAATTTTTTACTTCGCTATTCAATATATAAAAATCGAATTTTTACTTTCACGCTATACAATATATAAAAATCGAACTTTTACTTTCACGCTATATGGATAAAATTCTATTTTTACATTGCTACTATATAGATAAAAATTATATTTTTACCTCGCTATTCTCTATATAAAGATTTCGCCTTTTCAAATATAAAGATTTCGCCTTTTCAAATATGAAGTTTTCGCCTTTTCTAATATGAAGTTTTCGCCTTTTCTAATATGAAGTTTTCGCCTTTTCTAATATTAAAAATCCGAACTTTTAGATATTAAAAATCCGAACTTCACGAAAGCAAAAATCCTATTTTTTTCTCTAAAAATATACCCTTTCCTATTTAAGCAAAAATCATATTTCTACCTCTTCTATATAGTAAAGATTATATTTTTAATACTTTAAAAATATAAAAATCATATTTTTATATCTTCTATATAGTAGAGATTATATTTTTAATATTTTAAAAATATAAAAATCATATTTTTATTACTTTAAAAATATAAAAATCATATTTTTAATTGAATAAAATCTTTTTCCACTAAAAATCTGTTTTAAAAATCAAATAAAAATCAGTTTGAAAATCAAATATAAATTAGTTTGAAAATCAAATGTAAATCAGTTTGAAAATCAAATATAAATCAGTAAAACTTACTGTGAATATGGGGGGGGGGGGGGGCTGTCGCGCTCGTTGATGAAGACCGGGGGTTTGCGGGGTTGGGCAGGGAGGCGGAGGGGTAGGCGATGGAGGGGGGGGGGGGTTTCTCCGATGAGGCGGTGGCGATTTGGGGTTCGGGTCTCGGGCTAGGGCTGGCGCGAGAGGAGGGTTAGGGGGGAGGCGATGATCAGCGTAGGCGGAGGGAGAGGGCGGCGGTGGCAGTGCGCCTTGAGCGGAGCTCCGACGCCAGGCGATGGGGGATGAACGGCAGCCTCGTCACTTTGTTCTTTTTCTTTTTTTTTTCTTTTTTTTTCTTCTGAAACGAACTGATAAAAGGGGGGGCCAACGTATAAAGGGAAGAGGGTTTTATTTTATTTTTTTATTATTTAATTTGCAAAAAGTTGACTTTTACATACGACCTCTAAACGAGGCCCACCGCCTGTCGTCCATAGTGTTTTACCCCTATTCCGAACCCAATGGGATATTATCGCAAGCTGATTTGATCGTTTCGATCAGTTTCCGTTAAAATCAACATATAACTCTATATATTGAATTTGAACGCGTATTTCAATTTACCGGGGTCACATACTAACTAGAAAAATTCCCGAAAAATATTTTCTAGCTTCGTATTGACGATACGGTCCTAACAAAACTAGTTTCGTCGAATTCTGAGACCGTTAGAAAAATGGCCATTTTCCAGTCGATTAAAATCAACTGAAACTGGTCAAACGCGTTTTCCTTTGCCACACTCACATATTGATTCGAAAAATTATGAAATTTGAAACCTAGCAATAATTTGACATCACGGACCCAACAAAAGTGGTTTCGTCGAAATCCGAGGTCGTTTGCAGAATGTCTATTTTTAAGGGCCTGAATTCCATAGCGACTATTCAGAATTTTCAACTGGACATATCTTTTGATTCCCGCTATGAAATTTTGATTTTTCGGATTCGTTGGAAAGATATTATCAATTAGATCCTAATGTTTTTGGTTTCACTAAAATCCGGATTGTTTTGCACCCGGTATGTTCAATTGAAGTTTGAAATCGAATTATCGAACTACCGCGCCATTTTCAATTCTATTTATAATTATATATAATTATTTATATTCTAACGACGACGTATATAATATATACGTCGAATTTCAATTCAAAATAAATTTCTCGTCGATATGATTTAAAATAATCTATTTTAAATATTCCCAATTCGCTAAAATTGCCAAAATAAAAAATTTAAACTGGCCCAGATTTTCGGGTTGTTACATCCGTCATGAACCAAGGCAAAAGATAGTCCTTACCGAATTCGAGACTGTCTAGCCCGAGCCTCAGGGTCAAAGCGCATCGACCCTTGGATCGTCAGGGCCGGTCCACCGATGTGGATTAAAATTCGTGAACACTGCGTTTCCCCGCCCTTTGGGGCGTAAGTGAGCCAACGAATGACTCCATCGGTCCCGGATCGACCGATATAACCGAGGCGCCTCGCAACAACAACAACCACATAAGTCAAACTCGTCAGGGCATGTAAAACCCCTGACGCCACTTCTAACTAGAAGGAAACGCTTGCCCTCCCTGATGTCCTCTCCCGTTTCTGGTTCATACCGGGGTGTGAGGTTTACGAATTCACGTTATACACAAAGCTACGCCACACAGGTGGTGCTTTGATCATCAACCACAAGACTTTGCTTTTCAACAGAAGCCCTTATCACTGCATCTTAGCATGTCACACAGGCAATCCACACCATGCAACTGATGGCTATCAATCACATAGAATGAATTCCAATGTCAGACACACAATCCATTTACAAGTCCGTTCTGGGTCGGAACGAAATCGGAGGCACTATATTACCTCGCAAACCCATCGATCTCCACGTACGTATGGACGATCACTACTCATTATACATATTTCGGGATGCCTACCAATCAGGACATCATTTACCATCCAAACGAGGTGAAGATTTCCAGTCTTCAACCACCGTCTTCATCTTCGATTTCTTATCGTCGATTCAGTTATTCAGAATGGGATAAACCCGGTATTTCTAAGAAACTCGCGTATATAATAAACACGTGCTACACAAACACTACATACGCATCATTTCAATTCATTAGTCACTAACCGTCAATCAGTAAGAGAACGATTTCCCAAATATTAACCCCGAAGGCCGAAACCAACATCAGATCAAAATCCAGGAAACCATTCGACTTAGCTAACCTTCAGTTAATTTCTAAATTTCACATCCATATCGTTTATAATATTTTATAATGATTTATCGCTATTTTTATTTATTTTAAAATAGCCAATTTATTCGAAAGACGCATCGGGCCATAACGCGGCCATGGCGCTATTTTTCTTCAGATTTGATTTACACATATCTGAAAATCTAACCGTTGGATCTTCATAAAATTTACATCATTAGTAAGATCTTTTCAAAACGAATCCAACGGTTCCAGTTTCAGGAAAATCTGACGGTCGGATCTCCCGGTATAATCGTTTGAAGTTTCGATTTCAAAAGACGAACTGCAGCGTCGTTATTCGATTTAATATAATTATATATATATAATCGATTCTAGCACTGTTTTTCTTCAGATTTGAATTAAACATTCCAGACAATCCAACCATTGGATTTTTACAAAGTTGGTGCCGTTGGAAAGATATTTCCAAAGCGAACCCAACGGTTGCGGTTTCGGGAAAATCCGATGGTCGGATCTCCCACACTAATCGTTTGAAATCACGGTTTCAAAACACGAACTACAGCTTCGTTATTCGATATATTTCAATTATATATATATATATATACATATATATATATATATCGTTTCTTCGATTTCAAAGCTATATTCTTTTCATATATTTGATAAAAATGATATTTTTATCCAACAAACATTCACTTCGACACTTCTCTATTTTTAACAACTCATGTGTACAGTAGAAAGGTGATTTTTATTGTAAAACAATTCATTTAAAAACGCGATTATTTTATATAGTTCATATTGATGATAAAAATAGGATTTTTTTATTATAAAACAATTTCTTTCAAAACATGAATACCATTCAACACATGAATTTCAATTCAACGAATGAATTTCGATTCAACATAAGAAGGTTTTCTATAGTTTATATATATAGATAAAAAGGTGATTTTTATATTTAAAACACGAATACCATTCAACACATGAATTCTATTCAACGAATGAACTTCAATTCAACACCTGAAGGTTTTCTATAGTTTATATATATATATAGATAAAAAGGTGATTTTTATATTTAAAACACGAATACCATTCAACATATGAATTCTATTCAACAAATGAATTTCAATTCAACACATGAAGGTTTTCTATAGTTTATATATATAGATAAAAAGGTGATTTTTATGTTTAAATCACGAATACCATTCAACACATGAATTCTATTCAATGAATGAATTTCAATTCAACACATGAAGGTTTTCTATAGTTTATATATATAGATAAAAAGGTGATTTTTATTGCAAAACAATTTATTTCAAAACATGAATGTCGTTCAATAGATAAATTTCTATTCAGCACACGAATATAGTTTCAACACATGAAAATAATTCTAACACATGAATATTATTCAAAATTTCGGCAGCATAACGGCAGGGTAGTTAAAACCGGGGCCGTCCCTAGTACGACTCCTCGCTCTAACTTAAAGCCTCGCAGCTTTTGACAATGGGGAATCATGCATCTAGTTCGCACGCAGGCGACATGTATATATTTTTCATTTCCACAAACTAATCCTATGTGGTTTCAACCAAATCATTCTCAACCACAAACGGGTATCTTTCAACCACAATCAATCAATTTCAACCACAAACAATTATATTCAACCATTCGCTATCAACAAATTTGTACACCAATCACAACCAATAAATATCGTCCATGGTTTGTGGACGAGGGGCGTATATATATATATATATATATATATATATATATATATATATATATATATATATATTTATATATAGCATTTCACTTCTATTTCAACACATATATAATTTTTACAACGCATATATAACTTATACATCGAACGCACAACTTATACAACGCTTATACATGAGGTGTACAACGCTTATATAACCCATACATCGACTATATAATTTATACATCGTCGTTTTCCATTTCGTTTATAAATTAGAAATCTCACATTGGGTTCCACTCCACCAAAAATAGCAGGAGGCTCAGAAAAATATGCGGTCTCTTCTAGAATGTAGAAGGCGTCCACATGAGTCCACTGTCTCTTGTTTCACTGAATTTCGTCAACACATGAAAAAGATATGATTTTTCAAAGTTTGCAACGGTTTAAAGGTGTTAAAACTGTTGAAAACAACCATAGCCGTTACCTCAGTAAACTGCTCGAAACTAGGTTTCGATTTCTCTCTCAATCCGAAGCACGATATGCCAATCAGCCTACGCGACGTCGACGAGCTTGGAGAGGCGCAGCGGCGCCCCGAACGATGGCGAACTCGAACTGGTGGTTGCGGCGGAATCAGGCGATGAACGGGCGAACTTCTCGAGGGTGATTCTCCTAAAATACTCAACGAAAAAATCGAAACCTGGTATGGATTTGAAGCTCGTCTCGAGCTCTTCAAAATCTTCAACTGGAGCTTTTGATATTAGTGAGTGGATTGATCAGAAAATGGATGGGAACGATGGAAGGGTTTTCCGCCTTTGATCGACCTGCGGGGAGAGAGAAAGTCGGGGGGGGGGGGGGCTGATGTGGACCAGTAATTTTTTTTTTATTTATAAAAATTTAAAAATCCGAAAATATCCCTTGTCACACCCGAACACCAATTCAAACCCAACGACTGTCGTCCCTAGCGTTTTACCCCCATTCCGAACACAATGGGATATGTTTCATTGGCCCATTCGACTGTTTCAATCAGTTTTCCTTCAAATCAAAGTATAAAACATTCAATATTAAATTTGAACGTACATTTCAATTTGCCAAGACCACAAACTGATTCAAAAAATTCCAGAAAAATAAATCTAGCTATGTTTTGACGATACGGTCCCAACAAAACTAGTTTCGTCGAATTCTGAGACCGTTTGAAAAATGGCCCCTTTCTGGTCGATCCAATTTAACTATAATTGACCAAAACAAATTTTCCTTTGCAACACTCACATATTAGCTTCAAAAATTATGAAATTTGAAACCTAGCAATAACTTCACATCTCGGATCCAACAAAAGTGGTTTTGTCGAATTCCGAGGTCGTATGCAAAATGGCCATTTTCACGGGCTATATAAATTCCATAGTGACCTTTCTGAAAATTCATTTGGCCATAACATTTGCTTTCCGCTATGAAACTTCGATTTTTCAGATTCATTAGAAAGGTATTCACTAACAGATTTAAATATTTTTGGTTTCACTCAAATCCGTTTTGTTTTGCACCCGGTACAGTCAGTCGAAGTTTGAATTCAAAATTTGAAACTACCGCGCCATTTCAGGCCTTGTTTATAATTCAAAGTAATTATATTTATGTTCAAACGTCGATTCAAACTCACTTTTCATTGCTATTATTTAAAATATTTATTTTAAATATTTAAAATTTACTATTTTAGCCAATTTTAAATTTTTAAATTGGTTCAGATTTTCCGGGTCGTTACACAATCAAACGACAATATATAATGTCTCTAATAAGACATATAGTGGGAAGTCTAGACATGTGATTCTAAGACATTAAATGGTTAGATAATTACTCAAAAGTGGAGTAATAACTATTGACTGCATAAAAACAAAGAAAAACTTGGCTAGCCCACTCATAAAAGGTCTTCCAAAGGCAACAGTTTCTATAAAGTCAAAAGAAATGGGACTAAGGTATGTGAATGAAGGTTGATCATCCCTAATGGAAACCCAACTTATGTCTTGATAGGGATAGATAAAGTTCAATGGGTACCAATAAGTTAAGAGAATGATTATGGAACACTAAATCAATAATCCTATAGTATTTAGTGTTGGGTTCTGCAAGAACAAATGATGGATAAATGTCTTTAATAAGTCTAGAAAACTTAAAAGGTGTATCGCAGAAACACTGTAACACCCCGCCTCCGCTAGGGTCACTCGCAAAGGAATGCACTAGCTTTAGAGGGGCATTATTGGTAAACATGCACAGAAATATCACAAGACAGAACATATAAAATAGCGGAAGTAAAATCGAACTTTCATAAACATTAATAATTAAGGTCTAAAGCCTTTTACATCAGAGTACATCAAAACCTGTCTTGCAATAGTAAAGAAGCATAAAGACTTTTTCATAAATTATTCCCCAAATAAAACAGTAAAGTAGCCATAGCCAAGAAAAGTCCAAGCCATCCATGATGACCTTCAAGCAGAAGAAGTCCGAACTAAACAGCATTGTTTCCTCCCTGTAACCTGGAGGGGGGGGGGGGGGAAACGAAAGGAAAGAGGCGAAACAAAACGGGTCAGTCAAAAAGACTGAGTAAGTCCTATCTACTTCCAGTATAAAAACAGGTAAAGGTAACGTGACATGCATAAACTGAAAGTAAACATAAGGATGACTACAAGATAGATAAACTAAACCAGGGTAACAGACTGAACTACTGTGGCAAGGTAAACTAAGGTATCATGATAAACTACGGTGTTATGATAAGTCAAGGTATCACATCGTCAGATTTCTATCGAGTACATTATCCCAAGGTATCTGCCCCGTCTAACATCCCACGGTATCTATTATGTATATTCTTCCTAGTTCTAACATGTATATTTGCTCTGCACCCTCCGTACTAGTATCCCAGCCTTGTTAGGTGTTAACCATGAATGTCCCTTACTCAAAGTCGTGTAATGGTCCGTGTCAACCTAATATATCGCATATATAGGTTACTCAAATCATATGTTTCTTTCCATGTATATAAGTTCAGTCCTTTGCCGTACCTCGTACGGGCTTCCTCATGTCGTATTATCCTTGAAATCATTTGGACTGTCACCCTTGTTCTAGCTGGGCTCTTCCATATGAATCATCGTTTGAACTACTAGGACTTACGCCACCTAGCACCACTAGGGATTACGCTTACCAATTGCACGCTTTCGTATTTCGGTTTGGGTTAAACCACCTAGGCCACTAGGGATTACGCTAACCCTCAACCGTGCCCTTTTTCCCACGCATTCATCGTGAATCGTTTTTCTATAACTGTATGCACATGTATCACATCGTGCCATCCGAGTCCTGTCACAGGGCAAAACAAGAAATACAGGACTCGGTCGGGAGCTTTAGATTTATCTGCCGATGCAGATACTAAGGTCTGCTTTTCTACACGTGGTTATGGTCCCACGAGACCCCTCCCTCAACTAGTGAAAGGCAACACAAGAGAAAATCTTGCATGAGAACTACACTCCGGCCAGCCCACATCCTACGGCGTACCTCACCCATAATTAGATAGCATTTATGGTCTGTTGGGTGTTCCCTGCCTTTCCGTACGTACACGCTTGACTCAAGATGGTAGATGATCGACGAACTTGCTATCTCGGGCACCTTATGTATTCGTCGACTCACTGCTATCCACCCCAATCTTTAGGTCGCTCGCATAGCAACCAAGGCATATTCTTGGTTCTTCTACCGCAGACCTCAACCTCTCGTGAGCCTAGTATAATGACCTGGCAGCTCACAGAGGGATCCCAAGAATATCCTCACATTCCCCGAAGCTGCTGCTTCGTTACCCAGTTCGTTGGAGCCTTTATCTAAATCAGATAGCCTGCTCCTACACGCATACTTAAACGTTGACCTAACGTATCGGGTTACTAATCTATCTAAGAAATGGTCCAAATTTCCTTGACTAAGAATTATTACTTAGTTTCCCTTAACTAAGGTTTACCACTTAGCCTTATTTCCATAATCCTTGTTAACTATGGTTATTTACCTAATCCTCCGAATTAGGGTTTATCTAATGGGTTAAGTGTCACTTAAGTTCATAACTTAGCCCGTCTACAAACCATGTCAAAATTGGCTAAGTATCCAAGTCCAAGACTTAACCCTACAAACCATGTGTCAAGTTGGCTAAGTATATTAAGCAATCCATAACTTAACCTCGTCTAATTATCATTTTAGATTGGTTAATTATATAAATTAACTTGACCTTGTCAAATTACCGAGCCAAATCGGTCAGGCGTATTCAAGTGATTCGTGACTTAGCCTTATCATGTTTTCACGTTATATTGGTTAAGTATGGGTTAACTTATCCTCCATAAATTCACGAGTTAGATTGGCTAAGTATAGGTCACTTAACCACATCCAATTAACGAGTTAGATTGGTTAAGTTTAGGTCGCTTAACCACATCAAATCATCATGTATAATTGGTTAAGTATAAGTTGCTTAACCCCATTAAATTATCACATTAAGTTGGTTAAGTATTGGTTACTTAACCTCATTGAATTACCAAGTTTAAATTGGTTAAGTGTTTAACTTACCCCATCGAATTACCGTGTTTTAGATTAGTTAAGTGTGGATTACTTAACCCCATCTAATTACCGTGGTTAGGTTAGTTAAGTATCAATTACCTAACCCCGTCTAATTACCGTGTTTAGGTTAGTTAAGTCTTAATTACTTAACCTCATCTAATTACCAAGTCGGATTAGTTAAGTGTAAATTACTTAACCTTATCATGTGGCATTAATTTAATTAATGCACCCTTAACCTCTCACATTAGACCTTGTTGTGGTTACTAGTTAAGTCGGGCGGGTCCGGGTAGATTTACACCACAACCTAGTCTAACCTCGGGTCTTAAGCGCGACATGACCAACTTCTCACATTGGGTCCTATTGTTTGCAACTACTAGTTAGGCCGGTCGGTTCCGGGTAGTTTTACGTTGCAAACTCAACCCAACCTCGAGTTGGCCACACTTATATTATCTAAGTTCATCATGTTTCCAAAACATGTTATAAGTTTTCAAGCATTTGGGTAGACCTAACTTAATAGGTAAATTCCCAAAGGGTAGACCTAACTTAATAGGTAAATTCCCAAGCTCATGTTTTTATGCATACTTACATGTCAACTTCCATGTTATCTTTCAAGTCATATTTTCAAGTATAAACACATGTCATATTCAAGTTAAGATTTCGCGACATGTTCATGTTTATCTAACTACCCAAAATCGTGTTTTCCCAACGCAAGCAAAGCGAGTCAACATAGTAAGGATACTATGTCACATATTTGTCTCAAAACATGCATGATGCCAAAAAGGGCTTGGCTTCCACATGCATAACATCATAAAGGGATTGGCCATAAACATGCATAGTGTCATAAGGTAATTTGGCCACAAACATGCATATTATCAAAAAGGGTTTGGCCATAAACGTGCACATCTTAAAAGAGGGGATTGGCCACGAGCATGCATAATCTCATAAAGGATTCGGCCACAAACTTGCATGTTAGCATAAGGGGTTTGGGTTCATAAACATGCATAAGCCCCAAAATCTTGTCTTAGCCAATGTTTCACAAGTAAAGTGGTTCCTAAAGGTTCATGCTAGCATTTCATGCATAAAGATCCAAACTTGCAAGTTAAACTAGGTTATGCATAGCATGAGAGGCATGATTAAGTCACTCACATGGCCTAAAATCATAAACATGAACACAAGAGGCAAGGTAAGGTTCATATAGGTTCGCATAATCATGTTTAGCCTCATTTTATCCCATGTCATTATCAAAACTACCGTTTCCATCTAAAAGTAGCTAGAACTTACATAGTTAGGCCTAGGGAAAGGAGCATGAATCATCTTGGCTAAGAAAGGTGCCTCCTTTGTTGAAGAATCCGTCATGAAACTCGCATAGCAACGTTGATTTGGCCTCTATTTGGTGTAGCAAGCTTGCACCTTTTGATTTGAACCCGATTTGAATGCATAGGCTCTAGGGATTGGAGATGGAGGCCATGGTCAATGAAGATTTTGGCAGCACTTAGTTGCTAGGTTTGATTTTTAGGGATTTAGGTTAGGCTTAGTGTAACACCCCACTCCCGCTATGATCACTCACTAAGGGAATGCCATAGCATCGGTGGAGTATTTTAGTGAATATAGAACAGAAAAATTACAACAAGACAGATATAAATAGTACTTGGAATTTAAAACATCATCTCATAACAGCGGAAGTAAAACATGTCTGGTTACATCATAAAACCACAATAAAAGTCAAGTACAATATCCATCAAAATAAAGAAGTACATAATCCCACTCTCATACAATAGCCATGACGAAAGAAAAGATAACTGGGTAACTGGAGCTTTACATCTATCCAAGCTCCTAAAGACTGGAACAGCAATCCGATCAAGCTCCACTACTGCTAGGATCCACCGTAGGACCTGAGGGTTGGGAAAAAGATAAAAACAACGGGGTCAGACATAAGTCTGAGCGAGTCCTATAACTTTAACAATACAATCGTTAAAGTAACCAGAGAAGACATAAACTGATATACGGTAACTAATGGGGATGAATGGCTACACTAAGCAGTCAACTAAACTAAGATAAAAGATAAAGACGCATCTACCCTTCCAAAGGTAAATTACTAAGTTGCACCACACCAGTCGTTCCTAACTTAAAGGTTGATCCCACCCATGGACTTATAAAATTAACTTAATAGTTCTCGCGTACCCCTAGGTGACTAAGTAGACGCCACGGGGCCCTACAATCCACTAGGTGTACACACTACTCCCCATTCGATCGGCTCCCTAACGTAGATACCCGTGCTGGCCCCACTGTGGGGTGTACCATTCCCCAACGTGGCAACCTGATAAAATTAACGGTGCACGGCTTATATCTACACGATGCAACAACGTCTTATTTACCAGCCCGGGTCCACACACGCATATGAAACCCGTTGGTCATGCGTTGCCACCGCTAACCCATTTTGGCCTCTTATAGTCAAGCCCAGTATGCGTGTCCCGTCCTCGACATGGGTCGAGCTCACTAAGATACGTATGGGTTACTGGGTGAAATGGGCCCCCAGCACAAGCCATCCCCCTAAGCTTGGCCCTCACACTAGTGTTTCCCACTTAACCTTTTAATCATGTTTAATTGCATGTTCCTCTTTGGTTAAGTATTCTAATCGTATTTTCTATTGCCACCCAAGGCAACCCATTAGATTCCTCATGCCACCCAAGGCACCCACTTAACCCCTCATGTCCCTCTACATGCTAATATGGTTAAGTGTTTCTTAATTAATTAATTAAGATCATGACCTCGTAAAGACCTCTCACATTAGACCGTCTTTTGTGACTGCTGGATATGCCGGTTGGGTCCGGGCAGCCTTACGTCATAAAAGGGTCTAACCTCGTGTCTTTACTTTAATCACGTATTTAATTTGTGCCTAAGACCTCTCACATTGGGCTAACATTTGTAGCAACTGGTTAAGCCGGTTGGGTCCGGGCAGTTTTATGCTACAACTGAGTCCAACCTCGTGTCTTAGTCGATTAATTACACCTAATTAATCACCCTCCTAATTTATATTAATTATCCCTAATTAATTAATCATGTTTTCCAGAATATGGGTAGACCTAACTCAATAGGTAAATTCCCAACTCCGTAGTGTGGGTACACCTAACTTAATAGGCAAATTCCCAACACATAGTATGGGTACACCTAACTTAATAGGCAAATTCCCATACTATGTTCATTTATTTTATGTTATGCATAATTAATTTCACACAATCTTATTAACATATGCATTTAATTAACCCCATCGTTCCCACGTAATTTCGTTCTCATGACATAACACATATAAAAGGTGTCAACTTGCATATGTATGAACATGTTTCAAAGGTGCCATCTTGCATATTAACAAACACATAACTTGCATATGAACTTGCATAACATATCACATAACTTGCATATAATCTTGTATAACATGTCACATAAACTTACATATTAACAAATACATGACTTGCATATAATATGTCACATAACTTGCATATAAACTTGCATAACATATTACATGACTTGCATATGAACTCATAAACTTGCATATGAACTTATAAACTTGCATATGATCTCATAAACTTGCATATGAACTTATAAACTTGCATATGAAGAAACATACAACTTGCATAGTTATCATACATGTAACTTGCATATTAACATACATGTAACTTGCATATTAACATATGATCACAAAGCACAAAACTTGCATTATGCATGTCATAAAAAGAGACAAACTTGCATGTCATAATGTATGCATAAAACCAAACACTTAGCATGCATAAAATCAAATACTTAGCATGCATAAAATCAAATACTTAGCATGCATAAAATCAAATACTTAGCATGCATGAAACCCATCACTTAAACTTGCATAAACCCACATACTTAGCTTGCATAAACATAGGGTTAACATTAAACATAGATTAGCAAACTAACATCATATCATATGACTTAAAACCCATTAATCCACATATAAAACCATATGATCTCATCATATCTCATCTACTTAGTTTAGCAATTGATCATTAAAGTGATAGAAACTCACAACTAGCAAATTTGCACTCCAAATGAAGAAGATTAAGAAGCTTAGAATGGATTAGAGGTTGATTAGAGAGTGATTAGCTTGCAACCCTCTTCATAGATTAGTGGAGGCTCCTTCTAAGATTTAATTTGGCGGCATGTAGCCCTCAATTCTATTTTTAGTATGGATTAGGGTAGGTTTAGGGTGTATTTATAGATTAGGTGAGTGTTTTAGGCCCTTAGATTAACCCTAGATTAGATTAGGACCCTTAGATTTCGGAAATCTCTAGAACACAGCCCAAGACTAACCCAAAACCAGATCTGGTGCACCCAGATCAACAGGGCCGACACCCTGTGTCGACACCCCTGTCGACAGGGCTGTCGACACCCCTGTCGACATGCCTGTCGACACGGGGCCAGATGGGAACTTTCCCTCCCTTTCCGCTTTTGGCTCCAAACTTGTTTTAGAACTGAATTTTAAATCTGTTTTTAACTTTGAATTTTCTGCAAACTTCATTGGGCCATAACTGGGCCATACGGACTCCGATTCTCGAAAACTCGGACTCTATTTCGCGTATTTTTCCGAGACGAACGAAATGACGCAGCCCGTTTCCCCCAATTCTCACATCTGAGATTATTTATTCTGTAATTAGTGAATATTAGTATTAACTGAAATTCGGGGTGTTACATTCTCCCCTACTTAAAGGATTTCGTCCTCGAAATCTCTAAGTCAAGAAGAACGTATCCTACCAACCAAACAATCATCTACTAAACCATCAACCACAAGCAACCATTATCCTTAGAAACTTCTAATGATGTATGAACATATGCAGAAAGTGCGTGTATATGTCCGTATACTAATGCAAAATCAGGCGGTCTACTGATTCAGTCGACCTCCTTAATGCAAACCATGATAGTGCCATGCATCCAATATGTATGTGAAACCCTATTGACACATACAATTTCTATATGCGTGCACAACCATACACAAAAATGCATCATCCATATGATAACACAGCCATGATACATCCATCAATCTAACTACCACATCCATTTATGCGATATGCAACATGAAGTGACTGAGCCGATCTAGTGCCTAATGTGTGTGTATATGCATCCACGAGCAACTACTAGCAACCAATTGCATCCACATGCATCCATCAACCATAACATGTTTCAAACACATGTTTCAACCATAGGCTTTACCCTATCTAAAGGTCATAGGTACTAGCGAGAGGATATACTAAAGATAAGATAAGTACTAGACAAGCGATAAAGGAGAAGTTAAAAGACATACTCTCAAAAAGAAATGGATACAAAGAACGCATCTTCGCTTCCGTCTCCCAAGTAGCATTGCTTTCACCATCTCCCCATTGCACTTTAACTAGCTGAACTTCTCTGTTCCTCAACTTCCTAGTTTCTGACCCAAGGATGCGAGTAGGAGCTCGTCGAATCGTCGCATCACGCTCTACCTCTACATCTCTAAGCAAGCTCGGCTCTACCACCTCTGCGGTCTCATGTAAGCACTTCCTCAAATGTGATACATGGAATACATCATGAACACCACTAAGTCTGTCGGGCAACTCCACCCTATATGTCATCCGTCCAATCCTTTCCTTAATAGGAAACGGCCCAACAAACCTCGGTGCTAACTTCCCAACGGACCCAAAGCGAACAACATTTCTCAATGGAGATACTTTGACAAAAACCATGTCCCCAACCTCAAACTCAAGATCCGTCCTTCTCCGATCCGCATAAGATTTCTGTCTATCTTGCGCTGCCTTCATCCTTCTACGAATCAAATCAATCTTCTCTGAAGTCTCTCTAACCATATCTGGCCCAAGCAAGATCTTATCCGTAGATTCCCACCAACATGTAGGAGATCGACAAGGCCTTCCATAAAGAGCTTCGAAAGGTGCCATGCCAATACTAGACTGAAAGCTGTTATTGTATGCGAACTCCACCAAAGGAAGATGTTCTTCCCATGTACCTCCAAAATCCAAGATACAAAGCCTCAAAAGATCTTCTAAGATACGGTTCACCCTCTCGGTCTGACCGTCCGTCTGAGGATGATATGCGGTGCTCAAACACAACTGAGTCCCTACCGCCTCTTGCAAACTTCTCCAAAACTCACTAGTGAAGATAGGATCTCGATCACTCACAATGCTGGATGGTACGCCATGCAATCTAACAATCTCTCTAACATAGACTGAAGCAAGCCATGGAGCGGTCCTCTTACTCTTCACGGGTATGAAATGGGCACTCTTGGTAAGTCTGTCTACCACAACCCAAATTCCCGTATTGCCCTTCCTCGATCTCGGTAACCCATCGATGAAATCCATCGAGACACTATCCCACTTCCATTGCGGAACTTCCAATGGGTGTAGCAACCCACCGGGTTTCCTTTGCTCCGCTTTAACTTGTTGGCACACTAAGCATCTAGCCACATACTCGGCCACATCTTTCTTCATACCGGCCCAGAAGAAAACTCTCTTCATATCTTGGTACATTTTGTCTCCACCGGGATGAATAGTCATTCTCGAACGATGTGCATTATCCAAAATAGCCTTCTTCAAACCCTCATCTTGCGGTACACAAAGTCTACCGTCTCTATGCAACCATCCCCTATCATCTATGGTGTATCTACCTAAATGGCTGGACGACTCCCCCCTTATAAGCTTCTCTACCAACTCAACCAACTGTGGGTCGTCTCGCTGAGCCTCGCCAATCCGTCCCAAAAGAGTAGGTCTAACCTCCAAGGATGCTAACAAACCAGGTACAAAGTCAATAGAAGGTCTGAAGTCGAACAAAGAAAGAAACTCCAAGCTTCGCCGTTCCACGAACAATGGACTCAAAGATAGCCTTTTTCTACTCAAGGCGTCCGCCACTACGTTACCCTTGCCAGGGGTATACGCTATCTCGAAATCATAGGATGCTAAGAACTCCATCCACCTTTGCTGTCTTAAGTTTAAATCCTTCTGAGAGAATAAGTACTTCAATGATTTATGGTCAGTGAACAACTCGAATCTCTCACCAAGAAGATAATGGCGCCAAGACTTAAGTGCGAAAACAATCGCGGCCAACTCTAGATCATGGGTAGGGTAATTCTTTTCATGCACTCTCAATTGCCTCCCTCCATAGGCTATTACCCTTCCCTCCTACATCAAGACTGCGCCTAATCCTGTCCCACAAGCATCGGTATAAACAACAAACGGCTTACTCCCATCTGGAAGCACTAAAACTGGAGCGGTGGTCAAAGCTCTCTTTAATCGTCGGAAAGCATCATCACAATCTACGTCCCATGAGAAAACCAGATTCTTTTTCGTCAAGCGGGTTAATGGGGCTGATATCTTCGCGAAGTCTTTGATGAACTTCCTATAATATCCTGCCAACCCCAAGAAACTTCTTACTTCGGTAGCATTTCTAGGAACTTTCCAATCCTGGATAGACACTATCTTTGCGGGATCCACAGCTATCCCTTCCTTAGAGACCACATGCCCTAAGAATCGCACTTCTCTTCTCCAAAAATGACATTTAGAGAATTTAGCTTTAAGACTATGTGCTCGAAGAGTCTCCAACACTTCTCTGAGATGTAAGGCATGCTCTTCTTCACTCTTGGAAAAGACCAAGATGTCATCCACAAAGACCACTACAAACTTATTCAGATACTCTCTGAACACTCTACTCATCAGGTCAACAAAGTATGCAGGGGCGTTTGTCAACCCAAATGGCATCACAAGCCACTCATAAAAACCATCCGGAGTCCGGAAAGCAGTCTTCTCTATACTGTCCTCCGCCACTCTCAACTGATGAAAACCTGTAGCTAAGTCCATCTGCGAAAATACTGAGGCGCCAACCAACTGATCAAAGAGATCATCTATCCTCGGTAATGGGTGTCTATTCTTCTTCATGAGCTTATTAAGTTCTCTATAATCCACACAAAGTCTGAGGGACCCATCCGCCTTCGTGGCAAACACTACTGGAGCTCCCCACTCCGATATACTTCGCCTTATGAACCCCTTCTCAAGCAACTCCCCTACTTGCTTATGAAGTTCTCTTCTCTCACGAGGAGCCATGTGGCGCACTGGCAAAGACACTGGTTTGGCATTATCCACCAAATAAATTCGGAAATCTATCTCCCGCTTCGGAGGCAAACCCTTCACCTCTTCAAACACATCCGGATATTCCCGGACCACTATGACAGAACGCAAACTCTCGACCGAAGCATCGAGCGATTCAAGATAACTTAGCAAAACAGATTCCATGGGATTACAAGAGATCTCGAGAGTATTATCCAAGCGGGTCATAAGCCTGACAACTCTCCTTTTACAATCAAGAACGGCATCATTACTGGATAACCAGTCCATGCCCAAAATCAACCCATAGCCCGTGAAGCCCAATACAAAAGCATCACATCCAAACTCAACGCTAAGTATAGAAATCTTCAAACCCAAACATATCATAGACAGATATATGGAGCCCCCAATTGGGTTTGAACAACCAAGGGATCATCAACTAGACTGGTGTCTAAGTGCAGTGACTCAACTAACGATGATGAGATAAAAGAATGTGATGCGCCAGAGTCAAACAAAGTACGAACTGGATGATCAAACAGAAAAACCAGACTTTCAACGGAAATAGTTCTACCTCTCTGCTGAATCGGTGGAACTGAGAGAGCCTGAACTTGCCCCCCTGCCTGAGGTGGTGCTATAAGAGCTTGCACCTGACCTCCTGAGGTAGACCTCGTCTTCTGCCCCTTCTTTGGGCAGTCCTTCACAAGATGTCCTGCTTCACCACAATGAAAGCAACCGGTCTTCTTCTTTTTGCGACAATCCTTGCTGAGGTGGCCTGGGGTCCCACAATTGAAGCACTTCTTCTTCTTCTCCTTCCCCTTGTCACCATTGCCTTTTCCACCCTTGCCTTGTTGTTGTTGCGGTTTCTTCTGATCCCCCTTCTTCTCTGGTGCCTTAGAACTCTTATCATCCTCATGCATAAGTGCCATGTAGACAAGCTTCTCAAAGGTGGCCCCCATAGGAATGTGAGTCATAGCTATTCCTTGCAATGGTTCGTTCAAGCCTCTAACGAACCTCAAAGCCTTCTTCTCCGGTGTATTCACCAACTCTATGCCAAACCTTGCTAATTGATTGAATTTGTTGACATATTCTTTCACCGTGAGATTCCCTTGCTTCAAATTCAAGAACTTCTCCATAAACAGATTCTCTTCCACCCTTGAGAGAAACTTAGCCCCAAACCTTTGCTTGAAATCTGCCCAAGAGTCAACAGGGCGTTCTCCATTAGTGACCTCCCACCAGAATGAGGCCTCTCCCTTCATTAACCAAGCCGCCAACTTGACTTTCTTTCCCTCTTCCACTTCAAAGATATCTAGCAACTCTTCCACTTCCTTAAGCCAATCTCTAGCCTCTACGAAAGTCTCTGAACCTAGAAAAGGTTTTCCTCCTATAGCCTTGAACTCCTTGCAAATCTTAGCAAAATTATCCACTCTAGGCTGAGGAGGAGGAGCGGTTGCCTCTGGTGTAGTAGCACTGGCTGGACCCGCAGCCGCGGCCCTAGCCTCTTGTAACCTCCTATACCATAGTGGTATAACTAAACCCTCCGGGATGTTAAGATCTTCAGCCATGCTGAAACGAAAGAGGAAAGATTCAAAAAGGAGATTCCGGAAGATAAAGATATGGCTATTGGGGATTATGCTTTTCTTTTTCAAAAACTTTTCTCTTAAAAGACATGTTTTTGAAAATACTTTTTCCAAAAATAATACCTTTACTATTTTCTAAAAAAATATATATTTTTCTCAAAAATTTATCTGTTCCGGTAACCTTAAGCTCTGATACCACGTGTAACACCCCACTCCCGCTATGATCACTCACTAAGGGAATGCCATAGCATCGGTGGAGTATTTTAGTGAATATAGAACAGAAAAATTACAACAAGACAGATATAAATAGTACTTGGAATTTAAAACATCATCTCATAACAGCGGAAGTAAAACATGTCTGGTTACATCATAAAACCACAATAAAAGTCAAGTACAATATCCATCAAAATAAAGAAGTACATAATCCCACTCTCATACAATAGCCATGACGAAAGAAAAGATAACTGGGTAACTGGAGCTTTACATCTATCCAAGCTCCTAAAGACTGGAACAGCAATCCGATCAAGCTCCACTACTGCTAGGATCCACCGTAGGACCTGAGGGTTGGGAAAAAGATAAAAACAACGGGGTCAGACATAAGTCTGAGCGAGTCCTATAACTTTAACAATACAATCGTTAAAGTAACCAGAGAAGACATAAACTGATATACGGTAACTAATGGGGATGAATGGCTACACTAAGCAGTCAACTAAACTAAGATAAAAGATAAAGACGCATCTACCCTTCCAAAGGTAAATTACTAAGTTGCACCACACCAGTCGTTCCTAACTTAAAGGTTGATCCCACCCATGGACTTATAAAATTAACTTAATAGTTCTCGCGTACCCCTAGGTGACTAAGTAGACGCCACGGGGCCCTACAATCCACTAGGTGTACACACTACTCCCCATTCGATCGGCTCCCTAAAGTAGATACCCGTGCTGGCCCCACTGTGGGGTGTACCATTCCCCAACGTGGCAACCTGATAAAATTAACGGTGCACGGCTTATATCTACACGATGCAACAACGTCTTATTTACCAGCCCGGGTCCACACACGCATATGAAACCCGTTGGTCATGCGTTGCCACCGCTAACCCATTTTGGCCTCTTATAGTCAAGCCCAGTATGCGTGTCCCGTCCTCGACATGGGTCGAGCTCACTAAGATACGTATGGGTTACTGGGTGAAATGGGCCCCCAGCACAAGCCATCCCCCTAAGCTTGGCCCTCACACTAGTGTTTCCCACTTAACCTTTTAATCATGTTTAATTGCATGTTCCTCTTTGGTTAAGTATTCTAATCGTATTTTCTATTGCCACCCAAGGCAACCCATTAGATTCCTCATGCCACCCAAGGCACCCACTTAACCACTCATGTCCCTCTACATGCTAATATGGTTAAGTGTTTCTTAATTAATTAATTAAGATCATGACCTCATAAAGACCTCTCACATTAGACCGTCTTTTGTGACTGCTGGATATGCCGGTTGGGTCCGGGCAGCCTTACGTCATAAAAGGGTCTAACCTCGTGTCTTTACTTTAATCACGTATTTAATTTGTGCCTAAGACCTCTCACATTGGGCTAACATTTGTAGCAACTGGTTAAGCCGGTTGGGTCCGGGCAGTTTTACGCTACAACTGAGTCCAACCTCGTGTCTTAGTCGATTAATTACACCTAATTAATCACCCTCCTAATTTATATTAATTATCCCTAATTAATTAATCATGTTTTCCAGAATATGGGTAGACCTAACTCAATAGGTAAATTCCCAACTCCGTAGTGTGGGTACACCTAACTTAATAGGCAAATTCCCAACACATAGTATGGGTACACCTAACTTAATAGGCAAATTCCCATACTATGTTCATTTATTTTATGTTATGCATAATTAATTTCACACAATCTTATTAACATATGCATTTAATTAACCCCATCGTTCCCACGTAATTTCGTTCTCATGACATAACACATATAAAAGGTGTCAACTTGCATATGTATGAACATGTTTCAAAGGTGCCATCTTGCATATTAACAAACACATAACTTGCATATGAACTTGCATAACATATCACATAACTTGCATATAATCTTGTATAACATGTCACATAAACTTACATATTAACAAATACATGACTTGCATATAATATGTCACATAACTTGCATATAAACTTGCATAACATATTACATGACTTGCATATGAACTCATAAACTTGCATATGAACTTATAAACTTGCATATGATCTCATAAACTTGCATATGAACTTATAAACTTGCATATGATCTCATAAACTTGCATATGAACTTATAAACTTGCATATGAAGAAACATACAACTTGCATAGTTATCATACATGTAACTTGCATATTAACATACATGTAACTTGCATATTAACATATGATCACAAAGCACAAAACTTGCATTATGCATGTCATAAAAAGAGACAAACTTGCATGTCATAATGTATGCATAAAACCAAACACTTAGCATGCATAAAATCAAATACTTAGCATGCATAAAATCAAATACTTAGCATGCATAAAATCAAATACTTAGCATGCATGAAACCCATC
This sequence comes from Allium sativum, assembly GCA_030737875.1. Classification (NCBI taxonomy): domain Eukaryota; kingdom Viridiplantae; phylum Streptophyta; class Magnoliopsida; order Asparagales; family Amaryllidaceae; genus Allium; species Allium sativum. Next base: position 336,102,380 of record CM060918.1, on the reverse strand, counting down.
ACTTAAACTTGCATAAACCCACATACTTAGCTTGCATAAACATAGGGTTAACATTAAACATAGATTAGCAAACTAACATCATATCATATGACTTAAAACCCATTAATCCACATATAAAACCATATGATCTCATCATATCTCATCTACTTAGTTTAGCAATTGATCGTTAAAGTGATAGAAACTCACAACTAGCAAATTTGCACTCCAAATGAAGAAGATTAAGAAGCTTAGAATGGATTAGAGGTTGATTAGAGAGTGATTAGCTTGCAACCCTCTTCATAGATTAGTGGAGGCTCCTTCTAAGATTTAATTTGGCGGCATGTAGCCCTCAATTCTATTTTTAGTATGGATTAGGGTAGGTTTAGGGTGTATTTATAGATTGGTGAGTGTTTTAGGCCCTTAGATTAACCCTAGATTAGATTAGGACCCTTAGATTTTGGAAATCTCTAGAACACAGCCCAAGACTAACCCAAAACCAGATCTGGTGCACCCAGATCAACAGGGCCGACACCCTGTGTCGACACCTCTGTCGACAGGGCTGTCGACACCCCTGTCGACATGCCTGTCGACACCCCTGTCGACATGCCTGTCGACACGGGGCCAGGCGGGAACTTTCCCTCCCTTTCCGCTTTTGGCTCCAAACTTGTTTTAGAACTGAATTTTAAATCTGTTTTTAACTTTGAATTTTCTGCAAACTTCATTGGACCATAACTGGGCCATACGGACTCCGATTCTCGAAAACTCGGACTCTATTTCGCGTATTTTTCCGAGACGAACGAAATGACGCAGCCCGTTTCCCCCAATTCTCACATCTGAGATTATTTATTCTGTAATTAGTGAATATTAGTATTAACTGAAATTCGGGGTGTTACACTTAGGGTCTTTTTATAGAGATTAGGATAGTTTTAGGCCCTTAGATTAACCCTAGGATAGATCAGGACCATCAGATCTCGGAAGCTTCCAAAACCAGCCCAAGAACAAGACCAGGTGAGACAAACAGGTGCGCCAGGCAGCTTGCCCCGGCCACCCCCTGTCGACAGGCAAGTCGACAGGGCTGTCGACTTGGTCTGGGCCCAAGTCGACAGGCCTGTCGACAGCCCTGTCGACATGGCCTAGGCGGGAAACTTCCCGCCTGGCCCCAGATCTGATTTCCAAAGCTATTTCCGAAGTTCAAATTTCCAGAAATCTTCTTTGGGCCTTTAACGGGTCATACGGACTCCGATTCTCGAAAACTCGGACTCTATTTCGCGTATTTTTCCGAGACGAACGCAATGGCATAGCCGTTTCACTTGATTCAGAAATTCTGTCTTGATTCTTGATTTAACGTGTTGTAAAAATTCGGGTTGTTACATTCTCCCCTTCTTAAAGGATTTCGTCCCCGAAATCTCAAAGTTAGGAAGAACATATCCTACCATCCATCATCCATCTACTCAAACCATCATACACAAGCAACCATTGTCCTTAGACGACTCCTAATGCTTTATGAGTGTATGCAAAACGTGTGTGTACATGTTCCTTAGCTAATGCTAATGATCAGGCCTGAAAAATCTTTTGAATGCAAAAATATGTTTAGTGCTATGAATCCATCATGTATGCAAATAGTCCTAGTCATATACACTATATGCGTGCACAAACATTCAACCATATGCAACATCCGCATGATAACACATTCAATTTCATCCATAAACAAGTATAAATACTCGTGCATATGCAATATGAAATGTGACCGAGTCGAGCTAATATCTAATGTAAATTCGCGCATCCACGAGCAACCACTTGCAACCATTTGCAACCATATCAACCATAACATGTTTCAAATACATGTTTACATCCACAGGGTTCTACCTAAGATTCCGTGAAACAGGGTCGAGAAGATAAACAAAACAAACTCCGTACGGGGTTTGTAACAGAGACAGGACCGAGAGGATATCCATAAAAGATAGCCTACAAGCAAGCTCAACAGAAAAACAGGGATCGAGGATATATTCCCAAAAGAGATATCATGCACGTATTTAATCTTCAGTCTCCTGAGTCGCATTACCTTGAGCTTAGTTCCATCGTGCCTTGACCGCCCCTTTTACTTCACGATTTCGCAGCTTCTTATTTCCTGTTTCCATAACATGAGTTGGAACTCCTTTCCTCGTCGCCTCTCGTTCCACTTGCACTTATTCTCCTTCTAGAATACTTGGCGCAAACAGGACTGCGTACACATTATTCCATGCGAGCCCTCAAAATTCACTAGTGAATCCTGGACCTTGTACCATAAGGTATTCCACGTAGAAAAACTTTCTCTTGAAAGTAAACAAGTTACCATGCGCACTTACTAGGGTAATTCCCATAACCCATACATGATCGAAGTAAACCATCCGTCTTATTAGCGAACACCATTCGATCGGGTTTCTAATTTCCAACAAAGGCATCTAGGGATTCTAAGTAACTAATCATGACAGAACCCAAAAGGTTACACGATACTTCAAGGGTATTACCAAAGCAAGCCAAGAGTCTAACTACCCTCCTTCTAAAACCGAGAGTGGCACCCCTTACTGGATAACCACTTCATCCCTAGAATCCATCCACAACTTATAAACATAAGCATTATTTCCAAGCTCAACACTTGATATAGACATTCTCAAATCCAAATAAGCCATGAGTAAATGGACCGATCTTCCAATAGGACTTGAGACAAAAACGGGATCCTCTACTACGCTAGTACTAAGGTGCAAAGACTCAACTATCGAAGCGGACTTAAAAGATGCGGTGATCAAAACAAAGTCCCGACGGGATGATAGAGAAGAAAAGCTAAACCTTTAACAAGATCGTTACCCTCCTTCTGAGGTACCCTAGAAATGAGAGCATACTATTGCCCTCCGAATGATCTTGTCCCTGTTCCATGATACTTAACTATCCGTCCCGTTTCACCATGCCAAAGGTACTCTCTCGTCATGGGTTTCATTGTTCATCTTTCTCCCTCCTTTTAGGACTCAGCCATACCAACATGTTGCTTATCCCTGAGCTCGTATCCTTTATCCTTGTTCTTACTATCCTTTCATGCATAACTCTGCAACGGTCTCTCGAGAACCACCTCCATCGTACGGGAAACACTTACGCAGCTATAAAGACTAGTCGCAGTCAAAACCACTGTGACTACAGATGGAGGAAAGAAAGGAAAAGAGATTCAATCAAGGAAACAAGGATAATGCTAATGGCCTTTGGGGAATAGCCTTTTTCTTTTAAAAGAAAATTTTCTTGAAAAATGCTTCTTTGTAAACGGTTCTTCAAATAATTTTTAGAAGGTCTTTAAAAACTTTTGCCCAGTCTAGTAACCTTCTGCTCTGATACCAAATGTAACACCCCGCCTCCGCTAGGGTCACTCGCAAAGGAATGCACTAGCTTTAGAGGGGCATTATTGGTAAACATGCACAGAAATATCACAAGACAGAACATATAAAATAGCGGAAGTAAAATCGAACTTTCATAAACATTAATAATTAAGGTCTAAAGCCTTTTACATCAGAGTACATCAAAACCTGTCTTGCAATAGTAAAGAAGCATAAAGACTTTTTCATAAATTATTCCCCAAATAAAACAGTAAAGTAGCCATAGCCAAGAAAAGTCCAAGCCATCCATGATGACCTTCAAGCAGAAGAAGTCCGAACTAAACAGCATTGTTTCCTCCCTGTAACCTGGAGGGGGGGGGGGAAACGAAAGGAAAGAGGCGAAACAAAACGGGTCAGTCAAAAAGACTGAGTAAGTCCTATCTACTTCCAGTATAAAAACAGGTAAAGGTAACGTGACATGCATAAACTGAAAGTAAACATAAGGATGACTACAAGATAGATAAACTAAACCAGGGTAACAGACTGAACTACTGTGGCAAGGTAAACTAAGGTATCATGAAACTACGGTGTTATGATAAGTCAAGGTATCACATCGTCAGATTTCTATCGAGTACATTATCCCAAGGTATCTGCCCCGTCTAACATCCCACGGTATCTATTATGTATATTCTTCCTAGTTCTAACATGTATATTTGCTCTGCACCCTCCGTACTAGTTCCCAGCCTTGTTAGGTGTTAACCATGAATGTCCCTTACTCAAAGTCGTGTAATGGTCCGTGTCAACCTAATATATCGCATATATAGGTTACTCAAATCATATGTTTCTTTCCATGTATATAAGTTCAGTCCTTTGCCGTACCTCGTACGGGCTTCCTCATGTCGTATTATCCTTGAAATCGTTTGGACTGTCACCCTTGTTCTAGCTGGGCTCTTCCATATGAATCATCGTTTGAGCTACTAGGACTTACGCCACCTAGCACCACTAGGGATTACGCTTACCTATTGCACGCTTTCGTATTTCGGTTTGGGTTAAACCACCTAGGCCACTAGGGATTACGCTAACCCTCAACCGCGCCCTTTTTCCCACGCATTCATCGTGAATCGTTTTTCTATAACTGTATGCACATGTATCACATCGTGCCATCCGAGTCCTGTCACAGGGCAAAACAAGAAATACAAGACTCGGTCGGGAGCTTTAGATTTATCTACCGACGCAGATACTAAGGTCTGATTTTCTACACGTGGCTATGGTCCCACGAGACCCCTCCCTCAACTAGTGAAAGGCAACACAAGAGAAAATCTTGCATGAGAACTACACTCCGGCCAGCCCACATCCTACAGCCTACCTCACCCATAATTAGATAGCATTTATGGTCTGTTGGGTGTTCCCTGCCTTTCCGTACGTACATGCTTGACTCAAGATGGTAGATGATCGACGAACTTGCTATCTCGGGCACCTTATGTATTCGTCGACTCACTGCTATCCACCCCAGTCTTTAGGTCGCTCGCATAGCAACCAAGGCATATTCTTGGTTCTTCTACCGCAGACCTCAACCTCTCGTGAGCCTAGTATAATGACCTGGCAGCTCACAGAGGGATCCCAAGAATATCCTCACGTTCCCCGAAGCCGCTGCTTCGTTACCCAGTTCGTTGGAGCCTTTATCTAAATCAGATAGCCTGCTCCTACACGCATACTTAAACGTTGACCTAACGTATCGGGTTACTAATCTATCTAAGAAATGGTCCAAATTTCCTTGACTAAGAATTATTACTTAGTTTCCCTTAACTAAGGTTTACCACTTAGCCTTATTTCCATAATCCTTGTTAACTATGGTTATTTACCTAATCCTCCGAATTAGGGTTTATCTAATGGGTTAAGTGTCACTTAAGTTCATAACTTAGCCCGTCTACAAACCATGTCAAAATTGGCTAAGTATCCAAGTCCAAGACTTAACCCTACAAACCATGTGTCAAGTTGGCTAAGTATATTAAGCAATCCATAACTTAACCTCGTCTAATTATCATTTTAGATTGGTTAATTATATAAATTAACTTGACCTTGTCAAATTACCGAGCCAAATCGGTCAGGCGTATTCAAGTGATTCGTGACTTAGCCTTATCATGTTTTCACGTTATATTAGTTAAGTATGGGTTAACTTATCCTCCATAAATTCACGAGTTAGATTGGCTAAGTATAGGTCACTTAACCACATCCAATTAACGAGTTAGATTGGTTAAGTTTAGGTCGCTTAACCACATCAAATCATCATGTATAATTGGTTAAGTATAAGTTGCTTAACCCCATTAAATTATCACATTAAGTTGGTTAAGTATTGGTTACTTAACCTCATTGAATTACCAAGTTTAAATTGGTTAAGTGTTTAACTTACCCCATCGAATTACCGTGTTTTAGATTAGTTAAGTGTGGATTACTTAACCCCATCTAATTACCGTGGTTAGGTTAGTTAAGTATCAATTACCTAACCCCGTCTAATTACCGTGTTTAGGTTAGTTAAGTCTTAATTACTTAACCTCATCTAATTACCAAGTCGGATTAGTTAAGTGTAAATTACTTAACCTTATCATGTGGCATTAATTTAATTAATGCACCCTTAACCTCTCACATTAGACCTTGTTGTGGTTACTAGTTAAGCCGGGCGGGTCCGGGTAGATTTACACCACAACCTAGTCTAACCTCGGGTCTTAAGCGCGACATGACCAACTTCTCACATTGGGTCCTATTGTTTGCAACTACTAGTTAGGCCGGTCGGTTCCGGGTAGTTTTACGTTGCAAACTCAACCCAACCTCGAGTTGGCCACACTTATATTATCTAAGTTCATCATGTTTCCAAAACATGTTATAAGTTTTCAAGCATTTGGGTAGACCTAACTTAATAGGTAAATTCCCAAAGGGTAGACCTAACTTAATAGGTAAATTCCCAAGCTCATGTTTTTATGCATACTTACATGTCAGCTTCCATGTTATCTTTCAAGTCATATTTTCAAGTATAAACACATGTCATATTCAAGTTAAGATTTCGCGACATGTTCATGTTTATCTAACTACCCAAAATCGTGTTTTCCCAACGCAAGCAAAGCGAGTCAACATAGTAAGGATACTATGTCACATATTTGTCTCAAAACATGCATGATGCCAAAAAGGGCTTGGCTTCCACATGCATAACATCATAAAGGGATTGGCCATAAACATGCATAGTGTCATAAGGTGATTTGGCCACAAACATGCATATTATCAAAAAGGGTTTGGCCATAAACGTGCACATCTTAAAAGAGGGGATTGGCCACGAGCATGCATAATCTCATAAAGGATTCGGCCACAAACTTGCATGTTAGCATAAGGGGTTTGGGTTCATAAACATGCATAAGCCCCAAAATCTTGTCTTAGCCAATGTTTCACAAGTAAAGTGGTTCCTAAAGGTTCATGCTAGCATTTCATGCATAAAGATCCAAACTTGCAAGTTAAACTAGGTTATGCATAGCATGAGAGGCATGATTAAGTCACTCACATGGCCTAAAATCATAAACATGAACACAAGAGGCAAGGTAAGGTTCATATAGGTTCGCATAATCATGTTTAGCCTCATTTTATCCCATGTCATTATCAAAACTACCGTTTCCATCTAAAAGTAGCTAGAACTTACATAGTTAGGCCTAGGGAAAGGAGCATGAATCATCTTGGCTAAGAAAGGTGCCTCCTTTGTTGAAGAATCCGTCATGAAACTCGCATAGCAACGTTGATTTGGCCTCTATTTGGTGTAGCAAGCTTGCACCTTTTGATTTGAACCCGATTTGAATGCATAGGCTCTAGGGATTGGAGATGGAGGCCATGGTCAATGAAGATTTTGGCAGCACTTAGTTGCTAGGTTTGATTTTTAGGGATTTAGGTTAGGCTTAGGGTCTTTTTATAGAGATTAGGATAGTTTTACGCCCTTAGATTAACCCTAGGATAGATCAGGACCATCAGATCTCGGAAGCTTCCAGAACCAGCCCAAGAACAAGACCAGGTGAGACAAACAGGTGCGCCAGGCAGCTTGCCCCGGCCACCCCCTGTCGACAGGCAAGTCGACAAGGCTGTCGACTTGGTATGGGCCCAAGTCGACAGGCCTGTCGACAGCCCTGTCGACATGGCCTAGGCGGGAAACTTCCCGCCTGGCCCCAGATCTGATTTCCAAAGCTATTTCCAAAGTTCAAATTTCCAGAAATCTTCTTTGGGCCTTTAACGGGTCATACGGACTCCGATTCTCGAAAACTCGGACTCTATTTCGCGTATTTTTCCGAGACGAACGCAATGGCATATCCCGTTTCACTTGATTCAGAAATTCTGTCTTGATTCTTGATTTAATGTGTTGTAAAAATTCGGGTTGTTACAAACACCTTAAGAGACTTACCTATATGAGTATGGAAATCGGGCCGTTTTCAAGGAAAGTAAGAGCGCTTTCTAAAGTAGACACATGATCCAGGATTAAAAGCACATAACCATCAACGTGCTGTGTAATATATAACACTTTATCTGAGGAAACCAACATGTGTGATTGTTTAGTTTTATCATTAGGGATACATGGTTCAAGATTCGTTTACCATAGAATCTCGGTATGACTTTGAATGGTTTACACTAAGCAAAGACTCAAATCCATAAGATACATTTTATTTATGTGTTGGTTTACATGATGATGCCATATTTCTGTCCGTTACAAGCTCGAAATTAATTTGAATACTGTGAGGAAATTTACAACGATTTGCTTTTGTTGGAAATAAAGTGTGCATCCTTTAAATTTAAACATATTTAACCATTTACAACAGTCGTAAACCATTCCAAACGGTTGCGATGCCTGGTGAAATGACACCTCTGCTGCCTATAATTAGCAATGTCATGAACTATTGCATTTTCATTTCGAAAATCCTTGTTCTTCCCGGATTCTGCAGCGCCATTACCGACGCCCAAAAAGTGCTGCAAAATTCTCAATTCACAACACTTGTAAACTGTTGCAGAATTCTTTATCTTCCTCTTCATTCGGTTCTCTTCTTGCATCACACTACTACAAAAGTGGGCATATTCGACACTAATTTGTGTGCATTGCATGAAAAATGTGGCGAAAGCTATGATTTCTTCGAGCTTCTGCAACAGCATTCATATGTTGTTGCATTATACGTGGATGCACTGTTGCGGTGGGAATTTTAGTGTTCTGATGTGCAACACCAGTTAAAAGCGTAGCATTACATATATATAATCCAGCTCAGCTATCCGCGTTATCAACATATAAAAACCCCAACCGTAGATGAAAGATTAATCCAACGGTTCAAACCATCTATGGATCTGATGATCTTAATGTTAGCCATCATCCAATCATTGACAGCCACGTCATTTCATTCTTTTGACGAAATTTTGGCGCGATCTTCTTTCTTCATGAAATCGTTTTCTTCTCTATCATCTAATCGTTTTTCCCCCTTTTTACTATTGACAAAAATTTAAACCTAAATTCACGTCAGTATCGATCCTCTCCTCGACAGCAAATTCTATTCCGAAAAGGATGAAGCTTTGAAACGCTTTCTAGTTTTGATTGCTCAGGGCGCTGACATCGCCAGTTTTTTCCCTCAGGTTCAGTTTGTATTGCACTGTGAATTAGTTGCGCTTATTATAGATTGGATTATGAGTAATTAGTAATTAGTTCATTTGTTACATTTTGGAAAACCCATTCGCTTATGAGTAATTAGTTGCGCTTATTATTGATTTGGGATTTGGGATTATGCTGAGGTTTATTCGAAAATTATACCCAGCAATAAACCATGAGAACCGGGCTACTGGCATGAAAAAGACATTGGTTTATTATAGAGGTCGAGCTAGTTAAGGAATGGGGACTGCGGTTAATTTGCACTGCTTGAGGTTCATACCTTACACTGTGGTTAATTTGTATGCTTGAGGTTAATTTGCACTGCGGTGACATCCGAATTTTAAGCCTCTTACCGCAGATTTTGACAAAATCTGAAGCGGGCACTCAAGCATTTTCATTTTATTACAATACACATCATACACGCAGTGCATATATACACTCACAAGTATACACGCACGCACAAGTATACACGCACAAGTATCATAAGTATACACGCACAAATATACACGCACAAGTATCACAAGTATACAAGCTCAAGTATCACAAGTATACAAGCTCAAGTATCATAAGTATACACGCACAAGTACACACGCTCAAGTATCATAAGTATACACGCACAAGTATACACGCACAAGTATCACAAGTATACAAGCTCAAGTATCATAAGTATACACGCACAAGTACACACGCTCAAGTAGACACGCACAAGTATACACGCACGCACAAGTATACATGCACGCACAAGTATCATAAGGCAGCCATCTGAAGGCACGCACAAGTATCATAAGTACACACCAGAGACGTACGCAGAGATTTTAAAAAATCACCAGCATTCACAAACAAAACAACGTACCATTCACAAACATTCACCAGCATCCATCATCAGTCATCACCAGTCATCACAAACTTCCACAACCACACAAAGTTTCACAAATATTCACAAAATTTCAAGCCAAAAATCATTACCAGCAGAATAAAACCAACATCCACAAACATCACCAGTCATCACCAGCATCATCACCAGCATCCACACCAGCATCAGCACCAGCATCCATGTCAGAGTAATTGTCCATGTCAGAGTCATTGTCTATGTCAGAGTGGCTGTTAAGGATAGAGCATAGTCAGCGACCAAACCAGAATTTCTTGTTGTGGAGGGCAAAGTGATCTTTGGATGATCAAACTTCAATAGGTATGTTAATTCTATTTCTGTAAACATTTTGTGATCCACCTAATATATTATATGATCAAACTTCTATTTCTGTAAACATTTTGTGATCCACCTAATATATTATATGATTCAATTCTCAAATAATGTGATCCACCTACGAGTTTATATGCCTTAATTATCAAACAATTTGACATGTAACACACATTAATTATCAAACAATTTGACATGTAACCACATCTGAAGGAAATTCAAGCCATACAATAACAGTGTCTCAAATTCAAGCCACACAACCACATCTATGTACAACTAACAGAGCACCAGTTTGTATTATTATTTCAGAATATTGGGTGGGGCATTATAACCTTGTATGTATGTATGTGAGTGTGTGCATGTGTGGTTGTGTCTCACTATAAGAAACTGTGGATGGAAGTAAAATTTACCTATGATCACAAAAAAATGGTACCACCGGTTCCTCCCTATTGCTCATAAACAGAATTTCAGGCCTCGTCAAAGGATGAGTATGTGTGGTGCGCTCAACCCTAATGATGTATTTCTTGTTGTCGAATCGAGCAGCAAAAACATTCTCCAAGCCAATGCCTTCATAAAATTCCATTTTCAGGTATAATGATCTATGGTCAATTCGAGACCAATGACAGTCGTCAATTTCACACACATTTCCCATTGGCGTCATAAATTCTTTTATTATAGGAACATTTGTCTTCAGGAACTCGGGAAAGCCAACAACTCTGGCCCATGATTCTGCCTCGAACGCTGGTTCAGGCTCAAATTCTTCAGCAGACCATTGTTGCACATAAAAAGCACCTCCAATTTTTGTAAAAAGTTTCAACATTAGCGCATGATCACGCGTACTATAAGATGGGCATGTTATTAGAAAAGAGTTTTTGGGTATAACCCGTATAGTCCACTCCTCATTAAGCTTCAGCGTATGCCTAAGCGTGAGATGCACAAATTCGTAAGTCCAATGTCCTGAAAGAACAGTGGCAGTGATGCATAGTGAAGAGTCCTCCATTGTTTTTTTTTAACTTTTGACGATGGAGTTTTGTTTAGGAGTTGAAGATGTAGATGACGATATGCTTCTGAAGCTTGACAGGATATGAAGTGACACACTGTACGTGGCAGTAATATGGGAACTGAAAACTTTTTGCTCAGAAAACGAATGGCCATATGAAATTGCTTATTTGTTGGCTGGCATGAGTGACCAATCGCCAATGGTCAGTAAGTCAATTGTAATAATTGTGTTCATAACATTTTACTAAAAAGGCCAATGGCCATTCGATGCCACCACTTATCAAATAACTTGTTATCATTTGATCAGGTGCATATTTAATTCTGGAAGGCAGAGGGATACATTTTGCAGATCGGATTGCTGCATATATATGATTCATATATAGGTACATACTAACATACATATATATTTCCTATTGCAATCGGATTTCTGCATATATATGATTCATATATATAAATGAGTAATACATTTTGCAGGTGTGGACACATGTGTACATGTTCAGAATTCGCTAAAGAATTGGTCAGGAATGGACCAGGATAATGTCCCTTATGCCGTGCACCTATTCTTGAAGTAGTTCGAGCTTACTGTATACAATGAACAAAACGGTGTAGCTGATTTTTGAGTTTTGATATTTGGATAATTAAAACAATTGCTTTGGATGAGTTTCTTGTACAAAACCTGTATTGCAAAATATTTAATTAAAGCATTGTATTTCTATCAAATTAGTGTTGCATTTTCCTTCTACTGTTGCGTTAGCTTTTATTGATATTGCATTTCATTGTAATGGTGCTGCATTACATATTGTAGTGGTGTTGCATTACATTAAATATAATTACTTACCCGTCGCACGTGGACCCCACAGCTGACGTGGATAGCTGGTGTGGCATGTGACACGTGGAGTGCTAACATGGAGAGATGACGTGTCGTGTAACACGTAGACAGCTGACGTGGAAAGCTGACGTGGCGGCACTGGAAGCCAGGCCCTAACTAATGCTTAAGGCAACGCTGAATAGTGTTGCATTACGTGCAAATAGTGTTGCATTATGGCTATAATGCAACACTTTCTTTCCGTGGCCGTAGATGGGCAAAAGTGTTGCCTTAGGTGGCTAATGCAACGGCCGCGGATGCCACGCCCCCCTGGTGTTGCCTATTTGAAAAAATGGCCTACGGCAACGCTTTTTTGATCTACGGCCACATAAAAATAGTGTCGAATATGCCCACTTTTGTAGTAGTGTCATCATAAATCAAAGTTTAAGAGTGTTCATAGTCATATCAAAGTTGTATAAACGTTAAATTCGATTACATTGTTCCAAGGCTTCATTAAATCCTTCAAGCCGATAGTTCGATAACCCATTTGTACCCAATGAAATGAAATATTGTCTAAAAGAATCCATTCCATGGATCCTTGAAGTCTAAGGCAAGACATTATATTCCTTCGAGTTGTCTCGAATCACAAATTTTCCAACGTTGTCTTTTTTTTTATAGACCTTCTGAGTTGATCTTCTTGCTGAACATGTTCATCACATGGAGATTAAACCTACTTTGCATCAATAGAAAAAGGATCAAGATCAGCAACATTATTACTTGGATCAATGAAGAAATGAGGTACTGAAAGTTCATCAAATACAACGCCACATGAACCAAACATTTTCTTGGTTTCAGGATCCATGAAACGCCAACCTTTTTCTATGTGAGTCATATCCAACAAAAATACATGCTTTTGCTTTTGGATCAACTTTATTTCTACTATTTTTTAGGATATAAAAGTAACATATTATATCAAAACTCTATAATAACTCACATTAAGTTTTCGCTTATCTATCGATTCAAATGGCGATGGACTTATTGCTATTCAGGAGGGCAGATGATTGACCACATGACAAGCAGATGCGGTAGCAACTGCCCAAAGCTCTTTCTGAAGATTCTTTGCATGTAAACATGACAAGCTCATTTCTGTAAGATGTGCCAATTTTGGTTCCATGACTCCATTTTTGTGTGGTGTATTTGGATAAGGCATTTGATGTCAAATTCCATTATTGTTGCAATATTTGGAAAAAATATGATAGTACATGTATTCTCTACCATTTTCTGCATGAGGCACCTGATACTTAGACCAAACTCATTTTCCACTAGTTTTAACACACACAAAAAATTAGGGAATGCTTCACTTTTGCCTTCTAAGAAGTATACCCATGTGAATCGAGAGAAGTCGTCAACTAAGCCAATGCATAACCAAAACCTGATTATCTAGGAATCCTTGTTGGTCCCATGAGATCTGAATAAATTAATTCCAAAGGAGCAAATGCTTTATTTATTGAATTATGATAAGTAAGATGATGATATTTACCATATTGGCAACCTGGACAGACCATTTCGTTGTGACTATCTTTAAGACGAGGAACACCACATTAAAATTGATTTATTGAGATCTTTTGCAGCAATTGATAACCCACATGACTTAGTTGAGCATGCCAGAGATAAGTGCCTTCATTTTGACATGCCTTCTCAACATATATGCATCCCTCGCTGTAACGACCCGATTTTTCGACCCTTAGAGTCGACACTAATAAATCCACGGTATTACCATGCCGAACATTCAAGTGCCGAAAAACCAAATCATTAGGGGGTTAAAGAAAATAAGATAGAACATAATCTCACAATCGCAGCGGATAACATATAATATATAACAAGTCTTTACAAACCAAAAGAAACTTTTATTCAACATACATATACAATCATCATAGTATACCACAAACACAAATCTGGACAGTTATAACAACCTATCTGTACTTCTTCTATAATACAAGAATCACAATAGCACAACGGAAATACGTCTTGGACTCCAGCTCCTCTTCTAAGCTCTAAAAGCATCTGTGGAAACCTAGACAACTTGGCTTCTCATAAGAATTTGAGCACCCAAGAGTTTTAAAGAAAGAAAAGAAAACTCTGAGTTAGACATGAGTCTTGTGCGAGAAAACTCAAACAACTCGATTATTATCTTTAAAACCTTTTGAAACAAAAGGTATCTCGTAAGACCGCGCTACCTTATGATAACCAAAACACTTTATAGAAATCACATGGTATTATAATAATGTATAGATACAAATACTTATGAATCTTAGTCAAAATTATTACATTTATTAAATTTTAGCATAATAGGTATACAACTAAAACCGTACAAGGCACATATTGGTGTTTGGATTCCATACAATCACAAGGCACCGGGGACCACCAATCATAGTACCTCTCTAGATAAAGCGTACTAAGAGCCTCACATGGACTCCCTGCGAATCAGGACAAGCCTAACCTCTCTAGATAGTACTGAGTATTTCATCACCATGGTTGTGATTTCAACAACCACAAATCTTAAGCTTACAAAAAGGGTCAATACTGAATCTAGATTAGGTAATGACAATACCCTAATCGGTGCGACCCACATAGCCCTGAAGCATATCCCATGTTTTAGTCATTACCAGTTGATGAGGCTAGAGGCTATGTTTTTACCTTTCATACATGGCACACATCCATCTTTGGTTGCCACATCGTCATTCTGTCAATCAATAGTTAACATCCATAAAAATACAACCTCCAAGCTCTTACATCACAGAGAAGGGCGTTAAGCTAAGAGAAGTTGCCTTCTCCTCCACCAAACAGATGTACGTTTGTAATAATCAATGTATGTGGTCTGTGAAATGCATGCAGACATCCATCCATACAAGTTGTCCAGGAACAGGACAACTAGAAGGTACCCTTTTACTACATCCTGTTGGGGATAACCCCTAGGATTAGTAAGAAGTCCTTACATCAGGCAGAACCCTAGAACGTAGGGACTACTACTATAAGTATAATTTTAGTAGCTAACCGTACAAGAAGCCCTTTCCGCTCCGAAGGTCTACGCCTTCAACTTTAGTCTTAAAGTTATTTTTGATTTCATCGTCTTTAATGTCTTCCACATTCGCTGCTCAGTCAGAACGAAGTGGTTTTTAGATACTTGATCCGATATCGGTCTCTTTGAAACAACTATCGACAGCTTCCGATAAACTCAACCTCGGTTCTTTAGAATATAAACAGACAAAGGTAACTACAGAGTTCACCTCCTAACTGTTACTGGATGGATCTCATTATCCCTTGTCCTTAGGGAACTAAACTAGGTTTATATGCATAGTGAGTCATTAACATGGATGCTTATGTTGTATAACTAAAGCGTTTACCCAAGATATTTCCAAACTAATATTTTTGGCCCAAATTTGATAGTTGGTTATTTAACTATCAAACAACACAAAAACGAAAAATAATTCATTTCCTATAGTAACCACTAAGCTTCATTTAATTAAGTTGGTACCAATTAAATTTCATATCTTTTATCCCAAAACATTTACAAACTGAATCCTCTGATATAAGAATGTACTTTAATACCCATTAATATGGTTTTCTCAATTCTACTACAACGTTGATAGGTTATCGAAACCCAAACCACCTCATTTAACTTCTAAGATCTTCGTCAATTAAGTAACAAATCATATAAGGAAATAAAGTTTTTATTTCCCAAAGTAAACTCTCGACCACATACTAATACTATATCTTATATAACAATGAAGCCATTCAAGTAGGGTATTTATTTACCTCTCAAACCTTCACTCGACAACACTCCATCTTTGAAATAATATAAGTTTAATAACTCACACTTTCAAATAAAGTTGAACTCAAATTAAAATAATAATTCATAAGCACTTCTTTCATAAATGAATTCTAAGACTCATCTCCCTTTCGAAACCACTTTCCACATTATAATACAATCTACTAAATTTCTTTTATTAAGTAAAATCCCTTATCACTCTTAGCTTATTAATTTTTAAACCATTTCCCATTCTCTTACGAATTCCTATCATATACAACTTGATTTATTTTACTCTATTAAATCCCTTTATAAAATTCAATTCATTTGCTTTTAATTCATTTCAAAATCGAATAATGAATTTGAAGCATATCCTCAAGTTTATAGAATTAACTTAGTTAATAATTAGTTAACTATGACAACTACTCCTGAATTAACTTGAAAAAAATGATTCATTTAAGTCCAACCTCATTTTTGAATAACTGGATTAACTTTTAACTCATATTTAAAATAAATTAACAAGTATAATCCTTGATATCAAGATACTTAACTGATTAAAACCCCTTATTTAAATTAATTAATTAATTTAAAACCCATTAACTTATAAATTTATTAAATCAAACAAACATTTTTTAAAAATGAAATCGACCCAATCACCTTGGAAATAAGATATTATAACCTTAAACAATTATTAATTACATAATAATTGTTCGTTAATCACAAATGAACAATTATTTATCCTTAAGTATTGCTTAACCTTTAAATAAATAATTAAATAATAGTTCATATCATATAAACACATTTGAAAACTCAGATAATATTTATTTAGTAATTAAGTAATAATTTAAAACCTCTTTAATAATTAATAAGTTTTAGAAAATTTTCCAAATAAATAATCTTAAACCTTAATTAAATACTTTAAATAATAATTTATTTTATAATAAATCATTAAACAATAATTAATATTAATTAAATATAATAATTATAATCAACTTCTTAATTAAACTTAAGTATAAGTCATACTTAAAGCATCATTACTAAATAATTAGTACATAAAAATATTATTACTAAATAATCTCAAATTTTAAAACATTATTAAATAACTTTGAAATTAATTAATAAGATCAATTAAAAAAATTAGATTAATTCAAATTATTTTAATTGGTACTTTACTAGTTCTTCAAATCTTGGATAATCACTTTTCACACGCTCCTACATGGAACGTTTTGCTATTAAACCAATTCCGCTTAGGAATTTTAAACAACTGAAAAACAATTTCAAATTTGAGGCTTATCCACCACAACAATACTTTTATAAGTTACCTTAAATTTCCATATACAAATGGATTCACATGTCAACATCACAAACTATATAATTAGTTAACAATTGTTCTAGCAATTAACAGTTTGCAATCAATAGGTAAATAACTATTCACTACATATTCATCAATATTGATAACAATTAACCAGACAATTTAAACTATCACTTAGCAAGCACAGAATAAGGTTTTATTATGTTCAATAGACATCCATAATGATCTATACTATACAAATTAACTTGTGGGTATTTTATTTGGCTAAACAAATAAAACATATTTAAGGTGTGCAATTTAAACGACGTTATTATTTAAAATAACGTTATTTAAAACTTGTAAAATTTAAAATGTCATAAATCTCGGTTTATCTATACAATGCAATAAACTACACTACGACGTCGAGGTCGTTTATACGAACCCAACTCTTCTGTTCGTTTGTAAAATGGACTTATAACGAGCAACTTACTCATATCTTAAAATTGAAATCAAATATAGAATTTAATTTCCAAAGTTTCCTCACCCACCATAATTGGCCCGACCTATTTGGCAACCCAGCCCAAACCCCAATCAATCCTGACCGACGCACTCCCTCTCTTGTTCTTCTCCTCCTCTGAATACCCGAACCCAATTTGTGCACGGCCGCGTGTGACTGGTTCCACCAACGACCACCCGAAATCAGCCACCAAGACCACACACAAGTGCATCTTCACCTCCTCTGTATGCCAGCACCCAAAGCCACACCTCCGAGACCCTCATCGAAAATCCGACCAACCGACCTGTAGCTCGCCCCTTAGTCCATGCGACATTTTTTTTATCGAAGTCCACCAAAAATGCACTTAATCTGCGCCATTCCTCGCTGAGAATGAATTTGACCTCCAAAACATGTAATATAGTGTGCGTTGCAGCTTGTAGGAACCGTAACTTCCTTTTTCACGCACAAGCTCCTCCATTACTTGCAGTAAACCCAAACACTACTCGACTCACTCCAAATCATAGCAGAGACCAGATCAAGACATAGGAAAGAAAAAACAACATTTTTTATGATATTTAAAAAAATATCGATCTTGATTTTCACTTTAAAAATAGCCCGGGTTTTGAATTTTATAGTATTGCTTACTGTGCTTGCTCCTTTTTGCAAAACCCTAAGTTTTGATTCATAGCGTCTATTTTATATATAAACAAGAGTTTGCTGCCATTAAAACTTAGAGAAGAAAGGATGAAGAAACAAAAATGGAAAAAAGTAAGGGAAAATGAGAAGCTCCATGTATAAATAGGAAATTAAAATAATATAAAGATATAAATAATTTAATAAACAAAAGACTTATTTGCAACTTCCTATCACTTCAAGCTTCCATCCAAGTAAAAATCATTTAAGGCTTGCCTTGGAAATGATTTTTCATATGTACTTAAGAACCATTATGTCCATTTTCTCTTTGTTAACATCACCTAAAATATTATATTAATTAGAAGTGAAGTACAATATAAAAATATAAATTCTCTTAAATTTATAAAGAAAAATCAAATCATGATTTTATTATAAAAATATGTAAATTTGAAAAATGATTTATTGTATTATAAGTAAACATCAAATCGTACCTTACTAACATAAAATATACTATTATACTATGTTTTCAAATCTTAAAATATATACATTTTGAAAAGGTAATAAAACCATTATTATAATGGTTGAAAATAAGTTATATATTAATAACTAATCATTTAAAAAGGATTTAATGATTAAAAGCACAAATCGAATATTTTTATAAATTAACTATTCTCAAATTAAATTGATAAAATTCGAGTTGTTGCATTCTTCCACCCTAAAAGAATTTCGTCCTAGAAATTTCATCCCTAACCCATCTTGAAATAAAAATCAAATTAAACAACAATTTTACTTTTTAATTTAATAAACTCGTATGATGAACACAGATCATCTATATGCAATATTTTATTCAATCAATATTTGAATACACAATTTCCTTTCCGAACTAGTATCGTTCACTTGACGTCTTTAGTGCAGACTCTGATCAGGCTTCTTAATTTAAAATCCTAATTCTCCTTGTATTTTCAAATATTATGAAAGAGAATTCCCATTCCATATCAAGAACTCTTACCAAGTGTTTGTCGTCAAGAATCGAGTGATTAATCCTTTTTTGAATATGGTTGAAACACCCCTAAGCCATATATTCCAAACTTGGATCCAAACAGAATTGCGAACACATTATCTAAGTACAAATTACATACTCAAACTATTGTTTATTTCTATACCGACTTCTATTTTCAATATCTGCAATTTTAATCAAGTTATTTAAATTTAACTCCTCATAATTCACCAATACTAAGTCCAATTTAAAATTTTAAGTTGGAAATCTTGGCTGTCCAAAATCGTAAAAAAAATCCATTTCATTATATCAAATGAAATTACAAATCAATTTATCAATCAAGATGCAGAACTAACCAATCCTAATGCAAAGGCTATATGAATCCATATTATAATTCTAAACTAAAAATTTAAGAATTTAAACTCCTGGGTTTCATTTCAAATCCATTTGAAATTCTATTTCATATATATACTTTAAATTAGTATATTAAACCAAAATATATTTTTCAAAATAAATTTGAAATCAAAGTTCCCTCATGGTAGCAATTTCCACTTAGAAACTCGAAAATGAACATCGGTGATGTTGTCCAGTCATTACCGGAATTATTTTCCAACGTCTAAACGTGCAATGATTTTATTTCCCAAAATTACTTTTTAGAATATCAAAACCTAAAAATAATAATAATATTATTTACTCAAAACATTTGAAAATTATTTTCAAAATCCCAAGGGATTTAAGTTCTCAAATTCTCAGCACACTCATTTCCAATTACAAACTCTATCTACAATGTTTGTTATGAATTTGAATTCTAAACCAACATTGATATCGAACGCTCTTATAGTCAATCAACTTGAGACGACCCAGACTTCCCGATCCCCGAAGAGACTGAGGAGCCCGGGTTGTTTTGAGAACATGACGCATCGAAACACAAACAATAGAACATCTCATTGCTATTAAAACAATTTACATCAGAGTACAAGAATATATCAGAGTATGAATAAATACTACAGCAAAAAATATCAGAGATTTACAATTTCTAAACGACAGAAAATATAATACATGAATAAAATGTGCAGTGGAAAATATCTACAACCATAACTGAAAGAGATATACGGATATAAAGCTTTCCGAATATAGCTCCAGCTGTAATCCAGGATCCTGTGAAAAGAAGTATCTGCAAAAACCAAAACTACTAGCTGCTCATGTGGAAATATAGGCACCTAGAGTTTAGGTTAAAACAATAAACTCTGAGTCAGTCAAGGGACTGGTGTGAGAACTAAAATAGTTATTAGCTTGATTTTAAAGTTAGGTAAATCAAGGGATCACGCCGTATAACATGGAACAGATTTACTTCCAAGAATATCATAAACAAATAGCTTATAAACAATGCAATGCTTTTTGAAAAATGAAGCTATTATAAGACTCAGGTCCCATCACACAAGCCGGAGAATAGAGTTTTACCTTATAATAGCCAAACATGCTTGGTACGTTTTAAAACAAATCATTTTGATATAACTATAGGTGCATAGTGTCAAAATCAACTTCAAATAAAAATGTATCAATCATAGACGGCATAGGTACCATATATTATGTTGCCATAGTTGTTTTACAATTAAAACCGCACGATGTCGTATTGGAAATTGGATTTCCATCATGAACCAAGGCAAGGGATCTTCCTTACCGAATTCGAGATACTCTAGCCCGTGCCTCAGGACTCAGACTCAGGTGAGCCCTGGGAGCGGCATGGCCGGTCCACACTTACTTTAATGGATTAGTTATTCCTGAACAATATGTTTCCCTGCCCTATGTGGCATAAAATATTGTTAGTATGTCGACCATCAAGAGCCATTGGTGACTCAAATCCGAGGTACCTCGCTTTCCAACATCCACATAATTAAATGTCTGAGCTCCATACCATGACATCACTCCTAGCTAAAAAGAAACGCATGCCCTCGCTGCGGTCCCTCATCCCGTTTCTTGTTCATACCGGGGTGTGAAGCTCACGAATTAACACTATACAAAAAGCTATGATACTTAAAGCCGTTCTTTGATCATCAACCACAAGACTCTGCTTTTCAACAAAAGCCTTGATTATTTGCATCTCAGCATGCCACACTGACAATTCATGCCATGCAACTAATGTCTATCAATATATAACCTCTAAGCTCGTACGTCTCAGAGAAGGGTTTAAGCAAGAGAATAAATTCTCTGCCGCCAAACAGATATATATTTAATAGAAATTAATCAACATAGAATGAAACCCAATGTCAGATACACATCCTACAAGTCTATTCTGGGTCTGAACGAAACCAGAGGCACTTTATTCCTCGTCCCATACGTCCAATACATGAGAGAGGTCCTCGCATATCCGGTTGATCTCCAAGTACGTTTGGACGATCACCACTTATTACCTTGTCATGGGTGTATATCCCAATCAAGACATCAGTAATCATCCAAACGATGTGAATATCTCCTATCTTCAACCACCGTCTTCATCGCTGACTTTTAGTCGCCGTATCAGTTATTCAGAATGGGATGAACCCGGTCTTTCTGAATAACTCGCGTATCATATAATCAAGTGCTATAAAAACACATCATATGCCTCATTCAAATTTAGAATATTATTTTATTCAAATATTCTTTTCGCAATTTAAACCAGGTTAAGGTTTATCGAGCCTTACTGAAGTAATCATTTATTTTATTTTTCCAATCCCAACCTATTCATCCCATAGAGCAAAACTGGTAGTACTCCATATCTAACACCCACTGTGTTGTTGGTAAAATTAATTACCATTTCTTGTTTCAAATCTAATTAAAGATTTAGCTATCGCCTGGAGTAAAACTGGTGATACTCCATTCTCGATCATTTCATGCATTTGATAAATTTAATTATCTCATTCATATTCCAATCTAATTAAAGATTCATTATAACTCCAACTTGGTTTTAATGTCAAAAATCATTACTTTATGATTATTTAACTTTTAGGAAAATTAATCCTGTCATTAACTGGGTTAAAGAACCAATGTCATTTAAAACACAGTTCACGATATACCCAAATCAGCTTCCATTAACTATGGAATCTAAACGGAAAACAGATCAATATATAATCGATATAAATTTCCGTAATAGGCTTATAATATAAATGGAATAATGGCAAGGCCTTATAAATTCCATGTATAGTAATGGTCTTCTTTTACAGAAGTTTATCTCAATTATTACCCAATCGAGTTCCATTCAATTCCAATTTCTTTTATTAAATTGGATCACTTTTCTTTGGAAAATTCCATTAATCTTTACGAAAAGATTATATTTTCCAAATCATATCTTCACTATTAATTGGGTTAAAGAACGAATGTTATTTAAAAAAACCATTCACGATAAACCCAAAATTCCAATTTCAATTCTACTCCGATTAAATATTAATTAATTGGTAAACTTCTCTAAATCTTATTCAAAAGATTTATTCTTTTCTCAACCGGGTTTAAGAACAGTGTTATTAAAGACACTATTCACAATAAACCCAAAATCTATTTTGATATTAAATACAAGGCTCTGAATAGAAATTATGTTGGCTTATATTCAATATCAAATTCTGAAACCAACAAATATCGTATTGGGAATAATGATATACATATATATCTTCAAAATTCCTCAACAATACCCATATAACCATGGAATCCAATACCGAAATATTCCGAAGATTATTTCCACTCAAAACCATTACAATTAATACATTTGAAAAACTCTGGTTATTTTAAAACCCATTTACAAATCCAATTTATTTATTTAAAAATCATTGGGATTATTATTCTAGTTAATAACTAGTCCATCTAGATAAAAATATCTTTTATCTTTTCAAAACTTGGAATTTTTATCCAAAATCTTTCCAAATCATTTATTATGATTTTACACAATTTTCCATATTTTTAATAATTTTATTAAGTCCCTTACAGTCGGTTTCCAATATCGACCACCGAACTGCATTCATAGCGACCTTTTCTGAAATTGATTTGGACATAATTCCAAATCCAACTGTTCAAATTTAAATCTCTTATATTCATTGGAAAGCTCTTTTCAATACGAACACAACGGTTCCAGTTTTTAGTGAATTCGACGGTCGGATCTCCCATTACGTCCATTTGAAGTCAATGGTCGAAATTCACGAACGGTCGCTGCGCGGCGTGCTCTATTCAGGCCATTATATATATAATCGTCGATTTCCATTTAAAACGTATTTTATAAATCGTTTATAAATTCGCTTTAAAACGAATTCAAATTCATTTTCAATTTTAAATCAAAATTAAATATTCCATATCTTTATCATATTAAAATGATAATATCTTCAAAATATCTGATTTGGAAATCCATTTCCTTTTCGTATTCATGATAAAATGGATGAAATCGATTAATAAATCCATTCGAGTTAAAATGGCGTTTACTACTTAACCCGGCTTCACATTTCAATATTTTCCTGTCCATCCAAAATCGGACTTCAAAATCACATTTTGATTATTCACTGAATATTATTTCGAAATATTTGTTATTTCAAAATACTTTATTTTAAAATATTCTTTATTTCTGAATTTGGAATGCGACTCAATCAATTACCATATAATTTCAGTCATATGGATTTCATACATCGCATGTATTCAACAATAATGATAAATAATAATCACACGTTCAAACATCATCCAGAGTGCATTCTACAATTGTATATGCAATAAAATAAATAAATAACGCTCATCACAGTCTGTCAGCCCATCGATTGACATACAACTAAATATTGGTATTAGTGTATATCAAATCTCATCCCAATACCCGTGTGGGGTTTTCAAACAACAACATTCTATTTAAATAAATCATTGGTTAATAAATTTAACCATTTCCAATTCGTTTTGAATTATTTTTCAAATTAGCCAATTTTCACTGTTTAAATTATTAATAAATAATTTATGTCCATTTTAGCTATCACTAAGTATTTTTCAAATGTATTAAACATTTCAAAATCATTGTCATAACCATAACACAGCAATTCAACAATATCATCCATATAAATAAATACTCAACTATCCAATGCCATTTACGGCGCCTTAGGTGGGCATTCGTGGAGTATGAAATGCGAGTGTTGCTAATATCCATACATCGCTTCTATTCATGTGATTTATGTGAATTCAGTGTTGAACTCCAAAAATAACTACAGGATAAAATATTGAGTGAGAAGGAGTTCCCATATTGGTTTCCACTCCGTCATTCTTTATTTCTAAATTCTAGTACTGTTCAAATTTAAATTCACCTCAAATTCAAATTTGCTCAGTTTCCATTCTGGTCAGTTCCATTGTGAAGTAATCGTCAAGAGGATTCCAACGGACCCAAGTTTGCTGAATTCTGCGTTCGTATGCAAAAGATATGACGTCGTAAACATTTAATTAGATTAATTAACATTAATTCAACATTTAGGGGATAATTACCCCGTAACTTCATCTTCCCAGTTCGCTCAATCTGAAACCTTCAAACCTAAAACCTCGTCACCGTTAGTCCACCACGCGCGCCGCTAGACCCAACCGGACCCCGATCTGACTGCCCCACACGAACCACCACCCGCCACGTCCCTACGTCCACTACCACCGTGAGCCGCGATCCCCCCGTCGGTCGGCAAAATCTGTTCGAATGCTGACGGTTTAAGGAGAAAATCCGCCATAGGAAAAGCTAACGACCGTCATAGCCGTACCAATTCATAGAGCTCACTTTCCTTCACGATTTTCATTTTATAATCCTAAGATAATTCGCAATGGATAGAGAGATTTTGGGGATTGAATTCCAGACTTTTTTCACCATCCATTTAAAGTCGGCGGCGGAAATTCTGCTAAAGGGGTTTTGGGTTTGTGAGGGGTTGTGGAGCTATATATATTATATTATTTAATTATTAATTCCTTTATTTCTAAATCTTGCAATTTTACGTTCTGAACTCCAAATCAAACCCAACGGTCGTTGCCCCTAGCCAAATACCCTCATTTCGGACACAATGGAATATGTTACGTAAGCCAGTTCGACTGTTTTAGTCATTGCTTGTCAAAATTAAAATATAAATTAATTTAACGGTCAATATTGAATTTGAACGTACATTTTAATTTACCGGGGCCACATACTGACTCCAAAAATTATAGAAAAATAAATCTAGCTATGTTTTGACGATATGGTCCTAATAAAACTAATTTCACCGAATTTGGAGACCGTTTGAAAAATGGCATTTTTTCAGTCGATTAAATTTAAACTGAATTGACAAAACACGTTCAAATTTACCACAATCACATTTTAATTCCAAAAATTATGAAATTTGAAACCTAATAATAATTTGACATTCCGGACCCAACAAAAGTGGTTTTGTCGAAAACGGAGGTCATTTGCAAAATGGCTATTTTTAAGGTCTATATATTATATTAAAAAAATATAAATTTCCTTAGCGACTATTTTGAATTTTAAACTGGACATAACTTTCAATTTATAAAGTGAAATCTAAATTTCTCACATTTGTTATAAAGATATTATTAAACAGATTCAAATATTTCTAGTTTTACTAAAATCCAATTTATTTTGAATTCTGTGCCTTCACTTGAAATTAGAAATCGAATTTTCAAACTACCGCGCCATTTCAAGTTCATTTTAATTAAATTTTAAATTTATATGTTCATACTTCGATTTAAATAAATTATAAATCGTTAATACTTAAAATAAATCATTTTAAATATTCAAAACCCATTAAAATAACTAAAATAAAATTTTAAATTAGTTCAGAAATTCTGGGTTGTTATAATCTCCCCTAATTAAAATCTTTTCGTCCTCGAAAAGGAACGGAGCTGAAAGTTTTTTAACTAACCAACTCAACTTTCATTTTGGCTTGAGTTCTTCAACTTTTCAGTTTCTAAGAACTTTCTAATTTCTCAAAAATTTGGCTAACACCCTAAATTTTTGAAAAATTTCGCCATAACCTCTTTTGTATGGGCTGATCGGTAAAACTGTAACTTGCCTCACTGGGCCCTCATCAACAAAAAAGAAAAAGAAAAAGCCAAGCGGCTTGCCAATTGGCTCATAAAATCATTAAACCCAATTAGTACAGTAAATATGTACCTATTTGTCGGGCATACAATTTTATTCCTCTTCTTAGCTTCCATGCTATGACCTGTTCATTATATACACATATACATATACGCAATTCCAATCAATTTCAATTCAGTTCAATATTTGACACGATTTTGCTTAAATTTACTTTTCATTTTCTTATTAGTTTTACCATTCCAATCTTTTTATTAGTTAAACTAATAATCACACATCAAAACCAGCAATCAATTAGTAGATTAGCTTTTCAAATATATATGTAGCTTTTGTATAATCAAAAATCATATTTTTGGTGCCAAATCACAAACAATAAATTTTAACTAAGTTTTGGTTCTCATACCAGTCAATTGGAATCAAATAGACATCCCACTTTCGAAACTCGAACATAGATATTGATGATGATATATCAATCATCAGAATCATCTCTGGGCGACTAGAGTTGATTCTATATCTATCCAGTATATTTGAGACTTCGTATATACGTTAGCAAGACGTATATGAAAAATCTTCTTATACTCGATAGTCCAAATTAAATATAAAATAAAATACTCATACACTTATAATATGATATACTTTTCAAAATTTAATTCATTTCTTTTATAAATTATGCTCTTCTAACTCATTCTAGGGCATTACTAACCCTATCTCCAACGAGTCGTTCTTATAGGATGTTAGTAATCCTATATCTGATGAATTCTCTCATTTGGTTCTAATGTGTCTTGTTCTCGAGCTTTGTAAACCAAAGCTATGATACCAAAATGAGACGACCTAGACTTCCTGATCCCCGAAGAGATGGAGGAGCCCGGATTGTTTTGAGAACACGACGCATCAAAACACAAACAATAGAACATCTCATTGCTATTACAACAATTTACATTAGAGTACAAGAATATGTCAGAGTATGAATAAATACTACAGCAGGAAATATCAGAGATTTACAATTTCAAAACAACGGAAAATATAATACATGAATAAAATGTGAAGCGGAAAATATCTACAACCACAACTGAAAGAGATATACAGATACAAAGCTTTCCGAATATAGCTCCAACTTTAATCCAGGATCCAATGAAAAGAAGTATCTACGAAAACCAAAACTATTAGCTGCCCATGTGGAAATATGGGCATCCAGAGTTTAGGTTAAAACAATAAACTCCGAGTCCGTCATGGGACCGGTGTGAGAACTAAAACAATTATTAACTTGATTTTAAAGTTAAGTAAACCAAGGGACCACGCCGTATAACATGGAACGAGTTTACTCCCAAGAATACCATAAACAAACAGTTTATAAACAATGCAATGCTTTTTGAAAAATGAAGGTATTATAAGACTCAGGTCCCATCACACAATGCAACGCAAGCCGGAGGATAGAGTTTTACCTTATAATAGCCAAACATGCTTGGTACGTTTTAAAACAAATCATTTTGATATTACTATAGGTTCATAGTGTCAAAATCAACTTCAAATATAAATGTATCAATCATAGACGGCATAGGTACCATATATTATGTCGCCATACTAGTTTTACAATTAAAACCGCACGATGTCGTATTGGAAATTGGATTTCCATCATGAACCAAGGCAAGGGATCTTCCTTACCGAATTCGAGACACTCTAGCCCGTGCCTCAAGACTCAGACTCAGGTGAGCCCTGGGAGCAGCAGGGATGGTCCACACTTACTTTAGTTGATTAGTTATTCCTGAAAAATATGTTTCTTTGCCATATGGGGCATAAAATATGGTCAGTATGTCGACCATCAATAGCCACTAGGGACTCAAATCCGAGGTACCTCGCTTTCCAACGTCCACATAAGTAAAATATCTGGGCTCCATACCATGACATCACTCCTAGCTAGAAAGAAACGCATTCCATCCCTGCGGTCCCTCATCCCGTTTCTGGTTCATAGCGGGGTGTGAAGCTCAAGAATTAACGCTATACACAAAGCTATGCTACTTAAAGTCGTGCTTTGATCATCAACCACAAGACTCTGCTTTTCAACAAAAGCTTTGATCATTTGCATCTCAGCATGCCACACTGATAATTCATGCCTTGCAACTAATGTCTATCAATATATAACCTCTAAGCTCGTACGTTTCAGAGAAGGGTGTGGAGCAAGAGAATAAATTCTCCTCCACCAAATAGATATATATTTAATAGAAATCAATCAACACAAAACGAAATCCAATGTCAGACACACATCCAATTACAAGCCCGTTCTGGGTCTGAACGAAACTGGAGGCACCTTATTCCTCATCCCATATTTCCAATATAGGAGAGAGGTCCTTGCATATCTAGTCGATCTCTATGTATGTCTGGACGATCACCACTTATTGCCTTGTCTTGGGTGTACAGCCCAATCAAGACATCAGTAATCATCCAAACGATGTGAAGATCTCCGGTCTTCAACCACCGTCTTCATCGTCGACTTTTAGTCGCTGTATCAGTTATTCAGAATGGGATGAACCCAGTATTTCCGAATAACTAGCATATCGTGCTATAAAAACACATCATACGCCTCATTCCAATTCAGAATATTATTTTATTCAAGTAACTTTTCAAAATTTAAAACTAACTAAGGTTTATCAAACTAGTCGGGATTATCATGCCTTACCGAAGTAATCATTTATTTTATTTTTCCAATCCCAATCTATTCATCCCATAGAGCAAAACTGGTAGTACTCCATATCTAACACCCACGGTGTTATTGATAAAATTAATTACCATTTCTTGTTTCAAATCTAATTAAAGATTTAGCTATCGCCTAGAGTAAAACTGGTGATACCCCATTCTCGATCATTTCATGAATTTGATAAATTTAATCATCTCATTCATATTCCAATCTAATTAAAGATTCATTAAAACTCCAACTTGGTTTTAATGTCAAAAATCATTACTTTATGATTATTCAACTTTTAGGAAAATTAATCCTGTCATTAACTGGGCTAAAGAACCAATGTCATTTAAGATACTGTTCACGATAAACCCAAATCAGCTCCTATTAAGTATGGAATCTTCAGGGAAAACAGATCAATATATAATCGATATAAATTTCTGTATCAGACTAATAATATAAATAGAATAATGGCTAAGCCTTTTAAATTCCATATATAGTAACGGTCTTTCTTTGCAGAAGCTCATCTCGATTATTACCCAATCGAGTTCCATTCAATTCCAATTTCTTTTGTTAAATTGGAAAACTTTTCTTTGGAAAATTCCATTTTTCTTTATAAAAAGATTAAATATTCCAAATCGTATCTTCGCTGTTACTTGGGTTAAAGAACGAATGTTATTTAAAAAAACCGTTCACGATAAACCCAAAATTCCAATTTCAATTCTACTCCAATTAAATATTAATTAGTTGGTAAACTTCTCTAAATCTTATTTAAAAGATTTATTCTTTTCTCAACTGTGTTTAAGAACAGTGTTATTAAAGATACCATTCACGACAAACCCAAAATCCAATTTGATATTAAAAACAAGGCTCTAAATAGAAATTATATCGGCTTATATTCAATATCAAATTCTGAAACCAACAAATATCGTATTGGTAATAATGATATACATATATATATATATACATACATATATATATATATATATACATATATATATATCTTCCAAAGTCCTCAACAATATCCATATAACCACGGAATCCAATACCGAAGTATTCCAAATATTATTTCCACTCAAAACCATTCCAATTCATAAGTTGGAAAAAATCTGGTTACTTTAAAACCCATTTACAAATCCAATTTATTTATTTAAAAACCATTTGGATTATTATTCTAGTTAAAAACTAGTCCATCTAGAGGAAAATATCTTTTATCTTTTCAAAACTTGGAATTTTTCATCCAAAATTTTTGCAAATCGTTTATTCTGATTTTACACAATTTTTCCACATTTTTAATAATTTTATTAAGGCCCTTACAGTTTGTTTCCAGTATCGACCACCGAACTGCATTCATAGCAACCTTTTCTGAACTATATTTGGATATAATTCCAAATCCAACTGTTCAAATTTAAATCTCTTATATTCATTGGAAAGCTCTTTTCAATACGAACCCAATAGTTACAGTATTGGGAGAATCCGACTGTCGGATCTCCCATTACGTCCACTTTAAGTCAATGGTCGAAATTCGCGAACGGTCGCTGCGTGGTCTATTCAGACCATTATATATATAAAATATATCATCGATTTCCATTTAAAACGTATTTTATAAATCGTTTATAAATTCGTTTTAAAACGAATTCAACTTCATTTTCAATTTTAAATCAAAATTGAATATTCCATATCTTTATCATATTAAAATGATAATATCTTCAAAATATCTGATTTTGAAATCCATTTCCTTTTCGTATTCATTATAAAATGAATGAAATTGATTAATAAACTTGTTCGAGTTAAAATGGCGTTTACTACTTAACTCGACTTCACAATATTTTCGTGTCCATCCAAAATTGGACTTCAAAATCACATTTTGATTATTCATTGAGTATTATTCTAAAATATTCATTATTTCAAAATACTTTATTTTAAAATATTATTTATTTCTGAATTCGGAATGCGACTCAATCAATTACCATATAATTTCAGTCATATGGATTTCATACATCGCTTGTATTCAACAATAATGATAAATAATCATTACACATTCAAACATCATCCAGAGTGCATTCTACAACTATATAAGCATTAAAATAAATAAATAATGCTCATCACAGTCTGTCAACCCATTGATTGACATACAACTAAATATTGATATTAGTGTATGTCAAATCTCATCCCAATACCCATGTGGGGTTTTCAAACAACAACAATCTATTTAAATAAATCATTGGTTAATAAATTTAACCAATTCCAATTCGGTTTGAATTATTTTTCTAATTAGCCAATTTTCATTGTTTAAAGTACAAATAAATAATTTATGTCCATTTTAGCTATCCCAATAATTTTATAATTATTTTTCAAATGTATTAAACATTTCAAAATCATAGTCACAACCATAACACAACAATTCAACAATATCATAAATAAATACTCAACTATCGAATGCCGTTTACAGCGCCAAAAGTGGCCATTCACGGAGTATGAAATGCGAGTGTCGCTAATAATCATACATCGCTACTATTCATGTGATTTGTGTGAATTCGAGTGTTGAACTCCAAAAATAACTACAGGATAAAATATTGAGTGAGAAGGAGTTCTCACATTGGTTTCCACTCCATCATTCTTTATTTTTGAATTCTAGTACAGTTCGGATTTAAATTCGATCAAATTCAAATTTTGTCTATTTTCGTTCTGGTCAGTTCCATTGTGAAGTACTCGTCAAGAGGATTCCAACGAACCCAAGTTTGCTGAATTCCGCGTTCATATGCAAAAGATATAATGTCATAAACATTTAATTACATTAATTAATTAACATTAGTTCAACATTTAGGGGATAATTACCCCTTAACTTCATCTTCCCCATTCGCTTATTCTGAAACCTTCGAACCCAAAACCTCATCACCGTTAGTCCACCACTAGCGCCGCTAGACCCAACCGGACCCCGATCTGACTGACCCACACGAACCACCACCGCACCACATCCCTGCGCCCACCACCTCCGTGAGCCGCGATCCCCCTGTTGGTCGGAAAAATCTGTTCCAACACCGATGGTTTGAGGAGAAAATCCGGCCACTAGAGAAAGCTAACGACCATCATAGTCGTACCAATCTGTAGAGCTCACTTTCCTTCACGATTTTCGTTTTATAATCCTAAGCTAATTCGCAATGGATAGAGGGATTTTGGGTATTGAATTCCGGACGTTTTTCACCATCCATTTAAAGCCGGTGGCGGAAATTCTGCTAAAAGGATTTAGGGTTTGTGAGTGGTTGGGGGGCTATATATACTATATTATTTAATTCCTTTATTTCTAAATCTTGCAATTTAACGTTCTGAACTCCAAATGCCCAAAGACTGTCCCCCTAGCCAAATACCCTCATTCTGGACACAATGGAATATGTTTCGTAAGCCAATTCGTATGTTTCAGTCAGTTCTTGTCAAAATTAAAATATAAATTAATTTAATGGTCAATACTGAATTTGAACGTACATTTTAATTTACTGGGGCCAATACTGACTCCAAAAATTACAGAAAAATAGATCTAGCTATATTTTGACGATACGGTCCTAACAAAACTAATTTCGTCGAATTAGGAAACCGTTTGAAAAACGGCCTTTTTCCAGTCGATTAAATTTAAACTGAGTTGACAAAACACGTTTAAATTTACCACGCTCACATTTTAATTCCAAAAATTATTAAATTTGAGACCAAGCAATAATTTGACATTTCAGATCCAACACAAGTGGTTTCGTTGAAAACAGAGGTCGTTTGCAAAATGGTTATTTTTAAGGGCTATATATTATATTAAATATATATAAATTTCCATAGCGACTATTTTGAATTTTAAAATGGGCATAACTTTCAATTTATAAAGTGAAATCTAAATTTCTCACATTCGTGAGAAAGATATTATTAAACAGATTCAAATATTTCTAGTTTTACTGAAATCCAATTTATTTTGAATTCTGTACGTTCGTTTGAAATTAGAAATCGAATTTTCAAACTACCGTGTCGTTTCTAGTTCTTTTTAATTAAATTCTAAATTTATACGTTCTAACTTCGATTTAAATAAATTTTAAATCGTTAATATTTAAAATAAATCATTTTAAATATTCAAAAATTTTAAATTGGTTTAGAAATTCCGGGTTGTTACAATCTCCCCCACTTAAAATCTTTTCGTCCTCGAAAAGGAACGAAGTTGAAAGTTGTTTAACTAACTAACTCAACTTTAATTCTGACTTGAGTTCTTCAACTTTTCAGTTTCTAAGAACTTTCGAATTTCTCAAAAATTTGTCTAACACCCTAAAATTTCGAACTTTTATGCCATAACCTCTTTTGTACGGGCTGATCAGTAAAACCACAACTTGCCTCACAGGGCCCTCATCAATCAAAAAGAAAAAGCCAAGCGGCTTTCCAACCGGCTCATAAAATCATTAAACCCAATGAATACAGTAAATATGTACCTATTTGTCGGGCATACAATTTTATTCCTCTTCTTAGCTTCCATGTTATGACCTGTTCATTATATACACACATACATATATGCAATTCCAATCAATTTCAATTCAATTCAATATTTGACTCGATTTTGTTTAAATTTACCTTTCATTTTCTTATTAGTTTTACCATTCCAATATTTTTATTAGTTAAATTAATTATCACACATCACAACCAGTAATCAATTAGTAGATTAGCCTTTCAAATATATATAACTTCTATATACTCAAAAATCATATTTTTGGTGCCAAATCACAAACAATAAATTCTAACTAAGTTTTGGTTCTCAAACCAGTCAATTGGAATCATATAGACATCCCACTTTCGAAACTCAAACATAGATACTGATGATGATATATCAATCACCAGAATCATCTCCAGGCAACTAGAGTGTGATCCTATATCTATCCGGTATATTTGAGACTTCGAATACACGTTAGCAAGGCGTGTATGCAAAATCTTCTTATATTCGATAGTCCAAATAAAATATAAAATAAAATACTCAAATACGTATAATATGGTATACTTTTCAAAATTAAATTCATTTTTTTATAAATAACCCTATTCTAACTTATTATAGGGCATTACTAACCCTATGTAATGACCCGCAAATCCATACTATTTGTGTTGAGTATGTACATCACACGTCCAACCTAAATATCACTGAAGTACGAATCATTTTTTTAGTAGAAAAAGGTAGAAGAAGAACAGAAATAACAACACGGAATCTCACATCGCAGCGGAATAAAATATAATATATCATAACTTTTGAAATACAAAATTTTAATTGTATAACATACAATTATCAGAGTACAACACTTACAACACAACGGAAATAAATATACTATATATCTAACACTGAAGCCTCCTGCTCCAAGCTCCTTCAGATAAATATGTAAAATCCTCAACTACTTGACTGCCCGTACAAATTTTGGCACCCAAGAGTTTAGGTAAAACAAAAAAAAAATAAACTCTGGGTCAGTCATGGGACTGGTATGATTAAACAATTTAAAACAGGTTGAGGAAATAAACGATATCTCATAAGACCATGCCGTATAACATGGAATGGTTTTTTGCCTTATGAGAATCTAAAACACTTGATTTAACTTTTAAAATCCTTTTGAAAGAAATGATAATCTTTATATCAAAACTCTTTTGATATTATAATAGTGTATAAATCAAATAAATAGAAATATAGTGGAACGCTTTTATCTCAGGGTCCACATAAATAATATACAATCAAAACCGCGAGGCACTTATTGGGTAATGAATTTCCAACTATGAAAAGGTATGAAACCATCTTCCGATAGTGTATCTCTAGAGAAGAATACACTGGGTTCAGCAAGAACATCTTATAACCCAGCCACTCATTTTGCTTGAGTGTATCGAATGTATATCACCAACGGTTGGGATCAGCAACTGTTTTCCCGAATGGGACAACATCAAATAGAATAAAGAATGAAATGAATTTCTCTAGATAGGTGATAATACACTCTAATTGGGAGGTACCCACTTAGCCATGCTGCCTGCCCGATTTTTGTCATTTCCCGGTTGTTGAGGCTTGAGGCTACGCTTACTTACCATTCATTTAGCACAATCACTTTGATTGCCACATTGTCAGATCCGTTAATCATTAATCGATTTGCACAAATATATTCTGATATTATGCTAAGAGAATAAATTCTCCGCCACCATATATATATTTATACAGACCAACATATGCGACCATTGGAAATACTCTGTTATACATTCGTCCATATACATTCGTTCTGGGAATGAACGAAACCAAAGGCACAATTTCCATTAATCCATCTTAGGAAATTTCTACCTAAGATTAACAGAAAAGCCCTTGCACTTTACTCCTTCTTCGATTATCTTCATCTAAATTTGATTTGCAACGTTACTGCCAATACGGAGTGGTTCTCGGATAATAATCCAACCGGTCTCTCCATATTGACAATGATATTGGCAAATACTTTGGTAGCCGGTTATTTAACTATCGAAGAAAAACAAACAAATATTCATCCATAACATCAACAATCACTGGGCCCCTAAAGTAATATTTAATTAATTAAACCACTTCTCTATTTCCTTATCAATATTTGTTAGCTAGGTATTTTCAATAATCATCTTGGCCTCCTATGTTATTTGGAAAACATTTTCATATATCACC
Organism: Allium sativum; assembly: GCA_030737875.1. Lineage (NCBI taxonomy): Eukaryota > Viridiplantae > Streptophyta > Magnoliopsida > Asparagales > Amaryllidaceae > Allium > Allium sativum. The sequence continues at coordinate 336,066,797 of CM060918.1, read as the reverse complement.
CTCTTTTATTTTCTATACTTAGAAAATATCTTCTATAAATAATTGGAGAACATTCCAATTATTTATCTCTTTCACGACCATTCATTTTTAGACTTAGGAAGTATTTATTATTATATTTCCAAAATTCCACTTATTGGGTTAAAACGGATGTTGTGTAAAACATTGTTACAACAACGCAAAACTGCATTCAACTAAACTCTTTAAACTTTTATCTTTTAGATTGAATCTTACTATTTATCGGTTAATAATGAAATCAATCAAGTTGGGGTATAACTACCTCTCGAACCTTAACTGAATAACATCTTTAACCTCAAAACAGAAAAAAAAAACATTTACTCGAATAACTGACATCATATGAACCAATTTCTCATTTTTAAAAACGTGTATACGTCTCTTTCTATTTTTACCAGATTTAATTATAGATTTCCTTTTTGTTTATAATATTCTATTTTAAGTTCGTTCCTTATCGAATTCTATATATATCGATACACTAATTTATAACTATCAAATTCTCTTAAAAATATTCTAACTCCTTAAATTTCTGGAAAATTTCACCATAACCTTCTTTGTACCGGTCAATAGTTCAAACTTCAACTCGCCTCTCTAGGCCCTTTCCATTCAAAAAGAAAATCAAAAAGCCAAGTGGCTTGCCGATTCGGCGCATAAAAACTCATATGCAATTTAAACATGTACCTTCTGTTGGGCACTTGAATTAAAATCTTTATGCACTTCATTCCACACCTGTCTAACTCATATACGTCCATTCCCTATTTTATTCCAACTCAATCCGGTCATTTTAACTCAATTCGCTAATTTATACTTTAATTAGCCATTTTACTCATTTCACATTTTTTTGAACAATTCATGTTCATATGTATTTTAATTTTCTTATAAACCGATCGAATTCCATTTGTCAACTCAAGTTTCATATTTGATTTCAAATATAAATTTACAAACCCTTTGTACTTATCCAAAGTCTAATCTCGATTAAAAATTCCATTAACTAATTATTCTACAAATTAGTTAATTCTATTCAACAATTAAAAATCTGATTTTTTTTTTAAAAAATCAATTCATTACTCCACTTGAGTTCAGATATATTTTATAACTCAAATCTGTATTTTTCTAATGAAAATTCGGATTTTATTTGTTTAAAATCCTTTTATCTATGTAAATAAACTGTTATGGTTTTATAATTGTTATGGCACTGTTTTTCCGGAAATTTGATTTTGATATAATTCAAAATCTATAAGACGAAATATAGTTTTTTCTCTTCCATTAGAAAGCTATTATCTAATCGGTCCGGTTGATTTTTGTTTCAAAGAATTTCGACTTAAATTAAGTTCTATATACTCAATTGAAGTTCGAAACGCCAATTTACGAACTACCGCGTTGCGGCGAGTTCGTTTTAATTATATTTAAATATATAAACATTTTAAACTTCGTTTATATATAAATTCTAACTTTATTCTAATATATATTAAACCAATTTTCCCAATTTAACTTAATATTCCGATTACCCCTAATCGTTGATTATTTCATAACTCAGTTATAAATTAATTTATAACTAAATCTTCTATATTTAATTCCAATTCCTTTTATAAATAAATTATTTATAAAATTCGATATAATCGAATTTCAACTATAAACCCGTTGGAATTTTTTCAATTCAGCTTATATTTCGTATTCCGAAATATAATCAATCACTCTGTTTCAAAACGCTTCCCAATTCACTTTTAAATTCATATTTGAATTTAAATATTTAAATTATCCAAATGATTATTATCTCACTTAATTTATAAACGTCGCTTATAAATTTAACTTCTTTGTTTAATATATTAAAACAAGTTTCCATTTCAAAATTCTATTTGAAACTCCATTCCTTTTATATTTCGAATTTCGGAATAAAAACCGTCGTTCCCTTTTCGAAATGATTTCAAATTTCTATTTTTAAATTCAAACTTGAATTTAAAATTTAAAATTATCTTATGATAATTAATTTGCTACAATTATAACATCATTTATAAATTTACTTGTTTTATATATTAAAACAAGTTCCATTTCAAAATCTATTTAAAACCAAAATCTTATTTTGGAATATTCTATTTATTTTAACTTATCCATATATAACACAGAATCAATTTTCCATATTTAAATTTAACTTCTATTTAATATAATCCTAATATTTTTTCTAAACATATTTTATTTATATAAATTCGAACTGATCGAATTCAAATCATAAATCCTCACGGATTTATTTTAGTTTAATTTATATTCTGAACATCAGAATAAACTTCATCGTTTACTTCTTTAAAACGATTCCCCATTTCTATTTTTAAATTCACATTTGAGTTTAAATATTCAAATTATCAAATGATAATTTTCCCACTTTATTTATAAACACCGTTTATAAATTCATTTCAATTCCCGGATTATCCAATGAAAATCATTTCATTTTATTTATAAACACCATTTATAAATATACTTCAATTTCCTGTATAATTAAATTTATAAACATCGTTTATAAATTCAATACTTATTTTATTTATTCAAAACAAGTTAATATCTTTATAGCCCATTCGAAATTTAAATTCTATTTCGAAAATAGATTTTTCCCGTTTAAATCTCAGAATTTCTTTTTCACGATATTTTTATAAATCAACATTTAGGCCCCAGTGATATTTAAACACCCCAAAACACTCAATTATCAATCACAGGTTTTCTAACACATCATATATGATAATATATATGAAATAAACAAATAATAATATTTTTGAGGAATCCAGTTGGATCCCTCCAACCTGTTCCCTGCATCCACAGATGTTAGCCAACGTAAATAATACTCATCCTACTTTGAGGCAAGATATCGCGGTATAGAAGGTCATCCACTATTATAGCGTAGGGCATATAGGGTCATCCGCTAATGATACTGCGGGCATCCGCTAATGGTACTGCGGGAATCCAACCACCAACATATATAAAATAACCACAACCACCAATCTTAAATAACTAATATATATTTAAAATAGCCACAACAATATTTAAACACAACCAACAAATATTTTTAACGATAAAAATAAATTTTAAATATAAAAATCCGAGTGAGATTTACTCACCTTGATTTTTAATTGCAATCCATTCAAGTTTCTTTTTAAATTAAATCGAACTACAGAAGATTTACTCCAACAAATTCCAAACCACTTCTAGCTCGAATAACTCGTACCATGGAACAATCCATCTTGTTTTCAAGATTTTTGAACCTTGTATAAATTAAATGCACAATGTTTAAATTAACGATTTAAATGAAAAAAATTAAAAATCTAACTTTTCCTAAATCTCATACTCAACGGTTGGTTTACGATTTAATTACTACACTAGCTAGATATATTAATCTGCTATTGATTTTATAAACTAATCTCCACATATATTTTAAATTTAATAAAATAAAATAAAATGTACCTTAATTCCCTACCTTAATTTTCCTTCTCTAGTTTTAAACCCGCGAACCTCCAGAATAGTCAACTGCACCAAACCAGAAACCATTGTCGCATTCACTCCTCAACTCTCGGCCTTCACCACCAATTTCTCATTGATTCCATCACATCCTCTATTCCATTTTCATTTCCACGTGCAGCTCCAGAACTTCAAACCATCAATATCAAACCTTCCTCCCTCCAATCCTCCTTCTGTAAGCAGAACTTCGAAATGATTTCACCTTCTAAGGCTTGATCCTCCCTTGAATGACAGAGTAAGCTCGATCAACTAACAATGATTCCGCCGACTTCGCACTGCTACAGAGAACTACATTCGTGCCAAAAAATACAATGTGATTCACCGGACTTCACTTTCTACCCCATCCTCCACATGCTCGCTTCATCTTAGCCCCCCCCCCCATTTCAGAACGCGATGTCGAACCGAATCCATATCCTAAATCGCGAACTCCTCAATAAAGTCTGAACCCATCTGCAACCCTTAATTCACGACAGCGCCGACCCCAAAAGACACTCACGATCCCCTCCCTTTGGCTGTTCCAAAGTCGAACTCACTCCGCTACTCAATTCTGCCATCGTTGAAAGAGATCCCCAAAACTGCATGCCTCGATGTCGACTGGAGTATAAATCGATCTTCATGAACATGATCGCACCATACATGAACCATACCCGAGTGAAGATCTCCCTAACACGAGCTGATTAAAATCGAAGTTAATCGATTTCGTTGAGTAAATAATTTGTTTAGATTTAATTTTTTCCGTGTTTTACTTGGGGAAAGTAACAGCTTCGGTTTTTCTTTTTCTGAAGACACAAAATGAGAAGCGACCCCTTTTTTTTTATAATGAACAGATTTTGTTTAAGTAAAAAGAAGAATGGAGCAACATTTTTTTAGAATTTGAAGCTTTCCAATTTTCAGATGAACCAAAATGAAAAAGAAACAAAGAGAAGTCATCGTTTAAATAGACGAGAAGAAAGCTTCAGATAGTAGGAACAGGCCTGTGTACGTACACTAGCTAGGTTAGGTTAAGTACATTCCATTTAATTCGATTAGATTTTGATTTGATTTAGTACTTATCCACTTAAACTTTAAAATAATAAAATTCGCGGTTTCGAACTACTATTCAAGCACAACAACCGGCAATTCTAACATTACAACACTATTCTGAACACACTGGGATAGGTTTCGAAGCCTCATTTTATCGTTTGGAGGAGATATTAATTTAAATTGATATAAATTAAATTCAAAACAATTAATTCTTCGATAATAAATTAATATTATCATTCTAATTTAAACAGAAGTTTGTATTGATCATCTGAACAGTTTTCAATTCAGTTTTAAATTTTGAATTCAATTAAATTCATTTTCGTATTACGATGATTATATATATATTCGAAATATATCGTATTTCGATTATTAAATTGATAACTCAATATAAAAATCGATTTATATTATCAATTCAATATTTAAATCTATATTAAATATTTAAAATTAACCGACCAAAAATCCGGGTCGTTACACCCGATCTCTAATGAGCCATTCTTATAGGATGTTACTAATACATTCTCTGATGAATTCTCTCATTTGGTTCTAACGTGTCTTGTTCTCGAGCTTTGTAAACCAAAGCTCTGATACTAAAATGAGACGACCCAGACTTCCCGATCCTCAAAGAGATGGAGGAGCCAAGATTGTTTTGAGAACACGATGCATCAGAACACAAACAATAGAACATCTCATTGCTATTACAACAATTTACATCAGAGTACAAGAATATATCAAAGTATGAATAAATACTACAGCAGAAAATATCAGAGATTTACAGTTTCTAAACAACGAAAAATATAATACATGAATAAAATGTGAAGCGGAAAATATCTACAACCACAACTGAAAGAGATATACGGATACAAAGCTCTCCGAATATAGCTCCAGCTGTAATCCAGGATCCTGTGAAAAGAAGTATCTGCGAAAACTGCGAAAACCAAAACTACTAGCTTCCCTTATGGAAATATGGACACCCAGAGTTTAGGTTAAAACAATACACTCCGAGTCAGTCATGGGACTGGTGTGAGAATTAAAACAATTATTAACTTGATTTTAAAGTTAGGTAAATCAAGGGACGATGCCGTATAACTCGGAATGAGTTTACTCCCAAGAATACTATGAAAAAACAGTTTATAAACAATGCAATGTTTTTTTTTGGAAAATTGAAGCTATTATAAGACTCAGGTCTCATCATACAATGCAACGCAAGCCGGAGGACAGAGTTTTACCTTATAATAGCCAAACACGTTTGGTGCCTTTTAAAACAAATCATTTTGATATTACTATAGGTGCATAGTGTTAAAATCAACTTCAAATATAAATGTATCAATCATAGACGGCATAGGTACCATATATTATGTCGCCATGCTAGTTTTACAATTAAAACTGCATGATGTCGTATTGGGAATTGGATTTCCATCATGAACCAAGGCAAGGGATCTTCCTTACCGAATTCGAGACACTCTAGCCCGTGCCTTAGGACTCAGACTCAAGTGAGTCCTGGGAGCGGCAGGGTCGGTCCACACTTACTTTAGTGGATTAGTTATTCCTAAACAATACGTTTCCCTGAACTTTGAGGCACAAAATCGGGTCCGTATGTTGACCATCAAGATCCACTAGAGACTCAAATCCGAGGTACCTCACTTTCCAACATCCACATAAGTAAAATGTCTGAGCTCCATATCATGACATCACTCCTAGCTAGAAAAAAAGCATGTTATCCCTGCGGTCCCTCATCCCGTTTCTGTTTCATACCAGGGTGTGAAGCTCACGAATTAACGCTATACACAAAGTTATGCTACTTAAAGTTGTGCTTTGATAATCAACCACAAGATTCTGCTTTTCAACAAAATCCTTGATCATTTGCATTTCAGCATGCGACACTGACAACTCATGCCATGCAACTGATGTCTATCAGTATATAACCTCTAAGCTCGTACATCTCAGAGAAGGGTGTTAAGCAAGAGAATAAATTCTCCGACACCAAGAAATAAATCAACACAGAACGAAATCCAATGTCAGACACACATTTATTTACAAGTCTATTCTAGGTCTGAATGAAACCGGTGGCACCTTATTCCTCGTCCCATATGTCCAATACAGGAGAGAGAACCTTGCATATCCAGTCGATCTCCAAGTGCGTCTAGACGATCACCACTTATTACCTTGTCTTGGGTGTATAGCCCAATCAAGACATCAATAATCATCCAAACGATGTGAAGATCTCCGGTCTTCAACCACCATCTTCAGCGTCGACTTTTAGTCACCATATCAGTTATTCAGAATGGGATGAACCCGGTCTTTCCGAATACCTCGTGTATCTTATAATCAAGTGCTATAAAAACACATCATACGCCTCATTCCAATTCAGAATATTATTTTATTCAAATATTCTTTTCACAATTTAAACCAAATTAAGGTCTATCCAACTAGTCAGGATTATCGAGCCTTACCGAAGTAATCATTTATTTTATTTTTCCAATCCCAACCTATTCATCCCATGGAGCAAAACTGATAGTACTCCATATCTAACACCCATTGTGTTATTGGTAAAATTAATTACCGTTTCTCGTTTCAAATCTAATTAAAGATTTAGCTATCGCCTGGAGTAAAACTGGTGATCCTCCATTCTCGATCGTTTCATGCATTTGATAAATTTAATTATCTCATTCATATTCCAATCTAATTAAAGATTCATTAAAACTCCGACTTGGTTTTAATATCAAAAATCATTACTTTATGATTATTCAACTTTTTGGAAAATTAATCCTATCATTAATTGGGTTAAAGAACCAATGTCATTTAAAACACAGTTCATGATAAACTCAAATCAGCTTCCATTAACTATGGAATCTTCATGGAAAACAGATCAATATATAATCGATATAAATTTCCGTATTAGACTAATAATATAAATGGAATAACGACAAGGCCTTGTAAAATCCATATATAGTAACAGTCTTCCTTTACAGAAGCTCATCTCGATTATTACCCAATCGAGTTCCATTCAATTCCAATTTCTTTTATTAAATTGAAAAACTTCTCTTTGGAAAATTCCATTAATCTTTATAAAAAGATTATATATTCCAAATCATATCTCACTATTAATTGGATTAAAGAACGAATGTTATTTAAAAAACTGTTCATGATAAACCCAAAATTCTAATTTCAATTCTACTCCAATTAAATATTAATCAATTGGCAAACTTCTCTAAATCTTATTTAAAAGATTTATTCTTTTCTCAATTGGGTTTAAGAACAGTGTTATTAAAGACACCATTCACGACAAACCCAAAATCCAAATTGATATTAAATACAAGGCTCTAAATAGAAATTATATCGACTTATATTCTATATGAAATTCTGAAACCAACAAATATCGTATTGGGAATAACTATATATATATATATCTTCCAAATTCCTCAACAATATCCGTATAACCATGGAATCCAATACCGAAATATTCCGAAAATTATTTCCACTCAAAACCATTCCAATTCATATATTGGAAAAATTCTGGTTATTTTAAAACCCATTTACAAATCCAACTTATTTATTTAAAAATCATTTGGATTGTTATTCTAGTTAATAACTAGCCCATTTAGATAAATATATCTTTTATCTTTTCAAAAATTGGAATTTTTCATCCAAAATCATTCCAAATCATTTATTATGATTTTACACAATTTTTCCATATTTTTAATAATTTTATTAAGGCCCTTACAGTCGGTTTCCAATATCGACCACCGAACTGCATTCATAACGACTTTTTCTGAAATTGATTTGGACATAATTCCAAATCCAACCATTCAAATTTAATTCTCATATAATCATTGGAAAGCTCTTTTCGATACAAACCCAACGGTTCTAGTTTTAGGAGAATCCGACGGTCGGATCTCCTGTTACGTCCATTTGAAGTCAATGGTCGAAATTCGCGAACGGTCGCTGCGCGGCGCGTTCTATTCAATCCATTATATATATAATATATATATCATCGATTTCATTTTAAAACGTATTTTATAAATCGTTTATAAATTCGTTTTAAAACGAATTCAATTTCATTTCAATTTTAAATCAAAATCGAATATTCCATATCTTTAACATATTAAAATGATAAAATCTTCAAAATATCTGATTCTGAAATCCATTTCCTTTTCGTATTCATTATAAAATGAATGAAATATATTAATAAACCTGTTCGAGTTAAAATGGCATTTACTACTTGACTCGGCTTCACATTTCAATATTTTCGTGTCCATTCAAAATCGGACTTCAAAATCAAATTTTGATTATTCCCCGAATATTATTCTAAAATATTCGTTATTTCAAAATATTCTTTATTTTAAAATATTCTTTATTTCTGAATTTGGAATGTGACTCAGTCAATTACCATATAATTTCAGTTATATGGATTTCATACAGCGCATGTATTCAACAATAATGATAAATAATCATTACACATTCAAACATCATCTAGAGTGCATTCTACAACTGTATAAGCATTAAAATAAATAAATAACACTCATCACAGTCTGTCAACCCATCGATTGACATATAACTAAATACTGGGATTAGTGTATGTTAAACTCATCCCAATACCCGTGTGGGATTTTCAAACAACAACAATCTATTTAAATAAATCATTGGTTAATAAATTTAACCAATTCCCATTCAGTTTGAATTATTTTTCTAATTAGCCAATTTTCACTGTTCAAATTATAAATAAATAATTTATGTCCATTTTAGATATCACAATAATTTTATAATTATTTTTCTAACTAAGTAAACATTTCAAAATCACAACCATAACACAGCAATTCAACAATATCATCCATATAAATAAATACTCAACTACCCAATGCCATTTATGGCGCCACAAGTGGCCATTCGCGGAGTGTGAAATGCAGTGTCGCTAATATCCATACGTCGCTTCTATTCATGTGATTTGTCTGAATTCGAGTGTTGAAATCCAAAAATAACTACAGGATAAAATATTGAGTGACAAGGAGTTATCACATTAGTTTCCACTCCGTCATTCTTTATTTCTGAATTCTAGTACAGTTCGGATTTAAATTCGCCTCAAATTCAAATTTGGTCCGTTTTCGTTTTGGTCAGTTCCATTCAAACGGACCCAAGTTTGCTGAATTTCGCATTCGTACGCAAAAGATATAATGTCATAAACATTTAATTACATTAATTAATTAACATTAATTCAACATTTAGGGGATAATTACCCCGTAACTTCACCTTCCCCGTTCGCTTATTCTGAAACCTTCGAACCCAAAACCTCGTCACCTTTAGTCCACCACGTGCGCCGCTAGACCCAATCGGACCTCAATCTGACTTCCCCACACGAACCACCACCGCGCCACGTCCCTGCACCCACCACCACCTAAGCGACGATCCCCCCGTCGATCGGCAAAATTTGTTCGAACACTGATGATTTAAGGAGAAAATCCAACCATCATAAAACGCTAACGACCATCATTGTCGTACCAATCTGTAGAGCTCACTTTCCTTCACGATTTTCATTTTATAATCCTAAGCTAATTCACAATGGGTAGAGAGATTTTAGGGATTGAATTCTGGACGTTTTTCACCATTTATTTAAAGTTGGCGTTGGAAATTTTGCTAAAGGGATTTAGGGTTTGTGAGGGGTTGGGGAGCTATATATACTAAATTATTTAATTATTTTATTCCTTTATTTCTAAATCTTGCAATTTAACGTTCTGAACTCCAAATCAAACCCAACGACTGTCTCCCTATTCAAATACCCTCATTCCAGACATAATGGAATATGTTTCATAAGCCAATTCGACTATTTCAGTCAGTTCTTGTCAAAATTAAAATATAAATTAATTTAATGGTCAATACTGAATTCGAACGTACATTTTAATTTACCGGGGCAACATACTGACTCCAAAAATTACAGAAAAATAAATTTAGCTGTGTTTTGATGATACAATCCTAACAAAACTAATTTTGTCGAATTTGGAGACCGTTTGAAAAATGGCCTTTTTCCAGTCGATTAAATTTAAACTGAATTGACAAAACACGTTCAAATCTACCACGCTCACATTTTAATTCCAAAAATTATGAAATTTGAAACCTAACAATAATTTGACATTCCAGATCCAAAAAATTTGGTTTCGTCAAAAACGGAGGTCGTTTACAAAATAGCTACTTTTAAGGGCCATATATTATATTAAAAATATATAAATTTCCATAGAGCCTATTTTGAATTTTAAGTTGGATATAACTTTCAATTTATAAAGTGAAATCTAAATTTCTCACATTTGTTAGAAAGATATTATTAACAGATTCAAATATTTCTGGTTTTACTGAAATCCGATTTATTTTGAATTCTTTACATTCGTTTGAAACTAGAAATCGAATTTTCAAACTACCGCGCCATTTCAAGTTCGCTTTAATTAAATATTAAATTTATACCTTCGAACTTCGATTTAAATAAATTTTAAATCGTTAATATTTAAAATAAATCATTTTAAATATTCAAAACCCATTAAAATAGCTAAAATAAAATTTTAATTGGTTCAGAAATTCCGGATTTTTACAAAAATAAATTCTCAAGGAGTTCGTTCCAACATTTATTAATAAATGTTATCTTCCCAGCCCGTATAGAAAAGGAAGAAATTTGCTTATAAACTAGTCGAACAAGGGATATCAACCAACTAATGATAATAATTGAATATTATCGTCCCTATCAACAACATTTCCTAAATCCATATCACAATTTAGGAAGCATTCCTTTATATATATAATATCTTTCGTTAAAATTATTTTATTTATCAATCTTTAAAACAACACTGAGTCGATTTTCCTTGTTCAAATATTTAGAAACTCAAATTGATACCATGGCTTCCAATTTCTCGATAAGAATTTATAAACCACTTAACGTATAAACAGACACAATATAAAACATTTTATAACACTAACAAATACGCGCCCTCGTATATATACACCCAAACTCATAATAAGGCATTCCATTACCTTATCCATTATTGAGTTTACCCTATAGAGCTAAGGTTCTCGCTCAACGTTTAGCTCTTATACCAAGATGTAACAACCCGATTTTTCGACCCTCAAGGTTCACATTTATTCATCTACAGTATTACCATGCCGAATATTCAAGTGCCAAAAACCAAATACATAGGGGTTAAAGAAAAATAAGTTAGAATAGAATCTCATAATCACAGCGTTTAAAATAAAATATATAACAAGTCTTTACAAACCGAAAGAAACTTTTATTTAATATACATATAGAATCATCATTGTAGACCACAAACACAAACCTATGCAGTTATAACAACTTGTCTGAACTTCTTCTACAGTACAAAAATTACAATAGCACAAAGGAAATACTCTTGGACTCCAACTCCTCTTCTAAGCTCCGAATGCATCCGTGGAACCTGAACAACTTGGTTGCTCATAAAAATTTGAGCACCCAAGAGTTTTAGGGAAATAAAATAAACTCTAGGCCAGACATGGGTCTGCTGCGAGAAAACTCAAACAACTTGATTATTATCTTTAAAAGCTTTTATGTAACGAACTAGGATTTTCGACCCCAGAAATCAACGTAAAACATCATATTGACTATTCAAGCGTCGGAAATACCATATCATTAATAGAAAGAGGTTAGAAGGTGAGAAATAGAAAGAAAGAAAATTAGAATAGAAGAAGAAGAAGAAGAAGAACATAGTAGAATCAGAGTAAATACGAATCTCACAGCGCAACGAATAAAATATATTATATAACATAAATTTTTGAAATACAAGTGTATTTATACTTACACACATTATCAGAGTACATCACCCATATATCAAAGCGGAAATAAACTCTATATTATCTAACTTTGAAGCCCCCTGCTCCAAGCTCCTTCACGAATATCTGAAAAATCCCAACTACTTGACAATCGGTACAAATTTAGGCACCCAAGAGTTTAGGGTAGAACAAAACAAAATAAACTCTGGGTCAGTCATGGGACTGGTGTGAGTAAACTCCAAACACTTGGTTTTAACTTTTAAAAATCCTTTTAAAAGAAATAATAATCGTAAGACCAATCCACACATAAACACGGATGGTTTTTACATTACGGTTACCCAAAACGTTTTTGAAACCATGTATTTCTTATATTACAATAATGTCTAGATACGAATAAATAATAATCTAGCGGAATGCTTACATCTCACACTCTACATATATAGTATACAATCAAAATCGTGGGATCTTATTGGAGAATGGATTCCAACTATACCAAGGTATGGGACCACCTTCCGACAGTGTATCTCTAGAGAGGAATACACCAAGGTTCAACAAGAACATCTTGAAACTCAGGCTAAACATGACCGGCTATTCATTTAACCTGGAATGTTCCGAATATATTGTCACCTACGGTTGCTAGCAACATAACCGTTCCCGGTAGATACTGAAGTGAAAAGAAGAATAAATAGAAATTTCTCTAGATGGCGACAATACACCCTAATGGGGGCGACCCACTTAGCCATGCGACCTACTCGATTTTTGCCATTTCCTGGTTAATGAGGCTTGATGTCATAACGTATCTTTTGACAAATCACATCTTCAATTACTTTAAATGCCACATCTTCATACCTTCAAAATCACAAATTGATTTCCCTAAAAATACCATGGGTATAAAACTAAGAGAAATGAATGCCTCCGCCACCAACGTAAATATGTTTGAAGAGATCAACTTACGTGATCTATTAGATATACACTTTCAAAAATTCGTCCATACAAGTTGTCCTGGGACTGGACAACCTGAACGCACTATTCTGTAAATCCATCTTTATCAAATTCTACCTAGGATCGCCAGAAAAGCCCTTGCATAAACTCTATCTTCAATTATCTTCAACATGTTTGATTCGCAACGCTAATGCCCATACGGAGTGGTTTTCAGATAATAAATATGATCACGGTCTCTCTGTATTAACAATGGAAAAATGGTCAAAAGCTTTGATAGTGGGTTATTTAACTATCAAAGGAAAACATACATACAAACACCAGTCTAATTTCTAAATGGAAATTACTATTGATCAACTATCAATCAACACTAAGCCCCTTTAAATTTAATTTATCATTAAATTATTCATTTTCCAATTTCCTTTCAATATCTTTACCCAAATATTTCTCCAACTCGTTTAGCTTCTCACGATTCTTGGAAAAAGTCTCCATCTATTTTTAAACTATTTTTTTTCTATATTTCAGAAAATATTTCTCATTAACATCAGAAAAACATTTCCATTTCTTATTCACGCATCTTAACTCTTCTACATCCATTAGTCTCCAGCTGTAAACTAGGAAGAGAACAACTCACTAAGTATTAACCCCGAAGGCCGAAACCAACATCAGATCGATATTTATAAAGCTATTCAACTCAACTAATTTCCAGTCAGTTTTTAGTTTCCTTAACTCCATTTCTTAATTTCTTATCAATTCATTGCTTACGCAACTCTCGGATTCGGTTTACGAATCCACTTCTTTTACGGAAAATATTGGTTATAACGATAGCAATATAATCTCTATTTCCAAAATATTTAACTTTAAAATATAACTTTGCTTCGCTACTTTGAATAAATAAATAATATTTAAATAAATAAACAAATAATCTTCATTTAAAAGGGAAAGTAAATATTACTTTCCCAAATTCGATATAGTCGAATTTCAGCATATAACTCTCTTTCAAATAATTCCTATTTGATTAATGTTCCGGACATCAGAATAATTTACGTTTCCGGTCAACTCAATTTCTAAATTCATTTTTGAATTTAACATTTCCAAAACATCACCAATTTCCTTTATAACCATTCCAATTTGCAAAACATTTGTTTTAAAACATTATTCACTTTATAATGCGAATATTATTCCTCTATAGAAATCTATACTCATTTTATTAAATCAAATCTTGATTTAAATTATAAATATTATTACAGTTTAAAATTCCATTTATCTACTTCCTTCATAAATTCATATTCGCATACCACTTCATAAACTCCATTTACAAGTCAATACTTTGTTAATTATATATTAAACTTACACTAAATCTAGATTACACATTCGATTATACATTATTCGGTTTTAAACCATATATTAACTATCTTGCCAATCTCTAAATTTTAAAATCTAATATTTCTAAAATGAACTATCTTTAAAATATTCGGCATAGTCGACATCAAATTATAAATCCTTATGGGTTTATTTTAATTACATTTACATTTCAAACATCGAAATAAATTTCATCGTTTCCATTTGAAACGATTACCCAATTTTCCCTTTATAAATTCATCTTAAGTTTCCTAATTATTTAATAATAATTAGTCCACTTTATTTCTAAAAATCATTTACAAATCAAACTACTTGTTTTAATATAATTAAAACAAGTTATTATCTTCTAGTCCATTTGAAGTTCGATTTCTTTAAAGGAATTTCCCCTTTTTAAAACTCGAACCATTTTCTAATATATTTTACGGTATTTTAAATACCAATTATTCCAGGGTCAATGTTATTTAAACATCCCAATCACATAATAATCAACCATAGATTATTTGTCACATCATATAATGCAATATAAAAAACAATAGTAGAATTGTTGAGGAATACAGTTGGATCCCTCCAACCTAATTCCCTGCATCCAAAGACGTTAGTCAAGATAAATAACAGTAATTTCATATCAATGTGAGACATTAAAATAATTAGAATCAGAATTCAATCAACTGTTTATATATATAATTATAAATATTATTTTAACCAATTGATAAGCAATTCATCCAAACAAGCATCACACATCATTCAATCATTTTTATCAATATTAAATAATATTTATGGAATTATAAAACTGAACAGAGTTGGTGGGTTTACTCACCCTGGTCGTTATTCGTTAAATAACAAATAACGTTCGATTGGTTATATCAGGAGTTTTAATTTGACTAAAATTGTAATTAGCTCCAAATGCCTCCAAACAAGTTCCATGTTGTAGCCTACGATCATAAGATCTTAACAGATCGAAAATTTCGCAATTCTAATAACGTATGTCCAACATATTATGTTAACAAGTTAATATACTAATTTAATTTAAATTAAACTTAATTTCTGAATTTTAATTGGGCTTTACCTTTTAATCTGGCCCACCCATACACATGCAAATAAGACTCGGTCCATGTAGTTATCTTCTCCAATACAAATTTGCCCATCCTGTACATGAGATCTCCAAACATTTTATAACTTCGGATGCCATCTTATCCCAAAATTCACGTTACATATTTTTTCTCTTTTTTTTTCTTTTTTCTGTTGTTGTTGTGGGCTTCACCAACTTAAACCAACCCAGTTAAATTCCATCCGCCCAAACTATATTTGCACCAACTCGCTACAGTGCCGCCTTCTTCCAGTTCCATCGTGTATCCGCTCCAGTGTATTTTTGTTCTCATGTCCTTATTTTTTTTCATTAACATAACTCCCTTGTTTCTTCACCGACGTCTAAACAATCACCTCCTCAATACTCCCCTTCCCAAGCCCTAACGCTCAACACCCACCTGCAAAGCCTTCCCATCCTCCTAAAGAATCTCGTATCTTCCAGACCCCTTCATACAAAACTCAATCACCAACATATTCATCGTAGTTTCAGGTACCCACACAAGGTGCAGCGACCGCTGCGAAAATTCTTGGCACCATAATTCCTCAAAACTTTACTGACCCATGCTGCTTCTCCTATGCAAGCGATATTCAGTTCGCTCCCGAGGAAAATCTCAGCATCACGCAATGCAGCACTAATCCGCACTCTCACAAAACATGAATTTATGGCTCCAATTCCCCATTTTGTTGACTTTAGCCTACGTTGTTTCAATGTAGCCATGAAGACATGAAGAATCCTCTCATGGGTTTATATATATTGAGTTTTTTAATTTGTTTGTCACCATTGAAGCTCAAGTTTTCTTCCTTTTACTTTAAACGTAAGGAAGGTGAGAGCAGTGTTTAATTTATAGATGTAAAATCCTTGCGTCCCAAGGAGTAGGGTACAACATAGGTTGCCTGTAGCATGTGTAAAAAGAACTTAGGGTAGGCATAAGTCCAATCTTAACATATGCCTTAGTCTGTAGGCTAGTATATATGTTAGGATAGCCTGCCATCAATTTTCACCTCATAACTTCTATTCTTTCTGCATATTAGTTCTTGCATTTGTAGCTACATAAGTTGATTTGCCAACATAAAGGATTCGTAGTGTACAGGGTAGCTAGTTCGATGGGAAGATACAGGCAAACTGGCGCAAACTGAGGGAGGTTTTTCAAATTTAACGATGATAGGATTTAACATTTCAGAGCATATGTCGTGTGTGAAAAGCAATGGAGGCGACAGGAAAACAGCCTGGAAGGAAAGGAAGACAGTCTCCTCGGTTTTAAACGAAATGATATAGAATTGTTATTTAAGGCTTAAATGATTTCGGTATCCGTTACTTAAAACTTCGTTAACGTAAAGACTGCTATCGAAAAAATTAAAAATACTGTTATGATGAGTAATGTGCCATGATCTCAAAAATATAATAAAATAAACAAGTTAGCTTATTTTGGTGAAATTTCAAAAATGCAGATTTAGGGCGTAAAATACGTTGAATAAAAAGTTGCTTATTTTCCAAAATAAAAATTATAGAAAAATTCTATAAATTAAATTAAAAATATGTCATAGAAATCTCATCCAAATTCGGAACCGATATTTAGTTATATTTAATATACCGTTATGGCTTATAAACGATTCCATAGCGACTATTTGAAAATTTGATATGGACATAACTTACCATCTATAAGACGAAATCTCGATTTTTCACTTTCATTAGAAAAATATAGCTAAATAGATTCAATCGTTTCTGGTTTCAAAGAAATCAGACTTATAACGAACCATGTACACTCAGTTGAAGTTCAAAACTTAATATTACGAACTAACGCGGTGTTACGAGCTCAATTATAATTTATATTATAATTAATACGTTCAACTGTCGTTTAAATAATATATTCGTTATTATAACATGAATATAACTCAATTAAATATCTTATATTATCCAATTTACACAGTGTTTTCCCCAAAATTGGACAAAACACCAAAAATGTGAAGAAACGTCTCACAAAAATGAAAAGTGGAGCCTTACAACGATTGAAATGTAAGTAAAAGACACCAGGTTTTATAGTGGTTCAACCCAATAAGGGTTTACATCCACTTTCATAAGAGATTCCATTATCAATATGAAGAATACAAGATTAGCTTCTCTCTTACATCAATTTTATCACTTCCTTACTCATGAATTACACTTAATCTACTAAAGATGATTGAGAAGAGAATTATTCAGCGGAGATTTGATGTAGATGCGGTAGAATTGAAAGGAATCCCTCTTTCATGTTGGCTTGCTCAATCAATCTTCAACTCTTGAATCATTTGGATGTGTTTGATGGAAATCATGATCCATGTATTAATCTTCAATTTATGATGTTGAATGGATGTTAGAATTGTTATGGAATATTTTCGGCAGCACTTCGTGGTCTCAAGATTCCATCCCCCCAAATGAAGAAGTGAGGGGGTATTTATAGGAGATTTCCAGACTAGGTGGCAGTTTCGTAATTATGCAAAGAAATGCCATGACTCATGGAGCCAGACGACATGACCCATGCCGCTCTAATAAACCATTTGATATCCTGAGTTCTTGACATGACATGATTTTCTATGACATGGTTCATCTCGTTCGGGTGACTCGACATTAGCTGGAGGCGATATGAACGGGGCGCGGCATGGTTTAACTTCAAATCTTGATTAGTGACTTACCCTTTACGTCGTAGAACGATATGGAGGCAGGGCGGCATGACTCATGTCGCATGACCCTATGCTTCTGAGCGCCTTGAGCCTTTGACACGTCATGATTCTCCTTAACATGGTTCATCTCGTTCGGATGATAGCTGTCAACAATCTGGTAATAGCTGGATGCGGCATGAATAGATCACGACATGGATCATCTCGAGATCTTGAGTAGCAACGTGCATTTCATGTCGTCGAGCGGCATGGGAGCGAGACAACATGACGTGTTTCCTGAACCTAACTTACCTCCTACGACGTAACTTAAGGCCGACATGGACGATTAACGAGATAACGACTTGCGTCATGATAACATGACTGCTAGGTGCTTTTGCTTTACTTTGTCGCCATAAATGAAATGCGGCATGACTTGGGATCGACCTGGTTTCTACGGAGTGACATGGCGAGATACGTCATGCCTTGAAAAGCGGCTTGTTGTTGTTCCCTTCCTTCCGATATGGCCTTGAAGCGTCCTGATTCCCACGCCATGAGTCCGAGTCTGACTTGGTTTATTTCATATGAACCCAACGATTGACTAATATTGGCATGATTTTAACGTCTTGGCCCTCTTGTTTCGACATGGCTCTTGATGGCTTGGCTAACTCGACATGGCTCAAACCCTTATTTTTATGGGTTAACATTTGCCCCTCGAAGTCTGTGTCTATCAAAGATAATATGGGCTTCGAATCATTCTTTTCGCCATGTCTTTTTGTTCAAGTCATTAAAAGCTTTGCTAGGGGGACCAGGTTGTTTCTTTCCCTATGTCGTATTTGGCCATCATGCCGTTAGAAGTCATTATGCCGTATTGGGCTTCGGGTCTATCCTTAGTTCGGTCCACAGTTCATGTGTCTTTATATCACCTCGTAACCCCTATGCCCATTCGTATTCCACTCCAAACTCCGGAGTTTTTCCTTGTTAATGGCGGACAGGCTTTGAGCTGCGAAATCATCATCGTCGATCAAAGTTTCTTATCAAATTCCAACTCACTCTTTCCATCATTCGAAGTCAGTCCAAGCTATCTTCGTCCGTGAGCCACAAAAAACAGAAGCATCTCTTGATCGCCAGATATTCAAAAATCATTGTTAAGAAGTTCTGCTCATCTTTTAGGTTTAATTTCGTTTACGCTTTCGTGAATGCTAGGATTTATACAGGAATTAAGGATTTCTATTCGATTTTTACATATAGACGATTATTCGAACTGTTTTTGATAATTTTGTGGTATTGAAATGTTTATGAATCTGACTGTAGATCACGATTGTGATAAGGCAGTTGTGTATGATCGATGTGAAGTATTCTGATTCATTCAGGACTTTAATTTTGTATAATACACACCGATTGCTTACTGAAATGCTCAAACCATGAACTTCTGTTGTTTTGCCGTTGATGTTATACATATGTTTTTTTGTGTGTTTGTTTGACGATTCCGGCATTAAGTCGTGATGAAAAACCTATGTCGTTATGCCTATGTGAGTTATCAATCTGTAGCTATAACCCAAGTCGGTCGAGATGATATGTCGCATAGACAACTTGAATTCGGGAATTGATCCATTCAAAATTTGAAGTTGCGATCTGATGTGGGTCTCATGTCGTGGACCTTCATGGGTCTTAAGTTGTGAGTCGTCATGAATTTCATGTCGTGATCCGACATAAGTCTCGCGCCATAAATTGATATGAGTTTCTTGCGTGACCCGAAACCCTGATTGATTTCAACGACCCGAAGTGTCTTAACTGGGTTGAACACTTCTGGACATGTTTTCCTCTTTCTTTTCTCAACAAATGTTGTTGCTTATGTAGGATGTCTTCTAGCCATAACAAGATGAAGGATCCTTTAAAGGAGGACGATTCTCGGAAACATCGCAAATCGAATGAGTTGCTTGAAACAGATGCTTATTCCACTTCGGACCCTCCTGCTTATAATGTTCCATCTCTCGAAGATCTGCGAGCCATCATGGATAGACCTCGCTATGTTTCTGAACCATGTCATCCTGAACTTGCTAGTCGATTCGAAGGATGGTGCTTACAAGGTGCACGTGTGCAGGTGGACATATACCCGTCCGACAAACAAGTTGTTCCTGATGATATAGATGTCATACAACGTAGTGCTCTTGCCCAGCTTGATAATACCAGAGATGGTCTGAGAAACACACCAATCTCCTTGAGAATTATACTGCAAAGAAGATGATTGGTTAGAACATGCTCGCCAGTGACCTCCAAAGATTGAACAGAGAGAATCTTGAGCGAATTTCTATTCTGGAGGATGACAAAGCCATGCTTATCCGAGCCTTGAAGTCTAGAGATAGAGTCATTGCCGAGCTTCTGGGCCAGGAGGGAAAGATTGCTCCGCCTCCCTCTCCTTCTGCTTAGGGGGTGATTTCATGATGGGAAGGAATCGTGACTTTCATGACTTACTCATTTTGCTTTTTGGGTTGTCATCTTATGCATGTAAATTATTAGACTGGATTGTTTAATGCGAGTGCCAGTCCTCGCTTATGACTTTAGCTTATATGCTTGATCTTGCGTTTGACCTGCTTGATGGATGATGTAATTTTGGTTGTGTGTATATTATGCTATCCGATGACGTTAGAATGAAGTTGTGCTCTGCTCTCGTACTTAAGCTTTTACTTTTAGCTTCGTTGTATCTTCTTGTTTTGCATTTGTAATACAGATTTTGCATTATAAATTGTTTGTTATTACAGGCTAAGTTTTGAAATAATCTAATGCCGATTTTTTATAAAATTATAACCGAATCGTAGTATGTTTAAGAGAGCGCCATTAAATTTTATTAATGCGCCGGCAGTGCCCTCATATCACAATTGGTTTCAATACTTCGAAAATTTAGGCATGGTATTTACAGTTAGATAAAGGAATCTGTTATTCCTGGTAACTGAGTGGGTTAGTTACTTGTGTTTTTTTATAAGATAACTTTGAGGGAAATTTTTGGTTCCGCTACTAACCGAATTTCAGAAGATTCGGCTTACGACCGGGAGTCCTTAAAAGGATTTTTGATCCATCGTTCGTTGAGTCTGAATAATTCAAATGCTTGTTGAACTTGTCGGATGCCTCCTAAGAGGCTTTGGGTCCGTCAGTAACTGGGTTTGGAGGACCCAGAATCAATAGCTGAATTTTGAAGATCCATCATCTGAGCGGATGCCTCCAAAGAGGTCTTTGAAAACCCTGTGTTTGTATCGCTCTCCAGCCATATCTTAATAGCGTCGGCGATGAACCGGGTGCCCCTCAGGGAGGTCTTGGGTTAAAGAGCCCGGTGTTTGTATCGCTATCCAGCCATATCTTAGTGGCGTTGGCGATGAACCGGGTGCCCCTCAGGGAGGTCTTCGGTTAAAGAGCCCGGTGTTTGTATCGCTGTCCAGCCATATCTTAATGGCGTCGACGATGAACCGGGTGCCCCTCAGGGAGGTCTTGGGTTAAAGAGCCCGGTGTTTGTATCGCTGTCCAGCCATATCTTAATGGCATCGGTGATGAACTGGGTGCCCCTCAGGGAGGTCTTGGGTTAAAGAGCCCGGTGTTTGTATCGCTGTCCAGCCATATCTTAATGGCATCGGCGATTAACCGGGTGCCCCTCAGGGAGGTCTTGGGTTAAAGAGCCCGGTGTTTGTATCGCTGTCCAACCATATCTTAATGGCATCGGCGATTAACCGGGTGCCCCTCAGGGAGGTCTTGGGTTAAAGAGCCCGGTGTTTGTATCGCTGTCCAGCCATATCTTAATGGCGTCGGCGATGAACCGGGTGACCCTCAGGGAGGTCTTGGGTTAATTGTCACATTGTTTCTGGGGGCTGACCCTAGTTTATTTGTCGACCTCTCATTGTGAATCTTTAGATCTAGAACTTCGAACTCTGTTAAGAATGTGCCCCTACGGTGAAATGCAAAACTTGGTCCATAGTCTGGGTGTCACATCGTTTAGGTTTAGAGTTCTTGATGCCCCTTATTTATGGCTTCATATTTTATATCCTTAATGACACGAGAGGCAAGGGTGTTCGTGTACCAGGAAAAAGGTGTTTGAGCTCTTTCTATTGGAGATGTGTCGTAGCATTCATTAAGCTTTATTTGGTTCTGAGTGTGCTTCTATCTACTTAAAAATCCTGTAATTAAAATCGACGTTAGCAGCTGGATATTAAAACCTGCCGATGTACGATTTTAGACAGGTAAAGTAGTTTCATTCATTAATCTGTACATACTTTGCACGATATTTACAATGCATGATCTATTTACAATTCATGATGTATGTATAATGAGTAATATATGAAAGAAACTTTAAACAAAATAACGGCGAAGGTGGATGCTATTCCATGCCCGAGGGAGTGCGATTCTGTCTGTCGTTTTTAGCTCAAAAGTGCTATCTGCGAACTTCTGGCTAATCATGTATGGCCCCTCCCAATTGGGTCCGAATACCCCAGTTCCTGTCATAATTCTTTTCAGGACGAGGTCCCCGATTTGAAAAGTTCTTGGCTTGACTTTTGTATTGAAATATCTGGCTACTTTCCGTTGATGGGACGCAATGTTAAGCTCTGCTTCTCTTCGCTTTCCCTCGAGTAAATCAAGCGCTTCCCATTGCAGCTTTTCATTCTCCTTCTGGTTAAAGTGGATTCTGCGGTGAGTTGGCACTTCTAGCTCCACTGGGATCATAACTTCTGAGCCGAATGCAAGTGAGAATGGGGTGTGCCCCGTAGCGGTTTTATGCGTTGTCCGATATGACCATAACGCAAAGGGAAGTTCATCAACACAGTTGCCTTTGGATTTTTCAAGATGCTTCTTGATGGTTAACTTTAATATTTTGTTAATGGATTCCACTTGCCCATTTGCTTGCGGATGGGCCACAGCTGCAAAGCTCTTTTTGATCTTGTACTTGGCGCAGAAGTCTAGGAATTCATTGCTTTCGAATTGGGTTCCATTATCGGTAATGATCTTTTGCGGTACTCCAAACCTGCAAATGATGTTTTTTAAGACAAAATTGATTACTTTCTTTGATGTGATTGTAGCTAAAGGTTCTGCTTTAGCCTATTTGGTAAAGTAGTCAACGGCTACTATAACGTATCTCATATTTGCTTTTGCGGTGGGCAATACCCTAATTAGATCTATGCCCCAGACCACAAATGGCCACGGGCTAACCATTTGAGTTAACTCTGTGGGAGGTGCTCTTGGAATTTTAGCGAATCTCTGGCATCTATCACACTTCTTCACATAGGTCATGGCATCTAGATTTACATCAGGCCAAAAATAGCCATATCGTAGAATCTTCTTAGCTAACGTTTGACCGCCAATGTGTCCTCCGCATTCTCCCTCGTGCAACTCTGCCAAAATCGCTCTAGATTCCTTCTTAGTCACACATCGCAGCAAGGGCATGGAGAATCTCGTCGGTACAGCCTTCCATCTTGAATGAGGTACAGAGGGGCTTTGCGCAATATTTTCCTTTTGTCTTTTCGTTCTTTAGGAAGTGTCCCGTTGAGGATATATTCTTTGATTGGAGTCATCCATGATGTAGGCTCCTCAATGGTTTCCATTATCCAGTCAATACTTGCTTCCTCAATAGTAGGGGTAGAAAGGACTTCGATGGGGATCAAACCCAGCAGTTGAACATCTGATGAACTAGCATACTTGGCAAGAGAATCCGCTTTTGAGTTCTGTTCTCTTGGGATGTGAGATATAACATAGTGATCAAGATTGTTTAGAAGTTCCATAGCTTTGATTAGATAAGAGGGTAGATTCCCAGTTTTGGTTTGGAATTCTTCGCGCACTTGACCCACTACCAACTGAGAGTCTCTAAGAATTTGCAAAGTTTTTAGGTTTAGCTCTTTTGCCAACTTTAGCCCTGTTATTAACGCTTCATATTCGACCTCATTATTAGTTGATGGAAATTCTAATCTTAATGCGTAGCATGA
The DNA here is from genome assembly GCA_030737875.1 of Allium sativum. Lineage (NCBI taxonomy): Eukaryota > Viridiplantae > Streptophyta > Magnoliopsida > Asparagales > Amaryllidaceae > Allium > Allium sativum. The sequence goes on along the minus strand of CM060918.1, from coordinate 336,042,504 downwards.
AGAGTGACCCTCTGGGGTTTCCAAGACAACTCCAGCTCCTGAACAATATTCATTTCTAGATCCATCAAAATATAGTTTCCAAATGGTCTCCATCTCCGCTGGTTCCTCGATCTCTTCTCCTCTGTCTGTAAACTCAGCAATAAAATCTGCTAGGGCTTGGCCATTAATCGCTCTTCGAGGATGGTAAGTGATGTCATATTGACTCAGCTCGATGTTCCATTTTAGTAACCTTCCTGAAGTTTCCGGGCGAAAGAGAACTTGTCTTAGTGGTTGATCGGTAAGAACCTTGATAGGGTAAGATTGGAAATATGATCTTAACCTTTTTGAGGCAACGAGGAGGCAATATGCGAGCTTCTCTAGCTTAGGGTAATTCAATTCGGCCCCGGTAAGTCTTTTACTGATGTAATATGCCGTCAATTGCACCCCTGCTTCTTCTCGAATTAGCGCTGCGCTCAAAGCATGTGATGAGACTTCCAAGTATAAAAATAGATCCTCCCCATCTTTAGGTTTCGATAACATTGGCGGTGATTCCATATGTCTTATCAATTCCTCGAAAGCCTCCTGGCACTCTGAGGTCCACTGGAAGTCCTTCTTTCCTTTTTTCAAGGCATCGAAAAGCAGGATACACCGATCTGTTGCTTTGGAAACGAACCGGTTTAAAGCTACTACCTTTCCATTTGAGCTTTGGAGTTCCATTTTGGTTTTCGGAGCCCGCATTTCCCTTAAAGCCGCAATTTGAGAGGGATTTGATTCGATGCCCCTAGCATTGACGATAAACCCGAGAAATTTCCCTGAAGAGACTCTGAACGAACATTTTAACGGGTTTAGTTTCATCCCGTATTTCCTGAGTATGTGAAACATTTCTACCAAATCCTCGAGATGATTTTCGACCTTCTTTGACTTGACTAGCATATCGTCCACATATACTTCCATTGTATTCCCTATTTGAGATTTAAACATGGAGTTTACGAGGCGTTGGTAGGTTGCTCCTGCGTTCTTCAGTCCAAATGGCATGACCCTATAGTAGTATAGCCCTCTATCCGTTATGAAGCTCGTGTTCTCCTCGTCCGGCTTGTACATCATAATTTGATTATATCCGGAATATGTGTCCATAAAAGATAGTAACCCATGACCCGCTATAGCATCTACAAGTTGGTCGATCCGGGGTAAAGGAAAGCTATCTTTTGGGCATGCTTTATTAAGGTCTGAGTAGTCTATACACACTCTTCATTCCCCATTGGACTTTTTAACAAGAACTGGGTTAGAGACCCAATCTGGATATGTAGCTTCCCGTATGAAATTATTTTGGAGTAATCTATCTACTTCTTCTTTTAGAGCTTCAGACCTCTCAAGTCCCTGCATTCGCCTCTTCTGCTTTACAGGAGTCAATTTTTGGTTTATATTCAACTTGTGAACAATTACATTTGGTGGGATCCCACACATATCTGAGTGTTCCCAGGCAAATACATCTAGGTTTGCTTTCAAAAACAAGATTAATTCCTTCCGCAGCTTCATGCCTAGCTGTGAACCTATCTTCAGGACTTGGTTAGGGTCTTTGGATACTGGAACGGGGATAGTATCTTCGGCTGGCGCTGCTCTATTTTCCCCCATACTATTTTTCCTTGGATCAATTGCCTTTCGAGCACCACTGTGCTCACCAGTATGGTTTTTCTTGCTTTAGTTGCTATAAAAGGGGTTTCTGGATGCAAAGAGACGGCTCTACATCCTTCTTCAATTCCTTCTTCCTTGCTTCTGCCAATTCAACCAAATAACACTCCCTTGCTGCTTGTTGATCTCCTATAATTGTGCCAACACCATTCTCCGTTTGAAATTTCATAGTGAGGCGCCACGGAGCCATAGTTATTCTGAATGTTGCGAGAGTAGGACTTCCCAGGAAGGTGTTGTAAGCAGAGGGTTCATCGATTATAACAAAGTCTTGTGTCCGTGTGGCTTTCTGCTCTCCTTCCCCAAGCTCCACCAGCAGACTGATGACACCAATCGGTTGAATAGCTTGACCAGTGAATCCATGGACCTTGTTTTGACATGCTTTTACATCACTCATGGAAAGCTTCATCCTATGGAATGCGCTAAAGAAAAGGATATTAACTGAGGCTCCGCTATCTACTAACACCCTTCTTACTATGGCCGGGCCCAGACCAACGGTTATCAACATTGGATCCTCTGTAGGTGTTATGATCCCAGTCGGATCTTCATCTTTAAATGTGACGTCGTCTCGCAGGATTCTTGGTACTTTTGCCGATAAAAATTCATCTATGGTCATGAGTTCACCCTTTTTCGAAAAGTCCTTCACCTCTTGAGCGTACTTCACCATATCCCCCCAGCTTTTCCCATCCGGGTAGGGGCCTCCTGAGATGGTGTTTATGATCATCCTTGGTATAGCAGCAATTGACGCATTCTCATTCTGTTTGGGTTGTCCTACAGAGGCTCCTTGGTCTTGAGTTCCCTGAGCATTCTAGGGGTTCTTTGTGTACTGTTGAAGCCTGTTTTTCCTTATCAGTTCTTCGATTAAGTTTTTCAAATGTCTACATTCGTTCGTGCTATGCCCCGGCTGGTTATGGAATCGACAGAACCTACCAGACTTTATTGCGTTATCAGTGACTCTTAACTTCCCTGGCTCTGGGTACTCTTTAGTGTCTTCGACCGCCATATAAATGTTCTCTATGGTGTAGTTAAGAGGAGTCATTTCGGAATTCTTGAAGAAACGAAGCTTTTTGTTGTTTCGACCGTCTTTCCCTTCATTCCCCCTTTTCTGATTTCCTCCGGCGTTTTTCTGTCCTCCTTGCACGTTTACGTCCCTCTTTTTTGATGGCCCCTTACTTTCTGCAGCTTCCATTGTATAGGCCGGTCCTCATCCACGCCTATATACTCCTCTGCCTTGTCAAATAGCTCTTCAAGAGTGGTAGGCTTCTTCTTCTTGATCCACCGCCCAAGTTTGGTCTTTTTACTTATGCCTCCCTTTAGAGCCATCAAAGCCAAACATGGCTCATAGTTTCCAACTTCGGTCGCGGCTGTGTTAAAACGAGAAAGAAAGGCCTTAATGGACTCCCCCGGCCCTTGTTCCAGTTCATTCAATTCCATTACATCACGCACCTTGGTTGCTTGGAGCCTGAATTGTTGTATGAACAGCTTGGCCAAGGTAGCAAAGTCATCCACGGATTTCGGTGGGAGTTTTGTGAACTAGAGTGAGGCTACTCCCTCCAAATAGGTAGGGAAGTACAAACACTTGAGCTCATCAGTAGCGTGTGCCCCATCCATGTGCTGATCGTATCTGAATAGGAACACGTTTGGATCGCCAGTTCCATTGTAGGCTTGTACAACTGGGGGTTTGAATTTATTTGGATATGGCGCCATTTTTATTCTTTCTGTAAGTGGGGTTTTTGTAAGAGCAAATCCCCATTCTTTTTCATCATCCACCTTTTTCTGGCTCTCATTCATGATCTTCCGTATCATTCCGAATATTTGCTCCTCCTCATTGAGTTGGTCCACGGGGCGGACGCCTTCCTCTTTACCGGATGTTTGCCTACACAAACGATCGCGGTTCATATTCCGGGGCGCTAGACCTCCCGCATGAGGAAGTGCCCCTTTGGTGGAACCAAACGCTTGTTGAGGAGTTGCTTTTCAAGAGTGATTATGAATAGGTTGCCTCATTCCCTTATGACTAGGATTTGCAATCTCCTGGACAGAGTTTCCTTTATTTGGACTCGAGGAAGAAGATCCAGTATCTTCCGTTCCAGTGGTTTTAGCAGTTTTGAGACGGCTTGCACTCATGGTAACTTTGGCCGTTGCAGCTTGCATGGCGAACATGGTGTCAAGCTTCTTCATCATTGCTTCATTCGCAATATCCATTTGACTTGTTAGCCCTGCTTCCACTTCATCCAACTCCTTCCTTGTTACAACAGTTCCGGCTTTAGAACTTTCACTGACTTCAAACTGATTAGTAGGCAGGTTATCTTCTGTGTTAGTGGCATTATCGACATCTTCGAGGCTTTTACTTGTAACTTTCTTCGATGGTCTACCTGGTTTTCCCATGGCTTTTGAGATAAGTACTGCAACTTGGAGAACTTAGATGATCAGAGTGGATTCAAAATTCCAATGCAAGGCCTTCTACCTTGTGAAGGAGCGGGAAATGGATTGGCAACTCTGGCCCCACGGTGGGCACCAAATGTTTTCCCCAAAATTGGAAAAAACACCAAAAATGTGAAGAAACGTCTCACAAAAATGAAAAGTGGAGACTTACAACAATTGAAATGTAAGTAAAAGACACCAGGTTTTATAGTGGTTAAACCCAATAAGGGTTTACATCCACTTTCATAAGAGATTCCATTATCAATATGAAGATTACAAGATTAGCTTCTCTCTTACATCAATTTTATCACTTCCTTACTCATGAATTACACTTAATCTACTAAAGATGATTGAGAAGAGAATTATTCAGCGGAGATTTGATGTAGATGTGGTAGAATTGAAAGGAATCCCTCTTTCATGTTGGCTTGCTCAATCAATCTTCAACTCTTGAATCATTTGGATGTGTTTGATAGAAATCATGATCCATGGATTAATCTTCGATTTATGATGTTGAATGGATGTTAGAATTGTTATGGAATATTTTCGGCAGCACTTCGTGGTCTCAAGATTCCATCCCCCCAAATGAAGAAGTGAGGGGGTATTTATAGGAGATTTCCAGACCAGGTGGCAGTTTTGTAATTATGCAGAGAAACGCCATGACTCATGGCGCCAGACGACATGACCCATGTCGCTCTAATAAACCATTTGATATCCAGAGTTCTCGACATGACATGATTTTCTACGGCATGGTTCATCTCGTTCGGGTGACTCGACATTAGCTGGAGGCGATATAAGTGGGGCACGGCATGGTTTAACTTCAAATCTTGATTGGTGACTTACCCTTTACGTCGCAGAACGATATGGAGGCAGGGCGGCATGACTCATGTTGCACGACCCTATGCTTCTGAGCGCCTTGAGCCTTTGACACGTCAAGATTCTCCTTAACATGGTTCATCTCGTTCGGATGATAGCTGTCAACAATCTGGTAATAGCTGGATGCGGCATGAATAGATCACGACATGGATCATCTCGAGATCTTGAGTAGCAGCCTGCATTTCATGTCATCGAGCGGCATGGGAGCGAGACAGCATGTCGTGTTTCCTGAACGTAACTTACCTCCTATGACATAACTTAAGGCCGACATGGACGATTAACGAGATAACGACTTGTGTCATGATGACATGACTGCTATGTGCTTTTGCTTTACTTTGTCACCATAAATGAAATGCGGCATGACCTGGGTTCGACCTGGTTTCTACGGAGCGACATGGCGAGATATGTCATGCCTTGAAAAGCGACTTGTTGTTGTTCCCTTCCTTGCGATATGGCCTTGAAGCGTCCTGGTTCCCACGCCATGAGTCCGAATCCGACTTGGTTTATTTCATATGAACCCAACGACTTGACTAATATTGGCATGATTTTAACGTCTTTGCCCTCTTGTTTCGACATGGCTCTTGATGGCTTGGCTAACTCGACATGGCTCAAACCCTTATTTTTATGGGTTAACACACAGTATTACCAATTCAACTAATTCCGGCCATTTTCGGAGTTAGAATTATTATTATTATACCATTATTTATATTATATTAAATAATCAAAATTATTTAAATTCAATGTAACGACCCTGATTTTTCGAACAATTTATAAGGTTCTAAATAGTGAGTTGATAATATAAATGAATTATTATTTTAAGTTATCGATTTAAAAATCGATTTCTATTTAATATTGAATATATTAAATTATCGTAATACGAAATATAATTGAAATCGAAGTTAAAACTGAATCAAAACAATTCAGATGATCAATATATATTCTATTTGAATATAGACAACCGTGATAATAATTTATGTTCGAAGAATTTATTTGTTTTGAATTTAAATTATATTATATCAATTTAATATGGTTATTTTATTTTATATATACGTTCGAATTAAATTTTACAGTCTATTCTGTTGAGTGCAGAATAGTGTAATTATGTTGAAACGACAGTCGGTACGCTAAAATAGCTGTTCACGATTGTGAACCATGAGATATTTGTAGTGGATAAGCTCGAAATCAAATCAGAATCTATTTAAAAAGAATTAAAATCTCTTTAAATCAAATCACATTAAATTCAAATCAAGTCGAATTTAATTCTCACGTACTTAGCCGTACCTATAACATTGAAAAATCGATCACATAGATGTACCTTACGCTGATCCTTCTCTTGTCTATTTAAACGAGACCCAACCCTTTTTTTTACATTTTTCCAATTTTGATCCTCAGAGAAAATCAAAAGCTATTCCTCTTTCTTCATCTCCTCGAATCAAAGACCACTCGTTCTATTTCATCAGTTTACTTGCTTCCAATACTACTCATACTCGTTTTCACTGATTGATTCAAGGCCTTGGAACTCTCGTCGAACACGGTGAATTTAGGGGGATGTGGAGGCGATTTCGTGGCGTCAGATAAAGACTGGGAGGGGTTTAGGTCTTGCAATCAGTTTCAAAGGGGGTTCGATGTTCAAAAATAGTTGTTGCCTGCTCATTGACGCAATTCGATTGAGTGGTTCGTACTCGATGGCAACAGAAGACACGATCGATGATTAGAGCATTTTTAGGGCTTCAGGCTTGTTGCGATTTCAGGAGGATCGATGAAGTGATGGAGCGATGCTGGCAAGTGGAGTGGTTTGGTTTGACAGTTACAAGACTGATGTTCGAATCGTTTTCTAATCCTAGATTCAAATTGGAAGTCGCAATCTGGGACCTGTAGTGGGAGTTTGAGGAAGCCGTGACCTAGGTTGGTAAAACGTAGTGATAAGGGTAGCAACAAGTTCTTCTGAATGATGACAGAAGAGAATGTGGTGTTGTTCTATACGGCTATGGTGAAGTGTGCACTAATAGAAGTTTTTAACAGTGGAGTTGATCATCGCAAGTTTCGGATTGGAGAGAAAGGAAAGGGAGTAGTATGGGATTGTTGTGAAAAGAATTAACTGCCAAAAATTGTGTGTGAGTGTTGAGATGAAGCAGTATGGCCGTGATATCCAAATTGGGAAGGAGGAGTAAAACCATTGATTAAGGTAAGCGTTAATTAATTTAATTAATTAATAATGTTATCATATATATACATACACAAACTGAGAACATTATATAATAATAACATTGTTGATTTTTATGGTGATATTATCATGGTATGTGAAACGACAGTGGATTAACAACAATAGAGTTTCTACTGTTGGGGAATGGAAAAGGTAATTATAATGTTAATTTAGTTCTAAGTAATTTGTTTTAGTCAACAAACTGTAAACTAAATTCTAAACTTGTTCAAGTCCAAAAATCTGATGCCATAAATCACGTTACGTTTATAGCTACAAAATTGTACGAGCTGGAATCAAAATTGGAATCAGAACGGAATGCCAATTTAAAACCTTGGTGAGTAAATCTCACCCACCATTTATTTAGAATTATTTTCATCAGTTAAAAATAATTGTTTGGTGCTTGTTTGGTTGCATTTAATATTTCTGTGCATCTTAAAAATATATTAGTTATTTAGGCTTGGTGGTTTCTATTATATATATATTGGTGGTTGAATTTCCCACAGTATCATTAGCGGATGCCCGCGGTACCATTAGCGGATGATTACCCTATGCGCCCCAAGCTATGATAGTGGATGACCTTCATACCGCGATATCCTTCCTCGAAGCAGGATGGGTATTACTATGTTGACTAACGTCTGTGGATGCAGGAAAACAGGTTGGAGGAATCCGACTAGATTCCTCAAAAGTATATTATCTATTTGCTTGTTTGTTTGTACATATACTGTCATATATGATGTGTTAGAAAACCTGTCAATTATAATTGGTTGTTTTGATTGTTTGAAATATCACTGGGTCTTAATGTTGATTTATAAAAATATCATGAAAGAGATTGCGAGATTTAAAAAGGAAAATTCTATTTTCTAAAATAGAATTTGAATTTAGAAAGGGGCTAAAAATATTTATTTGTTTTGAAAATAAATAAAACAAGTATTGATTTTATAAACGATGTCTATAAATTAAATAATACAAGAAATTGAAGTGAATTTATAAATGGTGTTTATAAATAAAATAGATTGATTTTCATTGGATAATCAGATAATTGAAATGAAATTATAAACAGTGTTTATAAATAAAGTGGGAAAATTATCATTGGATAATTTGAATATTTAATTCCAAATGTGAATTTATAAAAATAGAAATGGGCAAATCGTTTTAAAGAAATAAATGAGGGAATTTATTCTGATGTTCAGAATATAAATTGAACAAAAATAAATCCGTATGGATTTAAGATTTTGAATTCGATTAATTTGAATTTATTCAAATAGAAATTGAATAAAGAGAATTTGAATAAAATTTGAAAAAAGATATTTTGAATAGAATTTTAATATAGAGAATTCAAATATAATTTGAATATAGGAAATTTAAATAGAATTGAAATGGAATTTGAATATAGAAGATCGAAGTTTAAATAAATTTATTTTCAAGTTAGGAAAAATCGACAATTATAGATAATCGAAAATATTATGTTGGATTGGGAAACTAATTTGATATATATTAAAAATATATCAGAATGAAATTAAAATTTATATATAAACGAAGGTAAAACGTTCATATATATAAATATAATTAAAACGAACTCGCCGCAGCGCGGTAGTTCGTAAATTGGCGTTTCGAACTTCAATTGAGTATACAGAACTCAATTGAAGTCGGAATTCTTTGAAACAAGGAACGTCAGGACCGATTTGATAATAGTTTTCTAATGGAAGAGAAAGTTTGAATTTCGTCGTATATATTTTGAGTGATATCAAAATCAAATTTTTAGAAAAACAGCGCCATAACTATTTAAAAAAAAACATAACGATTTATTTAATTTTACAAAAGGATTTTAAGCGAATAGAATCCGAATTTCTATTTAGAAAAATTCAGATTTAAGTTGTAAATTATATGTGAACTAAAGTGGAGTAATGAATTGATTTTTGAAACAGAAATCAGATTTTTAATTATTGAATAGAATTAACTAATTTGAATAGTAATTAGTTAACGAGATTTTGAATTGATATTGGGCTTTAAATAAGTGAATTCGAATTGGAAATTTATATTCGAAATTGAAAAAGAAACTTGAATTGAAATTGGAATTTAATTTTGTAATGAGCAAGTTAAATATTTTATTTGAACATGTTATTTTCAAACAAAGAGGTGAAATAGGCTAATTAGCTAATTAAAGAATAAATTGGTGAAACTGAATTCAAACGAATGGATTGAGTTTAATTGAACTGAAAACAGGTGAACATGTGTTAGACAGGTATGGGAGGAAGTATATGAAGATTTTTATTTATGTGCCCAACAAAAAGGTACACGTTTAAATTCCATATGAGGATTTATGTGCCGTATCAGCAAGCCACTTGGCTTTTTCTTTTTGATTGGAGAGGCCTGTGTGGCGGTTTGGGGATTTTCCCGATGCTCCCGGTACAAAGGAGATTATGGCGAATTTTTCCGGAAATTTAAGGAGTTAGAATATTTTTAAGAAAATTTGATAATCAGAAATCAACGTATCAATATGTATACAATTCGATAAAGGAAATGAACTTAAAAATAGAATATTGTAAACAAAAAGGAAATCTATAAATTAGATTTGTTAAAAATAGAAAGAGAAGCGTAGTGTTTTAGAAATGGAAAATTGGTTTAATATGGTGTTGATGACTGAGATAAGTGGTCTTGTCTGTTTGAAGTTAAGGATGTTTTCAGTCAAGGTCTGAGAGGTAGTTATACCCCAACTCGATTGATTTCATTTTTAACCAATAAATAACAGGATCAAATCTCGAAGATAAATGTTTGAATAAGATTAGTTAAATGCAGTATTTTGGGTTGTTGTAACGATGTTTTACATAATACTTGTTTTAACCAGATAAGTGGAAATTTTGGAAATATAAAAGTAATATTTCCTAAGTCTAAAAATGAATGGTCGTGAAAGAGATAAGTAATTGGAATATTTTCCAATTATTAATAGAATATATTTTCAAAGTATAGAAAATAAAAGGAAGCTATATATGGAAATGTTTTCCAAATAGCGTAAAAGGGCAAGAGGATTGTTGAAAATATTTGGTTAACAATATTGATAAGGAAATGGAGAAGTGTTTTAATTAATGAAATATCAATTAAATGGCCTAGTGATTTGTTTGATGCTTTGAATGGATGTTTGTTTTTCTTCGATAGTTAAATAACCGACTATCGAAGTGTTTGCCAATATCGTGGTCAGTATGGAGAGACCGGTTGGATTATTATCCGAGAACCAGTCTGTATTGGCAGCAACGTTGCGAATCAGATTATATAAAGATAATCGAAGACGGAGTAAAGTGCAAGGGCTTTTTCTATTAATAGAAATTGTGCCTTCGGTTTCGTTCAATCCCAAAACGAACGTAAATGGACGAATGTCTTACGGAGTATTTCCAATGATCATATATGTTGGTCTGTACACACACACACACACACACATATATATATATATATATATATATATATATATATATATATATATGGTGGCAACGGATTTATTCCGTTAGCATAATATCCAATATATTTGTGCAAATCAATTAGTGATTAGCGGATCTGACAATGTGGCATTCAAAGTAATTGTGCTATCAATGAATGGAAAGTAATCGTAGCCTCAGGCCTCATCAACCAGTAAATGACAAAAATCGGGTAGGCAGCATGGCTATGTGGGTCGTTCCCATTAGGGTGTATAATCACCTATCTAGAGATTCATTTAATTCCTTATTCTATTCGATGATGTCCCATTCGGGAAACGGTTGCTGATCCCAACCGTTGGTGATATACATTCGTTACACTCAAGCGAAATGAGTGGTCGGTCGTGTGTGGGCCGGGTTGCAAGATGTTCTTGTTGAACCCAGTGTATTCCACTCTAGAGATACACTATCGAAAGGTGGTTCCATACCTTGTCATGTTGGAAATCCAATCTCCAATAAGCGCCATGCGGTTTTTTTTTTTGATTTTATATTATATATGGAACGTGAGATGCAAGCGTTCCGCTAAATTATTATTTATTTGATTTAGACATTATTATAATATCACTGGATTTTCATATCAAAGAGTTTTGGGTTATCGTAAGGTAAAAACCATCCGTGTTTATGTGTGGATCGGTCTTACGATTATCATTTCTTTCGAAAGGATTTTTAAAGTTAAACAAATGGTTGGAGTTTACTCACACCAGTCCCATGACTGACCCAGAGTTTATTTTGTTTATTTTCCCTAAACTCTTGGGTGCCCAAATTTGTATAGGCAGTCAAGTAGTCAGGATTTTACAGATTCACTTGGAGGAGTTTGAAGTAGGAGGCTTCACCAGTTAGCTATAGACTCATATATTCCGCTGTGTACTATGTGGTATCTGGAAACAGGTGTTTATAACTGTTCCAGGAATAATTGTTGTGCTCTGATGATGGTATGTATATAAAGTTACTGATTTGTATTTCAAAAAGTTATGTTATATAATATATTTATTCGTTCCGCTGTGAGTTTGTGATTTTCGTTTTCTTCTATTCTAATATTTCTTTCTTTCTATTTCTCATCCTCTAACTTCTTTCTAATAATGATTCGTATTTCTGTGCAATTTGGGTTGGACGTGTGGTGTTATTAGTCAACTCAGATAGTACGGATTTGCGGGTCGTTTCAGTTGGTATAAGAGCTTAAGTTGAACGAATACCTAGGCTTTGGTGGGATTGTGCTCATTAAAGATAGGGTCAGTAGTACCCTAGAATGAGTTGAGCGTATACATACGAGAGCGCGTATTTGTTATTTGATATAAAAAGTATTTTATATTGTGTTGGCTAGTCTGTTAAGTGGTTTATGAATTCTGATCGAATCGTGGGACGCCACGACATCGATAAGAGTTTGTAAATACTTGAACAGAAGATTGAACACGATATTGTTTTTAAGTGGGTAAATGAAATAAATTTACTCAAAAATTCTATTTTGATAGAAAAGAAATAATTTTCTGAAATATTATATTATATGGATGTGTTGATCGATACCATTGTAATCAAATGAGATTAATAAATTGGAATGGTTATCTAAAACCAAATATAACTTGCATATGAATGATACATACAAATGAGATGAATTAAAATTTAATTCAGAATCAGAATTAAGAATTCAAATCCTGAAAAGTTGGAAAATATTTTGAAGTATATTAGAATAATATAGCTTTGTTTTGAAAGGTATTTTTGAATAAAAATCATTTTTGATGGATTTCGAAAGTGTTAAAGCACTGAACTCACTTCAGTGGCTGGGAAATAATTCTGATGATTTCTGCAGTATCATCGGTGTTCATTTTCGAGTTTCTAAGTGATGAATTGCTACCTTAGAAAGGTTTTATGGAAACTTGTTTGAAAGAAAACAAGTTGTTTTGGAAAATTCAAATGTTTTGAATTTGAGATGAAAATAAATATATGTATATATTTATATAATTTCTGAAGGATTTGAAATGGAAACTCAGGGATTTGAATTCTGGAATTAGAATTTAACTTAAGAAAGTAAATCGAAGTAAATAAATTGATTAAGAATCAATTTTAATGAATTTAAATTCATATGAATGGAATATGAATTGGGTGTGAACATATTGAATGTAAATCATTTGAATAAAATGAATGTGAGTATATAGGATGATAGGATTGAAAACCAAAAGTTTTGGTAAAACTAAAATTTGTAGAAATATAAAAAGTTGACTTCAACATAAATGAGTTTTGAAAAATAAATGGGTTTGTAGCATTTTTCTTACCTTAGTAATTTCGGGGACGAAATTCTTTTAAGGGGGGAAGAATGTAACGACCCAGATTTTTCGAACAATTAATAAGGTTTTAAATAGTGAGTTGATAATATAAATTAATTATTATTTTAAGTTATCGATTTAAAAATCGATTTCTATTTAATATTGAATATATTAAATTATCGTAATACGAAATATAATTGAAACCGAAGTTAAAACTGAATCAAAACAATTCAGATGATCAATATATATTCTATTTGAATATAAACGACGGTGATAATGATTTATGTTCGAAGAATTTATTTGTTTTGAATTTAAATTATATTATATCAATTTAATATGGTTATTTTATATATACATTCGAATTAAATTTTACAGTCTATTCTGTTGAGTGCAGAATAGTGTAATTACGTTGAAACGACAGTCGGTACGCTAAAATAGCGGTTCACGATTTTTAATTTGTGAACCATGAGATATTTGTAGTCGATAAGCTCGAAATCAAATCAAAACCTGTTTAAAAAGAATTAAAATCTCTTTAAATTAAATCACATTAAATTCAAATCAAGTCGAATTTAATTCTCATGTACTTAGCCGTACCTATAACATTGAAAAATTGATAACATAGATGTACCTTACGCTGATCCTTCTCTTGTCTATTTAAACGAGACCCAACCCTTTTTTTTACGTTTTTCCAATTTCGATCCTCAGAGAAAATCAAAAGCTATTCCTCTTTCTTCATCTCCTCAAATCAAGGACCACTCGTTCTATTTCATCAGTTTACTTGCTTCCAATACTGCTCATACTTGTTTTCACTGATTAATTCAAGGCCTTGGAACACTCGTCGAACACGGTGAATTTAGGGGGATGTGGAGGCGATTTCGTGGCGTCGGAGAAAGATTGGGAGGGGTTTAGGTCTTGCAATCAGTTTCAAAGGGGGTTCAATGTTCAAAAATAGTTGTTGCTTACTCATTTACACAATTCGATTGAACGGTTCGTACTTGATGGCAACAGAAGACACGATCGATGATTAGAGCGTGGTTAGGGCTTCAGGCTTGTTGCGATTTCAGGAGGATCGATGAAGTGATGGAGTGATGCAGGCAAGTGGAGTGGTTTGGTTCGACAGTTACAAGACTGATGTTCAAATCGTTTTCTAATCCTAGATTCAAATTGGAAGTCGCAATCTGGGACCTGTAATGGGAGTTTGAGGAAGTCGTGACCTAGGTTGGTAAAACGCAATGATAAGGGTAGCAACAAGTTCTTCTGAATGATGATAGAGGAGAATGTGGTGTTTTTCTATTCGGCTATGGTGAAGTGTGCACTAATAGAAGTTTTTAACATTGGAGTTGATCATCGCAAGTTTCAGATTGGAGAGAAAGGAAAGGGAGTAGTATGGGATTGTTGTGAAAAGAATTAACTGCAAAAAATTGTGTGTGAGTGTTGAGATGAAGCAATAAGGCCGTGATATCCAAATTGGGAAGGAGGAGAAAAACCATTGATTGAGGTAAGCGTTTATTAATTTAATTAATTAATAATGTTATCATATATATATACACAAACTGAGAACATTATATAATAATAACAGTGTTGATTTTTATGGTGATATTATCATGGTATGTGAAACGACAATGGAGTAACAACAATAGAGTTTCTACTATTGGGGAATGGAAAAGGTGATTATAATGTTAATTTAGTTCTAATTTATTTGTTTTAGTCAACAAACTGTAAATTCAAAACTTTTTCAAGGTCAAAAATCTGATGCCATAAATCATGTTACGTTTATAGCTACAAAATTGTAAGAGCTGGAATCGAAATTGGAATCATAACGGAATGCCAATTTAAAACCCTGGTGAGTAAATCTCACTCACCTTTTATTTAGAATTATTTTCATCAGTTAAAAATAATTGTTTGTTGCTTGTTTGGTTGCATTTAATATTTTTGTGCATCTTAAAAATATATTAGTTATTTAGGCTTGGTGGTTGCTATTATATATATATATATATATATATATATATATATATATATATATATATATATATATATTGGTGGTTGAATTTCCCGCAGTATCATTAGAGGATGCTCGCGGTACCATTAGCGGATGATTAGCCTATGCGCCCCACGCTATGATAGTGGATGACCTTCATACCGCGATATCCTGCCTCGAAGCAGGATGGGTATTACTATGTTGACTAACGTCTGTGGAAGCAGGAAAACAAGTTGGAGGAATCCGACTGGATTCCTCAAAAATATATTATCTATTTGCTTGTTTGTTTGCACATATACTGTCATATATGATGTGTTAGAAAACCTGTCAATTATAATTGGTTGTTTTGATTGTTTGAAATATCAATGGGTCTTAATGTTGATTTATAAAAATATTGTGAATGAGATTGCGAGATTTAAAAAGGAAAATTCTATTTTCTAAAATAGAATTTGAATTTAGAAAGGGGCTAAAAATATTTACTTGTTTTGAAAATAAATAAAACAGGTATTGATTTTATAAACGATGTTTATAAATTAAATAATACAAGAAATTGAAATGAATTTATAAATGGTGTTTATAAATAAAATAGACTGATTTTCATTGGATAATCAGATAATTGAAATGAAATTATAAAGAGTGTTTATAAATAAAGTGGGAAAAATTATCATTGGATAATTTGAATATTTAAATTCAAATGTGAATTTGTAAAAATAGAAATGGGGAAATCGTTTTAAAGAAATAAACAAGGGAATTTATTCTGATGTTCAGAATATAAATTGAACAAAAATATATCCGTAAGGATTTATGATTTTGAATTCGATTAATTTGAATTTATTCAAATAGAAATTGAATAAATAGAATTTGAATAGAATTTGAATAAAGAGAATTTGAATAGAATTTGTAATAACAGATTTTGAATAGAATTTGAATATATAGAATTCAAATAGAATTTGAATATAGGAAATTTAAATAGAATTGAAATGGAATTTGAATATAGAAGATCGAAATATAAATAAATTTATTTTCAAGTTAGGAAAAATCGACAATTATAGATAATCGAAAATATTATGTTGGATTGGGAAACTGATTTGATATATATTAAAAATATATGAGAATGAAATTAAAATTTATATATAAACGAAGGTAAAACGTTCATATATATAAATATAATTAAAACGAAATCGCCGCAGCGCAGTAGTTCGTAAATTGGCGTTTCGAACTTCAATTGAGTATACAGAACTCAATTGAAGTCGGAATTCTTTGAAACAAGAAACGTCAGGACTGATTCGATAATAGTTTTCTAATGGAAGAGAAAGTTTTGAATTTCGTTGTATATATTTTAAGTGATGTCAAAATCAAATTTTCAGAAAAACAGCGCCATAACCATTTAAAAAAAACATAACGGATTATTTAATTTTATAAAAGGATTTTAAGCGAATTGAATCCGAATTTCTATTTAGAAAATTTCAGATTTAAGTTGTAAATTATATGTGAACTCAAGTGGGGTAATGAATTGATTTTTGAAACAGAAATCAGATTTTTAATTATTGAATAGAATTAACTAATTTGAATAGTAATTAGTTAATGAGATTTTGAATTGATATTGGGCTTTAAATAAGTGAATTCGAATTGGAAATTTATATTCGAAACCGAAAAAGAAACTTGAATTGAAATTGGAATTAAATTTTGTAATGAGCAAGTTAAATATTTTATTTGAACACGTTATGTTCAAACAAAGAGGTGAAATAGGCTAAATAGCTAATTAAAGAATAAATGGGCGAAACTGAATTCAAACGAATGGATTGAGTTGAATTGAACTGAAAACAGATGAACATGTGTTAGACAGGTATGGGAGGAAGTATATGAAGATTTTTATTTATGTGCCCGACAGAAAGGTACACATTTAAATTCCATATGAGGATTTATGCGCCGTATCGGCAAGCCGCTTGGCTTTTTCTTTTTCTTTTTGTTTGGAGAGGCCTATGTGGCGGTTTGGGGATTTTCCCGATGCTCCCGGTACAAAGGAGGTTATGGAGAATTTTTCCGGAAATTTAAGGAGTTAGAATATTTTTAAGAAAATTTGATAATCAGAAATCAACGTATCAATATGTATACAATTCGATAAAGGAAATGAACTTAAAAATAGAATATTATAAACAAAAAGGAAATCTATAAATTAGATTTGTTAAAAATAGAAAGAGAAGCGTAGTGTTTTAGAAATGGAAAATTGGTTTAATATGGTGTTGATGATTGAGATAAGTGGTCTTGTCTGTTTTGAAGTTAAGGATGGTTTCAGTCAAAGTCTGAGAGGTAGTTATACCCCAACTCGATTGATTTCACTTCTAACCAATAAATAATAGTATCCAATCTCGAAGATAAATGTTTGAATAAGATTCGTTAAATGCGGTATTTTGGGTTGTTGTAACGATGTTTTTCATAATACTTGTTTTAACCAGATAAGTGGAAATTTTGGAAATATAATAGTAATATTTCCTAAGTCTAAAAATGAACGGTCGTGAAAGAGATAAGTAATTGGAATATTTTCCAATTATTAATAGAATATATTTTCAAAGTATAGAAAATAAAAGGAAGCTATATATGGAAATGTTTTCCAAATAGCGTAAAAGGGCAAGAGGATTGTTGAAAAAATTTGGTTAACAAATATTGATAAGGAAATGGAGAAGTGTTTTAATTAATGAAATATCAATTAAATGGCCCAGTGATTTGTTTGATGCTTTGAATGGATGTTTGTTTTTCTTCGATAGTTAAATAACCGACTATCGAAGTGTTTGCCAATATCGTTGTCAGTAAGGAGAGACCGGTTTGATTATTATCCGAGAACCACTCTGTATTGGCAACAACGTTGCGAATCAGATTATATGAAGATAATCGAAGACAGAGTAAAGTGCAAAGGCTTTTTCTATTAAAAGAAATTGTGCCTTCGGTTTCATTCAATCCCAGAACGAACGTAAATGGACGAATGTCTGACAGAGTATTTCCAATGATCATATATGTTGGTCTGTGTGTATATATATATATATATATATATATATATATATATATATATATATATATATATATATATATATATATATGGTGGCAACGGATTTATTCCCTTAGCATAATATCCAGAATATATTTGTGCAAATCAATTAGTGATTAGCGGATCTGACACTGTGGCATTCAAAGTAATTGTGCTATCAATGAATGGAAAGTAATCGTACCCTCAGGCCTCATCAACCGGTAAATGACAAAAATCGGGCAGGAAGCATGGCTATGTGGGTCGCTCCCATTAGGGTGTATAATCACCTATCTAGAGATTCATTTAATTCTTTATTCTATTCAATGTTGTCCCATTCGGGAAACGGTTAATGATCCCAACCGTTGGTGATATACATTCGATACACTCAAGCGAAATGAGTGGTCGGTCATGTGTGGGCCGGGTTGCAAGATGTTCTTGTTGAACCCAGTGTATTCCCCTCTAGAGATACACTATCGGAAGGTGGTTCCATACCTTGTCATGTTGGAAATCCAATCTCCAATAAGCGCCATGCGGTTTTTTTTTTTGATTTTATATTATATATGGAGCGTGAGATGTAAGTGTTCCACTAGATTGTTATTTATTTGATTTAGACATTATTATAATATCACTGAATTTTCATATCAAAGAGTTTTGGGTTATCGTAAGGTAAACACCATCCGTTTTTATGTGTGGATCGGTCTTACGATTATCATTTCTTTAAAAAGGATTTTTAAAGTTAAACAAATGGTTGGAGTTTACTCACACCAATCCCATGACTGATGATCGACGCTAGTCTATGAATTAGAAAAGCGCGACATTTGTAATAAATTCTGCAAGCATACAGGCGTGTAGCATACAGGTCGAACACAGGGAGGTGAATTAAATCAAATTATTTATCTAATCTCTTGGGCGAGTTAGATGAAGCTGGAGGTTGATTTTGCAAAACAAAACAAAATTAAAACTGTAATTTGATTCAGAACAGATCTAACTAAACCGACGATCAAATCACAATTTCAATGGAAAAGCAATGAAACTATAAATCAGATTCAAATCTAATCAAATCCAATTTAACCTATGAACGCGATTAAAATACAGAAAATAACAGTGCAGAATATAAATAACAACAGGAAATAAAATTAGGATTACCGCTGAATCTAATCAGACGGTCAATCACTAATGAAAAGAAATGCAAAACACAAATAGTGTTCTATCGAATCTAATCGTGTAGACACACTAATTGCTAAGAAATAGAAAAAAATGCAGAAAATAAAAAGAAGAAGAAGAAGAACTAGAAACTTTATTAGAAATAGAAAATGGGATATAGGATGGTGGCTACAATGCCATTACAAGGGTATATATAGGGGATAACCAAACCCTAACCCTAACCCTAATGATAACTGGGCCTTGTCATTACATCACTAATTAGTTTACAATGAGAAACATAAATGGGCCTTAGATAAATAAAGAAAATTTGGGCCTTTTCTCTTTTCCTCTTGCTTCCTTGACACTTCTTCATTGATTTGTGATGTGCAAAGCCTTGTTATCAATCCTTTTCTTGTCCAACAGCAACTAGATGTGATATCTTTATCTACAATTCTTCAAAATGCAAATACACAGCAAATTGAACTCTATTTCTCTACATTTCTGGTTGCATGCGGGCTGGGTTGGAATATCTGTAAAAATAACAAAACAATACCCAAGCAATATTTATTTATATACAAAAGATAAGATATAAGAGCATAAAATAAACACATTTCTATGTCAATCAACTGACCCATAGTTTATTTTGTTTGTTTTCCCTAAACTCTTGGGTGCCCAAATTTGTACGGGCAGTCAAGTAGTCGGGATTTTACAGATTCACTTGGAGGAGTTTGAAGCAGGAGGCTTCACCAGTTAGCTATAGACTCATATATTCCACTGCGTACTATGTGGTATATGGAAACAGGTGTTTATAACTGTTCCAGGAATAATTGTTGTGCTCTGATGATGGTATGTATATAAAGTTACTGATTTTATTTCCCAAAGTTATGTTATATAATATATTTATTCGTTCCACTGTGAGTTTGGGATTTTCGTTTTCTTCTATTCTAATATTTCTTTCTATTTCTCATCCTCTAACTTCTTTCTAATAATGATTCGTATTTCTGTGCAATTTGGGTTGGACGTGTGGTGTTATTAGTCAACTTAGATAGTACGGATTTGTGGGTCGTTTCATTCAAACTCTTTAAATTACCAATCATTTAATTAAATAACCAAATAAATTAATTATTATATCATTAAAAAAAATACGGAACGTTACGTTCCTTACCCCTTAAAGAATTTCGTCCCCGAAATTACGATGGTGAGAAAAATGCTATAAACACTATTAACTAGGTTAAAAATCTTTTATTCTACATCTTAACTTCAGTTTCAACTGAACTAATTATTTTCCATTAAAATATTAATTTATTCCTTACCCACGATAATTTTCAAAAATCCAGAAACTTTCAACACTTTAATTTTCGAAAACTTTTGTCAGCGCCTCCTTTGCATGGCTCAATCGATACAACAACAACTCGCCTCTCTGTGCCTTCTCCAACCCAAAAGAAAATCAAACAGCCAAGTAGCATGGCAATCAGGCTCATAAATCTCATATCCAAATAAAATATAAACTTGTACCTTTTTGTTGAGCATTCAACTTTATCTCTTTCATCTGCTGACAATTCAGCATATATCCATGCATTCCCAATAAATTTCCAATCCATTTGTCCTCGAACCAAACCATTTGCTTATAATCAAGCCAAATTCCATTCGAACTCCAATTCCAATCTCAATCCCAAATCCTTACTCAATAGCCCAATTCCATTTCAGATTATCTCTAATCCAGTCCAATTTAACTTAGTTTAAGTTAAATTCTAATTTATTTATCCACTTTTTCCATTTCAATATATTTAACTTTATATGTTAAATTTAAATTTCAGAATTCAAATCCCTGGGTTTATTTCAAATCAGTTAGAAATCATATATATAACAATAGTAATTCAAAGCATTTAAATTTTCAAAACAACTTGTTTTCTCAAAAAAATTCAAAAACAAAATCTTTTATAGCAATCGGTCACTTAGAAACTCGAAAATGAACACTGATGTTGTGGCCGTCATCATCAGAATAATTTTCCAGCGACTAAAGTGAGTTCAATACCATATCACCTTCAAAACACATTTTCAAACACTTCCATTTTGGGACTACTTCAAAATACCTTTTACAATATTTGAAAAACTTTTTCAAATTACCCAGGATCTTAAAATTTGCTTATATAATCCAAATCCATTTTCAGATACTTTTCCAAGTTTCCAAAATTATAATTCCCATTATGTTTTAACTTCAGACTCAATCCATCTGATTCTATAAATTTTATTTATATGAATTCTAATCGGTTATTTATAACCATCTCAATTATAATCTTATTCGATTATAATGCCAACCAACACATCTAATACACTATAATAATCTCACGATATATACTTTATATCAAAATGTATTTTGGGTAAAATTATTTCATTACCCAGTTTTCAAAACATATTGTGTCGGTTCATCGTATTCGAGCGTTTAGAAACCACTATCGATATTGTGATGCCGCACAGTCGACCAAAATTCATAAGCCAGTCAATCAATAAATCTCCGCAATATAAAACCATTTTAATATAATTTACAAATACACTCTCTTGTATGTATACACTCAAACTCAATCTAGGATATTACTAATCCCATATCTATTGAGTTGCGCCATAGGGCCAAGGTAATTACTTAACCTTCGGCTCTGATACCACTATAACGAACTGGGATTTTTGACCCCGAAAATCAACATAAAACTGTAACAACCCGGAAAATCAGAACCAATTAAAAAATTTTATTTTGGCAATTTTAATGAATTTTGAATATTTAAAATGATTTGTTTTAAATAATTATGACTAGAAATTTATTTTGAATAGAATTAGAACGTATAAATTTATTTAAATCGAAGTTAGAATATAAATATTTATTTTAATTATAAAAGGAATCGGAAATGGCGCGGTAGCATGAAAATTCGATTTCAAATTTCAAATGCGTGTACAGGATTCAAAATAAACAAGATTTTAGTGAAACCAAAAATATTTGAATCCATTTCAAAATATCTTTCCAAAGAATGTGAAAAATCCAAATTTCACAGCGGGAATAAAAAGTTATGTCCAGTTGAAATTTCAGAATAGTCGCTATGGAAATATAGCCCTTAAAAATAGCGATTTTGCAAATGACCTCCGTTTTTGACGAGACCACTTTTGTTGGATCCAGAATGTCAAATTATTGCTAGATTCCAATTTTCATAATTTTTGGAAATAATATGTGAGCGTGGTGGATTTAAACGTGTTTGGTAATTTCAGTTTGAATTTAACCGACTAAAAAATGACCTTTTTCAGACGGTCTCCAAATTCAATGAAATTAGTTTTGTTAGGACCGTATCGTCAAAACATAGCTAGATTTGTTTTTCTAGAATTTTTGGAGTCTGTATGTGGCCCGGTAAATTAAAATGTGCGTTTGAATTTAAAATATAATGATTTATATGTTAAATTTAACGGAAACTTTTCGAAATAGTCGAGTTGGCTTACCAGGTATATCCCATTGTATCCGGAACGGGAGTATTATGCTAGGGGCGACAGTCGTTGGGTTTGGTTTGGAGTTCAGATCAATAAACAAACATTATTCGAATTAATTACAATATAATATATAAATAAATATATATATATATATTCTCCATGGTCAAACCCTAATTATATTCTCCACGCAGTCAACCCTCCCCTTTAACGTTCAAACCCGAAATCAAATAAAAAGAAAAAAACGACGATGTCGTTCAAATCCGCCACCCTGGGGGCTCCACCGTCACGTCGTCCGTCCTCCGTCGCCGCTCCATCGCCGGAGCGTCCTACGAACGATGCACCCCCTTTAGCTCCTTCCCCCTCTCCATTCAACTCCCCCAAAACCCTGAACCCCCAATCGCTAAAACCCGACCGCCACCACCCCTCTGAGCCACCGCCGATCAGCCAACCCCCCCCCCCTCCTCTAAAAAACCGCGAACCCCTCCTTCCTCTTCGAACCAGCGAGCAAAACCCCTATATTCCTCCTGCAAGTATTTCTTTATTTATTATTTTAATTTATTTTGAATGGCATTGTTTTTAATATAGATTAGCATTATAAAAAGATTCAATTTTTAGATATGGATTAGCATTATAAAAAGTCAATTTTTATATATGGATTAGCGTTATAAAAATTCGATTTTTATAACAAAGATATGATTTTTAATATAGTAAAGATATGATATTTCATAATGGAAAATATTAGATTTTACTAATTTAAAGATGAGATTTTTATTTATATAAAGATGAGATTTTTATTAATATAAAAATATGATTTATAGTCGAGTAAAAATATAATTTTTATTTATATAAAAATATGAATTTTATTTATATGGTAGCATAATAAAAATATTATCTTTATAATGTAAACATTGTGTTAAAGATGTGATTTTAACACATATGGTTTTGAAGTAAAAATATGATTTTCAATGAAATAAAAATATGATTTTTTATATATGAAGTAGGGATGTAAAAACTGGATTTTTTTACAATATGGCTTTGAAATAAAAATGTGATTTTTATCCATTTAGCGTTATAATAAAAATGTGATTTTTAATTATATAAGCATTATTAAAAATGTGATTTTTAATATAAACTGCGTGAAGCAGATTACGTTGGAATAACGGTGAAGAGCATAATGCGTTGAAACAACTACAAATACAAATCCAAACCGTTCAAAAATAAAGAATGGAGGAGTTGATCCCTAACGTGAGAACTTCCCACTTTAATTTTATTTTCTAGTTAAAATATATACTAGGATGCAGATGGTGCTTAACAACACCCGACATCGTCGTCCACAGACCATGGATGACTTGTTTGATTGTATCATGTTGTAGAAATTAATTGTGATTGTATTGTGAAACGGTAAATAAAATATTCATGTGTTGAATAAAATGTATGAACAATAAAAATATCATTTTTAATGAATAAACGAATTATATAAAACATTCATGTGTTGAATAAATATTTTATAGTTAAAGATATATTTTTTAACGTGTATATGAATAAAATAAATATTTATTTATAAATCAGATGATTTGTTTATGTACATACATTTGACTGATATTGATCGGGACGATATATTTTACACATCGCCCAACTGTACAAATAATAATCAGTGTTTGTTGTTTGAAAACCCCACACGGGTATTGGGATGATATTGGAAATACACTAATCCCAATATTTAGTTGTATATCAATCGATTGGTTGACAGGCTGTTATAAGCATTGATTAATCATATTTAACGCTAATGCAGTTATGTAACGTACTATGGATGATGGTTGACTGTGTTTGATTATTGTTGTGTACATGTGTTTATGAAATCCATATAAATCAAATTATATGGTAATTGGCTGTGTCAGATTCCAATTCGGAAAGAACGAATATTTTAAATTAACGAATGCTTTGAATTGATGAATATAAAATATTATAAAATAATGAATATTTTAAAATAATATTCATTAATGGATCAAAATATGATTTTGATGTCCCATTTGGGATGGACACGAAAATATTTAAAACATATAAAGCCGTATTGATTAGATTAACGCCATCTTGACGTGAACGATATTTATATCGACTTTATTCATTTTTTATAATTAATATCGAAATGAAGTGATTTTAAAATCTAATGTTTTGAAAATATTATCATTTATATATTAATGATAATGGAATATTCAATTTTGATTTGAAATTAGATATGAAGTTGAAACCGTTTCGAAAACGAATTTAAAACGATTTATAAAATACGTTTTAAATGAAAATCGATGAAATATATATAATATGTATATTATATATGTAATGACCCGGATTTTTGGCGGTGTAATAATTAACTTATTTAATTATTTAAATAACGAATATATAATTATTCAACGATAGTTGAACGTATAAATTATATTATAATTATAATCGAACTCGAAATGGCGCTGCAGTTCGTTATTTGGCGATTCGAACTTCAACTGTAGGTACAGGATTCGTTTTAAGTCGGATTTCTGTGAAACAAGAAACATGTGGAGCTGGTGGAGTATATCTTTCTAGTGGAAGAGAAAAATCAGGATTTCGTCGTGTAGATTTTGAGATATGTCCAAATCAAATTTTAAAATAGTCGCTATAGAATCGTTTATCGACCGTAAAGGATTATTTGATATAACTAGAGATCGGGTTTGAATTTAGACAAGGTTCTTTTGGGAAATAGTGATAATTTAATTTTTAGAATTTTATGGTAATTTTTAATTAATTTAATAAGCAGCTTTTTATTTGGAGTATTTCGCTCCCTGAAATCAACATTTTGAAGTTTCAAAATATGAGTCCATCTACCGGTATTATTATATTTTTGGGATCGTGGCACCGAGCTGATCACAACAGTATTTTCATTTCAGTCCGTAGAGCTCATATATGAATATAATTTTACGGAAACGATGTTTTACGTAATAGAGAACGTGAATTTTCTAACTTAAAACAAAGAGACGTCATCTGTATTTGCTTCACCGCCTTTTTATAATATGTTCGGGATCCAAGTAAGCGGTTATGCAAGCTCGCTAACATTTGTTTGAAGTATGGGATATGAAGAGTTGATCCGGTATTCGCTACCATATGGATTGCTTTAACATTAGATTCTGTTGCTATTCATATTATGGTATATCTTATTTATTCAAATAGCTTCTTTTACAGTAACACTAGTGAGACTAAGATATTATTTAAAATGGGATAAGTAAAAGGTGAAAACAAGAAAATGGGAATAGTGGCGCTGGCACATACATTTGGTTTTTAAGCATGGTCACATGTCACACGTCCATCTCCATTTAAAAGCCTTGCAATGTCCCCTCTTATCATTTTTTTCAATGCGTGACACCCTGCAAACGAGACAAACAACTCGAGCTGACACTCCTAAGAAAGACATGTACGTATATGAGTGGAAAAGAAGCTAGATTCGGGCAATCCCCATGTTCTCTTTGTCGTTTGTCTAATGTGTGTATATATATATATATATATATATATATATATTATTTTCTTTGCCTGTAAGGGAAGTGTACAGTCTACACACTATCATAATGCAGTAGCATGCCTTGGCAAATCAACACTTGTTAAAAAACAATATTATTTAACAAGGTACGCTCACTGGACATGGACTTAGCAACCAAGTAAAAACCTATATACACGTTTTCTCTGCCGCTATTCTGTACATACCCTCGTATCATCATTAAATGCAAACCGACAGCCAATCCCTTTACTATGCAGTACTGTGTTTACTTAAGTGTTAAGATTTCCCTTTGCTATAAATAATCCGCATTCAACACTAAACCTAATTTTTTTTCTCTGTGAAACCAAATGTGCGCCGCCACCAACCTCATTTCTCAGCAAACGAAAATCCGAAAAAAAAACAAATAAAATAAAATATCCGAAACTCATTTATAGGGGATTGAGTGGCTTGGATCTTCAACGTTGTGTGGTTCTACTGGGTCCGACATGCTTCAGTTCGCTGAAAATAA
The DNA here is from genome assembly GCA_030737875.1 of Allium sativum. Classification (NCBI taxonomy): domain Eukaryota; kingdom Viridiplantae; phylum Streptophyta; class Magnoliopsida; order Asparagales; family Amaryllidaceae; genus Allium; species Allium sativum. The sequence continues at coordinate 336,015,984 of CM060918.1, read as the reverse complement.
AATGATGGTGGACTAGGGCAGATCCGTCTGGCGATGGGATGGACGAGAGGATATAAAGCTTGAGGTCCAAGTTTGGGTGGGTTCGCTGTTGACTTTGTCGATGGGTTTACTGTAGTGGTTCTGTGAAGTCGGAGGACTCGAGGATGGACCTTGCGATGAAGTATGGGGGGTCTTGCTTCTCTGAATACTGGTAATAGTGTTCGATCCATTCCAAAGCAGGTTACAGGCGTTTCAACGGAGAAGTGGGTGCTTGCGAGTTTGATGAAGTGTGTACAGAGGTGTAGGAGTTGTAAAGTGATGAAGTTGGTAATTTTTGGTTTGTGGGAGTTGGGATCTGGGAAGCGAGTTGAGAAATGAAAGTGGGGTGGATAAAACGTGTTCGGCCATGCAATGATTTACTGGAGCAAAGGGGCGTGAAAATCTTGTACTGAGTAAAGGAGGATGTGGATGGTGAAAGGTTTGAGATGGAGGAGGAGCTCTGTTCGAAACGCAGAGGAAGGACGAGGTGTAGAAATGATTGGAAGCATTGAATAACATGGGGGTGGACGTGGTGTAGAGAGGGAAGGAAGTGGTGTTTAGATAAGGGAAACCGTCGATCAAGACAGTGGGTATGTTGAAGTGCGATGGTTCGGAGTTTGTCTAGAAGTATGACGAAATAAAACGCTCTGAACGGAATCAACGACGCAAATCGTATTTTACGGTTAACGGACAAAGTGAGTAAAACTCACTAACTCTCCTCAATTTATATTTTAATATAAATTGTACTTTATTAATTGACTGCTGTATATTGATTGTTAAACTGGACTGTTAAATAGATTTGATTGAAAACGTAGTTATAATTAATCTATGTACTGTTAATCAAATATGGTTTTGTACAGCAGGATATTTCATTTCAAAATGAAATATGATATATATTATACTGTGTAACATCTGTGGATGCAGGGAGACAGGTTGGAGGAATCCGATTGGGTTCCTCAACAATTATTTTACTGTTTTCATATATTGTGATATATGTTGTGATTTATAATCTGTTATTGATTATGGATGTTAGAACGATATTGATCATCGTTGTTTGATATTTTAAATATCATAAGAAACCCTGAGTAGGAAAAAGGAATATTTCAATGTATATTGAAACAAAGGAGTTTTATAAAATCAACCGATTTTATAAAAGGAAAACAATTTGAAAATAGAGTATTTAGAAAATCACAAGATTTTATAAAAAGGAATTATTTATAAAACAAATAGAGTTTTATAAAAGGGGTATTTATTTAGAAAATAAATAGAATTCAAAAGGAGAATATTTATTTAGAAAATAAATAGAAAATAAGGAATATTTATTTAGAAGATAAATAAACCGTTGCAAATAGGAAATATTTGTAACGGTAAATAGAAGTTGTAAATAGGAAATATTTGTAACGGTAAATAGAAGTTGTAAATAGGAAATATTTGTAACGGTAAATAGAAGTTGTAAATAGGAAATATTTGTAACGGTAAATAGAAGTTGTAAATAGGAAATATTTGTAACGGTAAGTAAACGTTAAAAAAAGGGAAATAGTTGTAACGGAAAACGTAGTTTATCAAAAGGAGTTAATCAAACGTAGTTTATCAAAAGGAGTTAATCAAACTTAGTTTATCAAAAGGAGTAAATCAAACGTAGTTTATCAAAAGGAGTTAATCAAACGTAGTTTATAAAAAGGGGTTAATCGAATATAGAAATTAAGAAGTGAAGTTAAACAAAAATTAGAAACTGACTAGAGATTAGTAAGTTGAATAGTTTTCTGAGTGTTGATCTGATGTTGGTTTCGGCCTTCGGGGTTTATACTTAGAGAATTGTTCTCTTACTAGTTTACAGTTAGGGACTAATAGTTGTGGAATGATAGTGATGCGTAAATGAGGATTGGAAATGTTTTCCAATGTTGAAAATGTATATTTTCTAGTTTTAGAAAATAAGGAAATATGAATATATATATATATATGGTTGATGATTGGATCGATAATTCCATTTGGAATTAAGATCGTTGTTTGTACACCGACATGTTTTCATTTGATAGTTAAATCACAGACTATCGACGTTTTGACCATTTTACGTTGTTAATATGGAGAGACCGGTTGGATTATTATCCGAAGAACCACTCTGTATTGGCATAAGCGTTGCAAACCAAGTACGCTGAATATATTGAAGACGGAGTAAAATGCAAGGGCTGTCCTGTTTACAGAACAGTGCCTTCGGTTTCGTTCAGTCCCAGAACGAACGTATATGGACGAGTGTCTGACAGAGTATTTCCAATGATCGAATGGTTGGTCTGTATAAATATATATGGTTGCAACGGATTTATCCCTTAGCATAACATCCAAGATATTTGTATAAACCAACTAATGATTTATGGATCTGATAATGTGGCATTCAAAGTGATCGTGTTATCAATGAATGGAAAGTAAGCATAGCTTCTAGCCTCACATCCGGTAAATGACAGAAATCGGGCAGGCAGCATGGCTAAGTCGGTCGCACCGAAGTAGGGTGTATAATCACCTATCTAGAGAATATTCATTTGCTTCTTAAATCTATCAATGCTGTCCCATATATATATACGGGAACGGTTGCTGATCCCAACCGTTGGTGATGTACATTCGATACACTCAAGCGAAATGAGTGGTCGGTCATGTGTGGCTGAGTTACAAGATGTTCTTGTTGAACTCCAGTGTATCATTCCTAGAGTACACTGATCGGAAGGTGGTTCCATACCTTGTCATAGTTGGAAATCCATTATCCAATACGTGCTTGCGATTTTGATTGTATACTATATATGTAGAACGTGAGATGAAAGCGTTTCTGCTAGTTGATATCTATTTGTACATAGACATTATTATAATATCAAAAGGTTTTTGATATAAAGATATTTTGGATTCTCATAAGGGAAAAACCCGTTCCGTTCTGCGGCGTGGTCTTATGAGATATCGTTTACTTGTTCATATACCTGTTTAAACTGTTTTACTCATACCAGTCCCATGACTGACCCGGAGTTTATTTGTTTGTTTCCCTAAACTCTTGGGTGCCTAAATTTGTACGGGCAGTCAAGTAGTCGGGATTTTACAGATACACTTGGAGAGCTTGGAGCAGGAGGCTTCAGGATTCTATAGCTATTATTATTTCCGCTGTTGTTGTAAGTGCTATACTCTGATAAGTGCTATTGTATATATAACTGTTTGTATTTCAAAAATTATGTTATATATTATTCGTTCCGCTGTGAGATTCGTGTTTACTCTGATGATGATGTTGTTCTTCTTCTTCTTCTATTCTACTAGTTCTATCTTATCTATCCTCACCCTCTATCTTCTTTCTAATAATATCTTGAATTTCCAGTGCAATTTGGGTTGGACTTGTGTTATTTAGTCAGCTCAAATTGGACCGGATTTTCGGGTCATTACAGTTGGTATCAGAGCTTAAGTTAAGTGAATTACCTTGGCTCTGTGGCGTGATTCAGTAGAGATGGGATTAGTAATATCCTAGACTGAGTTTGAGTGTATATATACGAGTGCGTATTTGTTAGTTAACATAAACTGGTTTCATATTGTGGAGATTTATTGGTTGAGTTGTTTGTGAATTCTGGTCGATCAGTTTGATCCACTGTATCGGTAGGAGTTTATAAACACTTGAACACGATGAACCGACATAGTATGTTTTGAAATTAACATAGTATAATTGGTTGTGTTGGTTGTTATTATAATCGAGTAAGATTATAAAAGTGAAATAGTTATAAATAACCAATCAGAATTCATATAACTAAAGTATATGAAATAAGTTGAATTAAATCTGAAGTTAAATCAGATTTGGAATTAAAATAAGAAAATTTTAAGTTCCTGGGAGATTTTGAAATGTTTTCAAAATGAAAGTGTTTAGAAATGATTTTCGAAAGTGATATCGTATTGAACTCACCTTGATGACTGGAAAATAATTCCGAGGATGGATCGATACATCGTCGGTGTGATTTTCGAGTTCTAAGTGACGGATTACTACCAAAGATTTTGTTTTAAAATTGTTTTGCAAAAACAAGTTATTCAGGAATTCAAAGGATTTTGAATTGTTATTATGATTTCAAGTCATTTGAATAAACACAGGGATTTGAAATTTGAAATCTAAATTTAACTTATGAAGTTAAATGGGTTAAAATAGTGAAAGTGAATAATAAATTTGAATTTAACTTGAACTAAGTTGAATTAAAACTGAATTTGATTATGGAATAATCTCGAATGGCATTGAGTTGATGAGTTATGAGGTTGAGAGTTGACATTGGAGTTGAATGAAATCTGACCTGTATTAGTGAAAGATTGAAATTGAGAATAAACTGATTAGAATTTGTTTGGAATGACACCGTTATATGTTGAATTGGTAACAGATGACAAGGATATAATGATATGCCCGACAAAAAGGTACAAGTTTATATTATATATGAGTTTGGATTTTATGAGCCGAATAGGCAAGCCGCTTGGCTGTTTGATTTTCTTTTGGGTTGGAGAAGGCATAGAGAGGCGAGTTGCGATTTGACGTATCGACCAGTACAAAGGTGGTTATGGCGAAATTTTCCGGAAATTAAAGGCATTAGAAAAAATTTCAGAATTTTTGAAAATGTTAGTTAGTCGGAATTAATTAATATTTTAGTCGATATTAATTAGTTCAGTTGAAACTGAAGTTAAGGGGTAAACCGATAAATATTTACCCAGTAGATAGGGTCGTCTTCTAGCTTAGCAATTTCGAGGATGAAATTATTTTAAGGGGGAAAGAATGTAATGACCCGAATTTTTGGCGGTGTAATAATTAACTTATTTAATTATTTAAATAACGAATATATAATTATTCAACGATAGTTGAACGTATAAATTATATTATAATTATAATCGAACTCGAAATGGCGCTGCAGTTCGTTATTTGGCGATTTGAACTTCAACTGTAGGTACAGGATTCGTTTTAAGTCGGATTTCTGTGAAACAAGAAACATATGGAGCTGGTGGAGTATATCTTTCTAGTGGAAGAGAAAAATCAGGATTTCGTCGTGTAGATTTTGAGATATGTCCAAATCAAATTTTAAAATAGTCGTTATAGAATCGTTTATCGACCGTAACAGATTATTTGATATAACTAGAGATCGGGTTTGAATTTAGACAAGGTTCTTTTGGGAAATAGTGATAATTTAATTTTTAGAATTTTATGGTAATTTTTAATTAATTTAATAAGCAGCTTTTTATTTGGAGTATTTCGCACCCTGAAATCAACATTTTGAAGTTTCAAAATATGAGTCCATCTACCGGTATTATTATATTTTTGGGATCGTGGCACCGAGCTGACCACAACAGTATTTTCATTTCAGTCCGTAGAGCTCATATATGAATATAATTTTACGGAAACGATGTTTTACGTAATAGAGAACGTGAATTTTCTAACTTAAAACAAAGAGACGTCATCTGTATTTGCTTCACCACCTTTTTATAATATGTTCGGGATCCAAGTAAGCGGTTATGCAAGCTCGCTAACATTTGTTTGAAGTATGGGATATGAAGAGTTGATCCGGTATTCGCTACCATATGGATTGCTTTAACATTAGATTCTGTTGCTATTCATATTATGGTATATCTTATTTATTCAAATAGCTTCTTTTACAGTAACACTAGTGAGACTAAGATATTATTTAAAATGGGATAAGTAAAAGGTGAAAACAAGAAAATGGGAATAGTGGCGCTGGCACAAACATTTGTTTTTTAAGCATGGTCACATGTCACACGTCCATCTCCATTTAAAAGCCTTGCAATGTCCCCTCTTATCATTTTTTTCAATGCGTGACACCCTGCAAACGAGACAAACAACTCGAGCTGACACTCCTAAGAAAGACATGTACGTATATGAGTGGAAAAGAAGCTAGATTCGGGCAATCCCCATGTTCTCTTTGTCGTTTGTCTGATGTGTGTGTGTATATATATATATATATATATATTATTTTCTTTGCTTTGCCTGTAAGGGAAGTGTACGGTCTACACACTATCATAATGCAGTAGCATGCCTTGGCAAATCAACACTTGTTAAAAAACAATATTATTTAACAAGGTACGCTCACTGGACATGGACTTAGCAACCAAGTAAAAACCTATATACACGTTTTCTCTGCCGCTATTCTGTACATACCCTCGTATCATCATTAAATGCAAACCGACAGCCAATCCCTTTACTATGCAGTACTGTGTTTACTTAAGTGTTAAGATTTCCCTTTGCTATAAATAATCCGCATTCAACACTAAACCTAATTTTTTTCTCTGTGAAACCAAATGTGCGCCGCCACCAACCTCATTTCTCAGCAAACGAAAATCCGAAAAAAAAAACAAATAAAATAAAATATCCGAAACTCATTTATAGGGGATTGAGTGGCTTGGATCTTCAACGTTGTGTGGTTCTACTGGGTCCGACATGCTTCAGTTCGCTGAAAATAAAATGACGGTGGACTAGGGCAGATCCGTCTGGCGATGGGATGGACGAGAGGATATAAAGCTTGCGGTCCAAGTTTGGGTGGGTTCGCTGTTGACTTTGTCGATGGGTTTACTGTAGTGGTTCTGTGAAGTCGGAGGAATCGAGGATGGACCTTGCGATGAAGTATGGGGGGGTCTTGCTTCTCTGAATACTGGTAATAGTGTTCGATCCATTCCAAAGCAGGTTACAGGCGTTTCAACGGAGAAGTGGGTGCTTGCGAGTTTGATGAAGTGTGTACAGAGGTGTAGGAGTTGTAAAGTGATGAAGTTGGTAATTTTTGGTTTGTGGGAGTTGGGATCTGGGAAGCGAGTTGAGAAATGAAAGTGGGGTGGATAAAACGTGTTCGGCCATGCAATGATTTACTGGAGCAAAGGGGCGTGAAAATCTTGTACTGAGTAAAGGAGGATGTGGATGGTGAAAGGTTTGAGATGGAGGAGGAGCTCTGTTCGAAACGCAGAGGAAGGACGAGGTGTAGAAATGATTGGAAGCATTGAATAACATGGGGGTGGACGTGGTGTAGAGAGGGAAGGAAGTGGTGTTTAGATAAGGGAAACCGTCGATCAAGACAGTGGGTATGTTGAAGTGCGATGGTTCGGAGTTTATCTAGAAGCATGACGAAATAAAACGCTCTGAACGGAATCAACGACGCAAATCGTATTTTACGGTTAACGGACAAAGTGAGTAAAACTCACTAACTCTCCTCAATTATATTTTAATATAAATTGTACTTTATTAATTGACTGTTGTATATTGATTGTTAAACTGGACTGTTAAATAGATTTGATTGAAAACGTAGTTATAATTAATCTATGTACTGTTAATCAAATATGGTTTTGTACAGCAGGATATTTCATTTCAAAATGAAATATGATATATATTATACTGTGTAACATCTGTGGATGCAGGGAGACAGGTTGGAGGAATCCGATTGGGTTCCTCAACAATTATTTTACTGTTTTCATATATTGTGATATATGTTGTGATTTATAATCTGTTATTGATTATGGATGTTAGAACGATATTGATCATCGTTGTTTGATATTTTAAATATCATAAGAAACCCTGAGTAGGAAAAAGGAATATTTCAATGTATATTGAAACAAAGGAGTTTTATAAAATAAACCGATTTTATAAAAGGAAAACAATTTGAAAATAGAGTATTTAGAAAATCACAAGATTTTATAAAAAGGAAGTATTTATAAAACAAATAGAGTTTTATAAAAGGGGTATTTATTTAGAAAATAAATAGAATTCAAAAGGAGAATATTTATTTAGAAAATAAATAGAAAATAAGGAATATTTATTTAGAAGATAAATAAACCGTTGTAAATAGGAAATATTTGTAACGGTAAATAGAAGTTGTACATAGGAAATATTTGTAACGGTAAATAGAAGTTGTAAATAGGAAATATTTGTAACGGTAAATAGAAGTTGTAAATAGGAAATATTTGTAACGGTAAATAGAAGTTGTAAATAGGAAATATTTGTAACGGTAAGTAAACGTTAAAAAAAGGGAAATAGTTGTAACGGAAAACGTAGTTTATCAAAAGGAGTTAATCAAACGTAGTTTTTCAAAAGGAGTTAATCAAACTTAGTTTATCAAAAGGAGTAAATCAAACGTAGTTTATCAAAAGGAGTTAATCAAACGTAGTTTATAAAAAGGGGTTAATCGAATATAGAAATTAAGAAGTGAAGTTAAACAAAAATTAGAAACTGACTAGAGATTAGTAAGTTGAATAGTTTTCTGAGTGTTGATCTGATGTTGGCTTCGGCCTTCGGGGTTTATACTTAGAGAATTGTTCTCTTACTAGTTTACAGTTAGGGACTAATAGTTGTGGAATGATAGTGATGCGTAAATGAGGATTGGAAATGTTTTCCAATGTTGAAAATGTATATTTTCTAGTTTTAGAAAATAAGGAAATATGAATATATATATATATATGGTTGATGATTGGATCGATAATTCCATTTGGAATTAAGATCGTTGTTTGTACACCGACATGTTTTCATTTGATAGTTAAATCACAGACTATCGACGTTTTGACCATTTTACGTTGTTAATATGGAGAGACCGGTTGGATTATTATCCGAAGAACCACTCTGTATTGGCATAAGCGTTGCAAACCAAGTACGCTGAATATATTGAAGACGGAGTAAAATGCAAGGGCTGTCCTGTTTACAGAACAGTGCCTTCGGTTTCGTTCAGTCCCAGAACGAACGTATATGGACGAGTGTCTGACAGAGTATTTCCAATGATCGAATGGTTGGTCTGTATAAATATATATGGTTGCAACGGATTTATCCCTTAGCATAACATCCAAGATATTTGTATAAACCAACTAATGATTTATGGATCTGATAATGTGGCATTCAAAGTGATCGTGTTATCAATGAATGGAAAGTAAGCATAGCTTCTAGCCTCACATCCGGTAAATGACAGAAATCGGGCAGGCAGCATGGCTAAGTCGGTCGCACCGAAGTAGGGTGTATAATCACCTATCTAGAGAATATTCATTTGCTTCTTAAATCTATCAATGTTGTCCCATATATATATACGGGAACGGTTGCTGATCCCAACCGTTGGTGATGTACATTCGATACACTCAAGCGAAATGAGTGGTCGGTCATGTGTGGCTGAGTTACAAGATGTTCTTGTTGAACTCCAGTGTATCGTTCCTAGAGTACACTGATCGGAAGGTGGTTCCATACCTTGTCATAGTTGGAAATTCATTATCCAATACGTGCTTGCGATTTTGATTGTATACTATATATGTAGAACGTGAGATGAAAGCGTTTCTGCTAGTTGATATCTATTTGTACATAGACATTATTATAATATCAAAAGGTTTTTGATATAAAGATATTTTGGATTCTCATAAGGGAAAAACCCGTTCCGTTCTGCGGCGTGGTCTTATGAGATATCGTTTACTTGTTCATATACCTGTTTAAACTGTTTTACTCATACCAGTCCCATGACTGACCCGGAGTTTATTTGTTTGTTTCCCTAAACTCTTGGGTGCCTAAATTTGTACGGGCAGTCAAGTAGTCGGGATTTTACAGATACACTTGGAGAGCTTGGAGCAGGAGGCTTCAGGATTCTATAGCTATTATTATTATTTCCGCTGTTGTTGTAAGTGTTGTACTCTGATAAGTGCTATTGTATATATAACTGTTTGTATTTCAAAAGTTATGTTATATTTTATTCGTCCCGCTGTGAGATTCGTGTTTACTCTGATGATGATGTTCTTCTTCTTCTTCTATTCTACTAGTTCTATCTTATCTATCCTCACCCTCTATCTTCTTTCTAATAATTTCTTGAATTTCCAGTGCAATTTGGGGTTGGACTTGTGTTATTTAGTCAGCTCAAATTGGACCGGATTTTCGGGTCATTACAATATATATTTAATGGCCTGAATAGAATGCGCCGCGCCGCGGCAGTTCGCGAATTTCGACCATTGACTTCGAATTGACATTACTGGAGATCCGACCATCGGATTCTCCTAAAACCAAAACCATTGGGTTCGTAACGAAAAGAACTTTCCAACGAATATAAGTGATTTGAAATCTAATGGTTGGATTTGGAATTATGTCCAAATCAAAATTGGAAAAGGTCGCTGTAAGTGCAGTTCGATGACCGTTTATGGAAATCGACTGTACGGGCCTTGATAAAATTATTAAAAATATCAATAATTTGTGTAAAATCATAATAAATGATTTGGAAAGAATTGGGATGAAAAATTCCATATTTGAAAAGGTAAAAATATTTTTTTATTGAAATGAACTAGTTATGAATTAGAATTATAAATCCAATATTTTAAATAAATAAATTGGATTAGAAATGGTTTTAAAAATAACCAGAATTTCCAATATATGAATCGGAATGGATTTGAATCGAAATTATCATCGGAATATTTCGATATTGGATTCCGTGATTATACGGATATCGTGGAGGAATTTGGAAGGTATATATATATATATATCTCGTTATTCCCAATACGATATTGTTGATTTTAGAATTTGATATTGAATATAAGCCGATATAATTTCTATTCAGAGCCTTGTATTTAATATTGAATTGGATTTTGGGTTTGTCGAGAACTGTGTTTTAAATGACACCGTTCTTAAACCTAGCGTGAAAAGACAAAATCTTTTGATTAAGATTTAAAGAAGAATTACCAATTAATTAACATTTAATTGAAATTGAAAATGGAATGTGAAATGGGTTTATTGTGAACTGTGTTTTTAACGACATTCATTCTTTAACCCGATTTACAGTGAAATGTGATTTGGAATTTATAAATCTTTTTATAAAGTTTTCCAATTTAATATATTAAATTGGAATTGAATGTAATTCGATTTGATAATAATCGAAATGAGCTTCTATGGAGGAAGACTATTAATATATATGGAATTTAAAAGGCTTAGTCGTTATTCCATTTATATTATTAGTCGGATATGGAAATTGATATCGATTATATATTGATCTGTTTTTCGTGAAGATTCTGTTTTTATGGAAGAGGATTGGGTTTATTGTGAACCGTATTTTAAATGACATTGGTTCTTTAACCTAGTTAAAGACAGGATTACATGTCCAACATTGTATTTCGAACTATATGGTTGATCTCTGCTAAATATATATCTGTTTGGTGGCAGAGAATTTATTCTCTTGCTTAACACCCTTCTCTGAGACGTACGAGCTTAGAGGTTATATATCGGCAGAAATCAATAGTACGGTGTAGATTGTTGATGTGGCATGTTTGTGTTTCGAAAGTTAAATAATCATCAATATTGATATTTGGGAAGATTAAAACTAAGCAGAGTTTTAATGAATCTTTAATTAGATTGAAATGGGAATTGATAATTTAAATTATTAAATTTGGGAATTGATCGAGAATGGAGTATCACCAGTTTTGCTCCAAGTGATAGTTAAATATTTAATTAGATTTGAAAGGGAAATGGTAATTAATTTTACTGATAACACTGTGGTGTTAGTTATGGAGTATTACCAGTTTTGCTCCATGGGATGAATATGTTGGGATTTGGAAATTAAATAAATGATTACTTCGGTAAGGTGCGTTAATCCCGACTAGTTTGGAAAACCTTAATATGGTTTGAATGATATCCAAAGGAAGATTAAAGAATAAATTTTAAAGAATTTATCTTTGATAAAATTAATGGGAACATATCCCTAAGAATGTGAATATTTGAATAAAAGAATATTATGAATTGGATAAGGCGTATGTTGTGTTTTTATAACACTTATTTATTATATACGCGATTTATTAAGAAAGGCCGGGTTTATACCCATTCTGAATAACTAATTCGACGATATGTCGACGATGAAGACGATGGTTGAAGACCGGAGGTCTTCACATCGTTTGGATGAGTACTGATGTCTTAATTGGGTCGTACACCCAAGACAAGGTAATAAGTGGTGATCGTCCAGACGTACTAGGAGATCGACCGGATATGCGAGGACCTCTCTCCTGTATTGGATACGGGACGAGGAATAAGGTGACTCCGGTTTCGCTCAGACCCAGAACGAACTTGTAAATGGATATGTGTCTGACATTGGATTTTATTTTGTGTTGATTGATCTCTATTAAATGTATATCTGTTTGGCGGCGGAGAATTTATTCTCTTACTTAACGCCCTTCTCTGAGACGTACGAGCTCAGAGGTAATATATCGATAGACATCTATCGCGTGGCGTGAATTTCCTGTGTGGCTTGCTGAGATGCAAATGATCAAGGCTTCTGTTTAAAAGCAGAGTCTTGTGGTTGTTGATCAAAGCACAGCTTTAATATAGCATAGCTTTGTGTATAGCATTAATTCGCGAGCCTCACACCTCGATATGAGTTAAAAACGGGATCGGACCGTTGGGAAAACATGACGTTTCTTTCTAGCTGTGGGTGGTGTTAGGGTTTTGCAAGCCCTGACATTTTTATATTTTTACCTATATGGTCGTGGGATTGAGAGGTGCCTTAAATATATCGGTCTCTATGGAGCCGATGGATGTTGAGTCATCTGGCTCATAGACGCCCGATAGGGCGGGGAAACGTGTGTTCAGGAATTGCCAATCCTCAAATGTAAGGGAGGACCGGCCCAACCGATCCAAGGGTTCTCTACGGGGAGTCTTGAGGCATTTGCTAGAGTGTCTCGAAGAGGTGAGGAGCCATCTCTGGCCTCGACTCATGACAGAAATCCAATTTCCAATACGTGACATTTCAGTTTTATTTGTAGAGCCTAGTATGGCGACATAGTGGGATGGAACACTATGCCGTCTATGATTGATGCATTTATATTTGAAGTTGTTTTCATGCACTTTACACTATAATAGTATCAAAATGATTTATTTAAACGTACCAAGCATGTTTGGCTATTATAAGGTAAAACTCTATCCTCCGGCGTGCGTTGCATTGTGTGATGGGACCTGAGTCTTATAATAGCTTCATTTTTCCAAAAAGCATTGCGTTGTTTATTCTATGCACTGGTATTCTTAGGTGGAAACTCGTTCCGTGTTATACTGCGTGGTCCCTTGATTTACTCCATTTAAAATAAAGTTTTGAATAACTTTTATTTCTCACATCAGTCACATGACTGACCTGGAGTTCATTGTTTTAAACCTAAACTCTGGGTGCCCCAATTTTCCACACGGGCAGCTAGTAGTTTTGGTTTTGCAGATTTATATTCACAAGATCCTGGTTTAAAGCTGGAATGATATTCGAAAAAATCTGTATCTGTATATCTCTTTCAGTTATGTTTTGTATTATTTTCCGCTGCATTGTAAATTTGTAAATCTCTGATATTTATCAAATGTATATTGTTGGTTCATACGCTGTATATTCTTGTACTCCGATGTAAATTTTTGTAATAAGCGATAAAATGTTCTTTTGTTAGTGTTCTGATTTGTCGTATTCTAAACTGAATCTGGGCACTCCTTTACGGGGAAGTTTAGATCGTGTCAGTTTGGTATCAGAGCTTTGGTTTACAGAGCTCGAGAACAAGACATATTAGAACTAAACGAAAGAATTCATCAGAGATTGGATTAGTAATATCCAATAAGAATGACTCGTTAGAGATGGGATCAGTAGTATCCTAGAATGAGTGTGAAGAGAGTTATTTTTAAAATAAAAGTAAAAACAAATTTTGTTTTGAAAAGTTAAACCATATTCTACGTATTTGAATATTTATTTTGTATTGATTTTTGGACAATCAAGTATATGAAGATTTTGCATATACGCCTAGCTAGCTGTATTCGAAGTCTCAAATATACTCGGAAGATATAGAATCACACTCTAGTCGCCCCGAGATGGTTCTGATGATCATTATAGTACGTACATCATCAGAATTTATTTTCGGGTTTCGAAATTAGGATATCTATATATTTATAATTGACTGGTGTGAGAACCAAAACTAGATAGGGTCTATTGTTGTGACTTGGCATCAAAAATGGATATATATATATATAAATTATGAATTTGAAACGATAATCAACTAATGATTGCTGATTGTGTTGTTTAATTATTAGTTTGATTAATAAAAATATATTGGAACCATAAAACCAATAAGAGAAATGAAGGGCAAATATAGCCAAATTGTGTCAAATGTTGAACTCAATTGAGAATGGATTGGAATTGCATACATCTATACATGTATATAATGAACAGGTCATAACAGGGAAACTAAGAAGAGGAATAAAATTGTATGCCCGACAAATAGGTACATGTTTACTAATTTTCTTTTTCTTTTAAAGAGTTTATGAGCCTAAGGCTGGCCGCTTGGCATTTTCTTTTTCTTTTAAAGAGTTTATGAGCCTAAGGCTGGCCGCTTGGCATTTTCTTTTTTAATGATGAGGGCCCTGCGAGGCGAGTTGCGGTTCTAAATGACTCCCCGTACAAAGGAGGTTATGGCGAAATTTTTCAAAAATTTAGGGTGTTAGCCAAATTTTTCAAAAATTTATGGTGTTAGCCAAATTTTTGAAGAATTGGAAAATTCTTAGAAACTGAAAAGTTGAAGAATGAAAGCCAAACTGGAAGTGGAGTTGATTAGTTAAACAACTTTCAGCTCCGTTTCTTTTCGAGGACGAAAAGATTTTAAGTGGGGGAGATTGTAACAACCCGAAAAATCAGAACCAATTTAAAATTTTTATTTCGGCAATTTTAATGAATTTTGAATATTTAAAATGATTTATTTTAAATAATTACGACTAGAAATTAATTTTGAATAGAATTAGAACGTATAAATTTATTTAAATCGAAGTTAGAATATAAATATTTATTTTAATTATAAAAGGAATTGGAAATGGTGCGGTAGTTTGATAATTCGATTTCAAAATTCAAATGAGTGTACAGGATTCAAAATAAACTGAATTTTAGTGAACCTAGAAATATTTGAATTCATATGAAAATATCTTTCCAACGAATGTGAAAAATCCAAATTTCATAGCGGGAATAAAAAGTTATGTCCAGTTGAAAATTCAGAATAGTCGCTATGGAAATATAGCCCTTAAAAATAGCGATTTTGCAAACGATCTCCGTTTTCGACGAGACGACTTGTAACAACCCGGAATTTTAGAACGAAATTTAAATTTTAATTTAAGCTATTTTGAGGAATATGGAGCATAAATTTGTTATTTTTATGAAATAAAAATTTGAAATAACTTTAAAATTAGTTTTATATACTATTTGATTTAAAAAAACTCAGGAAAATTATTAAATTAAATTATTGAATATAAATTGGTACTAAATAAAATTTATGATATTATTAATGGGATTTATTAATTTTTGCTAAAAGATTGTTTGGAAATAATGTGTTCATTATAGAAGAAATAAATTCCAATACATACATTTATAAAAGTTGTGCCGAATAAATGATATTTACATGACTAACCGGTTTGAATTTTTTAATGTTAAGACTCCTTTGTTGTTTAATACAAACGTTATAGGAAGGCAAGAGTTGCTACCGTTATTAATCAAGAAATGAATTATTTTAATTTTGATCTGGTAATTTGGTTTAAAAGGAAAGATGTATGGTTAATGTGAACATGGACTTTTATTTTTGAACATAACATTTACTATTAAAAATGAGATGGCGTTCAAACATTTTTACCAAGATCTAACGGTATTACAAGTTTGAACTGTAACAATGAAAATAAGATTAACTTTGAAATAAATCTTGAACTTAATTTTGGTAAGAAAGGATATGCTTATGCTTGGAATTCAATTTAGGATTTCGATAATTATTTAACATTCATTCTAAAAATAAAATAAAAGGAGCGCATTGTGAATATAGTATTTAGATAGACGTTGTCAAAATTTATGATGTTAACCAATAGAGAACCGTTTGAATGTTTAAAACTTGACATTAGTATAAAAATCAATAAAGTATGTTTAAGGAAGGATTTATTGATTTTGAACAAAGAACTTATTGACATAGTAAAATATCGTTGACTTATTTCTAATCAAACCATTAAGTTAATGGTAATTAAACATAAGTTCAAAGTTTTAATGGTGATTAATTTTAGTAGACCAATAAGTCTAAATTCATTGCCATATTATTTATTGAGACGACCCGAACTTCCCCGGTAAGGAAAGCACGGATAGAATTGAGGACAAGACAAAATAGAACGCATACAGAAGAACATTTCATTGTTATTACAACAATTCCATCAGATACAAGAATATACAGAGTATAAATGAATAAATTACATTCAACAAATATCAGAGATTACAATAAATTACAAAGCAGCGGAAAATAATACAAAATCACAACTAGAAGTGATACACGGATACAGAGCTTTCCGAGCATCGTTCCAGCTGTAAATCAGGACCCTGTGAATATAAATCTGCAAAACCAAAACTACTAGCTGCCCGTGCGGAAAATAGGGGCACCCAGAGTTTAGGTTAAAACAATAAACTCCAGGTCAGTCATGGGACTGGTGTGAGAACTAAAACAGTTATTAATATTGGTTTTAAAGTTAGGTAAATCAAGGGACCACGCCGTATAACACGGAACGGGTTTCCTCCCAAGAATACCAGTGCATAGAACAAACAGCGCAATGCTAAATAAAGAAAAATGAAGCTGTTATAAGACCCAGGTCCCATCACACAATGCAACGCAAGCCGGAGGATAGGGTTTTCCCTTATAACAGCCAAAGCATGCTTGATACGTTTAAAACCCATTATTTGATACTATTATAAGTGTATAGTGTCAAAACAATTTCAATCATAAGTATCAATCATAGGCGGCATAGCTACCATCTACTATGTCACCATACTAGGCTCTACAAATAAAACTGAAATACACGTATTGGAAATTGGATTCCATCATGAGCCGAGGCAAGGGGCAAGCTCCTCTCCGATTCGAGACACTCTAGCAAATGTCCCAGGACCCCACTATGATCCTTGGATCTTCAGGGCCGGTCCTCTCTTACTTTTGAGGATTAGTTATTCCTGAACACACGTTTCCCGGTCCTTACAGACCTATATCCGAGGCGCCTCATATCCAACAACCACACAGGTGAAAAGTATATAAATGTCAGGGCTGGTAGGTCACTGACACCACCCTAGCTAGAAAGAAACGTCGTGCTCTCCCTGTAGTCACTATCCCGTTTTTGACTCATACCGAGGTGTGAGGCTCGCGAATTCACGTTATACACAAAGCTACGCCACACAGGCCGTGCTTTGATCATCAACCACAAGACTTTGCTTTTCAACAGAAGCCCTGATCAATTGCCACTTACGCATGCCACACTGGCAATTCAGTCCATGCGACTGATGTCAATCGATATACAACCTCTGAGCTCGTACGTCTCAGAGAAGGGCGTTAAGCAAGAGAATAAATTCTCCGCCGCCAAACAGATGTATATTTAATAGAGATCAATCAACACAGAATAAAATCCAATGTCAGACACACAATCCATTTACAAGTTCGTTCTGGGTCTGAACGAAACCGAAGGCACTTTCCTCGCATATCCATCCATCTCCAAGTACGTCTGGACGATCACCAACTGATTCCCTCATCCTGGGTGTACAGCCCAATCAAGATCATCAGTAATCACCCAAACGATGTGAAGACTTCCGGTCTTCAACCACCGTCTTCATCTTCGACATCTCGTCGAATCGGTTATTCAGAATGGGTATAACCCGGCCTTTCTGAATAACCCACGTATATAATAAACGAATGTTACACAAACACAACAAACGCCTCATTCCAATTCAGAATATTCTTTTATTCACAAAATCACATTCTTAGGGAAAGGTTCCCATTAATTTTATCCAAGAAAAATTCTTCTAAATTTATTCTTTAATCTTCCTTTGGATATCATTTCAAACTAGTCGGGATTAACGAACCACACCGAAGTCATTATTTATTTTATTTCCCAATCCCAACCTATATATCCCATGGAGCAAAACTGGTGATACTCCATTCCTAACACCACGGTGTTATCGGTAAAATTAATTACCATTTCACGTTCAAATCTAATTAAAGATTTAACTATCGCTTTGGAGAAAAACTGGTGATACTCCACTCTCGATCACTTTTCAGATTTGATAATTTAAATTATCAATTCACATTTTAATCTAATTAAAGATTCATTAAAACTCCACTTAGTTTTAATCTTTTCAAAAATCAATATCCTGCCTTTAACTGGGTTAAAGAACCAATGTCATCAAAACACGATTCACAACAAACCAAATCACATTTGATATTAAATACAAGGCTCTGAATAGAAAATATATCGACTTATATTCAATACCAAATTCTGAAACCAACAAATATCGTATTGGAAATAACGATATAAAATATATCTTTCAAATTCCCATAACAATATCTGTATAGTCACGAAATCCAACATCGAAATATCCCGAAGATAATTTCAATTCAACTCCACTTCCACTGCAATCATTGGAAATTCTGGTTATTTTTAAAACCCTTTTCAAATTCAATTTATTTATTTAAAAATAAATAGAATTATAGTTCTAGTTCAAAACTAGTTCATTTCGATAAAAAATCTATTTTTATCTTTTCAAATATGGAGTTTTTCATCCCAATTCTTCTCAAATCATTTCTTATGATTTTACACAAATTATTACTATTTTTAATAATTTTATCAAGGCCCGTACAGTCGATTTCCATCTACGGCCATCGAACTGCACTTACAGCGACCTTTTCTGAAATTGATTTGGACATAATTCCAAATCCAACCGTTAGATTTCAAATTTCTAATATTCATTGGAAACCTCTTTTCGATACGAACCCAACGGTTCCGGTTTTAGGAGAATCCGACGGTCAGATCTCCCGCAATGTCCGTTTGAAATAAATGGTCGAAATTCACGAACTGCCGCGGCGCGGCGCGTTCTATTTAGGCCATTATATTATATATATAATATATATAATATATATTTCATCGATTCCTATTTAAAACGAATTTTATAAATCGTTTTAAATTCGTTTCCAAAACAATTCAACTTCTACATTCAATTTCAAATCGATTTGATTTCAATTCAACTCGAATTCATTTCTATTTTATTTAATTCGAATTCAAATTCGTTTCAATTCAAATTCAAATTCGTTTCAATTCAAATTGATTTCAATTTAATTTCGATTCGAATTCAATTAAATTTCAGTTCGTTTTCAATTCCACTTGAATTTGTTTTATATTCAATTCCATTCGAAGTCCTTTTATATTCAATTCAAATTCGTTTTCTTTTCAATTCGAATTTGCTATAATATTCATTTCAATTTGAATAAAATCGATATAAATATCGTTCACGTCAAAATGGCGCAAAACTAATCAACACGGCTTTATATTTTTCACATCTTCTTTATTCTATTCAACAAATGAATATTTATCCCATTCAACACATGAATCTATATTTCTTTCAACACACGACTAATCTCAACACATGAGTACTGTCAACACATCACTATTTTTGTTATGTAAAATATTTTATAAAACTATGGTATCTATCGTTTGATTTTTAATTAGACTTCTACTGGGAAGTAGTTCTAATTTTAAATATGATAAAGATGTAATTTTTATTATTTAAAATATTTCACTCAACACATGAATAAATTCAATACATGAATTTTCCTTTATAATATTCATTATTTTCCCGATTGGAATGAGGCCCAATCAATCACCATATAACGTTAATTATATGGATTCCATACAACACATGTATATAATAGCATTGATAAGCAATCAACCATCAACCAAAGTGCACTACACTGTATAAGCATCAAATATAGATATCTAACGCTTATAACAGCCCGTCAATCAATCGATCGACATATTTAATCAATTAGGATGAGTGAACTTCAAATTTCATCCCAACACCCGTGTGGGGTTTCAAACAATCAAACACAGACTTTATTTGTGCAGTTGGGCGATGTGTAAAATTTATCGACCCAATCAATATCAGTCAAATCAGTGTATATAAACAAATCGGCCGATTTGTTTATAAATATTTATTTATTCACTTTCACGTTAAAAATTATATTTTTAACGATAATATATTTTATTTTAACACATGAATTTCTATTCATTTCATTCTTTAAATAAAATGATATTTTTATTTTTCTAATTTATTTTAGAAAATTTCGGCGGCATAACGGCACGATACTAGAAACGGGACAAGGCCTAGCCTTATCCCCGGTCTAGTGAAGGCCCACGCCATTCACACATCAATCAAATCAATTTCAATTCACCAAACAATTCAATTCAGCCCAAATCAACTAACTAATTTATGCAACCAAACAAACAAGTCCATGGTTTGTGGACGATTGTGTCGGGTGCTACTAAGCACCGTCTGCATCCTAGTATATATATATATATAACTAGAAAAAGAGATTTTGAGTGAGAAGTTCTCACCGAAAGCTATCCACTCATCTTGACTCTTCTTTTTTAGAAATCTTCTTCATTCTCGCCTTTTTATCACCTTCGTTGCCCGTAGTCACTACATATATAAAAATCACACATTTTTATATTTCGATGTCTTTAAAATAAAAATCACATTTTTATTTGTTCGTTTTCAATTTAAAATCATATTTTTATAATCACTTCATATATTTAAAAATCGAATTTTTACTATGCTATTCAATATATAAAAATCATATTTTTACTATCACGCTCTATGGATAAAAATTCTATTTCTACATTGCTACTATATAGATAAAAATTCCATTTCAAAAATATAGATTTCGCCCTTATAAAAATATAGATTTCGCCTTTTCTAATATGAAGTTTTCGCCTTTATAAAAATAAAGTTTTCGCCTTTATAAAAATAAAGTTTTCGCCTTTATGAAAATAAAGTTTTCTCCTTTATGAAAATAAAGTTTTCTCCTTTATAAAAATAAAGTTTTCGCCTTTATAAAAATAAAGTTTTCGCCTTTATAAAAATAAAGTTTTCGCCTTTATAAAAATATAGATTTCGCCTTTATGAAAATAAAGTTTTCGCCTTTATAAAAATATAGATTTCGCCTTTATGAAAATAAAGTTTTCTCCTTTATAAAAATATAGATTTCATCATTATAAAAATAAAGTTTTCTCCTTTATAAAAATATAGATTTCATCATTATAAAAATTACCACTTTATCTCAACGTATATAAAATAAAAATCAGATTTTTATTTCGTTACATACACAAAGATGATATTTTTATATTCTCTATCTCATAAAGATTACATTTTTAATACTTTAAAAATATAAAAATCATATTTTTAATTCTTCTACATAATAAAGATTATATTTTTAATACTTTAAAAATATAAAAATCATATTTTTATCTATATCATAAAAATTATATTTTTAACCTCTTTATAATATAATAATTATATTTTTAATATCTTGATTATATAAAAAAAATATTTTTAACTTCTAAATCTTCCATATAAATCACTTCTATACATTGAAAAATTAAACTTTCATACCTAAAGAAAAAACCATTTTTATTCGCTATGCTTTATATATTTTAGAAACTGAAATTTATATATATATATATATATATATAAAGAAATCAGAATTTAATCTATGATAAAAACTGAAAAGGAAATTTAATTAAAAAGGCTCACAATCGGCTTCAGGCGGTGGACTCCGGAGTTGCGGTGGAAGGAGGAGTAGGGCAGGAGACTTGGCGGTGAGAGGAGGGTGGTTCTTCGCGACTAGAGGAAGGGGTTTAATCGAACAGGGGAGGGAAGCGCGCCACGGGGGGGGGGGGGGGGGTCGACGAGGTGGAGGGGCGACTGGGGGTGGGAGGTCGACCTCCGGCGATGGCGAGCGCAGGCGGCGGCGCGGGGGAATCGCGCGGAAGTGGCGCGGTGGACACGAGCTAGGGCTGGAGCGGTTTTTTTTTCTCTCTTTTTTTTTTAATTCTCTGAACCGGGGAAGAGAAATGGAGGGGGGGTTATTATAAAAGTTATATTATTTAATTTATTTTTATTTTTAATTGCAAAAAGGTTGACTTTCACAAACGACCTCTAAACGAGGTCCACCGCCTGTCGTCCTTAGCGTATTACCCTCATTCCGAACACAATGGGATATGTATCGCAAGCTGATTTGATTGTTACAATCAGTTTCCGTTAAATTTACATTTAAATCACTATATTGAATTTTAAACGTGCATTTCAAATTACCGGGGTCACATACTAACTAGAAAAATTCCAGAAAAATATTTTCTAGCTTCGTATTGACGATACGGTCCTAACAAAACTAGTTTCGTCGAATTCTGAGACCGTTAGAAAAATGGCCATTTTCCAGTCGATTAAAATCAACTGAAACTGGTCAAACGCGTTTTCTTTTGCCACGCTCACATATTGATTCGAAAAATTATGAAATTTGAAAGCTAGCAATAATTTGACACTGCGGATCCAACAAAACTGGTTTCGTCGAAATCCGAGGTCGTTTGCAAAATGTCCATTTTTAAGGGCCTGAATTCCATAGCGACTATTCAGAATTTTCAACTGGACATATCTTTTGATTCCCGATATGAAATCTTGATTTTTTGGATTCGTTGGAAAGATATTATCAATTAGGTCCTAATGTTTTTGGTTTCACTAAAATCCGGATTGGTTTGCACCCGGTACATTCAATTGAAGTTTGAAATCGAATTATCGAACTACCGCGCCATTTTCAATTCTATTTATAATTATATATTCTAACGACGACGTATATAAAATATACGTCGAATTCTATTCAAAATAAATTTCTCGTCGATATTATTTAAAATAATTCATTTTCAATATTCAAAATTCGCTAAAATCGCCAAAATAAAAATTTTAAACTGGCCCAGATTTTCGGGTTATTACAATATAGTACAATTAATGTAATAAAAACGTTCGAACTTTATATGTAATTTAAACTTTTAATTAAAGGGAGTACTATATTAAGAAGGAAATTTTTATCATTGGCAATTTCAAATTGAAGTTAAATATAAATAGTGATTAATATTGTTTTAAACAAACTGCTAAATTTATTTCATGATAAGACAAATTAAAATCAGCAGCCATATTAAAGCCAATAGTGCTTACATGGTAAAGAATATCATCATATTAATTCTCATTCCAAATTTGTCTAGTAAATCATAAGGGTTTTGCTATTTTCTTTGTAAAACAACCAGCATCATCTTATTTTGAATAAGAGAATATCTAGCTTCTAGTTCTTTGCTTACAAAAATTATATTGTTGGCCTTCTTTTATAGATTTTGATAGTGTCAAAACTGGAGAAAAATAATCCACAATATTATATTTAGATTTCACACCTAAAGGTTCAACATAAATTAGAATGGCATTAGAAAGACAACATGGACAAACATAGCTGGAATAAATTACAAAAAATATTGTAATAATTTGATTTCATTCCTAATTTAAGAATGTGCTTAAATTAGAACAAATTAATTCTCTTCTATGAAATCAAACACAATGGTAATTGTAAACCAAGTCATAGAAAAATCCGAGAAACTTGCAACATTGTAAGTTCACATGATAGGCAAATTATTCCATCTTTCTTTTCTACTTTCCTCAAATTCACCGCCTCCTTTCTCTCTCCTCCATTGTCCTCATTAATCACGCATCCATCCTTATTTTAACATGTATTCAATGCATGTGTTTCAATCTATCATTTATTTTCTTTTCCTAAACTCACTACCTCCATTCTCTCCACTTTATTTCTTCATTAATAACGCATTTATCTCTTTCCATCATTCTATTAATTTACTTCCCTTGTTTCTATTAATTTATTTCTCTTCACTCTATTTTAACGTGTTTTATTTACATGTTCTCATTTCTCATATTTCCATTCTCTTATTTTTCCTTTCCTTTTTTTCCCTTTATTTTTTTTTCCTTTTTTCTTCAAAAACCAATGGCTGAAATCATCCAATATTCAATCCTTAATTTCTTCCTTTGTAATTCGAATTTGAATATCCTTCCAAAGCAAAAATCAAAGAGATTTCTAAGCTCTTCAAAATCATAAGGACGTGATCGAATTTAGCATCTTAGATCGGCCAGAATCGGGGCCAAGACCACCGGCATTTGGAGCCATTTCTGGCACCATGGGGTGCACCGAGTGGGCCCTGCTCCCTGGCGATTGGCGGCGGCGGCGAGCTCTCGGACGTGGTGGCGGCATATCAAAGGACGGGGCGGTGTAGGTGGTGCAGTGGGTGAATGTTTAGTACGATGATGGGTTTTGGTAACGGCCTGGAGTTCACAGCTGAACGAGGAAGAAAGGCAACGTATTTAAAAACGTTGTTAATGTTGGTAATTAGATTTAATTATAATTTATTTAATCAAATTATGTAATTATGGTATTAAAACTTTAAATCATTGTAACTTATTCGTATATGATCAGAATTCGATGATTTCAAAACCGTTAGAACCGTATTTCCGAGATCTACAGAATGGGGCAGACCAGAACTGAAACGGAGCGATCTAAAATTTTGAAGAATTCAAAACACAATGTGAGAATTTCTATTTATATAATTAAAATTTTAATTATTTCTCGCTATTTGAAATCCATGTAGTTATGTTAATAAAATCAGTTCTGTGATGCTTGGAATTTGAATTTGTTGAATGTTGATTGTTGATTGTGATGCTCATGTTTGCTAGATCTTATTCGATAATAGAAATTCTTTCTTTTATTTGAATATATAGTTTATTGTTAGATCTCGATTTGAAATAAAAAATTTATTTTTATTTCAGATCTATGAATATTGATTTGATTTGATTTTATAATAAAAGTTTCATCTTTTATTTAGATGCATGAAGCATGGTTTGTTTAGATTTAGGTTTACAATAAAATATTCATTTTTATTGTTTACATGAAACATAGTTTTGTCAAATTTAGATTAACAATAAACTATTCATTTTTATTGTTTACATGAAACATGGTTTTGTCAAATTTAGATTTACAATAAAAATCTCATTTTTATTGTTTACATGAAACATGGTTTTTGTCAAAAGTTTGTTTTCATTATAATAAAAAGATTATAATAAAAAGATTCCATTTTTATTGTCACTTTTGTTTAATGGTTTAGTTAAAACCAAAATTGTCACTTTTGATCAACAGTTTAGTTAAAACAAAATTATCACCTTTGTTTCATAGTTTAGTTGAAATAAAATTATCACCTTTGTTTCATAGGTTAGTTTAAACAAAATTATCGCCTTTGTTTCATAGTTTAGTTTAAACAAAATTATCGGTTTAAACAAAATTATCACTTTTGTTTCATAGTTTAGTTTAAACAAAAATTATCAATTTTGTTTAATGGTTTAGTTGTCAACAAAAATGAAAAGAACCATTTTTATCATTTTGTTGAATTAGAATTTTCAAGAAAAATGAAAAGAACCATTTTTATCATTTTGTTGAATTAGAATGTTCAACAAAAATGAAAAGAACCATTTTTATCATTTTGTTGAATTGAAATAAGAAACAGAGAAATGTTCATGTTTTAAAAATAAAAAAAACATGTCTACATTAAAAATTCACATTTTAATGTAATGTAAGGAAATAGAGAAATGTTCATGTTTTAAAATAAAAACATGTCTACATTAAAAATTCACATTTTTAATGTAATGTAAGAAACTAGGGGAAAAAAAGGAATTTTCAACAAAAAATGAAAATAACATTTTATTGATGATGCATATATTAGAATTTATATGCAAAGTTAAAATATCATTTTATTGACGATACATATATTAGAATTTATATGCAAAGTTAAAATATCATTTTATTGACGCTGCATACATTAGAATTAATATGCAAAGTTAAAATAACACTTTTATTGACAAGGCATATATTAGAATTTATATGCAAGGTTAAAATATCATTTTATTGACGATGCATATATCAGGATTTATATGCAAGGTTAAAATAACATTTTATTGACGACGCCTATATTAGAATTCATATGCAAAGTTAAGATATCATTTTATTGACAATGCATATATTAGAATTTATATGCAAAGTCAAAGAATCATTTGTATTAACAACACATACATTAGAATTGGTATGAATTATTTTTATTGTCAAAACATACACTGAAAACTTTATACAAATAAAATATTCCTTTTTATTGGTTAAAGTTAAAATAGAAATACAAAAAAAATTAGATTTTTATTTGTCAATGGCTCAATTGTCATGTAAATGAAATATATTTTGTTTGACATTATGAATATGTAGATATGATATGCCAATAAAAACATTCTTTTATTTGGCGTGATAAATGCGTTAGTGGAATCGTCGAATGATTTATATTTATATATAATTATATATATATATATATTAAAATTAAACGAATCGCACGCGGTAGTTTGCGTTTCGGAATCGTAACTTTAAACGATTATACCGAAAGATCCGACCATCGGATTTTCCCAAAACTAGAACCATTAGGACCTCTTTGGGAAGATCTTTCGAGCAATATAAATTTTATTAAAATCCAACGGTTAGATTTCGAGAAAAGTGTAAAACAAATTTTGATAAAAACAGCGCCAGGGCCGCCTATTGATCCAAAGCGTCATTAAATTAATTTAGCTATTTTTGTATAAATAAAAATAGCGATAAATCGTTATTGAATACTATTAACGATATGCAATCGTTTTAAATTATATATATGCGAGAATCATTTGAAAAGACCGAGTTCAATCTCATTTCAAATGATTATACGACGATTTAAATCGAAGATGTTGAAGACGGTGATTGAAGACCGGCGATCTTCACATCGAATGGATAACTACTGATGCCCGACATTGGTTAGATCCCATTAAAGAGTTCAAGTGGTAGTTGTCCGGACGTACTTGTTGATTGTCCAGATAAGCGAGCACCTCTCTTCCGTATTGGACATACGGGACGAGGAATAAGGTGACTCCGGTTTCGTTCAGTCCCAGAACGGACTTGTAAATGGATGTGTGTCCGACATTGGATTTCATTCCATGTAAATTGATTTCTATTTAATATATATCTGATTGGTGGTGGAGAATTTATTCTCTTGCTTAACACCCCCCTCTGAGACGCATGAGCTCAAGGGTTATATATTGGTAGTTGTCGATCGCATGGCGTGAATTGTCAATGTGATATGCCAAGATGCAATCGATCAAGGCTTTTGTTGAAAAGAAAAGCCTTGTGGATGATGATCAAAGCATAGCCTATTTCGGCATAGCTTTGTGTATAACGTTACCTCGCGAGCCTCACACTTCGGTAAGAGTTAGAAACGGGACAAGGGACCCAAGAAGTGCATGCATTTCTATCTAGCTAGAAGTGGTATCAGGGTTTTGCAAGCCCTGACATTTTACTTATGTGGATGATGGAATGAGGCGCCTCGGTTATATTGGTCAATAGTGACCAAATTATAGGTTCAATAGAACTGGGAAATGTGTGTTCAGGCATAACTAATCCACTAAAGTATTTGTGGACCGGCCTTGGAGGATCCAAGGGATCGCCAGCGTCCGACTCCTAAGACATTGCTAGAGTGTCTCGAATCAGTAAGGAGATCGTCCCCAGCCTTGACTCATGACGGAAACACAATTTCCAATATGACATTACTGTTTTGATTGTAAACCTATATATGGCGACATAGTAGGATGGGGTACTATGCCGTATAGGATTGATACATTTACTTTAAAGCATTTTAAAACTGATTAGACACTAATAATAATATTAAAATAATATTTTCCACGTATCAAGCATGTTTGATCATTATAAGGTAAAACTCTATCCTTCGGTTTGCGTTGCATTGTGAGATGGGACTTGAGTCTTATAATGACTTGCGTTGTTTTTGAATAAAAATTTATTTAATTTATGCACTAGCAATCCAATAGAGTAAACCCGTTCCGTGTTAGCGGCATGGTCCTGTGTTTATCCATATTGTTAGATAAGTTAGGAAAGATTTCTCATACCAGTCCCATGATGACCCATAGTTTGTTTCACTTTGCAAACTTGGATGCCCTCTTTTCCACACGGGCAGTCGAGTAGCTTATTTTGCAGATATATTGAGCAGGATTCTGGATCGAAGCTTAAAGCTGTGTCCAGAGCATTGATAGACTTCCGCTGTATCAGATTATTGGTTCCGCTGCATTGTATTAAATTCATTATAAATTATCTTCGGCTGTTGTATTATTATATTCGATGTACTCTGATATTCTTTACTCTGATGTAACATTATTGTAATGTTTATAAAAGTCTTATGTTATTTGTTCTGATGTGTTGTATGCCCAGAGTTAACGCATTCGAGGATTTCCAACTTTTCGTTCAGACCTGTATGGATTATGGTCGATTCAAAGGTCGGGAATTTTCAGGTCATTACACCACTTTTGTTGGATCCAGAATGTCAAATTATTGCTAGATTCCAATTTTCATAATTTTTGGAATTAATATGTGAGCGTGGTGGATTTAAACGTGTTTGGTCATTTCAGTTTGAATTTAATCGACTGAAAAATGACCGTTTTTCAAACAGTCTCCAAATTCAATGAAATTAGTTTTGTTAGGACCGTATCATCAAAACATAGCTAGATTAATTTTTCTATTGGAGTCCGTATGTGGCCCCGGTAAATTAAAATGTGCTTTTGAATTTAAAATATAATGATTTATATTTTAAATTTAACAGAAACTGTTCGAAATAGTCGAATTGTCTTTCCAGGTATATCCCATTATGTCCGGAATGGGGGTATTATGCTAGGGGCGACAGTCGTTAGGTTTGGTATGGAGTTCGGATCAATAAACAAACATTATTCAAATTAATTATAATATATAAAATATATATATATTCTCCATAGTCAAACCCAAATTATATTCTCCACGCGGTCAACCCTCCCCTTTAACGTTCAAACTTGAAATCAAATAAAAAGAAAAAAACGACGATGTCATTCAGTTCCGCCGCCCTAGGGGCTCCACCGTCGCGCCGCCCGTCCTCCGACGCCGCTCCAGCAATAGAGCTTCCTACGAATGCCGCACCCCCTTCAGCTCCTTCCCCCTCTCTGTTCAACTCCCCCAAAACCCTGAACCCCCAATCGCCAAAACCTGAACGCCACCACCCCTCTGAGCCGCCGCCGACCAGCCAACCCCCCTCCTCTGAAAAACCGCGCACCCCTCCTCCCTCTTCGACCAGCGAGCAAAACCCCCATATTCCTCCTGCAAGTATTTCTTTATTTATTATTTTAATTTATTTTGAATGGCATTGTTTTTATTATAGATTAGCATTGTAAAAAGATTTAATTTTTAGATATCGATTAGCATTATAAAAAGTCAATTTTTATATATGGATTAGCGTTATAAAAATTCAATTTTTATAACAAAGATATGATTTTTAACATAGTAAAGATACGATATTTCATAATGGAAAAGATTAGATTTTTACTGATCTAAAGATGAGATTTTTATTTATATAAAGATGAGATTTTTATTCATATAAAAATATGATTTTTAGTCGAGTAAAAATATAACTTTTAGTTATATAAATTTATGATTTTTATTTATATGGTAGCATAATAAAAATATTGTCTTTATAATATAAACATTGTGTTAAAGACGTGATTTTTACACATATGGTTTTGAAGTAAAAATATGATTTTTAATGAAATAAAAATATGATTTTTTATATATGAAGTAGCGATGTAAAATTTGGATTTTTTTTATAATATGGCTTTGAAATAAAAATGTGATTTTTACCCATTTAGCGTTATAATAAAAATGTGATTTTTAATTATATGAAGCATTATTAAAAATGTGATTTTTAATATAAACTGCGTGAAGCAGATTACGTTGGAATAACGATTAAGAGCACAACGCGCTGAAACAAATCCAAATCCAAACCATTCAGAAATAAAGAATGGAGGAGTGGATCCCTAAAGTGAGAACTTCTAACTTTAATATTATTTTCTAGTTAAAATATATACTAGGATGCAGACGTTGCTTAGCAAGACCCGACACAGTCGTCCACAGACCATGGACGACTTGTTTGGTTGTATCGTGTTGTAGAAATTGATTGTGATTGTATTGTGAAATAGTAAATAAAATATTCATGTGTTGAATGAAATGTATGAACAACAAAAATATCATTTTTCTTGAATAAACGAATTATATAAAATATTCATGTGTTGAATAAATATTTTATAGTTAAAGATATAGTTTTTAACGTGTATATGAACAAAATATATATTTATTTACAAATCGGACGATTTGTTTATGTATACACATTTGACTGATATTGATTGGGACATTATATTTTACACATCGCCCAACTGCACAAATAATAATCGGTGTTTGTTGATTGAAAACCCCACACGGGTATTGGGATGATATTGGACATACACTAATCCCAATATTTAGTTGTATGTCAATCGATTGGTTGACATGTTGTTATAAGCATTGATTATTCATATTTAATGCTTATGCAGTTGTGTAATGCACTCTGGATGATGGTTGACTGTGCTTGATTATTGTTGTGTACATGTGTGTTAGCCTGCTTTGTGACCAGACTATCCAAGGCCCAAGAACTCTATCAAGAAGGCCACTCAGGGCTTGAGTATGAACTGGCAGAGATCGGTATCTGCCTGGACGAAGTAACAAAGGATGGGAAAACTCGTATTTCTGCACACATAAGCCTTGGATTGGATTCCACCATTTTGGATCAAGCTAAAGCGAATATTTCTGACCGACCAAACCGGATCGGGTCAACCGGATCGGGTCATCTGGATCGGGCCATCCGGATCGGGTCACTCACCCTAACCAAATTCTAGGCAGTTAAAGACCATTTCACCATGTTGTCCACTACTTTCTAGATTTACTCTGAAGTTTCCACGTGGCCACTCAACCCTAACCAAATTTCTACCTATAAATACACATACAATGCATCATTTTAGGGGACTTTTTGGCACTTCATTTATTCATGGCAGCATGGCTGAATTCCTCCATAAATAACCACCTTATTTTCCAATGAAAAGAATGAATTCGAAGAGAATGATTCATTGTATTTGAGTGTTTGAGTGCAAATATTCAGTGTAATTGTAATTCCGGAATGAAATGGGGAACTATAAAGTGGATGTAGGCTCATTAACGCCGAACCACTATAAATCTTGTGTGTTGATTGATTTCTCTTGCTTTTTCGTACATGATTTCTTATTATTCTCTGCAAAACATGATCAATTGGATGTTAGTGCCATTTTTTGGTATAACATTTTGGTGCTTTCACTGATAAATGAAGATTCTCGGCTTTTCGGATTATTTATCTACTGTTTGGATCTTCAAGTCCGAAGAGATAATCCGTATTCGCATCACTTTCGAAGCTTTCGTTGATTTCAGCAATTCTATATATTGCGGCTCCAAGAAGAGATGGTAACAAACTCGTTTCTTGAAGAAGCAAAGCCGATGAAGAGCATCCAGGTGACAAACAGTTCACGACAGCAGCTCGGGCTCCGGATTGAGTGTGTTCGGGTCGTATCCGATCCATTCCGACAAACAAAGATGCATTTCTACCCAAAGCATGGATGTCTTTAGAACGAAGCAATGGGTTCGAAACGATCCGCCCAGCACAGT
Organism: Allium sativum; assembly: GCA_030737875.1. Lineage (NCBI taxonomy): Eukaryota > Viridiplantae > Streptophyta > Magnoliopsida > Asparagales > Amaryllidaceae > Allium > Allium sativum. Next base: position 335,984,451 of record CM060918.1, on the reverse strand, counting down.
AGCAACATTCCTGCATGGCCCTCAACTTTGGATCGGATCAGATATGTTTCCAGTTCGAATGAGCTCCGGATCAGATGCATATGAAATTACCGGGTCGGATGCAGATTGAGCCCTCGGATCGGATTTAGATGAAGTGTAGGCCAATATCCCTGAGGGGTCGGATCGGGTCCTGTCCGACCCGAACAAGAACCTCTGACCCGAATCAGAGGGGGAGATCCGAACCGGCCGCCTGCTGAAGACGTTCCCCCGACCCGATCCGATGACATATCTGAACCGCGATCTAGACACATGACTCGAACCGCAACTTGAAGGTAAGTTCCGACCCGATCCGAAATTGCTGTTTTTGGGGGAAAATGCATTTTTTAGATCATTCAGAAAAGGCTCCATCTACCAAAATCGAAAAAATTGTGCGGTGCCCACATTTTCAACCTAACCGGTTAGGTCGATCGCCGCCGGGACTGTGGGGCCCCGGATCCCCACCGGCGTTGCGCCCGGACCCGCTGACGGCCTCGCCTTCGGCTCGAAGCACGGCTCGCCTTCGGCTCGACGTATATTTTGACCAATAGTAGTCATCAAAGCTTGTCAATGAAGATTAGACAGATAGTCGAAGAATATGACAACTAAATGGCAACGACTGGGATTCTTCCAGAAGCCATGACCTCTGTTTGCCGATGTTATTCAATGTGAGGAGCTGTCAATCAGATTCAGCTTGCTATCAATGACAGTATACAAGATAATGATTGTCTAATAGTAGCCTCCTCTTCTGGAACTTCGATAGTGTATAGATTTCAGCAATGCAACTGATGTTGTCCCCTAATGAGTAGTGTCCACCTCATTTATGTGACTTAAACCTGACCAGTCGGCGGAGCACCGAATGACGGTTATATAAAACAGTCCGAGCACTACTTCAAAGATGATTCATATGATCTTAGTGACCATGATTGTCAATAATGGGATACCAGAAAGCAGCTAAGGATCCCAACATCCCAAAGCTACACTTCAGTTGTAAGATGTGATGAATGAAATATGTCCTGCAGTTCACCTCCCGAAAAACTCAGCTAACCTTTGCAATGGCTACTTGCTATCAACCGCATCGACGAAGACTGATTTCCATCAATAAGGGTTAGGTCAACATACTTTGGTGCCCAGAGTTAGGTACTAGTTGAACCACCACATGTTGTGATTGGACCTATGGATCCTTTCCCAGATTATAACTACTTGACTGCTCACCAGCCACCGTACGACCTTGGTCAAGTGATCAGAGCTCGAGATTAAAGAAAATATGAATCAACCATCAGCTCTCTATTTCTTATTTCTGTTGTGACATAACGCATGAATATTACTAAAGTCTTGCAAATTATGTTTTCATATTCAAGCTTATCTGATCAAGGTCTAGACCGACCAGCTCCAACAGAATTCATAACTTAAATTGTAGCCTAATGGCTAGTGCTAAAATTCCCAACCGAAACTGGAGTGGGAACGAGATGGAATATGCTACACATCAGAGATGGAATCCAAATACGCTTCCCCTCCTGATGAGATTGAGTGTAAAGGAGGCATTGGCTTAGCAAGTAAAGGAAACATCACACAAAGAGTTGCCCGATGATCTGCCCAAAGACATGGATCTCAGATAAGATGAAGATTCAGGATGTAGGACGACATATAACGAAGCAACTTCCCAAAGATTAAAAAGCTTTCTTACAGTTTGATGATTGCTTCGAGGAAACTCCACCACTATTTCCAAGTTCATCTAATTGTGATAGACACTGATTGGCCAATACGACAGGTCCTACAATGACCCAAGGCATCTGGATGATTGCTCGAACGAAACATCAAACCGAAACAGTTTGATCACAATTCCCTCCTATAGAAGTCCATATGGGGGAAAGTATTAACCGACTTCATCATTAAGTTTACCATTCCCGAAGAGGGTGTAATAGATGAAGAAGATGGCCCCTCAAAATGAAAGATGAAAACCAAGCACACGGATGTTGTATACAAACGGTGCAAAGAATAATTGACAGTCCAGCATTGGAGTTGTATTGATTCGAAGGACGTTCCAAATGAAGGGAATACGACTCGCAGCTTACATAGAACAAGTAGAAGAGTTGTTGGATGGATGGGAACATTACAACATGTCTCATATTCCGCACACAGAAAATTAGAAAGCGGATTACCTGGACAAGTTAGAAAGTTCCGACAATCCAGAAGAGATGAAGATAATCCCAATTAAGACATTACAAACTCCGACCATTGATCAGATGGAAGTTGATCCGGTGTTGGAGACCGAACCCGAAAGAGATTCATGGACAACCCCCATAAAGAATTTCCCACGGCATGGACTGCATCCAGCAAGGCGACATTGCTTATTTCCCTTGGAAGGTTGTCCTAAGATTGACAGCAACGAGTCCTATTGCTAAATACACCAACTTGAATGTTTAGACAAAAGCACTCATCAACTTCCCACAAGATGGGAGATGTACACGAATGAAGCTTCTGACGAAAGACATCTTGGAGTTAGAAAATAAAGATTCACAATTCCACCCCATTGATCGATTATATGCCAAGTAACTCATGCTCCAAATGCTGGGGGCAATAGGAGACTCAAGCGTGGATTGCTTGTGATTACTTCATCTAATTCAATGATGATACATCATAAGCCTGCATGACCAATTTCCTTAGTCTTTCCGAAAGAGTGGCGAGTTAAGGGTTTGGAACACTTAAACCTGGATGCTGATTGATTGTTTGTGTATAAGCTTTTATCTTCGGTGCGGGATCGAAAGCATATCTGCAGACGGATGAGGCATATTTATCCTTATGGCTCCCAAACCAACTTCCTGACATGGAAGGGGCTAAGACCCTTTAAGCATGGACCCATTTTTAACCATAGATCTATTGTCCTCTTGCCAACTACCGTCCTAGCACCAATATGGTGATGTGCTACTTTTAGCAGTACAGACGTGACTCCCTGACACTCAATCCTCACCCTTGGCATGGGGGAAAGAAGGCGTTTCAAAAGAGACCCATGATAATTTGAAAAGATTCCTTTCATCAGCTAAAGACTTGGGCAGTCATCTCCTACTAGGGACAAGACAAAGCAAAATGGACCCAAAAAAACGTGCAATGCCATTTTTTCTTAGACTGATACTCATTCCTTTAACAGGATTATTCTTCAACCATGAATCTTATATTTGCATGCTTCATGAGTTATCGATGTTATTAACTCAGATAAATATGTGGATGGTGTAGGTACCCATGATTTGATACCGATTAGACTTCTAACACACGCATATCGAGCCATGTAGCAATACCATAATGAGCCTGACTGAACTGCTCACTTACAAAGACATGTCCCTTACCTGAGAAAAATTGTATAGCTTAAGGTGGATTCGAGATGACTATCCACTCCTTGGCTCACACGTGACAGACATCAACATAATTATGCGTTGACTTTCGCATTTCAAAGTTGGAATATGATCCCAAATGGACGTTGTTTGACCGTCTACATGGCTCGATCCTTTGCTTAACGCCACCAGATTATATGAATCTAAATAAAGGAGGTACATGAAGTTCGGTGCCAATCACTCCTCCCATAGATTGATCGGAGGAATGCAAAGCTTTGGCAAAAGTCTATTGACTTTTTGCTCGATTAACTCTAATCCTCAGAGCTTGGATAGAAGTATAAACCTAGGACGAGTGTGATGGTCGTGCCATGATAAAAGACCACTCGATCCGTGACTCTAACTCTAATGACTTGAGAGAGAGTATAAGGAATGATATCATGATGTCCGACCAAACTCCATCCCACGAGTTGACAGGACGAGATAGACTTGATTATTGCAAACGACCACCTTTTCCCATATATCAGGGATTATGAGGTAACGCCTCAGCGAGTGTGATCCGACCGCTTGCCAAAAGCTTCATCTGCCAGAATGAAGCGTGGAGTAAGGACTAAAACTGAGTTTGAGAATGACACTCGAGACGGCGGACTCCTACTCTTTGAAACAGAGTGAAGAAGGAGTGCCAGGGTGAATGACACGACCGTTCGCCTTGACAACTCTAACTCTTATGATTCAAGAGAGAGTATAAAGGACGAAATGACGACGTCCATAACTCTAACTCTCATGATTCGAGAGAGAGTATAAAGGACGTGAAGATGGCGTCCTCAAGGCGTGAAGGTGCACCACGATCAAAAGACCGCCTTGATTCCACTCTACCCTTGGTACTCGACGGGAGAGTATAAAGGCGCCAGAGACTATGCACTACAAATGAACTCCTACCCTACTGAAGGATTATGGGGCAGACTGAAAGTTGAGTTCGAACTCTATCCTGAGCATACGACAGGAGAGTATAAAGACACTACGATTAATGCCACGGAAGGGCTCCTACCCCGCTGAGGATCGAGGGCAAGAATGAAAGCTGAGCCCGAACCCCTCATTTTCAAATATGGGGGCAACACAATGTCGATCCTAATCAATCCCGAACAAGTCCAAACCAGGCACTTTATTCATGATTGATTGTAGGTATACACACACATCACCCCCTTAGATAAATTCTATATGATTTGCTAGATATTATTTGATTGAATGGTTCTGAATTAGAACCCTTACTTGATTGTGATGTGCTTTATTACCTATTACTTATAGATTCGCTTTGTTTACAAAGTGCAGGCTTGTACAAAATAACGAGACAAGAATGCGAGGGTTGCACTCGCGACAACCGCAACAGACTAGTGGAAAACAAACAAAGGGCAATGCCCAGAAAGCTGACGATGATGCCCAATGCTAACCTTCTCATGCGACTCAAGGGGACGATCGAAAGGAGGCCTTGAGAGTGAATTTTTCAATAACGTGTCACACGACTTATGGTAACAACCGAAAGGAGGCCCTAAGAGTGATGTATCAAATCAACAAACACGCCCACGTGTGACTGACCATAGCACAAGTGCAATGACGAGTGCCACCTCGCAAATAGACTGAATGGAAAACGCGTCGACTCGAGCACTTGGATAACTCAATCACTTGATCTTTGAAAGTAATGTCTCTCTTCCATGCATCCATGTCTAAATTTAAAAGGGATGTGATACAACTTCCAATCCTTCGCCATTACCCCTGGACTGGGGGCATACTATTGAAAATATTTACAAATGGCATAATTTATATGTCTGTGTCTAATTTGTACCTCGATCCTGACAGGCCACTCGAGGACCATGGAATGGATGCAGACTGAACGTCCATTTGCTAGTCCTAACCAACATCCCGATTGAAAGACCCTGGATAAGGGGGGACGCCATTACTTTGACTTCTAGCTTGCAAGGAAGCGAACTGCTTGATACTCCGACTCAAAGGCTAAGAGGAAGGAAGATATAAATTTCTTTCGTGCTGAGGATATTGGCGCAGATGGCGCTAGGAACAAACGAAGTCAGCAGATTTCTTCTTACGATGATCCCTCAGCATGTCAAGCTAGATATGAAATGGATGGTACTCGTGCTGATTTGAGAACTCAGATGGCTCAGCGAGATGAACTTCTCTGGAAACGACAGAAAATGATGGATAACTTCTTTACTTGGATAGATGGAAGGCCGAGTAACTACGACTTACTCGTTGGAGCGAGCACCGTGGAAATTCAAGCGACAATGAACTTGGCTCAAGCACTCCTTGCTCCATGGTCCAGATCATATGAGGCCCTTAGACAAGTTGGCATAGTCGTCTTGAATGAAACAAGATGCAACCAACCTCCTCCCAGGCATTTGTAGCATGCAACTTCTGACCGTAACATTTTGGATGAAAACGATGGATATGCAAGAGTCAATGAAAACTTAAACGGAGCCCGACCAACCTCTGCTCCAATTCAGATGAATGTTTAAAATCTAGCACAACCTCAACATGAGGCTCCCCATGTAGTGGCAAACGAGAGCATTTGAGACAGCTATAATCTGACTTTATCACCACTCTACTCCGAACCTCAGAGCTTGGATGGGAGACCGAAGACTAACATGAGATGGACACGAACAAATCATTTTGTATCAAACTCTAACTCACAGCTTGATGAGGGAGTATGAATTCATAGAATACGTGGATTTGTTGATTACCATTTAGTAAAATCCCTGTGGATGGGGAGTGCAGGATAAGAGCTTCGAGCAATATAATTTGACTATCCGCCAACTTTAGGCACATTTACTATTATCGGAGTTCTGCAAGATCCCAGACTATAACCAGAAGAATGGCTTCTTAAGGACAACCTGCATACATCCGAGTAGCGGATCACCATCCATAATTAAAAGACAAAAGCCTGATTGACGGCTATTACATATGCGCAACCAAGAAGCCAGAGACTGGCTTCCACCCACTTCAAGACTTCATACCAGGGGCACCAGCGCTAAATTGGACAATTAGCGACAACTTCACAAAGATGAGGGCCAGATTGCCAATTAATGCTTTAACAGAGCTCCGACAAGACCCTGCATGCATTCCTTGAAAGATTCAACGCTGCAGTGACATCAGTAAATCGACCTGGACCATATATGGTGTTGATCGCAGCAGTATCCGGTATTCTGGATATCTCAAACTTCAAAATCTCTCTGCAATGAGACCCACCAAGAGGACTTGGCAGATTCACCTCTGAAACAAACCTCGGTATCTCTTTACCATGATATTTTCCTAGAAACGTTGGAAAATCCTATCCTGAGACAGATAGATTCATGTAACAAGAGGGTGCTAATGTTGAAATGGATGATCTCAGTGTCTTCATGACAAAATGGAGCACTATTTGACTCTTGAAATGATAAAGGAAAAAGAAAAGCCCCAGGAATGACTGACAGGAATTTACAATTCCGGAAAAGACCAATGTCATTAATCAGGCCCGTGATCTTGATTGTCAAGCATAACTCACTAACGACGTTCGCTCGCTTGCAAGATTGACGAGCTTACTCAATTCTTTGGCCGATGTGAGGAGAGTATCTAAGTTCACTGATACTCAATAAGGCGATCACTACTTTCTGACTAAACATATGGGATGACCCCGACGCGATTGTAATTCGACCATTCCAAAAAGATTCAACTCGAATTATTCAAAGCACATCTCATTTGCAATAAGATGTACTTTGAGGGGCAAAATGTTAGCCTGCTTTGTGATCGGACAATCCAAAGCCCAAGAACTCTATCAGGAAGGCCACTCAGGGCTTGAGTATGAACTAGCAGAGATCGGCATCTGCTTGGACGAAGTAACAAAGGATGGGAAAACTCGTATTTCTACGCACATAAGCCTTGGGTTGGATTACACCATTTTGGATCAAGCTAAAGTGAATATTTCTTACCGACCAAACCGGATCGGGTAAACCGGATCGAGTCATCCGGATCGGGTCATCCGGATCGGGCCATCCGGATCGGGCCATCCGGATCGGGTCACTCACCCTAACCGAATTCTGGGCAGTTAAAGAACATTTCACCATGTTCTCTACTACTTTCTAGATTTACTCTGAAGCTGCCACGTGGCCACTCAACCCTAACTGAATTTCTACCTATAAATACACATACAACGCATCATTTTGGGGGACTTTTTGGCACTCCATTTATTCATGGCAGCATGGCTGAATTCCTCCATAAATAACCACCTTATTCTCCAATGAAAAGAATGAATTCGAAGAGAATGATTCATTGTATTTGAGTGTTTGAGTGTAAATATTCAGTGTAATTGTAATTCCGGAATGAAATGAGGAACTATAAAGTGGATGTAGGCTCATTAACGCTGAACCACTATAAATCTTGTGTGTTGATTGATTTCTCTTGCTTTTTCATAGATGAGTTCTTATTATTCTCTGCAAAACATGATCAATTGGGTGTTAGTGCCATTTTTTGGTCTAACAATGTGTGTATGAAATCTATGTAAATCAAATTGTATGGTAATTGGCTGTATCAGATTCCAATTCGGAAAGAACGAATATTTTAAATTAACGAATGTTTTGAATTGACGAATATAGAATATTTTAAAATAACGAATATTTTAAAATAATATTCAGTAATGAATCAAAATATGATTTTGATGTCCGATTAGGGATGGATACGAAAATATTTAAATATATAAAGTCGTGTTAATTAGATTAACGCAATCTTGATGTGAACGATATTTATATCGATTTTATTCATTTTTATAATGAATATCAAAATGAAGTGATTTCAAAATCTAATGTTTTGAAAATATTATCATTTATATATTAATGATATGGAATATTCAATTTTGATTTGAAATTGGATATGAAGTTGAAACCATTTTGAAAATGAATTTAAAACGATTTATAAAATACGTTTTAAATGGAAATCGATGAAATATATAATATATATATATATATATTATATATATTTAATGGCCTGAATAGAATGCGCCACGCCTCGGCAGTTCACGAATTTCAACCATTGACTTCGAATTGATATTACGGGAGATCTAACAGTCGGATTCTCCTAAAACCAGAACCTTGGGTTTGTATCATAAAGAGCTTTCTAATGAATATAAGGGATTTGAAATCTAACGGCTGGATTTGGAATTATGTCCAAATCAAAATTGGAAAAGGTCGTTGTAAGTGCAGTTCGATGACCGTTTATGGAAATCGACTGTACGGGCCTTGATAAAATTATTAAAAATATCAATAATTTGTGTAAAATCATAATAAATGATTTGGAAAGAATTGGGATGAAAAATTCCATATTTGAAAAGATAAAAATATATTTTTATTGAAATGAACTAGTTATGAACTAGAATTATAAATCCAATATTTTTAAATAAATAAATTGGATTAGAAATGGTTTCAAAAATAACCAGAATTTCCAATATATGAATCAGAATGGATTTGAATCGAAATTATCATCGGAATATTTCGATATTGGATTCCGTGATTAAACGGATATTGTGGAGGAATTTGGAAGATAAATATATATATATCGTTATTCCCAATACGATATTTGTTGATTTTAGAATTTGATATTGAATATAAGCTGATATAATTTCTATTCAGAGCCTTGTATTTAATATTGAATTGGATTTTGGGTTTGTCGAGAACTGTGTTTTAAATGACACCGTTCTTAAACCTAGCGTGAAAAGAATAAATCTTTTGATTAAGATTTAAAGAAGAATTACCAATTAATTAACATTTAATTGGAATTGAAAATGGAATGTGAATTGGGTTTATTGTGAACTGTGTTTTTAACGACATTCGTTCTTTAACCCGATTTACAGTGAAATGTGATTTGGAATTTATAAATCTTTTCATTAAGATTTAACGGAAATTTTCCAAAGAAAATTTTCCAATTTAATATATTAAATTGGAATTGAATGGAATTAGATTTGATAATAATCGAAATGAGCTTCTGTGGAGGAAGACTATTAATATATATGGAATTTAAAAGGCTTGGTCGTTATTCCATTTGTATTATTAGTCGGATACGGAAATTGATATCGATTATATATTGATCTGTTTTCCGTGAAGATTCCATTTTTATGGAAGAGGATTTGGGTTTATTGTGAACCGTGATTTAAATTACATTAGTTTTTTAACCCAGTTAAAGACAGGATTACATGTCTAACATTGTATTTCGAACTGTATGGTTGATCTCTTCTAAATATATATCTGTTTGGTGGCAGAGAATTTATTCTCTTGCTTAACACCCTTCTCTGAGACGTACGAGCTTAGAGGTTATATATCGGCAAAAATCAATAGTACGGTGTAGATTGTCAATGCGGCATGTTTGTGTTTCCAAAGTTAAATAATCATTAATATTGATTTTTGGGAAGATTAAAACTAAGTGGAGTTTTAATGAATCTTTAATTAGATTGAAATGGGAATTGATAATTTAAATTATCAAATTTGGTAATTGATCGAGAATGGAGTATCGCTAGTTTTGCTCCAAGCGATAGTTGAATCTTTAATTAGATTTGAACGGGAAATGGTAATTAATTTTACCGATAACACGGTGGTGTTAGTTATGGAATATTACCAGTTTTGCTCCATGGGATGAATAGGTTGGGATTGGGAAATTAAATAAATGATTACTTCGGTAAGGTGCATTAATTCCGACTAGTTTGGAAAACCTTAATATTGTTTGAATGATATCCAAAGGAAGATTAAAGAATAAATTTTAAAGAATTTATTTTTGATAAAATTAATGGGAACATATCCCTAGGAATGTGAATATTTGAATAAAAGAATATTCTGAATTGGAATGAGGCATATGTTGTGTTTTTATAACACTTATTCATTATATACGCGAGTTATTCGGAAAGGCCAGGTTTATACCCATTATGAATAACTAATTCAACGATATGTCGACGATGAAGACGATGGTTGAAGACCAGAGATCTTCACATCGTTTAGATGATTACTGATGTCTTGATTGGGCCGTATACCCAAGACAAGGTAATAAGTGATGATCATCCAGACGTACTTGGAGATCGACCGGATAAGCGAGGGCCACTCTCCTGTATTGGACACCGGACGAGGAATAAGGTGCCTTCGGTTTTGTTCCGACCCAGAACGAACTTGTAAATGGATGTGTGTCTGACATTGGATTTTATTCTGTGTTGATTGATCTCTATTAAATATATATTTGTTTGGCGACGGAGAATTTATTCTGTGTTGACTTTTTAGAGTGTGAATATTATTCCTCTATAGAAATCTATACTCATTTTATTAAATCAAATATTGATTTAGATAATAAATATTATTACAGTTTAAAATTCCATTTATCCAGTTCTTTTATAAATACATATTCGCATTTCACTTCATAAACTCCAATTACAATTCAACACTTTGTTAATTATATATTAAACTTATATTATATCTCAACTATGCATTCAATTTAAAATTATTGGTTTTTAAACCATATATTAACTATCTTGCCAATCTCTAAGTTTTAAAATCTAAAATTTCTAAATAAATTATCTTTAAAATATTCGGCACAGTCGACATCAAATTATAAATCCTTATGGGTTTATTTCAATTATTTTTACATTTCGAACATCGAAATAAATTTCATCGTTTCCGTTTGAAACGATCGTCTAATTTTCCCTTTATAAATTCATCTTATGTTTCTAAAAAAATTAATAATAATTAGTCCACTTTATTTCTAAACATCGTTTATAAATCAAACTACTTGTTTTAATATAATTAAAAAAAGTTATTATATTCTTGTCCATTTGAAATTCAATTTCTAAAAAAGAATTTTCCCTTTTTTAAAACTCGAACCATTTTCTAATTTATTTTACGGTATTTTATATACCAATTATTCCAGGGTCAATGTTATTTAAACATCCTAATCACACAATAATCAACTGTAGATTATTTGTCACATCATATAATGCAATATAAAAAACAACAGTATAATTGTTAAGGAATCCAGTTGGATCCCTCTAACCTATTTCCTAGCATCCACAGACATTAATCAACATAAATAACAGTAATTTCATATCAATATGAAAATAATTAGAATCGGAATTCAATCAACTGTTTATATATATAATTATAAATATTATTTTAACCAATTAATAAGCAGTTCATCCAAACAACCATCACAGAGCATTCAATCATATTTATTAATATTAAATAATGTTTATAGACTTATAAAACTGGACAGAGTCAGTGGATTTTCTCACCTTGGTTGTTAATCGTTAAATAACGAATAACGTTCGATTGATTATATCAGGAGTTTTAATTTGTCCAAAATTGTAATGAGCTCCAAAAGCCTCCAAACCAGATCCATGTTGTAGCCTACGATCATATGATCCCAATGGATCTAAAATTTCGCAATTCTAATAAAATATGTCCAAGATATTACGTTAACAAGTTAATATACTAATTTAAATTAAACTTAATTTCTGAATATTAATTGTGCTTTACTTTTTAGTTCGTCCCACCCATACACGTGCAAATAAGACCCGATCCATGAAGTTATCTTCTCCAATACAAATTTGCCCATCGTGTACACGAGATCTCTAAACATTTTATATCTTCGGATGCCATCTTATCCCAAACTTCACGTTACATAATATTTCTCTTTTTTTGTTGTTGTGGGCTTTACCCACTTAAACTAGCCCAATTAAATTCCATCCGCCCAAACTATATTTGCACTGATCCGCTACAGTGTCGCCTTCTTCCAGTTCCATCGTGTATCCTCCACAGTGTATTTTTGTTCCCATGGCCATATTTATTTCATAAACACAATTTCCTTGTTTCTTCACCGATGCCAAAACAATCACCTCTGCATTACTCCCCTTCCCAAACACTAACGCCCCAACACCCACCGGCAAAGCCTCCCCATCCTCCTAGAGAATCACGTATCTTCCAGACCCCTTCATAAAAAACTCAATCACTAACTTCTTCATCGTGGTTTCAAGTACCCACGCAAGGCGCAGTGACCACTACGAAAATTCTTAGCTCCATAATCACTTAAAACTTTATTGATCGATGCTGCTTCTCCTACGCACGCGATATTCAGTTCTCTTCAGAGAAAAATCTCAGCATCACGTAGTGCAGCAATAATCCGCACTCTCACGAAACATGAATTTATGGTTCCATTTCCCCATTTTGTTGACTTTAGCCCACGTCGTTTCAACGCAGCCATGAAAAAGTGGAGAATCCTCTCATGGGTTTGTATATATTGAGTTTTTTAATTTGTTTGTCGCCATTGAAGCTCAAGTTTTCTTCCTTTTACTTTGAACGTAAGGAAGGTCAGAGTAGTTTTTAATTTATAGATGTAAAATTCTTGCGTCCCAAGGAGTAGGGTACAACATAGGTTGCATGTAGTATGTGTAAGAAGAACTTAGGGTAGGCATAAGTCCAATCTTAACGTGTGCCTTAGTCTATATGTTAGGGTAGCCTACCATCACTTTTCACCTCATAATTGATATTCTTTCTGCATATTAGTTCTTATGTTCGTAGCAACATAAGTTGATTTGCCAACATAAAGGATTCGTAGTGTACAGGGTAGCTGGTTCGATGGGTGGATACAGGAAAACTGGCGCAAACTAAGGGAGGTATTTCAAATTTAACAATGATAGGAATTAACATTTTAGAGCATATGTCATGTGTGAAAAGCAATGGAAGGGACGGTAAAACAGCCTGGATGGAAAGAAAGACAGTCTCTGCGGTTTTAAACAAAATGATGTACAATTGTTATTTAAGATTTAAATGATTTCGGTATCCGTTACTTAAAACTTTGTTAACGTACAGACTGCTATTGAAAAAATTAGAAATACCGTTATGATGAGTAATGTTTCATGATGCCAAAAATATAATGAAATAGACAAGTTAGCTTATTTTGGTGAAATTTCAAAAATGCTAATTTAGGGCGTAAAATACGTTGAATAAAAACTTGCTTATTTTCCAAAATAAAATTTACAGAAAAATTCTATAAATCAAATTAAAAATATGTCATAGAAATCTCATCCAAATTCGAAACCGATATTTAATTATATTTAATAAACCGTTATGTCTTATAAACGATTCCATAACGACTATATGAAAATTTTGATTTGAACATAGCCTACCATTTATAAGACGAAATTTTGATTTTTCACTTATTAGAAAAATATAGCTAAATAAATTAAGACATTTCTTGTTTCGAAGAAATCGGACTTATAACGAATCCTGTACACTCAGTAGAAGTTTAAAACTTAATATTACGAACTACCGCGACGTTATGAGCTCGATTATAATTTATATTATAATTAATACATTCAACTGTCATTTAAACAATATATTCATTATTATAACATGAATATAACTCAATTAAATATCTTATATTATCCAATTCACACAGTATTACCAATTCAACTAATTCCGGCCATTTCGAAGTTAAAATTATTATTATTATACCATTATTTATATTATATTAAATAATCAAAATTATTTAAATTCAAACCATTTACCAAACCATTTAATTAAATAACTAAATAAATTAATTATTATATTGTTAAAAAAAGTACAGGATGTTACATTTTGAAACAAAAAGTATCTCGTAAGACCACACTGCACATAAACACGAATGGGTTTTTACCTTATGATAACCAAACCTTTATAGAAAATCTCATGGTATTAGAATAATGTCTAAACAAATACTTATGATTCTTAGCCGAAATTGTTACATTAATCAAAGTCCAGCATAATAGGTATACAACTAAAACCATACAAGGAACATATTGGAGTTTGGATTCCATACAATGATAAGGCATTGGGGTACCACCTATCACGATACCTCTCTAGATAAAGCATACCGAGAGCCTCACATGGACTCCTTGTGAATCAGGGCCGACCTACCCCTCTCTGGATAGTATCGAATATTTCATGACCATGGTTATGATCAGCAAGCAACGAATACTAAGCATACAAAAGGGTCAATACCGAATCTAGATTAGGTGGTGACAATACCTTAATGGGTGCGACTCGCATAGCCATGAAGCATATCCATTGTTTTAGTCATTACCAGCTGATGAGGCTAGAGGCTACGTTTTTACCTTTCATACATGGCACACATCCATCTTCGGTTGTCACATCGCCATTCTGTCAATCACTAATTGACGCCCACAAAAATACAACCTCCGAGCTCTTATGTCTCAGAGAAGGGCGTTAAGCTAAGAGAAGTTTCCTTTTCTGCCACCAAACAGATGTACGTTTGTAAAAATCAATGTACATGATCTAAGAAATGCCATGTCAGACATCCATCCATACAAGTTGTCCAGAAACAAGTCAAAATGAAGGTACACTTTTACCACATCCCGTCAGGGATAATCCCTACGATTAGTAACAAGAAGTCCTTGCATCATGCATAACCCTAGAACATAGGAACTGCTGCTATAAGTATAATCCTAGTTGCTAACCATGGACATCAACAAGCAACCCTTTCCGCTCCATAGGTCTACGCCTTCAACTTTAGTCTTCCAGTTATTCATGATTTCATCATCTTCAATGTCTTCCACATTCGCCGTTCAGTCAGAACAAAGTGGTTTTCGAATACTTGATCTGATCCCGGTTTGTTCGAAACAACTATCGATGATTTCTGGTAAACTCAACCCCTGTTCTTTAGAAAATAAACCAAACAAGGGTAACTACGGAGTTCACCTCCTAACCACGGATCCCAGTATCCCTTGTCCTTAGGGAACTAAAAGAGGTTTATATGCACAGTGAATCATTAACATGGATGACTGTGCCGTATAACTCATGCGTTTCCAAAAGATATTTCCAAAGTAAGATTTTTGGTCCAAATTTGATAGTCGGTTATTTAGCTATCAAACAACACAAAAACGAAAAAATATTTATTTCCTGTAATAATTACTAAGCCTCATTTAATTAATTTCTTACTAATTAAATTTCAAGTCTCTTATCCTAAATCATTCACACACTAAATCCTCAGATATTAGTATGTACTTCAATACCTATTAATATGGTTTTCTTAATTCTACTACAACATCGATGGGTTACCAGAACCCAAACCACAGCATTTAACTTGTAAGATCTTTGTCACTTAAGTAACAAATCATTTAAGGAAATAAAGATTTAATTTCCCAAAATCAACTCTGATCACATACTAATACTATTTCTTGTATAACAATAAAGCCGTTCAAGTTAGATTATTAATTTACCTCTCAAACCTTCACTCGACAACACTCCCATCTTTGAAATAATAGAAGTTTAATAACTCACATTTTCAAATAAAGTCTTACTCAAATTAAAACAATGTCATAAGAACTTCTTTTATAAATGAATTTTAAGACTCATCTCCCTTTTGAAACCACTTTCCACATTATAACACAATTTACTTAATTTCTTTTATTAAGTAAAATCCCTTATCACACTAGGCTCATTATTTTTTAAACCATTTCCTATTCTCTTACGAATTCCTATCGATACAACCTAATTTATTTTACTCTAATAAATCCCTTTGTCAAATTCAATTCATTTCCTTTTAATTCATTTCAAAATCGAATATATAATTTGAAGCATATCCTCATGTTTATAGAATTAACTTGAACCATATAGTCAATAAATTAGTTAACTATGATAACTACTCCTCTTAAAGTAACTTTAAAAAGGATTTATTTAAGTCCAACCTCATTTTTGAATAACTGGATTAACTTTTAACTCAAATATAAAAAGAATTTTACAAGTATAATCCTTGCTACCAAGATAATTAACTAATTAAAGCCCCTTATTTAAATTAATTAATTAACTTAAAAACCATTAATTTATAAATTAATTAAATCAAACAATAATTTTGTAAAAATGATATCAACCTAATCACCTTGGAAACAGGATATTAATAACCTCAAACAATTAATAATTAACATAAATATAATTGATCATTAATAACAATTAAACAATTATTTATCCTTAAAATAATAATTAAGTATTGCTTAACCTTTAAATAAATAATTAAATAATAGCTCATATTAAGTAAACACGTTTGAAAACTCAAATAATATTTATTGAGTAATTAAGTAATAATTTAAAATCTCTTTAATAATTAATAAGTTTTTAGAAATGCTTTCCATATAAATAATTAATCTTAAACCTTAATTAAATACTTTACATAATAATTTACTCCATAATAAATCATTAAATAATAATTAATCTTAACTAATTATCATAATTATAATTAACTTCTTAGTTAAACTTAAGTATAAATCATACTTAAAGCATCATTACTAAATATTCAGTACCTCAAAATATTATTAGTAAACAATCTTAGCTTTTAAAACATTATTAAATAACTTTGAAACTAATTAATAAGATCAATCTTAAAAATTAAATCAATTCAAAACATTTTAATTAGTACTTTACTAATTCTTCTAATCTTGGATTAGCACTTTTCACACATTCTTACATAAATTGCTTTATTATTATATCAATGCCACTTAGAAATTTTAAACAACTGGAAAACAATTTCAAATTTGAGGCTTAGCGACCAAAACAGTACTTATATAAATTACCACAAAATTCCATATCCAAATGGATTCACATGTCAACGTCATAAGCAATATAATCAGTTTACAATTGTTCTGGCAATTAACAGTTAACAATCAATAGTTAAATAACTATTCACTAGATATCCATCAATATTGATAACAATTAATCATACAATTTAAACTATCACGTAGCAAGCACAGAATGGGGTTTTATTCTGCGCAATAGATGTTCATAATGATTATACTATTCAAATTAACTTGATGGTATTTTATTTGGCCAAATAAATAAAACATATTTAAGGTGTGCAATTTAAAAGACGTTATTATTTAATATAACATTATTTAAAACATATCAAATTTTAAAATGTCACGATATTTCAGTTTATCCAAACAATACAACAAACTACACTATGACGTCGAGGTCGTTTATACGAACTCAATGCTTCCTTTCGTTCGTAAAACGGACTTATAACGAGCAACTTATTCATATCTTAGAATTTAAATCAAATATAGAATTTAATTTCCAAAGTTTCCTCACCTAACACAATTGGCCTGGTCCGTTTAGCAACCCATCCCAAACCACAATCAAACCCGACCCACGCACTCCCCTTCCTCATCTTCTCCTCCTGTGAATACCTGAACCCAATTTGAGCATGGCCGCATGAAACTTGCGCCATCTATGACCACCCAAAATCCGCCACCAAGACCATGCATAAGTGCATGTTTACCTCCTCTGCACGCCAACACCCAAAGCCATACCTCCAAGACTCTCGTCTGAAATCCGATCAACCCACCTGTAGCTCGCCCCTTAATCCATATGACATATTTTTTGACGAGGTCCACCGAAAATGCGCACAAGCTGCGCCTTTCCTCGCTGAGCATGAATCCGATCTCTAAAACATGTAATATTGTTTGCATTGCAAGCTTGTAGGAACCCTAGCTTTCTTTTTCACGCATAGGATCCACCATTACTTGCAGTAAACCCAAACACTACGCGACTCACTCCAAGTCACAGCAAAGACCAGATCAACGCATAGGAAAGCAAAAACAACATGCTTATGATTTTTAAACAAACATCGATTTTGATTTTCACTTTTAAAAATAGACCGAGTTTTGGATTTTATAATATTGCTTACTATGCTTGCTCCTTTTTGCAAAAGATCAAGTTTTGATTCTTAGCATTTTTTATATATAAACAAGAGTTTGTAGCCATTAAAACTTAGAGAAGGAAGCATAAAGAAACAAAAATGAGAGAAGTATGGCAAAATGAGAAGCTCCATGTATATATAGGAATTTAAAATAATATAAATATATAAATAATTTAATTAATAAAAGACTTATTTTCACCTTCCTATCACTTTAAGCTTTCATCCAAGTACAAAACATTTAAAGCTTGCCTTGGAAATGTTTTTTCATATGTACTTAAGCACCATTATGTCCATTTTCCATTTGTTAACATCACCTCCAATATTACATAAATTAGTATAAAGTACAATACAAAAATATAATTTTGCTTAAATTTATAAAGAAACATCAAATCAAGATTTTATTATAAAAATATTTAAGTTTGATAAATGGTCTACTTATATTATAAGTAAACACCAAATCGTACCTTATCTAACATAAAATATAGTATTTGTAACACCACGAGTTTGTATTGACACTACAAGAGGATAAATTAAATAATACTTAATTTAATATTCGGCACTAGAAGAAACGGACTGCACCATTGCGTCCATCTTGAAATTCTGGTCAAGATAGACATTTGGTTTGCATAAAACAGACACCGTATGAGGAAGTTATGAGGGTTTTAAGTTTGTATACACGTAGAAAAATTATAAATATACGCATGAGTCAGAATTTTATCCAAAACGATTCAAATTCGAAAAATTCATCAGAGCGGCAAAATTCCGGCTCTAGGGGTCGACCCCCCTAGAGGGGTGTCGACATAGGGGTCGACCCCCTGAAGGGGTATCGACCTATGGGTCGACCCACCCACAGGGGTGTCGACACCCCTAGGGTTGAGGTGGTAGTTGGTTTTAGAGGGTTCTACAGCTATAAATATGTGCTCAATTCTACTATTTCTTCATTGAAAACTATGGGAGCCATATGCTGCCGGAGTGCTAACTGAGACGGAGCAGTTTTCTTGTGACGATCCCAAAATCCGAGGGGCGGTATTAAGGATAATCATTGGAATATAACACATTAATCATCATAGCAGAGTACAGATAATAGCAGAAACAATAATTAGAATAAATTTACATGGATATGACAACGGAATCACAACATGTAATAATATCAGAATAGCATAGCGTGAGATATAACTTAGTAAATAAGAAGGAAAGTGATCAGTCATCATCGCCAGAGGCGGAATACATACATGCAGTGAGACATAATAAGGGTATCAGTCTACATTGCCGATGATGGAACATATACATACAATAAGAAATACGGAAAGTAAATCAGTCTGCATCGCCCGTGGCGGAATCATAACATAAGTATAGTAATGGCGGAAAAAGTCAAAGTCGTCTCTGTGAAGTCAGCCTCGCCATGAGCCAAAAATGCACTCTATGCAGCAGTGCAGAGCCAAAAACAACCTGTCACCTATGTACTAGGCTGCCCGTGTGAAAATAAGGGCACCCGTGTTTGCAAAGTGAAACAAACAACGAGTCAGTTGGGGACTGGTATGAGGAATCTATTTAACAGTTAAACAACAGTAATAGCAAATCATAGGACCACGCCACTTTCGCGGAACGGGTTTACTCCAGTGATTGCTAGTGCATTTAAAACAAAGTAAATTCTTTTAAAACAACGCAATGCTTTTTGAAAGAATGAGGCCATTATAAGACTCAAGTCCCATCACACAATGCAACGCAAGCCGGAGGATAGAGTTTTACCTTATAATAGCCAAATATGCTTGATACGTATAAAGCAAAATCATTCGATATTATTACTAGTGCATATATGTTTCAAAAAAAATAAATAGCATCATAAATGTCAATCATAGGCGACATGAGCGTCCCATGCCACTATGTTGCCATATATAAGTTACAATCGAATCCGTTATCTCGTACTGGAAATTGGATTTCCATCATGAGTCGAGGCAAGGGGCAAGCTCCTCTCCACTTCGAGACACTCTAGCAAATGCCTCAGGACTACGCACTCTGGGTAACCCCTGGATGCGGCTGGGCCGGTCCTCACTTACGTTAGAGGATTAATTATGCCTGAACACACGTTTCCCGGTCCTTACAGACCTATTATCGAGGTGCCTCGCATTACAACAACCACCAAGGTGAAAAGTAGATATATATGTCAGGGCTGGTAAGTCACTGACACCACCATAGCTAGAAAGAAACGTCGTGCTCTCCCAGCGGTCCGTATCCCGTTTTTAACTCATACCGGGGTGTGAGGCTCGCGGATCTACGAAATACACAAAGCTAGGCCATGTAGACCTTGCTTTGATCATCATCCACAAGACTTTGCTTTGCAACAGAAGCCTTGATCACAGCATCTTGGCATGCCACATAGGCAGTCCACTCCATACGATTGATTTCCATCGATATATAACCTCTGAGCTCGTACGTCTCAGAGAAGGGCGTTAAGCAAAAGAATAAATTCTCCGCCGCCAAACAGATATATATTTAACAGAGATCAATCAATATAGAACAAAATCCAATGTCAGACACACAGTCCATTTACAAGTCCGTTCTGGGTCTGAACGAAACCGGAGGCGTCAAATTCCTCGTATATCCGTCCAATCAACACATACGTTCAGACGGCTACTACTTCCGTCCCCTTCCGGTAGCTACTCCGGTCAGGAACCTCAGTAACGCCCATCCAACCGATACGAAGATCGTCGGTCTTGAATCGTCTTTGCATTTTCCAATTCGAATCGCTCGATAAATTATTTGAAATGAGGGTTAGCTCGGCCTTTTCAAATAATTCACGTCATTAGAATTTAAATCGATTCTTTCTATGGTTATATTATTCGACATCCATCTTTCAGTTATTTAGTGTTATTTTCGTGTCAAACACATACAACCATCAAATATCAAACAATTCAAGCCCAATTGGTTTATTTGCAATCTATGTTGCTTATAATATTTTATAACGATTTTTCGCCATTTTTATTTATTTAAAAATGGCCATATTTAATTAAACGACGTTTCAGGTCGTGCCGTGGCACTGGCGCTGTTTTTCTCCTAATTTGTTTTACACATATCGGAAAATCTAACCGTTGGATTTCTACAAAGTCTATATCAGTGAGAAGATATTCCCAAAGCGAACCCAACGGTTCCAGTTTCGTGAGAATCTGACGGTCGGATCTTCCACACTAGTCGTTTGAAGTTACGGTTTCAAAATTCGAACTGCAGCGTCGTTATTCGATTTAATTTAATTATATTTATATTTATATATAAATATAAACGATTCTAGCGCTGTTTTTCTTCAGATTTGAATTAAACATTCCGGACAATCCAACCGTTGGATTTTTACAAGATTGGTGCCGTTGGAAAGATATTCCCAAGGCGAACCCAGCGGTTGCGGTTTCGGGAAAATCCGATGGTCGGATTTCTCGTACTAATCGTTTCAAATTACGATTCCGAAACGCGAACTGCACGGCCTCTATTCCTTTTAATTATATTTATATTTATATATTTAAATATAGTTCACTCTATAATTTCAACTATAGTTCAATTTATATTTTCAACTTCGTTTTCACTTCAAATATTTCACTAACGCCTTAATATTTCGAAAAATTTCGCCATAACCTCCTTTGTACGGGGAGGGGTTTGGAAATTTATTGGGCCGTATTAGGTACCCAATAAATCCTAAAAAGCATTCACATATTTATAGTGATATATTTTGGTGTTTACGGGGGAGCATGTACTGATAATCACTCCAAAGAATAAATTCCCGTCACCCCGTTTCCGTGTGGAAATAAATAGTCCATGTGCCGTATCTAATAACTAGAGCGACGTGATTATTGTCAACTCTAGACCCGTGTGGGGTTTTTATTAATCTGGCAATTTATCGTTATAATTTATATAGTCTATATCAGTCATCAGTTCAACCTGTAGTACATAGTCATCGCCATACAAGCCTCTTGCTTGTATGGTAAATCTTCCACCTCGTCGCACAAGCTCTAATTGCTTATGTGGAATATGATGAAGTATGCCTATCATCAAGAAGTATGCCATGTAGTGTAGTTCAAAATTAATTGTTACCATCCTATGGCGTTATTTATTATTTCACACAGAAAAACCAGCACTCTTCATCCAATGGCATTCACAGGAGTTGATATATAAATAAAATTGCGCAGCCAACTCATCAAGGTTTACCTATTTGTCGGGCACGGAAATAATTTCTTTACTCTACAGCTAATCCATTTTTCCTGTTCAACACATGTATATATATGCAGAACAAAGCTAATAATAATATTTCTAGCAAACTATTATTTATTTCAACACATGTGTATTTTTAACTAAGCGTATACATGATAAAAGAAATATTTTTATCATCAAAAATATTTATTCGACACGTGTGTATTTTTAACTAAGCGTATACATGATAAAAGAAATATTTTTATCATCAAAAATATTTATTCGACACGTGTGTATTTTTTTCTAAGCGTATACATGATAAAAGAAATATTTTTATCATCAAAAATATTTATTCGACACGTGTGTATTTTTAACTAAGCGTATACATGATAAAAGAAATATTTTTATCATCAAAAATATTTATTCGACACGTGTGTATTTTTAACTAAGCGTATACATGATAAAAGAAATATTTTTATCATCAAAAATATTTATTCGACACGTGTGTATTTTTAACTAAGCGTATACATGATAAAAGAAATATTTTTATCATCAAAAATATTTATTCGACACGTGTGTATTTTTAACTAAGCGTATACATGATAAAAGAAATATTTTTATCATCAAAAATATTTATTCGACACGTGTGTATTTTTAACACTTCATAATCACTATAAAAATATAGTTTTCATTGTCTATTCATTTTATTTTTAAAAGATGATAACATTCAACACATGAACTTCAACTCAACGAATGAATTGCAATTCAACACATGAATATTCTATATAGTTTGTATATATATAAAAATGTGATTTTTATCGCTAAAGCTATTCGTTTAAATTCAAATAATATTCAACACATGAATTTCAACTCAACGAATGAATTGCGACTCAACACATGAATATTCTATATAGTTTGTATATATATAAAAATGTGATTTTTATCGCTAAAGCCATTTGTTTAAATTCAAATAATATTCAACACATGAATTTCAACTCAACGAATGAATTGCAACTCAACACATGAATATTCTATATAGTTTGTATATATATAAAAATGTGATTTTTATCGCTAAAGCCATTTGTTTAAATTCAAATAATATTCAACACATGAATTTCAACTCAACGAATGAATTGCAACTCAACACATGAATATTCTATATAGTTTGTATATATATAAAAATGTGATTTTTATTCTAACACATAAATATTCAGAAAATTTCGGCAGCATAACTGCAGGGTAGTTAAAACCGGGACCGTCCCTAGTACGGCTCCTCGCTCTACCTTAAAACCTCGCGGTTTTTTACAATGGGGATCATGCATCTAGTTCGCACGCAGGCGGCATGTTTTATTTTCAATTCCACAATCCTATTCTATTTTGTTTCAACCACAAGAGGGTATTTTTCAACCACAAAGGTATTTTTCAACCATAATATCAACCACAAACAATTATTTCCAACCATTCGTCAAACCATATAATATCACGTCAATCACAAGCAATAAATATCGTCCATGGTCTGTGGACGAGGGGAATATATATATATATATAATATAATAATTCACTTGCATCTCATCACAATTTAAAGCATATATGTTTCATTCAACACTTGTATAATTTATACATCGCTAATATAACTTATACAACACATGTACATGAGGTATACAATGCGTATATAATTTACACTTCGCTTATATAATTTATACAACGCGATTTCATTCACACAAATAGTTTAGATTCCTCACATTGGTTGTTGCAGTGCTAAAAATCGTAGGAAGGTCAGAAAAACCCGCGGCTTCTTCTAGAATGTAGAGAGCCTCCTTGCGGTCACGGTGTCTCCTGTTTCATCAAATTTCGTTAAAGAACGAAAAAGATATTATTTTTCAAAGTTTTGCAACACTTAAAAGTTTTATTTTCATTTCAGAATTTTACATCAGAAAAGTTTTTAAAACTTCGAAACTAGGTCTCGATTTTTAAGCCAAACCGTACCTCGATGCTTCGATCAGACCACGCTGCGTCAAAGAGCTACGAACCCCTCCAGATCGGCGGTGGTGGCGATGGGTTCGGTGGCTTGTGGAGGTCGCGGCGGCGCTCTGAAAGGCGCGACTTTCTGGTCGATTTCCGACGCCTACGGTCGATGGAAGGAGGCGTGGCTTGGTCGGATGTGGAGAGGAGGCGAAGGCGGTCAGAAGCTTTAACAGGCGGCGGCGGTGAAATCGCCTGAGGCGGCGGCAAAATCGACTGGAAGTTTCGAGCCCTCTGAGTCGTCCAATATCGCTGGCGGCTAGGGTTTCGTTCGTTATTATTATTATTATTATTTTTATAAAAGAAAATTTCCTATTGGCCAGAGCTTTATAGGAAATTTTAAATAGTGTTTTTGCAAATGGACTCCTTTTTAAACCCAACGACTGTCACCCCTAGCTAAATACCCCCATTCCGGACACAATGGGATATGTTTCGTTGGCCATTTCGACTGTTACAGTTATTTTTCAATTTAAAACATAAAACATTCGATATTTAATTTAAACGTACATTTCAATTTGCCAGGGCCACAAACTGAATCGAAAAATTCCAGAAAAATAAATCTAGCTTTGTTTTGACGATACGGTCCTAACAAAACCAGTTTCGTCGAATTGCAAAACGGCCATTTTTAGGTCGACCCTTTTTAACAGAATTTGACCAATCACATTTTCTTTTGCCCCGCTCACACACTAGCTTCAAAAATTATGAAATTTGAAACTTAGCAATAATTTGACATCCCGGGCCCAACAAAAGTGGTTTCGTCGAATTCCGAGGTCGTATGCAGAATCTCAATTTTCAAGGGCTATATATACTATATAGCGACCTTTCTGAAAATTCATTTGGCCATAACTTTTGATTCCCGCTATGAAACTTCGATTTTTCAGATTCGTTAGAAAGGTATTAATAAACAGATTTAAATATTTTCAGTTTCGTTAAAATCCGTTATATTTTCCACCCGGTACAGTCAGACAAAGTTTGTTTTCAAAATTTCAAACTGCAATATTATACCCAATTCTATATTTTATTGAAATATGCTATTTCAATTATTCAAATTCTTTGGTAATAACCTGATTTAAAAAATTTAAACTGGTTCACTTTTTCCGGGTTATTACAATCTCCCCCACTTAAAACTTTTCGTCCTCGAAAAGGAAATAACAGTTAAGCAGGAAATAAAATGTAAATGCAAAGTATTGTAAGGGTACCTTGCACCGGAGTTAGCCAGAGATGTCCACTCTGCATTTGGGATAGGCTTGTTTAATGCTTTCCTCAGTCTCCCAAGTACAGTCTCTAGGATCACTACTCCACTGCACTTTGACTAAATGAATCTTTTTCCTCCTTAGCTCTCTAGTTTCTTTGCCAACTATCTTTAATGGCTCTCTTCTGAGTGCTAATTCTGGAGTTATGTCAATATCATGTTGCGCTGCTTCTTCCACAACAAGATCTGGATCATGAACATGTTTTCTGAGTTGAGATACGTGGAACACATCATGTATACCCGGCAACCAATCAGGTAATGAAACCCTATATGATAGAGTTCCAATCCGTTCAAGTATAGGAAAGGGACCAATAAATCTCGGTGCCAACTTCCCAGTCTTGCCAAATCTGATTACTCCTTAGAATTTTCAACACTTGTTCTAAATGTTTTGCATGCTCGTCTTCCGACTTAGAGTAGATCAAAATGTCATCGATGAAGACTAGAACAAATTTATTCAATACACCACGGAACACTCTGTTCATAAGATCAACGAAGTATGCCAGAGCGTTACACAAGCCGAACGGCATTACTAACCATTCGTAGAATAAATCGGGACCCCTGAAGGCTGTCAAAGGAACACAGTCTTCGGCTATACGCAATTGATGGAAACCTGTAGCTAGGTCCATTCTGGAGAATACTGTTGCTCCATTTAATTGATCTAACAGATCGTCTATTCGGGGCAAAGGATATTTGTTCTTCATTGTCTGTTTATTGAGATCTCGGTAATCAACACAAAGTCTTAGAGTACCGTCTGATTTCGGGACAAATACTACTGCGGCTCCCCACGCTGAAAAGCTCGGTCTGATCAGACCTTTCCAAAGCAATTCTCGGGTTTGACTACTTAACTCTTCTTTTTCTTTCGGGGCCATTCTTCTTATTGGATGTACTACTGGTCGGGCGTTAGGAATTAGGTCTATTCTAAATTCAATTTCTCTTTGCGGCGGTAAGTTTTCTACTTCTTCAAACACATTTGCATAGTTTTTAACGACCGGTATCTTTTCTAATGAAGGGGGAGTAACTTCTAAAGAAGGCCAAAATTCTGTTCTATTAATTTCTGAACCGAGACATGGTATATATATAGGCCCAAGCTTCGTTTCGACTTTGACTATCCTTTCGGCACATCTAACTTCGGCCTTATATTTGGTTAGCCATTCCAAACAGAGAATAACATCGAATTCCGATAAATCCATAACAATTAAGTGGATGGGAAACTTGTAACGTGAATAAGAGATAGGCACTCTACAGTATAAACTGAGACTAACGGAACTTCCTATTGGGTTTCGAACTTTAATTGGTTCTTTAAGTTTTCTTCGTTTCAATTTTAATTTGTGAGCAAGGTTACCAAAAATGAAGCTACGTTATGCACTAGTATCAAAAAGTACAGAAACAGGAATATTTTTAATGGTAAGGGTACCTCCCAAGACATCGGGTTTACCTGATCCATCGGTGGTAGCTGGCGGGGTCTTCCCGTCATAGACATGAGCCACTTGTGCATTCTGCTTCAGAGGACAGTTCCTGCTATAGTGCCCCTTCTTATGGCAGTTGTAGCATTCGGCTGAGTCATTTGCCTTCGGCTTCCTCGGGGCTTTGCATACATTAGAAAAGTGACCCGGCTTCCCGCAGTTGTAGCAATTTCCTTTCGGGATCTTTGCAGGTTTCTGAGTAGCGGCCGCGGTAATGCTAGATTCGGGTTGATCTGTTGAAGCCTTGCGCTTATTTCCAGCTTGGCTTTTGGCGCGGTCTTGGCTATCGTGCCTTTCGTCCATGTCTTCATAGTTGCAAGCCATCTCTACTAATTCTGAAAAGGAGAGTTTGATGTTGCTCATAGCTCTATCATGGTACTTGCGCTTCAACCCAAATATGAATCTCTTGTTCTTTGCTTTGTTGGTCGTAATCAGCTCTGGAGCATAGCGCGATAACTGGGTGAACTTATTAAGGTAGTCCTAAATAGAGAGATCTCCTTGCTGGAGATTAGCAAACTGCTCTCGCATCCTCTCTAGAGCCTGTTCAGGTACAAACTTCTCATTGAACATAGTTTTGAATTGCTCCCAAGTTCTGACAGTACCAGCTGCATCCTCTGAGGTAATGGCATCCCACCACAGCTCTGCTTCCTCTTGAAGGAGCAAAATGCCAAGTCTTGCTTTATTGTTGGTTCCCATACCCATGCCTTCAAAGATTTTCTCACAGGTCTTCAACCAAGCTATAGCTTCGGTCACTGTGCCAGTGCCAGTAAAAGGTTTTCCCCCAAGGTTTCTGTACCTCTTCCCTACTTTATCTAGATCAAAGTCCTCAAGTGCTGGTGGCTGAACAATAGGGCCTTCTACAACTATGGGGATATTCCCCCGTCCTCCTGCTGCATCTCCTCGGCCTCCACGGCCTCCTCTAGCTGCTGCTCCTCGTGTAGCCATCTAAGAGAATACTGTAACAACCCGTATTTTCAATAACCTGTTATAACATAAATGGAGGCAGAATTAAACTGTAAAATCTGAATCAAGGGAAACAGGCTATGCCATTGCGTTCGTCTCGGAAAAATACGCGAAATAGAGTCTGAGTTTTCGAAAATCGGAGTCCGTATGACCAAGATATGGCCTCGCGAAGTTTCACGAAAAATTCCCAAATTAAAGTATACTTAATTAAGTGAAATGGGTTGCGCAGAGAAATATATATATTGATATATATATATATATATAATTGAAAATTAAATAAATAAATATGCAAAAATGTTCAAAACAGCGAATTGGGAGAGGGGAATAACCGAACCGGCCGATTTTTGAGGTCGACCCAAGCCCGCTGGGTCGACTAGGGGTTAATCTAGGGTGTTTGGCTGTCAACCCGTGGGCCGATTCGCTCAAATGCAGATTTTGCATTTGGATGGTTCTCACGGTTCATCTTTAATCTAAAGGCCCTAGATGGTTCCTACACTTGACTTCTTCCCCAAGACATGCTTTGATGGCTTGGATTGAATCTAGGTTTAATCCTATGGCCTAAAACACTTGCCTAATCAATAAATAAGACCCTAACCTATCCTAAATCCTCATTATTCATTCATTCAACTAAACTATGGCAAAATTTTACCTCTCATGGCCTCCACTCTCTTCATAAAATTTCTAAATGGTTTCTATGAGAGATTTTCCATGCATACAAGTGTTTTCAAGCTTGTATGAGTGTCATTAGCTTGCATTCAAGTCAAGTTTCTATCTTTGCATCATAAAGCAAGGGTTTTGATCATTTTGGCTCAAGGGTTTTTATGTTAGAGCTTGCATTTTGGGTCTATTTGATTGCATAAGGGCTTTGTCATATCTTTTGTGCCTTCATAGCAATGTAAGCCCTTTCCCTACTCTTAGATATTAACTATGAAGTTAAATGTTCATGTTGCAAGTTTGGGTTTGATCAATGAGTATGATACATGCTATCATGTCATGCAAGTTTATGAAGTCATTATCTTGATCTTGTGAGCTAAAAGCTACAACCTTTATGTTGAAATGTTGCATTAGGCAACATGAGAACCCTCATAACCTTTATGTCAACTTGCATATGAAGTCATAACCCTTATATGATGATATATGCGAGTTACTAGTCATCATTCCATATCTTTTGTCACCATGATTCGCTTATGTGCCAAGTTTGGGTTTATGCATGTTTTGAGGCTTAAGAATGTAACATGCAAGTTAATGAACACATTTGTGCCTCATTTGCCACCATGATTAACTTGTGGCTTAATATCCATTTTTGTCATGCCTTTGCCAAGTCTCTTCTTTTAATCCATTACGTTGTCGCGAACGTATATGCGAGTTTAAAAGCGTTGGGTTATGTTATGGGTAATTTCTAATGACATGAAAATACAACTTGAAAACATGACTTGAAATATAACATGGAAGTTGACATGTAAGTATGCATAAAAACATAAGCTTGGGAATTTACCTATTAAGTTAGGTCTACCCTTTGGGAATTTACCTATTAAGTTAGGTCTACCCAAATGCTTGAAAACTTGTAACATGTTTTGGG
Source organism: Allium sativum (assembly GCA_030737875.1). NCBI lineage: Eukaryota > Viridiplantae > Streptophyta > Magnoliopsida > Asparagales > Amaryllidaceae > Allium > Allium sativum. Next base: position 335,954,904 of record CM060918.1, on the reverse strand, counting down.
AAACATGATGGACATGACACTTAGATAATATAAGTGTGGCCAACTCGAGGTTGGGTTGAGTTTGCAACGTAAAACTACCCGGAACCGACCGGCCTAACTAGTAGTTGCAAACAATAGGACCCAATGTGAGAAGTTGGTCATGTTGTGCTTGAACCCGAGGTTAGACCAAGTTGTGGTGTAAAGCTACCCGGAACCGACCGGCTTAACTAGTAACCACAACAAAGTCTAATGTGAGAGGTGAAGGTGCATTAAGTAATTAATGCCACATGATAGGGTTAAGTTAATTTGATTAATGACTCTTAACCAAATATGACATGGACAAATGGGTTAAGTAATTTGATTAGGCTAATGATACTTAACAAAACATGACAAGGTTGGGTAGGTTAAGTAACTTGATTTGCCTAATGACACTTAACCATTTTTTTATATGACTAGTGGATGGGGTTAAGTTAACCAACACTTAATCAATCCAACGTGATAACTTGGTAAGGTTAAGTAAATTTTCTTAATGACGCTTAACCGAAAAATACGGTTAACGAATGGGGTTAAGATTAGACTCAACTAGTCTAAACATGGAAATCGGATGGGGTTAAGTTAGCCTAGACTTAATTAATCCCACTTGGTAGTTTAATGGGGTTAAGTTAAACACTTAACTAATCTAAACATGATGAATTGATGTGGTTAAGTGACCTATACTTATCCAATCTAACTCGTTAATTTATTGTGGTTAAGTTAACCAATACTTAACCAATATAACGTGAAAACATGATAAGGCTAAGTCACGAATCGCTTGAATACACTTGACCGATTTGACTAAGTAAATTGATAGGGTCAAGTTAATATATACTTAACCAATCTAGAATGATAATTGGACGAGGTTAAGTCGTGAATTGCTTAATATACTTAACCAACTTGAGCATGGTTTGTTGGGTTAAGCCTTGAACTTGGATACTTAGCCAATTTTGATAGGATTTGTAGACGGGTTAAGTCATGAACTTAAGTGACACTTAATCCATTATGTAAACCCTAGTTCTGAGGATTAGGTGGATAACCGTAGTTAACAAGGATAACGGGAACAATGCTAAGTGGTAAACCTTAGTTGAAGAATAACTAAGTAATGATTCTTAGTCAAGGAAATTTAGACCAGTTCATAGATAGATGAGTAACCTGATACGGTAGGTCATCGTTTAAGTATACGAGTAGGAGCAAGTATCTGATTTAGATAAAGGCTCCAGCGAACTGGGTAACGAAGCAGCGGCTTCGGGGAACGTGAGGATATTCTTGGTATCCCTCTATGAGCTGCCAGGTGATTATACTAGGCTCATGAGAGGTTAAGGTCTGCGTTAGAAGAACCAAGAGTATGCCTTGGTTGCTATACGAGCGACCTAAAGACGGGGATGGATAGGGGATAGTCGACGATACACGGTCGTACCCTAGATAGCATTTCGTCAGGCTACCTACCATCTTTGGTCAAGCGTGTACGTACGGAAAGGCAGAGAACACCCAAAAGACCATAATTGCTATCTAATTATGGTTGCGGTAAGGCTTGGATGTGGGTTGGCCAGTGTTGTGTTCTCATACAGGATTTATCCTGTCTTGTCTTTCACTAGTTGAGGGAGTGGTCTCGTGGGACCATAGCCACGTATAAGAAAAACAGACCTTAGCATCTGCATCGGCAGATAAATCGAAAGCTCCCGACCGAGTCCTGTATTTCTTGATTTGCCCTGTGACAGGACTCGGATGGCACGATGTGATACATGTGCATACAGTCATGGAAAAGCGATTCACGATGAATGCGTGGGAAAAAGGGCGCGGTTGGCGGTTAGCGTAATCCCTAGTGGCCCTAGGTGGTTGAACCCAAACCGAGATACGAAAACGTGCAATAGGTAAGCATAATCCCTAGCAGCCCTAGGTAGCATAAGTCCTAGTTGTACAAACAATAATTCATGTTGGAAGACCCTAGCTAGGTTTAGGGTAACAGTCCAAACCGATCTTAAGGATCATGGAACTATGTTAAAGTAATATAGAATCTCATGGGAAAGCCCGTATGGTCTACGGCAAGGGACTGAACATTTACATGGAATAAAACATACAAGTTGACTAACCTATATATGCGATATATTAGGTTGACATGGACCATTACACGACTTTTGAGTGAGGGTCATTCTTGGTTAACACATGACACGGTGGGGATACTAGTACGGTAGGTGCAGAGCTAAAATACAGGATAGATATCACGGGGCGTTATACGTGACAGATATCTTGGGGAATATTATACTTGATAGAAACCTGACGATGTGATACCTTGTTTTATCTTGACATCGTAATTTATCATGACACCTTAGTTTATCTGAGTTCAGTAGTTTATCTGAGTTCAGTAGTTCATCCTGTTATTTTGATTTAGCTTATCTATCTTGTTATCATGCTTATGTTCATCTCAGTTTCTCATGTCAGTTAACTTTACTAGTTTTTATGCTAATAGTAGATAGGGCTTACTCAGTCTTTTTGACTGACCCGTTTTGTTTCGCCTCTTTTCTTCCGTTCCCCCCCCCCCAGGTTACAGGGAGGAAATACTGTTGTTTAGTTCGGACTTCTTCTGCTTGAAGGTCATCATGGATGGCTTGGACTTTTCTTGGCTAATGGCTACTTTACTGTTTTTACTTAGGGAATAATTTATGAAAATGTCTTTATGCTTCTTTACTATTGCAAGACAGGTTTTGATGTACTCTGATGTAAAAGGCTTTAGACCTTATTTATTCATGTTATGAAAGTTTGATTTTACTTCCGCTATTTTATATGTTCTGTCTTGTGATATTTCTGTGCATGTTTACCAATAATGCCCCTCTAAAGCTAGTGCATTCCTTTGCGAGTGACCCTAGCGGAGGCGGGGTGTTATAAATACTGTATAAGCAAGAAAAGAGTCAAGCTCACAGATTTGATAATTTTCATAAATGATAAAGCAGGGGAATACAAGGAAAGATAATGATGATGTACTGATCAAATTGTTTTGCTAATCTGCTTAGCTCATTCTAGGACATTGCTAATCCTATCTCTAATGAGCTACTCGCATTAGAACACTACTGATTCCATTCTGACGAGGTGTTTAATGTGTTAGATCCCGGAACTAAGGTTAACCAAAGCTCTGATACCAACTGTGATGATCCCAAAATCCGAGGGGCGGTATTAAGGATAATCATTGGAATATAACACATTAATCATCATAGTAGAGTACAGAAAATAGCAGAAACAATAATTAGAATAAATTTACATGGATATGACAGCGGAATCACAACATGTAATAATATCAGAATAGCATAGCGTGGGATATAACTTAGTAAATAATAAGTAAAGTGATCAGTCATCATCGCCAGAGGCGGAATACATACATGCAGTGAGACATAATAAGGGTATCAGTCTACATCGCCGATGGCGGAACATATACATACAATAAGAAATACGGAAAGTAAATCAGTCTGCATCGCCCGTGGCGGAATCATAACATAAGTATAGTAATGGCGGAAAAAGTCAAAGTCGTCTCTGTGAAGTCAGCCTCGCCATGAGCCAAAAATGCACTCTATGCAGCAGTGCAGAGCCAAAAACAACCTGTCACCTGTGTACTAGGCTGCCCGTGTGAAAATAAGGGCACCCGCGTTTGCAAAGTGAAACAAACAACGAGTCAGTCATGGGGACTGGTATGAGGAATCTATTTAACAGTTAAACAACAGTAATAGCAAATCATAGGACCACGCCACTTTCGCAGAACGGGTTTACTCCAGTGATTGCTAGTGCATTTAAAACAAAGTAAATTCTTTTAAAACAATGCAATGCTTTTTGAAAGAATGAGGCCATTATAAGACTCAAGTCCCATCACACAATGCAACGCAAGCCGGAGGATAGAGTTTTACCCTATAATAGCCAAATATGCTTGATACGTATAAAGCAAAATCATTTGATATTATTACTAGTGCATATATGTTTCAAAAAAAAACGAATAGCATCATAAATATCAATCATAGGCGACATGAGCGTCCCATGCCACTATGTCGCCATATATAAGTTACAATCGAATCCGTTATCTCGTATTGGAAATTGGATTTCCATAATGAGTCGAGGCAAGGGGCAAGCTCCTCTCCGCTTCGAGACACTCTAGCAAATGCCTCAGGACTACGCACTCTGGGTAACCCCTGGATGCGGCTGGGCCGGTCCTCACTTACGTTAGAGGATTAATTATGCCTGAACACACGTTTCCCGGTCCTTACAGACCTATAATCGAGGCGCCTCGCATTCCAACAACCACCAAGGTGAAAAGTAGATATATATGTCAAGACTGGTAAGTCACTGACACCACCATAGCTAGAAAGAAACGTCGTGCTCTCCCAGCGGTCCGTATCCCGTTTTTAACTCATACCGGGGTGTGAGGCTCGCGGATCTACGAAATACACAAAGCTAGGCCACGTAGACCTTGCTTTGATCATCATCCACAAGACTTTGCTTTGCAACAGAAGCCCCTATCATAGCATCTTGGCATGCCACATAGGCAGTCCACTCCATACGATTGATTTCCATCGATATATAACCTCTGAGCTCGTACGTCTCAGAGAAGGGCGTTAAGCAAAAGAATAAATTATCCGCCGCCAAACAGATATATATTTAACAGAGATCAATCAATATAGAACAAAATCCAATGTCAGACACACAGTCCATTTACAAGTCCGTTCTGGGTCTGAACGAAACCGGAGGCGTCAAATTCCTCGTATATCCGTCCAATCAGCACATACGTTCAGACGGCTACTACTTCCGTCCCCTTCCGGTAGCTACTCCGGTCAGGAACCTCAGTAACGCCCATCTAACCGATACGAAGATCGTCTGTCTTGAATCGTCTTTGCATTTTCCAATTCGAATCGCTCGATAAATTATTTGAAATGAGGGTTAGCTCGGCCTTTTCAAATAATTCACGTCATTAGAATTTAAATCGATTCTTTCTATGGTTATATTATTCGACATCCATCTTTCAGTTATTTAGTGTTATTTTCGTGTCAAACACATACAACCATCAAATATCAAACAATTCAAGCCCAATTGGTTTATTTGCAATCTATGTTGCTTATAATATTTTATAACGATTTTTCGCCATTTTTATTTATTTAAAAATGGCCATATTTAATTAAACGACGTTTCAGGTCGTGTCGTGGCACTGGCGCTGTTTTTCTCCTAATTTGTTTTACACATATCGGAAAATCTAACCGTTGGATTTCTACAAAGTCTATATCAGTGAGAAGATATTCCCAAAGCGAACCCAACGGTTCCAGTTTCGTGAGAATCCGACGGTCGGATCTTCCACACTAGTCGTTTGAAGTTACGGTTTCAAAATTCGAACTGCAGCGTCGTTAACGACGATTTAATTTAATTATATTTATATTTATATATAAATATAAACGATTCTGGCGTTGTTTTTCTTCAGATTTGAATTAAACATTCCGGACAATCCAACCGTTGGATTTTTACAAGATTGGTGCCGTTGGAAAGATATTCCCAAGGCGAACCCAGCGGTTGCGGTTTCGGGAAAATCCGATGGTCGGATTTCTCGTACTAATCATTTCAAATTACGATTCCGAAACGCGAACTACACGGCCTCTATTCCTTTTAATTATATTTATATTTATATATATAAATATAGTTCACTCTATAATTTCAACTATAGTTCATTTTATATTTTCAACTTCGTTTTCACTTCAAATATTTCACTAACGCCTTAATATTTCGAAAAATTTCGCCATAACCTCCTTTGTACGGGGAGGGGTTTGGAAATTTATTGGGCCGTATTAGGTACCCAATAAATCCTAAAAAGCATTCACATATTTATAGTGATATATTTTGGTGTTTACGGGGGAGCATGTACTGATAATCACTCCAGAGAATAAATTCCCGTCACCCCGTTTCCATGTGGAAATAAATAGTCCATGTGCCGTATCTAATAACTAGAGCGACGTGATTATTGTCAACTCTAGACCCGTGTGGGGTTTTTATTAATCTGGCAATTAATCATTATAATTTATATAGTCTATATCAGTCATCAGTTCAACCTGTAGTACATAGTCATCGCCATACAAGCCTCTTGCTTGTATGGTAAATCTTCCACCTCGTCACACAAGCTCTAATTGCTTATGTGGAATATGATGAAGTATGCCTATCATCAAGAAGTATGCCATGTAGTGTAGTTCAAAATTAATTGTTACTATCCTATGTTTTATTTATTATTTCACATAGAAAAACCAGCACTCCGCATCCAATGGCATTCACAGGAGTTGATATATAAATAAAATTGCGCAGCCAACTCATCAAGGTTTACCTATTTGTCGGGCACGCAAATAATTTCTTTACTCTACAGCTAATCCATTTTTCCTGTTCAACACATGTATATATATGCAGAACAAAGCTAATAATAATATTTCTAGCAAACTATTATTTATTTCAACACATGTGTATTTTTAACTAAGCGTATACATGATAAAAGAAATATTTTTATCATCAAAAATATTTATTCGACACGTGTGTATTTTTAACTAAGCGTATACATGATAAAAGAAATATTTTTATCATCAAAAATATTTATTCGACACGTGTGTATTTTTTTTCTAAGCGTATACATGATAAAAGAAATATTTTTATCATCAAAAATATTTATTCGACACGTGTGTATTTTTAACTAAGCGTATACATGATAAAAGAAATATTTTTATTATCAAAAATATTTATTCAACACGTGTGTATTTTTAACTAAGCGTATACATGATAAAAGAAATATTTTTATCATCAAAAATATTTATTCGACACGTGTGTATTTTTAACTAAGCGTATACATGATAAAAGAAATATTTTTATCATCAAAAATATTTATTCGACACGTGTGTATTTTTAACTAAGCGTATACATGATAAAAGAAATATTTTTATCATCAAAAATATTTATTCGACACGTGTGTATTTTTAACACTTCATAATCACTATAAAAATATAGTTTTCATTGTCTATTCATTTTATTTTTAAAAGATGATAACATTCAACACATGAACTTCAACTCAACGAATGAATTGCAATTCAACACATGAATATTCTATATAGTTTGTATATATATAAAAATGTGATTTTTATCGCTAAAGCTATTCGTTTAAATTCAAATAATATTCAATACATGAATTTCAACTCAACGAATGAATTGCGACTCAACACATGAATATTCTATATAGTTTGTATATATATAAAAATGTGATTTTTATCGCTAAAGCCATTTGTTTAAATTCAAATAATATTCAACACATGAATTTCAACTCAACGAATGAATTGCAACTCAACACATGAATATTCTATATAGTTTGTATATATATAAAAATGTGATTTTTATCGCTAAAGCCATTTGTTTAAAATCAAATAATATTCAACACATGAATTTCAACTCAACGAATGAATTGCAACTCAACACATGAATATTCTACATAGTTTGTATATATATAAAAATGTGATTTTTATTCTAACACATAAATATTCAGAAAATTTCGGCAGCATAACGGCAGGGTAGTTAAAACCGGGACCGTCCCTAGTACGGCTCCTCGCTCTACCTTAAAACCTCGCGGTTTTTGACAATGGGGATCATGCATCTAGTTCGCACGCAGGCGGCATGTTTTATTTTCAATTCCACAATCCTATTCTATTTTGTTTCAACCACAAGAGGGTATTTTTCAACCACAAAGGTATTTTTCAACCATAATATCAACCACAAACAATTATTTCCAACCATTCGTCAAACCATATAATATCACGTCAATCACAAGCAATAAATATCGTCCATGGTCTGTGGACGAGGGGAGTATATATATATAATATAATAATTCACTTGCATTTCATCACAATTTAAAGCATATATGTTTCATTCAACGCTTGTATAATTTATACATCGCTAATATAACTTATACAACACATGTACATGAGGTATACAATGCGTATATAATTTACACTTCGCTTATATAATTTATACAACGCGATTTCATTCACACAAATAGTTTAGATTCCTCACATTGGTTGTTGCAGTGCTAAAAATCGTAGGAAGGTCAGAAAAATCCGCGGCTTCTTCTAGAATGTAGAGAGCCTCCTTGCGGTCACGGTGTCTCCTGTTTCATCAAATTTCGTTAAAGAACGAAAAAGATATTATTTTTCAAAGTTTTGCAACACTTAAAAGTGTTATTTTCATTTCAGAATTTTACATCAGAAAAGTTTTTAAAACTTCGAAACTAGGTCTCGATTTTTAAGCCAAACCGTACCTCGATGCTTCGATCAGACCACGCTGCGTCAAAGAGCTACGAACCACCTCCAGATCGGCGGTGGTGGCGATGGGTTCGGTGGCTTGTGGAGGTCGCGGCGGCGCTCTGAAAGGCGCGACTTTCTGGTCGATTTCCGATGCCTACGGTCGATGGAAGGAGGCGTGGCTTGGTCGGATGTGGAGAGGAGGCGAAGGCGGTCAGAAGCTTTAACAGGCGGCGGCAGTGAAATCGCCTGAGGCGGCGGCAAAATCGACTGGAAGTTTTGAGCCCTCTGAGTCGTCCAATATCGCTGGCGGCTAGGGTTTCGTTCGTTATTATTTTTATTTTATTTTTTATAAAAGAAAATTTCCTATTGGCCAGAGCTTTATAGGAAATTTTAAATAGTGTTTTTGCAAATGGACTCCTTTTTAAACCCAACGACTGTCGCCCCTAGCTAAATACCCCCATTCCGGACACAATGGGATATGTTTCGTTGGCCATTTCGACAGTTACAGTCAGTTATTTTTCAATTTAAAACATAAAACATTCGATATTTAATTTAAACGTACATTTCAATTTTCCAGGGCCACAAACTGAATCGAAAAATTGCAGAAAAATAAATCTAGCTTTGTTTTGACGATACGGTCCTAACAAAACCAGTTTCGTCGAATTCTGAGCTCGTTTGCAAAACGGCCATTTTTAGGTCGACCCTTTTTAACAGAGTTTGACCAATCACATTTTCTTTTGCCCCACTCACACACTAGCTTCAAAAATTATGAAATTTGAAACTTAGCAATAATTTGACATCCCGGACCCAACAAAAGTGGTTTCGTCGAATTCCGAGGTCGTATGCAGAATCTCAATTTTCAAGGGCTATATATACTATATAGCGACCTTTCTGAAAATTCATTTGGCCATAACTTTTGATTCCCGCTATGAAACTTCGATTTTTCAGATTTATTAGAAAGGTATTGATAAACAGATTTAAATATTTTCAGTTTCGTTAAAATCCATTATATTTTCCACCCGGTACAGTCAGACAAAGTTTGTTTTCAAAATTTCAAACTGCAATATTATACCCAATTCTATATTTTATTGAAATATGCTATTTCAATTATTCAAATTCTTTGGTAATAACCTGATTTAAAAATTTTAAACTGGTTCACTTTTTCCGGGTTATTACATTTCTACAACAACATACTTTGCATATCAAATCCAGAAATTCAAGATCCATTCTTTCTATTCTCTAAACCTAACGTTGTGAGTTCTAGTTGCTTTTAGGTTTAGATAAATAAAAGTAAATTATGAAACACTGTGATTTGGATATGTGTAAACCATGAGCCTATGCTATTATCATATCTGATGTTATGTCATGATAGAGCTATTTCTTTAAATCCAATTCAATTGTGATTATTCTATTATGTCATGATAGATCTATTTCTTTAGATCCAATTCAATTTTGATTATTCTGCTATGTTATTATTGTGGATCTTGGTTTGTAACTATATTGTGGTTAATATAAATCTGTTAATTTGGATAGTTATATCATTGGATACATCTAATCATTTATGTAAATCATGAACATATGCCACTCTAAATTGGTTAGGATTGGATCTAAATCTTTATCTAAATTGTAACTTCTACGACATGCTATGATGTGGATTTGTGTAGATCTATTTCTAAACTAGTAGATCTAATTTATGTGGACATTGAAACTGTTAGTCATATCTAGATTATCACCTTGTCTTATCATGTTAGATCTATTTTAACACCGTGCGTTATCATGTTAGATCTATTTTATGTGATCTAATTTATCACCTTGCACTATCATGTTTGATCTATTTTATGTGATCTAATATATCACCTTGTGTTATCATGTTAGATCTATTTTGACCTCTAGATCTGAATTATGTGATCTAATTTATCACCTTGTGTTATCATGTTAGATATAAACCGATTGGACATCTAAATTGCTAATTTAGATCTTACTATGCTTATTGTGACGTCATAGTTATTGACTGCCAACCGTTCATCAGTTTTATGAGCACCTTGTTATGATGACAATTTCATGTCCATGCCAGTATGTATGTTCACCTTATTATCATGCTAGTTTATGTTTATGCCAAGATGATCATTTTAGTTATATTCCCATTATTTTCCTTATTATCATTTATGACTAGGCTATTGTCTAGCCTAGGCATGTTGCCAATTTTGAGAGGGCGCTAGTTAAGGAATGAGGGAAAAAGGGTTAAAATGGCATATTTTCAATATAAACATTTTTGGACATGTAATTCAAATTATTGGGTAAAATAGGTATTGACACCTATAAAAGGAAATGATTAATTAATTGGTAAATTAATTAAAATGGAATGTCTAGTAATTACAATTAGGAATTGTAATTGTACTTATGACACGAGGTCAGGTTGCATTAGTGGTGGAAGTCTGCCCGGACCTGACCAGCATATCCAGCAGCCACTAATGTTGAACCTAATGTGGGAGGTCTAAGTATGCAAATACGAATCGGGCTAAGACACGAGGTTAGGCCCAACTGTGGAATAAGACTGCCCGGACCCGACCGGCATATCCAGCATCCACACGTTGTAGGCCTAATGTGGGAGGTCTAGCCCATTATAAACCATAAATGGACATGGTAACGAATTGGACTACTTAACCAAATCTAATCAATAGGGATTGTATGGTATTGAACTAAGGTTAGGGTTAAGTAAATTGATTAGAATAGTGGATGGGTTAAGTAAATCTTAGGTAGGGGGTAATATTAGTATATATAGGCCCACAAACTTAACCGTTAAATAAACATGCTTGAATTAGTGGGTGGGTTAAGTAGATTTAAGGGGGTGGGTAATATCTACATATAGGCCCACAAACTTAACCTAATGAGGTTCTGTAATCAAAGACACCTATTGGTATACATAACCGGTGGAAAATATAAAAGCTTATGTAATTAAAGACACCTAGAGGTATACATAGCCGGTGGAAAATATAAAAGGTTACGTATTTAAAGACACCTAGAGGTATACATAACTGGTGGAAAAGTATAATAAAGTTATGTAATTAAAGACACCCTTTAGGGTAAGCATAACTGACATAGGGCTATGTAATTAAAGAACCTAAGGGTATACATAGTCAGTGAAAAACCTATTGGGGGATACAAGACAAAGGGGAGAGCTTGTATCATATTGTGTGGGACCCATTTCAGTCAGTAACCCGGAGTAGGTATCAAATAAAGAACTCCGTACTAGGCGTAGAAGGGGCACGCTTACTGATTGATTATAAGATATCCAAGCGAAACGGACAGTGTGGGCGGCACAAACCGACCGGGCCATGTGCGTGCATGAGCCGGGCAGTGGAGGATAAGATGACCGTGACACCAGCAGATATGGTTGTGCACACCTTAAGGGTTGCCGCTTTAGGGAGTGATACCTCTTACTATGGGGCCAGCACAGGGTATCTACGGAGTAGGGACCCAATCGATTAGGACAGTGGTTAGGGTACACTCAGACGTATGCCCTAAGTCTACCAACTTATAGTGGTAGGGATCATCTCATTTTAGTTATACTAGTAATAGTGCAGAGTAATCATTAGTGAAGCACATACACCTTACCCTGTCTACCTTGTGACACCTGCCATTTATGTAGTGATCTCTCTTATTCCACTTTATATGCTTATCATGTTACTTTTATTTATTTTCTAGCTAAAAATAACTAGGCTCGCCAGACTTTATGTCTGACCCTTTTTGTTTCCTCTTCTTTCTTCCGTTCCCTCCCCCCCCCCCCCCCCTCCGGGTTCTCAATGGAGGGAATTCTCAGGCTTAGTGTAACGATTCATCATTTTTTTATGTTTTGAACTGCGACTAAATCAAATTTGTCTCGAATGTTAGTGGTCGATATAAAAAAAATTTGATTTTTGATATGCGTCCATTTAAAGATAGCGAGTGGTAAATTTTTGTCGGTAAATGCAAAAGTCCATTTGGGCGTTATTTCAGCGTAAGTCGGTTCAAATAGTGAACGAATGAAATTATTTTGAAACCTAAATGTCTATACATAATAAAAATATTTTGCCCATTCCGAAGACGAAGGCGTAATTCATTTCGCGAAATTCGGACGTTTCAAGCTCCTTTGAATTTTTTCCGTACGAAGTAGCAGTGTACTGTAATTTAAAAATATGAGTTTTGATAGAGGAGTCATGACACTGATGTTTTTGTACCATCGCGTCTGTCTTGTCGCGCTAATCGCCATGATATATTCATTTGCGCATTTTGGTGCCGAACGGACAACCGTATGAATAAAGCAACGTATTATATCAGTACTCTGCCCTATGTAATTTTATTTTTTGAGTTTTGTGTCCATACGTGTGTATTTTTGGAACGCTGACGTGCCCTACATTATGTTTCCGCCTTCCTTTCAGCCATTATCATTTCTATTTTTTTTGAATTTGGATTTTTCTCTAGTCTCATGAAAGTGGGACAAAATGTGAGGCGCATGATATCCAAATTTTCATGTTACGTATGGTACTCTTTTCATCCATTTTGTTTTGTCTTCCGACTGTAAGTGCAAGGTGACTTCCAATTATGCCGCAACTTAAAAAATTCAAAATATTTGAATATTTCTTGATCAGGTCCTTTTTTTTTGCATAAGAATTTGTCACGATGTATCCATGCGAATTGTCTAGGATGCAAATATTAACTATGGTTATCTTCATTTTGAAAACCAATTCGCCTGTAGCCATTTTCCTTCCTCTTGCATTAAATCTTCCACCATTGAACCTTTATAAAAAAAAGAAATTGGAAAGCAAATGAAGGCTGCACAACACCTGGAGGCGCCATTTTTTTGCAGCGCATCTGAGCGCCAAGATCCTCCACCAAAGAACGCGGCCAACATTCTCTCCTTTCTGCTTCCTTGGTCGTGAGTCTTTCTTTCCAACATAAAAAAAAAATGTATTCACTGATACACTCTTAAATATATTATATATGAGTATATGTCAATATGAGTGTATTGTTTCAATGATATCGATGTCCATTTTCTATCGGGTTAATATACATATACGGTATATACACAAGAGTTTGAGGTTTATATTTTTTTTCCAGTTCAATCATGGGTTCAGTTTTGTTTGTGAAAAAAAGGACAAATTTTGTTGTTATTTTAATAGCTCTCTCTATATATATTTTATATGCAGTAAAGTTTTATTATTATATGGTTTCTCAGTTTTGATAAGTGTATGAGTATAAAGGTTTTATTTGCAAATTTTCGCTGTTTTGTTTTCGTTTAGCATACATGCATATGTAAGTGTTTTGCTAAAGTTGCGTGTGTTATTATATATATATATATATATATACATATATACTGTGTATATATAAAATGGTTTGAGTTCTTTTCGATAACTATCTGGATAAGTTTAAACTCTCTTCTAGCTTGAACGTATAAAATGTTTTATAGTAAAGGTATATGTACTTCTTTTAGTTATATATGATATAGGACTTACTGTATGCGTTAGTGTTTACAGAAATTTGTTTCCAGTTTTAATTTTATGTACAAATATGGAAATATATGTATTCTGTTTGAAATTTAACTTTCTAGTTTTCATTATAATTGATATAAAGCTAATGCGAAAAAAAAACTTTGTTTTCTGACAATAGACATTGTGTGTTATGTATATATATAAAAAAAACGAACTGTGTCACGGAAGGAAATGGACATTTAGTTTTGTTGTAGCATGACCTTTTTCTTCCATGCATGGATACATAGCCAACGTATATATAATGATAAGTTGGAAACCTAGAAGCATGCAAACAAAGATTGGATAGATATAGAATAGGAAAGTAACATGCATCTTTTATATAAAAAGGGAAATTGCATTGTTATGTATTGTATGTGACTTGCGCATGAAATCTTTTAATGAGAATGAAAACAAACTTTTGTACCCTTTGCCTTGCATGTATGTATGTGTAGAAAAAAAACTTTTATTTTTGAATTCTAACTTCGCTACATTTTTACGTATGTTGACCGTAACTTGTTTGTCCAGTTCGGTGAAGTTTCGGTGTCGTTCTTTTTCAGCGTCTATCGGTTGTCGTCTCTGTTTCTGCGCCATTGAAGGTGAGTTCAACTCACACCTGATTAATATTTTCATGGAAATGAAATAACTAGAAATGTTATTGGAATGTTAGCACCATATATGCAAGTATGACACACCGACACACACGACTTGTAATGACATTATGTTTGACTTGATGATTGAAATTGTTTCTGTGCTTATTTAATTGCTGAAATTCACACTGCAAGTTCCCTGTAGCTTAGAAAATCATTATGGGTTGAAATGATAGATACCTGAACCATTGTATAGGTTTAGGAACAAAACTGGATCTGTTTAGGATGCGGGTTGAAATGATATACACCCGGGATTTGAAACTTGACGGATTGAAATGATATACATCCGCATTACTTGATCTAGGTAGAAAATTATTATATGAAGACAGTTGTTCTATTTTTGAAATTTTTCTAAAATTATAAAATATTTTTAACTTATAATTATTTGGGATTTAAGATTTTACTATGCTTTTGGTTAATAAAAGTTAAAATATGTATACGTATGTTTTAGAAGTTATCAAATCAGTTTTATTCAAATCTAGAGTTTTCTTTTAAAGTAAATTATTTTTCAAGGTATTTTTAAATAAAAATAAAGTAATAAGATTTTTGGTAATTTAACAAATATTTTATTTTAACTTAGTATACATATGTTTCTTTAAAAAAAATTATTTTTAAATCTAAGATTTCTTATAAACGATTTTTATAAAGTGATTATAAATAATGACCATGGTGTGAAAAATGTAAACGATTGATTGCTAAAGAGACCGGGATCGGCTATTGTCATACTCTCTGCCAATACCGAAACCACTTTAACTACTGTATACGTGGTGGAGAATTCAGAATGAAGTAGGATGGTTTGACGAATGTTACTGGAATGAAGTAAGAGAACGATAATGGATAGCCTTAACTTTCGGGTCATAATTAAAATGACTAAAACAGGAGCTACATCGAGACCAATGGGGTCATACCCCTTATCGAACATGCTTCTTCGAACCCATTCTATTACTTTTGGGATCGATTTGGTGCGCACCTTTGATTCGAAGTGTGTTCTAGGTGGGCGGTAGTTGCGGCTATGCGTCACCACCAGTCCGGTTCTGTAACTGGTAGATTCCTATCCTGGGTATTATCTCGCGTGCCTTGTCATATTTATCCTGATCGCACCCACTACGAGTTTGTTTTGTACCGTACCTATGGAGTGCTTCCTGAGTATCCCGCCGGTTTGGAGGGGCTTACAGTACTGTATAGACTACGGGAATATATATAAACGGTGTAAGGGTAATATGGTAATCCCGCTTACACTATTTTGATACTTTATCTTACTGATAGACATTATCGTATGTATTGTATTCTATTATGTAGTAAATAGTTTAACAAATCCTTTGAGGATGGTGATCCCAACATCCTTTAAGTTACTTTGCATTTCAGTTGACATTTCACTTGAGTTTGTTTACTTACATGAGAATGTTAGTCCTGACTCGAGTGTTATTGTTTTTTACTTTACTCTCGGGTCATCTAGAGTGTTGCAGCTTTAGGAATTCTTCTTGGAGCTGAAGCCGTTGGAGTTCGCTGGATATTTATCTATTCAGTTTTCTGTTATTTGGTTATTTCCGTTCAGACTCGTGTTATTTGTTTTGTTAGCAACTTCACTATTTTGGACCTCTCTTATGTTTTGTTTTGAGACTTTGTTTATTTCTAGTAGCTTCATGAACTACTATGTTATTATTTCCACTGTAAATGTTGTAATACTCTGTGTCTGCAATTTGTGATTCTGTGATTGATTTATTTGCTTTACATGCTAAGTATTGCCAATTTATATAACAATTTACTATTTTAAGCAATTCAAGTCAGACATGTGCGGATTATTGTTGATTTGAATCGTTTGAAATGGTAGGTCATTACACTTAGTCAGGATTATGCTATTGTCTTGCTTGGAGCTTCTAGATGTATTGCTCAAGCTTATATCTTTGCTACTATGGCTTATGATTTGGGGATTATGCTTTCTTTGCTATTGTACTCTGATATTTAAAGTACAAGACAGAAGTTTTCATGATGTACTGAGTTTATGTATTTTCAGACATATGGTGTAACCGTGCTTTAAGATTAATAAAAGTTTTTAATTTCGCTGCTATTTTATATCTGTTTTGTAATGTTTCTGTTCTGTTTACCTATAAGGCTTCACGAAACTTAATGCACTTCCTTAGTGAGTGACATTAACGGACGTGGGGTGTCACATTTGTTATCAGAGATGAAGGTTACCAGATTGGATAAAGTTTTTGAAAATTATTTTCAAAAAGATTTTAAAAGAAAGCATTTTTCAAAAAAAAAAGTCTGTTTTGGAAAACATATTCCCCAAAGCCATAGGAAGTATCTCTTGATTCTCCGCTTGATTCCTTTTTCCTTTTTGTCTGGGGAACCGATTCTTCCCGAAAGGTGTTCCCATTCTGGCATGATGCCATAGGTATGTCTAAACTGCAGCACATATTGAAGGGCAATGTAGTGCCTAACCTCCATCTGTAGTTGCAGTAGTATCACCTGCGGCTAATTTTCTCGAGCTTCGTAAGGATTTCCATGCGATGGAGGCAGTTTTCGAGAGACTAGTTAGTTTGTTACACAAATATGGTAAAAAGGAGAATAAAGGAGTTAGGGCTCAGGAGCACAACCCAAGGATGAGAAAAATGATGGCCCAGGAAGGGAACATACATAAAGTTCAAATAAAGGTGAAAAGGAAAAGGTTAAGGTTGAGGAAACACAAAATAAAAAGGTACGGCCCAAGAAAAGACGGCAACAACAACAGAAGAGGGGCGGAAAGAATGACAAGGCTAAGGGTAAGAGGAAGTGTCGTAGTTTCGGGTGAGAGGGTCACTTGGCCCAGGACAACAGGAAAAGGAAGAATGCTTGCTTCGTTTGTGAAGAGGTTGGACACTATTCTAGGGAGTGCCCAAGGAAGCAAGAGCAAGGTCAAAGGACAGGAACCTCTAGAGTGCAAGCGAATGCTCTCGTGGCTAGTGCACCAGATAGAGGTAGGAAAGTTTCCATGGAAGGTTTGATTTCTCTTTCCGATCTTCCTATAAGAGCTCTTTTTGATTCTAGTGCTTCGCATTTGTTTATATCTAGTTCTGTATTTGAATCTCTGCACTTAAATACTTGTATGGTAGTGGATCCCGTTATTATCTCAAACCCTATAGGTGGGTCGGCTCATTAATCTATGATTTGTCAGGGTTTGAGAATATCTGTGTTAGGCATCGATTTTGAGTGCGATGCATATGTGCTCGGGTTTATGGCCTATGGGTTGATTCTAGGAATGGACTGGCTTACCAAAAATGGTGCCATTCTGGATTGTGAGAGGAGGGTCGTTAGGCTTCTGACTTGTCATGGGAGGACCCTTGATATTTCTTGTGACCCACAAGGGTCGGTTATGCTTAGTTTCCTAGAGTCTCTTGATGCATTTGTCAGTGATTTGCAATCTGTTCTAGTACTCTGAGATTATTCTGACATTTTTGATGAGGTACGAGGCTTACCTCTGAGGCACGAGATCGATTTTCGTATATATCTGGTGGACAATGCAAAGCCAGTTGCATTACCAGTCCGCCATATGGCTCCCAGGGAAAGGAGGGAGCTGAGTAAGCAAGTAAGGGAGCTACTTGAGAAAGGGTTTTCGTTGGGATGGGATGAAGAAAGATGTAGTAGCATTGTTTCTCATTGTCTGATTTTCCAGTAAGGCAAAGCTGAGTAAAGGAAGCCTGGTGGCTTACTCCATCATTCAGAGGGCCCGCATTGGAAGTGGGAGAGCGTCTCCATGGATTTCATAGATGGTTTGCCTAGATCAACGAAGGGCAACACCAACATTTGGGTGGTAGTAGATAGACTTACTAAGAGCACCCATTTTATTTCCGTTAAGAACAGGAGGACGGTAGCATGGTTGACAACACTTTAAGTTCATAAGATAGTCTGTCTTCATGGAGTACCTTCCAGCATCGTGAGCGATCGTGACCCCATCTTCACCAGTGAATTTTGGGTGAGCTTGCAAGAAGCATTAGATACACAGTTGTGTTTGAGCACCCCTCAGACCGATGGATAGACAGAGAGGATGAATAGGATTCTTGAAGATCTTTTGAGGCTGTGTATCCTAGACTTCGGAGGGACTTGGGGAGAGCTTCTTCCTTTAGTAGAGTTTGCCTATAATAACAGTTATCAAGCTAGCTTCGGCATGGCACCCTTCGAAGCATTGTACGGGCGACCTTATAGAACACCAACTTGTTGGTGGGAATCTACAAAAAGATTATTACTTGGACCAGATATGGTTAGAGAAACGTCCGAAAAGATTGACCTTATTCTACGGCGGATGAAGATAGCTCAAGATAGGCAGAAGTCCTATGCAGACAAGAGTAGAACTGACATCGAATTCTAATTAGGAGACTTGGTTTTGCCAAAGTGTCACCTCTGAGGAATGTAGTTCGCTTCGGATCATTAGGGAATTAGCACCTAGGTTTGTGGGACCATTTTCCATAACTGAAAGGATTGGCCAAATGACCTACCGAGTAAAGCTCCCAGAAAATCTATCCGGTGTTCATGACGTTTTCCACGTCTCTCATCTGCGGAAGTGCCCGCATGATACCGTAGAAGTTGTTGAGCCGAGTATGTTAGAAGAAGTAGAAGTGGAATGGGAGGCGACAGTCAGACGAGTCCCTACCCATATTCTTGAGTCAGAAATTAAGAAGTTGCGCAATAAGGAGATCAAGTTGCTAAAGGTTCAATTGGGAGATAACCCAGAAGATGCGACTTGGGAGATCGAAGACAAGATTCATGCTTCGTAACCTTTTCTTTTCGAGGGTATGTTCTTAACTCCTTTTCCTAAGTTCTATCAGTGCCTGTTTTTGTCAATAGAGTGTATCTTATCCATAGTATTTTCGACCTTTAGATAGGAATCCTATGGATGTAAACATGTGTTTGAAACATGTTATGTTTGATGCATGCAAGTGGATGCAAGTGTTTGCTAGTGGTTGCCTTTGGATGCATATACACACACATTAGGCACTAAGATCGGCTCAATCACTTTCAAACTGCATATGGATGTGTGTGCATTTTCTTTTCTTTTATGGATGGAAATGGATGAACTAGCATATGGATGTTGCATTTGGACGAATGGGTGTGCACACATATAGAACTTATATGATACAATAGGTTTATTTGCATACATATTTAATTCATTGCACTAACATACATTGCATTAAGGAGGTCAACTGAATTAGTAGACCGCCTGATCTTCGCATTAGTGTTGGGACATATACACGCACCTTCGCATATATTCATATAATCATTAGAAATCTTTAAGGAAAATGGATGCCAGTGGTTGATGGATGAGTAGAAGGATGATGGATGGTAGGATATGCATTCTTCTCAACTTAGAGATTTCAGGACAAAATCCTTTGAGTAGGGGAGAATGTAACACCCCGAATTTGTACCGACACTAAAAGAGGATAAATTAAATAATAATTAATTTAATATTCGAATTAGAAGAAGTGGACTGCACCATTGCGTCCGTCTTGAAATTCTGGTCAAGATAGAAATTTGGTTTGTGTAAAATGGACACCATATAAGGAAGTTATGAGGGTTTTAAGTTTGTATACGCGCAAAATATATATATATATATACGCATGATTCAGAGATGAGTCAGAATTTTATCCAGAACGGTTCAAATTCAAAAAATTCGTCAGAGCGGCAAAATTCCCGCTCTAGGGGTCGACCCCCCAGATGGGAGTCGACCTAGGGGTCGACCCCCCTGAAGGGGTGTCGACCTATGGGTTGACCCACCCATAGGGGTGTCGACACCCCTAGGGCGGAGGTGGCAGTCGGTTTCAGAGGATATGTGTTCAGTTCACCTATTTCTTCATTGAAAACTATGGGAGCCATATGCTACTGGAGTGTGAACTGAGACGGAACCGTTTTCTACAACAACATACTTTGCAACTCAAATCCAGAAATTCAGGATCCATTCTCTCTATTCTCTAAACCTAACGCTGTGAGTTCTAGTTGCTTTTAGGTTTAGATAAATAAAAATAAATTATGAAAGACTGTGATTTGGATATGTGTACCATGAACCTATGCTATTATCATATCTGATGCTATGTCATGATAGATCTACTTCTTTAGATCCAATTCAATTGTGATTATTCTACTTTGTTATGATAGATCTATTTCTTTAGATCCAATTCAAATGTGATTATTCTGCTATGTTATTATTGTCGATCTTGGTTTGTAACTGTATTATGGTTAATATAAATCTGTTAATTTGGATAGTTATATCATTGGATAGATCTAATCATTTATGTAAATCATGAACATATGCCACCTTGAATTGGTTAGGATTGGATCTAAATCTTTATTTAAATTGTAACTTCTATGACATGTTATGATGTGGATTTGTGTAGATCTATTTCTAAACTAGTATGTCCATGCCAGTATGTATGTCCACCTTATTATCATGCTAGTTTATGTTTATGCCAAGATGATAATTTTAGTTATATTCCCATTATTTTCCTTATTATCGTTTATGACTAGGCTATTGTCTAGCCTAGGCATGTTGCCAATTTTGAGAGGGCACTAGTTAAGGAACGAGGGAAAAAGGGCTAAAATGGCATAATTTCAATATGAACATGTAACGACCCAGATTTTCTAGCCGATTTATTTTGAATATTTAACATTATTTTAAATATTGAGCTGATAATTTAAATCGATTTTTATATTGAATTATCGATATAATTATCGTAATACAAGGATGTTAAGTGATTCAATTTGAAATGGAGTCAAAATGATTTATATGAATTTTTATTTGAATTTAAACGATAATAATAGTAATTTATTTTTAAGGAATTTATTTGTTTTGAATTTAAATTGATTTAATATGGCTATTTTAAATATACGTTCAAATTAAATTGTATAATCTATTTCGTTGAATTCAAAATAGCGTTATAACATTATGACAACAATCGGTACGCTAAAATAGCGGTTCACGATTTTGAATTGTGAACCCCGATTTATTTGATCAGTGGATAAGATCAAAATCAAATCGATATCTATTTAAAAAGAAATAAAATCTCTTTATTTCATATCGCATTAATTTGAAATCAATTCAGATTAAATCAAAAATCTCATCGGCAATAAATTTGCTATGTACTTCACCCTACATCCCTTTAATTGCCGTGTACTACTGTCTCCCTCCTCCCTTATAAAAACCGCACCCCTGCTTCATTGTTCTGGAATTAAAAACCAAATCGAAAGCCTCAGAAAAACTCGAATTAAAATGGTTGGACTTCTCCAATCAAAATCGCGATTGGGGTTTTCGAATCCCCTGATGCTCGTTGACGTTGGCTCCGGAAGTAGCGTGGTGCTGTTCGAACTCGGTTAAACTGGATGGTCTAGGGCTGAGTCACAAATCGCGAGAGGAAGGAGTCAAGCGTGAAAGGAAAAAACAGAGCGATTGGGTTCCTGATGTTCGATTCTCGAACGAAGCAGTGGGATGGGCAAGCTAAAGTCGCGATAGGAGAAAAGGGGCACGGAAATTTCTGGTGAGGTCGATGCATTCCTGGATGCAACTGAGGGTTGCGATGTACCCTTGTTCGAATTAGGGGAAGTCTTAATTGAAGCTCGAACACGAGCATGGGAAGAAAGTGGTCATTGCTTGGAGAAGGATGCTTGGACAGTGAGGAGGTCAAGATCACGAGAGTAGCTGATGTAGGCTTTGCCTTCTACAGTAGTAGACTATTTTTTTATGAGATTAAAGAAGGGTTCAAATAAATTAAAGGTAATTAATTTAAAATTTATTTACTTATTGTTTTCTCATGTAAATTCAATTAGTATAATGGTTAGAACTTAATTAGTTTAAAGGTTAGAACTTAGCTAATATATTGGTTAAGATTAAATCAGCATACTGTTAAGAGGAAAGAAAGTGACACTTTACTGTTAGTTGAAATTTTAAATCTAGTAAGGAAGATTTCTTTAGAAAATCACTAGATAAAAATGTAAATTTGATGAGTAAACAATTTAAACTTGAAATTTGTTAGGTTGTTAAAATTAGGAAATTTAGAAAGTAAAGAAAATTTAAATGTTGGTATATTATTAACATAAAACCCCGTCAGGAAATTTCATTAGCTTATTATTAAAATTCAGACTTTTCCTAGGCAAGGATAAATCAAATAAAGCGTTCGTGTAGAGTACGAAGCCTTGGAGATCGGCAAAGGAAATTGAAAATAGTACAAGTGCAAATAAATTCCCCGGTGAGTAAATCTCACTCGCCTTTTATTTAGAATTATTTTTATTCGTTAAAAATAATTGTTTGATGCTTGTTTGAATGCTTTCTGGTTGATTTAAAAATATTAGTTATATAGGCTTGCTATTATATATATATATATATATATATATATATATATATATATATATATATATTGGTTTGGTGATTGGTTGGATTCCCGCAGTATCATTAGCGGATGCCCGCAGTATCATTAGCGGATGACCCTACGCCCACATATATAAGTGGATCCCCTTTTATACTTTTATACCACGATATCCTGCCACGAAGCAGGATGGGTATTATTTCTGTTGAGTAACGTTTGTGGATGCAGGGGAAACAGGTTGGAGGGATCCAACAGGATTCCTCAAAAATATATTATCTATTTGTTTATTTGCTTGCATATATACTGTCATATATGATGAGTTAGAAAAATAAATAATTGGTTGTTTGGCGTTTAAATATCACTGGGCCCAAATATTGATATTTAAAAATATCATGAAAAGGAATTTCGTAGATTCAAAAGGAAATTCTATTTTTCTAAAATAGAATTTGAAATTCCAATGAGGAATTCAAATAGAAATTGAATATGAGAAATTCAAATAGAATTTTGAATACAAGAAATTCAATGGAATTTGAATATAGAAAATGCAAAGAGAATTTTCAAAAGTAAGATTTTGGTTTTAAATGGATTTCGAAATAGGCTTGTTTAAATAAAACCGGGAAATTTATAAAATAGTGTTGATAAATATAATGAATAAATTATCAAGAGATAAATTGAATATTTGAATTCAAAGGAATTTAAATATGGGAATTGAAATAGATTTGACTTCAAAGGCATTGAAATAGAATTTGAATTCAATGGAATTCAAATAGAATTTGAATTCAAAGGAATTCAAATAGATTTGAATAAAGAAAATTCAAATGAAATTTAAATATAGAATTTGGAATTAGAAGTGAAATGGAGTTAAATATGGAAATTCAAATGTAATTTGAATATAAAATTCAAATAGAATTCAAATGGAATTTAAACAAAGGAAATTCAAATTTTGAATTTGAAATGTAGAAATTTAAATGGAATTTGTTTATAGAAATTGAATGGATTTTGGATATAGAAAATTCAAATATGAATTCAAATATAGAATTTGAATATAGTAATTCAAATGGAATTTGAATATAGAGATTCAAGTAGAATTTGAATAAAGGAAATTCAAATAGAAAATGAATATAGAATTTGAAATAGACTTTGAATATAGATTTGAATAGAGTTAAAATGGAATTTAAACATAGGATTCAAATAGAATTGAAATAGATTTGAATATGGGAAATTCAAATTTGAATTCAAATGAAGTTTGAAATAGATTTGAATATAGAAATTCAAATGGGATTTGAATATGGAATTTGAATATAGAATCCAAATGGAATTTAAAATATATCAGAATGGGGTAGAATTTATTTTAAACAAGGTTTAAAAGTTTATATTTATAAATATAATTAAAAACGAACTCGCCGCAGTGCTGCAGTTCATAAATTGGCGATTCGAACTTCAACTGAGTATACAGAACGCAATTGAAGTCGGAATTCTTTGAAATAAGAAACGTCAGGACCGATTTGATAATAGTTTTCTAATGGAGGAGAAAAATCTGGATTTCGTCGAATAGATTCTGAGTTATATCAAAATCAAATTTTTAGAAAAGCAGCGCCATAACCATTTGAAAACCATAACGGTTTATTTAATTTTATAAAAGGATTTTAAGCGAATAAAATCCGAATTTCTATTTAGAAAATTTCAGAGTTGAGTTGTAAAATATATGCGAATTCAAGTTGTGTAAATGAATATGATTTTTGAAACAGAAATCAGATTTTTGATTATTAAATAGAATTAACTAATTTGAATAGAAATTAGTTAAATGAAATTTTGAATTGATATTGGGCTTTGAATAAGTGAATTCGATTTGAAAATTTATATTCGAAATCAAAAAGGAAACTAGAATCGAAATTGAAAATTTTCAATTTGGTTATAAGCAAGTTAAATATTTTGTTTGAACATGTTATGTTCAAACAAAGAAGTGAAATAGGCAAAATAACTAACTAAAGAATAAATGAGCGAAACTGGATTCAAACGATTGGATAGTATTGAATTGAATTGAAAACAGGTGAGCATGTGTTAGACAGGTATGAGATGGAGTATATGAAGATTTTAATTTATGTGCCGGACAAAAAGGTACTTGTTTACATTCATATATGAGGTTTTATGCGCCGTATCGGCAAGCCGCTTGGCTTTTCTTTTTTCTTTTGGATTGGAAAGGGCCATGGGAGGCTATTTGAAATATCCCGAAGCTTTCGGTACAGGGGAGGTTATGGCGAATTTTTCCGAGAATTTAAGGAGTTAGAATATTTTTAAGATAATTTGATAGTTAGAAATCAACGTATCGATATATATTGAATTCCATAAGGAAACGAATTTAAAATAGAATATTGTAAATAAGAAAGGAAATCTATAAATTAGAAATAGAAAGCAAACCATATACATGTTTTACGAATGGATAATTGGGTTTTATAGTATGTTTATTCGAGGTGAGTGGTTTTGTCTGTTATGAAGTTGAGGATGTTTTCAGTCAAGGTCTGAGAGGTAATTTTACCCCAACATGATTGATTTCATTTTTAATTGATAAATAGCAAGATCCAGTCTCGAAGAGAAGTGTTTGAAAAAGAGTTAGTTGAATAAAATATTTTGGGTTGTTGTAATGATGTTTTATACAGCATCCATTTGAACCTAAGCGATGGAATTTTGGGAATATAAAAGTAAATATTTCCTGAGTATAATTAAAGTAGTCGGGAAAGAGATAAGTGATTGAAAATGTTTTCAATTGTGAATATAATATATTTTCTAAATACAGAAAATAAAGGAGGGCGATATTCAGAAATGTTTTTTCCAAATAGCGTAAAGGGCCAATATGGTTATTGAAAATATTTGGTTAACAAATATTGATAAGGAAATGGAGAAGAGATTCAATTAATGAAATATTAATTAAAGAGCCCAGTGATTTGTTTGATATGTTGGATGAACACTTGTTTTTCTTCGATAGTTAAATCACAGACTATCGAAGTTTTTGACCATCGTTGTCAATATGGAGAGACCGGTTGGAATATTATCCGTGAACCACTCTGT
Source organism: Allium sativum (assembly GCA_030737875.1). Classification (NCBI taxonomy): domain Eukaryota; kingdom Viridiplantae; phylum Streptophyta; class Magnoliopsida; order Asparagales; family Amaryllidaceae; genus Allium; species Allium sativum. Next base: position 335,929,054 of record CM060918.1, on the reverse strand, counting down.
ATTGGCAGTAGCGTTGCGAATCAGATTATACAAAGGTAATCGAAGACGGAGTAAAGTGCAAGGGCTTTTTCTATTTATAGGAATTGTGCCTTCGGTTTCGTTCAATCCCAGAACGAACGTAAATGGACGAATGTCTGACAAAGTATTTCCAATGATCTAATGAGTTGGTCTGTATAAATATATATGGTTGCAACGGATTTATTCCCTTAGCATAACATCCAGAATATTTGTGCAAATCAATTAGTGATTAACGGATCTGACAATATGGCATTAAAAGTAATTGTGCTATCACTGAATGGAAAGTAATAGTAGCCTCAGGCCTCAACAACCGGGAAATGACAAAAATCGGGCAGGCAACATGGCTATGTGGGTCGCTCCCATTAGGGTGTATAATCACCTATCTAGAGATTCATTTAATTCCTTGTTCTATTCAATGCTGTCCCATTCGGGAAACGGTTGCTGATCCCAACCGTTGGTGATATACATTCGATACACTCAAGCGAAATGAGTGGTCGGTCATGTGTGGGCCGGGTTGCAAGATGTTCTTGTTGAACCCCAGTGTATCGCCTCTAGAGTACACTGATCGGAAGGTGGTTCCATACCTTGTCATGTTGGAAATCCATTCGATGTGACGGCCGAGAATTTCGCTCGATCCGAATCAGTCGTTAAACCGATCTAGACCGTTCGAAACCCCTGATCGTTTTGAGAACACGACAAATCAGAACGCATACTGAAGAACATTTCATTGCTATTACAATAATTCCATCAGATACAAGAATATACAGAGTATAAATGAATAAATTACATTCGATAAATATCAGAGATTTAAATACAGTACTGCAGCGGAAAAATAATACAAAGCACAACTGAAAGTAATACACGGATACAGAGCTTTCCGAGCATCGTTCCAGCTGTAAATCAGGATCCTGTGAATATAAATCTGCAAAACCAAAACTACTAGCTGCCCGTGTCAAAAATAAGGGCACCCATAGTTTAGGTTAAAACAATAAACTCCAGGTCAGTCATGTGACTGGTGTGAGAACTAAAACAGGTATTTAAAACTTTACTTTAGAAGAGAGTAATTCAAGGGACCACGCTGTATAACACGGAACGGGTTTCCTCCCAAGAATACCAGTGCATATAAATAAACAGCGCAATGCTTTTTCTAAAAATGAAGCAATTATAAGACCCAGGTCCCATCGCACAATGCAACGCAAGCCGGAGGATAGGGTTTTCCCTTATAATAGCCAAACATGCTTGGTACGTTTTAAAAACAAATCATTTGATACTATAATAAGTGTATAGTGTCAAAACAATTTCAATCATAAATATCAATCCTAGGCGGCATGGGTACCATCTATCATGTCGCCATACAAGGCTCTACAAATAAAACCGAGATACACGTATTGGAAATTGGATTTCCGTCATGAGTCGAGGCAAGGGGCAAGCTCCTCTCCGCTTTCGAGACACTCTAGCAAATGTCTCAGGGCTACGCACTCTGGGCAACCCTTGGATCTTCAGGGCCGGTCCTCTCTTACGTTTGAGGATTGGCAATTCCTGAACACACGTTTCCCGGTCCTTACAGACCTAAAATCGAGGCGCCTCATCCAACAACCACATAGGTGAAAAGTATATAAATGTCAGGGCTGGTAAGTCACTGACACCACCAAAGCTAGAAAGAAACGTCGTGCTCTCCCTGCAGTCCTTATCCCATTTTTAACTCATATTGAGGTGTGAGGCTCGCGAATCCACGCTATACACAAAGCTACGACACAAAGGCCGTGCTTTGATCATCAACCACAAGACTTTGCTTTTCTACAGAAGCCTTGATCTATGCAACTCAGCGTGCCACACAGGCAATTCATGCCATGCGATTGATATCTATCGATATATAACCTCTAAGCTCGTATGTCTCAGAGAAGGGCGTTAAGCAAGAGAATAAATTCTCCGCCGCCAAACAGATATATATTTAACAGAAATCAATCAACATAGAATAAAATCCAATGTCAGACACACAATCCATTTACAAGTTCGTTCTGGGTCTGAACGAAACCGGAGGCACTTTCCTCGCATATCCATCGATCTCCAAGTATGTCTGGACGACCACCAACTGATTCCCTCATCTTGGGTGTACAGCCCAATCAAGATCATCAGTAATCACCCAAATGATGTGAAGACTTCCGGTCTTCAACCACCGTCTTCATCTTCGACTTATCGTCGAATCGGTTATTCAGAATGGGTATAAACCCGGCCTTTCCGAATAACCCGCGTATATTAAAAACAAATGTTACACAAACACAACATACGCCTCATTCCAATTCATCAGTCACTAACCGTAAATTAGCAAGAGAACAATTCCCCAAATATTAACCCCGAAGGCCGAAACCAACATCAGATCAATACCCAGGAAACCATTCTTCTTAACTAACCTACAGTTAGTTTCTAAATTTCATATTCTTAGGGGAAGGTTCCCATTAATTTTATCCAAGATAATTTCTTTAAAATTTATCCTTTAATCTTTCTTTGGATATCATTTCAAACTAGTCGGGATTAACGAACCACACCGAAGTAATTATTTATTTTATTTCCCAATCCCAAACTATATATCCCATAGAGAAAACTGGTAATACTCCACATCTAACACCACGGTGTTATCGGTAAAATTAATTACCATTTCACGTTCAAATCTAATTAAAGATTTAACTATCGCTTTGGAGCAAAACTGGTGGTACTCCATTCTCGGTCACCTTTCAGATTTGATAATTTAAATTATCAATTCACTTTTTAATCTAATTAAAGATTCATTAAAGATCCACTTAGTTTCAATCTTTTCAAAAATCGATATCTTGCCTTTAACTGGGTTAAAGAACCAATGTCTTCTAAAACACGATTCACGATAAACCCAATTCACATTTGATATTAATTACAAGACTCTGAATAGAAAATATACCGGCTTATATTCAATATCAAATTCTGAAACCAACAAATATTGTATTGGAAATAACGATATAAAATATATCTTTCAAATCCCCATAACAATATTTGTATAGTCACGAAATCTAACATCGAAATATTCCGAAGATAATTTTGATTCAATTCCAGTCCAATTCACGTATTAGGAATATTGATTATTTTTAAAATCACTTTCAAATTCAATTTATTTATTTCAAAAATAAATTGATTTTAATTCTAGTTCAAAACTAGTTCATGTAACACCCCGTATGTTGAATAACTTGCTATAATATAAAACAGGGCAGAATTAAATTTTAAAATCTGAATCAGGGGAAACGGGCTATGCCATTGCGTTCGACTCGGAAAAATACGCGAAATAGAGTCCGAGTTTTCGAAAATCGGAGTCCGTATGACCCAGTTAAGGCCCGAAGAAGTTTTCAGAAATTCAAAACAGATTTAAAAACAAAAATTTAAACATTTCAGAAGAGGCGGGAAAAATTCCCGCCAGGCAGAGGGAGTCAACCCTAGGGTCGACATGGGTGTCGACCCCCTCCCTAGGGGTCGACCCAGGGGTCGACACAGGGGTCAACCCCCCCCCCCCCCCCCTGTCGGTCTGTGTGACCTAGGTGCACCATTTTGGCTTTTGGGCTGTGCTGGTGGCTAGTTACGAAATCTGACGGCTCTAATCTGATTTAGGGTTAATCTAATGGCCTAAAACACCTAACTACTCTGTAAATACACCCTAAGACTACCCTAATTCATACTAAAAATAGATACAACACCGTTATGCCGTCAAAATGCAACTTGAAGGAGCCTCCATCAATCTAAAGAGGAAGATAGCTTCTCAAATCAACTTCTAATCAACTCTAGCAACTTAATCTTCTTCTTAGGAGTGCTAATCAACAAGTTGTGAGTTTCTATAGCCTTAATGACCAATTGTTGAAATTATTATGATAGGATATAATGAGGTTATGGCTATGAATGTGGATCAATGCAAGATTATGTTATCATATGCTATGTGTTTGTGATGTTATGCAAGTTATGCAAGTTATGTGCTATGTGTTCATGATATTATGCAAGTTATGCAAGTCATATGCTATGTGATCATGATGTTATGCAAGTTATGCAAGTTATAGGCTACATGTTCATGATGTTATGCAAGTTATGCAAGTCATATGCTACATGTTCATGATGTTATGCAAGTTATGCAAGTGATATGCTATATGATCATGATGTTATGCAAGTTATGCAAGTGTTAGGCTATGTGTTCATGATGCTAGTTATGCAAATTGCTATGATAGGCATTGATCCATTATGACACCATGTTATGCAAGTTTTGTGTTTGATTATATGCAAGTTCATATATGATATGTTATGCAAGTTTGGTGTATGATTATATGCAAGTTCATATAAGACATGTTATGCAAGTTTGGTGTTTGATTATATGCAAGTGACATGTGCAAGTTTACACCTTAGTATGATATGCATACATATGCAAGTTAACCCCTTAGTATGTCATACATACATATGCAAGTTTACCCCTTTGTATGACATAAGTCACTTATGCAAGTTAACCTCTTTATGACATATGTGATTCATACAAGTTTGGGTTGGTTATTTATGCTAGTTGGGTTTGATGCTATATGCATGTTGACACCTTTAAAACCCATGTTGGTTGAACCCATTGTATTTGTGATGAATCTTCTCTTTTATGTCATGTTAGCGAATTACGTGGGGAACGATGGGGTTAATATACATGTTAATGAAATGGTTGGTATGATTATGCATGCCATAAAGTGGATGGACATAATTGAGTCAATTATGTACATCGTTAAAATTGGAATTAATTAGGGAAAATTAATTCGAAATATGGGGGTGATTAATTAGGTGTAATTAATCGACTAAGACACGAGGTTGGACCCTTTTGTAGCATAAGACTGCCCGGAACCGACCGACAAATCCAGCGGCTACAAATGATTGGCCCAATGTGAGAGGTCTTAGGCACAAACTAAATACGTGACAAGTGTAAAGACACGAGGTTAGACTCGGTTATGGCGTAAGGCTGCCCGGACACAACCGGCAAATCCAGCTGCCATAAAAATAGTCTAATGTGAGAGGTCTTACAACGGTTACATTCTTAATCAATTAAGAAACACTTAACCAGATAAGCATGTAGTGGGGCATGAGGGGTTAAGTGGGTGCCTTGGGTGGCATGTGGAAATCAAGTAAGTGCCTTGGGTGGCATATGGAAATCTAGTGGGTTGCCTTGGGTGGCAATAGAAAATACGATTAGAATACTTAACCAAGTGGAAACATGTAATTAAACATGATTAAAGGGTTAAGTGGGATGCACTAGATAAAGGGACAAGCTTAGGTGGGTAGCTTGTGGGGGCCCATTTCACCCAGTAACCCATATGTATCTTATTGGGCTCGACCCATGTCGAGGACGGGACACGCGTACTGGGCTTGACTATAAGAGGCCAAAACGGGTTAGCGGTGGCAACGCAAGTCCAACGGGTTTCATATGCGTGTGTGGACCCGGGCTGGTAGGTAAGACGTTGTTGCATCATGTAGGTATAAGCCGTGCACCGTTGATTGTATCGAGTTGCCACTTTGGGGAGTGATACACCCCACTGTGGGGCCAGCACGGGTATCTACGGTAGGGAGTCGATCGCTTGGGGAGTAGTGGGTACACCTAGTGGAGATAGGGGCAGACGGCACCTATGTAGTCAGCTAGGGGTACACGAAACTACTGGGTAAATTTTCTAAGTCCTTGGGTGGGATCAACCTTTAAGTAGGAATGACTGGTGTGGTGCAGTTAGTAATTACCCTTGGGTGGGTAGATGCGTCTTTACCGTTATCTTAGTTCATCCTATGTCTAGTTGGCTACTTAGTGTAGTCATTTATCCCCAGTCATCCCGTACCAAGTTTATATCATACCCTAATTACTTTAATGATTGTGTTGTTAAAGTTATAGGGCTCACTCAGACTTATGTCTGACCCCGTTGTTTTTATCTTTTTCCCCCTCAGGTCCTCAGGTTGGGCCTAGCACTAGTGGGCTTTGATCAGATTTCTTTATCTATCTCTTGGAGCTTGGACCGTGATGTAAAGCCCAGCTTATCTTTTCTATTATGGCTATTGTTTATGTAGTGGGATTATGTACTTATGTTTTTATCAGGATGGATATTTAGTACTTGACACTTTATGGTGTTGTAACTAAACATGTTTACCTTCTGCTGCAATGAAATGATGTTTTAGATTTCAAGTATTTATATCTGTCTTGTTGTAATTTTTATGTTCTATATTCACTTAAAATGCTCCACCGAAGTTAAGGCATTCCCTTAGTGAGTGACCTTAGCGGGTGTGGGGTGTTACACGTGGTATCAGAGCAAAGGTTACCAGAATAGATAAAATTTTTAGAAAACTATTTTTCTAAAAACATTTTTGGAAGAAGTATTTTCAAAAACATGTCTTTTAAGAAGAAAGTTTTTGAAAGAAAAGCATAATCCCCAATAGCCATATCTTTATCTTTCGAATTCTCCGTTTTGAATCTTTCCTTTTTCGTTTCAGCATGGCTGAAGATCTTAACTTTCCGGAGGGTGTGACGATACCAGTATGGTATAGGAGATTGATGGAGGCTAGGGCCGCCACTGCGGGTCCAGCAAATGTTCCTCCACCAACAGTAGCACCCGATCTTCCTCCTCCCCCTCCTCCTCCTCGCACCGATACTTTTGCTAAAACTTGCAAGGAATTTAAGGCTATGGGAGGGAAACCTTTTCAAGGATCAGAAACTTTTGTGGAAGCTAGAGATTGGCTTAAGGAGGTGGAAGAGTTGATAGATATCTTTGAGATGGAAGAAGGAAAGAAAGTCAAGTTAGCTGCTTGGTTAATGAAGGGAGAGGCCTCATTCTGGTGGGAGGTCACTAATGGAGAACGCCCTGTTGACTCTTGGGCGGATTTCAGGCAAAGATTTGTGGCAAAGTTTCTCTCAAGGGCGGAGGAAAGCTTGTATATGGAAAGGTTCTTGACTCTAAAGCAAGGAAACCTCTCGGTGAAGGAGTATGTCAACAAGTTTAATCAATTGGCAAGGTTTGGCATAGACATGGTGAATACACCAGAGAAAAAGGCTTTAAGGTTCGTTAAAGGCTTGAATGAACCGATGCATGGATTGGCTATGACTCACATCCCTATGGGGGCCACCTTTGAGAAGCTAGTAGACATGGCACTCATGCATGAGGAAGAGAAGGGTACCAATGCTAATAAGACACCCGAGAAGAAAGGAGATCAAAAGAGACCTCAACAGCAACAAAACAAAGGCGGGAAAGGCAACGGTGGCAAGGGAAAGAAGAAGTGCTTCAATTGCGGGACACCAGGCCACCTAAGCAAAGATTGTCGAAAGAAGAAGACGGGTTGCTTCCACTGTGGCGAAGCAGGGCATCTAGTGAAGGATTGCCCTAAGAAGGGGCAAAGGACGGGATCTACCTCAGGGGGACAGGTGCAAGCTCTTATGGCACCAGGTCAGGCAAGGGGGCAAGTTCAGGCTCTCGCGGTTCCCCCGATTCAGGAAAGAGGTAGAACTTTTTCCGTTGAAAGTCTGGTTTTTCTGTTTGATCATCCTGTCCGTACATTGTTTGACTCTGGCGCATCGCATTCGTTTATCTCATCATCATTAGTTGAGTCACTGCACTTAGACACCAGTCTAGTAGATGATCCCTTGGTTGTTTCAAACCCAATTGGGGGCTCCACTTATTTGTCCATGATATGTTTGGGTTTGAAGATTTCTATACTAAGCATTGAGTTTAGATGTGATGCTTTTGTTTTGGGCTTCACGGGCTATGGGTTGATTTTGGGCATGGACTGGTTATCCAGTAATGGTGCCGTTCTTGATTGCGAAAAGAGAGTTGTTAGGCTCATGACCCGTTTTGGGAACACTCTCGAGATCTCTTGTAATCCCATGGATTCTGTTATGCTAAGTTATCTTGAATCGCTTGACGCTTCGGTCGAGAGTTTGCGATCTGTTAGAGTGGTTCGGGAATACTCGGATGTGTTTGAGGAGGTGAAGGGCTTACCTCCGAAGCGGGAGATAGACTTACGAATATATCTGGTGGACAATGCTAAACCAGTATCTTTACCAGTGCGCCACATGGCTCCTCGTGAGAGGAGGGAACTCCATAAGCAAGTAGGGGAGTTGCTTGAGAAGGGGTTCATAAGACGAAGTATATCGGAGTGGGGTGCTCCAGTAGTTTTTGCCACGAAGGTGGATGGGTCCCTCAGACTTTGTGTAGACTATAGAGAACTCAACAAGCTCACAAAGAAGAATAGACACCCATTGCTGAGGATAGATGATCTTTTTGATCAATTGGTTGGCGCTTCAGTATTTTCGCAGTTGGACTTAGCCACGGGGTTTCATCAGTTGAGGGTGGCGGAGGATAGCATAGACAAGACTGCCTTTAGGACTCCGGATGGTTTCTATGAGTGGCTGGTGATGCCATTTGGTTTGACGAACGCCCCAGCATACTTTGTTGATTTGATGAGTAGGGTGTTCAGGGTGTTACTTAATAAGTTCGTGGTGGTCTTTGTGGATGACATCTTAGTATTTTCTAAGAGTGAAGAAGAGCATGCCCTACATCTTAGGGAAGTGTTGGAGACTCTTCGAGCGCATAGCTTTAAGGCTAAATTCTCTAAATGTCACTTCTGGAGGAAGGAAGTACGGTTCTTGGGGCACGTGGTCTCCAAGGAAGGGATAGCTGTGGATCCCGCGAAGGTAGTGTCCATCCAAGATTGGAAGGTTCCGAAGAATGCTACCGAGGTGAGGAGTTTCTTGGGGTTGGCTGGCTACTATAGGAAGTTTATCAAGGACTTCGCGAAGATATCAGCCCAATTAACTCGCTTGACGAAGAAGAATCTAGTCTTCGCATGGGACGTAGATTGTGATGATGCGTTCCGACGGTTGAAGAGAGCTTTAACCACAGCTCCAGTCTTAGTGTTGCCAGATGGGAGTAAGCCATTTGTTGTCTATACCGATGCTTGTGGGACAGGGCTGGGCGCAGTCTTAATGCAAGAGGGAAGGGTAATAGCCTACGGTGGAAGGCAGTTGAGAAAGCATGAGAAAAATTACCCTACCCATGATCTAGAGTTGGCCGCTATTGTTTTTGCGCTTAAGATTTGGCGCCATTATCTTCTTGGTGAGAGATTCGAATTGTTCACTGACCACAAATCATTGAAGTACTTGTTTTCTCAGAAGGATATGAACTTGAGACAACAAAGGTGGATGAAGTTCTTAGCATCCTATGATTTCGAGATAGCGTATACCCCTGGCAAGGGTAACGTGGTAGCGGACGCCTTGAGTAGAAAAAGGTTGTCCTTGAGTCCATTGTTCGTGGAACGACGAAGCTTGGAATTTATCTCGATGTTTGATTTCAGACCTTCCGTTGACTATATACCCGGTTTGCTAGCATCCTTGGAGGTTAGACCTACTCTTTTGGGACGGACTGGCGAGGCACAGCGGGATGACCCACAGTTGGTTGAGTTAGTAGAGAGGCTCATAAGGGGGGAGTCGTCCAGCCATTTGAGTAGGTACACCCTAGACGATAGGGGGTGCTTGCGTAGAGACGGTAGACTTTGTGTACCACAAGACGAGGGTTTGAGGAAGGCTATTCTTGATGATGCACACCGTTCTAGGATGACCATTCATCCCGGTGGGGACAAGATGTACCAAGACATGAAGCGGGTTTTCTTTTGGGCCGGTATGAAGAAAGATGTGGCCGAGTATGTCGTGAGATGCTTGGTGTGCCAACAAGTGAAAGCGGAGCAAAAGAAACTTGGTGGGTTGCTTCACCCATTGGAAGTTCCGCAATGGAAGTGGGATAGCGTCTCGATGGATTTTGTTGATGGGTTACCCAGATCGAGGAAGGGTAATACGGGAATTTGGGTTGTGGTAGACAGACTTGTTAGAGTTTGTGCCCTAGTGGCAATTCATTTGATGAGATTGATAACACTGTTGATGTTATTATTTTATTTGAAATAAAATATTATTCTATTATATTGTATTTACTGTGTAATATATATATGTATAATATAATAGAAGTCCTTAGAATACTAATACGGAATTATATAGTTCGAGTAAGACTGAATTTGATATTATATAATTATTAAGTATTATAATTCTTAAATGTCCCTAGTCGAGTTTTATTGTATATATAGGACAACAATAAAGCGTTGAGACTAGTATGTTGATTGACTGATGATCACATCTCATTGATCATTAATATACGTGATATTAAAGTCAAGATATAAATACGTATTGGAGAATGGCGTATTGGGCTGACCCACCATGAGATAACTCCATGGAATATAATTAACAGTATCATGAGTTATTCTCATAGTGACAGTGATGTAATGGTCCTCAGACCCGAAATCATTATAATTTTATTCGAGGATATTTGTGTTTTGATATCATCTAAAGTTATTCGTAACAGAGTAACGATAACGGTGATTGTTGGATACATCTCGAATCGAATAGAAATTATGAATGATCTAGATGGAATTTAACCCTACAATATATTTGTAGTGATATCCATGGGCCTCTTGATTGAGTGAGACTGTGAAATGCATGGCCGTGCTCAAATACTGATTTGTTTTAAATAGTCTACTCATTGATCAAGAAAACAGATTAAAGAGGATGATACGATCCATGCCTCCAGTTTAATCTTGGATATAACGGTTAAAAGGATTAAATTATATTGATACACTATTCACAAAGGTCATATCGAATCATTGATATTGTTGTAGCTTGGGTAGCAGTGATGTATTACTAGATGCCGCTCACTGTTTACAGTTTAAATGTTTAAATTGTTGCCAACGCTACAACAACCTATAGGGTCACACATATAGGTGTTGCAAATGGAGAGAGAATTTAATAAAAGGAAATCAAAAATTAGTTTTGACTAATTCCTTTTGAACGGGTATAAAGGTTTAGAAAAAAATCTATTAGGTTTCTCTATATAAAGGAACGATAAGGCCGCATCGTTCATTCACCTTTTAGAAAAACCCAAATTGGATTTGACAAACCCTAGATCTCGTTCAGATTAAATCGGCTAGTACCGAATCTTCAATCCTCAGTTTCGATTGTCGTTCTCGAGGGCATCACCTGTGGATCTCCAATAGAGGCGCTCGATTTCAAGCGTTTGATTCAATTCGACCTAGATTAGCAATTCGTGGATTCTAAGATTTCAAGTTCAAGCCCTTCAATTGGTTCTCAGATTCGAAGAAAGGTACTTGTTTTAATTCAATCATGAATTCGAATTTCATGTCTGATGTGTAAAATTGTTGTTTTCCGCTGCTATATCGATCCTAATTTACCTTCAATGGTATCAAAGCCAGGTTAGGTTAAATCGATTCAAATATAAGTTAGGCCATGGAATTATTACTGCAATAATTAAAATGATGTTTTGAACATTGAAAACCAAGATCTGGAATTTCATGAACATTCATTTGAGAAATGAAATTTTTATATGATAAACAAATTTCTGTTTTGTTGACATGGAAGTATCTGAATTAGTATATGATGTTAATTCAGTTTTGAATGTCTGAATCTCCAGATCTTATGTTTATGTAATATGGTTTAATCTATATTTGTTTCTGGCTTTGAAATGGGGACTAGTCTGTTGCTTTCTGCATAGATGACAAAAGTCCAAAATTTTATTTAGATCTGTTACAAATGCGACTGTACTGTGAACACAGTTGCGAGAACAATTCAACAAAATTCATTTAAAAGTGAAATTGTTTTGTTAGAAAAATGTTTTGTATGTGATACGAAACAAAAATGGCCTGATGAATCTAAAATGGTTATTTTAATTTCGATTTAAAATGTTTAAATCCTCCTATGTTAATTCTGATATGTTATAATTTTATATACAAACCCAGATTTGATATTATTTTAGATCTGAGAGGGATTATAAATGAATATATGATATAAATTTTAATCAAAGCTCAGATCTTACTTATCATATTGGAGAATATGAGATGTGTATATATATATCTAGTTTATATATTGCCTTGGTATACTTCATTAAACAGATTTGGGCTTTTTCTTTATTATCTGAATGTAAAATATATTTTCTCTATTTTACTCCTATTCAAAATATGTTATATTAAATTCTGACTTGACAAATCTGATTTGTTACGAAGAATTACTCAATCAGTTTTGGCTTTTGATGATTTAATTAGATTAATCACAATCATTATTTTAAACAGATCTGTTTTTTATCAAAAGGAACAAAATTTATTTAATGATCATATTATTGAATATGAGATTCATTGTTGACTTCCTTTTGTTTTTGCGAATTTGTGATATTGATCATGAGTACATGATGACCTCAGGGCAATGTACATATATATATACACATTATGTATATATATTATGATATATATACATACATACATACATATATATAACTTTGATCCTAATCTTGATCAATGTATATAAGGCAAAGTGTTATGTAAAGATTAACATCTAAAGTATTTGATAGATTATGATGGAATAGTTCATATCTATCCGCTGTTTTAAACCAGTCCTTGATTTATCTTTAATAATTTCCTTGAATAGTTTGAATCGAACTAAGTCAAATAAATATGACTTATTGGTATTAAAATAAATTGGATCAATGAATTCAGTTTTGTGAATACTAACATAGTCTAGATCCTTGTTATGAGATAACATATGTGATAAGATGCATGATCTTATGACTTTATTCCTAGTTAATCAATTTACACTAGGAAGTGTTTATTTTTTTTATTCTCAAAAGTTTCAAGATTTATATACTGCTGCCTTGTTATATATGCTGATATGCAAATCTGATTTGCAACACTCTATCTTAGATATATATTTCATTGTTAACTGTTTGATTTTATGCCTATGTAAAATCTGATGAAGCTTGAATATATAATGCAGTTACATATTCTGGCTATTTGCCTTTATACTTAAATTTGGTATTTTTAAGATACAGTCAGTATGATTTGGTATAAATATGAGTGTCTGTACGGCTATTTGCCTTTATATTTAAAATCTGGCTTGCAACATGTTTGTATTAATCTGGATATACAAAGTCAAATGTTGATTAAGTTGCACGTTGATAAATCCTGTATATATAATGCAGCTACAAGCATATTGCCAATGTTTTAAACCTGTCATCTGATGAACAGTAACTGAATAATGATTTGGTTCATAGTGCTCTGTCATGATAAGTGTAATATATTGGTGAATATGATTCGTCAAAATGACTCATTGCTTAATTCAGTATTAGGTAAAACGTGTTCTGATGAACTCATGTACGTTTAAGTATGCATTTGAACAATTCCTGTTGGTTTTAACAAAAGGATAATTCTTGTTACAAGTTGATCATATGTAAAGTTTGTTCATATTTGTTTAGTCCTGAAACTAATATATTGATCAAATAAATTCGCTATGCATGAGATGCAATGTCATATATGAAGTGTCATATATATATATAAATGTAAGTGATCCATTTATAGTAATAGCCTTTGTAACATATATATATAATTCATGATCATAAGTAAAATAATGATGTCCCTTTGTCTGCATAATATATTTAACTGAAACCTTGGCTCAAACAAAAAGTTATACAAATATATTTGATATATTTTGGTATTCTGCTCATGTTCAAAATCACTACTGCAAATCTGATTTGAAGTTCAAATTTGAACAAATGATATACTGTATACTGATATGTATACAATGTTTCTTGGGATGCACCTGCCACAGCATGTATAACTTGCTGGATTTTATCAGTGTACATCTTAGGGTAACAATACTGAAGGAGGATATATAATAACAATTTTGAGCAGATAAATGGTATAGTTTATATTATTAATCTGCTATTATATTGATAATTGCATTACAGGTGTGACTTGAAAGGGGCAGAAGGATATCTTAGCACACTGAAATTGTTTCAGTGGGAGCATCACCAAAATATGGTGAAAATCATCATAAGTGATACACTGAAATTGTTTTCAGTAAGATATGCCGTGAACATGTACATATGTAAACAAAATTTTCAAGTTTGACTTAAAATGTTGATGTGTGTGTATATGTTTTGTGATATGGGACACTGATGCTAATTGCAAATATTTGAAATTTGTATGTATTGATTCAGTCCATGTAATGCTGTCGGCACAGTTTGATTTAATTAACAAATATTGTTAATTTTAAATTTTGGGTTAAAATGGAATGTTGAATATGTTTGAAACCATTCATTTCAATAGTTTTAGTCTAGATTGTTCTGTCTACAGTGATCTGTAATTTATACAGTCTTGAATGTTTAGTCTGGAATGTTGATTTGTAGTTGTCATGAATGTCATCTTTAGTGTATTTAAACTTTGATGATTGCATGTTTGTAGTGTTCTGAATGAAGAACTAACATAGTGTACACACATACGCATATACCACTAGTCTATATAATCTGTTATCATGGCTTACATGTTATATGTATGTCGATCACTCCATTCAACAATATAATATGGTAATCGTAGTTTTAGAATGATGTACTATGCACTATATTATGCTAACCAAGAATGTTGAATGCAAAAGGAAATATATGCAAGATTCCTATATAATGTTGAACTTATAATACGTATATTTGATATATGTAAATGGGGGCGGCTATTTGAACACATAATTAGACACACAGAGAGAGAGACACAGAGCTTCAACCGTTGGGTCTTTTTTTTATATGGAGATGTGCAATTCATGGGGTGATCCAATGGTGCAAATTAATTGTGTCATCATTTGTGTTCAAATTTTGTGTCTCTTTAGACTTTCCCTATGTAAAGGGGGCGGCTATTTGAACACATAATTAGACACAGAGAGAGAGAGAGACACAGAGCTTCAACCGTTGGGTCTTTTTGTCTTTATATGGAGATGTGCAATTCATGGGGTGATCCAATGGTGCAAATTAATTGTGTCACCAACTGCAATATTGTTTCCACTACGAATTATAAATTCCCTTTAAAAGCAAATTTTTTTGTTATATTAAGTCATGGTGACGTCTTCCAATAATATACTCATCACTGTCCAAAATCACTGGATGTAACTAACGCCAAAGCGTTGTGCACCTTTTATTTTGGTTATATGCGATGGAGTAAAATGTGGTGCTCCAACCTATTATTGGGTCTGATTTAACTAGGCTGCATAATACGATTATGGCCTTAGAGACAAAAGCATGAATTATTCTATATATTTTGAGCAAATGAATAATACTGAACAATCTGTTCAACATGCGATCCAAGAGTTATATAAACGATATAATTGACATAAGATGTCTACCTAAAAGGTTGTGTTTTGAGTTTAGCCAAAGCTAGGTCAAGGCATGATTAGATATGGATCTTGGAACACCGTTATATATATATATACCTGATATGTATATATAAACAGAGGGATGTTAATTTGAGTGGGAGCGTATTTTAGTTTAAAATATATACATTTATGTTAATATAAATTTTGATTGTCGAAATTTGTATTAAATAAATATCAAAGAATCAGTTATTATTTATTATCTACTGTGGATATTAAATAACAAAATAACTTCTGTAATTTAAATTAATCCTTGAGAAGGATAAATTGAATTAAATCGAATTTCTTGACTGACATTGAAATTTGAGGATTGTCCTAATAAATATAGAGGATCTAAAAGAAAGGTTAAAGTATGACTTCAACTGAATAAAATATAAATGTTGTAACAATATACTTATACATTTCTAGTATTAGATACTAGATATAAATCACATAAATGTATGTTGATTTACAGAAATTGTAGAATAAGTAGAAATCTGATAAAAGAGCAAATGGACTTACAATTGGAAATGAAGCAAATGTTGATAGATTATCCATAGTAAGTTGATTCTTGTTAAATATACTGGCTTAATTAAATAAATAAAATAATTGTTATTACGAAATTCCACTTAAAATAAATGTTATAATATATCTTGTTTAGACAAGTTTGAATTTCATTTGTAATGAAAGAATAATTGTTATTCATTTTATTTAAATGAAATATCGTATGGAATTTCACAAATAGTTAATGATATCTGTAAATCCTTAACTATAACGTACTTGACATTAATAATGACTGGATTAAATTTAGTGATTTAAATCCAATATACCTTTAGTATTACCAGTTAGCCCAGTAAACAAGAAAGTATATCAAAACTCCATAATGATGGAATTTTGAAATCAATTGATTTCGAATCATATGAAGAATACAGATCTTGTTTATTAGGCAAAATAACTGAATCACCTTTCACTTGACGTAGTGAATGAGTGATAAGTATTGGGTCTCATACATAATGATGTATATGGAGCAATGGATACATAAGCTAGAGGTAGGTTTTATTACTTCATTATATTTACTGATGATATTAGTAGATACATATATGTGTATCTTATGAAACACATATCAGAACCCTTTGAAAGGTTCAAAGAATTCAAAGTGGAGATAGTAA
Organism: Allium sativum; assembly: GCA_030737875.1. Classification (NCBI taxonomy): domain Eukaryota; kingdom Viridiplantae; phylum Streptophyta; class Magnoliopsida; order Asparagales; family Amaryllidaceae; genus Allium; species Allium sativum. The sequence goes on along the minus strand of CM060918.1, from coordinate 335,912,584 downwards.
CCAATTTTAATGAAATATAAACACTTTTCGAAAAGATTGAAAAGGAATTAAGCCAACTACTTAATGACTATCAAGATGAGTTTGAAATTATTTCATAACTCACTCCATTTAGAACACCATATTGGAATGATGTGTCTGAAAGGAGATATCACACCTTATAAGATACAGTACGATTAATGATATGTCATACATAGATCTTCTAATAAATTAAATTTAGAACAACTGCATTTAATCCCACTAAAACGAGTTTATAGAAGCCATATAAGATATGGACTGGGAAATGTCCTAATTTGTATATTATGAAGATTCAGGTTGTAAGACGTTTATTAAACGTCCTTCTGATAAGATTGGATCCAAATCAAATAATCATTTTGTGGAATATCCAAAAGAACCAAGTGGATATTATTTCTATATATCCTTTGAGAATAAAATGTTTATTGCTCGAATTGGTATCCTTTATAAAGGGGAGCCAGTCTCTAAGATACCAATGAGGATGAAATAGAATTCGAAACGTTTCGCAACCACAAAACGCCACTAAATCTTGTATAGACAGGAAATTGAGTGGGAGTGATACAATAATTCAAATGTTATTTGATAACACATTAATTATTGCAAATAATGTTAGTCTGAAACAAGAAATAATTACTGATTCTAAGAAAGAAAATGTTTGGATTAAGAAGTTCATGATTGAACTTAATTCATTGTTGATCGAATGAAAAACATTGCGATAACAATATGGCTGTTGCTCAGGCCTAATACATTAAACTCATCATCAATCCAAACATATATTTTAAGAAATATAATTTTATGTGAATTTGTTCACAAAAGAAATAAACATATCTGAAAGTTACAAAAGTTATAATGTTGCAGACCTACTGAATTAAACTCTGTCGCAGCAGAAGTTTAATAGTCACACTAGTTTCATAAGTATACGATACGTAAATGATTGACTCTAGTGCAAGTGGGAGATTGTTAGAGTTTGTGCCCTAGTGGCAATTCATTTGATGAGATTGATAACACTGTTGATGTTATTATTTTATTTGAAATAAAATATTATTCTATAATATTGTATTTACTGTGTAATATATATATATGTATAATATAATAGAAGTCCTTAGAATACTAATACGGAATTATATAGTTCAAGTAAGACTGAATTTGATATTATATAATTATTAAGTATTATAATTCTTAAATGTCCCTAGTCGAGTTTTATTGTATATATAGGACAACAATAAAGCGTTGAGACTAGTATGTTGATTGACTGATGATCACATCTCATTGATCATTAATATACGTGATATTAAAGTCAAGATATAAATACGTATTGGAGAATGGCGTATTGGGCTGACCCACCATGAGATAACTCCATGGAATATAATTAACAGTATCATGAGTTATTCTCATAGTGACAGTGATGTAATGGTCCTCAGACCCGAAATCATTATAATTTTATTCGAGGATATTTGTGTTTTGATATCATCTAAAGTTATTCGTAACAGAGTAACGATAACGGTGATTGTTGGATACATCTCGAATCGAATAGAAATTATGAATGATCTAGATGGAATTTAACCCTACAATATATTTGTAGTGATATCCATGGGCCTCTTGATTGAGTGAGACTGTGAAATGCATGGCCGTGCTCAAATACTGATTTGTTTTAAATAGTCTACTCATTGATCAAGAAAACAGATTAAAGAGGATGATACGATCCATGCCTCCAGTTTAATCTTGGATATAACGGTTAAAAGGATTAAATTATATTGATACACTATTCACAAAGGTCATATCGAATCATTGATATTGTTGTAGCTTGGGTAGCAGTGATGTATTACTAGATGCCGCTCACTGTTTACAGTTTAAATGTTTAAATTGTTGCCAACGCTACAACAACCTATAGGGTCACACATATAGGTGTTGCAAATGGAGAGAGAATTTAATAAAAGGAAATCAAAAATTAGTTTTGACTAATTCCTTTTGAACGGGTATAAAGGTTTAGAAAAAAATCTATTAGGTTTCTCTATATAAAGGAATGATAAGGCCGCATCGTTCATTCACCTTTTAGAAAAACCCAAATCGGATTTGACAAACCCTAGATCTCGTTCAGATTAAATCGGCTAGTACCGAATCTTCAATCCTCAGTTTCGATTGTCGTTCTCGAGGGCATCACCTGTGGATCTCCAATAGAGGCGCTCGATTTCAAGCGTTTGATTCAATTCGACCTAGATTAGCAATTCGTGGATTCTAAGATTTCAAGTTCAAGCCCTTCAATTGGTTCTCAGATTCGAAGAAAGGTACTTGTTTTAATTCAATCATGAATTCGAATTTCATGTCTGATGTGTAAAATTGTTGTTTTCCGCTGCTATATCGATCCTAATTTACCTTCAAGACTTACTAAGAGCGCCCATTTTATACCCGTGAAGAGCAAGAGGACTGCTCCATGGCTAGCTTCAGTTTATCTTCGAGAGATAGTTCGATTGCATGGGGTACCCTCTAGCATAGTGAGCGATCGAGATCCTATCTTCACTAGCGAGTTTTGGAAGAGTTTGCAAGAAGCGGTGGGGACTCAGTTGTGTTTGAGCACCGCATATCATCCTCAGACGGACGGCCAGACCGAGAGGGTGAATCGTGTTCTGGAAGACCTTTTGAGGCTTTGTATCTTAGATTTTGGAGGTACATGGGAAGAGCATCTTCCATTGGTAGAGTTCGCGTATAATAACAGCTTTCAGTCCAGTATTGGTATGGCTCCTTTCGAAGCTCTTTATGGAAGGCCTTGTCGATCACCTACATGTTGGTGGGAATCTACGGATAAGATCTTGCTTGGGCCTGATATGGTTAGGGAGACGTCGAAAAAGATTGATTTAATTCGAAGAAGGATGAAAGCGGCGCAAGACAGGCAGAAATCTTACGCGGATAAGAGGAGGACGGATCTGGAGTTTGATGTTGGGGACATGGTCTTTGTCAAAGTATCTCCATTACGGAATGTTGTTCGCTTTGGGTCCGTTGAGAAGTTAGCACCAAGATTTGTTGGGCCGTTTCCTATTAAGGAAAGGATTGGACGGATGGCATATAGAGTGGATTTACCCGAGAGACTTAGTGGGGTACATGACGTATTCCATGTGTCACATTTGAGGAAGTGCCTACATGAGACCGCAGAGGTGGTAGAGCCGAGCTTGCTTAGAGAAGTGGAGGTAGAGCGTGATGCGACTATTCGACGAGCTCCTACCCGCATCCTTGGGTCAGAGATTAGGAAGTTGAGGAACAGAGAAGTGCGACTAGTCAAAGTGCAATGGGGAGAGGATGAGAGCAATGCTACTTGGGAGACAGAAGTGAAGATGCGTTCACTATACCCATTCCTTTTTGAGGGTATGTCTTTTAACTTCTCCTTTATCGTTTGTCTAGTACTTATCTTATCTTTAGTATGTCCTCTCATTAGTACCTTTGACCTTTAGATAGGGTAAACCTATGGTTGAAACATGTGTTTGAGACATGTTATGTTTGATGGATGCGTGTGGATGCAAGTGGTTGCTAGTGGTTGCTCGTGGATGCATATACACACACTCTAAGCACTAGATCGGCTCAGTCACTTCATATTGCATATTGCATATAATTGTGTGTAGGTAGCTATATTAATGGATGTATAAAGGTTGTGCTATCATATGGATGATGCATTTTGGTGGATGATTGTGCACTCATGTAGAAATAGTATGTGTTGATAGGGTTCTTTCGCATACATATTGGATGCATGGCACTATCATGGTTTGCATTAAGGAGGTCAGCTGAATCAGTAGACCGCCTGATTTTGCATTAGACAGGGAACATATACACACACTCTTTGCATATGTTCATACAGCATTAGAACTCTAAGGACAATGGATGCCAGTGTTTGATGGTTTGAGTAGATGGTTGTTTGGATGGTAGGATACGTTCTTCTTGACTTAGAGATTTCGGGGACGAAATCCTTTAAGTAGGGGAGAATGTAACTCCCCGTATATTGAATAACTTTGTAACAACCCACCTCCGCCAATGCCACTCTTGCAAGGACATTAGCTTTGGAGGGGCGTTAAACAAGGTAAACATGCATGCAGATATCACAAGACAGAACATATAAGTAAAACAGAGTAGTAAAGCAGCGGATAAAACTTAGCATTTCAAAACCATAGTCATGTTACAACAAAGTACTTGGTCATTATTTTCCAACAACAAAGTCTAGATAAAAGCATAAACTGAAAAACTGAAATACATAAAGTACTATCCCCAAAATGAAGTGATAAACCATAGCTAGCTCAATGTCCAAAACCGTACATGAGCAAATCCAGTAAGCAAGCTGTAAAGATCCAAGCTAAGCTCCAATGTTCCCACCCTGAGAACCTGAGGGGGGGAAACGGAAGAAAAGAGGCGAAAGAAAACAGGTCAGTCAAAAAGACTGGTAAGCCCTACTACTATCTGTCTATGAACTAGTAAAGTTAACTGGCATGAGAAGCTGAGATGAACATAAGGATAACAACATACTGGCATGATGATTAACTAACAAGATAGATAAAGGTGTCATCGCATAATTAAGGTTAAGTTTTTGCACCACGGGTGTACTAGCATTCTAACATGTCAAGTAAAAACAAGAATTGATCCCTTGGCCCAAGCTTGGCCCAACATCATGAGATGACCTAAATCATGGTCCAACTACACGGTCTAGTCGATCGGCTCCCTATAAGCCTAACTCGTCAGGTGTCGGTGTCATGCGGCTTAATCATGTAATGTAGTTGACTGTGCAGGGTCCACCCTAGGGTGTATCAGGCCCTATGGTGTAACCCTCTGACACCATACCATGATGCACAGTCCAAACCTACCGTTGCCCGTGTTCAACTCCGGACTTGATGTGCACGACCATGGTCCGCCTGAAAAACCGGGGCATCATTCAGCCGTCTCTTTTGGTCTCTTACAATCAGCCCAGTAATCGTGCCCCACCCTAGCCTAGTCCTAGGGTCTTATGATACTACCTAGAAGGTTACTGCTGAAAAGGACCACGCAACTAGGGTTTCTTAACGGGTTTAATGTGGTTAACCCGATCCAAACGTGGATTAAATCGGTTAAGAGTACCCAAGGCTCCTGACTTAACCTCGATTAACCCATCAAGCCCAAATTGGTTAAGTATTAAGTGGACCATGACTTAACCCTAATCAGGAGGCATTAATTAACTTAATGCGCTTTAACCTCTCACATTAGACTTTGTTGTGGTTACTAGTTAAGCCGGGCGGGTCCGGGTAGCTTTACACCACAACTAGGTCTAACCTCGGGTTCGAGCACAACATGACCAACTTCTCACATTGGGTCCTATTGTTTGTAGCCACTAGTTAAGCCGGGCGGGTCCGGGTAGATTTATGCTACAAACTCAACCCAACCTCGAGTTGGCCACACTCATATTTTCTAAGTGTCATGTCCATTATGTTTCCAAAACATAATTACAAGTTAACATATCACGTCATGTTACAAAAATCATGTTCATGTCATTATGTTACCCAACCCCAACGTAATCCCATCGTTTACATAATCGCAACAACGCATAAAGGATAAAATAGGGAACTTGGCATAACCTTGACATATAGGTGTTGAAGCCACAAGTTTAACATGGTGGCATATGAAATGTACATATGTTCATATACTTGCATATTGCATTATTAGGCTTCAAAAGCATGCATAAAACCAAACTTAGCATATGAGTGATACATGGTGATAAATAACATGTAGAAGTTGCTAGAAGTTCGCATTTTGCCTCACATGCAAGTTATCATAAGGGATATGATAACTTTCATGTTGCCAAAATGCAACCTTTAATATAAAGCTTGGAGCTTTATGCTCAAAACCTCAAGTTTAACTTGCATAACATGATAACATGATCAACCCAAACTTGAATAACATAGCAACATGTGTCATACATAATGATTAAACCAACTTGCATAATGATCATCCAAACTTGCATATAATGATCAACCAAACTTGCATATAATGATCAACCCCAAACTTGCATCATTCATTTAACTTTAGAGTTCAAAGAAAGAAAGTAGAAAAGGGCTTACAATGCTATGAAGACACAAATAAATATTTATTATAAAGATTGAGACGAAGCCCTTATGCAAGCACCAAAAACCCAAATATGCAAGCTCCAAATGAAAACCCTTGAGCCAATTCAATAAAAACCCTTGCTTTGAAATAGAAATGTTGCAACTTGACTTGAATGCAAGCTAAGAACACTCATACAAGTTTGAAAACACTTGTATGAACTCAAAATCTCTCATAGAAATTAACTTAGAAATTTTAGCATGAGAGTGGAGGCCATGAGAGGAACAAATTTGACATAGTTTAGTTGTAGGATTGAATAATGGTGATTTAGGCTAGGTTTGGGGTCTTTTATAGAGGATTAGGATAGTATTAGCCATAGGATTAACCCTAGATTCAATCCAAGCCATCAAAGCATGTCTTGGGGAAGAAGTCAAGTGTAGGAACCATCTAGGGCCTTTAGATTAAAGCTGAACCATGAGAACCATTCAAATGCAAAATCTGCATTTGAGCGAATCGGCCCACGGGTTGACAGCCAAACACCTTGGATTAACCCCTAGTCGACCCAACGGTCTCGGGTCGACCTCAAAAATCGGCCGGTTCGGTTATTCCCCTCTCCCATTTCACTATTTTGAACATTTTTGCATATTTATTTATTTAATTTTCAATTATATATATATATATATCAATATATATATATTTCTCTGCGCAACCCATTTCACTTAATTAAGTATACTTTAATTTGTGAATTTTTCGTGAAACTTCGCGAGGCCATATCTTGGTCATACGGACTCCGATTTTCGAAAACTCGGACTCTATTTCGCGTATTTTTCCGAGACGAACGCAATGGCACAACCCTTTTCCCTTGATTCAGATTTTACAGTTTAATTCTGCCTCCATTTATGTTATAACATGTTATTCAAAAATACGGGTTGTTACATTCTCCCCTCCTTAAAGGATTTCGTCCCCGAAATCTCCAAGTTAGGAAGAACGTATCCTACCATCCATCATCAATCTACTCAAAACATCATCCACGTGCAGTCATTGTCCTTAAAGGATTCTAAATGTTGTATGATCATATGCAAAGGTGTGTGTATATGTACTTATCTAATGCAAAAATCAGGCGGTTACTGATACAGTAAACCTCCTTAATGCAAAATATGTTAGTGAAATGAGTCCATATGTATGCAAATTCCTAATATAATTTATAATCTCTACATGAGTGCACATAACATTCATCCATATGCAACATCCACGTGATAGCAAAACAAGTCTCATCCATGAATAAGTATAAACACTCATGCATATGCGGTATGAAAGTGTGTGAGCCGATCTTAGTGCCTAATGTGTATCATGCATCCACGAGTATCCACGTGCAAACACTTGCAACCACTTGCAACCATCAAGCATAACATGTTTCAAATACATGTTTCATCCAAAGGGTTTCTACCTAAGGTCCTCATGACAAGTTTAACGAGACAACAAGATAAACAAGATAAACATGGATAAAAAGAAAGATATGCTAATTAGGAAGGAGGTCGAGAATGTACCCTCAAAAAGGAATGGATAAAGCCCACGCATCTTCTCCTCGGTTTCCCAAGTTGCATCTTCGTCGGCTTCACCCCACTGAACTTTCACCAATTTGACTTCTCGATTCCTTAGTTTCTTGACCTCTGTTCCCAAAATACGAATCGGAGCTTTTCTCAAGGTTGCTTCTTTCTCTACCTCAATGTCTTCAAGAATGTTTGGTTCAACCACCTCAGCGGACTCATGTAGGCACTTTCGGAGATGCGAGATATGAAAGACATTATGCACTTTGGCTAGCTTTTCGGGCAATTCCACCTTATAGGCCATCTTTCCAATTCTCTCTATGATAGGGAAGGGTCCTACGAACCTTGGTGCCAGCTTCCCCACTGCTCCAAAACGTACCACATTTCGCAAAGGAGAAACCTTCACGAAAACCATGTCTCCCACTTCGAATTCCAAATCTGCCCTTCGCTTGTCAGCATAGGATTTCTGTCTATCTTGGGCCGCTTTCATCCTTCTTCGAATCAATTCAACCCTCTCGGATGTGTCCCTTATCATGTCGGGCTCAATTATAAGCTTATCCGTCGTCTTCCCACCAACATGTTGGTGGCTTGCACGGCCTCCCATACGAAGCTTCAAATGGTGCCATCCCTATGCTGGCTTGATAGTTATTATTATAAGCAAACTCTACAAGAGGAAGGTGGTCTTCCCAAGTACCACCGAAGTCGAGAACACAAAACCTCAAAAGATCTTCTAGCACTCTATTCACCCTTTCGGTTTGGCCATCCGTCCGGGGGTGATAGGTTGTACTCAGATTCAATCGCGTACCCATTGCTTCTTGCAAACTGTTCCAGAACTGGCTAGTGAAAATTGGGTCACGATCGCTGACTATGCTAGAAGGAACTCCATGCAGCCGCACTATCTTTTGAAGATAAACAGATGCTAGCCGTGATACGGTCCTCTTGATTTTCACCGGAATAAAATGGGCTCTCTTTGTAAATCTATCAATTATTACCCATATCCCATAAAGCCCAAATAGTTTGGTGGCGAACTTCTTCACCCCAACCATATATCACAAATAGGCTAGCCATACTCCTTAGGGGGTTTGTAACAGAACTAAGATTGAGGATAGGACTGAGAGGATATACTTAAAAGGTAGCATGCGAGTAAGCTCTACGGAACAATAGAGATCAAGGATATACTCTTAGAAAGAGATTAAATGTGCGTATCTAGACTTCAATCTTCTAAGCCGCATTTTCTTGTGCTTAATCCCATCGTGCCCTGACCGTCTTTTATCTTCGCAATTCCGTAGTTCTTAATTCTTGTTCCTAAAATATGAGTTAGAACTCATTTCACCGTTTCTTCTCGTTCCACTTCCACTTATTCTTTGCCTAAAATACTTGGCTTAAACATAACTGCGTGCTCATGGTTCATGCAAGCTTTCCAAGATTCGTTAGTGAATCTTGGATCTCATTTACATACTATACAGTATCCCATGCAGAAAACTATCTCTTGAAAACAGTGCCAATCCACGTTGCCAAACTGGAGCTGAGGTAAGGGGTCTCTTGAGCCTTTGAAAAGCAAGCTCACACTCCAAGTCCCATGCAAAGACTAAGTTCTTCTTCGTCAACTTAGTGAGAGGGGCTGAAATCTTAGCGAAGTCCCTGATGAACTTCCTATAGTGGCCCGCCAAACCGAGAAAGCTTCTTACTTCGGTTGCACTCCTAAGAGTCTTCCACAACCACTTTCGCGGGATCCACCGCTATGCCTTGCTTAGAAACTATATGTCCAAGAAACCGAACTTCCCTTCTCCAGAAATGACAGTTGGAGAACTTGGCTTTCAACTGATGCTCTCTAAGCGTATTCATCACTTCCTTGAGATGCCTAGCATGCTCTTCCTCATCCTTTGAGAAGATCAGAATATCATCCACGAAGACAACAACAAACTTGTTAAGGAACTCCCTGAACACCCTACTCATCAAATCTACGAAGTAGGCGGGTGCATTAGTCAAACCGAATGGCATGACAAGCCATTCAAAGAATCCATCTGGAGTCCTAAACGCAGTTTTATCAATGCTATCCTCAGCCAGTCTAAGCTGATGGAATCCGGTGGCTAGATCGAGCTGAGAGAAAACAGAAGCACCTACAAGCTGGTCAAAGAGATCATCAATTCTCGGTAACGGGTGCCTATTCTTCTTTATCAGCTTGTTCAACTCTCGATAATCAACACATAGACGAAGCGAACCATCCGCCTTAGTAGCGAATACCACCGGAGCACCCCATTAGAAATGCTTCGCCTAATAAAATTCTTCTCAAGCAACTCCTTGATTTGCTTACTGAGCTCCCTTCTTTCACGAGGGGCCATATGCCTAACGGGCAATGATACTGGCTTGGCATTATCAACTAGATAAATGCGGAAATCTATCTCTCGTTTAGGGGGTAACCCCTTAACTTCTTCAAAGACACCGGGATAGTCTCGGACCACCCTTACAGATTGCAGATCATCGATGGACGAGTCGAGAGATTCAAGATAACATAACATGACGGGACCTCTAGGGTTACAAGAAATTTCTAGGGTGTTACCGAGGCGAGTCATGAGCTTCTCCACCCTATGCTCACAATCGAGGATGGCTCCATAACTGGACAACCAATCCATGCCCAAGACCAACCCATATCCCGTGACCCCAAGAACATAAGCACTACACGTGAATTCTACGGCCAAGATAGAAATTTTCAAATCCACACAAATCATAGACAGATGGGCGGAACTCCCAATTGGATTTGAAACACAAACGGGATCCTCAACTAAGCTAGTACTTAGGTGCAAACTTTCAACAATATCAGAAGTAAAACTATGCGATGCGCCAGAATTTAACAAGGTATGAACAGGGAAATCAGAAATGTAAACATGAATTTCTATAAAAATTCTACCTCGATCAAAAGCTGGAGGAGCGAGGAGAGCCTGCAATTGCCCTCCAGAGGGTCCTACTTGTTGAGTTTGTCCTTGCCCTTGTCCATGCTTCTTGGGACAATCCTTGCTAAGATGTCCAGATTCTCCACAATGAAAACACTTGCCTAACTTCCTCTTCTTCTTCCTGCAATCCTTGGCTATGTGCCCAGTGATCCTACAGAAGTTGCACTTCCTTCTTTCTCTTGACTTGTTGTCCTTGCTATTGTTGTTGTTCTTATCTCTTTTCTCAGTATCTTCCTTCTTGCCTTGGGACTCATTTACCTTGACCTCCTTCTTGACACTCTCATCTTCTTCTTGAAGTAGGGTCATATTCACTAAACTCTCGAAGGTCGCCCCCAGGGGTATATGAGATATGGCCAAACCGCGCAATGGCTCATTTAATCCTAGAGCAAAGCGTAGGGCCTTCTTCCGAGCGGTGTTAACCCATTCTAGACCGAACTGAGCAAGTTGATTAAACTTATCCACGTATTCTCTAACGGTCATGTCCCCTTGCTTTAGTGATAGGAACCTCTCTAGCTGAAGGTTCTCTTCTGTCGATGATAGAAACTTTAGTCCAAACCTTCTCCTAAAGTCATCCCAAGTCTCAATGGGTCTAGTAGTGGTGGTGACTACCCACCAATAAGCAGCTTCCCCTTTCAATAGCCATACCGCCAACAGAACTTTCCTACGATCTTCCACATCAAAGATAGCAAAGAGGTCTTTAGTTTCCTTTAACCAGTTTCTTGCCTCCACGGGAGTCTCCGTTCCGACAAAATTCTTGCAACCCATCGCCTTAAAGTCTTTGCAAAGCTTTGCGAAATCCTCTTGCGGATGCTGAGGGGGAGGAGGAACCTCAGCTACGGGAGGAGGAGAGATGTTAGCGACGGGGGAAGGAGGAGGAATGTTCGCGGGGCCGGCTTCATTCGCCCTTGCCTCCATAAATCTCCCGAACCAGACGGGTACTTGTACGCCTTCCGGGATGTTAAAGCGATCGGCCATACTAAAACGAAGAAAAAGATAGATTCAGAACGAAGAAACGAAGGATAGTGCTATGGCTTTTGGGGAATAGCTTTTTAAAATAACTAGACTTTTCTTGGAAAATACTTAATTGGTTTTGAAAATAGTTTTTCAAAAGTTAAGTTTCAAAAACACTTTTGCTCAAATCTTGTAAACCTTATGCTCTGATACCAAATGTAACACCCCACCTCCGCCAATGCCACTCTTGCAAGGACATTAGCTTTGGAGGGGTGTTAAACAAGGTAAACATGCATGCAGATATCACAAGACAGAACATATAAGTAAAACAGAGTAGTAAAGCAGCGGATAAAACTTAGCATTTCAAAACCATAGTCATGTTACAACAAAGTACTTGGTCATTATTTTCCAACAACAAAGTCTAGATAAAAGCATAAACTGAAAAACTGAAATACATAAAGTACTATCCCCAAAATGAAGTGATAAACCATAGCTAGCTCAATGTCCAAAACCGTGCATGAGCAAATCCAGTAAGCAAGCTGTAAAGATCCAAGCTAAGCTCTAATGTTCCCACCCTGAGAACCTGAGGGGGGGAAACGGAAGAAAAGAGGCGAAAGAAAACAGGTCAGTCAAAAAGACTGGTAAGCCCTACTACTATCTGTCTATGAACTAGTAAAGTTAACTGGCATGAGAAGCTGAGATGAACATAAGGATAACAACATACTGGCATGATGATTAACTAACAAGATAGATATAGGTGTCATCGCATAATTAAGGTTAAGTTTTTGCACCACGGGTGTACTAGCATTCTAACATGTCAAGTAAAAACAAGAATTGATCCCTTGGCCCAAGCTTGGCCCAACATCATGAGATGACCTAAATCATGTCCAACTACACGGTCTAGTCGATCGGCTCCCTATAAGCCTAACTCGTCAGGTGTCGGTGTCATGCGGCTTAATCATGTAATGTAGTTGACTAACCTACCGTTGCCCGTGTTCAACTCCGGACTTGATGTGCACGACCATGGTCCGCCTGAAAAACCGGGGCATCATTCAGCCGTCTCTTTTGGTCTCTTACAATCAGCCCAGTAATCGTGCCCCACCCTAGCCTAGTCCTAGGGTCTTATGATACTACCTAGAAGGTTACTGCTGAAAAGGACCACGCAACTAGGGTTTCTTAACGGGTTAAATGTGGTTAACACGATCCAAACGTGGATTAAATCGGTTAAGAGTACCCAAGGCTCCTGACTTAACTTCGATTAACACATCAAGCCCAAATTGGTTAAGTATTAAGTGGACCATGACTTAACCCTAATCAGGAGGCATTAATTAACTTAATGCGCTTTAACCTCTCACATTAGACTTTGTTGTGGTTACTAGTTAAGCCGGGCGGGTCCGGGTAGCTTTACACCACAACTAGGTCTAACCTCGGGTTCGTGCACAACATGACCAACTTCTCACATTAGGTCCTATTGTTTGTAGCCACTAGTTAAGCCGGGCGGGTCCGGGTAGATTTATGCTACAAACTCAACCCAACCTCGAGTTGGCCACACTCATATTTTCTAAGTGTCATGTCCATTATGTTTCCAAAACATAATTACAAGTTAACATATCACGTCATGTTACAAAAATCATGTTCATGTCATTATGTTACCCAACCCCAACGTAATCCCATCGTTTACATAATCGCAACAACGCATAAAGGATAAAATAGGGAACTTGGCATAACCTTGACATATAGGTGTTGAAGCCACAAGTTTAACATGGTGGCATATGAAATGTACATATGTTCATATACTTGCATATTGCATTATTAGGCTTCAAAAGCATGCATAAAACCAAACTTAGCATATGAGTGATACATGGTGATAAATAACATGTAGAAGTTGCTAGAAGTTCGCATTTTGCCTCACATGCAAGTTATCATAAGGGATATGATAACTTTCATGTTGCCAAAATGCAACCTTTAATATAAAGCTTGGAGCTTTATGCTCAAAACCTCAAGTTTAACTTGCATAACATGATAACATGATCAACCCAAACATGCATAACATAGCAACATGTGTCATACATAATGATTAAACCAACTTGCATAATGATCATCCAAACTTGCATATAATGATCAACCAAACTTGCATATAATGATCAACCAAACTTGCATATAATGATCAACCAAACTTGCATATAATGATCAACCCCAAACTTGCATCATTCATTTAACTTTAGAGTTCAAAGAAAGAAAGTAGAAAAGGGCTTACAATGCTATGAAGACACAAATAAATATTTATTATAAAGATTGAGACGAAGCCCTTATGCAAGCACCAAAAACCCAAATATGCAAGCTCCAAATGAAAACCCTTGAGCCAATTCAATAAAAACCCTTGCTTTGAAATAGAAATGTTGCAACTTGACTTGAATGCAAGCTAAGAACACTCATACAAGTTTGAAAACACTTGTATGAACTCAAAATCTCTCATAGAAATTAACTTAGAAATTTTAGCATGAGAGTGGAGGCCATGAGAGGAACAAATTTGACATGGTTTAGTTGTAGGATTGAATAATGGTGATTTAGGCTAGGTTTGGGGTCTTTTTATAGAGGATTAGGATAGTATTAGCCATAGGATTAACCCTAGATTCAATCCAAGCCATCAAAGCATGTCTTGGGGAAGAAGTCAAGTTTAGGAACCATCTAGGGCCTTTAGATTAAAGCTGAACCATGAGAACCATTCAAATGCAAAATCTGCATTTGAGCGAATCGGCCCACGGGTTGACAGCCAAACACCCTGGATTAACCCCTAGTCGACTTAGCGGGCTCGGGTCGACCTCAAAAATCGGCCGGTTCGGTTATTCCCCTCTCCCAATTCGTTGTTTTGAACATTTTTGCATATTTATTTATTTAATTTTCAATTATATATATATATATATATATATATATCAATATATATATTTCTCTGCGCAACCCATTTCACTTAATTAAGTATACTTTAATTTGTGAATTTTTCGTGAAACTTCGCGAGGCCATATCTTGGTCATACGGACTCCGATTTTCGAAAAATCGGACTCTATTTCGCGTATTTTTCCGAGACGAACGCAATGGCACAGCCCGTTTCCCATGATTCAGAATTTACAGTTTAATTCTGCCTCCATTTATGTTATAACATGTTATTCAAAAATACGGGTTGTTACAAACTTGCTATAATATAAAACATGGCAGAATTAAATTTTAAAATCTGAATCAGGGGAAACGGGCTATGCCATTGCGTTCATCTCGGAAAAATAAGCGAAATAGAGTCCGATTTTTCGAAAATCGGAGTCCGTATGACCCAGTTAAGTCCCGAAGAAGTTTTCAGAAATTCAAAACAGATTTAAAAACAAAAATTTAAACATTTCAGAAGAGGCGGGAAAAATTCCCGCCAGGCAGAGGGAGTCGACCCTAGGGTCGACATGGGTGTCGACCCCCTCCCTAGGGGTCGACACAGGGGTCGACCCCCCCTGTCGGTCTGTGTGACCTGGGTGCACCATTTTGGCTTTTGGCTGTGCTGGTGGCTAGTGACGAAATCTGACGGCTCTAATCTGATTTAGGGTTAATCTAATGGCCTAAAACACCTAACTACTCTATAAATACACCCTAAGACTACCCGAATTCATACCAAAAATTGATACAACACCGTTATGCCGTCAAAATGCAACTTGAAGGAGCCTCCATCAATCTAAAGAGGAAGATAGCTTCTCAAATCAACTTCTAATCAACTCTAGCAACTTAATCTTCTTCTTAGGAGTGCTAATCAACAAGTTGTGAGTTTCTATAGCCTTAATGACCAATTGTTGAAATGATTATGATAGGATATAATGAGGTTATGGCTATGAATGTGGATCAATGCAAGATTATGTTATCATATGCTATGTGTTTGTGATGTTATGCAAGTTATGCAAGTTATGTGCTATGTGTTCATGATATTATGCAAGTTATGCAAGTCATATGCTATGTGATCATGATGTTATGCAAGTTATGCAAGTTATAGGCTACATGTTCATGATGTTATGCAAGTTATGCAAGTCATATGCTACATGTTCATGATGTTATGCAAGTGATATGCTATATGATCATGATGTTATGCAAGTGTTAGGCTATGTGTTCATGATGCTAGTTATGCAAATTGCTATGATAGGCATTGATCCATTATGACACCATGTTATGCAAGTTTGGTGTTTGATTATATGCAAGTTCATATATGATATGTTATGCAAGTTTGGTGTATGATTATATGCAAGTTCATATAAGACATGTTATGCAAGTTTGGTGTTTGATTATATGCAAGTGACATGTGCAAGTTTACACCTTAGTATGATATGCATACATATGCAAGTTAACCCCTTAGTATGTCATACATACATATGCAAGTTTACCCCTTTGTATGACATAAGTCACTTATGCAAGTTAACCTCTTTATGACATATGTGATTCATACAAGTTTGGGTTGGTTATTTATGCTAGTTGGGTTTGATGCTATATGCATGTTGACACCTTTAAAACCCATGTTGGTTGAACCCATTGTATTTGTGATGAATCTTCTCTTTTATGTCATGTTAGCGAATTACGTGGGGAACGATGGGGTTAATATACATGTTAATGAAATGGTTGGTATGATTATGCATGCCATAAAGTGGATGGACATAATTGAGTCAATTATGTACATCGTTAAAATTGGAATTAATTAGGGAAAATTAATTCGAAATATGGGGGTGATTAATTAGGTGTAATTAATCGACTAAGACACGAGGTTGGACCCTTTTGTAGCATAAGACTGCCCGGAACCGACCGGAAAATCCAGCGGCTACAAATGATTGGCCCAATGTGAGAGGTCTTAGACACAAACTAAATACGTGACAAGTGTAAAGACACGAGGTTAGACTCGGTTATGGCGTAAGGCTGCCCGGACCCAACCGGCAAATCCAGCTGCCATAAAAGATAGTCTAATGTGAGAGGTCTTACAACGGTTACGTTCTTAATCAATTAAGAAACACTTAACCAGATAAGCATGTAGTGGGGCATGAGGGGTTAAGTGGGTGCCTTGGGTGGCATGTGGAAATCAAGTAAGTGCCTTGGGTGGCATGTGGAAATCTAGTGGGTTGCCTTGGGTGGCAATAGAAAATACGATTAGAATACTTAACCAAGTGGAAACATGTAATTAAACATGATTAAAGGGTTAAGTGGGATGCACTAGATAAAGGGACAAGCTTAGGTGGGTAGCTTGTGGGGGCCCATTTCACCCAGTAACCCATATGTATCTTATTGGGCTCGACCCATGTCGAGGACGGGACACGCGTACTGGGCTTGACTATAAGAGGCCAAAACGGGTTAGCGGTGGCAACGCAAGTCCAACGGGTTTCATATGCGTGTGTGGACCCGGGCTGGTAGGTAAGACGTTGTTGCATCGTGTAGGTATAAGCCGTGCACCGTTGATTGTATCGGGTTGCCACTTTGGGGAGTGATACACCCCACTGTGGGGCCAGCACGGGTATCTACGGTAGGGTGCCGATCGCTTGGGGACTAGTGGGTACACCTAGTGGAGATAGGGGCAGACGGCACCTATGTAGTCAGCTAGGGGTACACAAAACTACTGGGTAAATTTTCTAAGTCCTTGGGTGGGATCAACCTTTAAGTAGGAATGACTGGTCTGGTGCAGTTAGTAATTACCCTTGGGTGGGTAGATGCGTCTTTACCGTTATCTTAGTTCATCCTATGTCTAGTTGGCCACTTAGTGTAGTCATTTATACCCAGTCATCCTGTACCAAGTTTATATCATACCCTAATTACTTTAATGATTGTGTTGTTAAAGTTATAGGGCTCACTCAGACTTATGTCTGACCCCGTTGTTTTTATCTTTTTCCCCCTCAGGTCCTCAGGTTGGGCCTAGCACTAGTGGGCTTTGATCAGATTTCTTTATCTATCTCTTGGAGCTTGGACCGTGATGTAAAGCCCAGCTTATCTTTTCTATTATGGCTATTGTTTATGTAGTGGGATTATGTACTTATGTTTTTATCAGGATGGATATTTAGTACTTGACTCTTTATGGTGTTGTAACTAAACATGTTTACCTTCTGCTGCAATGAAATGATGTTTTAGATTTCAAGTATTTATATCTGTCTTGTTGTAATTTTTCTGTTCTATATTCACTTAAAATGCTCCACCGAAGTTAAGGCATTCCCTTAGTGAGTGACCTTAGCGGGTGTGGGGTGTTACAGTTCATTTCGATAAAAATCTATTTTTATCTTTTCAAATATGGAATTTTTCAGCCCAATTTTTCCCAAATCATTTCTTATGATTTTACACAAATTATAGATATTTTTAATAATTTTATCAAGGCCCGTACAGTCGATTTCCATCAACGGCCATCGAACTGCACTTACAGCGACTTTTTCTAAATTTGATTTGGACATAATTCCAAATCCAACCGTTAGATTTCAAATTTCTAATATTCATTGGAAAGCTCTTTTCGATACGAACCCAACGGTTCCGGTTTTAGGAGAATCCGACAGTCGGATCTCCCGCAACGTCAATTCGAAGTCAATGGTCGAAATTCACGAACTGCCACGGCGCGACGCGTTCTATTCAGGCCATTATATATATAATATATTATATATATATATATTTCGTCGATTTCCTTTTAAAACGAATTTTATAAATAGTTCTAAATTCGTTTCAAAAACAATTTCAACTTCATCTTCAATCTCAAATCGATTTGATTTCAATTCAATTCGAATTCATTTCAATTTTTATTTAATTCGAATTCAAATTCGTTTCAATTCAATTCCAATTCTAATTCGTTTTAATTCAATTCAATTTGAATTTACCTTCTATTTACTTTAATTCGAATTCATTTCAAATTGATTTCAATTCAATTTCAGTTCGTTTTAAATTTCATTCAAAACGATTTCAATTCGTTTTTAATTCAATTTCAATTTAATTCAATTTGAATTCATTTCTATTCAATTCAATTTCAATTTTGAATTTTAATCTAATTTAATTTGAATTTCATTTCAAAATATTAAATTTTGAAATCACTTTTTAATATTCATTATAAAATGAATAAAATCGATATAAATATCGTTCGCGTCAAAATAACGCATCTCTAATCAACACGGCTTTATATTTTTGAAAAACTTCTTTATTCTATTCAACAAATGAATATCTATTCTATTCAACACATGAATCTATATTTTTGTCAACACATGACTAATCTCAACGGATGAGTACTGTTCACGTGTGACTACTTTTGTTATTTAATATATTTTATAAAAATTATGGTGTCTATCGTTTGATTTCAAATCAGACTCCAACCGTAAATTAGTAAGAGAACGATTTCCTGAATATTAACCCCGAAGGCCGAAACCAACATCAGATCAATATCCAGGAAACCACTCATCTTATCTATTTTCCAGTTAGTTTCTAATTTAATATATGATAAAGATAAAAATTTATTGTTAAAATATTTCGTTCAACACATGACTAATCTCAACGGATGAGTACGGTCAACACATGAACCTTTATTTTATAATATTCTAGAGGTAAATTTTATTGTTAAAATATTTCGTTCAACACATGACTAATCTCAGCGTATGAGTACGGTCAACACATGAACCTTTTTTTTATAATATTCTTTATTTTCTAAATTGGAATGGGGCTCAATCAATCACCATATAGCGTTAACTATATGGATTCCATACAACACATGTATATCAAAGCAATGATAAACAATCAACCATCATCCAAGGTGCACCACACAACTACATAAGCATCAAATATAAATAATCGATGCTTACACAGTCTGTCGACCAATCGATCGACATACAATTAAATAATTGGGATTAGTGTACCCAAATATCATCCCAACACCCGTGTGGGGTTTCAAATCAACAAACACAGATTTTTTATTTGTGCAGTTGGGCGATGTGTAAATTTTATCATCCCAATCAATATCAGTCAAATCAGTGTATATAAATAAATCGGCTGATTTGTTTATAAATATTTATTTATTCACTTTCACGTTAAAAATTATATTTTTAACGATAATTAATTTATTTCAACACATCTACATTTTATTATCGATTTCACATCAACATCACAAACAATTTTCACAACACATCAATCAAACAAACAAGTCATCCATGGTCTGTGGATGATGGGTGTCGGGTGCTGCTAAGCACCGTCTGCATCCTAGTATGTATATATATATATAGAAAAAGAAATTGAAGAGTGAGAAATTCTCACTAATAGCTAATCCAATCATCTCGACTCTTCTTAAGTACAAATCTTGGTCGTTCTCGCCTTTCGTCACTTTCATTGCCCGTAGCCACTACATATATAAAAATCGAATTTTTACTTCGCTATTCAATATATAAAAATCAAATTTTTACTTCGCTATTCAATATATAAAAATCAAATTTTTACTTCGCTGTTCAATATATAAAAATCGTATTTTTACTTCACTATTCAATATATAAAAATCATGTTTTTATAATTACTCCATATGGATAAAAATTCTATTTTTACATCGCTACTATATAGATAAAAATTCTATTTTTACATCGATGCTATATAGATAAAAATTCTATTTTTACATCGATGCTATATAGATAAAAATTCTATTTTTATCATGCTATTCTCTACATAAAGATTTCGCCTTTTCCATTTCATCACTATAAAAATCACATTTTTATTTTGCTACATATATAAAGATGATATTTTTACTATCTTACCTATATAAAAATTATATTTTTAATCTCCTATTATAATAAAAATCATATTTTTAATATTTCAACTACATAAAGATAATATTTTTATCCTTTCTATAATATAAAAATTATATTTTCATCCTTCCTATATTATAAAAATTATATTTTTAATACTCTATATAAGTAAAAATCATATCTTTTTCCTATATAAAAATATTAACTTTTCTATATATAAATATCTGAAATTAAAATCAATACACAATTAAAACTAAAAACAAAAACTAAATTCGGATTTATACTAAAACTAAAATAAAAATAAACTAAAACTCACAGATTCCATGATGGAGGAGGGGCTTGGCTCGCTACAGGTGGTTCGATTAGGGCTAGGGTTGAGGTTCGACGAGGTTTAAACGCCTGAGGAGGAGGAGGAAAAGTCGGACAGGAAGAAGAGGGGGTGGGCGCCGTTTTCTCGAGCAGAACGGGTGAAGGAAGGAGAGGTGGAGGAAGAGAAGGGGAGGGAGGCGATGGAGGTGGTTTCCGTCGATGCAGGGCGCGGTGGGCGGAGTCGCGTCCGCGCGAGTTCACTTGGGAGGGAGGAGCGGGTTAGGAGAAGAGGAGGAGGGGGTTCTGGTGGACGGCGCCAGGGCGCGGCGGCCCTGGTGGCAGCGGCGGCGGTCTGCCCCCCCCCCCCCCCGTCGTTCGCCTTTTTTTTTATTAATGTCGATCTGTGAGAATGAAAGGGGGTAAAAGGTTAATATAATTATATATTTTATTTATTTATTCTATTCTAAAAAGTAACTTTTTATTTCGAAGTCAGAATCGAACCCACCGACTGTCGTCCCTAGCGTTTTACCCCCATTCAGAACACAATGGGATATGTATCGTAGGTTGATTCGATCGTTTCGATCAGTTCTCATCAAAATCAACATATAACTCTGTATATTGATTTTGAACGCACATTTCAATTTACCGGGGTCACATACTAACTCTAAAAATTCTCGAAAAATATTTTCTAGCTTCGTATTGACGATACGGTCCTAACAAAACTAGTTTCACCGAATTCCGAGACCGTTGGAAAAATGGCCATTTTCCAGTCGATTAAAATCAACTGAAACTGGTCAAACGCGTTTTCCTTTGCCACGCTCACATATTGATTCGAAAAATTATGAAATTTGGAATCTAGCAATAATTTGACATCATGGACCCAACAAAAGTGGTTTCGTCAAAATCCGAGGTCGTTTGCAAAATTACCATTTTTAAGGGCCTGAATTCCATAGCGACTATTCAGAATTTTCAACTGGACATATCTTTTGATTCCCGCTATGAAATTTCAATTTTTCGGATTCGTTGGAAAGATATCATCAATTAGATCCTATTATTTTTGGTTTCACTAAAATCCGTTTATTTTGCACCCGGTACGTTCAATTGAAGTTTGGAATCGAATTATCGAACTACCGCGCCATTTTCAATTCTATTTATAATTATATATAATTATTTATATTCTAACGACGACGTATATAATATATACGTCGAATTATATTCAAATTAAATTTTCGTCGAATTTATTTAAAATAATTCATTTAAATGTTCAAAATTCGCTAAAATCGCCAAAATAAAAATTTTAAACTGGCCCAGATTTTCGGGTTGTTACATCCAGTCTCCAATAAGCGCCTTGCGGTTTTTGATTTTATACTATGTATGTGGACCGTGAGATGCAAGCGTTCTGCTATTTGGTTATTTATTTGATGTAGACATTATTATAATATCACTGGATTTCCATATCAAAGTGTTTTGGGTTATAGTAAGGTAAAAACCGTCCGTGTTTATGTGTGGCCCGGTCTTACTATTATCTTTTCTTTTGAAAGGATTTTTGAAAGTTAAACAAATGGTTGGAGTTTACTCACACCAGTCCCATGACTGAACCAGAGTTTATTTTGTTTTTATTTTCCCTAAACTCTTGGGTGCCCAAATTTGTACGGGTAGTCAAGTAGTCGGGATTTTACAGATTCACTTGGAAGAGCTGGAAGCAGGAGGCTTCACCAGTTAGCTATAGACTATCATATCTCCGTTGTGTATGGTGTTGTATCTGGAAACAGGTGTTTATAACTGTTCCAGGAATAACTGTTATGCTCTGATACTGGTATGTATGTCCAGTTACTGATTTGTATTTTCAAAAGTTATGTTATATAATATATTTTATTCGTTCCGCTGTGAGTTTGTGATCTTCAATTTCTTCTATTCTAATATTTCTTTCTTTCTATTTCTCATCCTCTAACTTCTTTCTAATAATGATTCGTATTTCTGTGCAATTTGGGTTGGACGTGTGATGTTATTAGTCAACTCAGATAGTATGGATTTGCGGGCCATTACAGTTGGTATCAGAGCTTAGGTTGAGAAAATACCTAGGCTTGTGTGGCTTTTGCTCATTAGAGATAGGGTCAGTAGTACCCTAGAATGAGTTGAGTATATATATGAGAGCGCGTATTTATAAATTGATATAAAAATTGTTTTATATTGTGTTGGGTAGTCTTTTGAGTGGATTATGAATTCTGATCGAATAGTGGGATGCCACGAAGTCGACAGGAATTTCTAAACACTTGAACAGAAGATGAACACGATATTATTTTAAAGTGGGTAAATGAAATTATTTTACCCAATATTCTATTTTGATATAGAAAGAATAATTTTCGGAAATTATTATAATATATGGATGTGTTGGTTGTTATTATAATCAAACTAAAAAAAATTAAAAAAAAAATTGAATGGTTATCTATAACCAAAATAGTATTTGTATATGAATGAAATATACAAATGAGATGAATTAAAATCGAATTCAAAATCAGAATTTGGAATTTAAATCCTAGGAAGTTTGAAAATATATTTTTAAAGTATATTAAAAGGATATAGCTTGTTTTGAAAAGACCGTTTGAATAAAAATCATATTTGAATGGATTTTGAAATTGTTTAAGCACTGAACTCACTTCAGTGGCTAGGAAATAATTCTGATGATGGTCGCGACATCATCAGTGTTCATTTCTGAGTTTCTAAGTGATAGATTGCTACCTTAGAAAAGTTTTGATGGAAATTTGTTTTGAAAGAAAACAAGTGGTTTGAAAATTCGAATGTTTTGAATTTGAAATGGAAATAAATATATATGTATATATTTATGTAATTTCAGAAGGATTCGAAAGAAAAACCCTGGGATTTGGATTCTGAAATTGGAATTCAACTTAAGCTAGTTAGATGGGTTGAAGTGAATCAATCGACTAGAATCAATTTGAATAGGCTTATTGGGATATAGATTGGATATAAATGGATTGATCGTAGATCATTCAAATTAAATGAAAGAAGACTAAAGGTTTTGGTGGAATTAAATTTGTTGAAATGTGAGGAGTTGAGTTTCAACATAAGTGAGATTTTGAAAAGTAATGGATTTGTATCATTTTTCCTACCTTAGCAAATTCGAGGACGAAATTATTTTAAGGGGGGAAGAATGTAACGACCCAGATTTTCTAGCCGATTTATTTTGAATATTTAATATTATTTTAAATATTGAGCTGATAATTTAAATCGATTTTTATATTGAATTATCGATATAATTATCGTAATACAAGGATGTTAAGTAATTCAATTTGAAATGGAGTCAAAATGATTTATATGAATTTTTATTTGAATTTAAACGATAATAATAGTAATTTATTTTTAAGGAATTTATTTGTTTTGAATTTAAATTGATTTAATATGGCTATTTTAAATATACGTTCAAATTAAATTGTATAATATATTTCGTTGAGTTCAAAATAGCGTTATAACATTATGACAACAATCGGTACGCTAAAATAGCGGTTCACGATTTTGAATTGTGAACCCCGATTTATTTGATCAGTAGATAGGATCAAAATCAAATCAATATCTATTTAAAAAGAAATAAAATCTCTTTATTTCATATCGCATTAATTTGAAATCAAATCAGATTAAATCAAAAATCTCATCGGCAGTAAATTTGCTATGTACTTCACCCTACATCCCTTTAATTGTCGTGTACTACTGTCTCCCTCCTCCCTTATAAAAACCGCACCCCTGCTTCATTGTTTTGGAATTAAAAACCAAATCGAAAGCCTCGGAAAAACTCAAATAAAATGGCCGGACTTCTCCAATCAAAATCGCGATTGGGGTTTTCAAATCCCCTGATGCTCGTTGACGTTGGCTCCGGAAGTAGCGTGGTGCTGTTCGAACTCGGTTAAACTGGGTGGTCTAGGGCTGAGTCACAAATCGCGAGAGGAAGGAGTCAAGTGTGAAAGGAAAACACAGAGCGATTGGGTTCCTGATGTTCGATTCTCGAACGACGCAGTGGGATGGGCAAGCTGAAGTCGCGATAGGAGAAAAGGGGCACGGAAATTTCTGGTGAGGTCGACGCATTCCTGGATGCAACTGAGGGTTGCGATGTACTCTTGTTCGAATTGGGGGAAGTCTGAATTGAAGCTCGAACACGAGCATGGGAAGAAAGTGGTCGTTGCTTGGAGAAGGATGCTTGGACAGTGAGGAGGTCAAGATCACGAGAGTAGCTGATGTCGGCTTTGGCTTCTACAGGAGCAGACTGTTTTTTTTTGATGAGATTAAAGAAGGGTTCAAATAAATTAAAGGTAATTAATTTAAAATTTATTTACTTATTGTTTTCTCATGTAAATTCAATTAGTATAATGGTTAGAACTTAATTAGTTTAAAGGTTAGAACTTAGCTAATATATTGGTTAAGATTAAATCGGTATACTATTAAGAGGAAAGAAAGTGACACTTTACTGTTAGTTGAAATTTGAAATCTAGTAAGGAAGATTTCTTTAGAAAATCACTAGATAAAAATGTAAATTTGATGAGTAAACAATTTAAACTTGAAATTTGTTAGGTTGTTAAAATTAGGAAATTTAGAAAGTAAAGAAAATTTAAATGTTGGTATATTATTAACATAAAACCCCATCAGAAAATTTCATTAGCTTATTATTAAAATTCAGACTTTTCCTAGGTAAGGATAAATCAAATAAAGTGTTTGTGTAGAGTACGAAGCCTTGGAGATCGGCAAAGGAAATTGAAAATAGTACAAGTGCAAATAAATTCCCCGGTGAGTAAATCTCACTCACCTTTTATTTAGAATTATTTTTATTCATTAAAAATAATTGTTTGATGCTTGTTTGAATGCTTTCTGGTTGATTTAAAAATATTAGTTATATAGGCTTGCTATTATATATATTGGTTTGGTGATTGGTTGGATTCCCGCGGTATCATTAGCGGATGCCCGCAGTATCATTAGCGGATGACCCTACGCCCACGTATATAAGTGGATCCCATTTTATACTGCGATATCCTACCACGAAGCAGGATGGGTATTATTTTTGTTGACTAACGTTTGTGGATGCAGGGGAAACAGGTTGGAGGGATCCAACTGGATTCCTCAAAAATATATTATCTGTTTGCTTATTTGTTTGCATATATACTGTCATATATGATGAGTTAGAAAAATAAATAATTAGTTGTTTGGCGTTTAAATATCACTGGGCCCAAATATTGATATTTAAAAATATCATGAAAAGGAATTTCGTAGATTCAAAAGGAAATTCTATTTTTCTAAAATAGAATTTGAAATTTCAAATGAGGAATTCAAATAGAAATTGAATATGAGAAATTCAAATAGAATTTTGAATACGAGAAATTCAATGGAATTTGAATATAGAAAATGCAAAGAGAATTTTCAAAAGTAAGATTTTGGTTTTAAATGGATTTCGAAATAGGCTTGTTTAAATAAAACCGGGAAATTTATAAAATAGTGTTGATAAATATAATGAATAAATTATCAAGAGATAAATTGAATATTTGAATTCAAAGGAATTTAAATATGCGATTTGAATTCAAAGGAATTGAAATAGATTTGAATTCAAAGGCATTGAAATAGAATTTGAATTCAAAGGAATTCAAATAGAATTTGAATTCAAAGGAATTCAAATAGATTTGAATAAAGAAAATTCAAATGAAATTTAAATATAGAATTTGGAATTAGAAGTGAAATGGAGTTAAATATGGAAATTCAAATGTAATTTGAATATAGAATTCAAATAGAATTCAAATGGAATTTAAACAATGGAAATTCAAATTTTGAATTTGAAATGTAGAAATTTAAATGGAATTTGTTTATAGAAATTGAATGGAGTTTGGATATAGAAAATTCAAATATGAATTCAAATATAGAATTTGAATATAGTAATTCAAATGGAATTTGAATATAGAGATTCAAGTAGAATTTGAATAAAGGAAATTCAAATAGAAATTGAATATAGAATTTGAAATAGACTTTGAATATAGATTTGAATAGAGTTAAAATGGAATTTAAATATAGGATTCAAATAGAATTGAAATAGATTTGAATATGGGAAATTTGAATTTGAATTCAAATGAAGTTTGAAATAGATTTGAATATAGAAATTCAAATGGGATTTGAATATGGAATTTGAATATAGAATCCAAATGGAATTTTAAATATATCAGAATGGGGTAGAATCTATTTTAAACAAGGTTTAAAAGTTTATATTTATAAATATAATTAAAAACGAACTCGCCGCAGCGCTGCAGTTCGTAAATTGGCGATTCGAACTTCAATTGAGTATACAGAACGCAATTGAAGTCGGAATTCTTTGAAACAAGAAACGTCAGGACCGATTTGATAATAGTTTTCTAATAGAGGAGAAAAATCTGGATTTCGTCGAATAGATTCTGAGTTATATCAAAATCAATTTTTTAGAAAGCAGCGCCATAACCATTTAAAAACCATAATGGTTTATTTAATTTTATAAAAGGATTTTAAGCGAATAAAATTCGAATTTCTATTTAGAAAATTTCAGAGTTGAGTTGTAAAATATATGTGAATTCAAGTTGTGTAAATGAATATGATTTTTGAAACAGAAATCAGATTTTTGATTATTAAATAGAATTAACTAATTTGAATAGAAATTAGTTAAATGAAATTTTGAATTGATATTGGGCTTTGAATAAGTGAATTCTATTTGAAAATTAACATTCGAAATCAAAAAGGAAACTAGAATTGAAATTGAGAATTTTCAATTTGGTTATAAGCAAGTTAAATATTTTGTTTGAACATGTTATGTTCAAACAAAGAAGTGAAATAGGCAAAATAACTAATTAAATGATAAATGAGCGAAACTGGATTCAAACGATTGGATAGTATTGAATTGAATCGAAAACAGGTGAGCATGTGTTAGACAGGTATGAGATGGAGTATATGAAGATTTTAATTTATGTGCCCGACAAAAAGTTACATGTTTAAATTCATATATGAGGTTTTATGCGCCGTATCGGCAAGCCGCTTGGCTTTTCTTTTTTCTTTTGGATTGGAAAGGGCCATGGGATGCTATTTGAAATATCCCGAAGCTTCCGGTACAGGGGAGGTTATGGCGAATTTTTCCGAGAATTTAACAAGTTAGAATATTTTTAAGATAATTTGATAGTTAGAAATCAACGTATCGATATATATTGAATTCCATAAGGAAACGAATTTAAAATAGAATATTGTAAACAAGAAAGGAAATCTATAAATTAGAAATAGAAAGCGAACCATATACATGTTTTACGAATGGATAATTGGGTTTTATAGTATGTTTATTCGAGGTTACTGGTTTTGTCTGTTTTGAAGTTGAGGATGTTTTCAGTCAAGGTCTGAGAGGTAATTTTACCCCAACTTGATTGATTTCATTTTTAATTGATAAATAGCAAGATCCAGTCTCGAAGAGAAGTGTTTGAAAAAGAGTTAGTTAAATAAAATATTTTGGGCTGTTGTAACGATGTTTTATGCAACATCCATTTGAACCTAAGTGATGGAATTTTGGGAATATAAAAGTAAATATTTCCTGAGTATAATTAAAGTAGTCGGGAAAGAGATAAGTGATTGAAAATGTTTTCAATTGTGAATATAATATATTTTCTAAATACAGAAAATAAAGGAGGGCGATATTCAGATTTTTTTTTTCAAATAGCGTAAAGGGCCAATATGGTTATTGAAAATATTTGGTTAACAAATATTGATAAGGAAATGGAGAAGAGATTCAATTAATGAAATATTAATTAAAGAGCCCAGTGATTTGTTTGATATGTTGGATGAACACTTGTTTTTCTTCGATAGTTAAATCACAGACTATTGAAGTTTTTGACCATCGTTGTCAATATGGAGAGACCGGTTGGATTATTATCCCTGAACCACTCTGTATTGGCAGTAGCGTTGCGAATCAGATTATACAAAGGTAATGGAAGACGGAGTAAAGTGCAAGGGCTTTTTCTATTTATAGGAATTGTGCCTTCGGTTTCGTTCAATCCCAGAACGAACGTAAATGGACAAATGTCTGACAAAGTATTTCCAATGATCTAATGGGTTGGTCTGTATAAATATATATGGTTGCAACAGATTTATTCCCTTAGCATAATATCCAGAATATTTATGCAAATCAATTAGTGATTAATGGATCTGACAATGTGGCATTCAAAGTAATTGTGCTATCAATGAATGGAAAGTAATAGTAGCCTCAAGCCTCAACAACCGGGATATGACAAAAATCGGGCAGGCAGCATGGCTATGTGGGTCGCTCCCATTAGGGTGTATAATCACCTATCTAGAGATTCATTTAATTCCTTGTTCTATTCGATGCTGTCCCATTCGGGAAACGGTTGCTGATCCCAACCGTTGGTGATATACATTCGATACACTCAAACGAAATGAGTGGTCGGTCATGTGTGAGCCGGGTTGCAAGATGTTCTTGTTGAACCCCAGTGTATCGCCTCTAGAGTACACTGATCGGAAGGTGGTTCCATACCTTGTCATGTTGGAAATCCAGTATCCAATAAGCGCCTTGCATTTTTTGATTTTATACTATGTATGTGGAGCGTGAGATGCAAGCGTTCTGCTATTTGGTTATTTATTTGATGTAGACATTATTCTAATATCACTGGATTTTCGTATCAAAGTGTTTTGGGTTATAGTAAGGTAAAAACCGTCCGTGTTTATGTGTGGGCTGGTCTTACTATTATCTTTTCTTTTGAAAGGATTTTTGAAAGTTAAACAAATGGTTGGAGTTTACTCACACCAGTCCCATGACTGACCCAGAGTTTATTTTGTTTTTATTTTCCCTAAACTCTTGGGTGCCCAAATTTGTACGGGCAGTCAAGTAGTCGGGATTTTACAGATTCACTTGGAAGAGCTGGAAGCAGGAGGCTTCACCAGTTAGCTATAGACTATCATATCTCCGTTGTGTATGGTGTTGTATCTGGAAACAGGTGTTTATAACTGTTCCAGGAATAACTGTTATGCTCTGATACAGGTATGTATGTCCAGTTACTGATTTGTATTTTCAAAAGTTATGTTATATAATATATTTTATTCGTTCCGCTGTGAGTTTGTGATCTTCAATTTCTTCTATTCTAATATTTCTTTCTTTCTATTTCTCATCCTCTAACTTCTTTCTTATAATGATTCGTATTTCTGTTCAATATGGGTTGGACGTGTGATGTTATTAGTCAACTCAGATAGTACGGATTTGTGGGCCATTACAGAACAATTTTGGACATGTAATTCAAATTATTGAGTAAAATAGGTATTGACACCTATAAAAGGAAAGGATTAATTAATTGGTAAATTAATTAAAAATGGAATGTCTAGTAATTACAATTAGGAATTGTAATTGTACTTATGACACGATGTTAGGTTGCATTAGCGGTGGAAGTCTGCCCGGAACCGACCATCATATCCAGCAGCTACTAATGTTGAACCTAATGTGGTAGGTCTAAGTACGCAAATACGAATCGGGCTAAGACACGAGATTAGGCCCAACTATGGAATAAGACTGCCCGGACCTGACCGGCATATCCAGCATCCACATGTTGTAGGCCTAATGTGGGAGGTCTTGCCCATTATAAACCATAAATGGACATGGCAATGAATTGGACTACTTAACCAAATCCAATCCATAGGGATTGTATGATATTGAACTAAGGTTAGGGTTAAGTAATTTGATAGGAATAGTGGATGGGTTAAGTAAATCTTGGGTAGGTGGGTAATATTAGTACATATAGGCCCATAAACTTAACCGTTAAATAAACATGCTTGAATTAGTGGGTGGGTTAAGTAGATTTAAGGGGGTGAGTAATATCTATATATAGGCCCACGAACTTAACTTAATGAGGTTATGTAATTAAAGACACCTAGTGGTATACATAACCGGTGGAAAATATAAAATCTTATGTAA
This sequence comes from Allium sativum, assembly GCA_030737875.1. NCBI lineage: Eukaryota > Viridiplantae > Streptophyta > Magnoliopsida > Asparagales > Amaryllidaceae > Allium > Allium sativum. Next base: position 335,882,046 of record CM060918.1, on the reverse strand, counting down.
TTAAAGACACCTAGAGGTATACATAACCGGTGGAAAATATAAAAGGTAATGTAATTAAAGACACCTAGAGGTATACATAACCAGTGGAAAATATAATAAAGTTATGTAATTAAAGACACCCTTTAGGGTAAGCATAACTGACATAGGGCTATGTAATTAAAGACACCTAAGGGTATACATAGTCAATGAAAAACCAAGTAGGGGATACAAGACAAACGGGAGAGCTTGTATCATATTGTGTGGGACTCGTTTCAGTCAGTAACCCGGAGTAGGTATCAAATAAAGAACTTCATACTAGGCGGAGAAGGGGCACACTTACTGATTGATTATAAGAGATCCAAACGAAACGGACAGTGTGGGCGACACAAACTGACCGGGCCATGTGCGTGCATGAGCCGGGCAGAGGGGGATAAGACGACCGTGACACCAGTAGATATGGTTGTGCTCACCTTAAGGGTTGCCGCTTTAGGGGGTGATACCTCTTTCTGTGGGACCAGCACATGGTATCTACGGAGTAGGGAGCCAATCAATTAGGATAGTGGTTAGGGTACACTCGGCGTATGCCCTAAGTCTACCAACTTATAGTGGTAGCGATCATCTCATTTTAGTTATACTAGTAATAGTGCAGAGTAATCATTAGTGAAGCACATACACCTTACCCTGTCTACCTTGTCACACCTGCCATTTATGTAGTGATCTCTCTTATTCCACTTTATATGTCTATCATGTTACTTTTATTTATTTTCTGGCTAAAAATAACTAGACTCGTTAGACTTTATGTCTGACCCTTTTGTTTCATCTTCTTTCTTCCATCCCCCCCCCCCAATGTTCTCAAGGGAGGGAGTTCTCAGGCTTAGTCAGGATTCTGCTATCGTCTTGCTTGGAGCTTCTAGATGTATTGCTCAAGCTTCTATCTTTGGTACTATGGCTTATGATTTGGGGATTATGCTTTCTTTGTTATTGTACTTTGATATTTAAAGTACAAGACAGAAGTTTTAATGATGTACTGAGTTTATGTATTTTCAGATAGATGGTGTAACCGTGCTTTATGATTAATAAAAGTTTTTAATTCTGTTGCTATTTTATATCTGTCTTGTAATGTTTCTGTTCTGTTTACCTATAACGCTTCACGAAACTTAATGCATTCCCTTAGTGAGTGACATTAACGGACGTGGGGTGTCACACTATTAAACTAAATTTTCAAATCTTAAAATATACACATTTTGAAAAGGTTATAAAACCATTATTATAAGGTAAAACTCTATCCTCCAGCTTGCGCTTGCATTATGTGATGGGACTTAAGTCATATAATGGCTTCATTTTTCAAAAAAGTATTGCGTGATTGGTTTTTTATTTTTGATATTCAAGTGGAGGAAACCCATTCCGTGTTATACGGCATGGTCTCGTGAATTACCCAACTTTAAAATAAAGTTTTATAACTGTTTTTGTTCTCATATCAGTCCCAAGACTGACCTGGAGTTTATTGTTTCCTACCTAAACTCTGGGTGCCCATATTTTCCACACGAGCCGCTAGTAGTTTTGGTTTTACAGATATTTATTTAGCAGGATCCTGGATTATGGTTGGTGCTATACTCTAGATTATTTTGTAGTCTTCCGTTGATTGTATTTATATTCCGCTGTATTGTAATTTATTATTCTCTGATATTTTTCTACCTGGACTTAATTATCTGTACTCTGATAATCTTGTACTCTAATGTAAAATTGTTGTAATAGCAATGAAATGTTCTTTTGTGTTATGTTCTTATGTGTTGTATTCTTATAACAGTTCGAGGATTTCTGACTTCTAGATCAGACCTGTGTAGCTTATAGTCGAATCAAAAAGCAGGAATTTTTGGGTCGTCACAAGTTCGTTCTACGTCTGAATGAAACAGAAGTCACTAATTCCATTAGTCCATCTTAGGAATTTTCTACCTAGTTTCAATAGAAAAAGCTCTTGCACTTTACTCCATCTTCGATTATCTTTAAAATAATATGATTTGCAACGCTTATGCTAAACAGAGTGGTTTCAGATAATAAATCCAACAGGCCCCTCCACACAGACAAGGATAGTATTAACATGGCCAACACTTCGATGGTCGATTATTTCACTATCGAAGAAACAAACATTCATCCAATTTCCAAATGGAAATACTTTTGATTAAACATCAAACAATCACTGGTCCATTTTAATTAATATTTAATTAAGTAAATTCCTTTCCTCCTAATATACATATCAACTATCTTTATCGTTATACGTAACGAACAGGAATTTTCGACCTCGAAAGTCAACACAAAACACTATATCGACTATTTGAGCATCGGAAATACCTGATCATTAATAGAAAGAAGTTAGAGGGCGAGAAATGGAAAGAAAGTTAGAATAGAAGAAGATCACAAACTTAGAGTAAAACAAATCTCACAGCAGAACGAATAAAATATATTGCATAACAACTTTTAAATACAAAACTGTATTTGTATTTGCTTGTATCCTCAGAGTACATAACATATATACCACAGCGGAAATAAACTCAATATGTAACTAATGTTGAAGCCTCCTGCTCTAAGCTCCTCCAAGGGTATCTGTAAAACCCTGACTACTTGACTGCCCGTACAACTTTGGGCACCCAAGAGTTTAAGGTAAAACAAAACAAAATAAACTCCGAGTCAGCCATGGGACTGGTGTGAGTAAACTCCAATCATTTCGGTTTAACTTTTCAAAATTCTTTTCAAAGGAATTGATAATCATCGGACCGATCCACACACAAACACAGATGGTTTTTACCATACGATAACCCAAAATATTTTTTAAGATCAATATTTTTTGATATTATAATAATGTCTAAATCAAGTAAATAACAATCTAGCAGAACGCTTTCATCTCACGCTCTACATATATAATATACAGTCAAAAACCATGGGCTCTTATTGTGTAATGGATTTCGAACTATGACAAGGTATGGAACCACCTTTCGATCGGTGCATGATTAACATAGAAATGTGTTTGTTTTATGCTCTAATATTTTATCTTTTGTAAATAAATAAATGATACTTTGGGTACTTTTGTGTGTTTTTACAGGATGTCAAGAAATGCCTCCTTCGTTTCAAATTAAAGGCCAACTACAGATAAAAAGCTACTTCCCCGTATTAAATCCATCTCAATTACAAAAGACGTTGTAGCTCACTGGTAATTGCATAGAAATTTGTACTGAGAGACCTGAGTTCGATCCCCGTCGAGCTCACTTTTTGCCAAAGAACGGAACGCGCTCACACTGCCCCTTTTGCTATGAAGAATATATTAAATTAGTGTTATATTATATATATATATATATATATACACACATATTCATGTGTATGTATGATATTCACTAATAGACATTTCAGGAGTAGTCATGGAAATCAATTCAGAACATTCATTTTTCAATTTCCAATTAGAAGAATTTCTGATTGATTTATTGCCAAGGAAAGATCAATTTTGAAGATTTCATCATTTGTTGCCTTTGGACTTTGATGAGTATCTTTGTTTGGAATAATTAATCGCATGCAATCCAATTACCAATCAACTAGCTATACGGAGGATTTGGAAGATATTCACCAAGATATGCATCAGATATTCTTAAAAGAATTATTTCCCAAACAAGCCTAGTCAAGGAAGGCAAGAGATATGATATTACTTCTTGGGAAAAGAGGCCCATTTATTCATAGACTTAATTAGGATTTTTCCTATCTCATCTATAAATATACGTTGTAACCATTGTAAGAGGATTCATTCTTCTGTACTCTCTTTTAGTTTTAATAAAGCTCTTCTTCGTTTAGTTTATTTGCTTTACTGTCATAACAATTTGTGTTCTACTCAATTAGTTTTGGTAGACAGAAATTGTTATTTCTATTGCTTATTAGTGATTAGTCGTTTGATTAGTTTCAACGACAATCCTAATTTACTTTTGTTGTTCTTCTTTTTCTGCACTTTTATTTTCTGCATTGTTGTTCTTGTTTTGCAATTTACTTTCTTTAGTGATTAATCGTTGATTAGATTCAACGATAATCCTGTTTTCACAATTTCAACTTGTTTTTATTTCAACAAAATCTCCAGGCTTCGTCTAACTCGCCCAAGAGATTAGATAAATAATTTGATTTTAATTACACCTCCCTGTGTTCGACCTGTATGCTACACACCTGTGCGCTTGCATTAATTTAATTTAAAATTCGCGCTTTTCTAATTCATAGGAAAGCGTCGAACAAGTTTTTGGCGCCGTTGCCGGGGAGGCAACATTTAAATTTTATTATTTATTTAATTTTTGATTCGTGTTAGTTTTTATTTTCCTTGTTTTTGCGTATTCATAAAAAAAAATCCTTCCTAGTTTTATTTGATTTTTCCTAGATTTTGTTCTTTTTCTCCTTTTGTGTATATTCATATATAGAAGAAAATATCTTGATTAGTTGAATTGGTATTAACACATTGATACCACAATCGTCTAAATAAGAAAAAAAACTTGCCAATTACTTTCCTTTTATTTTTATATGGAATCTTTCGTTTGCAGTCTCTATTTTTTTTCCTTCTATTTTCGTTCAAATCTCCTACATCCTTTCTTCTTTTACAGGGGACTAAAAAAAAAATCTTTTAAAATCTTCTCTTCTGCTTGTATTTCTACCGCAAGCCATCCACTGGATTTTCACAAACAAATCCTCCTACCTTCCATCAACTACATACCAAACTCCTCAAAACTTCACGTTGTTCATCACGCTGCTTCCCATCAACAACTCCACACCATTGCCAAACCACAATCGCACTGCACCAACTTCGCAACCCCGAAGCAGCGACAAACTCACTGCAAGTAACCAGGTCTCCGAACTCAAAAACCAACATCGTAACCCGATACCACGTGAACCAAAATCCACGTTCGGCACTATCCTAAACCGTAACCCAATACCACAGGTACATCTCCTCCTCACATCAGCTCCAGTTCACCAACGTATAGCCCTTCCACCCTTTGTACACCCACCGAAACATGTTAACCAGTGCATCATTACCCATAAAGTCTGTCACAATTCATCATCCTTCATTAACCACACTGCTACAAGCATCACCATCCCACCAAAGACCCATTTCTCACGCCACAAATCCCTCCATCGCATCCCACATCCTCGCAATCCCCCTCAACAAAATCACCACCTACACCAATCCGCAAGCAACCCGATCAACCGCAGTTCGAGGAACCCTATCCCAATTCTAATACCACCCCTAATCACGCCCTCGTTACCTTGCATACCCCAAATCGCCACTACAAAACCCACATCGATTCAACCTCCTTCGATCAAAAACTTCAATTGAATTTGGAGGATTCGATTTTTGTGCGAGATCTGTTTCTAAAAAAAAAAGGGCGTGCGTTATTTATTTATTTATTTGGGAAGTTGAATTCGTGAGAAGCTTGCGTGTTTTTACAAGAGTGTGGCATCTGAATTTGAGAAAGCGTTGAGTGCAGCCAGGTTGTGCTAATATAGGGTTTGAGTTGGTTTCCTAGAAAACCAAATAAGGGGCATAAATTGTTTTGAGTTTAATTTGATTCTTCTGGGTGGGTGAACTGTTTATTTAGTGCGAGTCTCATTGTCTCATTTGTTTTTGTTAGGTTTAGTTTTATTTTATTTGAGTTAGTTTTCTTCTTTTTATTTTATTGAGTTTCTGCTGTTTTAGTTTAGTTCCTAGTTAATTGTCGCTTTCTTTTTCTTTTTGTTTTATTTGTTTTCTTCGTTTAAAAAAAATCGAGGTGAAGGAGTAGAATCAAGCAATCAAACAGGAATTCAACGGTTAACGGACCTGCAAGCAAACGGAATTCAAATTGTTGGAGCGGTTTCACACCAAGTGGGGTGTGAACGCGCTAGCGCTTCCCAAATTCACTGGACGGACTGCCGATCAAGGTGAGAAATTTTTAAAACACTAGAGGTGCTCTGCTGCAAAAGAAAAAATATATAGACAATTGTTGTAAAAAAAAATCTGCAGGGACAGCGGCTTGAATGTAATTTTTTTTTTTGCAATTAAATTGTGTGATTGTTGTTATTTCTGCACTTTTTATTCATTTTGTTAAGGGCAATACCCCAATTCACATAAGGTGAGGGATTTCATCACCCTTTCCTTAGCCCACAATTTGCATCTCATCGTAGAATCTGACTAATAATAATGGTTAGACGTTGGACTTAAGGGAGTCACGGGCTCATCTAGGACTTAATTGTATTGTGATAGTTGATTCATTTGGAACGAATTATTTCTCGGTGTCTAGACTACGGCAGAGAAATAACCATTTATAAATATTACGGTGATTCGTAAATATTATATCGGTTGTTACTCTGAGGGTACTTAAACCTTCGGCTGCATTGCTAGAGTGATTCCTGGTGCACCGATAACTCCTGTCCATTAACTGCCTGAGAAATCTTTTGATCTAAGTAATCAAACGCGTCACTTTATAATTTGGGTTAGGAGCCAATAAGGACAGAAAATTTCATTGTAGCTAATTTCTGTGCTTGCATTTAACAACAATGAGTGAAAAAAGTGTTAGCCAACAAAATTCTCCTAGGGGTTCTCGAATCAACCAAAATTTTCCAACCGAATTGGATCAAAATCGAGTGAATCACAACTTTCCAAACTTTGGGGATCAAAATCAAATAAATCAAAATTTTCAAAATCCCAATATCCAAATGGATAGACCCTTGTCTCTTCGTGATCGATGTTATCCAACTAGGACCGTTCAACCCTCTGTCATCGTGTTCCCACCAGCTGAAGGAAACAATTTTGAGCTAAAACATTCTTTTATCCAAGGGGTACCAAAATTTACTGGGTCTGAAAATGCTTATGAATTTCTGAGTGAATTTGAATTGTATGCTTCCACAACAAAAATGCAACAACTATCTAACGAATCGATCAAGCTAAGGCTAATCCCATTTGCACTACTTGAAAGCGCTAAAAGATGGCTAAATTCTCTTCCAAGACATTCCATAAGAAGTTGGGATGAATTTGTCACTACATTCTTGAAAAAGTTCTTCCCTTTTCATAAAACTCTAATAATCCGAACCGAGATAAATCAATTTTGTCAAAATGAGGGGGAAACTTTTTCAAAATACTTTGAGAGATTCAACCAGCTATTATATAGTTGCCCTCATCATGGAATTCTAAAAGATCACTTATGTCAAATTGCATATGAAGGGCTAAACTATCAGACTAGAACTCAACTAGAATCAATGTGTGGAGGAGATTTTATGTCTAAGACGGCCGATGAAGCTTGGCGGTTCTTAGAAGATTATTCTGAAAAGGACATGCAATGGGAATCGATTCGTGTTCCCATTCGTACTTCTACTAGAGGAGTGCATGTCGTGGACCCAAGTCAAATTCCTTTAGAAAATCAAACTCCTCAAGCCGGAGAAGGGTTACCCCACTATTACTCTCAGGACCAAGCTAATGCCATAGCTCAAAATAATCCTTACTCATCCACATACAATTCTGGTTGGAGGAACCACCCAAATTTTTCTTGGTCAAACCCCAATAATTCAGCTAACCCATCTCACGTGCAACCCTTTATTCCCAACCCAAATTATCAAGCTCCACCTCCAATTTCTCAAACCTCTCAAACAGCATCTCAATCCAAGCAACCTTACAGGCACCCCAATTTTCAACCATCAAACCAATCCTCTCAATCTTCTCAATCATCACCAGAAATTGTGCGTTTAGAAAAACAAATGGAACAAATGATGAATATGATAAAGGAACTAGAGAAAAATAACGAGAAAGGAAAGTTGCCGAGTCAACCTGAGGTGAATCCAAAATATAACTCTCGTGCTGTGAATTCTTGTGAGGACGAAAACCATAATCCAGTCAACGCTATTACAACCCTTCGATCTGGAAAGAGGATTGATAATAACGTAGGCGACCCTGACGAACTTTCTAACTCAACCCCAATGCGAAATCTTGATAATCACCCATTGGCTTCGAATGCCAATTCCTCTAAACCTCAAGTTTCCTTAAATGTTGGCAATCCCAACAATTCTTCTTCCAGTGTCGGCAAACCCGACCCACCTTCGAAAATTAATGTTAGCAATACCAACATTCCATCTTCTACGACCTTACCACCTTCTATTTCCTTGGATAAATCTTCTTCCTCGAGTGATGAAACTCATCACAGAGTCGAAAAACCAATAGCTCCATTTCCCCATAGACTCAATAATAAGAAGAAAGCGGCAAATTTCGATAAAATTTTGGAAATTTTCAAACAAGTCCGTGTGAACATTCCTCTTTTAGACACAATTGAACAAATTCCTCAATATGCCAAATGTCTTAAGGAATTGTGCACACAAAAACGTGCAACCAATGTCCCAAAAACCGCCTTTCTAACTGCGAATACAAGCTCTGCTCTTTCGAATCTTGCCCCAGTCAAGTATAAAGACCCTGGCTTCCCTACGATTGATTGTAAAATAGGAAACACTCACATCTCTCGTGCCCTACTCGACCTTGGTGCCAGTGTCAATCTTCTCCCTTATACTATCTATCGTCAACTTGGACTAGGGGAGATTAAACCAACAAACATCACTCTTCAGCTAGCCGATCGATCTATCAAAAAGCCATTAGGAATTATCGAAGACGTCTTGATACAGATCGAGCAGTTTTACTTCCCTGTCGATTTTATAGTCCTAGAAACAGAGCCTGTCTCAAATCCCAAAGTTCAAATACCATTGATTTTAGGACGCCCTTTCTTAGCAACCTCAAATGTTGTCATTAATTGTAGGAATGGTCAGCTTCGACTTTCCTTCGGGCACCTAACCATTGAACTAAACATCTTTAATCTCAACAAACAACCTAGGGATTTTGACATCGATGAAATTGACATGATTCAAACCATAGTGGACGAAACCTCTAATGACACTTCTGAAGCCTTGAAAATGTGTCTAGAACATTTCGACTCTGATTTCGACGAACTTGAATACATTTCTGAACTGAATGAATTTCTTGACTTAAATCCTTCGTCTTTTGAATCTAACCAAGGAATGTTAACCAATGTTAACACTCAAGAACATCCTAAGTTAGATCTCAAACCCTTGCCACAAGACCTTAAGTACGCATACTTAGACTCCTCAGAAACTCTTCCCGTAATCTTGGCCTCTGATCTTACCGAGGACCGAGAAGAAAAACTCTTAGAAATTTTGCAGGAAAATAAAGAAGCCTTGGGGTGGGAACTGAGCGATATAAATGGAATTAGCCCATCAATTGTGGAACATCGCATACATTTAGTTGATGAGGCTAAACCCATCCGTGACGCTCAAAGGCGATTAAACCCAAACATGAGAGAAGTGGTCAAGGAGGAGATAATCAAATGTCTAGACAATAACATCATCTATCCCATCTCTGATAGTACCTGGGTGAGTCTGGTACAAGTCATACCAAAGAAATCGGGAGTCACAGTGATCAAAAATGAAAGTAATGAGCTTGTCCCAACAAAAATCAAAACAAAATGGCGTGTGTGTATCGACTATTGAAAGCTCAACTCAGCCACACGAAAAGACCATTTTCCCTTACCTTTTATTGACCAAATGCTCGAACACTTAGCGGGTCATGAGTACTACTGTTTTCTCGACGGATACTCTGGCTATAACCAAATCCCTGTTGCTTTAGAGGATCAACACAAGACCACCTTTACTTGTCCCTTTGGAACCTTTGCTTATCATCGCATGCCTTTTGGTCTTTGTAATGCCCCCGCGACTTTCCAAAGGTGTTTAATGAGTATCTTCTCTGATATGGTGGACGAATTCTTGGAAATATTCATGGATGATTTTTCAATCTATGGATCATCTTTTTCCCAATGCCTCACTCATTTAGAACTCGCCCTAAAACGTTGTAAGGAAAAATCACTCGTGCTTAATTGGGAAAAATGCCACTTCATGGTAAAAAGGGGGATAGTTCTAGGTCATGTCGTCTCCAAAGATGGCCTTGAAGTCGATAAATCTAAAATCGATTTGATTGCTAATCTGCCTCCTCCTAAGTCTGTAAAAGATGTTCGTTCATTTCTTGGCCATGCAGGATTCTATAGAAGATTCATTAAGGATTTCTCGAAAATTTCAAAACCTCTCTCAAATTTACTTGCCAAAGACGCTAAGTTCGAATTCTCCAATGACTGCAAAACATCTTTTGAAACTCTTAAGTCAATCTTGACCACAACTTCCATCATTCAACCTCCTGATTGGACTCAGCCCTTCGAACTTATGTGCGACGCTTCTGACTTTGCAATTGGAGCCATCTTAGGTCAGCGTATCGATAAACTCCCTTGAGTCATTTATTACGCTAGCAAAACCTTAAACGAGGCCCAATTGAATTACTCAACTACTGAAAAGGAATTTTTGGCAGTTGTCTTCGCTCTTGAGAAATTCAGACCATATCTCATAGGATCCAAAGTCATAGTTTACACTGATCATGCTGCCCTCCGATATTTGCTTTCGAAAAAGGATGCCAAGGCCCGCTTGATTCGTTGGATCCTTCTTCTTCAAGAATTTGATATAGAAATACGAGATAAAAAGGGTTCTGAAAATGTCGTAGCTGATCATCTCTCTCGAATTGTGCACGAAAATGTTAACGACACCCAAATCGATGATTATTTTCCTGACGAACAAATTCTTTCCATCTCTAACACCCCTTGGTACGTTGACATTGTGAATTATCTTGTCACACAAAAAATGCCCGCTGAATGGTCGAAACAAGATAAACAAAAATTTCTCTCGAAAGTTCGAAACTTCTATTGGGACGACCCATATCTTTTCAAATATTGTCTAGACCAAATCATTCGAAGGTGTGTGCCCGATCATGAACACCAAAGTATTCTCTCTTTCTCACATGACCATGCTTGTGGCGGTCATTTTGGAGCAAGAAAAACTACTGCAAAAGTTTTGCAAAGCGGTTTCTATTGGCCTACACTCTTCCGTGACGCGTTCGAATTTTGCTCAATATGCGATCGATGTCAAAGAACGGGTCGAATCACTAAGCGAAAAATGATGCCTCTCAACCCCATTTTAGTGATTGAGTTATTCGATGTTTGGGGCATCGATTTCATGGGACCATTCCCTAATTCATTTGGGAATCTTTACATCTTGCTTGCCGTAGATTATGTCTCAAAATGGGTTGAAGCCATTTCAACCAAAACCAATGACAACAAGGTTGTTGTCAAATTCCTCAAAGAAAACATTTTTCACGCTTTGGCACACCTCGAGCTATCATTAGCGATAATGGCACTCACTTCTGTAATCGTGCTTTTGAGTCCTTGCTCAAGAAATACTCAATCACACACAAGCTGTCGACCCCTTACCATCCACAAACTAGTGGACAAGTAGAAGTTTCCAATAGACAAATCAAACAAATTCTTGAGAAAACCGTGAATTCCAATAGAAAAGATTGGTCCGTAAAACTGATTGATGCACTTTGGGCTTTTCGCACTGCTTATAAAACCAATCTAGGGATGTCACCATATCGATTAGTCTTTGGAAAGGCCTGTCACTTACCTCTTGAATTAGAGCATCGTGCTCTTTGGGCCATAAAATTTTTGAATTTTGACTTAGAGAAAGCCGGCTCATATAGGAAGTTACAAATTTCTGAATTAGAGGAATAAAGAAATGAGGCGTATGAAAATGCGAAAATCTGCAAAGAAAGAACCAAAGCCCAACACGACAAAAACATACTGCGTAAGGAATTCAACGTAGGTCAAAAAGTTCTTTTATACGACTCTAGACTTCACTTGTTTCCAGGAAAACTCAGATCTCGATGGACTGGACCTTATGTTGTGAAAATAGTATATCCTCATGGAGCGGTTGAAATTGAAAATCCTAGGGATGGAAAAATCTTCAAAGTAAACGGTCAACGACTGAAACCATTTTTGGAATTCGAACAATATGACGAAGATGACCCTATCGATCTGCATGAGCCTGATCATCCACCGTGAAATCAGGTGGTACATGTTCTTTTTCTTTTATTTTTCTTTTTCATTTTTTTATTTTATTTTTGTTTTTTTGCCTTAGACAGTTGGGACACTGTCTCAATCAAGTGTGTGGGGGGGGGGGAGTCTGCATTGCATTCTTTTAATTTTTCTTTAATTTTTCTTTCTTTCTTTTCATGTAGGACCATCATACATTTTATATCATAGTAACATACCATATTTTTTTTAATACGACTCATTTCAGTTGATACAACAAAATAAGTTTACAATTTTTAGCCAGTTGATAGTATTTCTCTCTCTCAGCTAAGTTCGAATTTGAAATATAATGAAAAGTTTAATTTTGAGGGATAATAGTGTAACCGGTACATAGGGAGATTCTTAGGTGATGGCCATGAAATCTATTCTATATTGTAGACATTGTTTAAATAAGTGGAGGACTTAAAAGACTTATATTGGCTTGTCAAATCTTTAAAACTAAGTTGTGTTAAGTTGAATTCGCGTAACTCACTTTCGTGCTTATAATTTCAATAATAATAATAGTAATACAAGGGTATCCAACATTGCTTGTATATCAAGCGTTGGTGTGCAAACCCACCAAGCTCTATCCGACACGTTGTTGACAAAGTCAGCGTTGGAATATCTTGGTCTCATTTTATGAGATTGGACACCTAAGGATTACCGACACGTTGTTGACAAAGTCAAAGTCGGCCTGCACAATCCGCCAAGCTCTTTACCCACTCTCCGTTAGTCCACGAGGCAGTGCATGGGTGGTAAACCTTGGTCTTCTAAGTTAGGTGTATGTACTTAATCATAAATTTTAAAATTTTATAGAATAAAGAATAAGTGATGATGCCCAAACACTTCTTGACCATATTGATTTGACTAGCCATACATGAGAAAATTAGAATACCACTTTGCAAACTGTGCCAAGCAAACTAAGAATTTATTTCATGGCTGCACTATGTTATCGACCGAACTAACTGGCCAAAATGGAATTTAACATTCGAAAACTTGATTTATATTGAAAATTTTGTGATAAGTTGAGGTATTTAAAGTACAATCAACTGATTAGAAACTGTTAACTTAATTTGTTGCACCACTTCAGAAACAAGTCTTGCTTTCATGTTTGTTTTTATTTTGCATATGTCCATTGCATTCATATAGTTACATTAGATCCACACATACTGCATTTGGATTTTGTGGGTAGTATCCGCTGAAAACCCTCACGAGACACCACTCGTCCTACTAGGGACACCTAGAGGTTTAACGGCTTGTTGCATACGCTCAATGCAATCGTGTTTCCTACGAAAGTGCGACCTATCTAGTTAATTTTTCATTTTCTTTTTTACTCGAGGATGAGTAAAAGATAAGTGTGGGGGTATTTGATTAACATAGAAATGTGTTTATTTTATGCTCTTATATTTTATCTTTTGTAAATAAATAAATGATACTTTGGGTACTTTTGTGTGTTTTTACAGGATGTCAAGAAATGCCTCCTTCGTTTCAAATTAAAGGCCAACTACAGATAAAAAGCTACTTCCCCGTATTAAAGCCATCTCAATTACAAAAGACATTGTAGCTCACTGGTAATTGCATAGAAATTTGTACTGGGAGACCTGAGTTCGATCCCCGTCGAGCTCACTTTTTGCCAAAGAACGGAACGCGCTCACCTGCCCCTTTTGCTATGAAGAATATATTAAATTAGTGCTATATTATATGTATACATATTCATGTGTATGTATGATATTCACTAATAGACATTTCAGGATAGTCATGGAAATCAATTCAGAACATTCATTTTTCAATTTCCAATTAGAAGAATTTCTGATTGATTTATTGCCAAGAAAAGATCAATTTTGAAGATTTCATCATTTGTTGCCTTTGGAGTTTGATGAGTATCTTTGTTTGGAATAATTAATCGCATGCAATCCAATTACCAATCAACTAGCTATACGGAGGATTTGGAAGATATTCACCAAGATATGCATCAGATATTCTTAAAAGAATTATTTCCCAAACAAGCCTAGTCAAGGAAGGCAAGAGATGTGATATTACTTCTTAGGAAAAGAGACCCATTTATTCATAGACTTAATTAGGATTTTTCCTATCTCATCTATAAATATACATTGTAACCATTGTAAGAGGATTCATTCTTCTGTACTCTCTTTTAGTTTTAATAAAGCTCTTCTTCGTTTAGTTTATTTGCTTTACTGTCATAACAATTTGTGTTCTACTCAATTAGTTTTGGTAGACAGAAATTGTTATTGTTATTTCTATTGCTTATTAGTGATTAGTCGTTTGATTAGTTTCAACGACAATCCTAATTTACTTTTGTTGTTCTTCTTTTTCTGCACTTTTATTTTCTGCATTGTTGTTCTTGTTTTGCAATTTACTTTCTTTAGTGATTAATCGTTGATTAGATTCAACGATAATCCTGTGTTCACAATTTCAACTTGTTTTTATTTCAACAAAATCTCCAGGCTTCGTCTAACTCGCCCAAGAGATTAGATAAATAATTTGATTTTAATTACACCTCCCTGTGTTCGACCTGTATGCTACACACCTGTGCGCTTGCAGTAATTTAATTTAAAATTCACGCTTTTCTAATTCGTAGGAAAGCGTCGAACAGTGCACTCTAGAAGCGATACACTGGAGTTCAACAAGAACATCTTGTAACTCGGCCACACATGACCCGCCATTCATTTCGCTTGAATGTTACAAATATATTATCACCTTACGGTTGGTATACCAACATAACCGTTCCCAACAGATACATAAGCGAAAGATGTAACAAATATGAATATTCTCTAGATGGTAATAATATACCCTAATTGGGTGCGACCCACTTAGCCATGCTGCCAACCCGATTTTCGTTATTTCCCGGTTGATGAGGCTTGAGGTCATAACGTACTTTTATACATATCATATCTATATTTACTTTGAATGCCACATCGTCATACCCACCAAATCACAAATTGATTTCCCCAAAAATACCACGGGTATAAAGCTAGGAGAAATGAATTTCTCCACAACCAACTTAAATACGTTTGAAGCGATCAACTCACGCGATCTATTAGATATACTCTGTCAGATGTTCACCCATACACGTTGTCCTGGGACTGGACAAACCGAAAGCACTACACTGTAAATCCATCATAGGCAATTTCTACCTAGGATCGCCAGAACAGCCCTTGCACCAACTCTGTCTTCAATTATCTTCATCATATTTGATTCACAACGTTGATGCCCATACAGAGTGGTTTTCAGATAATAAATCTGATCTCGGTGTCTCTGTATTGACAACGGAAAAAGGGTCAAAACTTTGATAGCCGATTATTTAACTATCAAAGGAAACATAGATACAAATAACGGTCATATTTCCAAATGAAAATTACATCGATCAATCATTAATCATTATTCGACCCCTTTAAATTAATTTGTCATTAATTTATTCATTTCTTAATCTCCCATTTTCCATATTTCTTAAACCCGTTTAATCCCTCGTGATTCGCGGAAAAACATTTCCATATCCACAAATTTCTTATTTCCTATATCTAGAAAAATATACGCTAATTATAATTGGAAAACATTTCCATTTCTCATTCACGCATCACTAACCTTCCATAACCATCAGTCTTTAACCGTAAACTAGTAAGAGAACAATTCCCTAAATATAAACCCCGAATGCCGAAACCAACATCAGATCGATACTCAGACAATTATTCAACATAACTAATTTCCAGTCCGTTTCTAATGTTATTAACTCCATTTATTAATTTCTTATTTATAAAACTGTTTACACAACTCTCTATTCAGTTTACAAATTCACTTCTTTACGGAAATATTTGATTATAACGATAACGTTATAATCTCTGCTTTTTGAGATACTAAATTTCAAAATATAGCTTTTGTTTAAACAAATAAACAAATAATTAATTAATTAGATAAATAAATAACTCTTGATTATAACTGGAAAGTAAATGGTACTTTCCTAAATTCGATATAATCGAATTCCGACATATCTCTCTTTTGAATACACTCTTATTCAAATAACGCTCCTAATATCAGAATAAACTCATCGTTTCAGGTTAATTTGATTTCTAAATTCATGTCTGAATTTATCACTTCAAATATTCATCAATTTCCTTTTATAACCCATTTAATCTGCAAATTGTTTGCTTTTAAATCATTATTCACTTTAAAACGTAAATAATATTTCCTTTATAGAAACTGGACTCGTTTTATCAAATTAAAACTTGATTTATATTTATAAATACCATTACAGGTTAAATTCCTATTCATTGAGTTATTTAATACAGACATATTTATATTCCACTTCATAACTCTATTTCCAAGTAAACTTCTTGTTAATTATAAATCAAGTTTATAATTAAATCTCGACCTCATATTCTATTATAATCTATTTAATCTAAAACAAATCTTAATTATCTTGTCCAATTCCTAATTTATATAGTATATAAATTCTAAAAATAAATCATTTTTAATAACATTCGACATCGTCGAATTATAATTACAAACCCTTTTGGTTTTAACTTTATTCATATTTCGAGTATCGAAAAAATATCATCGTTTTCCTTTCTAACGACTTCCCTTTTCCTTTTAAATGAATTCATTTCTTGAATTTATATTTCCAAATTATTAAATAATAATCATTTCGCTTCATTTGTAAATATCATTTATAAATCAAATTACTTGTTTTATTTTAATTAAAACAAGTTATTAAAACCCAAATTCCTTCCCAATATATTTGAATATATTTTACGGTATTTTAATACAATTAATTCAGGTCAATATTGTTTAAACATCCCAAACACACAATAATCAACACTAGATTATTTGTAACATCATATAATGCAATATATGAAAAACAACAATATAATTGTTGAGGAATCCAGTCGGATCCTTCCAACCTGTTTCCCTACATCCACAGATGTTAATCAACATGAATAATACCAGTTCAGATCATTCTGAAATATAATAATAACTATAATCAATATTAAATAAACGACTTGTATATGTATAACTATATATATTATTTTGACCAATTAATTGGCAAATCATCCAAACAACCATCACATACAACATTCAATCATTTTTATCAATATTAAATAACGTTTATAAAATTATAAAACTGGACAGAATTAGTGAGTTTACTCACCTTGTTCGTTAATCGGTGAATAACGATTAATGGTTGGTAGTTTGTATCAAGTATTTTATTTTGCCATAAATTCAAACAAGCTCCAAATCACTCCAACTAGTTCCATTGGGTGTCCATACGATCCCAACGGATCAGACCATTCGAAATTCTGATTACGTGCGTACAAGATATTCAAGTTTCAAGTATATATATTAATTTAAACTAAATTTATATTATAATTAATACGTTCAACTGTCATCTTAAATAATATATTCGTTATTATAACTCAAATATAAATTTATTAAATATCATATATTATCCAAATTACACAATATTGCAAATTCAACTATTTTTGCCTATTTCAAAAATAATTATTTTATCTCATTATTCAAATTAATTAAATAATCAAGATTATTTAAATTCAAACCATTTAAATTATCAAACCAATATATCTGAATAATTAAATAAATTAATTATTAAATCTCTATAAATTCCGGGATGTTACATTCCTTCCCTCTTAAAAGAATTTCGTCCCCGAAATTACTAAGGTAGGAAAAAAATGCTATAATCCTCATTATAACTAGATTAAAATCTTATGTTTTACTTCTAGATTCAATTTTTACTGAACCTACTAATTTCCAATTAATATATTAATTTATTCTTACTAACGAAAATTTTCAAAAATTCTGAAAATTTTCTAACACTTAAAATTTTTGAAACTTTTCGCTTGCGTCTCCTTTGCACGGCTCAATCGGTACAACTACAACTCACGTCTCTAGGCCTTTTCCAATCCAAAAGAAAATCAAACATCCAAACGGGTTGCCAACAGGCTCATAAATCTCATACTCAATTAAAATATAAACTTGTACCCTTGTTAGGCATTCAACTCTATCTCTTTTACTTGTTATCACTTCAGCAAATACAAACGTATTCCCAATTGGTCATAACTCAATTCATCCTTGAACTAGATCATTTGATTATAACCAAACCAGATTCCATTCAAACTTCAATTCCAATCTCAATTCCAAAATCTTACTCAACAATCCAATTCCATTCCAGATTATCTCTAGTCCAATCCAATTTTATTTAACTTAGTTTAAGTTAATTTCTAATTTTATTTATTCACATTTACCATTTTTAATCTATTTAACCTTATAAGTTAAATTTTAATTTCAATAATCAAATTCTTGGGTTTTATTTCAAATCAGTTTGAAATCATATATAATAACAATTCAAAACTAATTTGAATTTCTGAACAACTTATTTACTCAAAACAATTCAAAGCAAAATCTTTGGTAGTAATCTGTCACTTAGAAACTTGAAAATGACACTGATGACGCGACCGTCATCATTAGAATTATCTTCCAACGATTGAAGCGAGTTCAATACTATATCACTTTCAAAACTCTTTTTCAAACACTTCCATTTTGAAACCATTTTAAAATATCTTTCACACTGCTTGGTAAACATTTCCAAAATCACCCAGGATTTTAACATTTCCAAATATAATCCATAATTCAATTTCGAACACTTTTCCAAGCTCCTAGAATTTTAATTCCAAATTCTGACTTAATTCCAGATTTAGTTCACCTGATTTTATATATTATACTTAAACGAACTCTAATTGGTTATTTATAACCAATCTCAATTATAATCTTATTCAATTATAATAACAACCAACACTTCCAGTATATATTATAATCTCAAGATAATTCATAAGCCACTTAATAAATAAATCTCTACAATATAAAACCATTTTATAAAATTTACAAATACGCTCTCTCGTATAAATACACTCAACTCAATATAGGGTATTACTAACCCTGTCTCTACTGAGTCACGCAACAAAGCCAAGGTAATTACTTAACCTTCAGCTCTGATACCACTGTAAGGACCCACTGGATTTTCGACCCCAAAAATCAACACAAAACACTATGTCGACTATTCGAGCATCGGAAATACCTGATCATTAATAGAAAGAAGTTAGAGGGTGAGAAATAGAAAGAAAGAAACTAAGAATATAAGAAGAAGATCATAGACTCTGAGTAACACAAATCTCACAGCGGAACGAATAAAATATATTATATAACAACTTTGAAATACAAAACTATATTTGTACTTGCATATATCCTCAGAGTATATAACATATATACCACAGCGAAAATAAACTCTATATGTAACTAATGTTGAAGCCTCCTGCTCCAAGCTCCTCCAAGTGTATCTATAAAATCCCGACTACTTGACTGCCAATACAAATTTGGGTACCCAAGAGTTTAAGGTAAAACAAAACAAAATAAACTCCGGGTCAGTCATGGGACTAGTGTGAGTAAACTCCAATCATTTCGGTTTAACTTTTCAAAATCCTTTTCAAAGGAATTGATAATCATAAGACCGATCCACACACAAACACAGATGTTTTTACCATATGATAACTCAAAATATTTCTTAAGATCAATATTTTTTGATATTATAATAATGTCTAAATCAATTAAATAACAATCTAGTAGAACGCTTTCATCTTACGCTCTACATATATAATATATAATAAAAAACCACGGGCTCTTATTGGGTAACGGATTTCCAACTATGACAGGGTATGGAACCACCTTCCGATCAGTGTACTCTAGAAGCCATAGATTAGAGTTCAACAAGAACGTCTTGTAACTCGGCCACACATGACCCGCCATTCATTTCGCTTGAATGTTACGAATATATTATCACTTTACGGTTGGTATACCAACATAACCGTTCCCAGCAGATACAGAAGCGAAAGAAGTAACAAATATGAATATTCTCTAGATGGTGATAATATACCCTAATTGGGTGCGACCCACTTAGCCATGCTGCCAACCCGATTTTCGTCATTTCCTGGTTGATGAGGATTGTGGTCATAACGAACTATTATACATATCACATCTATATTTACTTTGAATGCCACATCTTCATACCCGCCAAATCACAAATTGATTTCCCAAAAAATACCACGGGTATAAAGCTAGGAGAAACGAATTTCTCGCCACCAACATAAATACGTTTGAAGCGATCAACTCACGCGATCTATTAGATATACTCTGTCAGATGTTCACCATACATGTTGTCCTGGGACTGGACAAACTGAAAGCACTATTCTATAAATCCATCTTAGGCAATTACGACCTGGGATCGCCAGAACATCCCTTGCACAACCTCCGTCTTCAATTATCTTCATCATATTTGATTCGCAACGCTAACGCCCATACGGAGTGGTTTTCAGATAATAAATCTGATCCGGTCTTTCCGTTTTGACAAAAGAAAAAGTGTCAAAACTTTGATTGCCGGTTATTTAACTATCAAAGGAAACACACATACAAACAACGGTCGTATTTCTAAATGGAAATTAAACCAATCAATCATTAATCAATATTCAGCCCCTTTAAATTAATTTACCATTAATTTATTCATTCCTTAATCTCCCATTTTCCATATTTCTTAAACCAAAGTAGTCTATCGCGATTCGTAGAAAAACATTTCCATATCCACAAATTTCTTATTTCCTATAACTAGAAAAATATACGCTAATTATAATTGGAAAATATTTCCATTTCTCATTCACGCATCACTAACCTTCCATAACCATCAGTCCCTAACCGTAAACTAGTAACAGAACAATTCCCTAAATATAAACCCTGAAGGCCGAAACCAACATCAGATCGATACTCAGACAACTATTCAACAAAAATAATTTCTAGTCCGTTTCTATTGTTCTTAACTCCATTTCTTATCTTATTTACAAAATTGTTTACGCAACTCTCTATTCAGTTTACGAATCCACTTACGGAAATCTTTGATTATAACGATAATGTTATAATCTTTGCTTTTTGAAATACTAAATTTTAGAATATAACTTTTATTTAAATAAATAAACAAATAATTAATTAGATAAATAAATAAATCTTGATTATAACCGAAAAGTAAATGGTACTTTCCTAAATTTGATAGAATAGAATTCCAACATATCTCTCTTTTGAATACTCTCTTATTCAAATAACGTTCCTAACATCGGAATAAACTCACCATTTCAGGTAAACTTGATTTCTAAATTCATGTTTGAATTTATCACTTTAAATATTCATCAATTTCCTTTTATAACCCATTTAATCTGCAAATTGTTTGCTTTTAAGTTGTTATTCACTTTAAAACGTAAATAATATTTCCTTTATAGAAACTGGACTCATTTTATCAAATTAAAACTTGATTTATATTTATAAATACCATTACAGGTTAAATTCCTATTCATCGAGTTGTTTAATACAGATGTATTTATATTCCACTTCATAACTCTATTTCCAAATAAATTTCTTGTTAATTATAAATCAAGTTTATAATTAAATATCGACTTCAGATTCTATTATAATCTATTTAATCTAAACCAAATCTTAATTACCTTGTCCAATTCCTAATTTATATAATATATAAATTCTGAAAATAAATCATTTTAAATAACATTCAACATCGTCAAATTATAATTACAAACCCTTTTGGTTTTAACTTTATTCATATTTCGAGTATCGAAAAAAATCTCATCGTTTTCCTTTCTAATGACTTCCTTTTTCCTTTTAAATGAATTCATTTCTTGAATTTATATTTCCAAACTATTTAATAATAACCATTTCGCTTCATTTATAAATATCATTTATAAATCAAATTACTTATTTTATTTTAATAAAAAAAGTTATTAAAACCCCAAATTCTTTCCTAATATATTTGAATTTATTTTACAGTATTTTAATACCAATTAATTCAGGTCAATGTTGTTCAAACATCCCAAACACATAATAATCAACACTAGATTATTTGTTACATCATATAAAGCAATATATGAAAAACAACAATATAATTGTAGAGGAATCCAGTTGGATCCCTCCAACCTGTTTCCCTGCATCCATAGATGTTAATCAACATGAATAATACTAGTTCAGATCAATCTAAAATATACTAATAACTATAATCAGTATTAAATTAACGACTTATATATGTATAACTGTATATATTATTTCGACCAATTAATTGGCAAATCATCCAAACAACCATCACACACAACATTCAATCATTTTTATCAATATTAAATAACGCTCATAAAATTATAAAACTGGACAGAATTAGTGAGTTTACTCACCTTGTTCGTTAATTAATCGGTGAATAACGATAAACGGTCGGTAGTTTGTATCAGGTATTTTATTTCGTTGTAAATTCAAATGAGCTCCAAATTGCTCCAAACCAGTTCCACTATGTAGCCTACGTCCATACGGTCCCAACGGATCAGACCGTTCGAAATTCTGATTAAGTATGTACAAGATATTCAAGTTTCAAGTATATATTAATTTAAATTAAATAAACTAAATTTATATTATAATTAATATGTTCAACTGTCGTTTTAATAATGTGTTCGTTATAATAGCTCGAATATAAATTTTTTAAATATCATATATTATCCAAATTACACAATGTTGCAAATTCAACCATTTCTGCCTATTTTAGAAATAATTATATTATCTCATTATTCAAATTAATTAAATAATCAAGATTATTTAAATTCAAACCATTTAAATTATCAAACCAATATATCAAAATAATTAAATTAATTAATTAGTAAATCATTATAAATTCCGGGATGTTACATCATATTTCTCAAAAATACTTTAGTCTCTCAAGATATATGAAAATATTTCCATTTTCCACATTCTTTATTTTCTATACTTAGAAAATATTTTCTATTTATAGTCGAAAAACATTTCCAATTACTTATCTCTCCCACAAACTCTTTCAATTCTATACTTAGAAGATATTTGTCATTATATATCTAAAATCATACTTACTTGGGTTAAAACGATTGTTATGTAAAACATGGTTGCGACAACCTAAAATACTTCATTCCACTAACTATATTTAAAATCTTGTGTTATTTCCTTTTCGGAAATCATTTACTGTAACAATAGTGTTATAGTTCATGCTTTTCTATTATTGATGAAAACATTTATTACAACACTTTAAATTTTATTAACCATTTTGGTTTCTAATTAGATAATGGATAAAACGATTTTTAGTTATCAAATTTCTTAAAAAATTTCGAAGTCCTTAATTTTTTGAAAAATTTCGCAAGTGTCTCCTTTGCACGACTCAGTGGGTAAAACTACAAATCACCCTATTAGGCCCTTTCCATTCAAAAAGAAAATCAAAAGCCAAGCGTCTTACCAAGTAGGCTCATAAAATCTCATATTGAATTAAATATGTACCTTCTCGTTGAGCACTCAATTTATTTCTTTCATTAGCTTCATTCCATACATGTTTAATATATATTCATCCATTCTCAATTTATTTCAAATCAACCAACCATTTCCAATTTAATCCCTTTCCATTTGCTAATTTATTATCTAATTTGCTCCTTTTCTTAAGCCACTTTTAGTTTGAACATATCATGTTCAAATATATTGCCTTTCACTTATACACAAATCGAACTTCAAAGTCCAGGTTCGATTCAAGTTTCATATTCAATTAACAATTTTAATTCACAGATCAAATTTACTTAACCAAAGTCAAGTTCGATCCAAAACTACATTAACTAATTAATTTCTAATTAGTTACCATCATTCCATAATCCCAAATCTGATTTTTATTTCAAAAAAAATTAACTCATTCACTCCGCTCGAGTTAATATTTATTCAATAACTCAAATCTGGAATTTTTATAATGAAAAATCCAAATTTCACTTACTTAAAATCCTTTGGTTTTATTAAATAAATTGTTATAGTTTATAAAGGATTATACTATGATTTTTCTGGGAATTTGTTTTTGACATAAATCTAATTCTATAAGACAAAATCTAGATTTTTCTCTTCCATTAGAAAGTTATAATCCAATAGATTCGGACAATTCTTGTTTCAAAGAATTCCGACTTATATTGAATCAATATATCCAGCTGAAGTTAAAAACATAAAACTATGAATTGCTACGTCGTAGCGATTTTGTTTTAATTAAATTAATATTTAATACATTCAACTTCATTTATTAAATAAATTTCAACTCCATTCTTCCATATTTTAATATAATTTATGCTTGGTTTTCAAATCTAACTTAAAAATTCTGATTATCCAAAATTGATGATTATTTCATTCGAAATTCATAGCTTGGTATATTTTCACCACTCAACCTTCTATATTGAACTCCGTTACAACATCCTTCAAAATTCATAAGTTTTATTCCTTATGAATTTTTCTACTTACTTAAAAATCCAATCTTCGCCTATAAAGATTGCCATCTTCAATATTTCTAAAATATAACCAATTTTCTTTTTACTTTAAAACTTCCATTTATAGAAGTTCCATTAATTATTATATTCTATATTAGAAATATTATACTACTATAAAACTTATATATATACAAACATAAATTCTATTTTCGTATTTTCAAATACTGGAAATACTAATTTCTGAAAATATTTAATTTCAAATTATAGTTTCTATGAAATACAATACCAATATCCTTTATAAAAATAAATTATTTTTATAAATTCGACATAGTGGAATTCCAATCATAAATCCATATGGATTTATTCTAATTCAATTTACTTTCCGAACATCGGAATAAATTTACTTGTTTCCTTTTGAAACGATTCCCAATTCCCTTTCCAAATTCACATTTGAATTTACATTCCCAAATTACCCAATGATAATTATTCCTCTTAGTTTAAGTTAAACTACTTGTTTTTATTTTAAAAACAAGTTAATACTCCTTAGCCCATTCGAAATTCAATTTCTATTTCAGAAAAATTAATTTCCTTTTTAAACTCAAATCCTTTTCTTTTCATTTAGATATATTTTTATGGTATTTAAATACCAATATTTATGGCCAGTGCTATTTAAATATTCAAAACACACAATCATCAATCATAGATTATCTAACACATCATATATTATAATATATATGAAAACAAATAATAATAAATATGAGGAATCCAGTTGGATCCCTCTAACCTGTTTTTCCTATATCCACGGATGTTAGATAACATAAATAATGCCAATCCTGCTTCGAGGCGGGATACGCGGTATAGAAGGTATAGAAGGTCATCCATTATTATGTGTGACGCATAGGGTCTCATCCGCTAAAAATTTAAAATATATATAGTATCCACAATTGATCAAAAATTCATCAATGCATCCAGACAGCCAACAAACATCATATAGAATTTTTATACTAAATAAAAATTTGTTTACAGAAAAATTATAAATGTACCAGAGAATGAGCTTACTCGCATTGGTTTTATTTGTTGAAATAGTGATTTATATCTGAAGTGTTTAATTTAATCGGAAATTTCAACTGGCTCCATATTGCTCCAATTCGACTCTGTAGCCTAGTTATCGCTGATACGAGTCCAATGCACTTCGTTTTGTCTTGAGTCGATCTCGTACGAGCTAGATACGATGATTATAAAATAATATAAGGTTTAATTTACAACTTTATTAAACAAATTATATAATTAAAACAATTCTCACCCCATCACTTAATTCCAATTAGAATCATATCTCCCCTGTCATGTTCGAACCTACTTCAGCAAAATATCAAGGCCAAAACTTCACCCACCTCTGATGCCTTCTACAACCAGCGAAACCCCACATACACTCGCCAAGCTCTTTTCCTTCACAAACTCTTCCTTCGCATCACCGATAACCAACGCAACCTGACAGCATCGATTGCATCCTGACAGAAGAAGGCCGAACTCTTTTGGCACCAAACAGCACCATACTCTACTACAACATATGCCTCATCTCCCTGATCATCAGGCACCTCTCCATTCAACCTGATTTCTCCTGTACCTCCGATTAAAGGCAACCCTAGGCGTCACTGCCATAAAAACCCGAACCAAAAAAAACATCACACCAGAATTGAAAGACATTGAACTAAAGTATAAGCTCCATCGAGTTCAACAAGTCCTAGGTTGTTCGATTTCATTTAGTAATTGATTTTATATAATTTATAGAAGAAGTAAGAGGAGGCATCTTCGATTTATTTTCCACTGCTGGGAAACAAAAAAATAAAAAAGTCAGAAGAGAAGAGAGGGGGTCACATATATATAATGGGGAAGGGAGGGCAAAATGTACAAGCCTATTAAATTGGTGCTGGCTAAAGTACAAGCATATAAAATTTGAATAAATTTTAATTTAATTTCAATATGATTTTAAAAAGTTTTGATTTGATTTTCAATTAATGCGATTTGATTTCAAAGAGATTTTTATTTTAATTAAAAAATATCGATTTGATTTCAATCCGATTTATTACTATAATATTCTCATGAAACTTACGCCTAAATTTCATGTTTAAATGACCACATACGAGCTCCATCGTGATGAAACTTGTAATCTTATAATAACCTAATAGTTTAGACATGATGGAACTAGTTTCTTCGAATTTGGAGATTGTTTGTAAAATTTCCTTTTAATTTCTCAATGTGAATTGATATGCGTTTTAAATTACGCACGATCACAAAATAACTCTGATTGACTTAAACTAGAAACCTTACAATAATTTACCATTACGGATTTTATAAAGTTACTTTCATTGAAATCCGAGGTCATTTGGAAAATGTTTCTTTTCACATATCAAATTAAATCGATAAAATATAATTTAAATTCAATACAATCAATTCCGAGATAATAAATCATTATTATCGTTTATATTCAAATAGAATTTATACTGATCATCTGAATCGTTTTATTTGGTTTTAACTTCAAATTCAATTATTTGTCGTTTTTCGTATTACAATAACTCGATATATTCGAAATAAAATCATATATCAATTATTAAATCAATAAACCTGATATTAAGAATCCAATTATATTTCTACTTCAACACTTAAAACAATACTAAATGTTCAAAATTAATTGATTAAAAATCTGGGTCATTACAGTGGACTTACTGATAGAGTTCCGTTCACTTGGTCATGATCGTAATAAAAAAGTGGTCATGGAAAAGGAAGGAGAAGGAGTAGGTGATGTGTAGCCAATTGTGCCCCTAGTTGTGCCTTTCGATGAGGAAGGATCGCAAGGAAGTCAATGGATCATCGAAGGTGGAGAGGTGGTCGGGGAAGAAGATGGTGATCAAGGAGGTGAAGTGCCACACACTCTAATTCCTTCTTCAATGATAAAATCGAGGAAGAAGAAAACCTTGAAGCTTGCGCCTCCTGTTTCGATTGTAGGAAAATAAAATTCAATGGAGATCAAAGAAAGGATAAATAAAAAAGGATTGATGACATCTCTCTAGAATCGCACATGTTTGATTTTGGTGATGTCAATATCTAGAGCTTCCTTCCAAGCTTGAAACTAGATTCAATATTGTTAAGTGCTGAGGGGAATAAATCCTTTCGGTAAACTACGAACTGGTCCATTAAGGGACACTAGGACACACACTCATGAGCATTACATGACACAACAATAGTTTGTGTAATGATGGATTGTTCCTAACTCAAGTTTTCCTTTATGCATGTACAATAGGAAGAGAGAAAGAAGAAGATAGAGGAGGTAAAGGCACAAGAGAAGTTGATGTGAGTAAGGAGTTCCATAGCAGTATCCATGATTATCATACATACTGTCATTTCTCAAGATGCAAGAGATGTGATGATCGCTCTTGCCAATATAACAATCATCGTGGTGATGATTGTCCTTCATGTTTGAGGTAGCTACCTCCATAAAGGAGACTAAGAGGGTCGGATTGGCGAGGGCATTCAAAAAGCATTGGACAATCTAACGTACCTCTACCTCCTCCTCCTCCGAAGCATTCCCTACCACCACTACCGCCAGAATACTATACTCGGAGCCATCCATGTGGAAGTTCGAGAGTTGTGAAAAGGTTATTATACCCTGGAAAGAAAAACAAAAATTCAGGAAGTTTCTCTCGAGCTTATTCTAACTCCTCAAGAACTAGTTTAAGTACTCAAATTCAACATTCCAAAGCTATATTTTGACCATACCATGTTTGTAACAACAATGCACCTAATTCCAAGAAAAGCTGACAAAGAGACTACATGTCAGGTGTTTGATATTTATGATTAGTGTAGAGTTACAATGAAGTATGTCGAAAAGTTGCCAGAAATTATTAGAAGGCAGGAAGTCAAGATTGAGTTTCTAAAATTTGAAGCTAGAATGGACCAAAGAAAGATAAAGTCTATGGATGACGAGACGCACAAGTGTAAACGGCAGCTTGAGAAGGCCAATAAGTCAATGGCCAAAATGAATGAAAAACTACATATGATCAGGATCGATTCCTAAAAGAGTTAGATCAGTTCTCTCTTAAGATGACTTCTCTCAAAAATGGCAAGAAGGTCCCCAAGATCAAAGATTCTTGAAAGAAGTAAGCAAAATTGTCCTTGATCTGGTCGAGGGGTTTAGAAGGAATTTTGAGGTAGAACTCAATGAAATTAGGGCTCAAGTTCTTGAGGTAGGAGGAAACAATGAGAAGCTCGACTTTACCATCATGCGCTTTTATGCCTAAGTCATTCGTCATTGTGACTTGGCATATCTAAATAAGTACTATAAAACAATTTCCATTGCTTGAAAAAGATTCTAGGATGATGAGACTTATTAAAAGAGCACCAAAGAAGTCAATTAGGAGGAGTTAATGGATCAGTACTTGAAGGGCGAGGAGCCGAGAATTTTGAAGGAGGATAGGTGGTTGTTGAAAGAAGAGGAAGAAAGGGAAAAGGCAGCTGCGTTGGCTTAGCAGAAGGGTAAGACACTCATTACGAAAAGTGTGGTAGTTTCTCATGGCGTTGGCTCAGCTAACCGTCAAATTTGGAGGTCATTGCCTAAACTACCATCGTCCCAACTGTTGTTATATGAGGTTTTTCTTCTGAATAAACCATCATCAATCCAGGTTATGATCATGTTCAAAACCCCGATCTCACTTCCAAAATTGCATTAACTGCAATCCCTGAAGACAAGACTTCAGCTGATGGCTAAGAGAACGACGTGGAAGGTATATCACCTCTTTCTTCATCTTTCGAATGAATGATGAAAGGTTATGAAGATCCATTTGGCCTTCAGGCTCTAGAGAAAAAAGTGACTAACCATTCTTGGTCTTCAAGCTGTAGGTACTCAAGCAAAATCTGCTCTAGCCATTACTCTAATAATTCCAGCTTCTGGACCTCTGGTGCTGCAATTAACACTTCAATGGAAGATATTGCTTCGGACGAGGCCATAACGAGGAGATGACGAAGAATAAATTTGGCGACATAGGATCTCTAGTGGATCCGGGGTAGATTGTGGAGCTGGGAGGAAGCGATGCCAATGAAAAATATAGCCTGGAAGAGATGAGAAGGTTGAGGCAATGAAGGTACCAGGAGAAAGAGGGAGGCCAAGGAAGAGGCAGAGAAAGTAGATTTAACCCTCAACCTTTGGCTATGTTCTCGTGGATAAGCCAGGAAACGACGATAACAAAGATAAGTCTAATTTTGAGAGTGGTTTTAAAGTTATCGTCCATCCTCGGACGACTCCCTCTAAGGAGAAGAAAGGTGCCAATCGTTATGGAAATGGGACTAAAAGGAAAAAGGCACCTGCCAAAGGAAGGCCACTAAAGAACAAATCCATAGAATGAAAATGAAACAAATGTTGGAAGTAGTTTTTGGTAGTGCAGATACATTTTGTTATCTTGTTGGTCAAGTACATTCGAGCACAACTCTTGTTGTAACACCCCACCTCTGCTAGGGTCACTCACAAAGGGAATTCACTAGTTTTGGTGGAGTATTATCTAGGTAAACATACACAGAGATATCACAAGGCAGAACATAAATAAAGCAGCAGTAGAAATTAAAAACCCAATTTTTATTACTTTCGAGAAAAGAGTCAAAACCTCATATATCCAAGGTACAAATTATTCCATTACATCAAGTTCTAGATAAAGAAGCATAAACTTAAAGTAGCAAAAGTAAATTATTCCCCAAACATAGCAGAAGTGCATTCATAGCATAGGTCAAGACCAAACTGTACATGAGCTGTCAGAAAGCAAGCTTAAATCCAAGCTAAGAGCTGGTGTTTCCTCCCTGAGAACCTGGGGGGAAACGAAAGAAAATGAGGCGAAGGAAAAAGGGCCAGTCATAAAGACTGGTAAGTCCTAGTAACTTTCAGTATAAAAACTAGTAAAGGTAACAAGACAGGTATAAACTAAAAATAAACATAAGGATGATGATAAGTCTGGCATGATAAACAAAGGTAACGAGATAACTCAAGTATAGCATCGCATGTTCAAGGTTCGCTGCACCAACCGTACTAGTATTCTAACCCATGTCAAGTATTTATCATGAAGTGATCCCTTGGCCCAATATCATGAAGTGACCCATTATGGGGTCTCACGGTACGATCTACTAATCGATCGGCTCCCTACAAGTTCTAGCTCGTCAAGTGTCTGTGTCATACGGCCCAATCACGAAATGTAGTCACCTGTGCTAGGTCCACCCTAGGGTGTATCAAGTCCTAGGGTGCCAACCACCGACACGAATCAAGCACACACAGTGTAAACCTACGGGTGCCCAATGCCTGCTTTTTCAACTCCGGACTACGTGCACAACCATAGTCCGCCTGAACCTACAATGGCGCACTTACTCAGCCGTCGTTCTGGTCGCTTACAATCAGCCCAGTAATCATGCCCCACCCTGCCTAGTCCCAGGGTATCGTGATACATCTAAGTGGGTTACTGCTAAAAAGGACCGCGTAACTAGGGTTTTCTAATGGGTTAAGTGTTGTCATTCAAATTCGTGACTTAACCCTATCCAAATCATGTATCAAGTTGGTTAAGTGTGTTCAAGCGGTTCATGACTTAACCCTATCAAATCATCGTGTCAAATTGGTTAAGTATATTCAAGTGGTTCATGACTTAACCCTATCATGTGGCATTAATTCATTAATGCACCCCAACCTCTCACATTAGACTAGTTGTTGTGGTCACTGGATTTGCCGGGCGGTTCCGGGCAGATTTACACCACAACATTGTCTAACCTCGGGTTCTAGATGCGATATGACCAACTACCCACATTGGATCCTATTGTTTGCAGTTACTGGATTCGCCGGGCGGTTCCGGGCAGATTTACACTACAAACTCAATCCAACCTCGAGTTGGCCATTTTCAAGTTTATCTAAGTGTCATGTCCATGTTCAAGTTTTCATGTCAAAATTCATGTCGAGTTTCATGTCAGATTTCATGTATGTTTCAGGTCACGTTCTTGTCCATATACAGGTTCAAGTTATAATAACGATCATATTCAAGTTCAAAGCCAATTCATGTTTTACCTAATCTACCCAAATCGTATTCCCATCGCACGTAAACTCGAATCAATAAAAATAAATCTAATTAGGAAATAACATAAAAAGGGACAGATATAAGGTGGCAAAAGTGATTACTAGCATAGCATGGTATAACTTGAGATAAATGATTATAACATTACTGGCATATTGAATATCGGCCTCAAACATAAAGATTTCAAATCTAGCAAAATGAGGTACTAGTCAAGATAACCGTTGGCATAAAGTGATAGTCATGGTGACGGTTGACACAAGGTGATAGTCATAAACTTGTGACTAATAGCTGATTCAACATTTCAGGCATGATAATAGGAGGGGTTTTTCTTTTTGATTTACAACATGAATAGGCCCCAAATCAATATCATAGCAATATACCCAAAGGTCAAGTTCCAAGATGAACAAGAATGGGTGTAAAACAGTCATCATACACAGGTCCAATTTTAATTTACACATGTACATATTACGTTTATAGTTTAAAACTAAAAGTAACTGGGGCTTACAGATCATGGTTCGAGAATTAGAAAAAGAAAGTCGATGTTGAATCTTTATATGCTTAGTCGAGTCCTAACAGAAGTCCCCAAATCAGCAATTCTCTTAACGTAGTTTCGACGTAGAAGAAGTAGCCTCTTTCTCTAACTTTTCAACCAGAATTAGAGCAGAATAATGTCAGAGAGAATTTTGTGTAGAGAGACTAGTGTTAGGGGCTGTTTATATAGGGTCAGGTCAACGAATGTAGACAGAAATGAGGCCAGAAACATCAAAACGAACTCAGACTCAAAAATGGGTTCTGTCACCAGGTCGACCCCCAGGTCGACACTATGGTCGACCTGGCCCTGGGCAGGTCGACTACATAGTCGACCCCCAGATCGACCTGGTCCTGGGAGGGAAATTTCCTGCCCAGTCCATTCTGGGGTTTGAATTCGAAATTTGAATTCGAATTCTAAGCTGTTTTGAACTTGAAAATTTCTGAAAACTTCGAAGGGTCATAACTTGGTCATACGGACTCCGATTTTCGAAAACTCGGACTCGTTTCCAAGCAGAATTTCGAGACGAACGCAATTGCATAACCCGTTTCCCTTGATTCTTATTTTAAAAATTAATTCTGCCTTGATTTATGGTTATTACACGTTATAAAAAATACGGGTTGTTACACTTGCTTTTGGTTCAGCTCATAACACTTCTGTCTTTTTGTCCTAAAGCTTATATAAGTAAAAGTTGGTTTTTTTTCTTTTGTTTTGTATGAATTTGCTTGAGTATTTGAGCTTTGTGTACTTTCTGCTGAATGTACTTGTATGTCATTACTTGTCGTTACAATTAAGCTTAGGTTGATTGCTCATAAGTTTAAGCATTGGTTTAGTGGGCCACTCCCAAATCTTATTTTCGGTCGTGGCTTTGGGTCGTGTGGTTTATTGTCAAGGAGTTTTTCTCTCAAAGCTTCGTTACGGGTCACATCCCGTGCAAAGTTCAGACCTTCACTCTTGATATCTCCTTTTGTTTTTTGATTCCAACTCATATGAAGTCCAAATTGTGGGCTCCACTCTCGAGACCTCCTTTCGATCATTGGTCTCAAGTATGTGGAACCTAGAGTTGGGAGTCCCACTTTTGAGACCCCCTTTTCAAAGTAATCTCAAGTCGTGTGGGACTCGGAGTTTAAGAACTTCAGTCTTTAAATTTCCTCTTGGTTGTTGATCTCAAGTCATGTGAAGTTCAAAGTTGGGCATTGTGGTTAGCCCTTTATACTCATCGTCATTGGATCGGGCTCGAGTTATGGACGTTGTTTTCTTTTCCTCTATAGTGTCCCTATAGTTTTGTTGGGGTTTGTTTTGGCCAAACAAATGGTCAGCATCACATCCATCTAGACATAAGTTGGCTTTTCCCAAGTCTAAAGATAAAGGGTTGATGGTTGGACACTCTAGTCATAAGCATCGTGAGTATTTATTCTCAGCCTCGTCATTGGTATAAGGCTCAGGTTAGATGGAGGGTGGTTGGATCACACCCGTATTGTTGGACCAATTGTGAACTTGGAATAACGAATCAATGCCAAGCTCTAAGGCACCGTTACCTTTGAGTATTGCACGCTTGCATGCACGTTGATCATATCACACCTTAGCACACTACATATAATTGATAATCATTGGAAGCATGATTTGGTGAGCGAATGGTCAGGTTACATTTATTCTGGTTGCACTATATTCGATACGTTGAAGGTTGAGCCAGTGGACGGACTCTTAAGCATGTCGGAGCATAAGTAAGTCGTGTCACATCCAGCCGGGCCCATGCTTTATTTGAGGGATTGAAGGCTAGATCGATGGATGGACTCCTAAGTATGCCAAAGCATAAGTAGGTCATGTCACATCCACCATACTTGCATCCTTACCCTTAGTGTAGAGGGAAGACAAGAACACCAAACGACTTATTGCACTCATCATGGTGGCACTTTGATGGTCAACGGGCGGACTGCGAAGGTTTGTATTGGCACCTGACTTTGCTTATCTTCATGTTTCACACGTATTTTATCTGAGTCGGTCATGTCAACAACTCAAGTAGTATGTGAAAATGAAGTTTACAACTGAGGAGTTTATTGAAATGAAACAAACAACAAAGTCGACAATGTATTGAAATCTAAATAAATAAAATAAAAGACTTAGTGTCGATCATCCGAGCCACTTAATCCTGCTTTGGCTCGAAAGTCGATCCTTATGGATCTAGTTTATGACTAGGGTCCTTTCGGGTTACCACTCTTGGCAGGCATTAAAAGGCTCTGGAATCTCATTTTAGGGAGCCTGTTTATACTGCTACATTTTTCTTTGGAGGATAAGCTTCTCAATAGCATCCCTCAAGTGATGACAGTTGTTCTCTTCGTGGTTGTACATTTAGTGGTATTTACAATACTTCCATACTTCTCCATAGATTCTCTAGGGTTGTGTTTTTGATACTAGAAAGTGTTACATGTCTCAATATAGATTTTTTCGAAAAAGTTATTAACTGGAGTGCAGTTGTCATACGATGGAAACCTCGACCGCTTCTTGTAATCCTTCTTTTTGTCGTGGCTACATCCATTGTTGGCGCCTTGGTTAGGTTTATTTTGGGTATCAACATTGGCTCTACCAGATCTCTCTCCATTTTACTTGACTCCAATGGTACTTTAGACAGTTTCATATTGTTTCTGGTGAGGATGACCCTCGTTGGCTCTGTTCCTGCGTGCATCCTCTTGATCCAGGTGTTAGTTTACCTTTTCATAAAAACATTCTATTGTTTTTAGAGGCTTCCTTACCGAGCTACTCATGGAAGTCAGTTTTAGGATGGATGCCTTTAATGAGTGCAATAGGAATAATGTTCTGCAATGGGTTATCAACCTTTGCTATGACATTATTGAAATGTTTAGAAAGCTATCGAGTGATTCTCTAGCCCTTTTGGAAATATACATGATGTCCTTGGGTCTGATTATATGCATGCAGAACTGTTCCACCAACATTCTTACTGGTTGATCAAAAGTGGATATGGAGTCGAGAGAGAAATAACATGGTTATTCCTTCTAGAAACACAAGAAAGAATTTACACTTCACTGAATCACTGCATCTGTGGCACGAGCCAAGATCATATGTCATTTGTACCTATTCAGGAAGTGTCGAGGATCAATCTTGCTTGAATAAGGAAGAATAGTGTGCATATTGGATCATGTAGGACACTTGGCATTCAGGACATCTACTGTGATGGGGTTTCACATCAAACTAGTTTACCCGTCATTGTCAGCTTGACCCTGTGTCTCTCTCATGATCAATTAGATCACGGAGGTGAGGTCAGGAGTTAGGAACTCCATCAGATACCAATGTTCGTGATCCAAACATGTACGGTGTCATCTGTGGTGCCTCCTAGTTTGAATAACATTGCTAGGTTGATTATGTAATGACCCGATTTTTCGACCCTTAGAGTCGACACTAATACATCCACGGTATTAACGCGTCGAATATCCAAGTACCGGAACTAAATTAATAGGGATTAAAGAAAAATAATATAGAACAAAATCTCACAATCGCATCAGATAACGTATAATATATAACAAGTCTTTACAAACTAAAATAAACTTTTATTTAATATATGTACACAATCATCAAAATAGACAACAAATACAAACCTAGATAGTAATAACAACTTGAACGAACTACTCATAATAAAAGTACACCATAGCACAACGGAAATAAGAATCTACAGAAATACATTTTGGACTCAACTCCTCTTCTAAGCTCCAAATGCGTCCATGAAAATCTGGACTACTTGGCTGCTCATAAAAATTTGAGCACCCAAGAGTTTTAGGAAAAAGAAAACGAAACTACGGGTGAGACATGGGTCTAGTGTGAGAAAACTTAAACAATTTGATTATTATTTTTGAAAACATTTTAAAAACAAAAGGTAGCTCGTAATACCACGCCGCACAAAAACACGGATGGGTTTTTACCTTACGATAACCAAAAACTTCATAGGAAATCTTTTGATGTTATAATAGTGTCTAAATACAAATACTTATGAAACTTAATCGAAATTGTTACATTGATTAAATTCCAGCATAATAGGTATACAACTAAAATCGTACAAGGCACGTATTGGAGTTTGGATTCCATACAATGACAAGGCACTGGGGTACCACCTATCATGGCACCTCTCTAGAAAAAGCATACCGAGAACCTCACATGGACTCCCTATGAATCAGGACCGACCAACCCCTCTCTGGATTGCACCTAATATTTCATCACCATGGTTGTGATCAGCAACCACAGAATCTTAAGTATACCAAAAGGGTCAATAGCGAATATAGATCAGGTGATAACAATACCCTAATGGGTGCGACCCACACAGCCCTGAAGCATATCCCTTGTTTTAATCATTACTGGTTGATGAGGCTACGTTTTTACCTTTTATACATGGAACACATCCGTTTTTGGATGCCACATAGCCATTCTATTATTCACTAATTGTCGTCCACAGAAATACATTCTCCGAGCTCATACGTCTCAGAGAAGGGTGTTAAGCTAAGAAAAGTTGCCTTCTCCGCAACCAATCAAATGTACATTTGTGCAAACCAATGTACGTGATCTAAGAAGCAGACATCCATCCATACAAGTTATCCAGGTACAGGACAAAGCGAAGGTACTCTTTTACCACATCCTATCGCGAATAATCCTTAGGATTTGTAACAAGTAGTCCTTACATCACGTAGAACCCCAAAACGTAGGGACTACTGCTACAGATATAATCATGGTAGCAAATCAGAGACATCAACAAGCGGTCCTTTCTACTCCAAAGCTCTTTGCCTTCAACTGTAGTCTTCAAGTTGTCCTTGTTTTCATCGTCTTTAATGTCCTCCACATTCACTACTCATTCGGAACGAAGTGGTTTTCAAATACTTGACCATCTCAGTCTCTTTGAAACGACTATCGCTATTTTTCGGTAAACTCAACCCCGTTCTTCAGAAAATAAACAGACAAGGTAACTACGGAGTTAAGCTCCTAACCATTAGTTGGCATATTTCCATATCCTTTGTCCTTAGGGGACTAAGTGAGGGTATACGTACAATGAATCATTAACAGGAATGAATGTGTCATATAACTCAAGTGCTTCCCTAAGATATTTTTAAAGTAAGAGTTGGTCAAGATCTGATAGCCGGTTATTTAACCATCATACAACACACGCACACACAAAGCAAATACTTTTTTCTCATAGTAATCACTATGCTTCATTTAATTAATTTCTTATTAATTAAATTCCAATTCTCTTATCCTAAAATATTCACAAATATAATCCTCTGATATAAGTATGTAATTAAAACCAATTAATATGGTTTTCTCATTCCTAGTTCACCATTAGTGGGTAACTAGAACCCAAGTCACTTCATTAAGGAAGTAATGATTAAATTCACAAAAATCATCTCTTAATTTCAAACTAATATTATTCCTTGAATAACAATGAAGCGGTTCAAGTTGGAGTATTTTATTACCTCTTAGACCTTAACTCAACTTTCATCCTTGAAATAGTAAAAGTTTACTATCTCAAGTTCTAAATATCCAACTTAACTTGATTAAATTCCAAATGATATTCATTCCCAAATAAATTCTATAAATCCAATCCATTTAATAACTTTTTTGATAAATATCTTAATCATTTACCATTTCCCTTTTTCTTTAATAAGGAAATATTCAAAATGCCTCTAAATAAACAAGTTACTTCTTTAGAAGAATTCTTCTTTCACTTTATCATAAACCCAAACAACAATGGATAGTTTTTATCAATCATTAAAAACATCACACTACTACAAAATATCTTTGCTAAGATCATAACTTAAATATCCTTTGAATATTATATTTTAAAATGATAAAAATTCTTATACTTTTCAAAAGAATAAGTTATTAATTTCAAAATCCAAAAGAGGCTTGGAAACAACCACGGTTCTTATCTAATTTGGTTTAACTTAACCAAGTTATACTAATAGCAAACGTGAATTGTTCTGCTAAACACATGTCAAAGTTAACAATATAGCAGAATGGGTTTTTGTTATGCCAATAGATGTCTAACATAGCTAACAACCAAGTTATAGTAGAATGGGGACAAATTCTACTAATATATGTCCATATATAATTATCATCACATAACATGTCAATAAAACCCAAAATATAACGTGTCCATAGTAATATTATATAAGGAGGGTGATTTGTCCTGTTAAATAGATGTCTAAATTCAATTCAGCTACTAGCAGAATGATTTTTTGTTCTGCTAACCAGTGTCCCTAATTTTCAATTCATTTGAACTAAAGTAGAATGGTGTTTGGTTCTACTAACAAACGACACCTAATACCTAACCCACGAGACTACTTATAGGCAAATGATAATGAAATCCCTTGGAATAAAAGTACCTTTCAAATATCCTTGGAAAATAAGAGACTCAACTTAAAAATCTTTATTTAACAATCATATAATATAAATCTCTTTATCAAATAATAAATAAACTTCAAAAATCAAATAATTTAGATCCAAATCAATATTTAATTAATTAATTAACAAACATTCAAAATAATTAAACATTTATTTAACCTTTTAAAATAATAATTAGTTATTAAATATCCATTTAAATCAATAATTAAATAATAATCATTACTTAATTAATAATTCAAAAACAATTTAATCTATATTAAATAGTTAAACAAATGTTAAACTTCCATTAGTAATTAAACAAACCTTAATAAATTTCTAAGTTAAAACTTAACTTAATTTACAATTATTAAGCTTTTAAACCTTTATTTAATAAATACTTAATGAAAATAAATCTTAATCACATAATTAATTATACTTAACACTTAATTAAAGTCATCAAATAATGATTAACTTTTATTAATTGTCCATTATAATTAACTTACTTGAATTAAGACTTACGTACTAAATTTCTTAATTAATTTTTAATTAAGCACTAGTTGTTTTATTTAATTATTTAAATAATCATCAGATAAATAAATGATTAAGTAAATAATTTTAATTACTTTTATAAACTTAAATCAAGTTTTGATAACATTTAATAAACATAGTTAAAGTAAAAGCAAGTTATAATTTGAAAAACAGTTTGTTTTAGTGAACTGCGCTTATAGCTACTATCGCTATAAAACCCATAATTTCAAAAATCGGATTATCCATAAAACAACTTCAAAAAAATAATTTCTTTTTTACTTTAAACATCCATAGACTTTCCAATAGAGTTTCAAAACAAAAGCAAAATTTTTGGAAGCATTATCAAAATAATTAGCATATAAACCTCCTTTGCTTTGAAATAAAATTTCAAAAGCACTATTTATTCTCAAAAGATCTCAAATCAATGTATCAATCCAAGATTTCCAACACTAAATCATGACTATAAAATCTAATATACATGAGTATAACATAAGTTCTCATATTCAAACATCAATCCATATATAAAAACATAAACTTGCAAATTATAATGAAATTTGCTTACTAACTTTTTCTAACTTCCAAACCAAACATGTAAGTAATATTCTTTCACATATCAACTACTAAGACTTCAAGCAAAATAATTACATGACAATACACACAAAACATAACCACAAATCAAAACACAAAATAAAGTTAAAAACTTATGTAAAATGTGAGCTTTCTCACCTTAGATTAGCTAAACATTATCTAAGCTTGCAAATACACTTAGATCTCAACGTTTTCACAAAGAAAATTGTGTTTTTGACCATCATTAGTGCATTTAAATTCTAACTAAGGCAATATTAGCTGCAATCATTGAAATGTGATGTAAGCACTTGAAAATGAAGAAGGAAGGGAAGAGATGGAAGAAGAAGGGTGTAACGACCCGGATTTCGCCTGACCCCAATCGATCACAAGATCGATCAAGACCGTTCAAAACCCGCGTACGTTAACTTTGGGCATACAACACATCAGGACAACAACACAGACTTTTATAACATCAATAATAAATGTTACATCAGAGTACATCAATAAATAATACAGCGGAAGATACATTTACATTAAATTAAATATATTGCAGCGGAACTAATCTCAGCGGAAGGCCATCAATATTCTGGACCCAGCTTCAGACTTCAATCCAGGATCCTGCTTAACTATATCTGCAAAAAGCCACTCGACTGCCCGTGTGGAAAGAGGGCACCCGAGTTTGCAAAGTGAAACAAACTACAGGTCAGTCGTGGGACTGGTGTGAGAATTCTTACCTTAACATATCTAATAAGTAGGCTAATCTCAGGACCACGCCGCTAATGCGGAATGGGTTTACTCCATTGGATTGCCAATGCATAAATAAAGTAAATCGTCAAATAACGCAATGCTTTTTAGAAAAATGAAATCATTATAAGACCCAGGTCCCATCACACAATGCAACGCACACCATAGGATAGGGTTTTACCTTATAATGGTCAAAAGATGCTTGATACGTAAAAATGATATTATTATTAGTGTATATATATATTTAAAACATTTCAATATAAATGTATTAATCTTAGACGGCATAGGTACCATATACTATGTCGTCATATATAAGTTTACAATCAAAATCGTAATGTTGTATTGGAAATTGGTTTTCTGTCATGAAATCGAGGCTAGGGATCGTCCTCTTCCGATTCGAGACACCCTAGCAAATGCCTTAGGATCCCCCGCAGTGAACCCTTGGATCTTCAGGGCCGGTCCCTACCTAACGGTAGTGGATTGGCAATTCCTGAACACACGTTTCCCGATTCCTTTGAACCTATAGTATGACCACTTCCGGCCTATAAAAACCCGAGGTACCTCAATCCAAAATCCACATAAGTGAAATGTCGGGCCGTGTTAAAGCACCGGCACTACCCCTAGCTAGAAAGAAACGTGTGCACTCCCTGCAGTCCTAATCCCGTTTTTGATTCATACCGGGGTGTGAGGCTCGCGAAGTCACGCTATACACAAAGCTATGCCTAAACAGGCTATGCTTTGATCATCAACCACAAGGCCTGCTTTTCAACAAAGCCTTGATCATTTGCATTTTAGCATGTCACATTGTCAGACCCTACCATATTATTGATCATCTACCAATATATAAATAACCTCTAAGCTCATACGTCTTAGAGAAGGGTGATAAGTAAAGAATAAATTCTTCACCACCAAACAGAAATATATAATCAGTAGCGTTCAACAAATACAGTAGAAAGGAATACAATGTCAGACACGCAATCCATTTACAAGTCCGCTCTGGGTCTGAGCGAAACAACGTGTCCGTCGATCTCCAAATGCGTTTGGACGATCATTACTAAATACCTTGCCTTGGAAGGCCAATCCCAATTCAAGATACCAGTCATCATCATCCCAACGATGTGAAAACCTTCGGTCTTCAATCACCGTCTTCATCTTCGACTCTTGATCGTCGTGATGATTATTCAGAATGGGTTAAACCTGGTCTTTCTGAATAACTCGCGTATTTTGGGATTAAAAACAAATATTGGAAAATCACACATTTCGTCACATTCCAACTCAGAATGTTCTTTTGATAAGATATTCATTTAAAAGATTCTCATTAATTTTATCAAAGATAAAATTCTGAAAATAAAATCTATAAATCCATTTCCAAAAATATGGAATTCCATAGAAATCGAATCAATACATAATCGATATAGATTGCTGTATCAGACTAATAATATAAATGGAATAA
This sequence comes from Allium sativum, assembly GCA_030737875.1. Taxonomy (NCBI): domain Eukaryota; kingdom Viridiplantae; phylum Streptophyta; class Magnoliopsida; order Asparagales; family Amaryllidaceae; genus Allium; species Allium sativum. Next base: position 335,840,419 of record CM060918.1, on the reverse strand, counting down.
CGGCAAAGCCTCTTAAATTCCACATATAATATCGGTCTTCTTTTACAGAAGCCCATTTCGATTATTACCAATCGAATTTCCACTTAATTCCAATTTAATATATTAAATTGAAAAACTTGATTTTTAGAAAATTCCCCTTTTTAAATCTATAAAATAGATTTATAAATTCCAAATAATAATTTCAATGTAAATTGGATTAAAGGACAAATGTCGTTTAAAAACAACGTCCACGATAAATCCACTTCACATCTTAGTTTATTTATAATCACAAAAAAATATAATTGCTAGTAATCTTTTAAAACTTATTTTTAAATAATCATAAAAATATACTTTATATAAAGACTCTAAATGAATGGTATGCTTTATATTACGAATTCTTTCTTTTACAAATATTCTTTATTTTAACATATAGTTGATTAAAAATATATTATGAAAACATATGCACTTTATATAAAAAGGATTTCCACTGTAAAAATATCATTATTTAAAAGAACACCTGAATCGAAATGCGACTCAAACATTTGCCATATAATTTGGATTATATGGATTTCACACACATCATATATATGATAATAACAGTATAATCATCAAGTCATTTATTACATCCAAAGTGTAATTTCCACTGTGTAAGCATTAAAATTAAATAATAACGCTCATCGTAGCCTGTCGATCTAACGATCAACATACAACTAAAAATTGGGATTAGTGTATATAAATTTTCATCCCAACACCCGTGTGGGGTTTTCAATCAACAAACAAATAATAAGCTAATTTGTGCACTTGGGCGATGTGTGAAAAATTATCGTCCCAATCACATACATAAGTCGGGTAACTTGTGAATGGAAGTGTAATACACAATACATATAATGATGACAAGAAAACATCTCTATTGCAATGAATGAATAAGCATAATAACTTTGTCCCTATTGACAATTTCTATTTTGCTAATTTAAAACTAAACAGAAATGGTTATTTTGTTTTGGCAATTCTAATGAGACAAAATGATAAATATTTTGATTTAACTAACCTATCTTGACAAGTATATATCTTGCCAAATATATATATATATATATATATATATATATAAATTGCCACAACTAATTCATTTTGACAAAAATGAATATTTCTAACAAATTGTATAATTTGGTTTAACTAGTATAAATTGACTAAAATGAATAATTGTTTTTAGCTAATGTAAATGAACAAGAATGAATAATTGGTTTTAACTAATATAAATTTACCGAAATGAATAATTTGTGTTTCAATTCTAATAAAATATGCCAATGCTATATTTTGTTTCATTCTTTTAATTTAGACAAAATGAGTATTTTTGTCTATTTTACTTTAATGATGAAAACGTGAATGTTTAGTTATTAAATTGTAACTTTTAAATTCTATCTTTTATTTCAAACAATCTTTATTCATATCAAAATTATAAATCAAGAGTATAATTTTCAATCTGATGGTTTGTTTGCATTAATGAATTGGAAACAAAGATGAACTTTATTTTAATGTTATGTTTGCAACAAGGAATGCAAATAACAAATGTAACTTTTATTTTTATTTAAAAGTATATTTGAGTGAATGTAAAAAGGAACTCATTCAAAATGTGTATTTACATAAAAGAAACAAATTTATTTAAATGGGTATCTGCATTTATGAACACAAACAAAGAATAGTTTGGTTTACAAATTTTATTTACATTAGTGAATGTAAATAAAAGAACAAAATTTATTTTCAAAGCATATTTTAAACAAATTCTGTTAAATGCATAAAAGTGTGTACATTTGGGTTGGTAAATGTAGATAAAGAAAATAGACTATAGTTTCATTGAATATTTGCATTGATAAATGCCAATAAAAGGATAAACCTTAATTTCAATGCATATTTGCATTGATAAATGCAAACAAAGAAATAAACTTTATTTTCAATATATTTGTATGTATTCGCATTGGTGGGTGCAAATAAAAGAATAAATTTTAATTTCAAAAAAAAAAAATATTTACATTTTTGAACACAAAATAAAGAACAAAACTTTATTTTCAACATATGTTTTATTTTCTAGTTTTATTGGTGTCGTCGAACAAAAATAAAAATGTACTTTTATTTTCAAGTTATGTTTGCATAGGTAATTCCAAATAAAAGAACAAACTTTATTTTCTACGTAACTTCTGAAAATAATTTCTCATTTACATAAAAAAAATGTAAACCAAATTGTTACTTTTATTTCATTAATCAAGTTTTGATAAAAATGATATTTCAAATTCAATAATCAGGTTGTGACAAAAATGAAAATTTTGATTCAATAATCAAGTTTTGACCAAAGTGATATTTTCATTTCGCTAATAAAGTTTTGGTCAAAAATATGATCTCTTATTTCAATACTTATGCTTTAACCAAAATGTTATTTTTATTTCAAAATTAATTATAATGAAAATGTAATCATTCTACTTCAATTTTAATTACATTGAAAAATGTAATCATTTTGATTAATTTCTAACATTTCATCCAAAAACAAATAAAAGGATAACTTTGTTTTCTTTTCTTCTTTTCGACAATTCGAACATAAACAATTTTCATATGAATCATTCATTAAAGATGTGATTTTTTTATGTTTTCAACACTTTTATTTTAACATGAACAATTTTCATATGAATAATTCTTTTCATTAAAAATAAGATTTTTAATGTTTCATGTTTCCATTTCAAATAGATGAACATTTTTAATCTATTCTATATATACGATAAAAATGTAAATTTTATCGCTAGCATGGTTTCAATTCAAACAAATGAACGTTTTATGTTTTTATTTTTTGTAATTCGTAAACCGTGTTCTAAATGTAAACAAACAAAAATAGCATTTTTATTAGATAGCCAAATTCTGTCGTAATAAAAATATATTCTATTTGTTGTTCATATTCTATTGTAAATAAACAAATAAAAGAATATTTTATTTGTCGTTCAAATCTTATTGCAAAGTAAACAAATAAAAGCAAGGTTTTATTTGTTGTTCATTTTCTGTTGCAAAGTAAATCAATAAACAAAATTAAAGTTTTTTATTTGTCGATCAACTTCTAGTGTTCATCTCAGAATAATAACTTTTTTTTTAAAATAAACTAGAATAAAAAAGATCTGAATAAAATATAATCTAAATCTAGATTTATTATCTAATCGCAAATAAAATCCAACCATATATTAAATTCAACGCGGATCTAGCATATCATGAACAACAAAACAAACCACCAACAACAATCAACCATTCATCAATCACAGAACATTTCAAATCTGAATTACATCACACTACAAATACTTTTAACGCAAGAAAAATAATTTTTAATTAATTAAATAATAAAATTCAGAATTCTCACATTGATATGGCTGAAAATTCGACTGTCTCAGAATTAGCTCTGGTCTGCGCCATCGCGAAGATCTCGGAAAGACGAGTCCAACGCAACTTACGGTTCATCAATCGGACCTCGTATGAAAGAGATATTGATTTTTAAAGATTGCATAAATTAAATATTTAAATAAATAAAATAATAAAAAGAAATACGCTTTCTTCCTCCACGTTCCAGGAACACGCACGAACCCACTCTCATCCGCGCAACCCCCCTGCGCGCGCCCCTCCGAGCCACCGACCGCCGATCTGAAATGCCCCCGATGTTCGCCGTTCAACACCCCTTCGGCGCCCCCCAACGAGGTGCAACTCGCACCCATCCTCCGCCTGATATTCGTGCCCGAATGCCACCACTTCCTCGCCAGAATTCGCGAAATCCGTGCACTGAAAACTGATCTTAACCGTATGGATTTGTAGAGCTCTCCGTCCTCTTCAATTTGATATATTATTTGTAAATTTTCATAGAGTGGATTGGAAGAAATTGATGTGTGAAATCGGGAAGTTTTTTGCCATCGTTTTAGGGTAGGCGGCGGCTGCGTTTTAGGGTTAGGGTTTTCTATTTTTTTATTAAAAAATGTGTTATAAAGGTGAAAATTCGGGATGTCTCCGAATTGGGCTTGCTTACTGTCGATCTTAACGTTTTGAGGCCTTCTGAACGCAATGGGATGGGTCTCGGGGTCAATTCCGAAATCTGTAGAAAGTTTTATTTAAAATTACATTAAAAATTAATTAATTAATTATTGACCGTACATTTAAATATGCTGGGGCCACATATGACCTCAGAAAATTCTAAAAAAAATATTTTTAGCTTTCTTATGGCTATACGAATACAACAAAATTATTTTCGTTGAATTCTGAGACTATTTGAAAAATGGCTATTTTTAAGGCGTTTAAATTTAACTAAAATAGTCAAAACACATTTTCTTTCGCCACGCTCACATATTAATTCAAAAAATTCTGAAAATTGAAACCTAGCAATAATTTGACATTCCGGTTCCAACAAAAGTGGTTTCGTTGAAAACAGAGGTCGTTTGAAAAATGACTATTTTCAAGGCCAATATATTTAATATTAAAAATACATTTTTAAACAAATAAATTCCGAAACTCAAAATATATAAGTGTTTACTGTTTTTTAAATGCAGAAACATCATTCCAGACTCAATGGAAGTGGTTTCGAGTCAAAATTCCTTCATATGTGAAAAGTAGCCTTTCGGGTCATATATTATATATATATATATAAATTCTACAGCGACCTTTCTAAAAATTGAATTGGCCATAACTTTTGATTTCCGCTATGAAATTTCAATTTTTCAGATTCGTTAGAAAGATATGGTTAAACAGATTTAAATATTTCTAGTTTCACTCAATTCTGATTTATTTTGAATCTTGTACATCCAACTAAAGTTTAAAATCAAATTTTAAAACTACCGCGCCATTTCTAACTCCATTTATATTTAAGTTAAATTTATTCGTTTTAACTTCGATAAAAATTAAATTCTAGCCATTATTATTACTAATAAATTATATTATATCCTCAAAATTCATTAAAATTTTCTGAAATAAATTTTTTAAATTAGTTCAGAATTTGCGGGTTGTTACAATCTCCCTCACTTAAAATCTTTTTGTCCTCGGAAAGGAAATGAAGCTAAAGTTGTTTATTTAACTAATTTAATTTTCATTCTTTAATTGGTTAATAATCTTATTAGTTGAACTCATATTCACACAACACAATCATCAATCAAATAGTTGATTAAAATTTCAAAAATATATAATTTTTATATATTCAAAAATCATATTTTATAAAATAAAATTATATATATAATAACAAGTACGTTAATTAGGAATTCTTCTTCACTCTGACTCATTCTAGGGCATTTCTAACCCCATCTCTAACGAGTATTCTCATTCTAGGATACTGCTGATCCTATCTCTAACGAGTATTCCTATTGGATATTACTAATCCAACCTCTGATGAGTCTTCTGTTTAGTTCTAATGAATTGTACCCCCAAAGATTTGAGCTAACCTGGCTCTGATGCCAGCTGTAACGACCCGGATTTCGCCCGACCCCAATCGATCGCAAGATCGATCAAGACCGTTCAAAACCCGCGTACGTTAACTTTGGGCACACAACACATCAGGACAACAACACAGACTTTTGTAACATCAATAATAAATGTTACATCAGAGTACAGAATATATCAGAGTACATCAATAAATAATACAGCGGAAGATACATTTACATTAAATTAAATATATTGCAGCGGAACTAATCTCAGCGGAAGGCCATCAATATTCTGGACCCAGCTTCAGACTTCAATCCAGGATCCTGCTTAACTGTATCTGCAAAAGCCACTCGACTGCCCGTGTGGAAAGAGGGCACCCGAGTTTGCAAAGTGAAACAAACTACAGGTCAGTCGTGGGACTAGTGTGAGAATTCTTACCTTAACCTATCTAATAAGTAGGCTAATCTCAGGACCACGCCGCTAATGCGGAACGGGTTTACTCCATTGGATTGCCACTGCATAAATAAAGTAAATCGTCAAATAACGCAATGCTTTTTAGAAAAATGAAACCATTATAAGACCCAGGTCCCATCACACAATGCAACGCACACCAGAGGATAGGGTTTTACCTTATAATGGTCAAAAGATGCTTGATACGTAAAAACGATGTTATTATTAGTGTGTATATATATATTTAAAACATTTCAATATAAATGTATTAATCTTAGACGGCATAGGTACCATATACTATGTCGCCATATATAAGTTTACAATCAAAATCGTAATGTCATATGGGAAATTGGTTTTCTATCATGAAATCGAGGCTAGGGATCGTCCTCTTCCGATTCGAGACACTCTAGCAAATGCCTCAGGATCCCCCGTAGTGAACCCTTGGATCTTAAGGGCCGGTCCCCACCTAACGGTAGTGGATTGGCAATTCCTGAACACACGTTTCCCGATTCCTTTGAAACCTATAGTATGACCACTTCCGGCCTATAAAAATCCGAGGTACCTCAATCCAAAATCCACATAAGTAAAATGCCGGGCCGTGTTAAAGCACCGGCACTACCCCTAGCTAGAAAGAAACGTGTGCACTCCCTGCAGTCCTAATCCCGTTTTTGATTCATACCGGGGTATGAGGCTCGCGAAGTCACACTATACACAAAGTTATGCCTAAACAGGCTATGCTTTGATCATCAACCACAAGGCCTGCTTTTCAACAAAGCCTTGATCATTTGCATCTTAGCATGTCACATTGTCAGACCCTACCATATTATTGATCATCTACCAATATATATATAACCTCTAAGCTCATACATCTTAGAGAAGGGTGATAAGTAAAGAATAAATTCTTCACTACCAAACAGAAATATATAATCAGTAGCGTTCAACAAATACAGTAGAAAGGAATACAATGTCAGACACGCAATCCATTTACAAGTCCGCTCTGGGTCTGAGCAAAACAACGTGTCCGTCGATCTCCAAATGCGTTTGGACGATCATTACTAAATACCTTGCCTTGGAAGGCCAATCCCAATTCAAGATACATGTCATCATCATCCCAACGATGTGAAAATCTTCGGTCTTCAATCACCGTCTTCATCTTCGACTCTTGATCGTCGTGATGATTATTCAGAATGGGTTAAACCCAGTCTTTCTGAATAACTCGCGTATTTTGGGATTAAAAACAAATATTGGAAAATCACACATTTCGTCACATTCCAACTCAGAATGTTCTTTTGATAAGATATTCGTTTAAAAGATTCTCATTAATTTTATCAAAGATAAAATTCTGAAAATAAAATCTATAAATCCATTTCCAAAAATATGGAATTCCACAGAAATCGAATCAATACATAATCGATATAGATTGCTGTATCAGACTAATAATATAAATGGAATAACGGCAAAGCCTCTTAAATTCCACATATAATATCGTTCTTCTTTTACAGAAGCCCATTTCGATTATTACCAATCGAATTTCCACTTAATTCCAATTTAATATATTTAATTGAAAAACTTGATTTTTAGAAAATGCCCCTTTTTAAATCTATAAAATAGATTTATAAATTCCAAATAATAATTTCAATGTAAATTGGATTAAAGGACAAATGTCGTTTAAAAACATCGTCCACGATAAATTCACTTCACATCTTAGTTTATTTATAATCACAAAAAAATATAATTGCAAATGCTAGTAATCTTTTAAAAACATATTTTAAAATAATCATAAAAATATTCTTTATATAAAGACTCTAAATGAAAGGTATGCTTTATATTACGAATTCTTTCTTTTACAAATATTCTTTGTTTAAACATATAGTTGATTAAAAATATATTATGAAAACATATGCACTTTATATAAAAAGGATTTCCAATGTAAAAATATCATTATTTAAAAGAACACCTGAATCGAAATGCGACTCAAACATTTGCCATATAATTTGGATTATATGGATTTCACACACATCATATATATGATAATAACAGTATAATCATCAAGTCATCCATTACATCCAAAGTGTAATTTCCACTGTGTAAGCGTTAAAATTAAATAATAACGCTCATCGTAGCCTGTCGATATAACGATCAACATACAACTAAAAATTGAGATTAGTGTATATAAATTTTCATCCCAACACACGTGTGGGGTTTTCAACCAACAAACAAATAATATGCTAATTTGTGCACTTGGGCGATGTGTGAAAAATTATCGTCCCAATCACATACATAAGTCGGGTAACTTGTGAATGGAAGTGTAATACACAATACTATAATGATGACAAGAAAATATCTCTATTGCAATGAATGAATAAGCATAATAACTTTGTCCCTATTGACAATTTCTATTTTGCTAATTTAAAACTCTAAACAGAAATGGTTATTTTGTTTTGGCAATTCTAATGAGACAAAATGATAAATATTTTGATTTAACTAACCTATCTTGACAAGTATATATCTTGCCAAACATATATATATATATATTGAAACACCCCACCTCCGTTAGGGTCACTCTCGAAGGGAATGCCCTAATTTTGGTGGAGGTTTATAAGTATAAGTCACAGATACACAAGACAGATATAAATACACTTTTTTTTTTGAACAGCAGAAAACAACGGCAATTTTTATTTCAAAAAAATACGTGTTACACAAACCATGTCATAATTGTCTTACAATACTTCCAAAAACATTACATTTTCATAACTGTCTTGATTTCATTATTTAAAGAAGCATAAAAACATAAGTAAACTGCATATGTCCCATAATTGCTGTCCAAAGCCATAGTCTTTCTCTTCAAGCTGGATGTAAACAGGTCAAGCTGCGGTATTCCCTCCCTGTGGACCTGGGGGGGGGGAAACGAAAGAAAAGAAGACGAAAGAAAAGTAGAGTCAGACATAAAGCCTGAGTAAGTCTAGGACTATTCAGTCTATGAATAAATAATTGGGCATGATAAGTATAAACTGGAAATGGGAAAGCACCATAAACTAAGTTAAGTTGTCTAGAGTCGAATATACTATCGTACCCCATATTAATCTCTGCACCCCTATAAACTAGTTCCCAACAGGCACCCCATAATCAGGGTGAAGTGATCCATTTCCGATGATCGGCTTCTACTCGCATGGTTACATGTGTCTAACGGCCCCCGATGTTGTAGCTACCTATGCTGGTCCCACCATGGGGTGTATCAAGTCCCAGGGTGGCGGCCCGACACAATTCTAGAATGCACAGGTATACTACTGGTGCCCAGTGCCTTATTTTTCTGCGTCGGAGTGTGTGCACGCCCGCACCCCGTTAGAACCTACACTGTTGCACCACCGCCGTCAATTTGACCTCTTACAGTCAGCCCAGTAATCGTGCCCCACCCTGCCTAGTTCAGGGTATCCTGATACACCTTGTAGGGTTACTGCTGAAAAGGGTCCCCCGCTACTAGGTTTTCTATTTCTAGTCAACATGCTAAGTTGGTTAAGTGTTTTGTAAACCTAACCCCCAATCAGTCTGTATAGTTTAGCACGTTCCATTTTGATTAAGTATTAATTCAATTTACTTAATCCTATCAATCCTGACTCAGCCTTAATTGTCTTATTAAAGCCTCGACCTCTCACATTAGACAGGTATTGTTGTGACTGCCTGTTGCCGGTTGGTTCCGGGCAGTCTTACGTCACAACTCAGTCTAACCTCGGGTCTTTATTGGGCTCAATGTTTAACCACCCACATTGGATAGGTATTGTTGTGACTACTGGACAGCCGGGCGGTTTCGGGCAGGTTTACATCACAACTCAATCCAACCTCGGGTTAAACATATCGTATTTTCTAAATTTACATATTTTGTCTCTTTTCTTTTTATATGTAAATATTTGCGGCCCATTATTCAAATTCATCTTTATTGGGTAAAATTAATTTATACCACTTAATTGTTTTTCAAGGTCATTGGCATGCGTCAAACATGCCAACACATATGTTTATATTTTAACCCAAACGTCATTACCCCCGTTTTATACGTTCGCTACAATATAACATATGTTGGTTTAAATTTAAACCTAACTTAGCCGCATGAAAAAGGGGAGGCTTAGAACATGGTGTTTATATATTCTAAGTAACATCAAAAGGGGAGTGTGAACGCATGAACTTGCAACATAACGATCTAATTAACATAAATTAGGCACTTGTGAACTTGCATTGTAATAGCATATAATCATGGCATAAACATACCTAAACATGAATCATGGTTTTTAATCTATTCATATAATCATGGCATAAACATACCTAAACATGAATCATAGTTTTTAATCTATTCATGTAAACTTGCAATTGAAATGTAAATCTAACTTAATTATGTGTCGCATATATTGTCATATGATTTTTGATAACAGCATAGGCCTAAAACATACTTTGTTTGGGCATAAAGTCAAACATAAACTAGCCATGTTCATAAAGTCAACACAAGTTCACAAAGGTGCTTACTTTTGTTACTAACACAAAAGTATGGTTTTACACTTGAATCATGATGCCAATTCCAACATAAATTCATATGAATCATAATACTCAAATGGATCCAATTACACTAAAAATGATCATAAAAATATACATCATGTTAGCATGATAGTGAACCATATACTCGCATGGATCTCAAATAAACTACCACAAACATATAGTCGTTAACTTTCAACATGAATCATATACTTGCAATTATCCAATAGGTGTTGTAATAAACTACCATAAACATGTAGTTGTTAACTTTTAACATGAATCACATACTTGAAAATATCCAATCGTTATACCACAACATCCTAAATCGATTAGAATCATAGCAACATACAATTATGAATTATTATCGTCACAAATTAAGTACAGTTCTATTTCTCATTTTACACAAATCAATACACAATTATTCATTCACATCAGAATAGCACTCTACTTACAACGTATGACGAATCTTCAATTCAGGTTTCTGAATTTTGAATTTGGAGATGCTATCCTTTGTTGTAGGCGTTGTTTTGATTTAGTTGTCGTTGCTTTAAGCTTTCGAATTGCCTCCTAATCGTCTCTCAATTTTGACGGTTACTTCTAGTCTTTCCTTAGCAGCATGACAGTTTCATTCTAATTTTTATTTGTATGAATTAGGTGGAGTCTTAGGTCCTTTTTATAGAGTTTATGAATTGATTAGAACCGTCGATGGAGCTTGGATTAATAATAGCCGTTCGTTTGAAGGAGAGACCAATCAGGAGCTGACACCTAGCCCTAGTGATAAGGCAAGGCTCAGAAATTCGGCTAAGCACAGACCAGGCCAGCCAGGGGGGCTGGGTTCGACCTGGCTCAGGGGCCAGGTCGACTCCCCAGTCGACCCCCGTGTCGACTTGGTAGTCGACCTGGGTGCCCCAGGTCGACTACCCAGTCGACCTAGGTAGCCCAGGTCGACTACCCAGTCGACCTGGGTGCCTTGGGCGGGAAAATTCCTTCCTTGGCCAATCTGGCCCGATTTTTGAATTTTGAATTGGTTTTCTGAGCTGTTTGAATTTTAAACTGAATTCTGAAACTTTCGGAGGCCATATCTTCTTCATACGGAGTTCGTTTTACGCAAACTCGGACTCTATCCCAAGCAGAATTCCGAGACGAACGCAATGGAGTATCCCGTTTTCATTAATTCTTTGATTTGAAATTAATTATACTTTAATTTGTGAATTTAACTGTTATAGAATACACGGGGTGTTACATTCTCCCCCACTTAAAAGGATTTCGTCCCTGAAATCTTCAAGTTCAGGAAGAATGTATATCCTAACATCCAAACGTCCATCTACTCATCCATCAAACACGAGCATCCATTGTCCTTAAAAGGCTTCTAATGCTTCATGATCATATGCGAAGTGTGTGTACATGTACTTATCTAATGCAAAATCAGGCGGCCTACTGATTCAGTTGACCTCCTTAATGTAAATTATGTAAGTGTCATGAATCCATTATGTATGCAAATTTTCCTATTCATGATTCTACATGAGTGCACAATCATTCATATAAATGCAACATCCATATGACAACACATTAAACTTCAACCATATACGAATATAAATACATACACAACATCATATTGCCAGTTTTGCCACGCCTGAATGCGGAAGAATTGCCACGGTCTGAAGCCGTGGCAACTTTGGAACGGCTTTTGGCCGTGGCAAAATGATTTAGCATGGCTTATGGCTGTGGTAATTTTGGAATGGCCTACAGCCGTTCCAATATTACAGAAAAAATTTCACAGCACCGGTTCCCCTGTGTCCCAAGTATTTCACGCCCAAATAGCCCCTTAACAATTCACATTATCGGCCAAAACCAAAAAAAAAAAAAAAAACCTAAATCACGTTCCTTTCATTCCAAAATCGAAATCCATTGCTCCTCAGATCGAAATCCAAATCGAATTCGCCTTTCATCCCAAAACAATCCGTCGTTGACATCGAAATCGCATTCCTCTCATTCTAAATTCTTTTCAGGTATTATTCTAAATAAAATCGAGACCCTGAATAATTACATGGTATGGATATTTTGATTGTTTAGTTGTATAGCTTCAATAAAATTGGCCCTGTTTTTCTGTTAATTAATAAGCACTGATTTTATTACAGTTTATTAATAATCACTAATTCATAGGATTTCGCTCTTTCAATTTGTACGTCTGGGAAGTACTTTTATTTCAATAACAATCAGTGAAAAAGTTTCTGTATGTATCTCAGGTGTCAGATTGCTTTCTGGGTCACCTCAAGCTGCAACTCCTGCTCGATTAATTTTTTCATTGTTATAGGTATGTGAATTTCTAGTGTTTTTATTATTTTCCTGTACCTGGTTATGTACCTATAAGTCAGTACCATTCATGTTTGCTCAGCTATCATTTGGGTTTGGATTTGCTAAGATCAATTGATAACATGGCAAAACAATTGCTAAAACTTTTGAGAGACCATCAGGACGCTATCTTGTGTTGTTCAATTAGGCTATGACTTGAAATTTTTTCTATAAGTGAATAGAAATGACATGGCTCGCATTTTTACAATCCTTCCATTAAAATAGTATAATATGTGTCTCTGTTTTCACATTTATTTTTTATCTTCAAATCTAACATGATACTCAATTATATTTAATATTATAAATGTTAAATCTAATGTTATCAAATGATGTCATTTATAAATAATCTAGTTGTGGTTATTTACGTTATCCCATTTTAGATCATAAATATTCTAACATAAATTGTATAGGAAAGTGAAAAAAAAATGTAGCTATGATGAAGGTTGAACTGTAATAAAGAACATTTGTATTTTGAAATGCAACAACAACAGTGCAAATATTACATAGAAAATAAAAAGCAACATGGTGGTGGCATGCAAAATAGTTGTTAGTACATGTAGAGCAAATTTCATTCCTAAATGATTGAATTATCAGGCGCAATCAGTTTTACATTTGCCAAATAATCTGGACTTGATATGTTAGAAACAACATGCTTACATGACATCGCTTTTGATAAAATTTTCAATAAGCCTAGAGAGGGCACTCTACTCTGACTTCACCAATTTAATGGATATGCATTTTCTACTTTATTGTTGATTTTACAGATTTTGTGTTCCATGTCTATAAGAACCTTGTTAGAACTGGGATTCGAGTAGAGTGATTAGTGATGGTTGCACCACTAAAAATGTAACTCGCAACATAAGAAACAACAAAGGCCAACAACCAAGTTATCCATTTATATATATTAAGAAGTGCAAAATATTTAAGAAACCAGTGATTACTGTTTACCAAATATTCTTGCTCATTAGCCTTTTATGTATAAGCAGCACAATTCCTTTATCTTCACAATGCTCGTTTAATCTAGGCTTTCAACCAAATACTTGGGTAATTTGGCACGATTATGCTATATGATTTGTTTACATGGAAAATACAAATTTTGGAGGTTTTAAGCCCAGTACTGTTTGGTTCTTCCGGCATACCTATGCCATGTTTTTAATTAACCATTTCAGGTTTGTAAATGTTGAAATGCTCAACAATGTAAATTAAGATACTTGAATGACCATAAAGCCTTTTTTGTATCTAGTTATTTTCCGAAACCAAATAACAAAAACATGATTTTCCAAGCTCATAACTAGCATATAGTATACTAGTCAGTATTCACATTTTATATCTTATAATTTAATGTGGATAACCTTTTGTCGAGATTCACATAATCTTGACAGTAAACTTGGGCCACACCCAAAAGGACAGTGTAGTAGTAAAATGTCATGTAAGACTAGTCCAAACAGTCTGTCCTGTTATACAAGTGGACGCTAATCTTAAATTTAATTCTCTAAATGAATATGAATTTCTTTAAATCTACTGAAAATAATAAACCACTTTTCAAGCTATATTATCAGTACTGAAGGTAGGCGTTACTGTCTTGGTTTTTAACTTGCAATTTGAACACCAAGTTACACTATTTTGAAAGTCAATTTTTTTACCTCACTTTGAAAATATAGTTGTTTCAATTATTTTTTTGGTTGATGTTGTTGTGAAAATTGAAATCAAACCTTCAATAATCATGATAAGAATTGGATACTTACTTGTAGCTAGGATGCCTTAATGTAAGAATAGTCCCAAGTAGCATATGGAATACGTCTACTACAATGGCTATTAACTATGTTTCCAATAGATGGACATTCCCATTTTTGGTTCATTTAATATAACACTTATGTAAGAACTTTCTCCTTTTGGTTCATTTATATGCATTTGCCTTAATGTAAGAACTTCCTCCTTTTTGGCTTATTTAATATTTATGTTCTATCTATTTGAGTCAGTTTGGCATCATATTGTAGCCATATTTGTTAGATGCAGCGAAGGAGTGTATCTTAAGACCAACCGATGATGATCAACTTGCCAATGTTTTTTTATTTATTTAACTGCTGCTTTTCCTATATGTAATTGAGTGGTTGGGTTATTAGGTAATTGTTATATTTCATTGATGTATTCAGAAATTTATAGAAGAGAATCAAGGGTCTGGACCTTACTGAAAAATGAAAATGGATCTTGTTGGCATTTTAAAATCTTAGATATCGAACTAATTTGAAGGACGGACTGAAGGCGAAAGGGTTACATTTCCATTTGATACTTGGCCTGATTACAGTAAGATACTATTTATTACTTTGATACAATAGTCTTGTTTATAAATTGAGTGAGATTCTTCTATGATCCTGAATCTGATCAACTCGAAGTTGATACTTATACACGTGCTGCCCTTTTTTACTTTGTTTCCCCTGTCATCATGCATGCTTTTATAAATTTTTCCTATGGCCTTGCTTTGTCATGCACCTCCCCGTTATTGATTATTTAGTTTTAAGGACACATTCCAATAAAAAATTAGATCAAAGGACAACTAAGTTTCATAATTAAATTAAGGACAAAGACCAAATTGAACTATATCGACATGAAATTCACTTTGTTTTCTCATCATTACTAAATTAATTAAAGAATAAAAAACAACCCTCAAAATTTTTGTTAAAAATAATGTAATTTTAAAATTATTTTAGTCTATTAATGTAATAATAAACATATAAAAATAATCAGCTCGGAAAGCTAAATGAATATAGCTTTATAACTTAAATATATAGCTTTATATTGTATCACGTAAACACAGAACCAAGTCATTTTAAAGCTAATGTCGTTCACACCCAAAAAAAGCTATATGTAAAAAGCGAAGCTATATTCATTTAGCTTTCTGTCATGAATTGTCTTATATTCGTTTTTTCTATATTCGTAAATCAAAAAACATTTTCTAATTAAATTTCATTAATTTTTAATGTAATAATCATAGAAAAACATTTTTTTTATTACTTTTTTTATTTACAAGATGTCAATGTGTGTCCTTAATTTAAAATATATGGACTTTTTTCAATTAAAACATAAAAGTTGTCCTTGATTTAGGTAGCAAAAGTTGCTTGTCCTTGGATCTAATTTTTTGCTGAAATGTGTCCTTGAAACAAATATCCCCTAAATTTTTATATAACTTTGCTTGTTGGCCATGTTTTCATTGAGTGCTTCACGCGCACATATCCCATTTTGTCTTGGTGCTATGAGAGGTGTCATGCATCCATATGCCTACCTTGCCTTAACTTTGATTATTTTATGCCCTACAGCCTTATCTTGTATATTCGTTTATGCAACTATACTAACTGATCTGGACCTATACACAAATTCCTTAAGGGTAATTAACTCATTTAGGCTGGTTTGTGTAAGTATTAATTAACGCAAATAGCCATGTTTTAGAAATAATTACAGGAATAGACCTGTTTTCGTTTTATGAAGGCGAGCTTTCGGAGTTCGCACAAAGGCGAGCTTTCAGACTTCGCCAATATATTTTCTACTTATTTCCGAGTAAATTCTTATTACTCTACCTAATTTACAGATTCCATCTACCCCCAATTGCAATTTGAAGGTGTATGCATGTATCACACACACACACACACACACACATATATATATATATATATATTGTATTATATAATTTATACATATTTACATACAAATTATACGTTAGGAAATCACACATATATTTAAATTTGTAATGCCAATTGTTACATATGACTTCTTAGTTTTGCGGTAATATATATTACTCTTTTCTTATTCATGCAAACACGATTTGGTTAGTTGCGGCGAGAGCGCAAAACGTCTTTAAGCTTCATTTGGGAATATACTGACATGATTTGCTTAATTTTTTTCCCCTCCTGTTTTTGCTTTTGAAGCACTATGCTTATTTGACGTGTGAGTTATTTTGTATTTGTTGCAGCAGACCATGCTTGCTTTTATCTGTAAAAACACTATTTTTCGTAAACTTACATATGCCTTACATATGACTATTTTAGCGCATCAGCTTCCAGTAAAAAAAAGTATGTGCGTTCCTTAAATATACCAAAGTCTATAATGTTCAACTCATTTCAATGTTACAATCTTTTGCAGCTCTTCTACTTCTGCCTTCATTGTATAAACAGGCTGCCGGTTATACTTAGTACTTCACCAGCGGTTTTCACTGAACAAGCAGGTTTACATTTTTTTTCCTGTTTTTTCCTTATCCCTACAAGTTAAAAAATTTATTTTCTCATAAATTCTTATGATTTACTCTGCCTCCAATATTTGCAACAACAAATTTTGCACTGTAAGATGTTGACAGTTGTGGCAGCGGTACATTGTTCATTTATATGTCAGTACATTATACTACCAGTTTTAACGCACTTTCCAAAACTGCTGTTAAATTCCCTTCTGCTTCTTCTACAGATTACCATTGAACAGATTAACATGGTAAAAATGTCTCTTTAACCATTACACGCAAGAGGTGCTGGTGCGAGTCGTGCGACACACCAATATAGTTTGAATCCAAAAATCTAATCCAAATCTGTGGTAACCTTCGTTCCGGATAGCTCAAATTAGACACGGTTAACCAATTATATTTTTCTGAATACTTTTCTCATGCGGGGTACGTGTTATTGGGTGTAAAGTATAAGCTGCTAACTTGAAGTGGACCCATAATATTTGCTCGATGTTCCCACTTACATGCATGAACACAATTAATTATGTTTTGCTGAAAATCCATGAATTTGAACATGGACCCATAATATTTTCTCCGTGTTCTCCACTTCTTATCTTATATACACCAACTATTCATGAACTTTGGACACTGGGACTTTTTAAAGTAATAGTTTTTTTTTTTTGGCAAGGCCGACTGGTTTTTAAGGTGACCAGAAACACCGTTTATTATTAAGTTAAGAACTGGTACTCTGTACATGCACAGAGTAACATGTCTGGTTTGAAGTGTCCAGTTACTATCATAACAACATAATATCGAAGAGTTACAACATATAAGGGAACGAAAATAGAAAATAACCTACATATCATCTCCCTCGTCGTAGTAAAATCCGGTGTAAGGAGTCATATTACGCTTAAAGATCCAGAAGCGAAGTGCCAAATCATTCACATAGAATGGAGCCAATAGACAGTTTCGATCCCATGAGAGATCTTTCATAATTACTTCATTGTTTTCTCCAACTGTTCCGTCATTTCTCATAATCAGTTTGCCATCGTCAGGTGTGTAGAATAAACGACTACGATCTTCCACATTTTCATCAATAAATATGAAGAAAACGTCATTAGTGTCACAGTGCATTCCAGAAGGGGCATGCACCCAAGCAGCTTCCTTCTCATTCCAGGAGATATTAGGATCAGAAGGAACATGTGGTAAAATAGGAGCTGTAGGCTCTACCACAAGAACTTCTTCCTCTACCGCTTGTGCTATCATCCTCTACCACAAGTAATAGTTAGCTATTAACTTCATTAAAACCCTCTCTGTCTATGTATAAATAATGTACGTTAGGTGACAAATAATAATAATAATAATCATGCATGCAGCTTGATGCTATCTCCACATGAGTTGCTCAAGCAAATACTTAGGTGATTTAAGTGAGCCATTCTGAAATTCAACTTGTCTTCCTTATTTGAATCTAAGGTCAACACATCACATCGCAACAACATAATCATTTTGTATGTATAATTTAATATGGATATATAAAGAGGTAAGATAACGTCTGCATGCCTTATATTAATAGTAAAATGAAACGCATGTAGACAAGCTTACAATAAATGTTTGAATTCTTATATAAGATAACCATTTAATTAACTGATGTTGCGGTAGAATTGTATCCGTAATGTGTTTATAAAAAAAAGATTCTCCTTTTAATTTTTAACGATCCAAATTTGTAGTCGTTTAACATTATGATTTCATGTATAGATCTATAATTATGATTATGATACTAGTAAAAACAATACTCTTGCTCAAAATTATTGTCTCTGTGTTACTATACTTGGTACATGCATTATGAAATATATTTTTATATAACAAAGAAACTTATGTTGCTGCCCATATTAACAAACTTTGCTTCATATATTTGTTTTTGTAGCTGAAGATAACAAGAAATGTCCATCAAAATTATCCATGATGTTGAATTGATGACAAATATGTTATATGTTGTCTGTTTCAAATTTTGTCTCAGGTTCTTGTATTATCAGGTAAATAGATTTTGTGCTTTACACATAGTTTACACGGATGAATTTCACGGTCTTTTGCACATTTTACGAGCCTACTCGGAAGATGATCTATATTCCTTAACAAAATAGATGAACTGCCAAATTCACATTGTTTATACTTTTGTTGCTTCTATCTTTATTTGTTATACCCTTTTCTTCCCAATTCCTTAAGTTGGCTTATCCTTTTGGTCTTCCAGTTCAAACCATGAAGACTGGTCAGCTATATTAGAAAAATGACTTGAAGGCTGGTGGGAAAGGATCTTTCCTATCTTTAGCAGGTAGACTTACCTAGTAAACTCAGTTTTTACCTCCCTTTGCACATACTGGTTCTCTTTCCATATAGCTCTAACCTAGGTTATTAAGAATATATACTCTTTGTGAAGGGTATTCCTATGGAAGGGTTCATTTGTTATATCTCCAGCAAGTTGTTTAATAGCTAGATCGAATCTACAGGTCAAAGAATGATAATGGATTGGGAGTCATCAACCTATGTCAAGTTAAGCAAGGCTCGATGGGAAAGATTTGATACTACATTGGGGTTTTCAACCTATCCACTTCATCTCGTCTCTTCCACTGATGGCCTTCACTTTCTGACCAATGCAATGAAAATGAATGGTATGATGCAGTTATCTAGGGTGTTTGAAAATAAATAGCTTTGGTGAATGGATCCATGGATGCTCTGTGATTTTCAAAACACTACAAAGTTTGATCGTGTAAAATTAAATTGTAAGTCCTTGTTTTTCAATTCAACATTTTTATATGTGATTGTGTTTTAGTTTTGTTTGATAGTTGTTTGTGTTTCGACTTTTGGATCTTAATTAAGAACCTTATTTGATAGTTTTTTGTGTTTCAATTTTTAAAACATCACTAAATGTCATGCAAATTAAGTATGAGTTGTTCATTTGAACTTTTGTAAATTTGTATCTACGAAGATTACAATTTATATTAATGGGTATGATCTGCTTATAAATTTATATTGATGGGTATAACATGCTCATATTTTGTCCAAATCAGAGCTTTATGCTTCAGGTAGAGGGATTTGATTAATATGCAGTTTTTTCAATTGGATTTAGCCAAGGTCCAAGGCCATGGCTAAATTATATAAAAAAATACGATTTCAAATTGCCACGGCTCAGAGCCGTGGCAAATTATAAATCTGCCACGACTTTAGACCGTGGCAAAATATAAATTTGCCACGGCTCTGAGCCGTGGCAAAATTTTTGCCACACCCTATTTTGCCACGGCCTGAAGCCGTGGCAAAACTAATTAGCCACGGCCCAAAGCCGTGGCAAAATTGCTTTACTGGTGTAGTGATATATGCATATGCAATATGAAGTGACTGAGCCGATCTAAAACCTAGATTGTGTGTGTATATGCAACCACGAGCAACCACTAGCAATCACTTGCAACCATCATCCATAACATGTTTCAATTACATGTTTTCATCCAAAGGGTTTCTACCTAAAAGATAAGGTCGAGGAGATATACCTAAAAAGATAGATAAAAGCGCAACTTAAGAAAAATGAAAGATCAAAGATGTACCCTCGAAAAGAAAAGGGTATGCTGCGCGTATTCTAGCTTCAGTTTCCCAAGTTGCGTCTTCCTCGGCGTCGCTCCACTGAACTTTGACGAGCTTAACTTCGCGGTTGCGTAGCTTTTTCACTTCCGTTCCTAATATGCGGGTTGGAACTTTCCTCACGGTTGCTTCGCGTTCCACTTCAGCTTCTTCTAGGATATTTGGCTCTACCACTTCAGTAGATTCATGTAGACATTTTCGGAGGTGCGAAACGTGAAAGACGTTGTGAATTCCAGCTAGTTTTTCGGGTAGGTCTAATCTATAGGCCATTTTCCCAATTTTCTCGATGATAGGAAATGGTCCTACAAATCTCGGTGCCAGCTTTCCAGTGGTTCCAAAACGAACAACGTTCCTTAGAGGGGATACCTTAAGAAAAACCCTGTCTCCAACCTCAAATTCAAGGTCGGTCCTCCTCTTGTCGGCGTAGGATTTCTGTCTGTCTTGGGCTGTCTTCATCCTTCTTCGTATCAAGTTGTAACGACCCGTATTCTACACATCATAGGATTGTAGAACATTTATTTCTTTCCCATGTGAAGTTGTATGGTCATGTAACTTTGGGAAACATCCATTAGAGTCATTTCCCATGTTCATGATTTTTGTCGATTTTTAAATGACCATTTTGCCCCTAGTTGGTACTGTTTTGGCCATAACTTTTGATTGGAAAGGAATTTTGACCTGAAACCACTTCCATTAGATTCGTTTGATGGTTTACCTTTCCGTAGAGTGGTCATAATAGCCAAACGGACTTACCGTTTGGGAGATATGGCTGAAATAAGGTTTGGAGGGTGAAAAACTGCTTAACCGGGCCAAATCGGGTGATTAGTGAGTAGGCCCATAACCCATTTCGGGATTAGGGTTATGGGGAGGCTGAAATGAGATAGACGATCATTCCATTTCAGTTTTCTAGCCTCCACTTATCACCAAGAAACCCTAAAAATGGCCTCTAACCTCTAAATCACCTCCAAATCATCTTTTGGTCAAGGATTAAGCTTAGCAACCCCTAATCAAGGAAGATCTTCACCAAAGCAACATAGGAGCTACTGTTTGGCATTGAAATTCACATCAAATCAGAGAATTATTTCAGATCTTAGTTTATTTGTGGCTAAGGTGAGTGATTTGCATAGTTTTACACTAATTATGGCTAGTTAAGGGTAATTAGTGTTAATTAGTGAATTTATACATTAATAAATTCGGGAAAAATGTTCATAAATTCTTAAATGATGTTTTAGACCTCTGATATGAATTTGGGTTAATTTGGTTAAGTTTTGCTAATCCTATCATTAGTTTCACCTAAACATGCTTAGGGGGAAATATGGGGTTTTGGGTATGTTTGATCCATTTTAACCTATCATGTTGATGTTTTGATGTTTATGGTTGATTATGCATGTTGCTATGACTGTATGAAATGCTTTGTGATTGATTTCAATAGTTAGAATGGTCGAAAACGTCGTATAATGGCGTAAACACTTGCTGGAACAGTTTCAGAAAACAGTGTAGGGTTCGGATCGGATCGGATATGGGGCTCGGATCGGATATGTTGAACTGAGCAAGGAATCTGATCGGATCGGAACCCAACACTTGGGAAAAAGTGGCAAAAAGGAAGGCCAAGCTAGCTGAACTGGGATCAGATCGGATCGAGGAGAACGGATCGGATCGAGGAGGACGGATCGGATCGAGGAGGACGAATCGAATCGAGGAGGACGAATCGGATCGAGGACACAGATCGGAACGGAGGCACGAGCTGGAGGGGAGATGACACCCGACCCGACCCGAGGTAAAGCACCCGAACCGAACCGATGGAAGACAACCGACCCGAACCGCACCAGGAGAAGACCCGACCCGAACCAATGAAGGATACCCGACCCAAACCGATGGCTTGAAGAGGACCCGATCCGACCAGTATTGACCAATAACCCGAGATGCAAAGGTAGTCCAATATGGGAAGTTAGAGCTCAGAATCCAGTTGGGAACCGATGAGTTCACTTCATGGTTGGACTTTGCTGCGGGACGTGTGCTAAGGAGTTGTCGATGTTCATAACTTCGATTCACCACTAAGAATGAATGATGGGCTACTTATCAGTGCAGTAGGGTCATTATGACCTGAGGGGCAAGGTGATGGTAGCAAGACTACGTTATCAGTGCAGTAGGGTCATTATGACCTGAGGGGCAAGGTGATGCGTAGTAAGACTATGAGCCAGCGCAGATGGGGTGAATAACTCCATGGGGCAAGTGGACATAGTAAGGATTGGTAAGGCTATGAGCCAGTGCAGTGGGGTTCTTGTGACTCCATGGGGCAAAGTGGACATAGTAAGGATTGGTAAGGCTATGAGCCAGTGCAGTGGGGTTCTTGTGACTCCATGGGGGCAAAGTGGACATAGCAAAGGATCAGTGGCTACGTTATCAGTGCAGTGAAGCCATTTATGACTTTATGGGGCAGAGTGATCGTAGCAAGGTATGTTGGGTGATCGAAGTGGTGAATATCGTATGCTTTACGCACTGAGTGAGAGATGTGAGGATGGATGCTATGTTTGATTGTTTGCCATCCCTATGACATGCACACCTCCCCTACCTCCGTATCTTTATATTGTTTGATATGATACCTTAGAGTGTTGTACAGTATGTAGTGCTAACTCTTTGGTTGCAGGTCTAGGTTCAGGTATGTTTTAGTCTACCTGTTATTGTTCACTTTAGATGCTTATCGCTCATACCAGGCTTTATGTCTGACCCAGAGTTTTATGTCTCCTCTTATTACTCTGGGTGCTCACACGAGCAGACTAGAGACAGGTTAGCTGGTGATGCGCGAGTAGCTGATTTGGAGGCGGGCAGGAGGCTTCCACATATGATATATATATACACATTCTCCCTGTGTCGTTGGTGGTCGCTACTTGGGCATTAGTGGTGTACCTCATTTATCTTACTTTTGCTTTGAGACAGTTTGAAAGTTGTAATAAGCTGTATTTTGGATTTCCGCTTCTATGATGTTTAGTTCTGATTTTCAGCTTATGCACTGTCTCTCCTGTTTTATGTCAAGTATGTTATTATTATATTTTGTTCTATGCGCTGTGAGACATTCTACAGGTTCTTTGTATGTTCATTTCCTTCTTCCCTTTCCTTCTCACGACCCGTTCCGTGCTAACTGGACATGTGTACAGCGCACCTTTGGAGTAAATGTCGGTTGGTGCGGGGCGGGCCGTCACACTTGGTATCAGAGCTCTAGGTTGCGTAGTTAACCTAGGGAAAGACACTAGGGAGAGTTAGTACGTATATGAGAGCGCGTATTTGTGATTACTTTGGTTTTCAAAGCTATATATATATACTATTAGTAGTATAAAGATGAAGTCGCACTGCACAAGCACCACTATGGGGTCGTTAATCGTTTCCCTTTTTCAGATTGACGATGAGCCGAGATACGAGGGGTGCTGGTCGAGGGACCAACCAAGGGAATGCCGCTGACATGAGGGCGATGTTTACTAACCTCATGAGAGACATGCTTAGAGAAGTGCAAGGGGCAGTTCCCAATCCCGGAGTTGGTGTTGGCCCAGTAGTGCAGGCGCCTAGGGTCGATTTCGCCAAGTTGTGCAAAGACTACACTAATCTTGGTGGAAAGCCGTTCCACGGAACGGAGTCGGCCACAGATGTTCAAGATTGGATGGATAGCTGTGATCGTATCTTTGATGACTTGGGTCTTGAGGATGCGATGAAGAGAAGGCTAGCGTCTCGTTAGCTGCAAGGGCGAGCGATGAACTGGTGGAATGCCATTAGAACAGCTACTCCAGAGGACCAGGTTACTTGGGTTCAGTTCAAGGCTCGCTTTAGCGAGAAGTTTATTCCAGCTGCACAGAAGTCAGTGTTGTTTAAGAGGTTCTTGGAACTCAAGCAGGGTAGCAGGGCAGTTTCTGACTATATTGCTGAGTTCGACACTTTGTCGAAGTATGGACTGTCTCTTATCGACACTCCTGAAAAGAAGAATGAGAAGTTCATTACTGGTTTGGATGGGTACTTGGGGGAAAGGCTTATCAACCACATCGATGAGACTTTTGAATCGATCGTGGGGAAAGCTTTGAGATCAGAGAGTCTTTACCCTAAGTCAAAGACTGAGGCTGCATCTGCAGAAGGGCCAAAGCCGCAAGTAGGCGGTGGAGGCAAGAATAGCTCTCAGAATAAGAGGAAGCAGGACCAATCTAAAGGTGGCCAGAAAAAGAGCAAGAAGGATGTTGAGTGCTTCAGCTGTGGAAAGAAGGGCCATTATGCTAAAGAATGTCGGGCCAAGCCAGCGGAAAGGAAGTGCTACAACTGTGGTCAAGTGGGACATCAGAAGGATAAGTGTCCGCAACCTCTTAAGGAGAAGCAGATTGTGAAAGCATATGCTATTGATGTTGTTCCTTCTTCGTCGAATGCCCCAACTGCGGCGGAGAAAGGAAAGAATGTTGTTATTCAAGGTATGCTTTCTATTAATGATATACCAGTTCGAGTTTTGTTTGATACTGGGGCTTCCCGTTCCTTCATATCTAGTGACCTGGTAGATAGGTTGGGACTGGAACCCGAGATAGTCGATAGACCATTGGTTGTGACGAACCTGATTAGTGGTTCGACCAGCCTTAGTATGATTTGTAGGAATTTGATCTTATCGAGTCATGGATGTATGTTTGTTTGTGATTGCTTTGTTTTGGGCTTTACTGGGTATGGCATTATATTGGGAGTCGATTGGCTCCAAAGATACGGGGTGGTGGTAGACTGTGAGGGCTTTTTGGTGACAGTGAGGGCGGATGATGGGCGGAGGGTAGTGTTTGGTAGTCTACCTAGTGATGGGGTTATGGCTAGTTTTGTAAATTCCCTCGACTTCCCGCAGGATGAGTTGTCAGATGTGCCCATGGTTGGCCAGTATCCGGACGTCTTCGAGGAGGTGACCGGGCTTCCACCACACCGAGAGATTGAGTTCCGTATTGATTTAGTGAAAGATGCCAGACCTATAGTGATGCCACTTCGTCGTATGGCACCAAGGGAGCAGCGAGAGCTCGGGGTGCAAGTCAGCAATCTTTTGAAGAAGGGATTTATTAGAAGGAGTGTCTCCGAGTGGGGAGCACCAGTTGTGTTTGCCACTAAGGCAGATGGTTCCCTTCGTTTGTGTGTGGATTATCGCGAGTTGAATAAGGTGACGAGGAAGAATAAGTATCCTCTACCGCGGATAGATGATTCTTTTGATCAGCTGGAAGGAGAAAGTGTGTTCTCCCAGTTGGACCTCGCGACAGGATTTCATCAGCTTCGAGTAGCGGATGAGAGTGTTTCGAAAACGGCATTTAGGACGCCGTCTGGATTTTATGAGTGGTTGGTCATGCCATTTGGGTTGACCAATGCACCAGCCTACTTTGTGGATCTTATGAATCGAGTATTCAGAGATCAGTTGAATAAGTTTGTTCTTGTGTTCGTGGATGATATCCTTGTTTATTCAAGGACAGAGGAGGAACACAAGGGACACTTGAGGACAGTGATGCAGGTGTTGAGGAAACACCAATTGAAAGCGAAATTCTCTAAGTGTCATTTTTGGAGAAGGGAAGTAAGATTCTTGGGTCATGTTGTTTCAGAGAGTGGTATTGCCGTGGACCCTACGAAGGTGGCTACGGTACAGGATTGGCCTACGCCCAAGAATGCAACAGATGTAAGAAGTTTCTTGGGATTAGCTGGATATTATCGTAAGTTTATCCAGGATTTCTCCAAGATAGCAGCACCGTTGACTCAGTTGACTAAGAAGAATCAGTCCTTCGTCTGGGACGTAGTGTGTGAGGATGCCTTCAAGAGTCTAAAGGAGAAGTTGACGTGTGCGCCAGTGTTAGTCATTCCTAAAGGGAATGAAGAGATGACGGTATACACGGATGCTTGTGGTACCGGACTGGGTGCAGTATTGATGCAAGGAGATAGGGTTGTAGCTTATGCTAGTCGACAGTTAAAGCCGCATGAGAAGAAGTATCCTACCCATAATTTGGAATTGGCAGCGATTGTATTTGCACTGAAGATGTGGAGACACTATCTCTTGGGAGAAAGATTTGAGTTGTTTACCGATCATAAATCGTTAAAGTATCTCTTCTCTCAGAAAGATCTGAATCTCCGTCAGCAGAGATGGTTAGAGTTCTTGGCTTCGTATGATTTTGATATCGCATATACACCTGGGAAAGGTAATGCGGTAGCCGATGCCTTGAGTAGGAGACATGCCAGCTTAGGGGCAATGTTTCTTGAGTGGAAGCAACTGGAGTATATCGCGGGGTTTGATTTCAGACCAAAGTGCGAATTGGATCCAGTCATGCTAGCTAGTTTGACGATCAGACCCACTTTGATAGAGCGGATTGGTTCTAGTCAGAGGGACGATCCTAATCTATTAGAAATCATCTCCAAGTTAGAGATGGGTATCGGTGAGGAGATGAATGTGTATGGGCTTGATCGGGATGGATGGCTTCGAAAGAATGGAAGACTAGTTGTGCCCAACGTGAATGGGTTGAGGGATGAAGTGCTTAGAGAATGTCATCACTCAAAACTGACTATACATCCCGGTGGTAATAAGATGTATCGAGACATGAATCAGACTTACTACTGGGAAGGGATGAAAAGAGACGTTGGGAAGTTTATATCCAAATGCATGAATTGCCAGCTAGTTAAAGCTGAGCAAAAGAAGCCTAGTGGGTTGTTGCAACCATTAGAAATTCCCGAATGGAAATGGGAGCAAGTCTCGATGGATTTCATCGATGGTTTACCAAGGACTAGATCGGGATATGATAGCATTTGGGTAATTGTGGATCGATTGACTAAGAGCGCAAGATTTATACCAGTCAAATCGACCAGAACGGCAGCCAAGTTGGCAGAATTGTATATGAAGTGGGTAGTGAGATTTCATGGAGTACCCAAAAGCATTGTGAGTGACCGAGACCCGTTGTTCACTAGTGGGTTTTTGAAGAGCTTACAAGAGGCTCTGGGATCAGGATTACATCTCAGTACCGCATATCATCCTCAGACCGACGGTCAGACGGAGAGGGTGAATCGTATATTGGAAGATCTCTTGAGAGCTTGTATATTGGATTTTGGTGGATCATGGGATGACCATTTGCATCTAGTAGAGTTTGCATATAATAATAGCTACCAATCCAGTATTGGTATGGCTCCATATGAAGCTTTGTATGGAAGACCATGCAACTCACCATCATGTTGGATAGAGACTGGCGAGAAGTTTGTGCTTGGACCAGATGTGGTGAGGGAAACTTCCGATAAGATCAAGATCATTCAGCAACAAATGAAAGCTGCCCAAGATAGGCAGAAGAGTTACGCTGATAAGAGGAGAAGAGACTTGAAATTCTCCGTTGGTGACTTGGTGTTTGTCAAGATCTCTCCGTTGAAGAGCGTGATACGATTTGGCAGGAGAGGCAAATTAGCACCAAGATTTGTTGGCCCATTCCCTGTTCTTGAACTAGTCGGGAATTTGGCATATAGAGTTGGCTTACCAGAGAAAATGGCGGGAGTTGCACAATGTATTTCATGTTTCCCAACTAAGGAAGTTCGTTCACGACTCAGATATGACTATTTCACCTGATCAGTTAGAGGACTTCGAAGTAGAACCCGAGGCGGTTGGGAACCGCAAGCCGATTCGTATTGTGGGGCACGATACGAGGCAACTTCGAAGGAAGGCGGTGAGGCTAGTTAAGGTTCAGTGGGGCGAGGACGAGAATGATTGTACTTGGGAGACAGAGGAGAGCATTAGGAAGGCATATCCAGAACTCTTTGCCTGGTAAGATTTACTTCGTAATTTAGTTTTCTGCATGCTAGGGTAGACTTGCTTAGCTTGTTTTGCATGTTTGATTGTTGTTTTATGATTGATAGGCATGCGGGATCTTTGTGTGTGTTTGGATTAGGGAATTTCGGGGGCGAAATTTCTTAAGGGGGGAGAGTGTAACGACCCGTATTCTACGCATCATAGGATTGTAGAACATTTATTTCTTTCCCATGTGAAGTTGTATGGTCATGTAACTTTGGGAAACATCCATTAGAGTCATTTCCCATGTTCATGATTTTTGTCGATTTTTAAATGACCATTTTGCCCCTAGTTGGTACTGTTTTGGCCATAACTTTTGATTGGAAAGGAATTTTGACCTTAAACCACTTCCATTAGATTTGTTTGATGGTTTACCTTTCCGTAGAGTGGTCATAATAGCCAAACGGACTTACCGTTTGGGAGATATGGCTGAAATAAGGTTTGGAGGGTGAAAAACTGCTTAACCGGGCCAAATCGGGTGATTAGTGAGTAGGCCCATAACCCATTTCGGGATTAGGGTTATGGGGAGGCTGAAATGAGATAGAGGATCATTCCATTTCAGTTTTCTAGCCTCCACTTATCACCAAGAAACCCTAAAAATGGCCTCTAACCTCTAAATCACCTCCAAATCATCTTTTGGTCAAGGATTAAGCTTAGCAACCCCTAATCAAGGAAGATCTTCACCAAAGCAACATATGAGCTGCTGTTTGGCATTGAAATTCACATCAAATCAGAGAATTATTTCAGATCTTAGTTTATTTGTGGCTAAGGTGAGTGATTTGCATAGTTTTACACTAATTATGGCTAGTTAAGGGTAATTAGTGTTAATTAGCGAATTTATACATTAATAAATTCGGGAAAAATGTTCATAAATTCTTAAATGATGTTTTAGACCTTTGATATGAATTTGGGTTAATTTGGTTAAGTTTTGCTAATCCTATCATTAGTTTCACCTAAACATGCTTAGGGGGAAATATGGGGTTTTGGGTATGTTTGATCCATTTTAACCTATCATGTTGATGTTTTGATGTTTGTGGTTGATTATGCATGTTGCTATGACTGTATGAAATGCTTTGTGATTGATTTCAATAGTTGGAATGGTCGAAAACGTCGTCGAATGGCGTAAACACTTGCTGGAACAGTTTCAGAAAACAGTGTAGGGTTCGGATCGGATCTGATATGGGGCTCGGATCGGATATGTTGAACTGAGCAAGGAATCTGATCGGATCGGAACCCAACACTTGGGAAAAAGTGGCAAAAAGGAAGGCCAAGCTAGCTGAACTGGGATCGGATCGGATCGAGGAGAACGGATCGGATCGAGGAGGACGGATCAGATCGAGGAGGACGAATCAAATCGAGGAGGACGAATCGGATCGAGGACACGGATCGGAACGGAGGCACGAGCTGGAGGGGAGATGACACCCGACCCGACCCGAGGTAAAGCACCCGAACCGAACCGATGGAAGACAACCGACCCGAACCGCACCAGGAAAAGACCCGACCCGGACCAATGAAGGATACCCGACCCGAACCGATGGCTTGAAGAGGACCCGATCCGACCAGTATTGACCAATAACCCGAGATGCAAAGGTAGTCCAATATGGGAAGTTAGAGCTCAGAATCCAGTTGGGAACCGATGAGTTCACTTCATGGTTGGACTTTGCTGCGGGACGTGTGCTAAGGAGTTGTCGATGTTCATAACTTCGATTCACCACTAAGAATGAATGATGGGCTACTTATCAGTGCAGTAGGGTCATTATGACCTGAGGGGCAAGGTGATGGTAGCAAGACTACGTTATCAGTGCAGTAGGGTCATTATGACCTGAGGGGCAAGGTGATGCGTAGTAAGACTATGAGCCAGCGCAGATGGGGTGAATAACTCCATGGGGCAAGTGGACATAGTAAGGATTGGTAAGGCTATGAGCCAGTGCAGTGGGGTTCTTGTGACTCCATGGGGCAAAGTGGACATAGTAAGGATTGGTAAGGCTATGAGCCAGTGCAGTGGGGTTCTTGTGATTCCATGGGGCAAAGTGGACATAGCAAAGGATCAGTGGCTACGTTATCAGTGCAGTGAAGCCATTTATGACTTCATGGGGCAGAGTGATCGTAGCAAGGTATGTTGGGTGATCGAAGTGGTGAATATCGTATGCTTTACGCACTGAGTGAGAGATGTGAGGATGAATGCTATGTTTGATTGTTTGCCATCCCTATGACATGCACACCTCCCCCACCTCCGTATCTTTATATTGTTTGATATGATACCTTAGAGTGTTGTACAGTATGTAGTGCTAACTCTTTGGTTGCAGGTACAGGTTCAGGTATGTTTTAGTCTACCTGTTATTGTTCACTTTAGATGCTTATCGCTCATACCAGGCTTTATGTCTGACCCAGAGTTTTATGTCTCCTCTTATTACTCTGGGTGCTCACACGAGCAGACTAGAGACAGGTTAGCTGGTGATGCGCGAGTAGCTGATTTGGAGGCGGGCAGGAGGCTTCCACGTATGATATATATACACATTCTCCCTGTGTCGTTGGTGGTCGCTACTTGGGCATTAGTAGTGTACCTCATTTATCTTACTTTTGCTTTGAGACAGTTTGAAAGTTGTAATAAGCTGTATTTTGGATTTCCGCTGCTATGATGTTTAGTTCTGATTTTCAGCTTATGCACTGTCTCTCCTGTTTTATGTCAAGTATGTTATTATTATATTTTATTCTATGCGCTGTGAGACATTCTACAGGTTCTTTGTATGTTCATTTCCTTCTTCCCTTTCCTTCTCACGACCCGTTCCGTGCTAACTGGACATGTGTACAGCGCACCTTTGGAGTAAATGTCAGTTGGTGCGGGGCGGGCCGTCACACTAGTCTACTTTCTCTGAAGTCTCTCGGATCATATCTGGCCCAAGTATGAGCTTATCAGTAGACTCCCACCAACAAGTGGGCGATCGACACGGTTTTCCATATAAAGCTTCGAAGGGCGCCATTCCGATGGTGGCTTGGTAGCTGTTGTTGTAGGCAAATTCCACCAAAGGAAGATGGTCTTCCCACGTCCCTCCGAAGTCAAGGACGCACAGTCTTAAAAGGTCCTCCAAAACTCTGTTCTCTCTTTCTGTCTGGCCGTCGGTTTGGGGATGATAGGCTGTGCTCAAGCATAACTGTGTGCCTACCGCTTCTTGCAGACTCCGCCAAAACTCACTTGTGAAGATAGGGTCTCGGTCACTAACAATGCTGGATGGTATTCCATGGAGTCGAACAATTTCCTTGAGGTAAAGAGATGCTAGAGATGAGGCAGTTCTTTTACTCTTGACAGGTAAAAAGTGGGCGCTTTTAGTAAGCCTATCCACTATTACCCAAATGCTAGTGTTGCCTCTTCTAGACCTAGGCAGCCCATCAATGAAGTCCGTTGAGATGCTATCCCACTTCCACTGTGGGACCTCTAAAGGATGGAGCAGACCGCCAGGCTTTTTCTGTTCCTCCTTAACCTGTTGGCACACCATACACTTAGAAACGAAATCTGCCACGTCCTTCTTCATGTCGTTCCAAAAGAAAGTTCTCTTTGTGTCCTTGTACATTTTATCTCCGCCTGGGTGTATCGTCATCTTGGAGTGATGTGCTTCCTCGAGAACCTTCTTTACTAAATCCCTTGTCTGTGGGACGCATAGTCTTCCGTCTCGCCTTAGCCAACCCTTATCGTCGATGGAGTATCTGTTGAGGTGACTTGAAGTCTCACCCCTAATTAGCCTATCAATCGTTTCCACAAGCTGAGGGTCTTCGCGTTGTGCTATCCCTATTGAGTCCACTAAAGTCGGGCGTACTTCAAGAGATGCTAGCAAGCCTGGTACAAAATCGGAGGAGGGCCTAAAGTCAAAGCTGGCTATAAATTCTAGGCTTTGCCTTTCAACAAACAGCGGGCTTAGGGTCAGTTTCTTTCGGCTCAACGCGTCTGCCACTACGTTGCCTTTGCCCGGAGTGTAGGAGATCTCGAAATCGTACGAGGCAAGAAACTCCATCCATCTCTGTTGCCTCAAGTTAAGATCTTTCTGCGAGAAAAGATATTTCAACGATTTATGGTCAGTGTAAAGTTCGAACTTCTCACCTAGGAGATAGTGTCGCCAAAACTTGAGTGCAAAGACGATGGCAGCTAACTCAAGATCGTGGGTCGGGTAGTTCTTTTCATGCACTTTCAACTGCCTTCCACCATAAGCTACTACCCTCCCTTCTTGCATTAAGACAGCGCCTAGCCCTGTACCACATGCATCTGTATAAACTGTGAACATCTTGCTTCCATCTGGCAACGTCAAAACTGGGGCTGTTGTAAGGGCCCTTTTTAGTCGTTGGAAAGCAAACTCGCAATCCAAGTCCCAATTGAACACTAGATTCTTCTTTGTCAGCCTTGTGAGTGGAGCTGATATTTTTGCAAAGTCTCTGATGAATTTCCGATAGAAGCCTGCTAGCCCGAGAAAGCTTCGGACTTCTGTTGCATTCTTTGGTGTCTTCCAGTCCTGCACCGCTACTACCTTAGCAGGGTCCATAGCTAACCTTTCTTTGGATACTATATGCCCAAGAAACCTTACTTCCTCTATCCAAAAGTGGCATTTGGAGAATTTGGCTTTTAGCTGATGGACTCGCAGAGTTTCCATGATTGCCCTTAGGTGCTGAGCATGTTCTTCTTCACTTTTTGAGAAGATAAGGATATCGTCTACGAAGACCACTACGAACTTGTTGAGGAATTCTCTGAACACCCTACTCATCAGGTCTACGAAGTAAGCGGGTGCGTTTGTCAAGCCGAAAGGCATGACAAGCCATTCAAAGAAGCCGTCTGAGGTTCTGAATGCTGTCTTAACGATGCTATCTTCAGCCACCCTTAGCTGATGAAATCCGGTCGCTAAATCGAGTTGGGAGAAAACAGACGCTCCTACAAGCTGATCAAACAGATCATTAATTCTGGGGAGAGGGTGCCTATTCTTTTTCGTTAGCTTGTTGAGCTCCCTATAGTCAACACATAGACGGAGTGAACCATCCGCCTTTGTGGCGAACACCACTGGAGCGCCCCATTCTGAAATGCTCCTTCTAATGAACCCCTTCTCTAGAAGCTCTTTAATCTGTTTACTGAGCTCTTTCCTTTCCCGTGGAGCCATGTGTCTAACGGGCAATGCAACGGGCTTTGAATTATCTACAAGATATATGCGGAAGTCTATCTCCCGCTTCGGAGGTAAGCCCTTCACCTCTTCGAAGACATCCGGATATTCCCGGACCACCCTAACCGATTGCAAACTCTCAACAGAAGCATCTAGCGATTCAAGATAACTAAGCATAACCGCATACGAGGGATTACAAGAAATTTCCAGAGTGTTACCGTGTTGGGTCAGAAGCCTAACCACCCTTTTCTCACAATCAAGGATGGCACCATTACTGGATAGCCAATCCATGCCCAAAATCAAATCATATCCCGAGAAGCCCAAAACAAAGGCACTACATCTAAATTCTACGCTTAGAATAGAATTTTTCAATCCCACACAGATCATAGACAGATGAGCTGGGCCCCCAATTGGATTTGAAACAATTAAGGGGTCCTCTACCATACTAGTTTCTAGGTGCAGAGATTCTACTAAAGCAGATGAGATAAAGGAGTGTGATGCACCAAAATCAAATAAAGTGCGAACTGGGTGATCATAAAGATAAACTACACTTTCTACAGAAGTATTTATACCTCGCTGTTGCAGAGGTGGCGCTTCTAGCACATGAACCTGTGCCCCTGAGGTGGATCCAGCCCTCTGCCCCTGCCCTCGCTTCTTTGGGCAATCCTTAGCCATGTGGCCTGTTTCACCGCAAGAAAAGCACCCACCATTCAACTTGGCCTTCTTTTTCCGGCAATCTTTCACAAAGTGCCCCACTTTTCCATAGAAATTACACTTCCTCTTCTCTTTGTTGTCTTTCCCGCCCTTCTTAAAGTCTGTCTTCTTAGGTTGTAAACCCTCTTTCTTCTCTTGAGAGCTTTCTGCCTTTGTCTCCTTCTTGCCCTTATCCTCTTCGTTCAGCAATGCCATCTGCACCAACCTTTCATACGTAGCTCCCATGGGTATATGGGTCATGGCCAAACTGTGTAATGGCTCATTCAATCCTTTGACAAAGCGGAGAGCCTTCTTGTGCGGAGTGTTGACTAGGTCCAGTCCGAACCTAGCCAGCTGATCGAACTGATTAACATACTATTTGACTGTCATATTCCCTTGCTTAATAAATAAGAATTTTTCCAACTGAAGACTCCTTTCAGCTTCTGAGAGAAATTTAGCCTCAAACCTTGCCCTAAAGTCCTCCCATGTTTCCACTGGTGTTTCTGCATTGGTGACTTCCCACCAGTAGGAAGCCTCGCCTTTAAGTAGCCATACTGCCAGTTGTACCTTCTGCCTATCTTCTACCTCAAAGATGACGAATAAGTCCTCGGTTTCCTTCAGCCAATTCCTGGCTGCCACGAAGGACTCGGTTCCATGAAAGTCCTTTCCTCCCATAGCTTTAAAATCTTTACATATCTTAGCAAAAGTATTACCCCGCGGAGGAGGTGGAGGAAGAGGTGCTGCTGCAGCTGGATGATTTCCTACAGCTGGGGGAGGAGGAACAGTGGGACCTGGCTGATTGGCCCTTGCTTCTAAGAACCGTCTGAACCAACCAGGTATTGGTATACCCTCTGGCAAGTTAAGTTCTTCGGACATGCTGAAACAAAAAGTATAGATTCAAAACGAAGGATAAAAGATAGTACCTATGGCTTTGGGGGGGCTATGCCTTTTTAAAATAAAATAATATTTTATCCTTAAAAATGCTTCTTTAAATTTTCTTTTGAAAATAAATTTTCAAAACTTTTTATCTTATCTGGTAAACCTATGCTCTGATACCAAGTGAAACACCCCACCTCCGTTAGGGTCACTCTCGAAGGGAATGCCCTAATTTTGGTGGAGGTTTATAAGTATAAGTCACAGATACACAAGATAGATATAAATACACATATTTTTTTTTTGAACAGCGGAAAACAACAGCAATTTTTATTTCAACAAAATACGTGTTACACAAACCATGTCATAATTGTCTTACAATACTTCCAAAAACATTACATTTTCATAACTGTCTTGATTTCATTATTTAAAGAAGCATAAAAACATAAGTAAACTGCATATGTCCCATAATTGCTGTCCAAAGCCACAGTCTAAAACGAAAGAGATCCAAGCAATACATTCTTTCTCTTCAAGCTGGATGTAAACTGGTCAAGCTGCGGTATTCCCTCCCTGTGGACTTGGGGGGGGGGGAACGAAAGAAAAGAAGACGAAAGAAAAGTAGAGTCAGACATAAAGCCTGAGTAAGTCTAGGACTATTCAGTCTATGAATAAATAATTGGGCATGATAAGTATAAACTGGAAATGGGAAAGCACCATAAACTAAGTTAAGTTGTCTAGAGTCGAATATACTATCGTACCCCATATTAATCTCTGCACCCCTATAAACTAGTTCCCAACAGGCACCCCATAATCAGGGTGAAGTGATCCATTTCCGATGATCGGCTCGTACTCGCATGGTTACATGTGTCTTACGGCCCCCGATGTTGTAGCTACCTATGCTGGTCCCACCATGGGGTGTATCAAGTCCCAGGGTGGCGGCCCGACACAATTCTAGAATGCACAGGTATACTACTGGTGCGCAGTGCCTTATTTTTCTGCGCCGGAGTGTGTGCACGCCCGCACCCCGTTAGAACCTACACTGCTGCACCACCGCCATCGATTTGACCTCTTACAGTCAGCCCAGTAATCGTGCCCCACCCTGCCTAGTTCAGGGTATCCTGATACACCTTGTAGGGTTACTGCTGAAAAGGGTCCCCCGCTACTAGGTTTTCTATTTCTAGTCAACATGCTAAGTTGGTTAAGTGTTTTGTAAACCTAACCCCCAATCAGTCTGTATAGTTTAGCATGTTCCATTTTGATTAAGTATTAATTCAATTTACTTAATCCTATCAATCCTGACTCAGCCTTAATTGTCTTATTAAAGCCTCGACCTCTCACATTAGACAGGTATTGTTGTGACTGCCTGTTGCCGGTTGGTTCCGGGCAGTCTTACGTCACAACTCAGTCTAACCTCGGGTCTTTATTGGGCTCAATGTTTAACCACCCACATTGGATAGGTATTGTTGTGACTACTGGACAGCCGGGCGGTTCCGGGCAAGTTTACATCACAACTCAATCCAACCACGGGTTAAACACATCGTATTTTCTAAATTTACATATTTTGTTTCTTTTCTTTTTATATGTAAATATTTGCGGCCCATTATTCAAATTCATCTTTATTGGGTAAAATTAATTTATACCACTTAATTGTTTTTCAAGGTCGTTGGCATGCGTCAAACATGCCAACACATATGTTTATATTTTAACCCAAACGTCATTACCCCCGTTTTATACGTTCGCTACAATATAACATATGTCGGGTTTAACATTTAAACCCAACTTAGCCGCATGAAAAAGGGGAGGCTTAGAACATGGTGTTTATATATTCTAAGTAACATCAAAAGGGGAGTGTGAACGCATGAACTTGCAACATAACGATCTAATTAACATAAATTAGGCACTTGTGAACTTGCATTGTAATAGCATATAATCATGGCATAAACATACCTAAACATGAATCATGGTTTTTAATCTATTCATATAATCATGGCATAAACATACCTAAACATGAATCATAGTTTTTAATCTATTCATGTAAACTTGCAATTGAAATGTAAATCTAACTTAATTATGTGTCGCATGTATTGTCATATGATTTTTGATAACAGCATAGGCCTAAAACATACTTTGTTTGGGCATAAAGTCAAACATAAACTAGCCATGTTCATAAAGTCAACACAAGTTCACAAAGGTGCTTACTTTTGTTACTAACACAAAAGTATGGTTTTACACTTGAATCATGATGCCAATTCCAATATAAATTCATATGAATCATAATACTCAAATGGATCCAATTACACTAAAAATGATCATAAAAATATACATCATGTTAGCATGATAGTGAACCATATACTCGCATGAATCTCAATTAAACTACCACAAACATATAGTCGTTAACTTTCAACATGAATCATATACTTGCAATTATCCAATAGGTGTCGTAATAAACTACCATAAACATGTAGTTGTTAACTTTTAACATGAATCACATACTTGCAAATATCCAATAGTTATACCATAACATCCCAAATCGATTAGAATCATAGCAACATACAATTTTGAATTATTATCGTCACAAATTAAGTACAATTCTATTTCTCATTTTACAAAAATCAAAACACAATTATTCATTCACATCAGAATAGCACTCTACTTACAACGTATGACGAATCTTCAATTCAGGTTTCTGAATTCTGAATTTGGAGATGCTATCCTTTGTTGTAGGCGTTGTTTTGATTTAGTTGTTGTTGCTTTAAGCTTTCGAATTGCCTCCTAATCGTCTCTCAATTTTGACGGCTATTTCTAGTCTTTCCTCAGCAGCATGACGGTCTCATTTTGATTTTTATTTGTATGAATTAGGTGGAGTCTTAGGTCCTTTTTATAGAGTTTGTGAATTGATTAGAACCATCGATGGAGCTTGGATTAATAATAGCTGTTCGTTTGAAGGAGAGACCAATCAGGAGCTGACACCTAGCCCTAGTGACAAGGCAAGGCTCAGAAATTCGGCCAAGCACAGACCAGGCCAGCCAGGGGGGCTGGGTTTGACCTGGCTCAGGGGCCAGGTCGACTCCCCAGTCGACCCCCGTGTCGACTTGGTAGTCGACCTGGGTGCCCCAGGTCGACTACCCAGTCGACCTGGGTAGCCCAGGTCGACTACCCAGTCGACCTGGGTGCCTTGGGCGGGAAAATTCCCGCCTTGGCCAATCTGGCCCGATTTTTGAAATTTGAATTGGTTTTCTGAGCTGTTTGAATTTTAAACTGAATTCTGAAACTTCCGGAGGCCATATCTTCTTCATACGGAGTCCGTTTTACGCAAACTCCGACTCTATCCCAAGCAGAATTCCGAGACGAACGCAATGGCGTATCCCGTTTCCCTTAATTCTTTGATTTGAAATTAATTATACTTTAATTTGTGAATTTCACTGTTATAGAATACACGGGGTGTTACATATATCTATATATAAATTGCCACAACTAATTCATTTTGACAAAAATGAATATTTCTGACAAATTGTATAATTTGGTTTAACTAGTATAAATTGACTAAAATGAATAATTGTTTTTAGCTAATGTAAATGAACAAGAATGAATAATTGGTTTTAACTAATATAAATTTACCGAAATGAATAATTTGTGTTTCAATTCTAATAAAATATGCCAATGATATATATTTTGTTTCATTCTTTTAATTTAGACAAAATGAGTGTTTTTGTCTATTTTACTTTAATGATGAAAATGTGAATGTTTAGTTATTAAAATGTAACTTTTAAATTCTATCTTTTATTTCAAACAATCTTTATTCATATCAAAATTATAAATCAAGAGTATAATTTTCAATCTGATGGTTTGTTTGCATTAATGAATTGCAAACAAAGATGAACTTTATTTTAATGTTTTGTTTGCAACAAGGAATGCAAATAACAAATGTAACTTTTATTTTTATTTAAAAGTATATTTGAGTGAATGTAAAAAGGAACTCATTCCCAATGTGTATTTACATAAAAGAAACAAATTTATTTAAATGGGTATCTACATTTATGAACACAAACAAAGAATAGTTTGGTTTACAAATTTTATTTACATTAGTGAATGTAAATAAAAGAACAAAATTTATTTTCAAAGCATATTTTAAACAAATTCTGTTAAATGCATAAAAGTGTGTACATTTGGGTTGGTAAATGTAGATAAAGAAAATAGACTATAGTTTCATTGAATATTTGCATTGATAAATGCCAATAAAAGGATTAACCTTAATTTCAATGCATATTTGCATTGATAAATGCAAACAAAGAAATAAACTTTATTTTCAATATATTTGTATGTATTCGCATTGGTGGGCGCAAATAAAAGAATAAATTTTAATTTCAAAATTTTTTTTTTTTACATTTTTGAACACAAAATAATGAACAAAACTTTATTTTCAACATATGTTTTATTTTCTAGTTTTATTGGTGTTGTCGAACACAAATAAAAATGTACTTTTATTTTCAAGTTATGTTTGCATAGGTAATTCCAAATAAAAGAACAAACTTTATTTTCTACGTAACTTCTGAAAATAATTTCTCATTTACATAAAAAAAATGTAAACCAAATTGTTACTTTTATTTCATTAATCAAGTTTTGATAAAAATGATATTTCAAATTCAATAATCAGGTTGTGACAAAAATGAAAATTTTGATTCAATAATCAAGTTTTGACCAAAGTGATATTTTCATTTCGCTAATAAAGTTTTGGCCAAAAATATGATCTCTTATTTCAATACTTATGCTTTAACCAAAATGTTATTTTTATTTCAAAATTAATTATAATGAAAATGTAATCATTCTACTTCAATTTTAATTACATTGAAAAATGTAATCATTTTGATTAATTTCTAACATTTCAACCAAAAACAAATAAAAGGATAACTTTGATTTCTTTTCTTCTTTTCGACAATTCGAACATAAACAATTTTCATATGAATCATTCATTAAAGATGTGATTTTTTTATGTTTTCAACACTTTTATTTTAACATGAACAATTTTCATATGAATAATTCTTTTCATTAAAAATAAGATTTTTAATGTTTCATGTTTCCATTTCAAATAGATGAACATTTTTAATCTATTCTATATATACGATAAAAATGTAAATTTTATCGCTAGCATGGTTTCAATTCAAACAAATGAACGTTTTATGTTTTTATTTTTTGTAATTCGTAAACCGTGTTCTAAATGTAAACAAACAAAAATAGCATTTTTATTAGATAGCCAAATTCTGTCGTAATAAAAATATATTCTATTTGTTGTTCATATTCTATTGTAAATAAACAAATAAAAGAATATTTTATTTGTCGTTCAAATCTTATTGCAAAGTAAACAAATAAAAGCAAGGTTTTATTTGTTGTTCATTTTCTGTTGCAAAGTAAACCAATAAACAAAATTAAAGTTTTTTATTTGTCGATCAACTTCTAGTGTTCATCTCAGAATAATAACTTTTTTTTAAATTTAACTAGAATAAACAGATCTGAATAAAATATAATCTAAATCTAGATTTATTATCTAATCGCAAATAAAATCCAACCATATATTAAATTCAACGCGGATCTAGCATATCATGAACAACAAAACAAACCACCAACAACAATCAACCATTCATCAATCACAGAACATTTCAAATCTGAATTACATCACACTACAAATATTTTTAACGCAAGAAAAATAATTTTTAATTAATTAAATAATAAAATTCAGAATTCTCACATTGATATGGCTGAAAATTCGACTGTCTCAGAATCAGCTCTGGTCTGCGCCATCGCGAAGATCTCGGAAAGACGAGTCCAACGCAACTTACGGTTCATCAATCGGACCTCGTATGAAAGAGATATTGATTTTTAAAGATTGCATAAATTAAATATTTAAATAAATAAAATAATAAAAAGAAATACGCTTTCTTCCTCCACGTTCCAGGAACACGCACGAACCCACTCTCATCTGCGCAACCCCCCTGCGCGCGCCCCTCCGAGCCACCGACCGCCGATCTGAAATGCCCCCGATGTTCGCCGTTCAACACCCCTTCGGCGCCCCCCCAACGAGGTGCAACTCGCACCCATCCTCCGCCTGATATTCGTGCCCGAACGCCACCACTTCCTCGCCAGAATTCGCGAAATCCGTGCACTGAAAACTGATCTTAACCGTATGGATTTGTAGAGCTCTCCGTCCTCTTCGATTTGATATATTATTTGTAAATTTTCATAGAGTGGATTGGAAGAAATTGATGTTTGAAATTGGGAAGTTTCTGGCCATCGTTTTAGGGTAGGCGGCGGCTGCGTTTTAGGGTTAGGGTTTTCTATTTTTTTATTTTTTTATTATTAAAAAATGTGACATAAAGATGAAAATGCGGGCTGTCTCCGAATTGGGATTGCTTACTGTCGATCTTAACGTTTTGAGGCCTTCTGAACGCAATGGGATGGGTCTCGGGGTCCAATTCCGAAATCTGTAGAAAGTTTTATTTAAAATTACATTAAAAATTAATTAATTAATTATTGACCGTACATTTAAATATGCCGGGGCCACATATGACCTCAGAAAATTCTAAAAAATATATTTTTAGCTTTCTTATGATGATACGAATCCAACAAAATTAAAATGACTATTTTTAAGGCGTTTAAATTTAACTGAAATAGTCAAAACACATTTTCTTTCGCCATGCTCACATATTAATTCGAAATTTTTTGAAAATTGAAACCTAGCAATAATTTGACATTCCGGTTCCAACAAAAGTGTTTCGTCGAAAACAGAGGTCGCTTGAAAAATGACTATTTTCAAGGCCAATATATTTAATATTAAAAATACATTTTTAAACAAATAAATTCCAAAACTCAACATATATAAGTGTTTACTGTTTTTTAAATGCAGAAACATCATTCCAGACTCAATGGAAGTGGTTTCGAGTCAAAATTCCTTCATATGTGAAAAGTAGCCTTTCGGGCCATATATTTTATATATATAAATTCTACAGCGACCTTTCTAAAAATTGAATTGGCCATAACTTTTGATTTCCGCTATGAAATTTCAATTTTTCAGATTCGTTAGAAAGATATGGTTAAACATATTTAAATATTTCTAGTTTCACTCAATTTTGATTTATTTTGAATCTTGTACATCCAATTAAAGTTTAAAATCAAATTTTAAAACTACCGCGCCATTTCTAACTCCATTTATATTTAAGTTAAATTTATTCGTTTTAACTTCGATAAAAATTAAATTCTAGCCATTATTATTACTAATAAATTATATTATATCCTCAAAGTTCATTAAAATTTTCTGAAATAATTTTTTTAAATTGGTTCAGAATTTGCGGGTTGTTACAAAGGGTTTATACTTGATTTTTAAAAGCCTTTAAGCTAAAATGATTTTACTTTTGAAAAATTTCAAAGGCATGAAAGTCATTAAAGAGTTTATGAAAAGCTTTACAAAAGTGAAGAAGATGGAACAAAATTAAAGAAAGAAATGAAATGGAAGAATAAAAAGAAAAGATATTTTATATAAAGTAAAATAATACTTGAAATTGCCAAAATAATCTCTACTAAACTAATGTCAACTCACCACCTTCCCTTTCTACCCT
The DNA here is from genome assembly GCA_030737875.1 of Allium sativum. Classification (NCBI taxonomy): domain Eukaryota; kingdom Viridiplantae; phylum Streptophyta; class Magnoliopsida; order Asparagales; family Amaryllidaceae; genus Allium; species Allium sativum. The sequence continues at coordinate 335,797,771 of CM060918.1, read as the reverse complement.
CTCTCCTTTGCTTTCCACGTTACCCCTTCTCTCTCTCTCTCTCACTTTTCCACTTAAAAAGCAAAATGATGATATAAGTACATTGTGTGTCCTTAAATCCATGTTTTATTATGTGTCCTTAAATCCATGTTTTAAGGGTCCTTTTGTACTTTTTACTTTTCTTTCTTTAATTAAACTTATTTAACATCACATCCTCAGTTTATTAACTTAATTACTACTTTATTAACACTAGCTAAGTTTATTTTAACTTATATATGTGTTTTACAATTATTTAGGAATTTTAACAACATTTAAACAATTTTTATATGATCAAAAATCAGCCTTTTTGAAAAATTCTTTCGGTCACATTTATTTTTCTTTGAACCATATATTTTTTAAACCAAAATTTAAAATGATTTTCACATCATTTATTATTAATTTAAAATTGAGTATTTTAGTTATAAAAACCCTTAATTTGAATGTTTAAATTTAATTAAATATTCTCGACCAAAGCAATAAAATTCCGAGTTGTTATAGATTATGTAGAGGCTGCGTAGGAGCAACTTGGTTTTGGTTGACACCCGGAAGTCTTGGAACTAAGCTCTAGGTAGTTGTGGCATGGGGGACCCCATGATGGGATTTAGGCCTGTCCTCCTGGCAGGGATTGGTACCATATAGGGATCGTCCTTACTGGTTCGTTCCCGCTGTGGTGGCAACTCCCACGCTGTCTTATGACAATCTTTTCCTTTGACTTCCGTTGCTAGGTTGTGATGAGGATGAGGAGCTCTTTAAAACGTAATTAAAAAGAGTTGTAGTCCTCCTAGTTCCATCGAGTTAATAAATATTAGCTCGAGAAGCACACTACAGTTGTTGTAAAAGATATATGTTACGTTTAATCTGGTTATTGAGCTATGTCTAAGTCTCCTTCGGTTTTTTCATTACGTTCTCCAATTGAAACTGAGTAACCATAGCATCGAGATTAGAAGTTGTGGCCGCATCGGTTGTAGCAAGAGCATTATCATCATTAGAGGGTTGTTGTTGTTGGATTAAGACATCATCATGATCAACATTTGAAGGTTCAATAGCCTGAGAATTCTTATTTTTCACTATGGTATCAAGCTTCCTATGTAGACCCTAAGGATCTAAGAAGGGTTGAAAACTTCAAGAAGTAAAAAATAAAAAAAACTGAGTTTCTTTCAGTGAAAGCATTAGAATATTAGCACCAAAACTTGGCATGACACATAAAGAGTTTAGTGATTAATTAAGCTGATGATATAAATGGAAAATGATGAGTAAAGCCAAAAAAAATGCAGTTAGTAAGAGCATGATAATTTATAGCGGCTCGAAGTTGTGCCTACATCAGCTTTGAAGTTTTTATGTATTTTATTACTGTATTGAGAAATATAAGGTCTCGGATCAGTTTGATTCTGAAGCGTACAGAATAAAGTAAACAAATGGCCAAAAAATTATTTTCTTTAATGTAGATGGTATTTATAGATCTCGGTAGTCGAAATATCCAGGAGTCAGAGAGACATTGTAGAAGGAGTGTGAAAGGGGTCCGACCCATATATCCCAGGAGATCAATACCGATCCCTTTATAAAGCCTATACTGATCCCTCAAATAGAGGGATCATGGGCTACGATCCAATCTGTGGAGCTCACTACATGTCTTTGACCTTCGCATGGAGTTTTATCTTGTTATGACTTGTGATTGGAAAGATATGGGGTGTTATTGGTTAAAGTAGAACCATTCTTCTGGTTCGTCTGGGATATATCCGATTCCTTACTTTGAGATAGGTCGATTCCTCAACTGTAACGACCCGCCTTTTCGATCACTTCAAGTCGGTAATTAAACCAACTCAAATCGTTCGAAACGACAGATTGTTATTTAGCTTACAGGGTTTAATAGAATCAATACACAAAATCACATAATACAATAACTTGCAGCGGAATAATTTATATACAAAATATTAGAGTTTACAAAATTTTACAATAGAATTTAACTACATACATTTTATAATAGAATAAATTTTACATAATTTTTGATTCAGAACGCGCGCGTCTTCACGTGTCTCTAACTTCGATATTTAGAATCCTAAAATCTGCAACACTCGGGTTTGACCCGAGATGAGCTCGCGTACAATGTTCTACTAGGTTCATTCGACCGTTATCTTATGATTCTATTTGAGCTTGTTTTTTGGACCTTCGAACTATAGGCTATCATCCTCGATAATCGTAGAGCCGTGTCAATCCAAATAGTTGAAAATGGTGGGCACAAAGGTCAGGTAACATTGTGATATAATCCCCTTAAATATTATGAATAAAGAAAGTTCAAAATATCTTTCTATTGCAAGTAGCCTCCTTTCTATAACTGAAGTAGCCGGTGACTGGACTTTTGGGTCGTCAATTATAACAAAATTTATTCAACACTTAGACCTAAAATATTAGAAAGAAAATAGACCTTGTATCTTCGGTATAACCCATACGCTTTCTTTTATGTTCCTTGAGTTTAGATGCTTATTCAATCTTCCTTTGATGTTTCTAAGCTTTTTACTTTATGTACTTACTAAGAATATTTGCTAGGGAATACATCTATCGATACAGATTTATAAACTCTATCAAAATTTTCTGTTTTCTTCGTTGCCTTGACTTCTCTATCAATGTTAAGGGTTGCAAGTACAATTGGTCATCTTGATAGATCAGTATCAATCCACAAATTTTATCATTTTTCCTTCTTTCATAAGTATTTGTAGATCGGTATTGATATTTACTTTTAGTAAACCATAACCGAAGAATCATACCGTCGATATATTAAATTAAGTAAGAACCTTTTGGATTTTGAGGATATCCTTTTAGACCCGGACTTAGGGGGAAATCCACCAAACCCATAGGCTGGGGCAATCCCCTGACTAAGGGAAGCAGAAAACAATATTCTTATGTAAATATATAGAACATATAGGGTGCGTTCGCATCATTTTTTTGGCACGCTCAACTTTTCGTTGGCGTCGGACGCCAACAACTTCTACCCCTTCCAGATTCCACGATTCTCGAACGTTGGAAAAGTAGCTGTTGGCGTCCGACGCGTCGGACGCCAACGGTTAATTTTCCAACGTATCGTTTCATCGGCTATAAAACCATCACCCCCCATTTTCTTCCTTCATAACCCGAAAACCCCCACCTAAACCCCCAAATTTTGATTTTTTCGAGCAATTTCAAGTTGCCAAAACGGTAATTTTTTATACGGTTGTGTTTATTTTTCAATTTCCTATAACATATGTTTTTTTCGAATTTTTCTGATATTTTTTTTTGGTTTATGCAGATGGCTTTCTCTTCCACCTCTGCTACCTCGCAACCATTTGCGAATTGGACGGACGACCGGGAGTCCGCTTTCATAAATATTTGCGTTGAGTTTATAGCCGATCGCAATACATGCGTTAGTGGGTTCTACTCAACAGTCGCGGCAACAATGAATGACCGTTATAATCTGGAGTTCACAGAAACCCAGATCAAAAATAAATGGGACAACATGAAGCGCTCTTTTCGCTATTGGGACAGACTGCTACGAACACCTGGCGGTGTATGGAATGCAGAGTTCGATTATCTGGACGGTCCAGATGATTTTTGGAGTACCGACGGTGGCAGACCTTACAGACGGTTCAGGAGGAACTCGCCGTTGAAGTTCCGAGAGCAGGACATTATGTTCGAGGGTTGTTTGCGGAAAGATACTTGTGCGTATCCGATACCTGAGGTTGCAGCTCCTACTGCACCAACACCTCCACCAGCGCCTGTGCCAGCTGCTTCTTTCTCCCCTGCCGACGCGAGTTTCTATACTGGTTGGATGGCTTCGGGCGATCCCCCTTCTGGTCAGCCCTCTAGGCGCAGACAGGTAGCGCGTGCCAGCTCGTTTATGACCGACGATATGAGATAACTTGCTGCTCGTTGCTTGGAGCTTCTTCAGAGATCGGGTACGCGTGTGGACATTTGGGAGATTCTGACGATTTTCCGCAATGATGAGCGGAATGTGGATATTGTTCAGGAGCTTACCGATGAGGGCATATGTGGGTTTATTTCAGCGGAGTTGAGTCAATTACCCCATCGTCGTTTATTTTAGATTTTCATGTACTTGTTTTAATTCCAGTACCGTTGTGTTCTTTATGTTTTATGAAAAACGTTGTCGTTTATTTTATGAAATATGTTGTCGTTTTGTTTGATGCAATTAGAATTTAATTAAATCAAAACCATTAATTTAACAATTAAATATCACGTTCAAATACCACGCTCAAATACCCCGTTCGCAGCTAAAAACACATTCCCCGTTCGCTACAGTACCACGTTCAAATGCCACGCTCAAAAGCTACGCTCAAATACCCCGCTCGCGTTCATTAAGAACGCAATGTACATAAAAATCAAATGTTTGTGTACTCGTCCCGGTGGTTAGTTCATTGACTTGTGTGTATTGGCAAGTGGGTTTGAGGTTAAATGAAACCGGGTTTAGAAATTAAAACTATGGGCAAGGGATGCAAATTAAAACAAATCTAAAGCCCATTATCTTCGGCACAAAAATCTCACGTTTTCATTCGTCTCGCTGCTTTGTCTGTCTCCCCCAAATCATTCTCAAAATTTTCAGGTTCAAAATTCCTGTTGTTTTGTTTTTTGATCCGAATTTTTTGATCTGACTTTCTGAATTTAAATCACTCATTGCTTATACAAATTTGTCTTCAGACTACGTCATCAGAGACAAGCGAATCCTGTCTGGTCGCCTAATTCATCCTTAAGGTACTCTGGTTACATAACTGTTTTTTATTTGATCCAACTACATGTTGATTTCAATTTTGTAGTTTGTTATTTTATAATTTGCTGCTCTAATTTCGATCTTCGCTCGTGTAAAGATGTAAATTCAAACTGCTCTGATTTCATCTAATTTTGTGTCTATTTTTGTTTTTAGACACAAAATTTTAGTGGATATCAGGAAAATTAGATGAATTCGTCCTTAAAACTAAAAGATAAGAAAGCCGGATCCGCAAACTTGAACCAAAGTAATTTGAATGCTTTTGGTTTAAAGTTTACCCGAAATGCTCCAGGACTTAACTGAACTACAAAAGAAGGCAAACATACCAGTGAACCTTATGTGGCAATTTACTATTGGTTTTCATTGTGACAATTACGTTTATGCTCTTGAGCTTTTTCTGGCTACTAGAACCGTGTCTTGTTTTAAGTTAGTTTTCATCAGAGACTTCAAATTTTTTATTTCCCTCTATCTTTATTCCAGCGTAAAGATTAGAATCCAACATGTAAAATTTCCGAATTCGGTTTTCATACGTTCCTTTGTATCGTCGATCTTATATAAAATCAACACTAATTGATATTTTGTTCGATCGAAGCCAGTTATAATTTAATCTCTGATAAACCTAATTTCGTGATTGGAATTGTAATTTTCATTTAGGATACCTTGTTGGTTATTCTATGAATCAACTGTGGACTCCATGTATGAAAACAAGCTGATTCTGTTATGAGCAAAATGATGTAATTTTTTTAGTATTCTAATTTGATTCAGCAGCTATTCCTACTAACAGGTTTATGTTGATTTTAATGGCTATTTATTGGGGTGGAATCATCTTTGAATCTCTCATAGTCTAGCAGGGTTTTAAATCTCGGATTTTGCCCAATATCTCGGAAAAATATCTCGGATATCTCGGGCGATATTTGAAACACTTATAACTAAACTAGCTTCCAAATCTCGGATTTTGGCTAATATCTCGGTATTTTCATCTCGGCAATCTCAGGGAGATTTAAAAGCCTGGCCTAGCTAATTTCTTATGGGTTTGGTTTTAAATTTAAGTGTACCGGTATGCTATAGTTAGCTATGTAAATAAAGCACAGTGAATAAATTTCTGAATTATCCAGCATGCTTATTTTGATAAATTATAAGATGATTTGTTTTTCGTATGTGAACTTCATACGCGTTTGGTATTGGGTTTGAGTGTGTTGTTATGTGAAGATTGGCCACAGAAACAGATTCAGAAAATTGTTGTTTATACTATGTAACAATCTAGTTATATAACTTACAAGGTTATATAAAAGTTGTGTTGGTACAAACTATTACGGGTTTGTGTGAATTTTCAATATATTGCTATGGTAGGGTAAGTAATGTAGTACGTTTGGAGCATCTCTAGGCTATGAAATGTTGGAAATTCTATGCATCATAATGAGATTGAGATACGTGATGAATAAAATACCTCCTGTAGAATTTGTGTTGGGCAAGTAACAACTCACTGTAGCAGCTTATTTTAAAAATCAATGTCCCTGCCGGTGTGCATGCATGTGCATGACCGTCCATGTATTAGTTTGGTAGTATGTAGCATTGGGTATCATTTTGTTACAATACCTTGTTCAGATTCACATGTTGTTTACATTAGTAGATGTAGGGGTAATACTAACAGATAGTTACAAAGGCTTCACATGTGAATGCTATGTTGATGGTATCCTCACAAATTTATGTCATGCTAACTGTCTAAACCTTAAGAATGAATGCCATTCAAAGATTATGTGAGAATTTTTTTTTTATTTTAAAGTTTGACCAAATTTTTGTTGTGATTGTTATGAAGAGTTCAGAAAAATTTAATGGCGTGCGACCATAATGTTTCCTTTTAAGTGTCCTTACTTTTGTAGCACTGCTTAAAGTGAAACTTCCTCCCTTATCTCAATATGTCCATTCACAAATGTATGTCTTTATATATATTTTTCACAAAAAGAGGCAAAACTTTTTGAGTATTATAGCAGTACATCTAATGTTTTTTTCTTTCTTTTTTTTTTTAAAAAAAAAACTCGTTGAAAGAAATGATGCATTATCACACAGAAACAAAATGAATCTGGTACAGTAGAATAATATAATGTGGATAGCGTCCCTGATTCTATGCTATCAAGTATTCAGAAACAAAAAAGGGTACAACTTAAATAAACAATCAGACCCAAACGGGAAAATTTGAACTTAAGCAGCGGCCTTCTTCTCTTCTGTTGTCTTCTCTTCAGTCGACTTGACTTCTTCGGCTGCAGCTTCAAAAGTTTCTCCAGGAACAAGATCTGGAACGTCGTCGCCGTCTTCCTCTTGGGTTGCAGGGGCTGCAGTAGCGTCACCTTCTGATTTCTGAAACTGGGCGGCTAATTTCTTCGGATTTTCTAGGTTATCAGGACCTAGCTGGTTGAATATTGAAGGGAGAATATATTGCAATCTTTTTGTCTGGCAAGCACCGCTGACAACCCATGTGTTGGCTTGAATGGAAGCTTGCACCTTAGGGTTCAGAAATTGGATAACGGAATCGTCTTGGAAGATGTTGACCTCTTTGATAGCAGGGATGCTGTTTACCCCTATTCTTTTCAAAGTGCTTTGCAGCTTTTTATCGTCTGTGGTGTTAGATTTGTGAACTGCCTTCTTCTTTCTGCGCACACTGCCCTTTCCACCAGTGCGGACCGCACCAGCCATCTTAATAAGCTTCTCTCTATCCATCCTTGCCGATTGGAAGCTCTGTCGCCGCTAGTAGATTTAGGGTTTGCTTCTGAGCCAAGAATATTTAATGATTATTATTATTATTGTAGTAGTAGTAGTAGTAGTAATAGTACCACTACTACCACTATGTCCACCACCACTACCACCGCTACTACCACTATCACAATCGCTATCACTACCGCTACCACTAATAATAATAATGAGTAGTCTAGGCTCGAGCTTGATTACTTTGGTTTACTACTCCAGCGCAAAAATGGGATATATTGAGATTTAAGCTTGACCCCCTTTTTGTCGTGGAATACCATGACATTTCTCAGTTCTGAGTTATTACTGAAGATAAGAACATACATCAAAGTGAATAAACTGCTTTTATTAGTAGAACAAGTATATAAGACTTCTAAATTTCACTTTATAAGCTTGGTTTGGTGAGATAATCCTCTTGTATGTTGTGTTTGTGCAACTTAACTAACTATATATTTGAACCCTTTGAATTATCCTCATTAAAATATATTTTTAAAATGTAAATGCTACGATGTGGGTATTCGCGCAATTATTTCGATGTTAAGTACCTAAGCCATAGCATTCATTAAATAGGTTATGATTAAATGATATTAGGAGAAATAATAGTTGGGGTTTTACCTAAAACATAATAGTTGGAATTTTACCAAAACTTGTAGCGTGACTAAACTGTAAAGGAAACTAAATTGATTTGGACTATAGCAGTGATCAGCCTAGGGTTGAGCATGATCACTTTGGTTGGATACCACACAAGTAAAACACGTTTTACTATGTTTGTTCCCTGTTGTGGTATAATAGGATCAGATCTACGTGGTCATTATTGATGATGAAAGTACATAAACAACCAGGGTTGTCAAGGCGCATGCTTAAGTGTGCTTAGACTCAAAGAAGTTCAAGGCCCACCTTAGCACTTTTCTACCTCTAAAACGTAAGTGTCAATAAATGTGTGGAAAAGCTCTTTTATTGGCAAAATTTGAAAAGTTTAAAGCATGCTTTGTCCACCTTAGCACTTTTTTTCTTTTTCGTTTTTTCTTGCTGCTTTGTTCTAGATTATCTTTCCTGCAGCCAAAAATATTCTTATGGTAGAACACACTCCTTCTCATTGAGCTGTTTAGATTACGTAACATTTGTAGCTGAAACTGAAACCGATTGAAATTATATTTCACACATTTATCTCTTATTTATCTAATAATTCCTATTTACATAGTTTTGCGATTTTAAGTTTCCATTTAGAACGTTATTCTTATTTAGTTATAAAAAGTTAATTCTGTATCAAAATGTTATTAATTATTGATTTGGAATGCTATTACTCTATTGCAATACAATTATAGATTTGAAATCCTGAACTACTTGGAAAAACGATTACACAAATTCTGCACAAAAACATATTAAACTTTAGTTGGTCATAGTATTAACAACTAGCCATTAATAAATTAATAGTATTAACAGATAGTCATTAATAAATTAATTGCGGTTTTGCCAAAAAGAGCTTGCACTTAGGTGTAAGGTTTTTAGGGCTGTCAACGGATACTTTCGGATGCGGATAGTGCCATATCCGTATCCGCATCCGAAACCATTTTCGGATATCGGATATCCGCATCCGCGGATACAGACGGATATCAGATAATTATCCGCTCCGCCAACGATCGATAAATCAATGAACATTAATGAATTTTTTTAGCTTGATATTAAGCTTTTTCAACCTAATTAATTACTAAAGTGCTAAAAACAAATAATTATGATGATAAATATTTAATTTTGACCAATTAGCATGAATTAGTAGACTTTTAATTTTGCAAAACAATAAATTATTATATTTAATTATGCTAAAATGCACATAATTTAAGCTGTAATCGTGAAAAAAAGCGGACGGATAATTTTCGGATGCGGATATGCCTATATCCGCATCCGCATTCCCGGATATCGGATATTTATTCGCTTTTCGGATGCGGATGCGGACGGATTTCGGATTTTTCGGGTATCCATTGACAGGCCTAAAGGTTTTAGAATGGCTCAAGGTGCAAATTTTGTGCCTTGCTGCACTTTATTGAGTGGACTATGCTGCTGCCAACTAACAGCCCACTTTTGTTTAACAAAAATTCATGTGCAACCTGTAAAGTTCACTTTAAGTACTTGATTTTTGTACTAGTATTTTGCATGCAATTTTTCTTATTAAATTTAGCTGATTTTATTTTAAAGGACAAACTTTCTAACTTCTTTAATCTCAAGGACAGGCTCTTCAAAATTTAGTCATAAGGACAACATATAGAGAATGAAATTATACAGTATTATTATATGAAAAGGTTATGCAAAACTGATACCATGCACATTGTTCTTCCCACCGAGTTTTTGTCCTTCTGGTATACTTAATCGAAAAGTTTGTCTCTCACTAAAAAATTGAGAGCATGTCCTTAAGATTAAAAAAAATGTTGAATTTTGTCTTCTACACTATTTGCATGTTAATTTTATTCGATTACGAATTGACAAATCATACAAATTGAACTACTTGGAAAACAATTAGTATTCTTTTATTAATTTTTTTACAACTAATATTGCATGCAATTTTTCTTATTAGTTTTATGATCTTTATTGAACTACTTGGAGAAACAATTACACCAATTCTGCACAAAAAACATATTAAACTTCAATTAGTCGTAATAGTATTAACAAATAGCCATTAAAAAGTTAACATGTGCAGTTTTGCAAAAAAGTGCTTGTGCTTAGGTTCAAGGTTGCAAAAAGGCTCAAGGTGCAAATCTTGTGCCCTCCTGCGCTTTATTGGGTTGATTTCATTGGCAACTGACCACCCACTTATGTTAACAAAAATTTATGTGCAACCTGTAAATTTCACTTCAAGTACTTGATTTTTATGACTTGTATTTTGCATGCAATTTTTCTTATTAATTTTATTGGATTACAGCTTGACAAATTATAGTATTTTTTGTAAGAAGTTTGTGCAAAAAGCAGGGCACAAACTTGGGTTTGTTACCTAACCTAGACACTCATTTTCATTGCGCTGCATCTACGGACATGCTCACTATTATTTATGAGGTTGTGTATCCAAAAGTTAGTAAACTTACCATTAAACAATGTTTTGGATAAAATCTATTTCTAAAGTGATCAATAAACTAAGGTGACTGAAATGTTCTAGTGGTTGTATGACCTTAATTTCTTTTCTCTTTCCTAAAGTGATCAATAAATGGACCTTTGTGACCCCCTCTAAAATGTCTGCAAGGCCATGACCGATAACCTGCAAAATTCTTACATCTAAGACCTTTGTGAGCCCCATTATCCATATGATCGTTTACAACAACTGATTATTTTGTTGATAATTTTTTCGTACTTTCTTTTTGGTAAAGTCTGAATGATTTTTGCTCCTATAGGATTCATCAACTCACCTGTAAATAACAGGACTTGGTTTGCACATATGGAGGGAGGCTCTTTGAAGATTGCTGTTTTTACTTTATTAGGGTTCATGGCTTGCTTTAGAACGACTCTCGGGATAAGATTTGTGATAGACCGGGAAGAGTGCTTTTCCCATTCTGTGCCTTACGAAGGAGACAAAGTACATGTTTCTTTTGTTGTCATTAAAGCAGATTCACCTTGGCATTCTGGTAATGATGGGGTCGACATTGTGGTATGTGATTGATATTTTATCACAGAACTATAATTTTTGTTAGTTGTAGATGCAGTCCCCTTTGCATTAAGTAATGAAGCATTCCAGATGTGGCTTTTGCCTGCGTATACGAGTCCTTTCTTTTAATCAACCATGATCTGTGCATGTCTAATTATCCATCACATGAACTACTTCGATGCAAACACCTTTTCCATTATTTGCATACGTGTACAGAATAGTTGCAACTTTGTTGTAGTGGGTATATTAATAATCTTAAGGGAGTAATGCATTATTTATTGAAACCATCATGTATCGGTAATACTTTGTGATAAATGAGAATGTCCCTTTAAAAGCCTATAGGTGAACATGGACGGATGCTGAAATGGATATGGAAAGGAGAATGGGAACACTGTTAGGATTCTAATATATTATTAACAATCAGTTATGAAACCATAGATCTAAATATGGAAGCCATATTGATTTAATTGAGAACAAATGGGTGCGTATCTAATCCATAGTTAATTATTGCAGTACCTGAATCCATGATTGATAATTGCCGAGAAGATAATTTTGGTTTGGTCTTCCAAAGCGATACAAACCCTAGATCTGAAATTAGCTCTCCATAGAAGAGGGTCAGCGAGTCGCTAATGCTTGTATAATTTGGTGACCATAACTCCTTATCTGTAAGGTTGACATTTTGTAATTTGGTCATTCAACAAACTAAAACGCCATGGTATCTACTATCTACGCATTAGGTACATGATAATATAAGTTTTAAGCCTCTTAACTCTAGTTTAAAATTAGATCACTTTAGTTAGGCTTTACACAAAAATAACCCAATACATTTTATTTTACATATGTGACCCAATTGTCGAAATATTCCAACAATTTTCCCCTGGGCTGCATATGAAATAACCTTAAAAATGTGTGTGACTTTATGAGCTTCAAAATTTGCTATTTATAACGTGTGGTGTATCCGAAACAATCTCGTCCATTAACTGTGTTGACAAAGGATCAAAACGACATTCGTTATATTTATGTTAACTAAACCCATCAATGGTCACATATATCAATACGATCAAATGATACAGATCAATCATGGATGCGTAATATGGAAAAGACATGAAATGTGTTCTATACATGTCTATTTCCAACTGGTCATTCTTTAGTGAGATCAAAACGTTTAATATTTGAACAATCTGAGTGCAAAGAAAAATTTACTACTTTATTTTTGATCAGAAAAAGAACTTGATATACATATATTTGTAACTAAAATATAGAGCAACTAGTTTTACGACAATACCAAATACAATAATACGCTCCTTATTGTCACAATATTACTTGATCTTTCAATTATTTATCAATAACCGGAGTCTTGTGACAAAATTTCATTATCATTTTTCATAGTTGGATGCCTTATTATTAGCCATAAACGATATTTCCAAAGTGGAAGTTTAAATGACACTTTTCCTTGTATAGTTTCACTCATCTAATATATTATCATTGCCTGAAGTGGATCTTTTGCAGTAATGACATCCAAAATATTCGGATTGTAATTCTTTATGATCTCCAACCAATTTAATCTTTTATCTATGAGCATATAATCTTTTATTTTGTTCCTTAAAGATATCTAATAACCATTTTGGCTATTAATCAATAATCCACTTTCAAAATAAGCAAGATATCTGCTAAATAATACATGCATATCCATATGTATATATACTTTAGTATACATTAGAATTCACACTGTAAATGCATGTGGAAACTTCTGCATTTCCTAGTTTCTAGGATGTTAGCAAAAGAGAATCAACTAAATCGTAGATTGAATACCAAACCTTCTAAGCATTTATCTGTCAAATTCTTTTGTGATAATTTGAATATCACCCCATGAATAGTAATGGTGTAGTCCAAAAGTGAGATTCTTAAGTTGTTTCATCAATGTCTCAATTAAGAAACACAACTTAAATCTCCATCAGATATTGTTTAAAAGTAAAATATGAAATAAACTCCAAAGTTGTTCTAAATCTAGGAGAATATTACTTTAAAGAAAACAAAATTCTTTAAGAATGATCTTTTCAATAAAAATGCCTTATACAATTTCATATTACCTACTCAATTCCCTTTACCTTTGAATAGTTATTTACAATCAATAATCTTGTTACTTAAGTTAGAGGGAAATTGCAAATTTTATTGTCCATATAGATGTGCATTATATGTTCATATCTTAAATCCATCTTTTAAATTAGTACCTTTCACGGATTGATGTAAGTACATAGAGTCATATTCACCAATCCATTATTTATCTTTAAGGGGAAATAGTGCATAGTAATCCGAAACAATATCTCTTCCTCTACAAATGGATTCCTTAGTAACCATACACTTTGAGGTTGTTGAGTTTGTCTTTTTAAAACAGTAACTGTTAGATCCAAAATTGGCTTCAACACCCAAATTGTTCAATTGTGCAGAGATTAATATCAGAAAAAATGCAAGAAAAACAAGAAAGACACGAGATTTATAGTGGTTCGGCGTTAACGAGCCTACGTCCACTTTATATCTATGATTATACTTAAATTTCAAGTACAATCGATGATTTATCCCTCATCCTCACTTTTACAATGTCGATTCACTCAATAAATTCGAGACAACTCTGAATAATAATAATAGAGATGTAATAATGGTGGAGTCAAAACTCAGAATTGCCAAAAAGATCCTCAAAATTGCCAAGCTCTGGGCTATTTATAGGTGATTTCTGCAGACGGATCGCGGTCATACGTGACACGAATCCCGAGGATCTCGGACTGGTTCGTAGCTTGATGGAGAAATTGTCAATATGACAGTTGTGGACAGGTGTCGCGAGATCCTGCATTTTCGGATCGTAATTGACTTGGTCGTGGCCTTCATTTTTTAGCTTCGGGGGTCGGATCGAATGGCTGTTGAGTAGGCGGATCGGGTCGCAACAGGGACTCGCGATCGAGGGGTCGTGGAAGCATTATCACGATCCGGGAAGAAAAAGGGGATCACGATCAAGCTCTTAATGATCCAGATGTGTGAAACTTTGTAGTTTTTATGAATATGAACCCTGGTGGCTTGGTCTAAAAGCTAGCCACCATTTTGCCCCCTCGAAGTATGTTTTATCAAGGATGGAACATGCTTCGAAATTTCTGAACTATCTTTTCATGAAGTGACGTAAACAAAAGGCCGCGTCTATTTGAAATGACGTACAGCTCCAAGAAGTCATGTCCCCTAATTAGTATAAATATCAGACTGGTACCTCGGTTATTTTTTACATTTGCTGAGGTCACTCTCGTCTTTTGGATTTCTGGAGATTTTGCTATCAAACTGCTAGGTAAACTTTTTAAATCTTCACAAGTATTTTTGAGTCTTCATTCTTGATGGTAGTTTATCAAGTCGGATCGCCAAGGCACCCCACGGTCCGTGGGACGAGGTGCTTGCTTTGTTTTGGTGATCGTTTGGGCTTTTTCACGAAACGTTATGGGCTTTTCCACGACATCCCAAGTCGTTTGAGAGGGAGCGGCCCTTCTTTTCCTGCGCTGGGCTTTGGTCCGTGGCCCATTGGTCTCCACGGTTCGAATAAGACAAGAAAAAGAATACTAACGATCATGGGTTTGCCTATATATAAACCGACCTTTCTTCCATCCTCTCTCCTTCTTTCTTTTTGCAGCCGCCATCGATCCCTTCTCTCGAACCCTAGCTCGCGATCTCCATAAAATAGCTTCCTCTCCCGATTTAAGCTAAAACAAAGTAGGTAATCATGTCAACAAGGCTTTAATGCAACTTTACTCTCGTTTTCCTTGAGTTTTTCACTGATTTGAGAGGAGAGAGTGGCTAAATTTCGTGGTGTTCAAGATTTTAGGGGCGACGATGGTTGATTGGTTTAGGCGTTTGGGAGGAGAGGAGAAAAGAGGAAGAAGAAAGAAAGAGATGCTGACCAGTTTGGATCGTTTGCAAGGTTCGGGTTCGGATCGCAGCGCCATTGGGGTGGAGAAGATGAGGTGTAGTCGATGTCTACGGATCGTGGTATTGAAATGGATCGTGGAGATAGAAAGATCGGAGGGGAATTTGTGGTGTGAAGTCAGGCAGTGGATCAGATCGCTGATGGAGATGAATTGGGTCGTGGCGTCTTGTATTAACCATAGGAGTTCCACGATTCGTTCGTATATTCCGATCCGAACCGCATCACGATCCCATGTCCCACGATCTGACACACATCCCACGATCCGATCCCTTCATCTCTACCGAACCGGGCTGGTCAGCGGTCCCAAACACTTTAACTTAAACAATGTATTGCTATCCCAAGACTTTGAACAGTTAGGTTAGAGTCTTCAAGACGAACTTCTTGGACTGATTTCGCAGCATAACTCAACAACATACTCATTGCGCTCATTCAATTTATGTTACGATTTTACTTTTTGGTATCACACACACTTTCACACACGAGCACTTGCACATACACGGGGCTCACGGGTAACTATGTTCTAATTTTTGCTTGCCAACACAGCTATGTCGGATAAACAAGTGACTGAGACATCGAGTGAAAGTACCGAATCAGAGACATTAATACATCATAATCCTGATGTGCTTTCCTCATATTCAAGTGAGAAAAAATCCGATCCTGATTACGAAACAGAGACCGATATAGAATCAACAACCTCTGAAAGCACGTCCCTTGAAGATGAGGATGATCGAGCTCCCGATGAAATTCCGGGTGCTAAGGAGATAGAAAAATTCACAGATTCCTTACCCTCTAAGCTAGACGATATAAAACTTAAGAAGATATGTTTAAGACACGGAATTCCCTGGGACGACGTGAAAGTTCCAGAAAACAAAGATAGACCTCATTCTGCCCCAGAGGGGTACATGACCATTAGTCGACTCATGTGCTGGGTAGGGGTCATTCCTCATTTTCCTCCATTTGTCGTTGATCTTTTGAGACAGTTACAGATTGCCCCCATGCAACTCCATCCGAATGCTTATGCGGCTTTGTATACTCTGTACATTGCTTATATGGAGATCCTGCGTACCGAACTTACTCTTAAAGATTTGAAGTTCTATTACCATTTCAAACATCGTTCCGCAGGGGCTCCCAATTTCACTTTCTTCGAATCGGTCGCTAATAGAAAAGTTGTGATAGATGGTTATAGCAATATAGGGGATGTCAAGTCTGACTGGTTCTATATAAAACATCAGGCCGGATGTGCGAGGAGGTGGCTACAAGCGAGTACGTTTCCAACTTTTCCGCGTTTAATTCGAAAGCATAACTTTTAGTGCTAACGAGTCATTTTGTTCCACACAGATCACAACTTTGAGAGAACAGAAGGATCGATATACGAAGATCGAATGTCTCGCCTCCTCAAGAGTAACTCAGATTTCTTAAGGATTAAGAAATGTATCACTGACGAAAACCTTCATAAACACCGTCTCTTAGACATAAGGTTCGGACTTGGAGCGGGCGGTAAACCTTACAAATATATACCTCCGACTGAAGGAGAAGGAACTTCTCAAGCTGTAAAGACAACCACTCTTCGCAAGAGTCCTTCGCCGATGATTAATCAGGATGACGAGGATTTAAACGTATACAAAGGAGACGAGGAACGAGACGATGAATCAAAGGAGGTTCCATCCTCTGAGGGGCAGTCTTCCTTAAGAACTTCATCGCCAGTTGAGTCTGTCGGCCAAGACGAATTGACGGAGGAACAAATTCTCGGGGAATTAAATAAAATTCCTTTACCAGACGATATTTATACTTAAGAAGACTTCGAAGGGGAACCAAATTTTCCTATCTCCGAGGAGACGAATGCCCCAGTTAGAGAAAAAGAAGTCACTCAAACCAGCCTAACTCCGAGCCCGGGTCCGTTTAAAAAGGGGATTTCATGGGATGCACAAATCACATGCACCATTTATCATAACACCCTTTTGCTACTGTGGTTAATAGTTCTAATACGCACTTGTTTCCTTTGCAGGAAAAATGTCTCGTAAACGGTCTTATTCTTACCGTTCCCTTCGCGAGGGCATACCAAGTCTCCTTCCAGATCCTGAGCACACTCGTAGCGATAGTCGGGGAAGGGATAGTCGTCGGCCCCGGGATTCTCATCAATCTTATTCTGCACGACCTCGATCTCCACCGAAGCAAGATTATGGATTGCCACATAGTCGTCCATTGCCACCAGCTGGAGGAAAGCAACTTCCCAGAGATTTAACCCCTCCAAAAAGCACTCCTCACGCCCAATCTTCCAAAAGACACCCCGAGCCAGAGGACAAAAACAAAGATGAGGGCAGGATTATGGAAAAGGGGAAGACAGTTCCTGCTTCCTCTAGTGAGCATGGCTTGGATACTACTGTTGTAAAAGATGTTGCCCCCAATTCTGAGATTATGGCCAGGCTAGAGCGCTTACGAAAACAATTTCCTGATATTTACTTTGAGAGAATGGTGTTCGTCCCAGATCTTGAGCCTGTCCCCGAGGATTGGGACATAGAGGTGATAGGGTATGTATGTCATGCAGCTAAACAATACTGGGTAATAAAGAAGCATGTTGCTACACTCTCTACTATCATCCGCCAGATGGAGACGGATGCGGCCAGGGCCAGAGTTAAGATTGATAATGATGCTAGGGCTAGGTGCAAAATGGAAAAAGAACTAGAGGATGCACATGCCCAACTGGCTTTAGCTCGGCGAGATGGAGAGAATTACAGATCCGAGTTGGAGGGTGCTAGGGAGCGTTTTCGCAACGAGCTCGACTTAAATAGCCAGGAGCGGGTGGCCCTGAGGAAGGAAGTAGAAGATCTTAGGGCGGTTAACACCGAACTGAAGACAGTACAGGATCGCTTTTCTGCTGAGAAAGAGGCCTGGGAGAAAGAGAGGGCGAGCTTAAAAGATGACCTTGCCCTCGCCAAGAAGGAGAAGGAGATTTTAAATGATCAACTTGCTCAAGCTGAGGAGCGTGCAACTCTTGCCGAGAGCAACGCCAATAGCGCTCTTGAGTCAGCAGCTGTTGCGGCCGATAAGCTCGCCGAAAGAGAGAAAGACATAGATAGTTTTGAGGAACTATTGTTCGATTTCTTTGGTCAAGTTATCAAGAATCGAGACATCTCTTGGATTCCAGACTACCATGTTACCTTGGCCAATGTATGGGACGCAATTGTCGAGGGCGAGAAGCGACGACTAGGGGTCGACGAGATTGACGAAAGCCAGCTGATGCAGACCTTTCTCAGAGGTGAAGAACCTGAGGCTCTGGAGGAAGGTAGACGCCCGATCCATGAGGAAATGGAGAGGGAGAAGAGCAGGCTCAAGGGTAAGGTCGACGAGAGCTCGAGCTCGGTGGTAGAGCCCAAAACCTTTGAAGTTGAGGGATATAACCCCGATGATCCATTGATCCCCTTGGCACCTACTCCGATTGTCGGGACCATCAGTACAAATCTGGGAGATGAGTCAGCTGAAGGTATCTCCATATCGTCTCCATAGTTCATTAAAGCAATCGTAACCTGTCGTCGTCTCACGGGACAGATAACTGACGTGGCCATATTCCTCCTGATCAACTAACCTTTGCTTCTCATGGTATAGGTATCAAAGCGACCGAAAAGGATGCAGGGGAGAAAACAGTGGCGGAGAAAGTTGACGTTCCTCCGGGTTCTAGTGTTGAAGTTTCCGAGATTTCGAAGCAAACCGAGGGCACAACGAGTGATAGAGTTGCAGTAGCACCTAAGGAATCTGGCACCGGCGCTCCTGCAGATGCTGAGATTATCGCTGCTTTGCATGACACGGATGGCGGTCACGGAGACGAGGAAGAGGAGGTAGAAATCATTGACGAGGCCAAGGGTGATGATAGCGAAACCTTGGCCGACATACAAACTAGGAAAGAGTAGCAGTTGGCTCTTAGGAGGGAGGAACAGAATCCTGTGTTTGTGACCCCTATTTCTGAAATCGATCCCAAAACTGGGTTGGTCATAAGATTCTCTTCTAAATCGATAACTTCACAGCTTGCCTCCGAACCTTCCAGCCCTTCTCCGGAGCCTCTTGTTGATAAGAGGAAGAGGAAGAAAAGCGACCGCTCCGGTACTGATAAAGAGGAGTTGGAGAAACAGAAGAGGGTGAAGAAATCAAAGCCATCTCCCAAGCGTAAATAGAATGCAGTTATTAGCTTATATTTTAGTTTTAGGATTTCCTTTGGCCAAAAGATGTCGTGAGAGTGACCCTCACTTTTTGTTTAGTTTCTCGTTTTTTGTAAATTTGCTTCCAGTAACTAAAGATCCATTCCTTTTGCACCATCGTGTTCCTGCAACTTCATCATGTTAACAGAGTTTAAATAATCATAACTGAAACTTTCATAGTTAAATATTAAGTAACGATCATTAATCATAATGAAAACATTCGTCGGGAAATACACGTGATAAGTAAATGTGTAGTGATGCACGTATATACTCTTAATTAATCGTCATTATAGTGCCTGGCCAGGGCTTATTGGCGATCGATTAGGGTTATATCCGTACTATCCCGATCTTTCAGTGGGGTAATGGTTCTTGCGGCGCTAAGTCTCTAGCGCCTTTATACTCTCCCAATCCTTTAGCGGGTTAGAGTTCGTGTGGTGCTAAGTCTTTAACACCTTTATACTCTCCCGATCCTTCAACGGGTTAGAGTTCGAGCTCGATTTTTTGGTCTGTTCACCGATCCTTCAGCGGGGCAGGAGTTCTGGGGGCGTTAAGTCTCTAGCGCCTTTATACTCTCCCGATCCTTCAGCGGGTTAGAGTGTTGTCAAGACGGTTTTATCATGGTCCACCTTCACGCCTTGGGGACGTTATCTTCGCGTCCTTTATACTCTCTCCCTGATCTCGGGAGTTAAGAGTGCAATCTGTAGTGCGATTTACTTCGCGTCACCTTTTGGAACTTTAATTACCGCGAGCCTTCCGATTTCCTGGACGGCGTTTTGAATTAGCTGTTTTGAGATTACTGCGTAAATTTAAAACAAAGCTCGAAGCGGTCGAAGCGGTAACGGTATATATGAACCAAACATAAAAGAGCAGATAAGAAATGGTGCAGTGAAGGTAAATGACACACGGTATTTTTATAGTGGTTCGGTCGAATCATGACCTACGTCCACTTTATAATCTTTTGTTCAAATAACCGGACTGTTCTAGGCAAGTCGAGCCTTTTTACATGGTTCTAAAAACAAAAGAGTAAAACTGACACTTTTATGTCAGATAAAGCTGCAAATGCTGGGCATTCCACACCCTGAGGATTTCATTTCCATCTACGGTCACTAGCTTGAAGGTTCCATTATCAAGCCTTCGTAAAATGGAGTACGGTCCTTCCCATTTCGGGCCCATATGTACCGGGGGCGGAAAGACGCGCTTCAGAACCAAGTCTCCGGGTTCGAATGTCCGAGCTCGGACTCTTCTGTTGTAGTACCGAGCTATTTGTTGTTTGTGTCTCAGAGCACGTAAGTCGGCTTCGCCCCTTTTTTCCTCAACCATGCCTAGGGATTCAAGGAGCAACTCATTGTTGGTCATCGGATCGTAATAAATAGTTCGATGAGATGGTACTTCTAACTCGACCGGAATAACTGCTTCAGCTCCGAAAGCAAGGGAAAACGGGGTGTGACCCGTCACCGACTTATACGTTGTTCTATAGGCCCATAGTGCTAGGGGTAATTCATCAACCCACATAGCTTTGGCCCTCTTCAATCTTTTCTTTAGAATGGACTTGATCATCTTGTTTGCCGCTTCAACTTGTCCGTTCGATTGCGGATGTGCCACAGAGGTGTATCTTTTCTCGATGTGATACTTCCGACAGAAATCTTGAAATTCCGTGCTGTCGAATTGGGTCCCATTATCGGTTATGATGACTTTTGGAATCCCGAATCGACAAATGATGTTCTTAACGACAAAGGTGATCAATCGCTTGGTTGTGATCGTGGTTGAAGGCTCCGCTTGTACCCATTTAGTAAAATAATCCACGGCCACAATAGCAAACTTTGCTTCGCCTTTTGCTAGGGGAAGACTCCCAATAATGTCAATTCCCCACATGGCGAAAGGCCACGGGCTTGTCATTGTCTTCAACTGACTAGGTGGCGCCCTAGGAATCCTGGAGAATTTCTGGCAAGCGTCGCAACGCCGTGCATACTTGGCTGTATCCTTGTTTATGGTGGGCCAAAAATAGCCGTATCGCAATATCTTCTTTGTCAGTGTTTGCCCCCCGGTGTGATCGCCGCATTCGCCTTCATGGACCTCTTTCAGCACACGTTTGATGTCTTCGTGAGCGATGCACCGGAGGAGGGGCATCGAGAAGCCTTGTCCGTATAGGACATTGCCCTGCAACACATATCGGGAAGCCTTCCGTATAACTGCACGCCTCACTTTTCTTTGACGGGAGCGTTCATCCATGACTCCCTTTCAGGTTCAATCTCTAGTACTGGATCAACTTCCATCTGATCCATGCTAGGGAACTGTAATTCTTCAATCGGAACTAGCTCCGTATGTTCTGGATTATCGGAACTAGCCATCTTCGCTAACTTGTCCGCTCTTTAAGTCTCTATCTTTGGGTAATTTCGTTCTGCAGCTGCCAATTTCTTACTCACATAGTACACTGGTCTTTGCACCTTATCCTCTTCTCTTACCAAAGCCGAACTGATTGCGTGAGATGACACTGCCAAGTACACAAATAAATCCTCGTGATCCACGGGCTTAGACAGTACCAGAGGTCTTTCCAGATGGTCCAACAGGTTCTGGAATGCTTTTATACAATCGGGAGTCCATTTAAAGTTGCGCTTGCCTCGATTTATTAGCTCGAAAAAGGGATGCATTTATCTGTAGCTTTTGAGATAAATCTGCTGAGCGCTGCCACTTTTCCCGCAAGGTTTTGCACATCTTTAATCTGCTTTGGTTCTTGGATATTTCGGATTGCTGTAATTTGGTCTGGATTGATCTCAATTCCACGCGAGCTTACAATGAGCCCTAGGAATTTTCCAGATGCTACCCCAAATGAACATTTCAAAGGATTCAATTTCATCCCATATTTTCGAAGAATTTGAAACGTCTCTGCTAAATCGTTGGTATGATCGGATGACTGTCTAGACTTTACCAACATATCATCAACGTATACCTCCATCGTTTTCCCGATTTGGTTGTAGAACATCTTATTTACCAACCGCTGATATGTAGCGCCGGCATTTTTCAGACCGAAAGGCATCACCACATAGCAGTATAATCCCAAATCTGTGATCAAGCTGGTATGCTCTTGGTCTGAGACATGCATGGGGATCTGATTATATCCCGAATAGGCATCCATAAAAGAAAGAAGTTCATGACCTGCAGTTGAATCTACTAATTGATCGATTCTAGGCAATGAGAAGCTATCCTTCGGACATGCCTTGTTTTAGACAGAGAAATCGATGCACGTACGCCACTTTTCATTGGCCTTTTTTTTTACCAAAACCGGGTTTGAAATCCAGTCAGGGTACATCGAATCTTTAATAAATCCATTACTCTTCAGTTTTTCGACTTCTTTTAAAGCGGCTGACCTTTCTGGACCCAACATTCGCCTTTTCTGCTTGACAGGAGGATGTTTCGGGTTAATGCTTAGCGAATGACTCATAATCGAGGGAGATATCCCACATGTCCGCATGGGTCCAGACAAATACATCCAAGTTAGCTTTCAGAAAATTTGTTAACTCCTTGGCTCGAACGGGATCCAACTGGGATCCAATCTTCAGGACCTTCTCTGGGTCACTATCATCGATTGGTACATCCACAGTTGCTTCATTGAGAGTCGCCATTCTGCCCCCAGGTCCATCATCCTCTCTGGGATCTATGTCATCGGGCAACTCTCTGGGCGACCCTCCCAAAGGTATTTCCTTTAGTTGCTATGACGATTCCTCCCTTGGAGGGGAGGAACCACCTTTTGCCTCTACATCTCTTCCTTTACGGAGCAATTTTAATTCTGCAATATAGCATGCTCGTGCAACGACTTGATCTCCTCTCACAACACCCACACCGAAATTCGTTGGGAATTTCAACAATAAGCACCAGGGTGCAATACAGGCCCTGAATTTGGCTAGGGTCGGTCGGCCTAAGAAGGCATTGTATGGCGATTCAATATCTAGGACCACAAAGGGGAGGATCCTCACTCTCTGGCGTTCTCCTTCCCCAAGGGTTACTGATAATTCCACGTATCCTATCGGAGTGGTCGAGGCCCCATTAAATCCACGTATCCAACCTTCACATGGCTTCAAATCCTTCGGCTCGAGTTTCATTTGGTCGAACGTTTTCTTGAACAAAATGTTGACTGAACTCCCGTTATCTACCAAGACTTTATGAACTATAGTTGGGTCAATGGTGACGGTGATCACCAACGGATCTTCACTTGGGGAGTGTACTCCAATACTCTCTCGCTCGCGAAATATGACGTCATCGGACATCGTCTTTTGTTGCTTAATCGGAGCGTTCTCCTCGGGGTTACTACATTCCCCCACTTCGAAATGCTGTTTAGCTGCATTTATGTATTGATCCATAGCTCTGAAACCGTGCCCTGCCAGGTGAAGCCCACCAATTATGGTATTGATAACGATATTTTTTCCTTTTTGCTGAGCCGTCGGTTTGGCAGTAGGTTGGCTTTGGTTCGGGACTTGTACGACTTGCCCCCTGTCCCTAGGAGTCACCCTATACTCATCGAGCTTCCCTTCTCGGAGCAGCTTTTCAGCCACGTCTCTCAAGTGACGACATTCGTTTGTGGAATGACCATGGATTTGACGGAAAAGACAGATTTTTCCAGTTTCACGCTCTTTCTCTGTGGAATCTCTCGGAGGAGGCCTTTTATATTGGAGGACATTATATGTATCCAGGAAGATGTTTTCCAACGTGTCGTTTAACGGTGTGAAGCTCTCAAGCGGTCTGGGCCGGGATCTCCTCTGAGAGTCATTTCCTCGATTTCTTTTTCGATTATTGTTATTATTCTCTGATTGGCGACCGCTGCCTTGATTTTTGTTTCCAACGTCAACTTCAACTTTTCCTGAGCTATCTCCCGTTTGCTTGATGACCACGTTGCTTTGGATATCTTCCTTATCAGTAGCCTTTCTTTTTCGATTAGCGTATATCTCCTCCCGACACAGGAGAACATTGGCTTTTCCATAAAATATTTCTCTGGTCGGGGGTGGTTTGCCGGCCAGGTATCTTCCAAACTCGGTATCTTTATCGACGCCATCGATCAAGGCCATCAACACAGTTTGCTCATGCGAGTCTTTGACTTCTGTGACAGCCAAGTTAAAACGATCCAAATATGATCTCAGGCTTTCGTACGGTCGTTGTTTAGTAAGGGATAGTTCGATCACATTCTTAGACCTCTGGGCATGGAGTCGGAATTGGTTCACGAATTTCTCACTCAAGTCCTTGAAGCTGGATATTGACCGTGCTGGCAGGCGGGTAAACCACAATAACACCACTTCTTCCAAGAATATAGGGAACGCTTTACATTTTACCGCGTCTGTAGCTGCAGCGACATTCATCGACCAGGAGTATCGCATTAAATGCTGGATGGGGCCAGTCCTGCCCGTATAGCGATTCATGGTTGGCATATTGAAGCGCCTCGGGAATGTAACATCCAATATGTTGTCAGTAAAAGGCGTGTAACTGCGATCTATGCCCCAATCTTCATTCCTCTGTCCACGACTATCTACTATGACTTGCCTAATCATTGCTTCAACCTCTGCATGGGTCAGGGTAGATTCGGGATCAACACTTCTTGCCCGACGGCCTCCTCCAGCATTTCTTTGACGTGTTGCTACAAAATCTGGTCCCTGAGCAGAACTCCCCTGGCCCCTATTGCCGCGGTCGATCATGCGACGAGTGGGAGGCACGCCGTTTCTTGGTGGTAGAGCGGGCTCATTTAAGTTACGGTTATTAGTTCCCTGGTTAAGCGCGTCTTCTTCACGAGATGGAAGTGACCCAAATCGAAGCTGTTCTATATTCTCGGGCCTTTCTAACGGGGGCCATCGTTGGTTCTTTCGGGGCTCTTCAGACGACGACGTATGTTTTGGAGAGAATGGGTGAGCTGGAGGTGGTGAAACCTGCCTTTGAATATCGTCAATTCTTTTGCCTAGGGCAGTAATGTTTTGACGCAGCAACGAGCTCTCCTGCCTTTGAGCAGCCAGTTCATCAGTTTGCCTGTCCAATGCTTCAAGTATCCGAGTCAGATGTCCTTCGATAACTGGGGCAGAAGGGTCGAACTGGTCATCTTCATCTTCTCTGATACACAAGGAACTTGAACCGGGTTGAGCAGAAGTTCCGGCACGAGCGGAACGAGCCATAATTTCCTTCTCGGTCGGGTAGTAGTCTGATTATCAGTCCAGATCGTGGTCCTCCTAGGCTGGTGGCTCGTGGTAGTTTCCTGGGATCGGATCGCAGGAGGGTCAGTAGGGGGGATGGCGACGTTACCTTGGGATCGGGTCGTGACACCCTCAGTTGGTCGGATCGCCGTACCTTCATCGGGTCGGATCGCCCCCTCTTCACCACGATCCGGGGACAGGACTTCGATCCGCTCCTGAACGCGCTCTTCAACCGCTTCGTTTGTAGCTTCAGTCGCTTGGGAAGCTCGTACTTCCTTAGACTTCTTTCCAGTCATGATATCTGAGCTTTACTAAAATCTTTCAAATATCGAAACAGTGGAGTTTTGGACCGTTTTCTTCGAACTTGGTTATCCGAATAATAGAACTACAATCCAATATGCTGAGACTTTGTTCTCAGTGTAAGCACCAAAATGTTAGATCCAAAATTGGCTCCAACACCCAAGTTGTTCAATTGTGCAGCGATTAATATCAGAAAAAATGCAAGAAAAATAAGAAATACACGAGATTTATAGTGGTTCGGCGTTAACGAGCTTACGTCCACTTTATATCTATGATTATACTTAAATTTCAAGTACAATCGATGATTTATCCCTCAACCTCACTTTTACAATGTCGATTCACTCAATAAATTCGAGATAACTCTGAATAATAATAATAGAGATGTAATAATGGTGGAGTCAAAACTCAGAATTGCCAAAAAGATCATCAAAATTGCCAAGCTCTGGGCTATTTATAGGTGATTTCTGCAGACGGATCGCGGTCATACGTGGCACGAATCCCAAGGATCTCAGACTAGTTCGTAGCTTGATGGAGAAATAGTCAATATGACAGTTGTGGACAGGTGTCGCGAGATCCTGCATTTTCGGATCGTAATTGACTTGGTCGTGGCCTTCATTTTGTAGCTTCGGGGGTCGGATCGAGAGGCTGTTGAGTAGGCGGATTGGGTCGCGACAGGGACTCGCGATCGAGGGGTCGTGGAAGCATTATCACGATCCGGGAAGAAAAAGGGGATCACGATCAAGCTCTTAATGATCCAGATGTGTGAAACTCTGTAGTTTTTATGAAGATGAACCCTGGTGGCTTGGTCTAAAAGCTAGCCAACAGTAACCTTAGCTTAAAGGAAAATTTTCTTTTACATTGTCTTATTATAGTTTTTAATTTACTTCTTAATTAAAGAAAATAAATCTTAAACTTTAGCCGAAGAAACAACCATAGTTGAATCAAAGATAATGATTCTCTCTAAAGACAATGATAATACTTTATTTTTCCCCCAAACTCAATATCCTCAAATATTGCATTTCCTGCCTTAACTTTTCCTTATGTAGGTTCATAAAACTATAAACTTTAAATCGTTTAGAATGTCAATAAGATAATTGCTATATTCAATGTTCCAATCTAGAATTATTTAATGTTAGTATACAATCATAATAATAACCAAATCGAAGTTCGAAACTTTAGTATTAACAGTATTTAGCACAATTAGATACAAGTTATATTTAAACTTTTGTAGCTTTAATTTCAAAGAAAATATTTGAATTTTATTCATAAATCAACTTATTATTTCTAAACGAACAATAATAATCAATTTGTTTAGATTAGAAATAAAAAGTCATGATTTAGCCAAATGACAACATAACAAAAAATATCAAATAAATTCAAGTAATATATTTGAAATCTTAATAAGAACTTTAAAATATCTAATATATTTTACTTTATAGGCCTGGATATCTCATTAAAGAAACAACTATATATATATATATATATATATATCTATATATCTATATATCTGTATGTTGTTTATCTTCAGTGACTTCTACATCTTTATTGATACATTTACTTAAACATTGTATATTAAACGAGTACGTTAAATCTTATAAACTTCAATCTTTTTTCTAATTAACAAAGCGATAAATTAGCTCAACAAGATGATATCTTATTCTTAAAACAATATTAATCTTTAAATGATTATACCGGAGATAACACCAAAAATAACAATAACTTGCGCCTTTATCTTTTAAAACGATATTTTTTATATAGTACTCATTTATATTTATTTTATTTTGGCTTTATGTAATCAAGCACCACAAAGAGTGCTTGTTTTCCCTTATTGTTTCAACAAAATTCCTTTTCATTTTCAGTAGATTACTTATCAAAAGATTATCGTTACATATAGCACATCCTTGAAAACTTCTAAAATATTTACATTCTTTAACTCTTGCCTTTTGAATTATTTCGTCTTTTAATATTTTTCATAATTTTATAAGAACATCTAACTGTAATAGGGCTAGTTGTAGCTCTCCTAATTGCAAGAGCTAGATCCATGAAGGCAAGAACAAACAATATGTTTTTTTTTTTTACAAATCCTCATAGTTAGTTCCAAACAAGATAAGAATATTCTTAAAATGGGTAGTCACTTTAGTCAAATTAGCTGAAAAATGAACAAAAATTAAATAAAATTGACCGCATATGATTATAGTCAAATATCAATTATAGTAAATTCAAATAATTGGTAAGTCTATTCTCAAGATACCTAATACATATTAATATCAAGTCCTTGGACAGTAATATTAACTGTAAGTAGTATTTTTGTTGTAATGGTCAAATACTGACAATAAATTCAAGTCAAATAATAATCTTTGTAACAGCCCTAAGTCCTACATCGTGGAAGCCTGTGTGAAGTGAGTACTTATATAGTAGAGCCCATCTCTTACTAATGCCGAGACCTTTTGAGGAACAAAACCCCACACCTATACGGTGGCTAAGTCGGGGACAATATCGTGCGTGAACGGAGGTGCGGGTTGTTACAGTGGTATCAGAGCCAATACACAGCCGGAATTGTGGCTCCTGTGTGGACCACAACGTCTGGATGAGGTGTTTGTGAACCAACGAGGACGTTGGGCTCTGTAGGAGGGGAGAATGTAACACCCCTAAGTCCCACATCGTGGAAGCCTGTGTGAAGTGAGTACTTATATAGTAGAGCTCATCTCTTACTAATGCCGAGGCCTTTTGAGGAACAAAACCCCACACCTATACGGTGACTAAGTCGGGGGCAATATCTTGCGTGAACGGAGGTGCGGGTTGTTACAATCTTCCTTTGGATTGATTGATTATTCACTCGTAAAATTTGATAATTGTCACGTATTTATCATCACACATGTGGAACTTGTTTGATCCAATATTAGTTTTCCTTTGGGCCGGCTAATACACACAAATATCAAACATTTCCATGAACCACTATTAAGAGTGATCACTTTGATGACATGTTATTTCAGTTAGAATGTAAGATATTTACTGATGTAAAAAATCACCCAAATATATTTGAATTTATTTCTTAGCATATGTACAATATATTTTTGAGAGCTATAAAACACTTTGAAAATACTTTAGTTCATATGACACTTGAAATTTTCAAAAGTATAACACGACACAGCTTATTTCAATCATATCTATTTTAAGTTTTTACTTTAGGTATGTGATTATATTCACGACATTCCCTTAATAAATATGATACAAGATGTTATAAATAAATCACATAACAAATGTCACAAATGAATGCACGAATTAAACGCTATATTAAAACATATATATAAATAACATAAGGATGTCGCACTGAATAACATAAAAGAACCAAGTAGATATAATGTATATCTGAACCATAATATAGCTATATGGAAGCTACAATTTCACCTTAGCTGCAATTTGCTGTTAACTTTATCATCAATTATTATAACGTTAGTATTAGCATGAATTCAATTGTGGGATGTTTGCATCAGGACATCCTATTATTTTGGATTAAATGATAAGTGAACCACAAGCTAAACTGAGATAATTGATTATATCATTTAAAAGAAGATGATATATCCTATTTCATGCCCATAAAATATATCCTAACATGTGAGATCTTAAAACCAACCTCAACCACTTTTTATGCTTAAAGCAAGGAATAGTAATACCGTATTCTTTGAGATATACTTTCAGTTCAATGTATGTCCACCGCTGAATCACCGTAGACAATACATAATTCGCATGAGGTCAAAACATACTTAAATGAATAACTTACATGTTTATGCACATTGATAAATTATATTTTGTTAGTCCATTCTAAGCCAAAAAATTATACATCACATATATCTACTTTATAAAACAAAGAACCATGTGATGTGATGTTTAAATTCGTCAATAATGCAACAATTTAAATATAATAATTGTCCGAGTCCCATAAAAAAGTAAAAAAAGACTAGTCCTTTATATTGTTGCAAGCACAGATAATGTTTTAGCATAGACAAAAATCTCTCTTTTTTAACTAGATAAAACCGACAATTTCAATTCACATGGGAAAAAAAAATCTAATGTAGAGTTACAGGATCTGAATGAAATAACAAGTCAAAATCTCATTTAAGAATAATAAGTAGATGAAAACGTCATAATGTGAAGCAGAAAAATATATATCTAATATTTAATTCATACTTGTTTAGTATCTCAAGACAATGCAGTAGCTCTGACAATAGTATATGTGCCCTTTGAGCAAAGATTGCATTGTTATGTATATAACAGTTTATTTATTAAGCAGATGTCAGATGATACAAACTTCCAGATCTTGATATAGATCTACAATAACGATTTCGTTTCCATGATCATAATCCATAAAACCAGCTTAATTTTATATTTAACTCAATCCATAAAACCAACATCAGTACATGCATAACAAGCAGATGGAGGCAATAGATCTGAACTTAACACAAAAAACTTTTTATTCTTATACATAAAACAAAAATTTAATACTATAATATAAAACACCCAATAAAATCAACAATGGATAGCTCTAATACCGCTTGTTAGGATTTCAACATAACTTATTAACAGTCGTTTATGAAATCCTATATCTAAATGTGAAAACCATATTGATTTAATTGAGAACAAACGGAAGCGTACCTGAATCCATATTTTATCATTGCAGTACATGAATCCATGGTTAATTATTATCAAGAAGATAATCTTGGTTTTATCTACAAATTACAGTATATTAGCTTTATAAATAAGGGGTTATCGTTCCCAAATTATACAAAGCCTTAGCAACTCTTTAACCCTCTTCTATGGAATTAACTCTCCATGGAAGAGGGTTACAGAGTTGCTAAGACTTGTGTAATTTTGGGACCTTAACCCCTTATTTATAAAGATGACGTTTTGTAATATGATCATTCAACAAATTAAAACGCCATGGTATCTACGCATTAGGCCCATGATAATATAAGTTTTAAGCCTCTTAACTCTAGTTTAAAATTAGATCGTTTTAGTTAGACTTTGCACAAAAATAACACAACACACATGTGACCCAATTATCGAAATATTCCAGCAAATATAATTTTTATGTAGATGTATATATATAGAGCAGTGTTCAATGACACCCTTAAAAAGAAGCACCCCAATAGCCCCTGTTTTCCACATTCATACTAAAACAAGATAGTGGAGGGAGACATAATTAGTGGAGGGAGACAGAAACCGGATGTGGTGGAAAACAGAGGGGTTATTGGGGGTGCCACTGAACACTGCTATATATATATATATATATATATATATATATATATATATATATATGTGTGTGTGTGTGTGTGTGTGTGTGTGTGTGTGTGTGTGTGTGTGTGTATATATATATATATATATATATATACACACACACACATTGGAAGCTAGAGAAGGCATTGTTTTAGTAAGTAGAATTATTAATATTTTAGTGATATTTTGTTATTGTCTGAGTTTTTAAATACTGTTAATGTGTTATGTAAATGGTTAAAAAGTTTGGTTTCTTTCATTCACTTTTATAAACAAATATTAGAGGTTACGGCTTTTTTCCTTGAAAATTTGTTCACTTTTAAAATGTTGTTATTGGCAGCATTTTTTTCATTATTTACTTCAAAATGTTTTCTTCTCAATTTGACATTATTTTCACAGCAAATTGTTTAACAAGAAACACCAAAATGCACTTTTTGCTATGAAATGCGGCTTATGCATTAATCTGATCGTTGCAATGTGGGAATGGACCAAAAGCATTTGCAGTGATAATATATTCAAGCATAAGGAATTTGATTTTGATGACCAGATGATTTTTGTTCTAATCTAGGCAATTTTTGGGGACTATAGTATAGACAGAGACTTCTCCTTACTTTTTAGTACATATAATCTTCAGCAAACTTGATTATTCTTTTGGGTGCGGAGAACCCTTTTTCCTTTTAAGTGCCACAACATAAAAGTAGCACATTTTGATATAATTAATCTGTGAACATAATATCATATTTATGTGAATATAATCAGGTCATATTAGCGAACATAAATCAACTTTTAATTGATTAGTTTGTCAAAAGAATATTGTTGAGACAATCTATTGAACTTCTACACAAATATTCTACTCTAGTAAATTCTCCACTTATTAGCAAAAACATCTTCTTACGTTGGAACTATTGTTCTTTGTCATTGTTTGGCGCTTATACAGTATACGCTTTATGTTATCTTTTATTTTGTACACTAGCTTTTATAAAGATTTCTCTTCCTACATACTGCTCAAACGTAGTAATTTCTACCTTCATATCTTTGATTCCAGAATGAATTGGTTCTTGATTATATTGTAATAAGATTTCCATTTCTAACAAATTAATTTCAATTGATTATTTATTTCACCTTTTAAGATTTACACTAGGCATCGTAGAACACTACTTGTCACATTTTTATATCTGCATAATCGCTATATTTAATCTTGAGCTGCTATTTGTTAAATATTCGACGCGAGGTGCAATACTTCATTTTATACATGCTCCGGAAAATCTGAGTATCGTATCTTATTGTTTTTGTGGAGTGTCATCTGTGCTATGAAAAATTTCATAGTTGGTAGTACATACTAGTACCACAAATTTTTGGTGGTAACGTACTACATGTCTATATATATGTTCGAACCATACTTCGTAAGTTCCAAACATGTGTTCTTGCATCAAAATCGAAGCACCTAACCATTGACACAACAGTATTGGTCAACGTTGAAGATTGCCAACGAGATCATTTTATTTATTCATTACTGGAGAGAAATTCTTAATGGCAAATGTCCATATGTTATATAAATTGTAGTATTCTATTCAACATGATAATGGTGACTTGCAACTTTATATGAAGACAACAAGCCATTATTCTGATATAATTTATTTGCCTGCATGATATAAGATTGTTCTTGTGCTTCTTGTTTCTGTTCTTCACTGGGGTGATATCAGTAGCATATTTGAATTACCAGGTAAAAGGCCCAGAAGGAGAACAGATTTTTGATGCTCGCGATAAGATCAGTGACAAATTTGAATTTGTAGTTCATAAAAAAGGAGTTCACCGCTTCTGCTTCACCAATAAATCACCTTATCATGAAACCGTTGATTTTGATGTCTACGTTGGTCATTTTAACTACTTAGAGGAGCATGCAAAAGATGGTAAATCCTCGTGTTATCTTAGATATTTCCTTTAAAAAAAGAACTTCCTAGAATAAATAATATTGAAATACTAATACTATTGTTTGATTTTTGGTAGAACATTTAAAGCCATTGTTTGAACATATCACAAATTTGGAAGAAGCTCTGTACAACATACAGTTTGAACAACATTGGTTGGAGGCTCAAACTGACCGCCAGGCTATTCGTATGTTCTTTTATCCTTTTTGTTTCTTTCTTTGCACCTTTTTTTTTAAAAAAAAACTAGAATATGACCATGCAATTTGAATGAACATTCAACTCCAAGTGTTAGTTCTTAATATAAAAATAAATGGATGCCACATTTAATTTATTTAAATTTGTGCAACCCGCATGTAACTTTTATGTTTAATTTATTTTGAAGTCAACGAGGCTATGAGCAAGAGAGCAGTCCACAAGGCAGTGTTTGAATCCATCGTGCTTGTCGGAGCAAGCGTTTTACAAGTATACCTACTGCGTCGGCTTTTCGAAAGAAAGCTTGGAACCTCTAGGGTTTAGATTATTTTAGTTCTCCAGATAAATTATCAATTCTGTTTTAATCAAACAGCACCTGTATTTTTTTACTTTTAAAACTATATAACTTATTTGTTGTGAATCCTGTGATGCTTGCAGCTATATTATTATACCAACCATTTGTGTATCAGAGCTGGTCATATCCGTGCTAATATGGGCATCATTTAAGGCTCATTTCATTGCGATTAACAATGGCAAAAACATATACTCTTTCCCTTATTTTAGAGAAACAAACATAAGTGCTACTACAAATGCTACAATTCGACAGACCTTGTTAGTTGTTATATTGGAAATAAAAGAGCAGTTGTACTATCCGACTAGCACGGACATGCGAGACAATGTCTAGTACATTGCAAAACTTTTCGAACTAGATTGTGAAAGAGCTTTAGTAAACATATCCACAATCTGCTTCTCAGATTCTATTTTCTACAGCTTAGTTTCTTCATTTAGCACATTCTCACATACAAAGTCATAATGAACTTCAATGTGCTTCAAGCGAGCATGAAATATTTGATTTCCAACTAACTTAAATGGCACTTGCATTGTCATATTGAATGGGAATTTGATGTTGCTAGACTTTCATTTATGCCTTGAAGTGATCTTTTAAGCCATATACATTATTGGGCTGCCGTAGTCGCTGTAGTGTATTCAGATTCACAACTTCAAAGAGCTACTGTAGTTTGCTTTTTGCTGCACCATTAAATAGCTGTTGAACTTATGCTGAAGCAGTAGCCAGTTGTTGAATCTATGCCATGGTTTCATAAATGGGGAGCTGTTTAGAAGCAGACCCTCTTTCTGCAGTGACAATCCCCCTCTTTTTTAGTTTGTAAACCCACTTATATGTTACTAAATCTACATCTTTTGGTTTAGGTACTAGCTCCCATGTAGAATTCTGATTCAGTGCTTCAATCTCTTCGCGCATAGCAGCTTCTCATTCAGCAATCCCTTTATCTTCACTATAATCCTTAGGTTTGTTTTCGTATGCATCTCCCATAAGGCAACAAGAGTTGATATTGCACTGATTTAACTGAACTTCATAATCAGATAAGGGTTCGGGTTATCGTCTTTGCCTTATATAGACCTAACCTGATCTTCTTGCTGAACATGTTATCACATGAAGATAAAACATGCTCTGCATCACTAGAAAAAGGATCAAGACCAACAACTGTTGGAAACTAACGGCTGAGTCGCGGAAAATGTCGCTCTCCTGAAGGCATTTCGGCGATCTACTCAATGGTGTAAAGCAGTTCGTACCTTTCGCCGTCGCCTCTAGGATAGAACAGTCTTTTCTTCAATATCAATTCGCTTACACAAACGAATTAAGTCCTCAAATTTTGTTTAAAAAAAAAAGAGTACCGATCATTTATTTTATAATGAATTTTTTTCAATGAAGATAAGAAGGTTTTTTTGAAGAAAGAGGAAGATGAAAAACTGTTCTCTATTTTGCTTTGTTTATTCTATTTCTTATATAGAATGCAAAAATGTAATGTTCGCTATATCAGTGGGAGGAAAGTTAGATCACAATTAATATCGTAATAAATGAAAGAAACGGTCAAAAAAACAACAATTTATAAATTGTATACATTTCAAAGTGATGAGTGTTAATAAGGTTTAATTTATTATCATTCGTGGTAATATTTTAATACCATTTGTTTTTGTAACAGCTCGATAAAAGTCACATAAATATATGATTGTTGTGCTAGTGTAACTGCTCAATCACAATAATGGCTCATATATATATATATATATATATATATATATATATATATATATTATATATATATATATATATATATATTATACCGTTATAACTTTCAACGACTTTATTGCAATAATAGCTCGATAATAAATTCTTGGTAACTGTAATTTTTATTTATTTAAATAAATTCACTATATATACAAAACATTTCTAGCAATCCCCTAGTTGAATTTTTAAGAACATATTTTTCGAGCAGTTTTTAAAAACATAAGATTGTGCATAAACAAATGTGTCTTCCGACTTGAACTTTTGCATAGTGGATAAGATTCATTTTTAGTAGAGTGACACGTGGTCTTGAACTCTATTTCTGACATCAGACCAAATACAACCTTTTCTATAGTGCAATCAATTAAGCCCGTGCGTTAATGACCATGCACGTCTACCTCAATTTAGTAAACGCTCTAGAAGTTTTGCCCAAAACTTCATAGGAAACGGTTACATTTCCACATTCACATAGATGAATCTATCAAGAGCACCTCAGATAGTATAGATCTCATTAAGAGTTTCTATTAACTCACCCTCTAATTACTTTAGGAATATATGCTTTTTAATATACAAAAAATAGCATGTTAAACTACTATCACTACACAACTTGTTTTTACACATTGAACCTAATTCTTGAGATCTTCAGTCATTAGGTCGGGTTACCATTGTGTGTGACTCAACAATCTAAGGGCAATAGTCTCATTCTTTAAGAAGTATTAAGGATTTTTTCTCTAGACATTCCTTTCGTCAAAAGATCTGCCAAATTTTCATCACTGTGTATGTGATCCACTCTAACAGTTACTGAAGAGAGTAGCTCTCTAACAGTACTGTGCTTACAGGGTATCTGTCGTCTCTTACCGTTATAATAACGGTTCTAAACTTTTTCAATAGACGCGGTACCATCGCAATGGATCAACACAGCTGGTATCGGTTTATCCCATAAGGGAATCTCTACTAGCAGAATTCTTAAGTACTCTGCTTCTTCACTAGCTATGGCTGGTGTTATCATCTCAGACTCCATAGTAGACTGAGCCAAAATAGTTTGTTTCTTAGATTTTCAAGAAACAGCTCCTCCAGCAATACTAAATATATAGCCACTGGTCGCTCTTGAATCATTAGATAGTATTCCATTTTGCATAGGAATATCCTTCAAGTATAGCTGGAAACTTTTCATAATGTAAGTTAAGGTTCATTGTTCGTCTTAGGTACCTCATGACCCTCTCAATAGCATACCGGTGCTCTATACTAGGTCTACTGGTAAACCTGCACAATAATTCCACGACATAGACAATGTCGGGTCTAGTACAATTAATGACATACTGAAGGCTGCTAATGATGCTCACATAATCAGACTGTCTTACACCTTCACCAGTGTTTTTAAATAGCTGCACACTGGGATCATATGGTGTACATGCAGGTTTACAGTCAAAGTAATTGTATTTCTTTAGAATTTCCTCAATATAATGAGATTGAACCAAAGAAAGTCCATTTTCGGACCTAGCAATTTTAATACTAAGGATTATACTCGTCTCACCTAGATCTTTCATATCAAAGTTGGCTCTTAGCAAATGTAACGTCCCATAAATTTCGACACCTGGAATATGGAATTAATTAAAGATTTAACTATTAATAATCAATTTTATATTGATACTAGGATTAAAAATTAAATATATGGTTTTGAGTATGAATTGAACTCGATATTTAATTCAGAATGGTTGGTTGGGAATCAAATATTTTTTGGAATATTTGAATTGAATTTGGTTGGATATTTGAATTCGACTTGAAATTCGACTGAAAAATATAAATGATTTGATTTAAAAATAAACGTAGTTAATGTTAAATAAATTGAAAATTTTATTTGTTGAAATATATGGGAAATTGGCTTGGATATGTGTGTATTTGTATATGTAAATAAATTGAAACTTAACGTTTCAAATTTTGGAATCTAACGGAGTTATTGGTGGACAAACGGAATAAAATCGGTGAACCGATAAATAATTTAAATCTAAAATAACGTCGTATACAAACGGAGTCAGATTACCACCAAAATAATTTTATTGGATTCAGAATGCGGAGACGAAGAGGTACGTATAATTTTTATCGCATTTGGAGTTTGTGTTGATGGTTAAATATTAAGCGTTCAACGATGGCTTATAGTAGAATTTAATATTTAATTAAAATCGGATGTCACCTAGCTTAGATGAAAATTTCACCGACCTATTCTGAATGTGCTTGTAACATCCCGTATTTTGGTAGTCAAATATTTAAATTTAATTTATTATTTTAAATATTTTGTTTGGAATATTAATGGATTTAATATTTAATTCTTTATTTAAAACAAAGTTTGAACGTTATAATTTATTTAAATATAAATCGAGCTTGAAATCGCGCGGCAGTTCGTAAAATGGAGTTTTGAACTTCAATTGAATATACAAAATTCGATATAAGTCGGATTTCTGTGAAACAAGAAACGTTGGAAGCGTGTTGATGATAATTTTCATATGAAAGAGAAAAATCCAGATTTCGTATTTTAAATTGTAAGTTATGACCAAATCAAATTTTAAAATAATTGCTATGAAAATCGTTATTAAATTATAGGCCTTTAAAATGACCATTTTACAAACGGTCGCCGATTTCGACGAAATCCGTTTCATTGGAATCGTATTGTCAAATTATTTTTAGAAAATCAAATTGCGTGGCAAATCGATGTCGTATGTGACCACGGCAACCAAAAACGCCCATATAATTTCTATAGCGTGTAACCAAATTAATAGAGAGATATTTGAGTGTAACTGGAGCAGACGATCGAATTAAGCCACGAAACCAGTTGAGTTCGTATCGTCGATTAGAGTCAGGATAGGTATATAGTTTGTTATTTTTGAGGACTGGGTAATTTGGTGTCAAAAATGGCAATGAGATGCGTGTAAAAATAGCCTACTGGGAAAACAGTCTCAGAATGCGATGAAACTGGTGCCGTTGGGTTCGTATTGATTAATTATTTTAGGATTTCAAAGTTTCAAGTTGATTGGATTTATCTAGTGATCGTGGAAAATTGAAACGCGTGTTTATTTCTGGTTTTATAAAGATTTTTTTTTCAAACGATGTAGGAATTTGACGAATCTTGTCTGATTGGGTCCGGAGTATCTTTTTACACTAAGATTAGCTTTTTTATCAGAAGACAGAAGTCGTTTGTAGTGGTTTTATCGTGTTACTTTATGACGAAGTTTCGTATAATAATATTTTATTAAATCATCACCCTATATATATACCCTTAAAGGGGTCAAACCCTTGCCCTTACGTTCTGGAAGTCAACAATTCTTGGCTGCCACTACTTACTCACGAACGAGCAGCATCGTTCAATCCTTCCTCCTCAAATTTCTACAAATCCGTTCATCAATTAGTGATTACTCCACTATGAAATCAATCAGCTCGATGAGCCCTTCGATCTGAACGGCGGTGATCGAGAGTCTCGACCTGTGGTGACCGCAATTTTGGTCGAAGCCGTGACCATTCAGGAAGCTTCTGGCGGCGGAGGACATCATTGAATGGCGTGAAACTCGTCCTGGAAGTAGAGGGAGGGTAGGCGCTCGAAGTACCGGCCTCAGATGAACTTCCGGTCGACGCCTGGAGTTGCAGTAGCGGTGTACTGAAGTCGAGTTGGGTTTGAGGAAAACTGGCACGAGGGAGAGAACGAGATACAGAGAAGCTCGACGGAAGTATTTACCTTCTGTAATTATTGATGCATAATTAGTTATTAAATTATTATTAAGACTTAATTATTCCAATTTAAATGGGTAAATTTAACGTGAATTACAGGACTTGGTTTTCATTCCTGAACAAAGACGAGAAGGAACAGTAAAAGGATCGGCTCTTGGGTTTCAAACTATGAAATGATCGACCTGTATATCCTGAATGAAAGTAATCAGTTGATTAACTAAAATTAGTTTAAAGAGTTAATTATTATATTAAGTGATAAACTAATCTTAATGCAAAAACATCCCAGGTATGAATGGAAGAAACCGTGAAGCAGTGTTTGAGTTCCACCATTGTTCTATGTATAATCGGCCATGTCTTATTAGGTATTAAATAAAAGAAAATTAATTTGTAGTAATATGATTTAAAATGTTAGTTTGGAACAGCGTCAGTGAGGGGATCTTAGAGTTTAATTGAACGAGAGAAAAATATAAAACTAGTGTTAATCGGCCTTGTTCTTTTCTACGAAAGAGCCGGAGTCGGTCCAAATTCTTTTAGGTGAAGAAAATAAACAATTGTTTAATTTAACTGAAACGGAACCGTTTCAGAAACGAACCAAATCAGGTGAGTTAAACTCACACAGTTCTTCCCATTTATATTTTATATAAATTGGGTTTTTATTTTGTGTGTTCTGTTTGCTAATGGTTGACTGTCTGCTAATTATATATCCATTTGTTGGTTAAATCGATGAAATTAAACCGTGTTTAATTTCAGTGAAATGCCAAATCGTTATTTTAACGATTTGATCCAATGAAGGTAACTTACCTTATTGGTCACGTTCATCTATAAACGTTATTGAATTGTTCTGTTAATTGGTTGATGCTGAATAGTGTTATTTAATGTTATAGAAATTATCAGTTAAGTGACACTGATTGATTTGATTGTTGATTATTGACTGAAAATTCAACATCTGTTTAGTTTAAACCAATGGGTGGTGTAGTGACCCGAAATTCCGATCCAATTTGAGCTGACCAAATAACACAAGTCCAACCCCAATTACACTGGAAAATCAGAAAACTAATAGAAAGAAAACAGAGGGTGAGAATAGATAAGATAGAAACTTAGAATAGAAGAGGAAGAAGATACATCATCAGAGTAACAAGAATCTCACAGCGGAACGAACAACATATAATAGATAACATATCCTTGAAATAAAATCAGTATATGTGTATAATAACATTATCAGAGTACAACACTTACAACACAGCGGAAATAACTATAGCTATATGATCCTGAAGCCTCCTGCTCCAAGCTCTTCCAGTATATCTGTAAATTCCTGACTACTTGACTGCCCGTACAAAATTGGGCACCCAAGAGTTTAGGGAAAACAAAACAAAATAAACTCCGGGTCAGTCATGAGACTGATATGAGTAAAACAGTTTAAAACAGTTTGAATAAGCAAATTATATCTCATAAGACCACGCCGTATAACGGAACGGATTTTTCCCTTATGAGTATCCAAAACATCTTTATATCAAACCTTTTGATATTATAATAATGTCTATCAACCACAATATAATAATCATCTAGCAGAAACACTTCCATCTCACGTTCTACATATATAGCATACAATCAAAACAACAAGCACGTATTGGGTAATGGATTTTCAAATATGACAAGGTATGGAACCACCTTCCGCTAGTGTACCTCTAGAGTGGAATACACTGGGTTCAACAAGAACATCTTGCAACCCGGCCACACATGACCGACCACTCATTTCGCTTGAGTGTGTCGAATGTATATCACCAACGGTTGGGATCAGCAACCGTTTCCCGAATGGGACAACATCAACAATAGATTTTTAGAAGTAAATGAAACTCTAGATCAGGTGATCATACACCCTAATAGGTGCGACCTACATAGCCATGCTGTCTGCCCAATTTCTGTCATTTACCGGATGTGAGGCTAGAAGCTAAGCTTATCTTTTACATGTCACATCTTCATTCACTTAGAATGTCACATCGTCATATCCGCCAAATCACAAATTGATTTCCCCAAAAATACCACGGGTATACAGCTAAGAGAAACGAATTCCTCCGCCACCAAACGTGAATATGTTTGAAGACATCAACTTACGCGATCTATTGGATATACTCTGTCAGACCTTCTTCCATACAAGTTGTCCTGCGACTGGACAAACCGAAGGCACTATTCAGTAGATCCATCTTAGGCACTATTATCTAAGATTTATACAACAGCCCTTACATTTTACTCCGTCTTCAATTATCTTTGGCATATATGATTCGCAACGCTTATGTCAGTACAGAGTGGTTCTTCGGATAATAATCCAACCGGTCTCTCCATATTAACAAAATTAAAATGGTCAAAACTTCGATAGTCGGTGAGTTAACTATCAAAGAAAAACAGGTGTACAAACAACGCTATTATTTCCAAATGGAAATTATATCGATCAATCATCAACCATATAGATATATATATTCATATTTCCTTATTTTCTACATTTAGAAAATATATGTTACTAACACTGGAAAACATTTCCATCGCTTAATGACATATCACTATTCTTCCACATCTATCAGACTCTAACTATAAACTAACAAGAGAACAACTTCCTAAGTATAAACCCCGAAGGTCGAAACCGACATCAGATCGATACTCAGGAAACCATTCAACTTTTTAAAATCTAGTCAGTATCTAATTTCTATTTAACTCCATTTTGATTAGCTATGTTCGATTAACTCCTTTCGATTAACTCCTTTATTTATTTTCTAAATAAATAATCCTTTATTCTATTTATTTCTAAAAAAATAATCCTTTATTCTATTTATTTAACAAATAAATATTTCCTTTATAACTCTTTTTATTTTATAATTAATTTCTTTTTTTAAAAAAAATCCTTTTTCCTTTTATATATAATATCCATCGATTTTATATAAATAATTTATCTTCAAAATCTACTTTGAAAATCTCCTTTCTATTTCCCAGTATATCTTACGGTATTTAATATACCAAACCACAAAGATCAATATCATTTAAACACACATAATCAAACAGATTATATATCACATCATATATTACAATATATGAACAGAATAGTATTATAAATATTGAGGAGTCCAGTTGGACCCCTCCAACCTGTTTCCCTGCATCACAGATGTTAAACAACCCGAATATAAAATATTCTGTTAAACAGAATCAATGTTCGATTAACGATTTATATATATATATATATATATATATATATATATATATATATATATATATATATCTATGATTCCAATCAATACACAAACAATTCAACCAACAGTTAACACATAGTAATCAGCCATCATTTATCAGTTCTAAATATACATTATACAAATAGAACTGTTCAGAGTTGGTGAGTTTTACTCACATTGGCAGTTCATCGTTAAAGAACGATAAACTATTGTTTGATTTGAATCAAACAATTTATTTCGCCATAAATTCAAACGAGCTTCGATTCACTCCCCGTCAGTTCCATGGTGTAGTCACCGTCCATACGATCCCAACGGATCTTGTTTCGTCAGATTCCGATAACATATGACAAAGATACGATAAATTAGAGTTATTACATTCTTTTATTTGAATTTAAATCTAAGATGGGCTTTACCCATTTTCTCGAGCCCAACACCCTTTTGAAATACCGGACTGCACCCAACTTTCTTTCTTCCCCAAATGGAAATCGTGACCTCCAGTACATTTTCAAATCGTTGACCGACCCTTTGACCAACGCCTACCACTCCTCCGTTCATCATTTACCACCTCCGACGCTACCTTTGAACACACCACCTAGTTCCGCACCTACCCACCCCCTTAGCTTCACTCCGGCCCCCTCCATGATTTCCGTTCTCGACACAGCTGCTCCGCTCCGCACAAAATGTGCGACAGTTTTATACTCGCAACTCCACAAAAATCCACATCTAGGTGCTATACAACTTCATAAACCCGAATAGCACTGCAAAAATCCATTTTGAAGCTTGAATCCTCTTTAAAAATCCCAACCCTAGGTATTGCTGTGTTCATTTCCAGCGAATGCGAGAGCGTCGAACTCAACAAAACCCACAGCAGTGCGATGCTCTTTACCAAAGGAGGCGAATGAAACTGGTTTTAGCATTTTAGGGATTTTCTTTTAATTGTTCTTGATTTTTGAAGAGCTCGATTTCCATGTATTTGAGAAACTGATGGCGGCAGATATTTTGACCAAGAAATGAACGAGGCCTTGTATGCATTTATATGGAGGAGGAAATACTTGGTGTCTAAGGGAAAAAACGGCACAGTTAATGAGCGGTCTCGCATTCACTATCATGGCATGAGTATGACCATACATGCTAGATATTATTCAATATGTAGTAGTACTGTATAACTTAAGGCAAAGATTTTTACAGAGGACCGTTTCTTCTTTGTTAAGGAATGGACAATACTGTATAGATCTGGTTATTTTTTTTCCATTTCTTCATTTAGAATATATACACGCCTCTATGTAATTTGTATTTGTGTGTAGGTTCTGATCCTTATTTAGGGTACCGACTTCGTTAATTTCATTCATTATATAGACTGCTAACTACTTCTCGCTGTACGCTCACACACCCATTTCATTTTTCTTCACGTGTAAAACCCTATACACTAGCTACTCCATATGTTTACGAGC
The DNA here is from genome assembly GCA_030737875.1 of Allium sativum. Taxonomy (NCBI): domain Eukaryota; kingdom Viridiplantae; phylum Streptophyta; class Magnoliopsida; order Asparagales; family Amaryllidaceae; genus Allium; species Allium sativum. Next base: position 335,754,167 of record CM060918.1, on the reverse strand, counting down.
TGGCAACGACAGAAGAAAGAATACCATTGTGATGTACAACGTGACACGGTTCCAAAAATATAAAAATATCGTTAGATTAACTCATATTGTGAAACCCCAAAATGTTGATTACAGGGTGCAAAATACTCCAAATAAAAAGTCGCTTATTTAATTAATTAAAAATTACAGTAAAATTCTAAAAATTAAATTATTGATATGTCTCAAAAGAACCTTGTCTAAAATCAAACCCGATATTCAAATATTTTTAAATAACCGTTATGGCTACGAACGAATATATCGCTGTTTTTCTGAATATTTAATTTGGACATAACTAAAAATCTATACTACGAAATCCCGATTTTTCTCTTCCACTAGAAAAATATACTTTACCAGCTCCATACATTTCTTGTTTCACGGAAATCTGATTTAAAACGAACCCTGTACATTCAGTTGAAGTTCGAATCGCCAAATAGCGAACTGCCGCGCCATTTCGAGCTCGATTTTAATTATAATATAATTATACGTTCAAACTGACGTTATTATAATATATTCGTTAATATATTTCAACTCTAAACTGAATTATATATTTTGAATTGCGTAATTCACATCATATCGCCATTTCAGCCCATTCTGATTATTTCAGAATTAAATATATTATTTAATTATTATTTTAATTAAATATTCACTCTAATTTAATTCAACGACCATTAAATCCTCTTAATCACCTTTTAAATAATTAAGTAAATTAATTATTATATCGCTGAAAATGCAGGTCATTACATTCTTCCCCACTTAAAATAATTTCGTCCTCGAAATTGCTAAGGTAGAAATCAAACCCTATTAACTGACCAGACTTATTTGTTCACTTCTCAACTTCAGTTTCCACTGGACTAATTTAATTCTATTAACGAATATTTTCAAAAATCCTAAAAATTTTCTAACACCCGAAATTTCTAAAAATTTTCGCCAACACCTCCTTTGTACTGATCAATAGGTCAAACTCCAATTCGCCTCTCTGGGCCTTCTCCAACCCAAAAGTAAATCAAACAGCCAAGCGGCTTGCCAATTCGGCACATAAATCTCATGCTTATATCAAATATAAATTTGTACCTTTTTGTAGGGTATATCAACTCTATCACTTTCACCTGTTATCAATTCTGCATATATCCATGCATTCCAATTCAACTCCAATCAAGGTATCCTTAAATCAAACCATTTTAACTCGAGTTCCATCCTTGATTCTAAATCTTAACTCATCAACTCAATTCCATTCCAGATTATTCTATAATCAAATCCAGATCTTATTTAACTTAATTCAAGTTAAATTTTATTGACTTTTACCATCTCAATATATTTAACTTTATAAGTTAAATTTAAATTCCAGAATTTAAATTCCTGAGCTCATTTCAAAACAATTTGAAATCCTAATACCAATTCAAACCTTTGAATTCCTTAACAACTTGTTTCCATAAAACAATTCAAAAACAACATCTTTTTGTGGTAATCCGTCACTTAGAACTCGAAAATGACACTGATGATGCGGCCGCACTCATCAGGGTTAATTTCCAGCGATCGAAGTGAGTTCAATACCATATTACTTTCTAAAACCCATTCTTAAACCATTCCATTTTGAAATCACTTCAAAAATCTCTTCCACAATCCTTTTGAAATAAACATTTTCAAATCTCCCAGGAACTTAAAATTTTCTTATATTCAGTTCCAATTCTGACTTATTCAGATTTAATTCATCTCGTAACACTTATACGAATTCTGATTGGTTATTTACATAACCGTTTCAATTATAATCTTATTCGATTATAATGACAACCAATATATCCAATATATTATAATCATTCCAACATAAGTCCTTTATATCAAAATATAATTTGGGTAAAATTATTTCGTTTACCCTCTTTTCAAAACATACCATGACGGTTCATCGTATTCGAGTGTTTACAAAATCCCTACCGATACAGTGGATCAAACTGATCGACCAGAACTCATAAACGACTCAACCAATAAATCTCCCCAATATAAAACAATTTTTATATCAATAACAAATACGTTCACTCGTGTACTCAATCTATGGTATTGCTAACCCTATCTCTACTGAGTCACGTCACAGAGCCAAGGTAATTCACTTAACCTTAAGCTCTGATACCAATTGTAGTGACCCGAAATTCCGGTCCAATTTGAGCTGACCAAATAACACAAGTCCAACCCCAATTACACTGGAAAATTAGAAAACTAATAAAAAGAAAACAGAGGGTGAGAATAGACAAGATATAAACTTAGAATAGAAGAGGAAGAAGATACATCATCAGAGTAACACGAATCTCACAGCGGAACGAACAACATATAATAGATAACATATCCTTGAAATAAAATCAGTATATGTGTATAATAACATTATCCGAGTACAACACTTACAACACAGCGGAAATAACTATAGCTATATGATCCTGAAGCCTCCTGCTCCAAGCTATTCCAGTATATCTGTAAATTCCTGAATACTTGACTGCCCGTACAAATTGGGCACCCAAGAGTTTAGGGAAAACAAAACAAAATAAACTCCGGGTCAGTCATGGGACTGGTATGAGTAAAACAGTTTAAAACAGTTTGAACAAGTAAATGATATCTCATAAGACCACGCCGTATAACGGAACGGGTTTTTCCCTTATGAGAATCCAAAACATCTTTATATCAAATCCTTTTGATATTATAATAATGTCTATCAACCACAATATAATAATCATCTAGCAGAAACGCTTCCATCTCACATTCTACATATATAGCATACAATCAAAACCGCAAGCACGTATTGGGTAATGGATTTCCAACTATGACAAGGTATGGAACCACCTTTCGCTAGTGTACCTCTAGAGAGGAATACACTGGGTTCAACAAGATCATCTTGCAACCCGGCCACACATGACCGACCATTCATTTTGCTTGAGTGTATCGAATGTATATTACCAACGGTTGGGATCAGCAATTGTTTCCCGAATGGGACAACATCAACAATAGATTTTTAGAAGTAAATGAACTCTAGATCAGGTGATTATACACCCTAATAGGTGCGACCTACATAGCCATGCTGCCTGCCCGATTTTTGTCATTTACCGGATGTGAGGCTAGAAGCTACGCTTATCTTTTACATATCACATCTTCATTCACTTAGAATGTCACATCGTCATATCCGCCAAATCACAAATTTATTTCCCCAAAAATACCACTGGTATACAGCTAAGAGAAACGAATTCCTCTACCACCAAACGTAAATACGTTTGAAGAGATCAACTTACGCGATCTATTGGATATACTCTATCAGACCTTCTTCCATACAAGTTGTCCTAGGACTGGACAAACCGAAGGCACTATTCAGTATATCCATCTTAGGCACTGTTATCTAAGATTTATACAACAGCCCTTGCATTTTACTCCGTCTTCAATTATCTTTGGCATATATGATTCGCAACGCTTATGTCAGTACGAAGTGGTTCTTCGGATAATAATCCAACCGGTCTCTCCATATTAACAACGTTAAAATGGTCAAAACTTTGATAGTCGGTGAGTTAACTATCAAAGAAAAACAGGTATGCAAACAACGTTATTATTTCCAAATGGAAATTATATCGATCAATCATCAACCATATATATATATTCATATTTCCTTATTTTCTACATTTAGAAAATATATGTTACTAACATTGGAAAACATTTCCATGGCTTAATTACGTATCACTATTCTCCCACATCTATCAGACTCTAATTATAAACTAACAAGAGAACAACTTCCTAAGTATAAACCCCGAAGACCGAAACCAACATCAGATCGATACTCAGGAAACCATTCAACTTATTAATCTCTAGTCAGTTTCTAATTTCTGTTTAACTCCATTTTGATTAGCTATGTTCGATTAACTCCTTCCGATTAACTCCTTTATTTATTTTCTAAATAAATAATCCTTTATTATATTTATTTCTAAATAAATAATCCTTTATTCTATTTATTTAACAAATAAATATTTCCTTTATAACTCTTTTTATTTTATAATTAATTTCTTTTAAAAAAGAATCCTTTTTCCTTTTATATATAAAATCCATCGATTTTATATAAATAATTTATCTTCAAAATCTACTTTGAAAATCTCCTTTCTATTTCCCAGTATATCTTACGGTATTTAATATACCAAACCACAAAGATCGATATCATTTAAACGCACATAATCAAACAGATTATATATCACATCATATATTACAATATATGAACAGAACAATATTATAAATATTTAGGAGTCCAGTTGGACCCCTCCAACCTGTTTCCCTGCATCACAGATGTTAAACAACACGAGTATAAAATATTCTGTTAAACAAAATCAATGTTCGATTAACGATTTATATATATATATCGTTATCTATGATTCCAATCAATACACAAACAATTCAACCAACAGTTAACACACAACAATTAACCATCATTTATCAGTTCTAAATATATGTTATAAAAATAGAACTGTTCAGAGTTGGTGAGTTTTACTCACATTGGCAGTTCATCGTTAAAGAATGATAAACTGTCGTTTGATTTGAATCAAACAATTTATTTCGCCATAAATTCAAACGAGCTTCGATTCACTCCCGGTCTGTTCCATGGTGTAGTCACCATCCATACGATCCCAACAGATCTTGTTTTGTCAGATTCCGATAACATATGACAAAGATACGATAAATTAGAGTTATTACATTCTTTTATTTGAATTTAAATCTAAGATGGGCTTTACCCATTTTCTCGAGCCCAACACCCTTTTGAAATATCGGACTGCACCCAACTTTCTTTCTTCCCCAAATGGAAATCGTGGCCTCCAGTACATTTTCAAATCGTTGACCGACCCTTTGACCGACGCCTACCACTCCTCCGTTCATCAACTACCACCTCCGACGCTACCGTTGAACTCACCACCTAGTTCCGCTCCTACCCACCCCCTTAGCTTCACCTCCGCCCCCTACCATGATTTCCGTTCTCGACACAGCTGCTCCGCTCCACACAAAATGTGCGACAGTTTTATACTCGCAACTCCACAAAAATCCACATCTAAGTGCTACACAATTTCATAAACCCGAATAGCATTGCAAAAATCCAATTTGAAGCTTGAATCCTCTTTAAAAATCCCAACCCTAGGTATCGCTGTGTTCATTTCCAGCGAACGCGAGAGTGTCGAACTCAACAAAACCCACAGCAGTGCGATGCCCTTTACCAAAGGAGGCGAATGAAACTGGTTTTAGCATTTTAGGGATTTTCTTTTAATTGTTCTTGATTTTTGAAGAGCTCGATTTCCATGTATTTGAGAAACTGATGGCGGCAAATATTTTGACCAAGAAATGAACGAAGCCTTGTATGCATTTATATGGAGGAGGAAATACTTGGTGTCTAAGGGAAAAACGATACAGTTAATGAGCGGTCTCGCATTCACTATCATGGCATGAGTGTGACCATACATGCTAGATATTATTCAATATGTCGTAGTACTGTATAACTTAAGGCAAAGATTTTTACAGAGGACCGTTTCTTCTTTGTTAAGGAATGGACAATACTGTATAGATCTAGTTATTTTTTTCCATTTCTTTATTTAGAATATATACATGCCTTTATGTAATTTGTATTTGTGTGTAGGTTTTGATCCTTATTTAGGGTACCGACTTCGTTAAATTCTTTCATTATATAGACTGCTAACTACTTCTCGCTGTACGCTTACACACCCATTTCATTTTTCTTCACGTGTAAAACCCTATACACTAGCTACTCCATATGTTTACGAGCTGGCAACGACAGAAGTAAGAATATCATTATGATGTACAACGTGACACGGTTCCAAAAATATAAAAATATCGGTAGATTAACTCATATTGTGAAACCCCAAAATGTTGATTACAGGGTGTAAAATACTCCAAATAAAAAGTCGCTTATTTAATTAATTAAAAATTACAATAAAATTCTAAAAATTAAATTATCGATATGTCTTAAAAGAATCTTGTCTAAATTCAAACCCGATATTCAAATATTTTTAAATAACCGTTATGGCCATGAACGAATATATCGCTGTTTTTCTGAATATTTAATTTGGACATAACTAAAAATCTACACGACGAAATCCTGATTTTTCTCTTCCACTAGAAAAATATACTTCACCAGCTCCATACGTTTCTTGTTTCATGGAAATCTGACTTAAAACGAACCCTGTACATTCAGTTGAAGTTCGAATCGCCAAATAGCGAACTACCGCGCCATTTCGAGCTCGATTTTAATTATAATATAATTATACGTTCAAACTGACGTTATTATAATATATTCGTTAATATATTTCAACTCTAAACTGAATTATATATTTTGAATTGCCCAATTCACATCATATCGCCATTTCAGCCCATTCTGATTATTTCAGAATTAAATATATTATTTAATTATTATTTTAATTAAATATTCACTCTAATTTAATTCAACGACCATTAAATCCTCTTAATCACCTTTTAAATAATTAAGTAAATTAATTATTATATCGCTGAAAATGCAGGTCATTACAGGTAGTATTGGTTGAGTATTTGGCAATATGGTGTATGAAATCAATTATTTTATAAATGTTGAATTACCGTCAAGCAGATCAATTGAGATGAAGTTATAAAACTTATTTTATAATTGGAAATAGATTTTGAAATATATTTTATTTTGAATAATAGTTTTAAAGGAAATAAATATTTATTATTCAAATTTATAAGTAATTATAAATTGATTTTATAAAGTAAATTCCGATGTTAATTAGATTTATAAACAAATGGATAAAAATTGACTTAACGGCTAAAAGTTGGATAATTATTTTTAAGAAACAATTAATGGAATTATTTAAATAATTATATTATTAATTAATTTAAAGGGAAAACAATTTGGAATCGATTAATGGTATAACCGTGTTTGGGTTGACTAAATCGACCGTTTAAATTGGGGATGATGATTAAATTAGTGTATTTTAAATAAAATAGTTCAATGAATATTGTTTTATTCTAATAAGATTTTAAAAAGGGATTTACTATTTATTTTAGTCAATTAAGGAATTAACTATTTTTACAGCAATTAATGATCGAGGTAAATTATTATTTTAATTAATAATAATTTAGAAAATTTCTCTTTAAATGGAAATTCATTTAAAGGAAATTGAAGTCGAAACCAAATCTAGTTGAACGATGAAAGAAGCTTATGAACGGATTTTATTTTTAAAAACCCGAATTTGTATAACAATGTTATAAAAGGAATTTAAGTGACCATGATAGCTTATATTAGATTGATTTAATATTTGAATCAAGTAAAAAGGGAATTGTGAACAGAAAAAGGTTTAGACTAAACAAGAATTAATTTAAACAAGGTTTATAAAAATGATGAGGCGTTATGTCGTTAATTCTAAATTAACGTTACTTAATAATGTGATCAAGTAAAGGTGGGGAATCGAAATAAGAATTTCAAAGCGGAAAATGGTCAAAAGGATTAGAAAAGGAATTGGGAAACTGAATTTGGTAAAGGAAGTGGGTCATCGGGTTTTGTAAGCAAATCATAATTATGAAAGGAAATTGTTTAAAAAGGTAAAGGTAAAAAGTGGGGTTTATTAGGAATTACCTTATTATTTAATTAAAAAATAGTGGTTATATCCGAGCAAGAGAATTTCCAAAAGTAAGAAGGTTTTATGGAACTGTATTTTGAATAGTTCAGTTAAATGGAAATTGAATCGTTATTTGAATGGGATATTGGATTTTGGATCACAATTTATATTTATTCGAGGGTAAGAATGTTGTTGATCAAGGTCTGAGAGGTAGTTAAAATACCCCAACTTGAACAACATCAGGGTTATTTGAGGATGATATTAGTTGGTAATGGTAAAAGAGGTTAAAAATAATTTATTATTTCCATTAAAGAAATAATAATGCATCATTGGTGAAATTGTGGAGAACAATATTTAAAAGAATGATTCCAAAGTAAAATGGCATATAAGGGGTTGCATGAAAAACTATAAAGGTATTTCCGAGTTAGAAAAGGAAACGTAAAGTCGAGTTCTATTCTATAAGAATAGGCATGGATTAGTGTTTTCAAGTGATGAATAAACAATAACTCGTAATGTTGTTTTACAAGTAATAAATTGAATTGATTTTCCAATATGAGATAATAATGTGGCTAATGTTTTGAAAGTGGAAATAGGAAACTAGATATATATAGGTGAATTTGTTTAAAGTAAAATCTTACGTTAAATAAGAGGCGGAAACTATATTTATAATATCAAAATATTTAAGAGTTTTAAATTTACATTTATTTTAAAATAAAAGGCCAAACGATGCTGAATACTGAACCAGTGAACTCATTGGATTTTCGTGATTGAATCACTGTTCATTTTGATAGTTAAATCACCGACTATCAAATCTGTCCAATACGATTGTTGGTACGGAAAGACCGGGATCGAATTCATATTCGAAAACCATTCCGACCAATAAATACGTGAAGATATTAGAAGATGGTCGAGATGGAGCATTGAAGACCGTAGAATTTCCTAAACGGAAGAACTTCTAATAATCTTCGGTCTGCAGCCAAAGATGTACTGTGGTTCTGTCGTGGTTGGAATCTACAGGTTGCAAGGACGTCTCGCTACTGATCCGTGGGGTGATTCCTATATTGGATGCGGTAGGAGAGTACCTTCTGTACATCCCGTTCCTGGATGACTCGTATGGACGGATGTCTGACAGAGTATTTCCAAAGGGATTACGTACATTGATTTCTTCAAACGTACCATAGCTGATGGCGGAGAAATGGTTTCTCTCTAGCCAAATAACTAGAGTATTTTTGTGGACGTCAATTAGTGATATCTGGCAGATTTGACGATGTGGTATTCAAATTGAATGGTGACCAGATGTTTCAGAAGAAATTCAAACCTCAAGCCTCACAACCGGGAAATGACAAAAATCGGGCAGGTAACATGGCTATGTGGGTTGCTCCCATTAGGGTGTATAATCACCTATCTAGAGAAAATCCTTTTGCTTCTTTAATCTATTTCGATGCTATCCCTTTTCGGGAAACGGTGGTTTGAGCCCAACCGTTGGTGATATACATTCGATACACTCAAGCGAAATGGGCGGTCGGTCGTGTGAGGGCCAGGTTGCAAGACGTCTTGTTGAACCCAATGTATTCGCCTCTAGAGATACACTATCGGCAGGTGGTCCCATACCTTGTCATAGTCGGAATCCAATCTCCAACAAGCGCCTACGGTTTTGTTTGTATACTATATATGTGGAGCGTGAGATGCAAGCATTCCACTAGATTGCTATTTACTTGTATTTAGACACTATTATAATATCAGAGAAGATATTGATTTCAAACTGTTTTGGGTCATCGTAAGGTAAACATTGTCCGTATTTATGTGTGGATTTGGTCTTACGATTATCATTTTCTTTCGAAAAGATTTAACTTTAAAACTAGGTTGTGTGATACCCTTAATACTGTGCGAGTTTTACTCACTCTAGTTCACCAGACCGACCCGGTGTTTTGTAAATGCTCGGGTTAGCCCGGGGTGTACAGGTTCAGGTTATCGAACGCTGTGCAGAGACGAGCTGGAAGAGTCCAGATGTATGATGTTATATAGCTACTATTCCGCTTTTGTTGTATATGGGACAGATTTTAATAACTGTCCAGAGATGTTGATGTACTCTGATATTGTAAGTATTTTTTTAAAAGCTCTCAATAAAGTTTTATTTCTGTATTATATTTTGTTCCGTTGCGATGTGAGACTCTGGTTGTGTTAGTTCTTCTTCTTCTTCTATCTAATATTTCTTTCTTTCTTATCTCACCCTCTAATTTCTTTCTAATAATGTTCCAATGTTTTCGGTGTTTGGAAGGTCAGCATGAGTTACGGTAAAGGTATTTATGTCGATTTCCGAGGCCGAAAACCGTTGGGTCGTTACAGCGCCGCCCTCCCTAAAATCTATTGACGTGACTTTGTTCTTATCCCCGACCTTTTCTTCTTTAAAAACGACGTCTTTCCCTCATTTTCTTCAGCAAAAAAACCAACCCCCCTTTTCAATTTTTAATGGCCTTCGAATGATTGTTCCTCCCTTAAAAATCGAATCTCCACCACTTCTTCTCCTTCCACCGGAATCGAATCGCTTCCCCAAACCCTATTTGCAATTGTTGTCCCCAAATTGAAGCCAAATCACGCCCTTTCTCTTCTCCATCGAATCTTGCCGCCTCCACCATACAAAATAAAACCCCTTTCCTCTTAAACCGCAAAATCATTCCTCCTTAAATCGCCAACTCCATCAAGTCGAACCGTCTCAAAGTTGTAGCACCTCCTTCTAGTGAGAACCAACCCGAGTTCCGACGAAGTCGTTGCTTCCTCCTACCTATTTTTTTGTTCTTTGCAAGTTCAAAGGTGAGTATTGAGCTCACAATTAATTTTTGTTTCAAATAAATTTGGTTCAATTAAATTGGGTATAATAGGGTTATTTTTTGTTGTGATTTACTTGCGTGAATTCTTCTTGTTGTTTGTTTGCTATGGGTTTACTAGCATTCGTTCTTGTGTTGATCTTGCTATGTGCTGTCTTAACTTTGTTATGCCATAACAACACAGTTTCGCCTATTATATCCTTTCATGACTTTTGACTGACCTATTTGATGTTTAAACCATGAGTGTATACGTATGTGGAGGCCACGTATCTATGTGTATATATATATACATGTTGTATGTGTATATACATAGCTTGGCATATATATATATATATATATATATATATATATATATAGGTATCTGAGATGCATGACTTTGTTTTGGTTGTGTTGGTTGGTTGAGCTAGGTGCGAGATTGAATTGATATATGAACTAACTGGGTTTGTGTGTGTATATATATATATATAAATTTGTTTTTGTTTGAACAATAAACTTTAAAAAGAAATTGCTGTAGCACCTCTTTATTGGAAAGTATCTCTATCCCTTAGTTTTTATGTGACATATCTTTTGTCAGATCCCATTGAGTAGTCTGATTAATCTGTTTTATTTATAGGGTATTTAGAAAGATTGACCTATGTTTGAACAATACAAACTTCTATTTATCAGTAACATGATGTCTGTGTTAAAAGTCCGTTATGGCAGAGGTATTTAGAAAAATTTCTAAGAGTTAATAAGATTTTAAGTCCATTCTTATTTATAACAATCAAATTGTAACCTCTGATGTTCAAACCAATGAGTTAGCATGGATGTTAAATACAATGTTCAAAATGCATGTGGCTTGAGTATTTGCATAGGGATGGTAACAACTTGTATATATGTATTTAATGAATGTTTACATGCGTTCTACCCGTAAATAAATGGGCCAGTAACCTTGCGCATTTTTTATTTGTGTTCGTGGAAATTTTGTAAGTCACCATACTACCTTGTTTATATAACCGTGTTCATTGATATATAGTAAAAGGGATAGTTGAGTCAAGCAAAATATGTATACAAGTTCCATTTTTCCTCAGATGAATTTTAGACATTTCAAAATTTGATTAAGTAGTCACTCTTCTTGGCCATACTTTGATATGTATTTTGTGATGATGCTAACTTGGGTTCTTGCCCATGCATTTGATATGCACAATTGTTATTGAAACCTGAAAATATATATATATATATATATATATATATATGTGTGTGTGTGTGTGTGTGTGTTGGCTTAAGTTAATACCTTGAAAACAAAAGATTTTGAAATATAAATTTTGGAATGTGTAAATAATTTTAAAATAAATTTTGAAAGGGAAATTATTTTAGAAATATTCTATATTTTGAAAATTAGTATTTTGGAACTGATACAACGGAAATAAAATTTTGAGATTTTTTTTCGGAATCCCCAGTCTTCAAATCTAGATTTTCAAGAGCGTTTTTTCGATAAGCCCCTTAGGTTTGAATCTCGAATCCATCATCGAATGGTATCTAAGGAAGATAAGTATAATAGAATCAACGAATCAATTTCTCTAATCGTGTTTTTTGAGAAATCAAAGAAAATTGAAATTTATTGGAGAAAAAAATTCAGAGGATAAATTTGAAACCTGTGAAGAATCGATTTAAGAGGTAAGCTTAATATTTGGGAAGTTGGAAATTGATGTAGAACCAATATTATGGAGTGAATAATTCAAACTTCATATGAAGTCAAAGTTGAAAATTTAAATCGGGAATTCGTAATATAACTTAACCGGAACAATTGATTCAACTTGTAATTTTACAAAATTGAGATTAACTTCGACAATAACATGTAAGTCGAGTTTTGAAATTCGGACTTCGGTTTGGATTCGTATGTCCGACATTGTGTTTAACAACATAGCAATTGATCTCTATTAATATATATATTTGTTTGGTAGCGGAGAATTTATTCTCTTAGCTCAACACACTTATCTGAGATGTAAGAGCTTAGAGGTTATATATTAATAAATATTAGTTATGTGTTATGAATTAGCAATGTGACATGTAGTCCCAATCAAGTGTGAATTTGAAAATTTGACTTACAAATATGAGTTCGAATTGGATATAACATCGAATATTCGAATCGATGTCGAAATAAGGTTGAATTGGTAATGAGATTTAGAGATGAAGTTTTCAAAACTTATATCGAAATATTTTCCAATGATAATAAAAGATTTTCTAGAATTTTAGAAAATGAATATGATAATTGAAAATGTTTTTCAAAAGATCGTGAGAGGCTAAGGGGTTTTGATAAATTAGAATGGAAAGAAATGAAGAACAAAAAGCCGCACGTCGAGAACTAAGAGCGATAGAACGTAAAAGAAGGGAGGAATTGATTTTGGAATACGAGAAGAGGATTAAGGAAAAAAAGATTGCTAGTTCCTATGAGAATGTCGTCTGTTACAGATGCCAGGAAAAAGGACATTACGCGGCTACGTGTGGAGAGAGAGATACAGGAAAGAAGAAAGAAGGAAAAATTTACCGATCCAAAATTTTCTGTTTTAAATGTCGAGAGAAGGGACATTTTCACAGTCGTTGTCTTAAGGTAAAAAAGAAGAAGCCTTCCATTGCTGAGAAGTTTGATAGACCAGTCGTTTGTTATCATTGTAAGCAAGTTGGACATATTTCCCGGAGTTGTCCCAAGAGGCAACGAGGAAGATAGTCAGTGTTGCGCCCGCTAGAGAGAAAACGGTGAAATACTTAGATAAAGACAGCTCCATATCATATTATTGTAAGAACTGCAAGGAGTGGGGTCATGTGGAATGCACTAATCCTTTTGTGGAGATTCTAGAATGATGAATTTCGTGAAGTAGTGGATTATCGATCGAAAAGTAGACTATCATTGATGATTGTGGATCTTAATTAAGTTAAATCTGTTTTATAATACTATCCTTTGTAATCCCAAATCTCCTATGTACGTGTTTTGAATAAATCGAGACTACGTATAATTATTTAAATAAAATGGTTTTAAAAAAATTTGATTAGTGGTTTAATCTCATTGTATGATGTTATTTGAGAATCTTGAATAGGGAAGACCATTTTAGTAGCCTTGCTATTATTTGTTTTGATAAACCAAGTTGGTAAATAAGTTTAAATTGTTGTAATGAGTTTATAATTAAATTTAAAAATGGCTTGAAAAGGGAATTAAGGAAATTGGAAAATGATTGGAGATTATTCAAGTTGGATAACTTTCCAAGTGTTGATCTGATGTTGGTTTCGCCCTTCGGGGTTGATACTTAGGGAGTTGTTCGCTTGCTATTTTATGGTCGAAGAATGTGAATATGAAAGAATAATAGTGCGCGAATAAGAAGTTATTATAAGACTGAAAAATTCTGAAATTTTGAGAGCATAAAAATTTGAATTAAGCGATGAACTTATAATTGGAAATTTGGAAGAAAAATTGGTTTATAGCAATAGATCCATAAATTTGAGTTTGAAAAGATAACAAATATATGAATTGATTAAGAAATCAGGACTAAAATTTTGATATTTGAATGAAAATGTGAGGATATTCGATTTTTGATATTAGATATAAAGTTTACGAAATTTATATGAAAAATATATATAAGAATATAGCAAATTCAAATACTACTGGATTGGAAGATAATCGATTTAAAATGAAATCTTATATAATGAAATTTACATAAGAATAAGATGTTTTGAAAACATGATTTGGAAAGAAAATCTTATGTAAGTTGACATAAGTATGATTTATGAGGAGTATGAAATGAAGTTCTATATGTACATAGTATCATATGTTTTTAAATCGAAATAAGGAAAGTACCTTCCTTCTCTTTTGAATTTCGAGGTTAGTTGAGATGTGTTGTTATTGGTAGTACGTTGTCCAGACGTAAAAATCATGAGTTATCACAGTTCCTGGAAGAGCACGACCGTGTAGGAAAATTCGCAGGGCTGTAGAAGGCCTAAGTCGGACGCATGTTTCTTGGGGGAACCAAGCGTAACCACTGTGTCTGCTGCGATCTACAGTTGTTTATAAGGGCATAATCCGCAGAGCTATGAAAACTTACTGGTATGGATGTTTCCTGGGGGAGCCAGGTGTAACCATTGTGTACCTGCGGTCCACATGGCATATCTACAGGTAAAAGAGATGTAACCACTAGAGTTACTAAAAGTTGAATGGAGCAATGCGATGCTGAGATATATTAGTGATATTGAGCCACCTGTTTGGTGTGTCTTCATGGCTTGATTTGTCTTCGTGACTTGATTTGTCTTCATGACTTGATTTGTCCTCGTGTTTTTATTTATTTTCATGATTTTTTTGTGACCTTACGACAAAAGTAGCCAATGCTCAATGATCTCAGATTTTCTTTTGATTCTTACATATCTTCCGTTGATTTATCCATGACGAAATTCATAGGGAAGTGAGTTCCTATGGATACAGATGTTTTCTGGGGGATCCAGATGAAACCATTGTATATCTGCGATTCATGAACAATCAACATCACATTAGTACTTTTCGTATCTATTTTTTTTTTAATAAAAAGGAATTTTTGAAAGGGTAAGTTTGGCTCACATCCCTAATAGGTTTCGAAATTAGG
This sequence comes from Allium sativum, assembly GCA_030737875.1. NCBI lineage: Eukaryota > Viridiplantae > Streptophyta > Magnoliopsida > Asparagales > Amaryllidaceae > Allium > Allium sativum. Next base: position 335,739,116 of record CM060918.1, on the reverse strand, counting down.
CTCACATCCCTCCCTTAAATTTTTATAAATTAGGTCTCTATTTTTCGTAAATTCATCAAAAAAAAAAAAACACGAAAATTCATAGTTAAATACAAATTTAATCGTCATCAAATTCATGCAGCAAAACTACCAAACAACAAATAAAAAACGCATAAAAAAACGAAACTGCAGTATTATGCGTCAAACGATGCACTTATTTCCAATTCCTACATTCAATTCTGCATAAATTGAAGTTATGCATCAAACTGCAGTATTAATGCAGAAACGTATGCAGTAATACTGCAATAAATGCATTTTTTGATGCATTAATTCAATTCTGACCTATTTTTTCAAGCATACACCTTTTATGTATACATTTCAGCATTTATAATCAATAAATGCATACATGTCAGCACATATTCATAAGCCTTCATCCGTTCTAACTTTTATGCATACATTTCATCATTTATACAGAATAAATGCATACATTTCTACAACAATTCGTACAGCAAGTATAACCAATATATGCATACATGTATGCATATATTCATCCAGATTTTCAATATAAACTCTAGATGAATATATGCATACATGTATGCATATATTGAGTATTAATGCTGAGATGTATGCATTTGTTTTTTAGGTTGCTTCTTGTAATATTACGATTTTTTAATTATTTTTTATATTACAGCACCTAAATTTCTTTGAAAAACACGTAAGGGCCAAAATAGGGACCCACTTTGCATGGAAACTTTGGGGAGGATGTTGTTTCAATTTCCAAACTTTTTAGGGACGTGTCCCTTATTTTCCCTTTTTGAATATTTTCATTGGGAGTTGAAGCAAAGATATTTAGTACTTGGAGATTTTAGTCGTGCATATGGCCAGAGTATGCCTAACATCTGTGAGAACGTCAATAGACTTGTCAAGCTTCGAGTTATCAAGTATTTTCTAATCAATAATTTGAAACTAAAATATGCCTAACTAAATAAGTTAAGAAAGGGAATTTTGGAGTAATAATACAAATATTTTCTGTACAAAAGTTATGAAAGATTTCAGATTTTGGAAATTTTCAAGCTTTCAATATATTAATTGTTGATTTGAAAAGGAGATGTTATTTACACTCTTCAGTGGGTGTTGCAAAAGATTGAATGGATTGAATGTAAGGAGATGTGGTTGAACTTGGATTGTAAGGAATAAGTGGAACGATGGATAAGTAAACATTGACAGATGAGGTCTATAAAGAAATTCGGAATAATTTGAGGTGCATAAATCCAACTTATGCAGAAGTTGAAATTTAAGAAGCGATTGGTTTTGAAAAGAAATTTGATTTTTAGAATTAATTGAATTTGATGGATAAACAAAGAGGATCGATGACTTAGATTTCGATGTTTAAATTAGTTGTGGAAAAATTTCACATAAATATGAAAATTTGAAGTATATATTGGTATAACTCTAACGTTCTCTTAGGATGAAAAGTTTTTAAGGGGGGAGATTGTAACGTCCTAGAAATTTTGACAACCTAAATATGGAATTGATTAAAGATTTAACTATTAATAATCAATTTTATATTGATACTGGGATTAAAAATCAAATATATAGTTTTGAGCATGAATTGAACTCGATATTTAATTCAGAATGGTTGGTTGGGAATCAAATATTATTGGTTGAATATTTGAATAGAATTTGGTTGGATATTGAGACGACCCCAAATCCCGTTTCTGACGGAGACAAGGGTTATCTTTTGGAATATAACACAGAAACAGATAATAGCAGAACAAAATTAAATAAATACACCAGATAATGAACAATAGAATATACTGGATAAAAGTAATCATCAGAGTTACACAGTATACAGGATCTTACTTAGTACAAATACAGTTCAGCTATACATAAATGTCTACAGCGGAAAACAAACAAAATATGTACAATAGGAGCTGAACAACATAAAAAGAGATAAATGATAGAATCCATCTTCAGCTCCAGCTATCCAGAAATAACCTGCTAAACCTGAATACAAGGCTGCCCGTGTAGAAAAAGGGACACCCGAGTTTGAAAGTGAAAGAAACTACGAGTCAGTCATGGGACTGGTATGAGAAATCTATTTAACACATATATAATATGGCCAATCACATGACCACGCCACTTTCGTGGAACGGGTTTACTCCATTGGATTGCCAGTGCTTTAAAACAAATCTTTCCTTTAAACATCGCAATGCTTTTTATAAAAAAAATGAAGCCATTATAAGACTCAGTTCCCATCACACAATGCAACGCAAACCGGAGGATAGAGTTTTTACCTTATAACGGCCAAAATATGCTTGATACGAATAAAACAAAGGCATTTGGTATTATTGCTAGTGTTTATATGTTTTGAAAACAATTTCAAATCATAACTATCAATCATAGACGGCATTAATGCCCCATACCACTATGTCGCCATATATAGGTATACAATCAAAACCGCACAGTCACGTAATTGGAAATTGGATTTCTGTCATGAATCAAGGCAAAAGATAGTCCTTACCGAATTCGAGACTGCCTAGCCCGAGTCTCAGGATCAGAACGCATCGACCCTTGGAGCGACAGGGCCGGTCCACACGGAGTGGATTAAAAATGCCTGAGCACTACGTTTCGCCGCCCTTTGGGGCGTAAGCGAGCCAACAAGTGACTCCATCGGACCCGGATCGTCCGATCTAGCCGAGGCGCCTCGCAACAGCAACAACCACATAGGTGAAAAGTATATAAATGTCAGGGCTGGTAGGTCACTGACACCACCCTAGCTAGGAGGAAACGCAGGCCCTCCCTGAGGTCCTTTCTCCCGTTTCTGGTTCATACCGGGGTGTGAGGCTCGCGAATTTACGTTATACACAAAGCTACGCCACACAGGCGGTGCTTTGATCATCACCACAAGACTTTGCTTTTCAACAGAAGCCCTGATCACTGCATCTTAGCATGCCACACAGGCAATTCATGCCATGCGACTGATGTCCATCGATATACAACCTCTGAGCTCGTGCGTCTCAGAGAAGGGCGTTAAGCAAAAGAATAAATTCTCCGCCGCCAAACAGATGTATATTTAATAGGGATCAATCGACACAGAATAAAATCCAATGTCAGACACACAGTCCATTTACAAGTCCGTTCTGGGTTTGAACGAAACCGGAGGCACTAAATACCTCGCAAACCCATCGATCACCACGTACGTCTGAACGATCACCACTCATTATCCATATTTCGGGATGCCTCCCAATCAGGACCTCGGTTACCATCCAAACGAGGTGAAGATCTCCGGTCTTCGACCACCGTCTTCATCTTCGACTTTCAATCGTCGGTCAATTATTTGAAATGAGAATTAACTCGGCCTTTTCAAATAATTCACGTATATTTAGAATTTCAAATCAATTTATTTCAATGGTTAAATCATTCAACAACACCAATTTTGTTCTTTAATGTAATTTTCACATCAAACACATTCAACCATCAAATACCACCTAAATCAAGCAAATTCAGTTTATTTCCATTCCATAACGTTTACAATATTTTATAACGATTTATCGCTATTTTTATTTATTTTAAAATAGCCAATTTATTCAAAACGACGCTTCGGGCCATAACGCGTCCGTGGCGCTGTTTTTCTTCAGATTTGATTTACACATATCTGAAAATCTAACCGTTGGATCTTCACAAAATTTACATCTTTAGAAAGGTCTTTTCAAAACGAATCCAATGGTTCCAGTTTCAAGAAAATCCGACAGTCGGATCTCCCGGTACAATCGTTTGAATTTTCGATTGCAAAATACGAACTGCAGCGTCGTTATTCGATTAAATATATAATTATATTTATATATATATATAAATATAATCGCTTCTGGCGCTGTTTTTCATCAGATTTGAATTAAACATTCCAGACAATCCAACCGTTGGATTTTTACAAGGTTGGTGCCGTTGGGAAGATATTTCCAAGACGAACCCGACGGTTGAGGTTTCGGGAAAATCCGATGGTCGGATTCCTCGTACTAATCGTTTCAAATTACGATTCCGAAACACGAACTGCACGGCTTCGATTCCTTTTAATTATATTTATATTTATATATATAAATATAGTTCATTCTATAATTTCAACTATAGTTCATTCTATATTTTCAACTTCGTTTTCACTTCAAATATTTCACTAACGCCTTAATATTTCGAAAAATTTCGCCATAACCTCCTTTGTACGGGGAGGGGTTTGGAAATTTATTGGGCCGTGTTAGGTACCCAACAAATCCTAAAAAGCATTCACATATTTATAGTGATATATTCTGGTGTTTACGGGGGAGCATGTATAGATAATCACTCCAGAGAATAAATTCTCGTCACCCCGTTTCCGTGTGGAAATAAATAGTCCATGTGCCGTATCTAATAACTAGAGAGACGTGATTATTGTCAACTCCAGACCCGTGTGGGTTTTTTTATTAATCTGGCAATTTATCGTTATATTTTATAGAGTCCATATCAGTCATCAGTTCAACCTGTAGTATATAATCATCACCATACAAGCCTCTCGCTCGTATGGTAAATCTTCCACCTCGTCACACAAGCTCCAATTGCTTTTGTGGAATATGAGGAAGTATGCCTATCGCCAAGAAGTATGCCATGTAGCGTAGTTCAAATTTAATTGTTACTATCCTATGGCGATATTTATTATTTCACACAGAATAACCAGCACTCCGCATCCAATGGCATTCACAGGAGTTGATATAAAAATAAAATTGCGCAGCCAACTCCTCAAGGCTTACCTATTTGTCGGGCACGCAAATAATTTCTTTACTCTACAGCTAATCCATTTTTCCTGTTCAACATATGTATATATACGCAGAACAAAGCCAATAATAATATTTCTAGCAAACTATTATTTATTTCAACACGTGTGTATTTTTATCAAAGCGTATACATGATAAAAGAAATATTTTTATCATCAAAAATATTTATTCAACACGTGAATGTTTTTAACACTTCATATTCACAATAAAAATGCAGTTTTTATTGTCTATTCATTTTACTTTAAAATACGATAACATTCAACACATGAATTTCAACTCGACGAACGAATTTCAATTCAACACATGAATATCCTCTATAGTTTGTATATATATAAAAATGTGATTTTTATCGCTAAAACTATTTATTTAAATTCAAATAATATTCAACACACGAATTTCAACTCAACGAATGAATTGCAACTCAACACATGAATATTCTTTCAACATTTGTAATTTATTTCAATGAATGAAAATTATTCTAACACATGTATATTTCAGAAAATTTCGGCAGCATAACGGCTGGGTAGTTAAAACCGGGACCGTCCCTAGTACGGCTCCTCGCTCTACCTTAAAACCTCGCGGTTTTTGACAATGGGGATCATGCATCTAGTTCGCACGCAGGCGGCATGTATATATTTATTTCATTTCCACAAACTAATCCTATGTGGTTTCAACCAAATATTTTTCAACCACAAATGGGTATTTTTCAATCACAATCAATCAATATCAACCACAAACAATCCCAAACAACCATTCGCTATCAATTAATTTTTCACACCAATCACAATCAATAAATATCGTCCATGGTTTGTGGACGAGGGGCGTATATATATATATATTATATATAGCAATTCACTTTTTATTTCAACACATATATAATTTTTTTTTACAACGCATATATAACTTATACATCGAACATACAACTTATACAACGCTTATACAAGAGGTGTACAACGCTTATATAACTCATACATCGACTATATAATTTATACATCATCGTTTTCCATATTGTTTTTAAATTAGAAATCTCACATTGTGTTCCACTCCACCAAAAATAGCAGAAGGCTCAGAAAAATATGCGGTCTCTTCTAAAATGTAGAAGGCGTCCACACGAGTCCACTGTTTCCTGTTTCATCGAATTTCGTTAAGAAACGAACAAGATACGATTTTTCAAAGTTTGCAACACTTTAAAGGTGTCGAAATCAATTCAGATATTCAAAGCCGTAACTTACCTTTGATGTTCGAAACTAGGGTTGGATTTTCTGGCCGAAGCGTGTAGCGTGGTGACGATCAGACCTCGCCACGTTGGAGAGCTAGGAGGCGCGCACCAGCACCCTTGACGGCGGCGAACTCGGCGGCGGCGAGGAGGAGGAAATCGGCTGTGAACGGCGCAACTTTGGGGGCTTGTATCTCGACGAATACGCGATGGTAAGGGACGAGGCTTATACAGATTTGAAGAGCTCGGAGGGATCTACAAAAAGTTCAACTGGGCCATGGCGTTTTGGTGATCGGAGCGGCCAGAAAAGAGGAGAGAAGGTGGCGTGCTATTTCCGCCGTGAATTGATATCGGGGAGAGAGAAAATTTATAGATTTTTTTTTTTTATAAAAATTTTGATTGGCCGATGGGTTTTATAAGGGGTTTTCTGACGCGACCACCAATCTAAACCCAACGACTGTCGTCCCTAGCGTTTTACCCCCATTCCGAACACAATGGGAAATGTTTCGTAGGCCCATTCGACTGTTTCAGTCAGTTTCCATTCAAATCAAAATATAAAACATTCAATATTTAATTTGAACGTACATTTCAATTTGCCAGGGCCACAAACTGATTCGAAAAATTCCAGAAAAATAAATCTAGCTATGTTTTGACGATACGGTCACAACAAAACTAGTTTCGTCGAATTCTGAGACCGTCTGCAAAAAGGCCCATTTTTGGTCGATCCAATTTAACTATAATTGACCAAAACAAATTTCCCTTTGCCACGCTCACATACTAGCTTCAAAAATTATGAAATTTGAAACCTAGCAATAACTTCACATCCCGGACCCAACAAAAGTGGTTTCATCGAATTCCGAGGTCGTATGCAAAATAGCCCATTTCATGGCCTATATAAATTCCATAGCGACCTGTCTGAAAATTCATTTGGCCATAACTTTTGCTTTCCGCTATGAAAATTCGATTTTTCAGATTCGTTAGAAAGGTATTCACTAACAGATTTAAATATTTTTGGTTTCGCTAAAATCCGTTTTGTTTTGCACCTGGTATAGTCCGACAAAGTTTGAATTCAATTTTTGAAACTACAGCGCCATTTCAGGCCTTGTTTATAATTATAATTAATTATATTTGTTTTCAATTGTTGATTCAAACTCAGTTTTTATCGCCATTATTTAAAATATTTATTTTAAATATTTAAAATCCATTATTTTAGCCAATTTAAATTTTTTAAATTGGTTCAGATTTTCTGGGTCGTTACAATCTCCCCCACTTAAAACTTTTCGTCCCCGAAAAGGAACAAAGTCGAAAGTGGTTTGACAAATCTACAATCACACAACACAACCAACAATCAAATCGTTTTAACCTCTCAAAAATATACTGATCAACTTTTATACCCTTTAAAAATCATTCAGACTATATAATTAAAAGTGCACATCTATGAAAAGAAAATAACAATAGAGTAGAGAATTGAATGGTAGTGCAAAGTAGGGTAAATGTACCTTGCACCCGAGTCAATCAGAGATATCTACTCGGCATCTAGGATAAGCCTTCTGAATGCTCTCCTCAGTTTCCCAAGTACAATCTCGCGGATCTCCACTCCATTGCACTTTGACTAAGTGAACCTACTTGTTCCTCAGCTCTTTGGTTTCTTTGCCGATAATCTTTAGCGGCTCTCTTCTCACAGCCAATTCTGGAGTAATTTCAATGTCTTGTTGAGCTGCTTCTTCCACGATCAAGTCTGGATCATGAACGTGCTTTCGAAGTTGAGATATGTGAATGAACTCTAGGCAACCAGTCTGGCAATTTAACTTTATATGCGAGAGTCCCAATCCGTTCCAGAATAGGAAACGGACCAATGAATTTGGGTGCCAACTTTCCAGTTTTACCGAACCGGATAACTCCTCTCATCGGCGATACTTTCAAATATACATAGTCGCCAACTTCAAAGGATATATCTCTCCTTCTTCTTTGTACTGTAGCATACCTTTCCTGTCGAGATCTTCATACTGATAAGCCATATAAATCATTTCTGAGAAAGGAAGCTTCACGTGCCCCAATACTTTATTCTGGTATTTCCTTTGAAGCCCGTGAATAAATCTAAGATTCTTCCTTTTTGGGTCCTTAATCAGATGAGGAGCAAAATGAGAAAGTTCGTTGAATTTCTTATGATATTCTGGGATGGTCATATCGCCTTGTATCAGATAAGAAAATTCGTCGCATAACCGCTCAGTCGCTTCGGGAGGAGTAAATCTTTCTAGGAAAATCACTTTGAATATATCCCAGGTGATATCACCTTCTGGATTTTCCTTAATAACAGAATCCCACCAGAACAAAGCTTCATCTTTGAGTGCCCAGGAGGCCAGTAATCTTTTCTGGTCATCCCTCAGCCTTAATGCTTCGAAGATTTTCTCAGCCGAACGTACCCAAGCTTGTGTTTTCATAATTGCTTCTTCACCCGAAAAGGGTTTTCCACCCAGATTTCGATATTTGATTAATAGGGCCTCAATATCCGGTTCTGCATTCCTTCTGTTTCTAACACTCATTTCCTAGCACTTCTGCAAACAGCAGATCAAGTGTCAGGTCACAGAAAAGATAATTTAAAATATAGAAACATATACTTCAAATGTAAATGTGTCTATCGGGGTGTAATTTCATTCTGCTTTACTCATACTAGGATATTGCTAATCCTATCTGTATAGAGTTTCCCGTCCTAGAACACTACTGGTTCTATTTCTGACGAGTTCATTCCAATGTTATATTCCTGAACTAAGCTTAACCAAGGCTCTGATACCACGTTGAGACGACCCCAAATCCTGTTTCTGACGGAGACAAGGGTTATCTTTTGGAATATAACACAGAAACAGATAATAGTAGAACAAAATTAAATAAATACACCAGATAATGAACAATAGAATATACTGGATAAAAGTAATCATCAGAGTTACACAGTATACAGGATCTTACTTAGTACAAATACAGTTCAACTATACATAAATGTCTACAGCGGAAAACAAACAAAATATGTACAATAGGAGCTGAACAGCATAAAAAGAGATAAATGATAGAATCCATCTTCAGCTCCAGCTATCCAGAAATAACCAGCTAAACCTGAATAAAAGGCTGCCCGTGTAGAAAAAGGGGCACCCGAGTTTGAATGTGAAACAAACTACGAGTCAGTCATGGGACTGGTATGAGAAATCTATTTAACACATATATAATATGGCCAATCACAGGACCACGCCACTTTCGTGGAACGGGTTTACTCCATTGGATTGCCAGTGCTTTAAAACAAATCTTTCCTTTAAACATCGCAATGCTTTCTATAAAAAAAATGAAGCCATTATAAGACTCAGTTCCCATCACACAATGCAACGCAAACCGGAGGATAGAGTTTTTACCTTATAACGGCCAAAATATGCTTGATACGAATAAAACAAAGGCATTTGGTATTATTGCTAGTGTTTATATGTTTTGAAAACAATTTCAAATCATAACTATCAATCATAGACGGCATTAATGACCCATACCACTATGTCGCCATATATAGGTATACAATCAAAACCGCACAGTCACGTAATTGGAAATTGGATTTCCGTCATGAACCAAGGCAAAAGATAGTCCTTACCGAATTCGAGACTGCCTAGCCCGAGTCTCAGGATCAGAACGCATCGACCCTTGGAGCGACAGGGCCGGTCCACACGGAGTGGATTAAAAATGCATGAGCACTACGTTTCGCCGCCCTTTGGGGCGTAAGCGAGCCAACAAGTGACTCCATCGGACCCGGATCGTCCGATCTAACCAAGGCGCCTCGCAACAGCAACAACCACATAGGTGAAAAGTATATAAATGTCAGGGCTGGTAGGTCACTGACACCACCCTAGCTAGGAGGAAACGCATACCCTCCCTGAGGTCCTTTCTCCCGTTTCTGGTTCATACCGGGGTGTGAGGCTCGCGAATTTACGTTATACACAAAGCTACGCCACACAAACGGTGCTTTGATCATCACCACAAGACTTTGCTTTTCAACAGAAGCCCTGATCACTGCATCTTAGCATGCCACACAGGCAATTCATGCCATGCGACTGATGTCCATCGATATACAACCTCTGAGCTCGTGCGTCTCAGAGAAGGGCGTTAAGCAAAAGAATAAATTCTCCGCCGCCAAATAGATGTATATTTAATAGGGATCAATCGACACAGAATAAAATCCAATGTCAGACACACAATCCATTTACAAGTCCGTTCTGGGTCTGAACGAAACCAGAGGCACTAAATACCTCGCAAACCCATCGATCACCACGTACGTCTGAACGATCACCACTCATTATCCATATTTCGGGATGCCTCCCAATCAGGACCTCGGTTACCATCCAAACGAGGTGAAGATCTCCGGTCTTCGACCACCGTCTTCATCTTCGACTTTCAATCGTCGGTCAATTATTTGAAATGAGAATTAACTCGGCCTTTTCAAATAATTCACGTATATTTAGAATTTCAAATCAATTTATTTCAATGGTTAAATCATTCAACAACACCAATTTTGTTCTTTAATGTAATTTTCACATCAAACACATTCAACCATCAAATACCACCTAAATCAAGCAAATTCAGTTTATTTCCATTCCATAACGTTTACAATATTTTATAACGATTTATCGCTATTTTTATTTATTTTAAAATAGCCAATTTATTCAAAACGACGCTTTGGGCCATAACGCGTCCGCGGCGCTGTTTTTCTTCAGATTTGATTTACACATATCTGAAAATCTAACCGTTGGATCTTCACAAAATTTTCATCTTTAGAAAGGTCTTTTCAAAACGAATCCAATGGTTCCAGTTTCGGGAAAATCCGATGGTCGGATCTCCCGGTACAATCGTTTGAATTTTCGATTTCAAAATATGAACTGCAGCGTCGTTATTCGATTAAATATATAATTATATTTATATATATATAAATATAATCGCTTCTGGCGCTGTTTTTCATCAGATTTGAATTAAACATTCCAGACAATCCAACCGTTGGATTTTTACAAGGTTGGTGCCGTTGGGAAGATATTTCCAAGGCGAACCCGACGGTTGAGGTTTCGGGAAAATCCGATGGTCGGATTCCTCGTACTAATCGTTTCAAATTACGATTCCGAAACACGAACTGCACGGCTTCGATTCCTTTTAATTATATTTATATTTATATATATAAATATAGTTCATTCTATAATTTCAACTATAGTTCATTCTATATTTTCAACTTCGTTTTCACTTCAAATATTTCACTAACGCCTTAATATTTCGAAAAATTTCGCCATAACCTCCTTTGTACGGGGAGGGGTTTGGAAATTTATTGGGCCGTGTTAGGTACCCAACAAATCCTAAAAAGCATTCACATATTTATAGTGATATATTCTGGTGTTTACGGGGGAGCATGTATAGATAATCACTCCAGAGAATAAATTCACGTCACCCCGTTTCCGTGTGGAAATAAATAGTCCATGTGCCGTATCTAATAACTAGAGAGACGTGATTATTGTCAACTCCAGACCCGTATGGGGTTTTTATTAATCTGGCAATTTATCGTTATATTTTATAGAGTCCATATCAGTCATCAGTTCAACCTGTAGTATATAATCATCACCATACAAGCCTCTCGCTCGTATGGTAAATCTTCCACCTCGTCACACAAGCTCCAATTGCTTATGTGGAATATGAGGAAGTATGCCTATCGTCAAGAAGTATGCCATGTAGCGTAGTTCAAATTTAATTGTTACTATCCTATGGCGATATTTATTATTTCACACAGAATAACCAGCACTCCGCATCCAATGGCATTCACAGGAGTTGATATAAAAATAAAATTGCGCAGCCAACTCATCAAGGCTTACCTATTTGTCGGGCACACAAATAATTTCTTTACTCTACAGCTAATCCATTTTTCCTGTTCAACATATGTATATATACGCAGAACAAAGCCAATAATAATATTTCTAGCAAACTATTATTTATTTCAACACATGTGTATTTTTATCAAAGCGTATACATGATAAAAGAAATATTTTTATCATCAAAAATATTTATTCAACACGTGAATGTTTTTAACACTTCATATTCACAATAAAAATGCAGTTTTTATTGTCTATTCATTTTACTTTAAAATACGATAACATTCAACACATGAATTTCAACTCGACGAACGAATTTCAATTCAACACATGAATATCCTCTATAGTTTGTATATATATAAAAATGTGATTTTTATCGCTAAAACTATTTGTTTAAATTCAAATAATATTCAACACATGAATTTCAACTCAACGAATGAATTGCAACTCAACACATGAATATTCTTTCAACATATGTAATTTATTTCAATGAATGAAAATTATTCTAACACATGTATATTTCAGAAAATTTTGGCAGCATAACGGCAGGGTAGTTAAAACCGGGACCGTCCCTAGTACGGCTCCTCGCTGTACCTTAAAACCTCGCGGTTTTTGACAATGGGGATCATGCATCTAGTTCGCACGCAGGCGGCATGTATATATTTATTTCATTTCCACAAACTAATCCTATGTGGTTTCAACCAAATATTTTTCAACCACAAACGGGTATTTTTCAATCACAATCAATCAATATCAACCACAAACAATCCCAAACAACCATTCGTTATCAATTAATTTTTCACACCAATCACAATCAATAAATATCGTCCATGGTTTGTGGACGAGGGGCGTATATATATATATTATATATATAGCAATTCACTTTTTATTTCAACACATATATAATTTTTTTTTACAACGCATATATAACTTATACATCGAACATACAACTTATACAACGCTTATACAAAAGGTGTACAACGCTTATATAACTTATACATCGACTATATAATTTATACATCGTCGTTTTCCATATTGTTTTTAAATTAGAAATCTCACATTGGGTTCCACTCCACCAAAAATAGCAGAAGGCTCAGAAAAATATGCGGTCTCTTCTAAAATGTAGAAGGCGTCCACACGAGTCCACTGTTTCCTGTTTCATCGAATTTCGTTAAGAAACGAGCAAGATACGATTTTTCAAAGTTTGCAACACTTTAAAGGTGTCGAAATCAATTCAGATATTCAAAGCCGTAACTTGCCTTTGATGTTCGAAACTAGGGTTGGATTTTTTGGCCGAAGCGTGTAGCGTGGTGACGATCAGACCTCGCCACGTTGGAGAGCTAGGAGGCGCGCACCAGCACCCTTGACGGCGGCGAACTCGGCGGCGGCGAGGAGGAGGAAATCGGCTGTGAACGGCGCAACTTTGGGGGCTTGTATCTCAACGAATACGCGATGGTAAGGGACGAGGCTTATACGGATTTGAAGAGCTCGGAGGGATCTACAAAAAGTTCAACTGGGCCATGGCGTTTTGGTGATCGGAGCGGCCAGAAAAGAGGAGAGAAGGTGGTGTGCTATTTCCGCCGTGAATCGATATCGGGGAGAGAGAAAATTTAAAGAAATTTTTTTTTTTATAAAATTTTTGATTGGCCGATGTGTTTTATAAGGGGTTTTCTGACGCGACCACCAATCTAAACCCAACGACTGTCGTCCCCAGCGTTTTACCCCCATTCCGAACACAATGGGATAAGTTTCGTAGGCCCATTCGACTGTTTCAGTCAGTTTCCATTCAAATCAAAATATAAAACATTCAATATTTAATTTGAACGTACATTTCAATTTGCCAGGGCCACAAACTGATTCGAAAAATTCCAGAAAAATAAATCTAGCTATGTTTTGACGATACGGTCCCAACAAAACTAGTTTCGTCGAATTCTGAGACCGTTTGCAAAAAGGCCCATTTTTGGTCGATCCAATTTAACTGTAATTGACCAAAACACATTTCCCTTTGCCACGCTCACATACTAGCTTCAAAAATTATGAAATTTGAAACCTAGCAATAACTTCACATCACGGACCCAACAAAAGTGGTTTCGTCGAATTCCGAGGTCGTATGCAAAATAGCCCATTTCATGGCCTATATAAATTCCATAGCGACCTGTCTGAAAATTCATTTGGCCATAACTTTTGCTTTCCGCTATGAAAATTCGATTTTTCAGATTCGTTAGAAAGGTATTCACTAACAGATTTAAATATTTTTGGTTTCGCTAAAATCCGTTTTGTTTTGCACCCGGTATAGTCCGACAAAGTTTGAATTCAATTTTTGAAACTACAACGCCATTTCAGGCCTTGTTTATAATTATAATTAATTATATTTGTTTTCAATTGTTGATTCAAACTCAGTTTTTATCGCCATTATTTAAAATATTTATTTTAAATATTTAAAATCCATTATTTTAGCCAATTTAAAAAATTTAAATTGGTTCAGATTTTCTGGGTCTTTTCAGATATTTGAATTGGATTTGAAATTCGGCTGAAAAATATAAATGATTGGATTTGAAAATAAATGTAGTTAACATTAAATAAATTGGAAATTTTATTTGTTGAAATATATGGGAAATTGGCTTGGATATGTGTGTATTGTACATATAAAGAAACTAAAAATTAACGTTTCAAATTTGGAATCAAACGGAGTTGTTGGTGGACAAACGGAATTAAAATTGGTGAACCAATAAATAGTTTAAAATTAAAATAAAGTCATATACAAACGGAGTCAGATTACAAACAAAATAATTTTATTGGATTTAGAACGCGGAGACGAAGAGGTACGTATAATTTTCGTTGTATTCGGAGTTTGTGTTGACGGTTCAAATATTGAGTGTTCAACGATGGTTTACGGCAGTATTTAATATTTAATTAAAATCATATGTTACCTACCTCAGATGAAAATTTCGCCGACCTATCTGAATGCGCCGCCCTCCCTAAAATCTATTGACGAGACTTTGTTCTTATCCCCGATTTCTTCTTCTTTAAAAACGACGCCTTTTCCCCCACTTTCTTCAGCAAAAAAAATCAACCCCCTTTTCAATTTTTGATGGCCTCCAAATGATTAATCGAATCTCCACTGCTTCTTCTCCTTCCACCGAAATCGAATCACTTCCCCAAAACCTAATTGCAACCGCTGTCCTCAAATTAAAGCCAAATCACGTCCTTTCTCTTCTCCAACGAATCTCGCCGCCTCCTCCATACAAAATAAAACCCCTTTCCTCTTAAATCGCGAAATCATTCCTCCTCAAATCGCCAACTCCTTTGAGTCGAACCACCTCAAAGTCGGAGCACCTCCTTCTAGTAAGAACCAACCCGATTTCCCACGAAGTCGCTGCTGCCTCCTACCTGATTTTTATGTTCTTCGCAAGTGCAAAGGTGAGTATTATGCTCGTGATTAATTTTTGTTTCAAGTAAATTGGGCTTCAATTAAATTGGGTATAATCTTGAATGAATTCTTGCTATTGTTTGTTTGCTATGGTTTTACTAGTGTTCGTTCTCGTGTTGATCTTGCCACGTGTTGTCTTAACTTTGTTATGCCATAACAACATAGTTTGGCCTATTATATCCTTTCATGACTTTCGTCTGGCTTATATGGATGTTTAAACCATGAGTGCATACGTATGTGGAGGCCACATATCTATGTGTATATACATAGCTTGGCATACATACATACATACATATGTATTTGTTTAGGTAACTGGGATGCATGACTTTGTTTTGGTTGAGCTAGGTGTAAGACTGAATTGATATATGAACTGATTGGGTTTGTGTGTATATATATATATATATCTTGATTTGTATTTTTTGAACAATAATCTAAAAAAAATACTGCTGTAGCACCTCTTGAGTGGTATCCCTATCCCTTGGTTGTTATGTGATATATCTTCTGTCAGATTCCATTGAGTAGTTTGATTAATCTGTTCCATTTATAGAGCATTTAGAAAGATTGACCTATGTTTGAACAATACAAATTTTCTATTTATCAAAATGGGATAGAAAAATTTGTGCTCACTATTTTATGCTACCTATGTTCGAAAAATAACCAAACTTGCTGTAACATGATGCCTTTGTTAAAAGCCCATTATGTCAGAGGTATTTAGAAATATTTCTAAGAGTTAATAAGATTTTAAGTCCATTCTTATTCATAATAATCAATTGTAACCTCTGATGTTCAAACCAATGAGTTAGTATGGATGTTAAACACAATGTTAAAAATGCATGAGGCTTGAGTATTTGCATAGGGATGATAACTGTGTGTATATATGTATTTAATGAATGTTCACATGCGTTCTACCCATAAATAAATGGGCCAGGAACCTTGCGCATTTTTATTTATGTTCCTGGAAATTTTGTAAGTCACCATACTGCCTTTTTTATAAATCCGTGTTCATTGATATATAGTAAAAGGGATAGTTGAGTCAAGAAAAATATGTATACAAGTTTCATTTTGCATAAGATGAATTTTAGACATTTCAAAAATTGATTAAGTAGTCACTCTTCTTGGCTATACTTCGATATGTATTTTGTGATGATGCTGACTTGGGTTCTTGCCCATGCATTTGATATGCACAGTTGTTATTGAAACCTGAATATATATATATATATATATATATATATATATATGTGTATGCTGGCTTAAGTTAATACCTTAGTCTATATACTCCATTCTTATCTTGTGAAATAGGCATGCGCTTGCCACTTAGATATTAAGGTGCCATTCCAGATTGCACCTGCCTGTTTGAACCTTGCAATGTATTTTTGACACCCTAAAACAGGATTGGAACCTGCAATATACATTATATGCAGGCAGCTCATGTGTGTACAGAGATGTATGTGTGTGTTTTATATAAGTCTGCTTGTGTTGAGTGGAATATTTGTCAATATTGCTCCTATTGACCTATAGCAACACCGGTTAATTTATGCAAGTCTGGCGCGATCTCATGCCTTGATGTACGTACCAAATTCATGCTCTAACTCGTGATACTTTTAGAAAATGCACATATTATAATCGTATGATAAATGTTTCATCTGTACGTGCATTTGCTGCACATTGTGATCATATGCATCCTTGCGAGCTTCAACACCTGAGAGACGTCTTAGCTTGATTGTGTAACCAAATCTATGCAGACGTGAAGATGGCATATATATATGTGTGTGGTTTAGAATTGTATTAAAGTTAGGTATAACTATCATATTCAGTTTTTGTTGAAGTTACTTGAACAAAGATTAGTCCTGACTCGAGTGTTTTGTGTTTTGCATGAAATGCTCGGGTCAGATCCGAGTGTTATGGATTTAAAGATTACAGCTTAGGATTCGAAGATTGGCAAAGCTGGGGTTCCGAAGACATGCACATTCTGAGGTTCAAAAACAGTAAATATTTTTCTTGTATTCAAAGTTTATTTTAAATTTCCGCTTTATGGAAAAATATTATATCAAAAATTCTGATTATATATATAAAGTCTATTTTGCTGTTCAATATTATGTTATTTATTTATTCAGTATTGATTCTGTTTTTAAATTCTATAAACTAAATAATGATCTGTCGATTTGAACGTTTTAAGTTGGTTTAACTATAATTTGAAGCGGTCAAAAAGACGGGATGTTACAACAAAGATTTAACATTGTTTATGGCATGAATATTTGACCCAAAAATGAGTAGGTCATCTACATTAAGACATATAATAGTTCAAATGTTATTCTCAGATTGTAATAAATGCCTTTATCACTTTCATTAACTTTAAAATCATGTGAATGATCAAGTTATCGACTTTTTCATGCCAATGTTTAGGTGCTTGTTTTAAACCATATAATGATTTATCCAATTTGCATACTTTATGTTCTTGATCATGTACTACAAATCCTTTAGGCTAGTCCATATAAATTTCTTCGTCTAATTCACCGTTAAAAATGCTCTTTTTAACATCCATTTGGTGTATTATTAAATTATGAATAGAAGCAAGTGAGATTAATATCCTAATGGATGTAATTCTAATTACAGGTGAAAAGTGTCGAAGAAATCTATATTTTCTCTTTCTTAAAAACCTTTAGCTACTAGACGGGATTTATATTTATCGATAATGCCATCATGTTTTAATTTCTTTTTAAGCACCCATTTACAACGTATAGATTTACAACTAGGTGGTAAATCAACTAAGTGCCAAGTCTTATTGGATTCCAAAGAATCCATCTCGTCGTTTATAGCCTCTTGCCAAAAATAGGCTGTTAGACCTAAAAACGACACTAACACCCAAATGCAGATCATAGATCACAGAATGCAGAAAATGATAAATAAGAGGAAACACACAAAGTTTTTATAGTGGTTCGGCTGTAGATGTAGCCTATGACCACTTTATAATCTTATTGTTATACTGATAGATTACAAGAATCTGTTACATGCAGACACACAATCCGTGTGTTAATTGAGATTACAAGAGGAGAATTTAGATGTAGAAAGGTGCAAAGTCCTTGCACTTCAGTAATGGTGGAAGCCGTGAAGAAGAATAGCCAAAAGTCCGAGAGAGATCCCCTTAAAATTCCATGTAGAGGTGTATTTATTGCTGTTGGAGGGCTTCTGGGTTGACCAGTTCGTGATGGGGCACGTGGCACCTGATCCAGGAAAGTAGGAGCGGGAGTAGCCTTGAGAACATGTCAAAATTGAGTACTGTTGCTGTTATAGTATAGGAGGTTCGTGGTCATGGGTGGGCGAGCCGAGCTGGTTGTGCGATGATGTGGTGAAGCTGGTGCTGACAGGATCGGGTCATGATTATGAGGGTCGTGACTCATACATGCCTCATGAGCCGGGGTCGTGATCAATGAGCGGATCACGAACCGTGTTGCATCATGAGCTGAGGATTCTGCACGAGACAGGGGTGCGTCACGAGTTGAGGAGGGGCGAGCCCAAGGGGGAGCCTACGAACCAAAGGGGGCGACCCGAACAGAAATGTCACCAATTCTCAAAATCTAAGTTCTGCGTGTGTTTACGGAAACGGGCATAACTTTTAAACTGTACGTCCGTTTGACCAAATGAAAGATCAACCTGAAGCTGATTCAGAGAGGGCTACAAGAGTTACAGAGCTCATCTCCGTAATTGCTGTTTTCGGGCCCAAAAGAGGGCGTCTGATAGGAGTTTCGGGCCTGTTTATGTTGATGATGTGATTTCGACCAAACTGCTTCATGTTTGTTGACGATTTTCTCAGTACCTGAGTGCGATGCTATGCAGAAATTCCGTGTGTGACAGCTTTTACCAAAAAGTGTGTCAACAAGTTTGCCCCCCAGAATATATCTTGCTGATAAGGAAGACGTGTTCTGGATAATCTGTAAGTTCCATAATCCGTACCTGCAAAAAGATAAGACAAACAATGCAAAAATGATTCCGAGACGGCCTTACCGGAGTAAGACGACCAAGGAAATGCTGTGAGGATCCACGATGACCTTACTGGAGTAAGACGACCGAGGAAATGTTGTGAGGATCCACGATGGCCTTACCAGAGTAAGACGACCGAGGACATGCTATGAGTACCCACGACGACCTTACCAGAGTAAGACGACCGAGGAAATGCGATGAGTACCCACGATGGCCTTACCAGAGTAAGACGACCGAGGAAATGTTAATGCGGTTTGTTTATACTGGACGGATCCAGTTAGGAGCCGGAGCTCATCAATGATCTTTATTGATTCATGAAAGCTAAGCGGAATTTATTCTAACCCTGAACATGACTAGAGACTACGGGTCGGTTCCGTGCGTGTGGGCCGATGCTGCCGTGCTTATTGCATGCAGAGAAAACAAAGAAGGACGAGAAGTCACCTTAATGCCTAAAAAACATGAACTATGGACCGTAGTCCAGCAAACTGAAAATATCCGAGGAGTGGGATCAGCGTATGATAATCCCGCGATTGCTCGATCCGGGATCATTCCCTCTCTGGGGAATGGGTGGTGGCAGCGCATGTGTAGGCGTTGTTGGTTGAGTGACATACTCTGCTAGCTTTGCTCGTTTGACCCGGTCCTCAATAAGGTCCCGCAAGTGTCTGCAGTCATCAGTGTTGTGACCATCTATGTCATGAAATATGCAATGCCTTTCGGAGTTGCGCTGTGGTAGCGTTGGCTCCCTCTTGGGAGGCCTTGGATATGAGGTAGCGCCTCCTGTATCCATGTAGATGTTGCTCAGACTGTCATTCAATTCAGTGTATCTTTCATATTTGGGTCCTCTCCGAGGCTGATTGTTGCGATCATTCTCGGCATCGGATTTTCCTTAGCCCTTTCCTGAATCAGACGGTTCTCCATCTTTAAGCATATTGACATCGAGAATGCGTTTCTCCGAAGTTGCATCTTCTTCCCGTAGAAATCTATCTGCTTCAAGGTAGAATTCGCCTAGATTTCGTGGTGGATCTCGGTACAAGGATTTTTTTAAACTCCGAGTTATCTAGATAGCCGGATACTACTGCCATCAATACCATGGATGGTTCGGGGCGATCAACTAATGCCGCTGCAACGTTGAATCTTTCCAGGAATGAACGCAGAGTTTCTCAGGGCCTCTGCTTCATTGTAGTGAGTGACATGACGTTCTTGGGTCATGCAATGTGAACCCGAAATTGTTCAATAAAGCGTGCGACAAACATGTTCCAACTGCTGATCGATTCTGTTTCTAGCTGTCTAATCCACATAGCGGCTATATCGGTCAGAAAAAGAGGAAAGCACTTTGCCATGACGTTTTATGATGCCGATTGAACTTCCATATGACGTTTGTAGCGCATCAGGTACACAGTAGGATCTTTCCTACCGCTGTAGGGCTCCAGTTGTGGAAGTTTGTAATCCGGGGGATTGCGGAATTCCTTATTTCTTGAGTGAAAGGAGTGTGGTTGACGTCATCCACGTAATTCTGGTAAGTGCGGCCTCTTGAGAGGCGTTCAGTAAGATCTGCTAGCCGATTTCCAACAAAAAGTTGTTGCAAGTTGCCAAGATCAGAGCTGGTGCCCCCGGCGTGGAGTGCAGGATAAGCAGGAAGCTGTTGGGCTGTCGGGAGCGGGTCGCAAGTCGCGGTTCATGGTTCAAGAGGGGCGACCCGACCCGGTTGTGAGTCATGGAAGTTAGCACGTGACCTAGGGTCATGTAGGACGGTTCGTGAAGCAGGAGGGGCGAGCCGATCCGGTCGCTGTGGTAGGTCACGAACCGGGTCTGGATGTCCATCACGAGCTGGATCCTGGTATGGAGCGGGAGCTTGCATTCTGGTATCCGTTGGAACCGGAGCTGAAGTTGGTTGAGCCTGACCATTTTCAAGAGCGAGGGTGTTGCCCCCGTGTCTAAGCGATGGGCGAGCCGCTTCAGTAGCTTTATTTTCGATGCACTGTTCGTTGCTGTTCGGCCTGCCATCCATCCGAGCGAAGAATCCATCGATCATCTCCTGTTGCTTCCTGAGGAGATATTGCCTTGCCATCTGGGTTCTCAATTCAGCAAGAACACCATTCATTTCTTCTCGAGTCAAGTATGCCGATGGGTTTTCGTGAGAAGAAGCTTCCTGGCTTGCCATGTTTCTCGTGCCTTCGGCCTCAGCACCTTCAGTATGGGAGAAAGTTCCATCCTTCTTCCTTTTAACCACTGATCCAATAGCTAAGCAAATCGATTCCTTTAGAGCTAGAAATTGAAGTAGTATCGTGTGTCCCTTCCTGGTGCGCCAGAATGTTTGACCAAAAAATGGCACTAACACCCAAATGCAGATCACAGATCACAGAATGCAAAAAATGATAAATAAGCGGAGACACACGAAGTTTTTATAGTGGTTCGGCTATTGATGTAGCCTATGTCCACTTTATAATCTTATTGTTATACTGACAGATTACAAGAATCAATTTCATGTAGACACACAATCCGTGTGTTAATTGAGATTACAAGAGGATAATTTAGATGTAGAAAGGTGCAAGGTCCTTGCACTACAGTAATAGTGGAAGCCGTGAAGAAGAATAACCAAAAGTCCGGGAGAGATCCCCTTAAAATTCCATGTAGAGGTGTATTTATAGCTATAGGTGGGTTTCTGGGTTGACCGGTTCATGGTGGGGCACGTGGCACCTGATCTGGGAAAGTACGAGCGGGAGTAACCTTGAGAATAGGTCAAAATTGAGTATTGTTGCTGTTACGGTACAGGCGGTTCATGTTCATGGGTGGGTGAGTCGAGCCGGTTTGCGATGATGTGGTGAAGCTGGTGCCGACACGATCGGGTCGTGACTATGAGGGTCGTGACCCATACATGCCTTATGAGCCAGGGACGTGATCAATGAGTGGATCACGAACTGGCTTGCATCACGAGCTGAGGATGCTGCATGTGACGGGGGTGCATAATGAGTTGAGGAGGGGCGAGCCCACGAACCAAAGGGGGCGACCCGAACAGAAATGTCACCAATTCTCAAAATCCAAGTTCCGCGTGTGTTTACGAAAACGGACATAAATTTCAAACCGTAAGTCCGTTTGATCAAACGAAAGCTCAACCTGAAGCTGATTCAGAGGGCTACAAGAGTTACAGAGCTCAGCTCCGTAATTGCTGTTTTCAGGCCCAAAAGAGGTCGTGTAATAGGAGTTTCGGGCCTGTTTATGCGGATGATGTGATTTCGACCAAACCGCTTTATGTTTGTTAACGATTTTCTCAGTGCCTAAGTGCGATGCTATTCAGAAATTTTGTGTGTGACAACTTTTACCAAAAAGTGTGTCAACGAGTTTGCCCCCTAGAATATATCTTGCTGACAAGGAAGATGTGTTCTTGATAATCTGTAAGATCCATAATCCGTACTTGCAAAAAGATAAGACAAACAATGCAGAAATGATTCCGAGGCGGCCTCCGCCGAGTATGACGACCAAGGAAATGCTGTGAGGATCCATGACAGCCTTCCGGAGTAAGACGACCGAGGACATGCTATGAGTATCCACGATGGCCTTACCGGAGTAAGACGACCGAGGAAATGCGATGAGTACCCACGACAGCCTTACCGGAGTAAGACGACCGAGGAAATGCTAATGCGGTTTGTTTATACTGGATGGATCCAGTTGGGAGCCGGAGCTCATCAATGATCTTTATTGATTCATGAAAGCTAAGCGGAAGTTATTCTAACCCTGAACACGACTAGAGACTACGGGTCGGTTCCGTGCGTGTGGGCCGATGTTGCCATGCTTATTGCATGTAGAGAAAACAAAGAAGGATGAGAAGTCGCCTTAATGCCTAAAAAACATGAACTACGGGCCGGAGTCTGGCAAACTGAAAAGATCCGAGGAGTGGGATCAGCGTATGATAATCCCGCGATTGCTCGATTCAGGATCGTTCCCTCTCTGGGAAATGGGTGGTGGCAGCGCAGGTGTAGGCGCTGTTGGTTGAGTGACATACTCGGCTAGCTTTGTTCGTCTGACCCGGTCCTCAATAAGGTCCCACAAGTGTCTGCAGTCATCAGTGTTGTGACCGTCTATGTCATGAAATATGCAATGCCTTCCGGAGTTGCGCTGTGGTAGCATTGGCTCCCTCTTGGGAGGCCTTGGATATGAGGTAGTGCCTCCTGTATCCGTGTAGATGTTGCTCAGACTGTCATTCAGTTCAGTGTATCTTTCATATTTGGGCCCTCTCCGAGTCTGATTGTTGCGATCATTCTTGGCATCGGATTTTCCTTTGCCCTTTCCTGGATTAGATGGTTCTCCATTTTTAAGAATATTGACATCGAGAATGCGTTTCTCCGAAGTTGCATCTTCTTTCCGCAGAAATTTATCTTCTTCAAGGTAGAATTCGCCAAGATTTCGTGGTGGATCTTGGTACAAGGATTTTTTAAACTCTGAGTTATCTAGAACGCCGGATACTACTGCCGTCAATACCATGGATGGTTCAAGGCGATCAACTGATGCTGCTGCAACGTTGTATCTTTCCAGGAATGAACACAGAGTTTCTCTGGGCCTCTGCTCGATTGTAGTGAGTGACATGACGTTCTTGGGTCGTGCAATGTGCACCCGAAATTGTTCAATAAAGCGTGCGACCAACATGTTCCAACTGCTGATCGATTCTGTTTCAAGCTATCAAATCCACATAGCGGCTATATCGGTCAGAAAGAGAGGAAAACACTTTGCCATGACGTTTTCTGATGCCGATTGAACTTCCATATGTCGTTTTCGCGCATCAGGTACACAGTACGATCTGTCCTGCCGTTGTAGGGCTCCAGTTGTGGAAGTTTGAAATCCGGGGGATTGCGGGAAATCCTGATTTACTGAGTGAAAGGAGTGTGGTTGACGTCATCCACGTCATTCTGGTAAGTGCGGCCTCTTGAGAGGCGTTCAGTCAGATCTGCTAGCCGATTTCCTTCGAAAAGTTGTTGCTAGTTGCCAAGATCAGAGTTGTTTCCCCTAGCGTGGAGTGCAGGATAAGATGGAAGCTGTTGGGATGTCGGGAGCGGGTCGCGAGTCGCGGTTCGTGGTTCAGGGGGGCGACCCGACCCAGTCGTGAGTCATGGAAGTCAGCTCGTGACCTAGGGTCATGTAGGACGGTTCGTGAAGAAGGAGGGGGAGCCGATCGGGTCGCTGTGGTAGGTCACAAACCGGGTCTGGATGTCCATCACGAGTCGGATCCTGGTATGGAGCGGGAGCTTGCATTATGGTATCCGTTGGAACCGGAGCTGAAGTCGGTTGAGCCTGACCATTTCCAAGAGCGAGGGGGTCGTCCTCGAGTCCAAGCGATGCGCGAGCCGCTTCAGTAGCTTTATTTTCGATGCGCTGTTCGTTGCTGCTCGGCCTGCCATCCATCCAAACGAAGAATCCATCGATCATCTCCTGTTGCTTCCTGAGGAGATCTTGCCTTGCCATCTGGGTTCTCAATTCAGCAAGAACACGATCCATTTCTTCTCGAGTCAAGTATGCCGATGGCTTTTCGTGAGAGGAAGCTTCCTGGCATGCCACGTTTCTCGTGCCTTCGGCCTCAGCACCTTCAGTACGGGAGAAAGTTCCATCGTTCTTCCTTTTAACCATTGATCCAATAGCCAAGCAAATCGATTCCTTTAGAGCTAGAAATTGAAGTAGTATCATGTGCCCCTTCCTGGCGCGCCAAAATGTTAGACCAAAAAATGGCACTAACACCCAAATGCTGATCATAGATCACAAAATGAAGAAAATGATAAATAAAAGGAGACACACGAAGTTTTTATAGTAGTTCGGCTGTAGATGTAGCTTACGTCCACTTTATAATCTTATTGTTATACTGATAGATTACAAGAATCAGCTACATGTAGACACACAATCCGTGTGTCAATTGAGATTACAAGAGGATAATTTAGATGTAGAAAGGTGCAAAGTCCTTGCACTTCAGTAATGGTGGAAGCTGTGAAGAAGAATAGCCAAAAATCCGAGAGAGATCCCCTTAAAATTCCATGTAGAGGTGTATTTAAAGCTATAGGAGGGTTTCTGGGTTGACCGGTTCGTGGTGGGGCACCTGGCACCCGATCTGGGAAAGTACGAGCGGGAGTAGTCTTGAGAACAGTTCAAAATTAAGTACTATTGATGTTACGGTATAGGAGGTTCATGGTCATGGGTAGGCGAGCCCAGCCGGTTGTGTGATGATGTGGTGAAGCTGGTGCTGACAGGATCGGGTCGTGATTACGAGGGTCGTGACCCATACATGCCTCATGATCCAGGGTCGTGATCAATGAGTGGATCACGAACAAGGTTGCATCACGAGCTGAGAATGCTGCATGAGATGGGGGTGCGTCACTAGTTGAGGAGGGGCGAGCCCAGGGGGAGCCAACGAACCAAAGGGGGCGACCCGAACAGAAATGTCACCAATTCTCAAAATCCAAGTTCTGTGTGTGTTTACGGAAACATGCATAACTTTCAAACCGTAAGTCCGTTTGACCAAACGTAATCTCAACCTGAAGCTCATTTAGAGGGCTACCAGAGCTACCAAGCTCAGCTCTGTAATTGCTGTTTTCGGGCCCAAAAGAGGTCGTTTGATAGTAGTTTCGGGCCTGTTTATGTTGATGATGTGATTTCGACCAAGCTGCTTCATGTTTGTTGACGATTTTCTCAGTGCCTAAGTGCGATGCTATCCAGAAATTATGTATGTGACAGCTTTTACCAAAAAGTGTGTCAACAAGTTTGTCCCCTTGAATATATCTTGCTGACAAGGATGATGTGTTCTTGATAATCTGTAAGACCCATAATCCGTACATGCAAAAAGATAAGACAAACAATGCAAAAATGATTCCGAGACGGCCTTACCGGAGTTAGACGACCAAGGAAATGCTGTGAGGATCTACGACGGCCTTACCGGAGTAAGACGACCGAGGAAATGCTGTGAGGATGCACGATGGCCTTACCGAAGTAAAACGACCGAGGAAATGCTATGAGTATCCACGACGGCCTTAGCGGGGTAAGAAGACCGAGGAAATGCGATGAGTACCCACGACGGCCTTGTTAGAGTAAGACGACGGAGGAAATGCTAATGCGGTTTGTTTATACTGGATG
This sequence comes from Allium sativum, assembly GCA_030737875.1. Taxonomy (NCBI): domain Eukaryota; kingdom Viridiplantae; phylum Streptophyta; class Magnoliopsida; order Asparagales; family Amaryllidaceae; genus Allium; species Allium sativum. The sequence continues at coordinate 335,712,731 of CM060918.1, read as the reverse complement.
GATCCAGTTGGGAGCCGGATCTCATCAATGATCTTTATTGATTCATGAAAGCTAAGCGGAAGTTATTCTTGCCCTGAACACGACTAGAGACTACGGTTCGGTTCCGTGCGCATGGGCCGATGCTGCCGTGCTTATTGCATGAAGAGAAAACAAAGAAGGACGAGAAGTCGCCTTAATGCCTAAAAAACATGAACTTGGGACCGGAGTCCGGCAAACTGAAAAGATCCGAGGAGTGGGATCAGAATATGATAATCCCGCGATTGCTCGATCCAGGATCGTTCCCTCTCTGGGGAATGGGTGGTAGCAGCGTAGGTGTAGGCTCTGTTGGTTGAGTGACATACTCGGCTAGCTTTATTCGTCTGACCCGGTCCTCAATAAGGTCCCGTAAGTGTCTGCAGTCATCAGTGTTGTGACCGTCTATGTCATGAAATATGCAATGCCTTCCGGAGTTGCGCTGTGCTAGCGTTGGCTCCCTCTTGGGAGGCCTTGGATATGAGGTAGCGCCTCCTGTATCCATGTAGATGTTTCTCTGACTGTCATTCTATTCAGTGTATCTTTCATATTTAGGCCCTCTCTGAAGCTGATTGTTGCGATCATTCTTGGCATCGGATTTTCCTTTGCCCTTTCCCGAATTAGACGGTTCTCCATCTTTAAGCATATTGACATCGAGAATGCATTTCTCCGAAGTTGCATCTTCTTCCCGCAGAAATCTATCTGCTTCAAGGTAGAATTCGCCGAGATTTCGTGGTGGATCTCAGTATAAGGATTTTTTAAACTCCGAGTTATCTAGAACGCCGGATACTGCTGCCATCAATACCATGGATGGTTCAGGGCGATCAATTGATGCTGCTGCAACGTTGAATCTTTCCAGGAATGAACGTAGAGTTTCTCTGGGCCTCTGCTTGATTGTAGTGAGTGACATGACGTTCTTGGGCCGTGCAATGTGAACCTGAAATTGTTCAATAAAGCGTGCGACCAACATGTTCCAACTTCTAGTCGATTCTGTTTCTAGCTGTCGAATCCACATAGCAGCTATATCGGTTAGAAAGAGATGAAAGCACTTTTCCATGACGTTTTCTGATGCCGATTGAACTTCCATATGCCGTTTGTAGCGCATCAGGTACACAGTAGCATCTGTCCTGCCGTTGTAGGGCTCCAGTTGTGGAAGTTTAAATTCTAGGGGATTGCGGAAATTCCTGATTTCCTGAGTGAAAGGAGTGTGGTTGACGTCATCCACGTCATTCTGGTAAGTGCGACCTCTTGAGAGGCGTTCAGTCAGATCTGCTTGCCGATTTCCGTCGAAAAGTTGTTGCAAGTTGCCAAGATTAGAGCTGGTGCCCCCAGCGTGGAGTACAGGATAAGCAGGAAGCTGTTGGGCTGTCGGGAGCAGGTCGCGAGTCGCGGTTCGTGGTTCGGGGGGGCGACCAGACCCGGTCGTGAGTCATGGAAGTCAGCTCGTGACCTAGGGTCATGTAGGATGGTCCGTAAAGCAGGATGAGCGAGCCGATCGGGTCGTTGTGGTAGGTCACGAACCGGGTCTGGATCTCCATCACGAGCCGGATCGTGGTATGGAGCGGGAGCTTGCATTCTGGTATCCATTGGAACTGGAGCTGAAGTCGGTTGAGCCTGACCATTTCCAAGAGAGAGGGGGTTGCCCCCGAGTCCAAGCGATGCATGAGCCGTTTCAGTAGCTTTATTTTCGATGCGCTGTTCGTTGCTGCTCGGCCAGCCATCCATCTTAGTGAAGAATCCATCGATCATCTCCTGTTTCTTCCAGAGGAGATCTTGCCTTACCATTTGGTTCTCAATTCAGCAAGAACACCATCCATTTCTTCTCGAGTCAAGTATGCCGATGGGTTTTCATGAGAGGAAGCTTCCTGGCTTTCCACGTTTTTCGTGCCTTCGGGCTCAGCACCTTCAGTACGGGAGAAAGTTCCATCCTTCTTCCTTTTAACCATTGATCCAATAGCCAAGAAAATCGATTCCTTCAGGGCTAGAAATTGAAGTAGTATCGTGTGCCCCTTCCTCGTGCGCCAGAATGTTAGACCAAAAAATGGCACTAACACCCAAATGCAGATCACAAATCACAGAATGAAGAAAATGATAAATAACAGGAGACACACTAAGTTTTTATAGTGGTTCGTCTGTAGATGTAGCCTACGTCCACTTTATAATCTTATTGTTATACTGACAGATTACAAGAATCAGTTACATGTAGACACACAATCCATGTGTTAATTGAGATTACAAGAGGATAATTTAGATGTAGAAAGGTGCAAAGTCCTTACACTTCAGTAATGGTGGAAGCCGTGAAGAAGAATAGCCAAAAGTCCGAGAGAGATCCCCTTCAAATTCCATGTAGAGGTGTATTTACAGTTGTAGGAGGGTTTCTGGGTTGACCGGTACGTGGTGGGGCACGTGGCACCTGATCTGGGAAAGTACGAGCGGGAGTAGCCTTGAGAACAGGTCAAAATTGAGCACTATTGATGTTACAGTACAGGCGGTTCATGGTCATGGGTGGGCGAGCCCAGCCGGTTGTGCGATGATGTGGTGAAGCTGGTGCTGACACGATCGGGTCGTGATTATGAGGGTCGTGACCCATACATGCCTCACGAGCCAGGGTCGTGATCAATGAGTGGATCATGAACCGGGTTGCATCACGAGCTGAGGATGCTGCACGAGACGGGGGTGCATCACGAAATGAGGAGGGGCGAGCCCAAGGGGGAGCCCACGAACCAAAGGGGGCGACCCGAACAGAAATGTCACCAATTCTCCAAATCCAAGTTCTGCGTGCGATTGCGGAAACGGGCATAACTTTCAAACCGTAAGTCCGTTTGACCAAACGGAAGCTCAAACTGAAGCTGATTCCGAGGGCTACAAGAGCTACCGAGATCAGCTCCGTAATTGCTGTTTTCGGGCCCAAAAGAGGTCGTCTGATAGAAGTTTTGGGCCTGTTTATGTTGATGATGTGATTTCGACCAAACCGCTTCATGTTTGTTGATGATTTTTTCAGTGCCTAAGTGCGATGCTATCCAGAAATTCTGTGTGTGACAGCTTTTACCCAAAAGCGTGTCAACAAGTTTTCCCCCTAGAATATATCTTGCTGACAAGGAAGATGTGTTCTTGATAATCTGTAAGATCCATAATCCGTACCTACAAAAAGATAAGACAAACAATGCAAAAATAATTCTGAGACGGCCTTACCGGAGTAAGACGACCAAGGAAATGCTGTGAGGATCCACGACGGCCTTACCGGTGTAAGACGACCGAGGAAATGCTGTGAGGATCCACGACGCCCTTACCGGAGTAAGACGACCGAGGAAATGCTATGAGTATCCACGACGGCCTTATCGGAGTATGACGACCGAGGAAATGCGATGAGTACCCACGACGGCCTTACCGGAGTAAGACGACCGAGGAAATGCTAATGCGGTTTGTTTATACTGGACGGATCTAGTTGAGAGCCGGAGCTCATCAATGATCTTCATTGATTCATGAAAGCTAAGCGGAAGTTATTCTAACCCTGAACACGACTAGAGACTACGGGTCTAGTCCATGCGTGTGGGCCGATGCTGCCATGCTTATTGCATGCAGAGAAAATAAAGAAGGACGAGAAATCGCCTTAATGCCTAAAAACATGAACTACGGACTGGAGTCCGACAAACTGAAAAGATCCGAGGTGTGGGATCAGCGTATGCGATTGCTCGATCCAGGATCGTTCCCTCTCTGGGGAATGGGTGGTGGCGGCGCAGGTGTAGGCGCAGTTAGTTGACTGACATACTCGGCTAGCTTTGCTCGTCTGACCCGGTCCTCAATAAGGTCCCGCAAGTGTCTGCAGTCATCAGTGTTGTGACCATCTATGTCATGAAATATGCAATGCCTTCCGGAGTTGCGTTGTGCTAGCGTTGGCTCCCTCTTGGGAGGCCTTGGATATGAGGTAGCGCCTCCTGTATCCATGTAGATGTTGCTCAGACTGTCATTCAGTTCAGTGTATCTTTCATATTTGGGCCCTCTCTGAGGCTGATTGTTGCGATCATTCTTGGCACCGGCTTTTCCTTTGCCCTTTCCCGAATCAGACGGTTCTCCATCTTTAAGCATATTGACATCGAGAATGCGTTTCTCTGAAGTTGCATCTTCTTACCGCAGAAATCTATCTGCTTCAATGTAGAATTCGCGGAGATTTCGTGGTCGATCTCAGTACAAGGATTTTTTAAACTCCAAGTTATCCAGAACGCCGGATACTGCTGCTATCAATACCATGGATGGTTCAGACGATCAACTGATGCTGGTGCAACGTTGAATCTTTCCAAGAATGAACGCAGAGTTTCTCTGGGCCTCTGCTTGATTGTAGTGAGTGACATGACATTCTTGGGCCGTGCAATGTGAACCCGAAATTGTTCAATAAAGTGTGCGACCAACATGTTCCAACTGCTAATCGATTCTGTTTCTAGCTGTCGAATCCACATAGCGGCTATATCAGTCAGAAAGAGAGCAAAGCACTTTGTCATGACGTTTTCTGATGCCAATTGAACTTCCATATGCCGTTTGTAGTGCATAAGGTACACAGTATGATCTGTCCTGCTGCTGTAGGGCTCCAGTTGTGGAAGTTTGAAATCGGGGGATTGCGGGAATTCCTGATTTCCTAAGTGAAAGGAGTGTGGTTGACGCTATCCACGTCATTCTGGTAAGTGCGGCCTCTTGAGAGGCGTTCAGTCAGATCTGCTAGCCGATTGCCTTCGAAAAGTTGTTGAAAGTCGCCAAGATCAGAGCTGGTGCCCCCAGCGTGGAGTGCAGGATAAGTAGGAAGCTGTTGGTCTATCGGGAGCGGGTCGCGGTTCTCGGTTCGTGCCTCGTTTCTCGTGCCTTCGGCCTCAGCACCTTCAGTACGGGAGAAAGTTCCATCCTTCTTCCTTTTAACCATTGATCCAATAGCCAAGCAAATCGATTCCTTTAGAGCTAAAAATTGAAGTAGTATCGTGTGCCCCTTCCTGGTACGCCAGAATGTTAGACCAAACAATGGCACTAACACACAAATGCAGACCACAGAATGCAGAAAATGATAAATAAGAGGAGACACACGAATTTTTTACAGTGGTTCGGCTATAGATGTAGCCTACGTCCACTTTATAATCCTATTGTTATACTGACAAATTACAAGAATCAATTACATGTAGACACACAATCCGTGTGTTAATTGAGATTACAAGAGGATAATTTAGATGTAGAAAGGTGCGAAGTCCTTGCACTTCAGTAATGGTGGAAGCCGTGAAGAAGAATAGCCAAAAGTCTGAGAGAGATCCCCTTAAAATTCCACGTAGAAGTGTTTTTATAGCTGTAGGTGTGTTTCTGAGTTGACCGGTTCGTGATGGGGCACGTGGCACCCGATCCAGGAAAGTACGAGCAGGAGTAGCCTTGAGAACAGGTCCAAATTGAGTACTGTTGCTGTTACTGTACAGGCGGTTCATGGTCACGGGTGGGTGAGCCGAGCCGGTTGTGCGTTGATGTGGTGAAGATGGTGCTGACACGATCAGGTCGTGATTATGAGGGTCGTGACCCATACATGCCTCACGAGCCAGGGTCGTGATCAATGAGTGGATCACGAACCGGGTTGCATCACGAGCTGAGGATGCTGCACGAGACGGGGGTGCGTCAAGAGTTGAGGAGGGGCGAGCCCAAGGGGGATCCCACGAACCAAGGGGGATCCTAGTTCTGCAAGTGTTTACGGAAACGGGCATAAATTTCAAACCGTAAGTCCGTTTGACCAATCGAAAGCTCAACCTGAAGCTGATTCAGAGGGCTACAAGAGTTACAGAGCTCAGCTTCGTAATTGCTTTTTTCAGGCCTAAAAGAGGTCGTTTGATAGGAGTTTCGGGCCTATTTATGTTGATGATGTGATTTCGACCAAACCTCTTCATGTTTCTTAACGATTTTCCCAGTGCCTAAGTGCGATCCTATCCAGAAATTTCGTGTGTGAAAGCTTTTACCAAAAAGTGTGTCAACAAGTTTGCCCCCTAGAATATATCTTGCCGACAAGGAAGATGTGTTGTTGATAATCTGCAAGATCCATAATCCGTTCTTGCAAAAAGATAAGACAAACAATGAAAAAATGATTCCGACATGGCCTTACCTGAGTTAGACGACCAAGGAAATGCTGTGAGGATCCACGATGGCCTTACCGGTGTAATACGACCGAGGAAATGCTGTGAGGATCCACGACGGCTTTACCGGAGTAAGACGACCGAGGAATTGCTATGAGTATCCACGATGGCCTTATCGGAGTAAGACGACCGAGGAAATTCGATGAGTACCCACAACAGCCTTACCGGAGTAAGACGACTGAGGAAATGCTAACGCGGTTTGTTTATACTGGACGGATCCAGTTGGGAGCCGGAGCTCATCAATGATCTTCATTGATTCATGAAAGCTAAGCGGAAGTTATTCTAACCCTGAACACGACTAGAGACTACGGGTCGGTTCCGTGCGTGTGGGCCGATGCTGCCGTGCTTAATGCATGCAGAGAAAACAAAGAAGGACAAGAAGTCGCCTTAATGCCTAAAAAACATGAACAACGGACCGGAGTCCGGCAAACTGAAAAGATCCGAGGAGTGGGATCATCGTATGATAATCCCGCGATTGCTCGATCAAGGATCGTTCCCTCTCTGGAGAATGGGTGGTGGCGGCGCAGGTGTAGGCGCTGTTGGTTAAGTGACATACTCGGCTAGCTTTGCGCGTCTGACCCGATCCTCAATTAGGTCCCGCAAGAATCTGCAGTCATCAGTGGTTCTCCATCTTTAAGCATATTGACATCGAGAATGCGTTTCTCCAAAGTTACATCTTCTTCCCGCAGAAATCTATCCGCTTCAAGGTAGAATTCGTCGAGATTTCATGGTGGATCTCGGTACAAGGATTTTTTAAACTCAGAGTTATCTAGAACGCCAAATACTGCTGCCATCAATACCATGGATGGTTCAGACGATCAACTGATGTTGCTGCAACGTTGAATCTTTCCAGGAATGAACGCAGAGTTTCTCTGGGCCTCTGCTTGATTGTAGTGAGTGACATGACGTTCTTGGGCCGTGCAATGTGAACCCGAAATTGTTCATTAAAGTGTGCGACCAACATGTTCCAACTGCTGATCTATTCTGTTTCTACCTGTCGAATCCACATAGCAGCTATATTGGTCAGAAAGAGAGGAAAGCACTTTTCCATGACGTTTTCGGGTGCCGATTGAACTTCCATATGCCATTTGTAGCACATTAGGTACACAGTAGGATCTGTCCTGCCGTTGTAGGGCTCCAGTTGTGGAAGTTTGAAATCCGGGGATTGCGGGAATTCCTGATTTCCTGAGTGAAAGGAGTGTGGTTGATGTCATCCACGTCATTCTGGTAAGTGCGGCCTCTTGAGAGGCGTTCAGTCAGATCTGCTAGCCGATTTCCTTCGAAAAGTTGTTGCAAGTTGCCAAGATCAGGGCTGGTGCCCCCAACGTGGAGTGCAGGGTAGGCAGGAAGCTGTTGGGTTGTCGGGAGCGGATCGCGAGTCACGGTTCATGGTTCAGGGGGGCGAACCGACCCGTTCGTGAGTCATGGAAGTCATCTCATGACCTAGGGTCATGTAGGACGGTTCGTGAAGCAGGAGGGGCGAGCCGATCGAGTCGCTGTGGTAGGTCATGAACCGGGTCTGGATGTCCATCACGAGCCGGATCTTGGTGTGGAGCGGGAGCTTGCATTCTGGTATCCGTTGGAACCGGAGCTGATGTCGGTTGAGCCTGACCATTTCCAAGAGCGAGGGGGTTGCCCCCGAGTCCAAGCGATACGCGAGCCGCTTCAGTAGCTTTTTTTCCGATGCGCTATTCGTTGCTGCTCAGCCTGCCATCCATTCGAGCGAGGAATCCATCGATCATCTCCTGTTGCTTCCTGAGGAGATCATCTTGCCTTGCCATTTGGGTTCTCAATTCAACAAGAACACCATCCATTTCTTCTCAAGTCAAGTATGCCGATGGGTTTTCGTGAGAGGAAGGTTCCTGGCTTGCCTCGTTTCTCGTGCCTTCAGCTTCAGCACCTTCAGAACAGGAGAAAGTTCCATCCTTCTTCCTTTTAACCATTGATCCAATAGCCAAGAAAATCGATTCCTTTAGAGCTACAAATTGAAGTAGTATCGTATGCCCCTTCCTGGCGCACCAGAATGTTAGACCAAAAAATGGAACTAACACCCAAATACAGATCACAGATCACAGAATGCAGAAAATGATAAATAAGAGGAGACACACGGGAGTTTTCATTGTGGTTCGGCTGTAGATGTAGCCTACGTCCACATTCTAATCTTATTGTTATACTGACAGATTACAAGAATCAGTTACATGTAGACACACAATCCGTGCGTTAATTGAGGTTACAAGAGGATAATTTAGATGTAGAAAGGTGCAAATTCCTTGCACTTCAGTAATGGTGGAAGCCATGAAGAAGAATAGCCAAAACACCGAGAGAGATCCCCTTAAAATTCAATGTAGAGGTGTATTTATAGCTGTAGGAGGGTTTCTGGGTTGACCGGTTCGTGACGCGGCACGTGGCACCCGATCCGGGAAAGTAGAGCGGGAGTAGCCTTGAGAACAAGTCAAAATTGAGTATTGTTGCTGTTATGGTACATGCATTTCATGGTCATGGGTGGGCGAGCCGAGCCGGTTATGCGATGATGTGGTGAAGCTGGTGCTGACACGATCAGGTCTGATTATGAGGGTCGTGACCCATACATGCCTCACGAGCCAGGGTCGTGATCAATGAGCCGATCACGAACCGGTTTGCATCACGAGCTGAGGATGCTGCACGAGACGGGGGTGCGTCACGAGTTGAGGAGGGGCGAGCCCAAGGGGGAGCCTACGAACCAAAGGGACGACCCGAACAGAAATTTCACCAATTCTCAAAATCCATGTTCTGCATGTGTACGAAAATGGGCATAACTTTCAAACCGTAAGTCTGTTTGACCAAACGAAAGCTCAACCTGAAGCTGATTCAGAGGGATACAAGAGCTACCGAGCTCAGCTCCGTAATTGCTGTTTTCGGGCCCAAAAGAGGTCGTCTGATAGGAGTTTCGGGCCTGTTTATGTTGATGATGTGATTTCGACCAAACCGCTTCATGTTTGTTGACGATTTTCTCAGTACCTGAGTGCGATGCTATGCAGAAATTCCGTGTGTGACAGCTTTTACCAAAAAGTGTGTCAACAAGTTTGCCCCCCAGAATATATCTTGCTGATAAGGAAGACGTGTTCTGGATAATCTGTAAGTTCCATAATCCGTACCTGCAAAAAGATAAGACAAATAATGCAAAAATGATTCCGAGACGGCCTTATCGGAGTAAGACGACCAAGGAAATGCTGTGAGGATCCACGACGGCCTTACCGGAGTAAGACGACCGAGGAAATGCTGTGAGGATCCACGACGGCCTTACCAGAGTAAGACGACCGAGGAAATGCTATGAGTATCCATGACGGCCTTACCGGAGTAAGACGACCGAGGAAATGCGATGAGTACCCACGACGACCTTACCAGAGTAAGGCGACCGAGGAAATGCTAATGCGGTTTGTTTATACTGGACGGATCTAGTTGGGAGCTGGAGTTCATCAATGATCTTTATTGATTCTTGAAAGCTAAGCGGAAGTTATTCTAACCCTGAACACGACTAGAGACTATGGGTCGGTTCCGTGCGTGTGGGCCAACGCTGCCATGCTTATTGTATGCAGAGAAAACAAAGAAGGACGAGAAGTCCCCTTAATGCCTAAAAAACATGAACTACGGACCATAGTCTGGCAAACTGAAAAGATCCAAGGAGTGGGATCAGCATATGATAATCCCGCGATTGCTCGATCCAGGATCGTTCCCTCTCTGGGGAATGGATGGTGGCAGCGCAGGTGTAGGCGCTGTTGGTTGAGTGACATACTCGGCTAGCTTTGCTCGTCTGACCGGTCCTCAATAAGGTCCCGCAAGTGTCTACAGTCATCAATGTTGTGACCGTCTATGTCATGAAATATGCAATGCCTTCCGGAGTTGCGTTGTGCTAGCGTTGGCTCCCTCTTGGGAGGCCTTGGATATGTGGTAGAGCCTCCTGTATCCATGTAGATGTTGCTGAGACTATCATTCAGTCCAGTGTATCTTTCATATTTGGGCCCTCTCGGAGGCTGATTGTTGCGATCATTCTTGGCATCGGTTTTTCCTTTTCCCTTTCCCGATCAGACGGTTCTCCATCTTTAAGCATATTGATATTGAGAATGCGTTTCTCCGAAGTTACATCTTCTTCCCACAGAAATTTATCTGCTTCAAGGTAGAATTCTTCGAGATTTCGTGGTGGATCTCGGTACAAGGATTTTTTAAACTCCGAGTTATCTAGAACGCCGGATACTGCTGCCATCAATACCATGGATGGTTCAGGGCGATCAACTGATGCTGCTACAACGTCGAATCTTTCCAGGAATGAACGCATAGTTTCTCTGGGCCTCTGTTTCATTGTAGTGAGTGACATGACGTTCTTGGGCCGTGCCATTTGAACCCAAAATTGTTCAATAAAGCGTGCGACCAACATGTTCCAACTGCTGATCGATTCTTTTTCTATCTGTCGAATCCACATAGCGGCTATATCGGTTAGAAAGAGAGGAAAGCACTTTGCCATGACGTTTTCTGATGCCGATTGAACTTCCATATGTCGTTTGAAGTGCATCAGGTACACAGTAGGATCCATCCTGCCGTTGTAGGGCTCTAGTTGTGGAAGTTTGAAATTCGGGGGATTGCGGGAATTCCCGATTTCCTGAGTTAAAGGAGTGTGGTTGACGTCATCCACGTCATTCTGGTAAGTGCGACCTCTTGAGAGGTGTTCAGTCAGATCTACTAGCCAATTTCCTTCGAAAAGGTTTTGCAAGTTGCCAAGATCAGAGCTTGTGCCCCAAGCGTGGAGTGCAGGATAAGCAGGAAGCTGTTGGGTTGTTGGGACCAGGTCGCGGGTTACGGTTCGTGGTTCAGAGGGGGCGACCCGACCCGGTCGTGAGTCATGGAAGTCAGCTCGTGACCTAGGGCCATGTAGGACGGTTTATGAAGCAGGAGGGGCGAGCCGATCGGGTCGCTGTGGTAGGTCACGAACCGGGTCTGGATGTCCATCACGAGCCGGATCCTGGTGTGGAGCGGGAGTTTGCATTCTGGTATCAGTTGGAACCGGAGCTGAAGTCGGTTGAGCCTGATCATTTCCAAGAGCGAGGGGGTTGCCCCCGAGTCCAAGCGATGCGCGAGCCGCTTCAGTAGCTTTACTTTCGATGTGTTGTTCGTTGCTGCTCGGCCTGCCATCCATCCGAGCGAAGAATCCATCAATCATCTCCTGTTGCTTCCTGAGGAGATAATCTTGCCTTGCCATCCGGGTTCTCAATTCAGCAAGACCACCATCCATTTCTTCTCGAGTCAAGTATGCCGATGGATTTTCGTGAGAGGAAGCTTCCTGGCTTACTCGTTTCTAGTGCCTTCGGCCTCAACACCTTCAGTATGGGAGAAAGTTCCATCATTCTTCCTTTTAACCATTGATCCAATAGCCAAGCAAATCAATTCCTTTAGAGCTATAAATTGAAGTATTATCGTGTGCCCCTTCCTGGCGCGCCAGAATGTTAGACCAAAAAAATGGTACTAACACCCAAATGCAGATCACAGATCACAGAATGCATAAAATGAAAAATAAGAGGAGACACACGAAGTTTTTACAGTGGTTCGGCTGTAGATGTAGCCTACGTCCACTTTATAATCTTATTGTTATACTAATAGATTATAAGAATCAGTTACATGTAGACACACAATCCGTGTGTTAATTGAGATTACAAGAGGATAATTTAGATGTAGAATGGTGCAAAGTCCTTGCACTTCAGTAATGGTGGAAGCCGTGAAGAAGAATAGCCAAAAGTCCAAGAGAGATCCCCTTAAAATTCCATGTAGAGGTGTATTTATAGTTGTAGGAGGGTTTCTGGGTTGACCGGTTCGTGATGGGGCACGTGGCACCTGATCCAGGAAAGTACGAGCGGGAGTAGCCTTGAGAACAGGTCAAAATTGAGTACTGTTGCTGTTATGGTACAGGCGGTTCATGGTCATGGGTGGGCGAGCCGAGCCGGTTGTGAGATGATGTGGTGAAGCTGGTGCTGACATGATCGGGTCGTGATTTTGAGGGTCATGACCCATACATGCCTCACGAGCAAGGGTCGTGATCAATGAGTGGATCACGAACCGGGTTGCATCACGAGCTGAGGATGCTGCACGAGACGGGGGTGCGTTACGAGTTGAGGAGGGGCGAGCCCAAGGGGGAGCCTACGAACCAAAGGGACGACCCGAACAGAAATTTCACCAATTCTCAAAATCCATGTTCTACATGTGTTTACGAAAATGGGCATAACTTTCAAACCGTAAGTCTGTTTGACCAAACGAAAGCTCAACCTGAAGCTGATTCAGAGGGATACAAGAGCTACCGAGCTCAGCTCCGTAATTGCTGTTTTCGGGCCCAAAAGAGGTCGTCTGATAGGAGTTTCGGGCCTGTTTATGTTGATGATGTGATTTCGACCAAACCGCTTCATGTTTGTTGACGATTTTCAGTGCCTGAGTCCGATGCTATCCAGAAATTCCGTGTGTGACAGCTTTTACCAAATAGTGTGTCAACAAGTTTTCCCCCCAGAATATATCTTGCTGACAAGGAAGATGTGTTCTTGATAATCTGTAAGATCCATAATCCGTACCTGCAAAAAGATAAGACAAACAATGCAAAACTGATTCCGAGACGGCGTTACTGGAGTAAGACGACCAAGGAAATGCTGTGAGGATCCACGACGGCCTTACCGGAGTAAGGCGACCGAGGAAATGCTGTGAGGATCCACGACGGCCTTACCAGAGTAAGACGATAGAGGAAATGCTATTAGTATCCACGACGGCCTTACCGGAGTAAGACGACCGAGGAAATGCGACGAGTACCCACGACGGCCTTACCGGAGTAAGACGACCGAGGAAATGCTAATGCGGTTTGTTTACACTGGATGGATCCAGTTAGGAACCGGAGCTCATCAATGATCTTTATTGATTCATGAAAGCTAAGAGGAAGTTATTCTAACCCTGAGCACGACTAGAGACTATGGGTCAGTTCCGTGCATGTGGGCCGATGTTGCCGTGCTTATTGCACGCAGAGAAAACAAAGAAGGACGAGAAGTCGCCTTAATGCCTAAAACACATGAACTACGGACTGGAGTCCGGCAAACTGAAAAGATCCAAGGAGTGGGATCAGTGTATGATAATCCCGCGATTGCTCGATCCAGGATCGTTCCCTCTCTGGGGAATGGGTGGTGGTAGCACAGGTGTAGGCGTTGTTGGTTGAGTGACATACTCGGCTAGCTTTGCTCGTCTGACTTGGTCCTCAATAAGGTCCCGCAAGTGTCTGCAGTCATCAGTGTTGTGACCGTCTATGTCATGAAATATGCAATGCCTTCCAGAGTTGTGTTGTGCTAGCGTTGGCTCCCTCTTAGGAGGCCTTGGATATGAGGTAGCGCCTCCTGTATCCATGTAGATGTTGCTCAGACTGTCATTCAGTTCAGTGTATCTTTCATATTTGGGCCCTCTCCGAGGTTGATTGTTGCTATCATTCTTGGCATCGGCTTTTCCTTTGCCATTTCCCGAATCAGACGGTCCTCCATCTTTAAGCATATTGACATCGAGAATGCGTTTCTCCGAAGTTGCATCTTCTTCCCGCAAAAATCTATTTGCTTCAAGGTAGAATTCGCCGAGATTTCGTGGTGGATCTCAGTACAAGGATTTTTTAAACTCCGAGTTATCTAGAACGCCGGATACTGCTGCCATCAATACCATGGATGGTTCAGGGCGATCAACTGATGCTGCTGCAACGTTGCATCTTTCCAGGAATGAACACAGAGTTTCTCTGGGCCTCTACTTTATTTTAGTGAGTGACATGACGTTCTTGCCCCGTGCAATGTGAACCCGAAATTGTTCAATAAAGTGTGTGACCAACATGGTCCAATTGCTAATCGATTCTGTTTCTAGCTATCGAATCCACATAGCGGCTATATCGGTCAGAAAGAGAGGAAAGCACTTTTCCATGACGTTTTCTGATGCCGATTGAACTTCCATATGTCGTTTGTAGCGCATCAGGTATACAGTAGGATCTGTCCTACCGTGGTAGGGCTCCAGTTATGGAAGTTTGAAATCCGGGGGATTGCGGAATTCCTGATTTCTTGAGCGAAAGGAGTGTAGTTGATGTCATCCACGTCATTCTGGTAAGTGCGGCCTCTTGAGAGGCGTTTAGTGAGATCTACTAGCCGATTTCCTTCGAAAAGTTGTTGCAAGTTGCCAAGATCAAACCTGGTGCCCCCAGCGTGGAGTGCAGGATAAGCAGGAAGCTGTTGGGCTGTCGGGAGCGGGTCGCAAGTCGCGGTTCGCGGTTCGCGGTTCAGGGGAGGCGACCTGACCCGGTCGTGAGTCATGGAAGTCAGCTCATGACCTAGGGTCATGTAGGACGGTTCGTGAAGCAGGAGGGGAGAGCCGATCAGGTCGTTGTGGTAGGTCACGAACCGGGTCTGGATGTCCATCACGAGCCGGATCCTGGTGTGGAGCGGGAGCTTGCATTCTAGTATCCGTTGGAATCGGAGCTGAAGTCGGTTGAGCTTGACCATTTCCAAGAGCGAGGGGGTTGCCCCCGAGTCCAAACGATGCGCGCGCCGCTTCAGTAGCTTTATTTTCGATGCGTTGTTCGTTGCTGCTCGGCCTGCCATCCATCCGAGCGAAGAATCCATCGATCATTTCCTGTTGCTTCCTGAGGAGATCATCTTGCCTTGACATCTGGGTTCTCAATTCAGCAAGAACATCATCCATTCCTTCTCGAGTCAAGTATGCCGATGGGTTTTCATGAGAGGAAGCTTCCTGGCTTGCCTCGTTTCTCGTGCCTTCGGCTTCAGCACCTTCAGTACGGGAGAAAGTTCCATCCTTCTTCCTTTTAACCATTGATCCAATAGCAAATCAAATCGATTCCTTTAGAGCTAGAAATTGAAGTAGCATTGTGTGCCCCTTCCTTGCGCTTAGACCAAAAAATGGCACTAACACCCAAATGCAGATCACAGAATGTAGAAAATGATAAATAAGAGGAGACACAAGAAGTTTTTATAGTGGTTCAGCTGTAGATGTAGCCTACGTCGACTTTATAATCTTATTGTTAATCTTATTGTTAATCTTATTGTTATACTGACAGATTACAAGAATCTGTTACATGTAGACACACAATCCGTGCATTAATTGAGATTACAAGACGTTAATTTAGATGTAGAAAGGTGCAAAGTCCTTGCACTTCAGTAATGGTGGAAGCCGTGAAGAAGAATAGCAAAAAGTCCAAGAGAGATCCCCTTAAAATTCCACGTAAAGGTGTATTTATAGCTGTAGGTGGGTTTCTGGGTTGACCGGTTCGTGATGGGGCACTTGGCACCCGATCCGGGAAAGTACGAGCGGGAGAAGCCTTGAGAACAGGCCAAAATTGAGTACTATTATTGTTATGGTGCAGGCGGTTCATGGTCATGGGTGGGCGAGCCGAGCCGGTTGTGCGATGATGTGGTGAAGCTGGTGCTGACACGATCGGGTCGTGATTATGAGGGTCGTGACCCATACATACCTCATAAGTCAGGTCTTGATCAATGAGTGTATCACGAACCAGGTTGCATCGCGAGCCGAGGATGCTGTACGAGATGGGGTTGCATTATGAGTTGAGGAGGGGCGAGCCCAAGAGGGAGCCCACGAACCAAAGGGGGCGACCCAAACAGAAATGTCACCGATTCTCAAAATTTAAGTTCTGCATGTGTTTAAGGAAACATGCATAACTTTCAAACCGTAAGTCCGTTTGACCAAACGAAAGCTCAACCTGAAGCTGATTCAGAGGGCTATAAGAGTTACAGAGCTCAGCTCCGTAATTGCTGTTTTTGGGCCCAAAAGGGGTCGTCTGATAGGAGTTTCGGGCCTGTTTTTGTTGATGATGTCATTTCGACCAAACTGCTTCATGTTTGTTGACGATTTTCTCAGTGCCTGAGTGCGATGCTATCCAGAAATTCCATGTGTGATAGCTTTTACCAAAAAGTGTGTCAACATAGGCATTTAGTGAAGATTAGGTCTTTTGGAGGTTTAAGGGATCCTCTTCTATAATAAAAGCACAAAAATCTAAACCAAAATCTTTTGCGATTCTTGCTCTTTAGCTTCTTCTGGGTTCATATTCAGAATGTTCATTAGGTTCTGTTCTTACAGGTAATAAATTACTTCATGTGCCCCCACTACTCCTTAATTTAAAAGGAAATTTTGTTTCATAAAAGTCAGCATCATTTGATTCGATTATATAATGTTTATTTATGTTATAAAATCTGCATGCTTTGCTATTAACTGCATAGCCAATAAATACACATTCATATGCTCTACTTGCTAATTTTATTCTCTTAGGGTCTGCAATACGAACATATGCCAAGTATCCCCAAGTTCTAAAATAAGAAACATTGAGTTTGTAACTTTTCAGAATTTCAAAAGGTGAAATTTTACTTTTTGATTTAGGGATTCTATTTAGTACATAACACACTGTTAATAGTATATCCCCCACCAATGTTTTGCTGCACCAGAATTTAATAAAATGGCAACTACTAATTCGGTAAAGGTCCTATTTTTTCTTTCAGATTTACCGTTCATTTCAGGTGAATAAGGTGCAGTTCTTTCATGTATAATACCATGTAGTTTATAGAAATCTAGAATAGAACTAGATTCATATTTTGTTCCTCTATCACTACGAAGTCTTTTAATTTTCTTATTTGATTGATTTTCAATTTTAGTTTTGAATGTCTTAAACATATCAAATGCATCACTTTTATTTTTCATGGGTTATACATATGTGAAATCAGAACAATCATTAATAAAAGTGATAAAATAGCGGTGTCCATGTCTAGTCAATATGCCATCAAGCTCACATATGTTAGAATGAATTAAATCTAAGGGTTTAGATACTCTATCAATAGACTTATGAGGTTTCTTTGTGATTTTAGCTTGAGTATAAAATTCACAATTATCAAAATCATTTTCTGACATTTTAGGAATCATATCTAAGGTGCTCATGTTATGAATTATGCGTTTGTTAACATGACATAATCTAGAGTGCCAAATATTAAATCACACAACATATAAGCAGTACCAGATATTTTATTATATTCAACAATCAACTTAAACATACGCTCACAAACATAATACTTCCCCACAAAAATTCCCTTAATAGTAAAGGTATACAAATCCGCCCCTATAACTTGAGTAAAGCCAACCTTTTTCAGAAGAAAGCCAGAAACCAGATTCTTTCTCATCTTTGGAGTATGCATCACGTATTTCAAAATCACTGTCTTTCTAGAGGAAAACTTGATTTCCATATTTTCAACCCCAACGACTTTAGTGGAGTGAGAATCTCCCAACAACACCTTTTGATCATCAACAGTCATGTATGTAGTAAACATATCACGATCACAACAGACATGGCGAGAAGCACCAGTATCTTCCCACCAACCCTCTGATCTAGGTGAATCTCAGAGATCATAGTCGTTAAAGGCTCCTCAGTCAGGTTAGCTGCGATCAGGGCCTGGTCTATTCCGACACTTACTTGCCATATGACCTGGTTTTCGACTGTTGTAACAAAGAAACAACTGTCCAGGTTCAATCTTTTGTGTTGGTCGCTGCTGTTCTTTTTGGTTCCCTTGCGGGTTCCAATTTTGTTTGTTGCGATGATTTTTATTTTTGAACGTTTTCGCATTCGGTTTTAGAACAGCTAGTTTGGTCTTTTTAATGTTGTTGTTTGCGACAACCAACACTTCTTCTTTCTAAACTTGTTTGCATGCCTCCTTCTCAATACGGAGGCAAGTGATCAAGCTCTCTAAGGATAATTCCTTAGTCCTGTGCCTCAGCACATTCTTAAAATCTTTCCATCCTAGGGGCAATTTGTCAATTATTATAGCAATCTGAAATTGTTCATTCAAAGCCATACCTTCGGAGATGATCTCATGAGATATTTTCTGAAGCTTATGAGACTGCATCTCTACTGACCTATCATCCAACATCTGATATTTGAGGTAGCGACTGACTGCATACTTCTTTACGCCTACCTCTTCAATATAATACTTCTTCTTCAGAGCCTCTAAGACCCCCTTCGCTGATTTGTCTGAATTGTAATAGTCGTATAGATCATCACTGAGGCCATTGAGGATGAAGTTCTTGCACATGTAGTCCTACTCAATCCAAGTTTGCAACTGGCTCGATTTCTCTTTCCAAACAGCCATCTAATATGCATCGGCTGCATTTGATTTCTTTGGAAATTGCAGTTTCTCGGTTGATAAAGCACCGATGACTTTTCGCATAGTTGGAAAAAACTCCATTTTTTATTGCCAGTGTTTGAAGTGGAGACCTTCAAACCTGAAAGGTGCAACAGTGACAAGTGGGATCTAGAACATTGATGCAAGCGTGGCATCGTCGGTGTTGTTTGCAGCGGCATAGGAAGCGGAAGCCATTAGTTGTCTGAACGTTTTCAATTTTGTTGAAACTAACAGCTCAGTCGCGGACAACGTCGCTCTCTTGAAGTCGTTTCGGCGATCTGCTCAATGGTTCAAAGCAGTTCTATCTTTCATTGCCGCCTTTAGGATAAAGAAGCCTCTTCTTCAATATCAATTCGCTTGCACAAACAAATTGAGTCTGATTTGCAGTCAAATTAAAAAAATGTACCGCTCTTTTTTCTATAATGAAATTTTTTCGATGAAGATAAGAAGTTTTTTGAAGAAAGAGGAAAATGAAAATATTGTTCTCTATTTTTCTTTGTCTATTCTATTTCTTATATAGATAGAATGCAAAAATGTAATGTTCGCTATGTTAGTTAGAGGACAGTTGGATCACAATTAATACCAAAATAAATAAAAGAAACGGTCAAAAAACTGCAATTTATAAACTGTAAATTGCATACGTTCCAAAATGATGAATGTTAATAAGTTTTAATTTATTATCAATCATGGAAATATTTCAATACCATTTGTTTTTGTAACAGCTCGATGAAAAGTCACATAAATATATGACCGTTGTGCTAATGTAACTGCTTTAATCACAATAATGGATCATATATATATATATATATTAACGTTATAACTTTCAACGGCTCTATTGCAATAATGGCTCAATAATAAATTCTTAGTAACTGTAATTTTTTTTCTCAATAAATTCACTACATATACAAAACGTTTCCAACAACAACACTATTGCTTGGATTAATGAACAAATGAGGTGCTGAAAGCTCATCAAATACAACGTCACGTGAACAAACCACTTTATTGGTTTTAGGATCGTACAACGCCAACCTTTTCTACAGGAGTCATATCCAACAAAAAACATCCTTTTGCTTTTGGATCAAGTTTATTTCTACTATTTTTGGGTATCTGAATGTAACATATTAAATTAAAAACTCTATGATAACTCACATTCAGTTTTAGCTTATATACTGATTCAAATGGCGATGGACTTATTCCTGGCCAGGGAGGTAGATGATTGATCACATGACAAGCAGGTGCAGTAGCAGCTGCCCAAAGCTCTTTCTGAAGATTCTTTTCATGCAACCATGACAAACTCATAGCCGTAAGATGTGCCAATTTTGGTTCAGCAACTCCATTTTGTTCTGTTGTATTTGGACAGGACATTTGATGTTGAATTCCATTATTGTTGCAATATTTGAAAAAATAATCATCGAGCATGTATTCTCCACCAATCTCTATTCGAGGCACCTGATATATAGTCCAAACTCATTTTCCGCTTATTTTAACATAATAAATTTAGAGAATACTTCACATTTTCCTTTTAAGAAGTATACCCACGTGAATTGAGAGAAGTCGTCAACTAAGACCATTTCTTAACGAAAACCTGAGTAGTTAGGTGTTCTTGTTGGTCCTAGGAGATCTGAATGAATCAATTCCAAAGAAGCCAATGCTTTATTTTTAAAAATATGAAAAGGAAGATGATGAGATTTACCATATTGGTAGCCTGGACAGACCATCTCGCTTGACTATCTCTAAGAGGAACAAGCTTGAAATTTGAACAAATCGATTAGAGGATCTTTGATGCAATGGCAGAGTTGTAATGTATTGATATAAGAAGAGAAAAGAATTGAGAAAGTGTAGAAATGACTTTATTTCGAACAGCCTAATGTACAGATAGGCTTTGCCTATTTATAATTGTAAAAGTAACATTTGGGGTATGCCCATTATTACAAGATGGTAAGAAAAATAAAAGTGGTAATCGGCCTGTATAATATACGATGTATATATTATCTTAGGTGTCCTCATTTTAACACCCCCTTTCAAGCGGACATTAGGGTTAGGGTTACTCTCAGATTCTTGTACTAAATTTGATTTCATTCTCAATTGATCATTCTTCGAGATAAACTCCTTCAGATTGTGTTTGTATGAGAGATCCTTGCCTCTGGGTGCTTATATCTGTGCTTTAGGCCTTTTGAGAAATTTCGAGAAGCAATCTGGAGCTAACTTCTTTTAAGCAGCCAATGAATCTAGCTTTCTGATGACTTCACTTTGTTTGGAGGTATGATTAGTTTGATCTATCAAGTAATTCCTTAACTTTTAGGTCACCTCTATATTTAACGAGGTTAGGTGCTGAAAGTGATTTCGTCTGTGTGTTAGCACACTGGTAATATGCTGATATGTGGTTTTTTCCGATATTTCCATTTGCTACTTGTTCTCTTACAAAATTTAGATCGATTTCAATATGCTTAATTCTTGCATGTAGTACTGGGTTGGCAGCCATGTATACAACACTTTGGTTGTCACACCATAATGTCGGTTTGCCACTTGTTTTTATTTGTATCTCTTTTAGTAGACATTGAACCCACATTACTTCTGCTGTTGCATTTCCCACACTTCTATATTATGCTTCTATGCTAGATCTAGATATGGCTGCTTGCTTCTTTGAACACCATGATATCAAGTTTTCTCCCAAATAAATGCAGTACTTGTAGTAGATCTCCTGTCATCTATATTTGATGCCCAATTAGCATCAGCATATCCTGTGATGTTTAGACTTTTTGCAGCTTTCATAGATAGACCATAATTGATTGTTTCCTTTAAGTACCTCAGTATCCTATTTACTGCTTTCATATGCTCCTTAAGTGGTGCCTGCATAAATTTACACACTTTATTAGTGCTGCATACTATATCAGGACGAGCTATAGTTGTGTACTTTAGTGCACCGACTATACTCCTATATTCAGATATATTAAATACTGGTTTGCTTTTATTTTTAGAGTATTGCCGATTGCTTATCATAGAGGTGACTTGGGGCTTTACTTCAGTCATCTTTGTTTTGTTCAATAGCGCACTGATGTACTTTCTTTATAGTTAAATAATTTTTGACTTAGATACTCTTTTCACTTCAATTCCTAAGAAGTAGTTTAAATCACCTTGGCCCTTTATTGAGAATTATTTGTCCAGATATTGAACCAACTGATTCATATCTGAGTTGCAGTCACCTATTACAATGTGATCATCAACATATATTAGCACATACATAATTGTATTATTGTTGACCCTGATAAATAGTGAGTTATCTGATTTGGCAAATTGAAATCCTAGTTTTACTAGAGCGTTTTTCAATTTGTCAAACCAGACTCTAGGTGCCTGCTTTATCCCATAGATGGCTTTATTGAGTTTATACACAAGTTGTGTATCTTTATTGTATCCTTCTGGCTGTTCCATATAGACTTCTTCATGCAAACTGCCATTTAAAAATGCATCATTTACATCAAGCTATCTTAGACGCCGTCCCCTTTGAAGTGCAACAATCAAAACTACTCTGATTATTGTATGTTTTAAAACTAGGGAGAATGTCTCATTGAAGTCAAACCCTTGTTGTCGTTTATAGTCTTTGGCTACCAGCCTTTCTTTTATCTGTTGGCAGTGCCATCTGGATTTTTCTTTATCTCGTATGTCCATTTGCACCTAATAATATTCTTATTTTCTGGTGGCTCAACTAACTCCCGTGTTTATTTTTGATGTGTGCATGAAATTCTTTATTCATGGCAGTTTTCCATTTGTCATTGCTAATAGCTTGACTAAATGTGGTTGGTTCATCATTTGTTAGCACTGTCGAGTATAATTTTGGCTTGAAGATGCCACTTTTGGCTAGAGTAATCATTGAATGAGTTGGTGCAGGAGTTTGTCTGGTTTCAGGTTGCCCCCTCTAGTTGTTTGAGTATTATTGCTTTCACTATTTTCTGCTTCATCTTTTGCAATTTTTTTCTTCTATTTGCCTTCGTTGACCAGTTTCTTCTTCAAGTGTATTTATGTGCATCTCTGGTGGTTCATGTGCATCATGCCTTGACTCATCTGATTCTGACATGTCTTCACCTGTTTTCCTTTCAATCACTCCTGCATCTTCTATGTTAGAGAGTATAAGTATTGAAACGACTTAAACTTCCCCATAAAGGAAAGCTCGGATTGAATTGAGAACAACACTCATCAGAACACAAACAGAAGAACATTTCATTTCTTATTATAACAATAACATCAGAGTACAAGAATATCACAGAGGATAAATGAATAATATACATTGGAAATACAGTATCAGAGATTTAATAAATTACATTTTTAAAATACATAACAGCAGAAAAATAATACAAAATACAACTAAAAGAAATACACGGATACAAAGCTCTCCGAATATCTCTTCAGTTGTAAACCAGGATCCTGTGAATATAATATCTGCAAAACCAAAACTACTAGCTTCCCGTGTGGAAAAATAGGGGCACCCATAGTTTAGGTTAAAACAATAAACTCCAGGTCAGTCATGGGACTGGTGTGAGAATTAAAACAGTTATTAGCTTGATTTTAAAGTTGGGTAAATCACGGGACCACGCCGTAACACGGAATGGGTTTAATCCACATGACCCCTAGTTTAAAAGAAAACAACGCAATGCTTTTTGGAAAAATGAAGCTATTATAAGACTCAGGTCCCATCACACAATGCAACACAAGCTGGAGGATAGATTTTTCCCTTATAATAGCCAAAAATGCTTGATACGCGAAATTTCATCTTTTAATATTACTATAAGTGAAGAAATCAACTTCGAATATAAATGTATCAATCATAGGCAGCATGTGTACCATATATCATGTCGCCATACTAGTTCTACAATCAAAACCGCATGATGTCGTATTGGAAGTTGGATTTTCATCTATGAACCAAGGCAAGGGATCATCCTTATCGAATTCGAGACTCTCTAGCCCGAGCCTCAGGACTCAGTCGCAACTGCACCTGGAGTGCCAGGGCCGGTCCACAAATATGTTAGTGGATTAGTAATGCATGAACAATATGTTTCCCTGCCCTATGAGGCATAAAATCTGGTCAGTAATGTCGACCAAAAAAATATCCGAGTCGCCTTATTCCATCATCCACATAAGTAAAAATGCCAGGGCTTGCAAACGCTGACACCACTCCTAGCTAGAAAGAAATGCATGCCCTCCCTGGGGTCCTTCTCCAGTTTCTAGTTCATACCGGGGTGTGAGGCTCACGAAGTAACGCTGTACACAAAGCTATGCCTAAAATGAGATGTGCTTTGATCATCAACCACAAGGCTCTGCTTTTCAACAATAAGCCTTGATCATTTGCATCATAGCAAGCCACATTGTCAATCCATACCATACCATTGATTTCTGCCACTGTATACGCTCTAAGCTCGTAGGTCTCAGAGAAGGGTGTTAAGCAAGGGAATAAAATTCTCTGCCACCAAACATATATATATTTAGCAGAGATCAACGAATACAGCATAAAGGAATACAACATCAGACATGCCATCCATTTACAAGTCCGTTTTGGGTCTGAACGAAACCAGAGGCACCTTATTCCTCGTCCTATATTTCCAATACAGGAGAGAGGTCCTCGCATATCCATCGATCTCCAAGTACATTTGGACGATCACCACTTATTACCTTGTCTTGAGTATATGACCCAATCAAGACATCAGTAATCATCCAAACGATGTGAAGAACTCCGGTCTTCAACCACCGTCTTCATCTTCGACTCTTAATCGTCATAGAAATTATTCAGAATGGGTTAAACCCAGTCTTTCCGAATAATTCGCGTAATTATAATCAAGTGCTATAAAAACACATCAAATGCCTCATTCCAATTCAGAATATTCTTTTTAATAAAATGTTCACATTATTAATCTAATTAAAGATTCATTAAAACACTAGTTCGTTTTTAATCTCAAAAATCATTACTTAATGATTATTCAGATTTTTAGGAAATAAATCCTGTTTTTACTTGGGTTAAAGACCGATGTCCTTTAAAACACAGTTCACGATAAACTCAAATCATTTTCCATTCAAATGGAATCTACACGGAAAACAGATCAATATATAATCGATATAAATTTCCGTATCAAAACAATCATATAAATGGAATAGCGGCAAAGCCTTTCAAATTCCATATATAATAATGGTCTTCATTCACTGAAGCTTATCTCAATTATTATTAAATCGAATTCCATTCAACTCCAATTTACTCTATTAAATTGTAAAACTTTACTTTAAAAAAAATTCTCATTTAAATCTCAATAAAAGATTTATAAATTCCAAATTATATTTTCACTGTAATTAGGTTAAAAAAGAAATGTCGTTAAAAACATAGTTCATAATAAACCCAATTCACATTTCATTTTATTCCAATTACTAAATATAATTGGAAACTCTAATAACCTTAATTAAAAGATTTAGAAATTCCAAAATTATATTCTATTTAATTCCAATTAAATATTAATTGGAAAACTTCATCAAATCTTATTTAAAAGATTTATTCTTTTCTAATTGGGGTTTAAGAACAATGTTATTAAAGACACCATTCACGACAACCCAAAATCCAATTTATTCTCTTTAATTCCAATTAAATATTAGTTAATTGGATTTTATTCTAGTTAATAACTAGTTCATTTTTGATAAAAATATATTTTATCTTTATAAAATTAGAGTTTTAACCAAATTCTTTCCAAATCATTTATTATGATTTTATATAATTTTTCCCTATTTTTAATAATTTTATCAAGGCCCGTACAGTCGGTTTCCAATAACGGCCACCGAATTGCATCCATAACGACCTTTTTCAAATTTGATTTGAACATAATTCCAAATCCAACCATTAGATTTCAAATCTCTTATATTCATTGGAATGATCTTTTTGATACGAACTCAACGGTTCCGGTTTTAGGAGAATCCGACAGTCAGATCTCCGGTTACGTCAATTTGAAGTTAGTGGTTGAAATTCGCGAACGGTCGCTGCTCGGCACGTTCTATTCAGGCCATTAAATATATATAATATATATATTATATATATTTCGTCGATTACCATTTAAAAAGTATTTTATAAATTTGTTTTAAAACAATTCCAACTTCATTTTCAATTTTAAATCAAAATTGAATATTCTATATCATTATTATAATAAAATGATAATATTTTCAAAATATTAGATTTTAAAATCATTTCTTTCCGATATTCATTATAGAATGAATAAAATCGTTAGATAAACCCATTCGGGTTAAAATGGCATTTGCTACTTAATACGGCTTCATATTTCAATATTTTTGTGTCCATCCAAAATCGGGCATTGAAATCATGATTTTATTCTTCATTGAATATTATTTTAAAATATTCGTTATTTAAAATATTCTTTATTTCAAAAGACTCTTTATTATAAAATATTCTTTATTATAAAATCTTTTACATTAAAATGTTCTATTACATTAAAAATATTCTTTTACATTATTTACATTATAAATGTCCTTTTACATAAAATTGTCCTTTTACATTATATACATAATAAATGTTCGATTACATTAAAATGAATCTTTTACATTGAAATGATTCTTATATTTTGTTGACAATTCTATTTCAACAAAATGATTAAAAATGATTCTTTTATTTTGTTGACAATTCTATTTCAACAAAATGAATAAAAGTGTTAACTTCATTTTGTCAACAATTCTATTTTAACAAAATGAATAAAAGTGACAACTTCATTTAGTTAACCATTCTATTTTAACAAAATGAATTAAAGTGATAACTTCATTTTATTTACGATAATCTAACTCAACAAAATTGACATTTTTGTTTTAAAACAAATCTATTCAACAAAATGTTATTTTTAATTTTAACACAAATCTATTTAACAATTTTTTTTTAACACAAATCTATTTAACAAAAATGTTATTTTTGTTTTAAATATTCCATTTCAACAAAAAATGATATTTTGGTTTCAACTATTCTATTTCAACAAAAATATCAATTTTTGTTTCAACTATTCTATTTCAACAAAAATGTCAATTTTGGTTTCAACTATTTATTTCAACAAAAATGTCAATTTTGGTTTCAACTATTTATTTAAACAAAGATGCTAATTTTAATTCTAAAATGTCTTTTTAATTCTAAAATGTTATTTTATTCCAAAAGTACTATTTCATTCTAAAATGTTATTGGATTCTAAAATGTACTTTTTACATTATAATGTTATTTTATTCTAAAATGTTCTATTTGCATTATAATGTTATTTTTTTTTTCTAAAATGTACTTTTTACATTATAATGTTATTTTCATTCTAAAATGTTATTTTATACTAAAATATTATTTTATACTAAAATATTATTTATTATAAAAACATTGTTTATTTCTGAATTGGAATGCGATTCAATCAATTACCATATAATTTTAGTTATATGGATTTCATACATCGCATGTATGCAACAATAATGAAAAATAACCATCAAACAGTCCAATCACATCCAGAGTGAAATTTACAACAGTGTAAGCGTTAAAATAAATAAATAACGCTCATCACAGGCTGTCAATCCATTGATTGACATACAAATAAATATTGAGACTGGAGTATGTAAAATATCATCACAATACCCGTGTAGGGTTTTCATACAACAATTTATTTAAACAAATTATTGGTCAATAAATTTATCCAATTTTCACTGTTCAAATTATAAATGAATATTTATAATTTAAATTTCACTATCCTATTAATACTAACATTATTTTTAATATGATAAGCATTTCATATCACAAACAACATGTAATACTGTCAATTTAAATCGTCCATGGTTTGTGGACGAGGGAGGTGATCTAACCGTATAATTTATAACGATTAACTGATAAAAATCTACACTGGCAATTCTATAATTTTTTCAATTATGAAAATAAATAAATAATTATGCAAAATTTTTAATGAGGAGTTCTCACCTTCGTTTCCACCCTGCCCGCCTTTAACTGGTGATTTTGATTCCGTTCTGCTTTCAGTCAGTTCCATCACAAATCTGTTTCACGCGGTATATATATTAAAAATCATATTTGTAATGTTGTTCTATATATATGGTAAAAATCATATTTTTATTTATTTTATGTACATATAAAAATCATATTTTTATATTGCTATTTTTATTTTAAAAACAATGCTAATCTTACTTTTCAAAACAATGCTAGTTTTGCTTTTCAAAACAGTGACCTTTGTAACGATCAAGAATTTCGCTCGATCCGAATCGATCGCTAAAAAGACCAAGACCATTCGAAACCCCTGATTGTTTAGAGAACACGACAAATTGGAACACAAACAAAAGAACATTTCTTTGTTTATTACAACAATTCATCAGAATACAAGAATATACAGAGTATAAATTACATGTTAAACATTTACTACATATCAGAGATTTAAATTCATTACTGCAGCGGAAAAATAATACAATACACAACTGAAAGAGTTATATGGATACAGAGCTTTCCGGATATCATTCCAGCTGTAAACCAGGTTCCTGTGAATATAAATCTGCAAAACCAAAACTACTAGCTGCCCGTATCGAAAATAAGGACACCCAGAGTTTAGGTTAAAACAATAAACTCCAGGTCAGTCATGTGACTGGTGTGAGAACTAAAACAGTAATTAATCTTTATTTTAAAGTTAGGTAAATCAAGGGACCACGCAGTATAACACGGAACGGGTTTCCTCCCAAGAATACTAGTGCATAAAACAATAGTGCAATGCTAAAATAAAGAACAATGAAGCTATTATAAGACCCAGGTTCCATCACACAATGCAACGCAAGCCGGAGGATAGGGTTTTTACCTTATAATAGCCAAAGAATGCTTGATACGCTAAATTTCATATGTTATTATTACTATAAGTGTATAGTGTCAAAACAATTTCAATCATAAGTATCAATCATAGACGGCATAAGTGCCCCATACCACTATGTCGCCATATATAGGTATACAATCAAAACCGCAAAGTCACGTATTGGAAGTTGGATTTCAATCTGTGAACCGAGGCAAGGGATCATCCTCTACCGAATTCGAGATGCTCTAGCCCACCCCTCAGGCAAGCGCATAGGCAAGCCTTGGATCGTCAGGGCCGGTCCACCGATGTGGATTATTATGCCTGAACACTGCGTTTCCCCACCCTTTGGGGTGTCAATGTGTCCAATGACTCCATCGGCTCCACATAGTCACCAATATATCTGAGGCGCCTCGCAACAGCAACAACCACACAGGTGAAAATAATATAAATGTCAGGGATGGTAGGTCACTGACACCACCCTAGCTAGAAAGAAACGCATGTCTTCCCTGATGTCCTCTCTCATTTCTGGTTCACAACCGGGATGTGAGGCTCGCGAATCAACGTTATACACAAAGCTATGCCACACAGGCCGTGCTTTGATCATCAACCACAAGACTCTGCTTTTCAACAGAAGCCTTGATCATATTACCACTTAAGCATGCCACATAGGCAATTCACTCCATGCGTTTGATATCTATCAATATATAAGCTCTGAGCTCGTACGTCTCAGAGAAGGGCGTTAAGAAAGAGAATAAATTCTCCGCCGCCAATCAGATATATATTTAATAGAAATCAATCACACAGAATAAAATCCAATGTCAGACACATAGTCCATTTACAAGTCCGTTCTGGGTCTGAACGAAACCGGAGGCACCTTGTGCCTCGCATATCCATCGATCTCCAAGTACGTCTGGACGATCACCAACTGATTCCCTCCTCTTGGGTGTACAGCCCAATCAAGATCATCAGTAATCACCTAAACGATGTGAAGACCTCCGGTCTTCGACCACCGTCTTCATCCTCGACACCACGTCGAATCAGTTATTCAAAATGGGATAAACCCAGTCTTTCTGAATAACTCGCGTATATAATAAACAAGTGTTACACAAACACAACATACGCCTCATTCCAATTCAGAATATTCTTTTATTCAAATATTCTTATACTTTGGGGGAAGGTTCCCATTAATATTATCAAAGATAAATTCTTTAAATTTATTCTTTAATCTTCTTTTGAATATCAATTCAAACTAGTCGGGATTAGCGAACCACACCGGAGTAATCATTTATTTTATTTCCCAATCCCAACCTATTCATACCATGAAGTAAAACTGGTCATACTTCATATCTAACACCATGGTGTTATCGGTAAATTCAATTACCATTTCACGTTCAAATCTAATTAAAGATTTGACTATCGTCTGGAGCAAAACTGGCGACACTCCATTCTCGATCATTTCAATCTAATTAAAGATTCATTAAAACACCACTTAGTTTTAATCTTCCCAAAAATCAACACTAATGATTGTTTAACTTGGGAAATCATATCCTGTCTTTAACTGAGTTAAAGAACCAACGTCACTTAAAACACGGTTCACAATAAACCCAAAATTACATTCTAATTCAATTCCAATTAAACATCATTTTATTGGTATACTTCATTAAATCTAAATAAAAAGATTTAATCTTATTCTCAACTGGGTTTAAGAACAGTGTTAATGAAGACACCATTCACGACAAACCCAAATCCGATTCGATATTAAATACAAGGCTCTGAATAGAAAATATATCGGCTTATATTCAATATCAAATTCTACGACCAACAAATATCGTATTGGAAATAACGATATAAGCATATCTTTCAAATTTCCATAACAATATCTGTATAATCACGAAATCCAACATCGAAATATTCCAAAGACAATTTCAATTCAAATCTATTCCAATTCAATTATGGGAAATTCTGGTTTCTTTTATAAACCTTTCAAATCCAATTTATTTATTTAAAAATAAATAAATTATTATTCTAGTTCAAAACTAGTTCATTTCGATAAAAATCTATTTTTATCTTTTCAAATTTGGATTTTTTCATCTCAATTCTTCACAAATCATTTCTTATGATTTTACACAAATTATTACAATTTTTAATAATTTTATCAAGGCCCGTACAGTCGATTTCCATCAACGACCATCGAACTGCACTTACAGGGACCTTTTCCAAATTTGATTTGGACATAATTCCAAATCCAACCGTTATATTTCTAATATTCGTTAGAAATCTCTTTTCGATACGAACCCAATGGTTCTGGTTTTAGGAGAATCCGACGGTCGGATCTCCCGTAATATCCATTTGAAGTCAATGGTCGAAATTCGCGAACTGTCGCGGCGTGGCGCGTTCGATTCAAGCCATTATATATATAATATATATATTATATATATTTCGTCGATTTCCTTTCAAAACGTATTTTGTAATTCGTTTTAAATTCGTTTTCAAAACGATTTCAACTTCATGTTAAATTTCTAATCAAAATTGAATATTCCATATCATCGATATATAAATGATAATATTTTCAAAACATTATATTTTGAAATCACTTCCTTTTCGATATTCATTATAAAAATGAATAAAATCGATATAGATATCATTCACGTCAAAATGGCGCATATCTAATAATACGGCTTTATATATTTCAATAACTTCGTTATTCTATTCAACAAATGAATATTTCCTTCAACACATGAATTTATATTTTTATTCAACACATGAATTTTCTTTCTATTCAACACATGAATTTTCTTTATATTTAACATATGAGTATTTATTCTATTCAACACATGAATTTTTATTTCTATTCGACACATGAATTTTTATTCTATAATATTCCTTATTTTCCAAAATGGAATGAGGCCCAATCAATTACTATATAATATTAATTATATGGATTCCCAACAACACATGTATATAATAGCATCGATAAATCATCAACCATCATCCAGAGTGCACCACACAACTGCATAAGCATTAAATATAAATAATTAACGCTTACACAGTCTA
This sequence comes from Allium sativum, assembly GCA_030737875.1. Classification (NCBI taxonomy): domain Eukaryota; kingdom Viridiplantae; phylum Streptophyta; class Magnoliopsida; order Asparagales; family Amaryllidaceae; genus Allium; species Allium sativum. The sequence continues at coordinate 335,681,468 of CM060918.1, read as the reverse complement.
TCAACCCATCGATTGACATACAACGAAACAATCGGGATTAGTGTACGTCAAATATCATCCCAATACCCGTGTGGGGTTTCAAATCAACAAACACATATTTTTATTTGTGCAGTTGGGCGATGTGTAAAATTTATCGTCCCAATAAATATCAGTCAAATCGGTGTACATAAACAAATCGTTCGATTTGTAAATGAATATTTATTTCAACACATGAATATATATTTTATTTCAACACCGAATATATATTTGATTTCAACACATGAATATATATTTTATTTCAACACATGAATATATATTTGATTTCAACACATGAATATATATTTTATTTCAGTACACAACACAAATCAAATTCACACCAATTCGTCAATCAAACCAAACGATCAAACAAGTCGTCCATGGTCTATGGACGACGGGTGTCGGGTGCTGCTAAGCACCGTCTGCATCCTAGTATATATTTTAAACTAGAAAATAAAATAAAAGTGAGAAGTTCTCACCGAGAAGCTAACCAGACGCCTCGACTCTTCTAATGTAGAAAATCTTTGCCATTCGCCTTTTATCACTTTCATCGTCCGTGTTCGCTATGTATATAAAATTCACAACTTTATATTCTCTATTATATAGAAATCATATTTTTATTTGTATCGCCATACATATAATAAAAATCATATTTTTATTTCTACTTCATATATATAAAAACCGAATTTTTATCTTCTATGTGAATAAATAAAAATCATATTTTGCTTTGCTTTCTACATAAGAAAAATCATATCTTTTTCTTTTTCAAAGATCATACCTTTTCTAGTTTAAAAATCGAATCTTTTCTAGTTTAAAAATCGAATCTTTACTTTGAAAAACCCATTCTTTTTCTTGCTATCATATTTTCACCTCACCTTATATATAAAATTGATTTTTAAAACTAATTATTTTAAATAAAAATAAATAAAAACTCACCCTTTTTGTGTATAAAATCGGATCTTCAAAGGAGAAGGGCCCTCATTGCGCTAACGTGGCAGAGGAGGGGGCGCCGGAGGTCTGGGACATCGGGGGTTGCTGTTGGTGGTACGGTTTAGGGGTTGGGGACTTTGGATCGGGTTTTTGAAGAAGGGGGAATGGCGACAGTGGGGATGGCTGGCCAGAGGAGGGCGTTGGGGTCGGGGGACCTGCTGGCGATCGGCGGCAAGGAGGTGAGAGCGGCAACGGGTCTTGGAGAGGGTGGCGCGGTGCAATAGGTTCTGGTGTTTTTTTTCTTTTCTTTTTCGATTTTGAACTGAGTCAACGGGGAGAGAGAGAAATGACGGGTGAGGGATTTTATTTTTATATATTTTATTATTTTTCTCTCCAATAAAGTTGACTTTTAAATTCGAACACCAAACGAGACTCAACGACTGTCGCCTCTAGCTAATTACCCCCATTCCGAACACAATGGGATATGTTTCGTAAGCCAGTTCGGCCGTTACGATCAGTTTCTATCAAATTCGAAATATAAATCAATATATATTGAATTTAAAAGTACATTTCAATTTACCGGGGCCACATACAGTCTCTAAAAATTCCCGAAAAATTATTTCTAGCTTCGTATTGACGATACGGTCCTAACAAAACTAATTTCATCGAATTCTGAGATCATTTAAAAAATGGCCATTTTCCAGTCGATTAAAATCAACTAAAACTGGTCAAACGCGTTTTCCTTTGCCACGCTCGCATATTAACTCGAAAAATTACAAATTTTGAAATATAGCAATAACATGACATCACAGATCCAACAAAAGTGGTTTCATCGAAAATTGAGGTCGTTTGCAAAATTTCCATTTTTAAGGGCTAGAATTCCATAGCGACTATTCTGAATTTTTAACTGGACGTATCTTTTGATTCCCGCTATGAAATCTTGATTTTTCGGATTTGTTGGAAAGATATTTCCAATTAGATTCTAATATTTTTTTGTTTCGCTAAAATCCGGATTATTTTGATTCCTGTACATTCATTTGAACTTTGAAATCGAAATTTCAAATTACCACGCCATTTTCAATTTCTTTTATAATTTAAAATAAAATATTTATATTCTAACGACGATTCAAATAAATATATACGTTCTAATCTATTCAAAATAAATTTCTCGTCATCATTATTTAAAATAATTCATTTTAAATATTCAAAATTCACTAAAATTGCCAAAATAAAAATTTTAAATTGGCTCAGATTTCCGGGTTATTACAATCTCCCCCACATAAAACTTTTCGTCCCCGAAAAGGAACGAAGATGAAAGTTGTTTCACAAACCAACTCAGCTTTCATTATTTTCATTATGGCTTAAGTTCTTCAACTTTTCAGTTTCTAAGAACTTTTCAAATCTTTCAAAATTTTGGCCAACACCCTAAATTTTCGAAAAATTTCGCCATAACCTCCCCTACACCGGGAGCTTTGGGATATTTCAAATAGCCTCCCATGGCCCTCACCAATCCAAAAAGAAAAAGAAACAGCCAAGCGGCTCATAAAATTATCAAAAACCTAAGAAATACAATAAACATGTACCTATTTGTCGGGCAGACAATTTTATTCCTCTTCTCTAGCCTCTTTCAATGACCTGTTCAATGTAAGTACATGTATATGCATGCATATGCGACAATTTTCAATACAACTCAATATTTGGTTCAATTTGGCTAAAGGTTCAACATTTAATTAATCAAACCATAATCAAACAACACAACTAGCAATCAATTAGTTGATTAGCTTTTCAAATTCATAACTTTAATACATAGTCCAAAAATCAGATTTTGATGCCAAATCACAACAATAGCCCTATCTAGTTTTGGTTCTCACACCAGTCAATTGGAATATATAGAGATCCCACTTTCGAAACTCAAACATAAACTACTGATGCTGACATGTCAATCACCAGTATCGTCAGAGTCATCTCCGGGCGACTAGAGTGTGATTCTATTTCTATCGAATATATTTGAGGCTTCTAATACACGTGGATCAGATGTATATTAAAATATCTATATACTAGATTGTCCAAATCAATTTAAATAAATAATCAAATACGTATAATTGATTTAAATTTTCAAAACAAAATTCGTTTTCATTTTTAAAAATATACTCTTCACACTCGTTCTAGGATACTACTGATCCCATTTCTAACGAGTCATTCTCATTGGACATTACTAATCCAATCTCTGATGAATTCTTTCGTTCAGTTCTAATGTCTCGTTCTCGAGCTCTGTAAACCAAAGCTCTGATACCAAATGTAACGATCAAGAATTTCGCTCGATCCGAATCGATCACTATACCGACCAAGACCATTCGAAACCCCTGATTGTTTTGAGAACACGACAAATTGGAACACAAACAGAAGAACATTTCATTGTTTATTACAACAATTCATCAGAATACAAGAATATACAGAGTATAAATTACATATTACACATTCACTACATATCAGAGATTTAAGTACATTACTGCAGCGGAAAAATAATACAATACACAAATGAAAGAGATATACGGATACAGAGCTTTCCGGATATCGTTCCAGCTGTAAACCAGGTTCTTGTGAATATAAATCTGCAAAACCAAAACTACTAGCTGCCCCGGTCGAAAATAAGGGCACCCAGAGTTTAGGTTAAAACAATAAACCCCAGGTCAGTCATGTGACTGGTGTGAGAACTAAAACAATTATTAATCTTTATTTTAAAGTTAGGTAAATCAAGGGACCACACCGTATAACACGGAAAGGGTTTCCTCCAAGAATACCAGTGCATAAAACAACAGCGCAATGCTAAATAAAGAACAATGAAGCTATTATAAAACCCAGGTCCCATCACACAATGCAACGCAAGCCGGAGGATAGGGTTTTTACCTTATAATAGCCAAAGAATGCTTGATACGCTAAATTTCATGTGTTATTATGACTATAAATGTATAGTGTCAAAACAATTTCAATCATAAGTATCAATCATAGATGGCATAAGTGCCCCATACTACTATGTCGCCATATATAGGTATACAATCAAAACCGCAAAGTCCGTATTGGAATTTGGATTTCCATCTGTGAACCGAGGCAAGGGATCGTCCTCTACCGAATTCGAGACGCTCTAGCCCACACCTCAGGCAAGCGCGCAGGCAAGCCTTGGATCGTCAGGGCCGGTCCATCGATGTGGATTATTATGCCTGAACACTGCGTTTCCCCACCCTTTGGGGTGTCAATGAGTCCAATGACTCCATCGGCCCCACATAGTCACCGATATATCCGAGGCGCCTCGCAACAGCAACAACCACACAGGTGAAAATAATATAAATGTCAGGGCTGGTAAGTCACTGACACCACCCTAGCTAGAAAGAAACTGAAACACCCCACTCTCCATTAAGGTCACTCACAAAGGGACTGCCTTAACTTTGGTGGAGGTTTGTAAGTAACAGTCACAGATAAACACAAGACAAATATGAACACATATATATAAGCAGCGGAAAAACAACAGACATTTTATTTCATAAAATACTTGTTCATACAATAACTGTCACATAACACTTCCAAAACATCACATCATCATTTCTGTCTTGGTTATTAAATAAAGAAGCATAAAACATAATTAAAACTGCATAAATCCCCATGATTGTATCCAACAGCCATAGCCAAAGCAAGAGAGTCCCAACCGTACATCTACTATCTTGAAGCTTTGCAAAGAGTCTGACTAAGCTGAGTAGTTTCCTCCCTGTGGACCTGGGGGGGGGGGGGGAAGAAAAGAAGACGAAAGAAAATAGGGTCAGACATAAAGCCTGGTAAGTCTAGTGACTCTTCAGTATGTGAAAAAGAATAACGGCATGATAGGTATAAACTAGAAAAAGGAAAGAATCATAAACTAAGATAAGGTAGTTCTAAAACGAATATACTATCGCACCTCACACTATATCTTTGCACCCACATGTATTAGTTCTGAACTGGCACCCCGTGCTGAGGGTAAAGTGATCCCATTATTCTAAAGATCGGCTCCTACTCGCATAATTACATGTGTCTTACGGCCCCCAAATATTGTAGATACCTATGCTGGCCCCACCATAGGGTGTATCAAGTCCCATGGTGGCGATCCGACACAATACCAGAATGCATAGGTTATACTACTGGTGACCCCAGTGCCCTGTTTGTCTGCTCCGAAGTGTGTGCACTCCCGCACTCCGTTAGAACCTACACTATTGCACCCACCGCCATTGCTTTGACCGCTTACAATCAGCCCAGTAATCGTGCCCCACCCTGCCTAGTTTCAGGGTACCATGATACCTAATTTGGGTTACTGCTGAAACGGGTCCCTCGTTACTAGGGTTTTCTAGTCAGACATGTTAAGTGGTTAAGTTTCTGTAGTTACCTAACCCCACCCATCAGTTCATTTGACATGTTGAATTGGTTAAGTGTTTTAGTTAACTTAACCCTATCTTCTGTCCTTAGCCTCTTAAAGCACCGACCACTCACATTAGACAGATATTGTTACGGTTACTGGATGTGCCGGTCGGTTCCGGGCATATTTACACCATAACTCAGTATAACCTCGGGTCCTTATTGGGCTCCATGCTTAACCACCCACATTGGATAGGTATTGTTGTGACTACTGGACAGCCTGGCGGGTCCGGGCAGGTTTACATCACAACTCAATCCAACCTCAGTGTTAAGCACATTCGTATTTTCTAAATTTACATATTTGTCTTTATTACCTGTTATATGTAAGTTTGTTAGCCATTAAAGGTTATGGCCCACATTCCAAGTTTAACATTTTTGGTATAAGAATTTATACCGTTTAAATGTCACAAGTTTTGGCATGTGACAAACATGCCAATTTCATATATTTTTATGCCAAGTTTTCCTACCCATTTTACCCAACGTTACCCCATCTAAATATTAGGCTAACAACTCTTAGCCTAATTTTCGTTCGCATGATTTTAACATATGATATTAGGCTAAAAACTTAGCCTAATTTAGCGCACAAAGTTTGCATAAAGGAATCTATCTACTTAACATGCTATAGGTGTAAACTTATACATAATAGGGCTGAACTTGCAAAATGATCATCATGAATGTCATAGGTGTGAACTTGGCATTTTGGCATAGCCATTATGAACATAATAGGGGTGAACTTGCAAAATGAATACATCTAAATAGGTGTCGCATAAAATGGCATAATCTTGACTTGCATGAACATAGGCCTAACCATATTTATCTTGGCATAACTTCAAACACAAAACTAGCATGTGACAAGGTCATTACATGTTCATAAAAATGTCAAATTTTGGTATTTACACAAAGATGTGAACTAACTCAAATCATGTAGCCTATTTCAATATGAAACTTGTATTAATTGCGTAACCCAAATGGATCCAATTACAACTTGAAATTAGTATAATATATATATATATATACATATATATATATATATATATATATATATACAAGGATTTTAATCATGTTGGCATAACGGTCTTAATATAGAACATGTGTATATAAGTCTTAACTTGGACTTAGCTAAATGTATACAATCCATGTTAACCACATAAACATAAAGGTGTAAATTCTAATATTAACCACAAACTTGCAAGTGATGTTGTTTTCAATTACAAACGTTAAACAGGTCCACATCACATCAATTTATACCACAAACATCCCAATTCCATTCACTATAAAAATCATCGCAACATATATACATTGTTAACATTATACAACATAAACATTATATAACATAATGTGATTCCAATTTCCAATTCATATCAAATCACGTTCTTTTTCAATTCACATCTCAAGCGTAACTAGACTTAGAACGATCGATGAACTTGAATTCTGGATTCTGAGTTCTGAAATTGAGATGTGTTCCTTTGGGTAGACTAACGTTGATTTGATTCGTGTTTTAACTCTAACTTGGCTCGTCTCTAAGCTTTTCTACAAGTGGAGGCCCCTCTCAATTTCCTACCGACAGCATGGCGGCTCCATCTATAATTTCTTATGTTAATTTAGGTTGGAGTCTTAGGTTGTATTTATAGAATTTTAGATTGATTTGAGCCGTCATAATATCATAGACGAATCTTGACCATTCACTTCGAAAGGAGCCAACCAAAACGCGACATGCCAGCCCTAGTGACACAGCCAAGCCTCAGAAATCGACCAAAACCCGACCAGGCCAGCCAGGGCCAAACCAGGTCGACAGGGCAGGTCGACCCCCAGGTTGACCCTATGGTCGACCTGGTGCCTGGGCGGGAAAATTCCCGCCCAACCTAGTTTGGGTCTGATTTTGAATTTTGAACTTCTTTTTGAACTGTTTGGATTTTAATTTGAATTCTGAAACTTCCGGAGGCCATAACTCCTTCATACGGAGTCCGATTCACGCAAACTCGGACTCTATCTCAAGCAGAATTCCAAGACGATCGCAACAGTGAAACCCGTTTCCCTTAATTCTTTCATTTAGGATTAATTATACTTAAATTTGTTATTATACAGTTAATAGAAAATTTGGGGTGTTACATTCTCCCCTCCTTTTAGGATTTCGTCCCCGAAATCTTCAAGTCTGGAAGAACGTTAGTCCTAACATCCAATCGTCCATCTACTCAACCATCAAACACATGCGTCCATTGTCCTTAAAAGACTTCTAATGCTCTATGATCATATGCACAGTGTGTGTACATGTCCTTATCTAATGCAAAATCAGGCGGTCTACTGATTCAGTTGAACTCCTTAATGCAAATCATGTAAGTGTCATGAGTCCATTATGTATGCAAATTTGTCCTTACTCATAATTCTACATGAGTGCGTGACCATCAATACAAATGCGACATCCATATGACAACATATCAAATTTCAACCACATACAAATATGAATACATATACGCATATGCAGTATGAAGTGACTGAGCCGATCTAAAACCTAGGTTGTGTGTGTATATGCATCCACGAGCAACCACTAGCAACCACTTGCAGTCATCAACCATAACATGTTTCAAATACATGTTTACATCCAAAGGGGTTTCTACCTAAGGATAAAAGATTATATCGAGAAGATATACCTAAAAATATAGATACAAGCACAACTTAAGGAAAAAGAGAGGTCAAAGATGTACCCTCAAAAAGAAAAGGGTAGGCCGCGCGTATTCTATCCTTAGTTTCCCAAGTCGCGTCTTCCCCGGTGTCGCTCCACTGAACCTTAACGAGTTTGACTTCGCGGTTGCGTAGCTTTTTGATTTCAGTTCCTACGATTCGAGTTGGAACTCTCCTCACAGTTGCTTCGCGTTCCACTTAGGCTTCTTCTAGAATGCTTGACTCTACCACTTCCACTGATTCATGTAGACATTTCCGGAGATGAGAAACGTGAAAGACGTTGTGAATTCTAGCTAATCTTTCAGGCAGCTCTACTCTATAAGCCATTTTCCCAACCTTCTCGATGATAGGGAACGGTCCTACAAATCTTGGTGCTAGTTTTCCTGCCGATCCAAAGCAAATGACGTTCCTTAAGGGAGATACCTTAAGGAAAAACCTGTCCCCAACCTCAAACTCAAGGTCGGTCCTTCTTTTGTCGGCATAGGATTTCTGTCTGTCTTGGGCAGTCTTCATTCTCCTTCATATCAAGTCCACTTTTTCTGAAGTCTATCTAATCATGTCTGGCCCAAATATAATCTTGTCAGTAGACTCCCACCAACAAGTTGGTGATCGGCAAGGTCTTCCATACAAAGCTTCGAAGGGCGCCATACCGATGGTGGCTTGGTAACTGTTGTTGTAGGCGAATTCCACTAAAGGAAGGTGATCCTCCCAAGTCCCTTCGAAGTCAAGAACGCACAGTCTTGAAGATCTTTTAGTACTCTATTCACCCTTTCTGTCTGACCATCAGTTTGGGGGTGATAGGTCATGCTCAAACATAACTGTGTGCCGACAACTTCTTGCAGACTCTACCAAAATTCGCTCGTGAAGATGGGGTCTCTGTCACTCACTATGCTGGAGGGTATTCCATGGAGTCGAACTATTTCCTTGAGATAAAGAGAAGCTAGAGACGAAGCAGTCCTTCTACCCTTGATAGGTATAAAGTGGGCGCTTTTAGTAAGCCTGTCCACTATCACCTAAATGCTAGTATTGCCTCTTCTTGATCTAGGCAACCCGTCAATGAAGTCCATTGAAATGCTATCCCACTTCCACTGTGGGACCTCTAAAGGATGAAGTAGTCCTCCAGGCTTCTTCTGTTCCGCCTTGACCTGTTGGCAAGTCATGCACTTAGAAACGAAATCTGCCACGTCCTTCTTCATGCCGCTCCAAAAGAAAGTTCTTTTTATATTCTTGTACCTCTTATCACTTCCAGGGTGTATAGTCATCTTGGAATGATGCGCTTCCTCGAGAACCTTCTTTGTCAACTCCCTTTCTTGTGGGACGCATAATCTTCCATCTCGCCTCAGCCAACCCTTGATGGTGTATCTATTGAGGTGAATAGAAGTCTCACCCCCAATAAGTTTATCAATCACATCAACAAGCTGAGGGTCTTCACGTTGTGCAGCCCCTATTGAGTCCAAGAGAGTAGGGCATACTTCGAGAGATGCTAACAAACCCGGTACAAAATCTGAGGAGGGCCTAAAGTTAAAACTGGCTATATACTCCAAGCTTTGCCTTTCCACAAAGAGAGGGCTTACGGTCAGTTTCTTTCGGCTCAACGCGTCTGCTACTACGTTGCCTTTGCCGGGAGTATAGGAAATTTCAAAATCATACGAGGCAAGAAACTCCATCCACCTTTGCTGCCTCAAGTTAAGATCCCTCTGCGAGAAGAGATATTTCAATGATTTATGGTCAGTGTATAATTCGAACTTCTCACCTAGGAGATAATGGTGCCATGTGACGGCCCGCCCCGCACCAGCCTGCATTTCCTCCGAAAGTGCGCTGTACATGCCCGACTAGCACGGAACGGTCGTCAGAAGAAAAGAAAGAAGGGAATTAACTAACGAGGAACCTGTAGAATGTCTCACAGCGCATGGAATAAAATATAGTACTAACATACTTGACATAAAACAGGTGAGACAGTGCATAAACTGATAACTAAAACCAACATCAACATCAGAGCAGGGGAAATCCAAATACAGCTTATTACAACTTTCCAAATTTACTGTCTCTAAAACAAAAGAAAACTGAAAGTAGAAGATGCACTACTAATGCCCAAGCAGTGATCTTCAACAACACCGGGAAAATACTATATATATCGTACTTGGAAGCCTCCTGCTCGTCTTCGGATCATCTATCCGTGCATCACCAGCTAACCTGTCTCTAGTCTGCTCGTGTGAGCACCCAGAGTAATAAGAGGAGACATAAAACTCTAGGTCATACATAAAGCCTGGTATGAGCGATAAGCATCTAAACAGAACAATAACAGGTATACTAAACCATACCTGAACCTGGACCTGCAACCAAAGAGTTAGTACCACATACCGTACAATACTCTAAGGTGCCATAATAGATAGTGTAAATAATACGGGGGTGGGGGTGTGCATGTCGTAATGATGGCAAACAAATCAACCATAGCAACCATCCTCACATCTCTCACTCAGTGCGTAAAGCATACGATGTCCACCACTATCAATCACTAGACCCATCGAAGCAGTGACGGAGTTCAACTTGTACGACTACTGCTACTACCAAGCTTACCACATGGAGTCATGACAAAATCTTTACAAATGACCCCACTTCATTGGTTTATAGCCCTTTAGTCGTACCTAGGCCACTGTAGCCCTGAATCCGTTCACGTACCTCCCATACATAGTGATCCAAAGTCATAGACATCGACTACCCCTTGGCACACGTCCCGCAGCAGAGCCCAATCATGAAGTGTACTCATCGGTTCCCAACTGGATCCTGAGCTCTAACTTCCCATATTGGGCTACCTTTGCATCTCGGGTTATTGGTCAATACTGGATCGGGTCGGGTTCATCTTCTAGCCATCGGTTCAGGTCGGGTCCCCTACCTTGAGTTGGTTATGTTCGTAGTCTTCTCCTATAGCGGTTCGGTTAGGGTCCACAGCGTCGCATCGGCTCGGGTCGGGTCCACAGCGTTGCATCGGTTCGGGTCGGGTGTCCCACTTCGGGTCGGGTCGGGTTGCCACCTCCCATCCAGTCCGTGCTTCCGCTCCGATCAGCTCCCTCGTTCTTCACATGCTCCGATCCGATCTCTCCTCCTTTATCCGATCCGATCCCAGTTCAATTAGCGTGGCCTTCCTTTTTGCCAGTTGTCTCAAGTGTCAAGTTCCGATCCGATCAGATCCCTTGCCCAGTTCAACTCATCCGATCCGAGCCCCCATATCCGATCCGATCCGGTCCAGAACCTGCACTTTTCCTGCAACTTTTCCAGCAAGTGTTTTACGCCATTCGACGACGGTTTCGACCAATCTAACTATTCTAATCAATCACAAAACATGTCAAACAGTCATAGCAACATAGCAAACTAACCACAAACACCAAAACAATGAATTTACATGTCAAAGTGAATCAAATATACCCAAAACTCCATATTTTCCCTTAAGCATGTTTAAGCAAAACTAATCATAGGGTTAACAAAACTTAACCAAATTAAACCAAATTTCTACCAAAGGCATAAAATATTATTTTTGAATTTATAGATATTTTCCAGAATTTATTAGTGTATAAATTCGCTAATCTTCACTAATTACCCTTAATTAACTGTAATTAGTGTCAAAACAATGCTAATCACTCACCTTGGCCACAAATAAATTTCTCAGAACTGAAACCTTGCTGATTTGGGTGAATACTGACGTCTAACAGCAGCTCTAACCTTGCCTTCGTGTTTTCTCTCCTTAATTTGATGTAGAATAAGCAAAAACTTGATTAGAAAGTGATTTGGGGATGTTTCTAGATGTTGGCGACCATTGTTAGGGTTCAAGAATGAAAGTGGCGACTGGGAAATGAGGATAAGATCGTTCTCTAACTGATTTCAGCCTCCTTCTTACCCTAGTCCCGAAATCCCCCATTGGGCCTAGCTGTTAATCACCCGGTTAAGCCCAATTAAGCTGTTTTTCAACATCTGAAACTTATTTCAGCCATATCTCCCAAACGGTGAGTCCGTTTGGATAATGTGACCACTCTACGGAATTGTAAACCATCATTCGGAGCCAATGGAAGTGGTTTCAGGTCAAAATTCCTTTTCAGTCAAAAGTTATGGCCAAAACAGTGCCAACTAGGGGTAAAATGGTCATTTAAATATCGACAAAAATCAGAAACATGGGAAATGACCCCAATAGTCATCTCCCAAAGTTACATGACCATACGACTTCGTGAGTGAAAGAAATAAATATTCTACGATCTTATGATACGTAGAATGCGGGTCGTTACATGCCAAGACTTAAGTGCAAAGACGATGGCGGCCAACTCAAGATCATGGGTTTGGTAGTTCTTTTCATGAACTTTCAATTGTCTTCCACCATAAGCTACTACCCTTCCTTCTTGCATTAGAACAACGCCTAGTCCCGTTCCACATGCATCTGTATATACTGTGAACATTTTGCTTCCATCCGGCAAAGTTAGAACTGGGGCTGTTGTGAGAGCCCTTTTTAATCGTTGGAAAGCAAACTCGCAATCCAAATCCCAAGTGAACGCCAGATTCTTCTTTGTTAGCCTTGTGAGTGGAGCTGAGATTTTCGCGAAATCCCTAATGAACTTTCGGTAAAAACCGGCTAGCCCAAGAAAGCTTCGGACTTCGGTTGAATTTCTTGGCGTCTTCCAATCTTGTACTGCCACCACTTTCGCGGGGTCCACAGCCAACCCATCTTTGGACACTATATGCCCCAGAAATCTTACTTCTTTTCTCCAAAAGTGGCACTTGGAGAATTTGGCTTTTAGCTGATGTGCACGGAGAGTATCCATGATCTATTTCAGATGCTGAGCATGTTCTTCCTCATTCTTTGAGAAGATCAAAATATCGTCTATGAAGACCAGCACGAACTTATTGAGGAATTCTCTGAACACCCTGCTCATTAGGTCTACGAAATAAGCGGGTGCGTTTGTCAAACCGAAAGGCATGACAAGCCACTCGAAGAAACCATCTGGGGTTCTGAACGCCGTTTTATCGATGCTATCTTCAACTAATCTTAGCTGATGGAACCCAGTAGCTAGATCAAGTTGGGAGAAAACCGATGCACCTACGAGCTAATCAAACAGATCGTCTATTCTGGGAAGCGGGTGTCTATTCTTTTTAGTCAGCTTGTTTATCTCCCTATAGTCCACACAAAGACACAGTGAACCATCTGCTTTGGTGGCGAACACCACTGGAGCACCCTATTCCGAGATACTCCTTCTTATAAACCCCTTCTCGAGAAGCTCCTTAACTTGCTTACTGAGTTCCTTTCTCTCCTTTGGAGCCATGTGTCTAACAAGCAGAGCTACGGGCTTTGCATTATCAACAAGATATATGCGGAAGTCTATTTCCCGCTTCAGAGGTAAGCCTTTCACCTCTTCAAAGACATCCGGATATTCCCGGACTACCCTAACCGACTGCAAATTCTCAACAGAAGCGTCAAGCGACTCTAGATAACTAAGCATAACAGCATTCAAGGGATTATAAGAAATTTCTAGAGTGTTACGGAGCCGAGTCAAGAGCCTAACCACCCTTTTCTCACAATCAAGAATGGAACCATTACTGGATAACCAGTCCATGCCTAGATCAATCCATACCCTGAGAAGCCCAAAACAAAGGCACTACATCTAAATTCAACACTTAAAATAGAGATTTTCAAATCCAAGCAAACCATCGACAAATAAGCCGAGCCCCCAATTGGATTTGAAACAACCAAGGGATCTTCTACCATACTAGTGTCTAGGTGCAGAGATTCTACTAAAGCAGATGAAATAAAGGAGTGTGATGCACCAGAATCAAAGAGAGTGCGAACTGGATGATCATACAAATAAACTAAGCTTTCTACAGAAATATTTCTACCTCATTCCTGTGGAGGTCCCACCAGCGCGTGGACTTGTCCGCCTGAGGTGGATCCAGTCCTCTGTCCTTGCCCCCGCTTCTTTGGGCAGTCCTTAGCCAAGTGTCCAGTCTCGCCACAACTGAAGCAACCACCATTCATCTTTTCCTTCTTCTTTCTGCAATCTTTTGCTATATGTCCCACAATGCCACAAAAATTGCACTTTCTCTTTTCACGGGATTTGTTGTTCTTCCCGCCTTTCTTAAAGTCTGTTTTCTTAGCCTGTAAACCCTCCTTCTTTTCTTGAGGCACTTCTGCCTTTGCCTCTTTCTTGCCTTTATCTTCCTCGTGTAGCAATGCCATGTCCATTAAGCTTTCATAGGTTGCTCCCGTGGATACATGAGTCATAGCAAGGCTGTGTAGAGGCTCATTCAGACCTTTGATGAAGCGGAGCGCCTTCTTGTGTTGGGTGTTTACTAAGTCCAACCCAAATCTGGCCAGCTGATTAAACTGATTAACGTACTCCCTGATTGTCATACTTCCCTGTTTCAGAGTTAGGAACTTCTCCATTTGCAGGCTTCTTTCAGCTTGGGAGAGGAATTTCATCTCAAATCTCGTCCTCAAATCTTCCCATGTTTCCACTGGCCTCTCAGCATTGGTGATCTCCCACCAATAAGACGCTTCATCTTTAAGCAACCACACTGCTAGTTGTATCTTTTGCCTGTCGTCAACTTCGAAGATGATAAACAGATCCTCGGTCTCCTTTAGCCAGTTTCTTGCTACTACAAAGGATTCAGTTCCATAAAAGTACTTTCCACCCATAGCCTTGAAGTCTCTACATGTCTTTGCAAAAGCATTTCCACGAGGAGGAGGCGGAGGAGGAGGAGGAACCGCTTCCACTAGAGGAGGAATGTCTGCTGGGCCCGCGCCATTGGCCCTAGCTTCTAGGTACCTCCTAAACCAGCCGGGTACAGGTACTCCTTCCGGAAGGTTAAGGTCTCCAGACATGCTGAAACAAAAAGGAAAGTTCAAAACGAAGGATAGATAGATAGTGCATATGGCTTTTGGGGGATTATGCCTTCTAAAATATCAAAACTTTTCTTGAAAATGCTTCTTTAAACTTCTCTTTTGAAAATAGTTTCAAAACTTTTATCTTATCTGGTAAACCTATGCTCTGATACCAAGTGAAACACCCCACCCTCCATTAAGGTCACTCACAAAGGGACTGCCTTAACTTTGGTGGAGGTTTGTAAGTAACAGTCAAAGATAAACACAAGACAAATATGAACACATATATATAAGCAGCGGAAAAACAACAGACTTTTTATTTCATAAAATACTTGTTCATACAAAAACACTTCCATAACTGTCACATAACACTTCCAAAACATCACATCATCATTTCTGTCTTGGTTATTAAATAAAGAAGCATAAAACATAATTAAAACTGCATAAATCCCCATGATTGTATCCAACAGCCATAGCCAAAGCAAGAGAGTCCCAACGGTACATCTACTATCTTGAAGCTTTGCAAAGAGTCTGACTAAGCTGAGTTGTTTCCTCCCTGTGGACCTGGGGGGGGGGGGCAGAAGAAAAGAAGGCAAAAAAATAGGGTCAGACATAAAGCCTGGTAAGTCTAGTGACTCTTCAGTATGTGAATATGAATAAGGGCATGATAGGTATAAACTGGAAAAAAGAAAGAATCATAAACTAAGATAAGGTAGTTCTAAAACGAATATACTATCGCACCCCACACTATATCTCTGCACCCACATGTATTAGTTCTGAACTGGCACCCCGCACTGAGGGTAAAGTGATCCCATTATTCTAAAGATCGGCTCCTACTCGCATAATTACATGTGTCTTACGGCCCCCAAATATTGTAGATACCTATGTTGGCCCCACCTTGGGGTGTATCAAGTCCCATGGTGGCGATCCGACACAATACCAGAATGCATAGGTTATACTACTGGTGCCCCCAGTGCCCTGTTTGTCTGCTCCGAAGTGTGTGCACGCCCGCACTCCGTTAGAACCCACATAGTTGCACCCACCGCCGTTGCTTTGACCGCTTACAATCAGCCCAGTAATCGTGCCCCACCCTGCCTAGTTTCAGGGTACCATGATACCTAATTTGGGTTACTGCTGAAACGGGTCCCTCGTTACTAGGGTTTTCTAGTTTGACATGTTAAGTGGTTAAGTGTCTGTAGTTACCTAACCCTACCCATCAGTTCATTTAACATGTTGAATTGGTTAAGTGTTTTAGTTAACTTAACCCTATCTTCTGTCCTTAGTCCCTTAAAACACCGACCACTCACATTAGACAGATATTGTTATGGTTACTGGATGTGCCGGTCGGTTCCGGGCAGATTTACACCGTAACTCAGTCTAACCTCGGGTCCTTATTGGGCTCCATGCTTAACCACCCACATTGGATAGGTATTGTTGTGACTACTGGACAGCCGGGCGGGTCCGGGCAGGTTTACATCACAACTCAATCCAACCTCAGTGTTTAGCACATTCGTATTTTCTAAATTTACATATTTGTCTTTATTACCTGTTATATGTAAGTTTGTTAGCCATTAAAGGTTATGGCCCACATTCCAAGTTTAACATTTTTGATATAAGAATTTATACCGTTTAAATGTCACAAATTTTGGCATGTGACAAACATGCCAATTTCATATATTTTTATGCCAAGTTTTCCTACCCATTTTACCCAGCGTTACCCCGTCTAAATATTAGGCTAACAACTCTTAGCCTAATTTTCGTTCGCATGATTTTAACATATGATATATTAGGCAAAAACTTAGCCTAATTTAGCGCACAAATTTTGCATAAAGGAATCTATCTACTTAACATGCCATAGGTGTAAACTTATACATAATAGGGGTGAACTTGCAAAATGATCATCATGAATGTCATAGGTGTGAACTTGGCATTTTGGCATAGCCATTATGAACATAATAGGGGTGAACTTGCAAAATGACTACATCTAAATAGGTGTCACATAAAATGGCATAATCTTGACTTGCATGAACATAGGCCTAACCATATTTATCTAGGCATAACTTCAAACACAAAACTAGCATGTGACAAGGTCATTACATGTTCATAAAAATGTCAAATTTTGGTATTTACACAAAGATGTGAACTAACTCAAATCATGTAGCCTATTTCAACATGAAACTTGTATTAATTGCGTAACCCAAATGGATCCAATTACAACTTGAAATGAGCATAAGAATATATATACAAGGATTTTAATCATGTTGGCATAACGGTCTTAACATAGAACATGTGTATATAAGTCTTAACTTGGACTTAGCAAAATGTATACAATCCATGTTAACCACATAAACATAAAGGTGTAAATTCTAATATTAACCACAAACTTGCAAGTGATGTTGTTTTCAATTACAAACGTTAAAGAGGTCCACATCACATCAATTTATACCACAAACATCCCAATTCCATTCACTATAAAAATCATCGCAACATATATACATTGTTAACATTATACAACATAAACATTATATAACATAATGTGATTCCAATTTTCAATTCATATCAAATCACGTTCTTTTTCAATTCACATCTCAAACGTAACTAGACTTACAACGATTGATGAACTTGAATTCTGGATTTTGAGTTCTGAAATTGAGATGCGTTCCTTTGGGTAGACTAACGTTGATTTGATTCGTGTTTTAACTCTAACTTGGCTCGTCTCTAAGCTTTTCTACAAGTGGAGGCTCCTCTCAATTTCCTACCGACAGCATGGCGGCTCCGTCTCTAATTTCTTATGTTAATTTAGGTTGGAGTCTTAGGTTGTATTTATAGAATTTTAGATTGATTAGAGCCGTCAGATGATCATAGACGAATCTAGACCATTCACTTCGAAAGGAGCCAACCAAAATGCGACACGTCAGCCCTAGTGACACAGCCAAGCCTCAGAAATCGACCAGAACCCGACCAGGCCAGCCAGGTCGACAGGGCAGGTCGACCCCCAGGTCAACCCCCTGGTCGACCTAGTGCCTGGGCGGGAAAATTCCCACCCAGTCCAGTTTGGGTCTGATTTTGAATTTTGAACTTCTTTTTGAACTGTTTAAATTCTGAAAATTCCGGAGGCTATAACTCCTTCATACGGAGTCCGATTCACGCAAACTCGGACTCTATCTCAAGCAGAGTTCCGAGACGATCACAACAGTGAAACCCGTTTCCCTTAATTCTTTCATTTAGAATTAATTATACTTAAATTTGTTATTATATAGTTAACAGAAAATTTGGGGTGTTACAGAAACGCATGTCCTCCCTGATGTCCTCTCCTGTTTCTGGTTCACAACCGGGGAGTGAGGCTCGCGAATCAACGTTATACACGAAGCTATGCCACACAGGACGTGCTTTGATCATCAACCACAAGACTCTGCTTTTCAATAGAAGCCTTGATCATATTGCCACTTACGCATGCCACACAGGCAATTCACTCCATGCGTTTGATATCCATCAATATATAACCTCTGAGCTCGTATGTCTCAAAGAAGGGCGTTAAGCAAGAGAATAAATTATCCGTCGCCAAACAGATATATATTTAATAGAAACCAATCACACAAAATAAAATCCAATGTCAGACGCACAGTCCATTTACAAGTCCGTTCTGGGTTTGAACGAAACCGGAGGCACCTTGTACCTCGCATATCCATCGATCTCCAAGTACGTCTGGACGATCACCAACTGATTCCCTCCTCTTAGGTGTACAACCCAATCAAGATCATCAGTAATCACCCAAACGACGTGAAGACCTCCGGTCTTCAACCACCGTCTTTATGCTCGACACCACGTCGAATCAGTTATTCAGAATGGGATAAACCTGGTCTTTCTGAGTAACTCGCGTATATAATAAACAAGTGTTATACAAACACAACATACGCCTCATTCCAATTCAGAATATTCTTTTATTTAAATATTCTTGTACTTTGGGGAAAGGTTCCCATTAATTTTATCAAAGATAAATTCTTTAAATTTATGCTTTAATCTTTTTTTGAATACCAATTCAAACTAGTCGGGATTAGCGAACCACACCGGAGTAATCATTTATTTTATTTCCCAATCCCAACCTATTCATCCCATGAAGTAAAACTGGTCATACTTCATATCTAACACCACGGTGTTATCGGTAAATTCAATTACCATTTCACGTTCAAATCTAATTAAAGATTTAACTATCGTCTGGAGCAAAACTGGTGACACTCCATTCTCGATCATTTCAATCTAATTAAAGATTCATTGAAACTCCACTTAGTTTTAATCTTCCCAAAAATCAATATTAATGATTGTTTAACTTGGGAAATCATATCATGTCTTTAACTGAGTTAAAGAACCAACATCACTTAAAACACGGTTCACTATAAACCCAAAATCACATTCTAATTCAATTCCAATTAAACATCATTTAATAGGTATACTTAATTAAATCTAAATAAAAAGATTTAATCTTATTCTCAACTGGGTTTAAGAACAGTGTTAATGAAGACACCATTCACGACAAACCCAAATCCCATTCAACATTAAATACAAGGCTATGAATAGAAAATATATCGGCTTATATTCAATATCAAATTCTACGACCAACAAATATCGTATTGGAAATAACGATATAAACATATCTTTCAAATTTCCATAACAATATCTGTATAATCCCGAAATCCAACATCGAAATATTCCAAAGACAATTTCGATTCAAATCCATTCCAATTCAATTATTGGAAATTCTGGTTACTTTTAAAACCCTTTCAAATCCAATTTATTTATTTAAAAATAAATAAATTTTTATTCTAGTTCAAAACTAGCTCATTTCGATAAAAATCTATTTTTATCTTTTCAAATTTGGAATTTTTCATCTCAATTCTTCACAAATCATTTCTTATGATTTTACACAAATTATTACTATTTTTAATAATTTTATCAAGGCCCATACAGTCGATTTCCATCAACGGCCATCGAACTGCACTTACAGCGACCTTTTCCAAATTTGATTTGGACATAATTCCAAATCCAACCGTAAGATTTTTAATTTCTAATATTCGTTAGAAAGCTCTTTTCGATACGAACCCAAGGTTCCGGTTTTAGGAGAATCCGATAGTCGGATCTCCTGTAATATTCATTCGAAGTCAATGGTCGAAATTCGCGAACTGCCGCGGCGCGTTCTATTCAGGCCATTATATATATAATATATATATTATATATATTTCATCGATTTCCTTTCAAAACGTATTTTATAAATCGTTTTAAATTCGTTTTTAAAACGATTTCAACTTCATATTCAATTTCTAATCAAAATTGAATATTCCATATCATTGATATATAAATGATAATATTTTCAAAACATTATATTTTGAAATCACTTCCTTTTCGATATTCATTATAAAAATGAATAAAATCGATATAGATATCGTTCACGTTAAAATGGCGCATATCTAATCAACACGGCTTTGTATATTTCAATAACTTCGTTATTCTATTCAACAAATGAATATTTTCTTCAACACATGAATTTATATTTTTATTCAACACATGAATTTTCTTTCTATTCAACACATGAATTTTCTTTCTATTCAACACATGAATATTTATTCTATTCAACACATGAATTTTTATATCTATTTGACACATGAATTTTTATTCTATAATATTCCTTATTTTCCAAATTGGAATGAGGCCCAATCAATTACCATATAATATTAATTACATGGATTCCCTACAACACATGTATATAATTGCATCAAGAAATCATCAACCATCATCTAGAGTGCACCACACAACTGCATAAGCATTAATATGAATAATTAACGCTTACACAGTCTGTCAACCCATCGATTGACATACAACTAAACAATCGGGATTAGTGTACGTCAAATATCATCCCAATACCCGTATGGGGTTTCAAATCAACAAACACATATTTTTATTTGTGCAGTTGGGCGATATGTAAAATTTATCGTCCCAATCAATATCAGTCAAATCAGTGTACATAAACAAATCGTTCGATTTGTAAATGAATATTTATTTCAACACATGAATATATATTTTATTTCAACACCGAATATATATTTGATTTCAACACATGAATATATATTTTATTTCAACACATGAATATATATTTGATTTCAACACATGAATATATATTTTATTTCATTACACATCACAAATCAAATTCACACCAATTCCTCAAACAAACCAAACGATCAAACAAGTCGTCCATGGTCTATGGACGACGGGTGTCGGGTGCTGCTAAGCACCGTCTACATCCTAGTATATATTTCAAACTAGAAAATAAAATAAAAGTGAGAACTTCTCACCGACTAGCTAACCAGACGCCTCGACTCTTCTAATGTAGAAAATCTTCGCCGCTCGCCTTTTGTCACTTTCGTCGTCCGTGTTCACTACATATATAAAAATCACAACTTTATATTCTCTATTATATAAAAATCATATTTTTATTTGTATCGCCATACATATAATAAAAATTATATTTTTATTTCTAATTCATATATATAAAAATCGAATTTTAATCTTCTATGTGAATAAATAAAAATCATATTTTGCTTTGCTTTCTACATAAGAAAAATCATATCTTATTCTTTTTCAAAGATCATACCTTTTCTAGTTTAAAAATCGAATCTTTTCTAATTTAAAAATTGAATCTTTACTATGAAAAACCCATTTTTTTCTTGCTATCATATTTTCACCTCACCTTATATATAAAACTGATTTTTAAAACTAATTATTTTAAATAAATAAAAACTCATGTTTTTTTGTGCATAAAATCGGATCTTCAAAGGAGAAGGGTCCTCATTGCGCTAACGTGGCAGAGGAGGGGGCGCCGGAGGTCTGGGACATCGGGGGTTGCTGGTGGTGGTACGGTTTGGGGGTCGGGGACTTTGGATTGGGTTTTTGAAGAAGGGGGAAAGGTGACGGTGGGGATGGCTGGCCAGAGGAGGGCGTTGGGTCGGGGAAACTGCTGGCGATCAACGGCAAGGGGGTGAGAGCGGCGATGGGTTTTGGAGAGGGTGGCGCGGTGCGATAGGTTCTAGGGTTTTCTTTTCTTTTTTTTACGATTTTGAACTGAGTCAACGGGGAGAGAGAGAAACGAGGGGTGAGGGATTTTATTTATATATTTTATTATTTTTCTCTCCGATAAAGTTGACTTTTAAATTCGAACACCAAACGAGACTCAATGACTATCACCCCTAGCTAATTACCCCCATTCCGAACACAATGGGATATGTTTCGTAAGCCAGTTCGGCTATTACGATCAGTTTCTATCAAATTCGAAATATAAATCAGTATATATTGAATTTAAACGTACATTTCAATTTACTGGGGCCACATACAGTCTCTAAAAATTCCCGAAAAATTATTTCTAGCTTCACACTGACAATACGGTCCTAACAAAACTAATTTCATTGAATTCTGAGACCGTTTGAAAAATGGCCATTTTCCAGTCGATTAAAATCAACTAAAACTGGCCAAACGCGTTTTCCTTTGCCACGCTCACATATTGACTAGAAAAATTATGAATTTTGAAATCTAGCAATAACTTGACATCACGGATCCAACAAAAGTGGTTTCGTCGAAAACCGAGGCCATTTGCAAAATTTCCATCTTAAGGGCTAGAATTCCATAACGACTATTCTGAATTTTCAACTGGACGTATCTTTTGATTCCCGCTATGAAATCTTGATTTTTTGGATTCGTTGGAAAGATATTTCCAATTAGATTCTAATATTTTTGGTTTTGCTAAAATCCGGATTATTTTGAATCATGTACATTCATTTGAACTTTGAAATCGAAATTTCAAATTACCGCGCCATTTTCAATTCCTTTTATAATTTAAAATAGAATATTCATTTTCTAACGACGATTCAAATAAATATATACGTTCTAATCTATTCAAAATAAATTTCTTGTCGTCATTATTTAAAATAATTCATTTTAAATATTCAAAACTCACTAAAATTGCCAAAATAAAAATTTTTAATTGGCTCAGATTTCCGGGTTATTAGAACCTTTTTATTTACAAACAATGACATTTTAATTTACAAAACATTGACATTTTTATTTACAAAACGATGATCAATTTATTCACAAAACGATGATCTTTTTATTCACACAACGAGGATCTTTTTATTTTTACAAAACAATGTGTATTTTTATTCAAAACTATGTTATTATCTATTTATAACTTTACTATTTTCAATTTAAAAAATTTATTATTTTCCTTTCAAAACAATTCTAATTTTATATGAAAAAAAAACGTTTATTTCATATTTCAAAACAGTGTTTATTTTACTTTTCAAAACAATGTATATTTTATTGTTACAAAACAATGTTCTTTTCATTTTCAAAACCTTGTTCTTTTTATTTCCAAAAAGAATGCTACTTGTATTTTGCAAAAAGAAAGCTACTTTTATTTTCAAAAAGAAATGCTAATTTTATTTTCAAAAAGGATGCTAGTTTTATTTTCAAAAAGGAATGCTAATTTTATTTACAAATCCATTTTAATTTTACTTACAAATTAATGTTAATTTTATTTACCAAAACTTCATAACTTAAAACAATTTTTTTAATTTTATTTTAGTTGACGATATTTTTAACAAATGCTAAATTACCTTTGGTAATGTTTTTAAACCGTTACTACATCTTCTTCCTTTAATTAACTGGTACCCGGTTTTCTGCCAAACCCATACTCTAGGATTAGGGTTCGTCGCTGCAGTTGCCAGAGTTCGCCGGAGGAGGATCGGAGGTGTCCCTGAGCTTTGCCGTCGCGACAGCTGCTGGCGCCACTACTGGCGTCGAACTCGATGCCTTATCCACGCTGGGGATGGCCTTTGAACGATGCCCCTTTGAGAACCGTTTTCTCCCTGTCCGCTTCACGAGATTTGATCAACTCCATACGAATTTGAAGAGCCTAGGGTCCTCCATGATTTTGGTTTTACGAGATCATGAAGCTAGTGTTTGGATTGCAAGAAAATAACGATCAAAGTTCGGAAGATATTAGCCTTCGATCTGCTGGTGGCAGCTGGTTATACCGCTAGGGTTTAGAGAAATACGGAAATACTGTGTATGTGTAGTTATACGTGTATTTTTATTTTATTTTATTTATTTAATACCTTTAAATTCAATATAACCCCTGTATCGTTCCGAACTCCAAATTAAACCCAACAAGTGTCGCCCCTAGCTAAATGCCCCCGTTCCAAACACAATGGAACATATTTCGTAACCCAATTCGGCTATTACGATAAGTTATTATAAAAATTAAAATATAAAACAATATATATTTAATTTAAACGTACATTTTAAATTACCGGGGCCACATACTGACTCTAAAATTACAGAAAAATTATATTTAGCTTTTTTTTGATGATATGGTCCTAACAAAACTAATTTCGTCGTATCTGGAGACAGTTTGAAAAATGGCCATTTTCTGGTCGATCCAAATTGACTAAAACTATTAAAACACGTTTTCTTTTGCCACGCTCATATATTAATTCCAAAAATTATGAAAATTGGAATCTAACAATAATTTTACATTCTGGATCCAACAAAAGTGGTTTCGTCGAAAATGGAGATCATTGGTAAAATGGCTATTTTTGATATTAAAAAATATATATAAATTCCATAGCGACTATTCTGAATTTTAAACTGGCCATAACTTTTTATTCCCGCTATGAAATTTCAATTTTTCAGATTCATTAGAAAGATATTTTTAAACAGATTTAAATATTTTTGGTTGTACTAAAACCCAATTTATTTTGAATACTGTACATTCGATTGAAATTTGAAATCGAATTTTCAAACTACCGCGCCATTTCAAGCTCGTTTTGTAACTAAAATAAAATTATTCATTCTAACTTTGATTAAAATAAATTTTTCGTCAATATTATTTAAAATAAATCGTTTTAAATATTCAAAATTCACTAAAATTGTTAAAATAATTTTTTTTAATTTGGTTCTAATTTTCCGGGTTGTTACAATCTCCCTCACCTAAAATATTTTCGTCCTCGAAAAGGAACAAAGCCAAAAGTTGTTTTACTAATCAACTCAACTTTCAATTCTAATCAATTTTCAATTCAGTTCAATATTAAATTCGATTTTGTTAAATTTATCATTCTTTCTCATATTGGTCAAATTAATTATCATTCCAATATTTTAATTAGTTAAACTAATTATCAAACATCACAACCAGCAATCAATTAGGTGATTAACTTTTCAAATATATCACTTTTATATATAGTCAAAAATCATATTTTTAGTGCAAATCGCAGCAATTGATCCTAGCTAGTTTTTAGTTCTCACATCAGTCAATGGAAATATATAGATATACCACTTTCGAGACTCGAACATAAACTCTGATGATGAGTACTCAATTATCAGAATCATCTCCGGCCGACCAGAGTGTGATTCTATATTTATCTAGTATATTAGAGGCTTCGCATACACACTAGCTAGGTGTATATGCAAATCTCTATATACTCGATTGTCCAAAATAAAATAAAATAATATATTCAAATACATATTTAAGGTTTAAATTTTTTAAAAAAAATTGTTTTCATTTTTTTATTTTAAAGAAAATAATACTCTTCACACTCGTTCTAGGATGCTACTGATCCCATCTCTAACGAGTTATTCTTATTGGATATTGCTAATCCAATCTTTGATGAATTCTTTCGTTCATTTCTAATGTGTCATGTTCTCGAGCTCTGTAAACCAAACCTCTGATACCTAATGAAACGACCCAAACTTCCCCGTAAAGGAAAGCACGGATTGAATTGAGAATAACACTCACCAGAACACAAACAGAAGAACATGTCATTGCTTATTATAACAATTACATCAGAGTGCAAGAATATCACAGAGTATAAATGAATAACATACATTGGAAATATAGTATCAGAGATTTAATAAATTACATTTTTAAAATACATAGCAGTGGAAAAATAATACAAAATACAACTGAAAGAAATACACGGATACAGAGCTCTCCGAATATCGCTTCAGCTGTAAACCAAAATTCTGTGAATATGATATCCGTAAAACCAAAACTACTAGCTCCCCGTATGGAAAATAGGGGCACGCAGAGTTTAGGTTAAAACAATAAACTCCAGGTCAGTCATTGGACTGGTGTGAGAACTAAAACAGTTATTAGCTTGATTTTAAAATTGGGTAAATCACGGGACCACGCCGTAACACGGAACGAGTATACTCGACATGACCCCTTGTAACAACCCAGAAAATCTGAGCCAATTTAAAATTTTTATTTTGGCCCTTTTAGTGAATTTTGAATATTTAAAATGTATTATTTTATTTGATTACGACGAGAAGTTTATTTTGAATAGAATTGGAATGTATATATTTAATTGAATCGATGTTAGAATATAAATATTTATTTTTAATTATAAAAGGAATTGAAAATGGTGCGGTTGTTTGAAAATTCGATTTCAAATTTCAAATGAATGTATAGGATTCAAAATAAAACGGATTTTAGCAAAACCAAAAATATTAGAATCTAATTAAAAATATCTTTTCAACGAATATGAAAAATCAAAATTTCATAGCGGGGATAAAAAGTTATGCCCAATTGAAAATTCAGAATAGTCGCTATGGAATTTTAGCACTTAAAAGTGAAAATTTTGCAAACGGCCTCTGTTTTCGACGAAACCACTTTTGTTGGATCCGGGATGTCAAGTTATTGCTAGATTCCAAAATTCACAATTTTTTTGAATCAATATGTGAGCGTGGCGAAATAAAATGTGTTTTGATAGTTTTAGTCAATTTGGATCGACCAGAAAATGACCATTTTTCAAGCTGTCTCCAAATTTGATGAAAATAGTTTTGTTAAAACTGTATTGTCAATATGAAGCTAGAAAATATTTTTTTAGAATTTTTAGAGTTCGTATGTGGCCTCGGTAAATTGAAAGGTGCGTTCAAATTCAATATATAGATTTATATTTTTGATTTTATCGAAAACCGATCGAAACAACCAAACTGGCTTACGATATATAACCTATTGTGTTCGGAATAGGGGTAATTAGTTATAGACGATAGTCGGTGGGTTCGATTTGAAGTTCAAAATAAAAGGTTACTTTTTGGATTTAAAATGAAATAAATAAACTAATATAAATTCTCACTTAACCCCCTCTCTTTATTTACTCCCTCTCCCTCCCTCGTTATTCACTCAGAAGGAAATAAATTAAAAGGAAAAAACGACTATCGATCTCGCCTCCAGGCCATACCAGCCATCGCGCCGCTGCGCCGTCGAGCGCGCTCCCTCCTCTTCCCCGTCACCTCCACCTCCTCGCATCAGCCCCCCTTTCCTCCTTAAACCGCGACATGAAACCCTTCCTTAAATCGGACTGTGCCACCACTGTGGGACCCCCTCCGCTAGCCGATGCCCTAGCCACCGCCAGCAGCGCAGAGACACCCCCCTCTCTTCGTTTGACGAACACAGTAAGCTTGCTTTTTATTTTTATTTTGTTTCTTTCTTATGTAAAATATAGAGCATTGAATTTATATTCAGTTTTTATTGTAATAAAAATCTGATTTTCATATAACTTTATTTTGAAAATATTTTTTTAGTGAGTATTGATATGGGAATATGAATAGTGTTTAAAGAAGTGATTTTTATTTGGTGAAAGATTTGATTTTTATTTGTTTAAGGATTTGATTTTTATATTTGAAAAGTTTATATTTTTAAAAGAGAAAAGTATAGATTTTTAAATTAGCAAAGATTTAATTTTGATGGTTAGAGAAATATAATTTTCATATATATAGCGAAATAAAATATAATTTTTATATTATAGAGATAATAAAAATATGATTTTTATTATCTAGGAAGCGAAGTAAAAATAGGATTTTCTTAGGTATGAAAGGAAAACAAATAATACGATTTTTATTATGAAGGAAGCGAAGTAAAAAGGCGATTTTTATTGTTTGAAGGACAATGTAAAATTGTGATTTTTATATATTCATTAGCGATAGAAAGATTCGATTTTTATCTTTATAGTAGCGGTGTAAAAATGTGATTTTTATTTATGTAGCGTTGTTATAAAAATATAAAACTATTTTTAGAAAGATAAAAATATTAATTTTAGCCTATGCATGTTATTTATAAAATAATCATACAAAGAAATAATTATTGATTGGTTAAAAATATAATTTTTAACTTAGGTATGCTACATAGATCGACAATCAAAGCACGACGGAGTGGAACCCAAAGGTGAAAACTTCTTACTTTTAATTTATTTTCTAGTTGAAATATATACTAGGATGCAAATGGTGCTTAGCAGCACCCGACACCCATCGTCCACAGACCATGGACGACTTGTTTGTTTGATTGTATGTTGTGGTGAAAATTGTTGGTGATGTGGAATGGATAAATAAAATATTCATAAACGGAAATAAAATATTTTATAGTTAAAAATATAATTCTTAACGTGTACAGGAATGAAATAAATATTTATAAACAAATCGAACGATTTGTTTATGTACACACATTTGACTGATATTGATTGGGATGATAAATTTTACACATCGCCCAACTGCACAAATAAAATTCATTATTTGTTGATTGAAACCCCACACGGGTATTGGGATAATATATGACATACACTAGTCCCAATAATTAGTTGTATGTCGATCGATTGATTGACAGGCTATATGAGCGTTGAATATTTATATTTATTTCTTATACAATGTAGAATGCACTTTGGATGATAGTTGATTGTTTATCGTTGTTGTTGTGTACATGTTTGCATAAAATCCATATAAATCCAATTATATGGTAATTGACTATGTCTGATTCCAGTTCAGAAAGGATAAATATTTTGAAATGATGATTACTTTAAAATGACGAATATTATAAAATAATATTCAGTAAAAGGTCAAAATCTGATTTCGATGTCCGATTTGGGATGGACACGAATATATTTAAATATATAAAGCCGTGTTGATTAGATTAACGCCATTTTGATGTGAACGATATTTATATCGATTTTATTCATTTCTATAAAGAATATCGAAAAGAAATTTATTCAAAATATAATGTTTTGAAAATATTACCATTTATATATCGATGATATAGAATATTCAATTTTGATTTGAAATTGAATATGAAGTTGAAATTGTTTTGAAAACGAATTTAAAACGATTTATAAAATATGTTATAAATGAAAATTGATGAAATATATATAATATATTATATATATAATGGCCTAAATAGAACGCGCCGCGCCGTGGCAGTTCGTGAATTTCGACCATTGACTTCGAATGGAAATTTCGGGAGATCCGACTGTCGGATTCTCCTAAAATCGGAACTGTTAGGTTCGTATCGAAAAGAGCTTTCTAAGAATATTAGAGATTTTAAATCTAACGGTTGGACTTGGAATTATGTCCAAATCAAATTTGGAAAAGGTCGCTGTAAAGTGCAGTTCGGTGGCCATTTATGGAAATCGACTGTACTGGCCTTGATAAAATTATTAAAAATATCAATAATTTGTGTAAAATCATAATAAATGATTTGGAAAGAATTGGGGTGAAAATTCCATATTTGAAAAGATAAAAATATATTTTTGTCGAAATGAACTAGTTTTGAACTAGAATTAAAAATCCAATATTTTTAAATAAATAAATTGGATTTGAAAGGGTTTTAAAATAACCAGAATTTCCAACATATAAATTGGAAATGGATTTGAATCGAAATTGTCTACGGAATATTTCGATGTTGGATTTCGTGATTATACAGATATTGTTATGGAAATTTGAAAGATATATTTATATCGTTATTTCCAATACGATATTTGTTAGTTGTGGCATTTGATATTGAATATAAGCCGATATATTTTCGATTCAGAGCCTTGTATTCAATATTAAATGTGATTTTGGGTATGTCGTGAATGGTGTCTTCATTAACACTGTTCTTGAATCCAGTTGAGAAAAGATTAAATCTTTTTATTTAGATTTAATGAAGTATACCAATTAATCAATATTTAATTGGAATGGAATTGAAATTGGTCTTTGGGTTTATCATGAACGGTGTTTTAAATAACACTTTTTCTTTAACCCGATTAACAATGGAATAAGATTTTGGGTTCTCGTGAATGGTATCTTTAATAATACTGTAACAACCTGAAAATCTGAGCCAGTTTAAAATTTTTGTTTTGGCAATTTTAGCGAATTTTGAATATTTAAAATAGAATATTTTAAATAATATTGACGAGAAATTTATTTTGAATATAGATTGGAACGTATATATTATATACGTCGTCGTTAGAATATAAATAATTATATATAATTATAAATAGAATTGAAAATGGCGCGGTAGTTCGATAATTCGATTTCAAACTTCAATTGAATGTACTGGGTGCAAAACAATCCGGATTTTAGTGAAACCAAAAATAATGGGATCTAATTGAGAATATCTTTCCAACGAATCCGACAAATTGAAATTTCATAGCGGGAATCAAAAGATATGTCCAGTTAAAAATTCTGAATAGTCGCTATGGAATTCAGGCCCTTAAAATGGGAATTTTGCAAACGACCTCGGATTTCGACGAAACTAGTTTTGTTAGGACCGTATCGTCAATACGAAGCTAGAAAATATTTTTATGGAATTTTTAGAGTTTTTATGTGACCCCGGTAATTTGAAATGCGCGTTCAAATTTAATATATAGAGTTATATGTTGATTTTGACGAAAACTGATTGAAACTGTCGAATCAGCTTATGGTACATATCCCATTGTGTTCGGAATGGGGGTGAAACGCTATGGACGACAGGCGGTAGGCCTCGTTTAGAGGTCGTATGTAAAAGTCAACTTTTTGAAATAAAAAAATATAATAATTAAATCTCTCTCTCCTCTCCTCACTTCCTCTCAGGCCCCCCCCCGTTCATTTTAAAGAAAGAAAAAAAAAGAGAAAAAAAATAAAATCGCTCCACCAGCGGTGGAATTGGCCACCGCCGACCTTCCCCCTCCCCCTCGCTCGCGCCATCTCCGTCAACGCCCCCCCTCTCGCGCCTCCACCTCTCCTCCTCTGTCGAACCCATCGCGCAACCCTGTCGCCCCAAATCCCCAGCCCCACCGCCACGCTCCGACCATTGGCCCGCTCCCCTAGGCGTCGCGCCTCCTCAGCTAGCCCCCCCTCTCGTTCGAAGACCGACGCATCCGAACCCCACCCCGATAGCAGCGCCATCTCGAGCCTGCCACCGACGTATCGACCACCAACACCCCCTCCTTCTTTAAACAGTAAGTTCTTTATTTTATTTTTCTTATTTATTTTACTTCAGTTTTTTTTATGATTATAATCCTTAAGTAAAACCTGATTTATATATAAAAAGAATAGATTTTTAATTTGAAAAGGAATCGATTTTTTTTTTAAATTAGAGGAGCTAGGATTCTTGTATCCTAACAAAGATGAGATTTTTATCCTAACAAAGATGATATATATTTTTTTATCATAAGAAAGAACCGATTTTTATTTATATAGAAATTCGATTTTTATTATGAAGTTAGATTTATAAAAATAGGATTTTTATATATTGAATAGCGGTATAAAAATAGAATTTTTATATATTGAATAGCGGTATAAAAATAGGATTTTTATATATTGAATAGCGGTATAAAAATAGGATTTTTATATATTGAATAGCAGTATAAAAATAGAATTTTTATCTATATAGTAGCGATGTAAAAATAGAATTTTATCTATGTAGTATTGATATAAAAATGTGATTTTTATATACATAGCAACAATATAAAAATGTGATTTTTATATATATAGTGACTACGGGCAGTGAAATTGGCAAAAAGGCGAGCACGACGAAGATTTCTACATAAGAAGAGTCGTGGCGTTTGGTTTAGCTAATTGGTGAGAACTTCTCACTCTTCAATTTCTTTTTCTAGTTATATATATGTATACTAGGATGCAGACGTTGCTTAGTAGCACCTGACACCCGTCATCCACAGACCATGGATGGCTTGTTTGTTTGATTGATGTGTTGTGAAAATTGCTTGTGATGTTGATGTGAAATAGATAATAGAATATTCATAGGTTGAATAAAATAATTTGGTCGTTAAAAATATAATTTTTAACATGAATGTGAATAAATGAATATTTATAAACAAATCGGTCGATTTGTTTATATACACTAATTTGACTGACATTGATTGGGACAATAAATTTTACACATCGCCCAACTGCACAAATAAAAATCTGTGTTTGTTGATTTGAAACCCCACACGGGTATTGGGATAATATATGACATACACTAATCCCAATAATTAGTTGTATGTCGATCGATTGATTGACAGGCTGTTATAAGCGTTAGATATCTATATTTGATGCTTATACAGTGTAGTGCACTTTGGATGATGCTTGATTATTTATCGTTGCTATTTTATACATGTGTGTATGGAATCCATATAATTAACGTTATATGGTAATTGGTTGGGCCTCATTCCAATTTAGAAAATTAGAATATTATAAAATAAAGGTTCATGTGTTGACCGTACTCATCCGTTGAGATTAGTCATGTGTTGAACGAAATATTTTAACAATAAAATTTACATCTTTATTATTATAAAATAAAGGTTCATGTGTTGACCGTACTCATCCGTTGAGATTAGTCATGTGTTGAACGAAATATTTTAACAATAAAATTTACATCTTTATCATATAAAATTAGAAACTAACTGGAAAATAGATAAGATGAGTGGTCTCCTGGATATTGATCTGATGTTGGTTTCGGCCTTTGGGGTTAATATTCAGGGAATCGTTCTCTTACTAGTTTACGGTTGGAGTCTGATTTGAAATCAAACGATAGATACCATATTTTTATAAAATATATTAAATAACAAAAATAGTCACACATGGACAGTACTCATTCGTTGAGATTAGTCACGTGTTGACAAAAATATAGATTCATGTATCGAATAGAATAAATATTCATTTGTTGAATAGAATAACGGAATTATTGAAATATATAAAGCCGTGTTGATTAGAGATGCGCTATTTTGTCGCGAACGATATTTATATCGATTATATTCGTTTTATAATGAATATTGAAAAGAGATTTAAAAATCGAATATTTAGGAAACGAATTTGAATTGAATGGAATAGAAAACGAATTTGAATTGCATCGAATAGAAAACGAATTTGAATTGCATCGAATAGAAAACGAATTTGAATTGAATTGAATAGAAAACGAATTTGAATTGCATCGAATAGATAACGAATTTGAATTGAATTGAATAGAAAACGAATTTGAATTGAATTGAATAGAAAACGAATTTGAATTGAATTGAATAGAAAACGAATTTGAATTGAATTGAATTGAATAGAAAACGAATTTGAATTGCATCGAATAGAAAACGAATTTGAATTGAATTGAATAGAAAACGAATTTGAATTGAATTGAATAGAAAACGAATTTGAATTGCATCGAATAGAAAACGAATTTGAATTGAATAGAAAACGAATTTGAATTGCATCGAATAGAAAACGAATTTGAATTGAATTGAATAGAAAACGAATTTGAATTGAATCGAATAGAAAACGAATTTGAATTGAATCAAATAGAAAACGAATTTGAATTGAATTGAATATAAACCAATTTCAAATTCGAATTGAATTAAATATAGAATGAATCGAGATTTGAATTGAATTGGAAATAGAAGTTGAAATGTTTTTGAAACGAATTTAAAACTATTCATAAAATTAGTTTAAATAGAAATCGACGAAATATATATTATATATATAATATAATGGCCTGAATAGAACGCGCTGCGCCGCGGCAGTTCGTAAATTTCGACCATTGACTTCGAACGGACATTACGGGAGATCCGACCGTCGGATTCTCCTAAATCCGGAACCGTTGGGTTCGTATCGAAAAGAGCTTTCTAACGAATATTAGAAATTTGAAATCTAACGGTTGGATTTGGAGATACGTCCAAATCAAATTTGAAAAAGGTCGCTGTAAGTGCAGTTCGATGGCCGTTGATGGAAATCGACTGTACGGACCTTGATAAAATTATTAAAAATAGTAATAATTTGTGTAAAATCATAAGAAATGATTTGTTAAAAATTGGGATGAAAAACTCCATATTTGAAAAGATAAAAATAGTTTTTTATCGAAATGAACTAGTTTTGAACTAAAATTAAACCCGTTTATTTTTAAATAAATAAATTGGATTTGAAACGGGTTTTAAATGGAATTGATTTGTGGGTTTATTGTGAACGGTGTTTTAAATAACACTAGTTCTTTAACCCGATAATAAATAGAATGGAGTATCACCAGTTTTGCTCCAAACGATAGTCAAATCTTTAATTAGATTTGAACGTGAAATGGTAATTAATTTTACCGATAACACCGTGGTGTTAGATATGGAGTATTACCAGTTTTTCTTCATGGGATGAATAGGTTGGGATTGGGAAATAAAATAAATAATTACTTCGGTGTGGTTCGTTAATCTCGACTAGTTTGGAAAACCATAATTTGGTTTGAAATGACATCCAAAGGAAGATTAAAGAATAAATTTAAAGAATTTATCTTTGATAAAATTAATGGGAACCTTTCCCTAAGAATTAGAATTTAGAAACTAGCTGTAGGTTAGTTAAGAAGAATGGTTTCCTGGGTATTGATCTGATGTTGGTTTCGGCCTTCGGGGTTAATATTCGGGGAATTGCTTTCTTACTGATTTACGGTTAGTGACTGATGAATTGGAATGAGGCGTATGTTGTGTTTGTGTAACATTTGTTTTTAATATACGTGGGTTGTTCGGAAAGGCCGGGTTTATACCCATTCTGAACGACCGATTCGACGATAAGTTGAAGATGATGACGGTGGTTGAAGACCGAAAGTCTTCACATCGTTTGGACAATTACTGATGATCCTGATTGGGCTGTACACCCAAGAGGATGGAAATAGTTGGTGGTCGTCCAGACGTACTTGGAGATCGATGGATATGCGAGGAAAGTGCCTCCGGTTTCGTTCAGACCCAGAACGAACTTGTAAATGGATTGTGTGTCTGACATTGGATTTTATTCTGTGTGGATTGATTTCTGTTAAATATATATCTGTTTGGCGGCGGAGAATTTATTCTCTTGCTTAACGCCCTTCTCTGAGACGTACGAGCTTAGAGGTTATATATCGATAGATATCAATCACATGGCATGAATTGCCTGTGTGGCATGCTGAGTTGCATGGATCAAGGCTTCTGTTGAAAAGCAAAGTCTTGTGGTTGATGATCAAAGCACGGCCTTTGTGGCGTAGCTTTGTGTATAACGTGAATTCGCGAGCCTCACACCTCGGTATGAGTTAAAAACGGGATAAGGACTGCAGGGAGAGCACGACGTTTCTTTCTAGTTTTGGTGGTGTCAGTGACTTACCAGCCCTGACATTTATATACTTTTCACCTATGTGGTTGTTGGATGAGGCGCCTCGATTTTAGGTCTGTAAGGACCGGGAAACGTGTGTTTAGGCATAACTAATCCTCAAACGTAAGAGAGGACCGGCCCTGAAGATCCAGGGGTTACCCAGAGTGTGTAGTCCCGAGGCATTTGCTAGAGTGTCTCGAAGCAGAGAGGAGCTTGCCCCTTGCCTCGACTCATGACGGAAATCCAATTTCCAATACGTGATATTGCGGTTTTAATTGTAGAACTAGTATGGCGACATGATATATGGTACCCATGCCGTCTATGGTTTATATTTATGATTGAAATTGTTTTGACACTATACACTTATTATAGTATCAAATGATTTGTTTTAAACGTATCAAGCATGTTTGGCTATTATAAGGGAAAACCCCATCCTCCGGCTTGCGTTGCATTGTGTGATGGGACCTGGGTCTTATAATAGCTTCGTTTTTCGAAAAAGCATTGCGTTGTTTATTCTATGCACTGGTATTCTTGGGAGGAAACCCGTTCCGTGTTATACGGCGTAGTCCCTTGAATTACTCTCTTTTAAAGTAAAGTTTTAAATAACTGTTTTAGTTCTCACACCAGTCACATGACTGACCTGGAGTTTATTGTTTTAACCTAGACTCTGGGTGCCCCTATTCTCGACACGGGCAGCTAGTAGTTTTGGTTTTGCAGATTTATATTCACAGGATCCTGATTTACAGCTGGAACGATGCTCGGAAAGCTCTGTATCCGTGCATTACTTTCAGTTGTGTTTTATATTATTTTCCGCTGCTATGTAATTTATTGTAATCTCTGATATTTATCGAATGTAATTTATTCATACTCTGTATATTCTTGTATTCTGATGAAATTGTTGTAATAAGCAATGAAATGTTCTTCCGTCTGCGTTCTGATTTGTCTTGTCCTCACAGTAATTCGTTCTTTCTCATCTCTTCGGAGACCGGGGAAGTTCGGGTCGCTTCATTTGGTATCAGAGCTTTGGTTTACAGAGCTCGAGAACAAGACACATTAGAACCATACGAAAGGATTCATCAGATATTGGATTAGTAATATCCAATTAGAATGACTCGTTAGAGAAAGGATCAGTAGTATCCTAGAACGAGGGTGAAGAGTATATTTTTCAAATTAAAACAATTTTGTTTGGAAATTTAAATCATTTTATACGTATTTGAATATTTATTTATTTTGAATTTGGACAATCGAGTTTATAAGGGTTTTGCATATACGCGTCTTGAACGTATATTCGAAGTTTTAATATACTGGATAGATATAGAATCACATCCTAGGCACCTGGAGATGGTTCTGATGATTGATATATCATCATCAGAATTTGTGTTCGTGTTTCGAAGGTATGATATCTATATATTTCCATTAGACCGGTGTGAGAACCAAAACTTATATAGATAGATTTATTGTTGTGATTTGGCATCAAAAACATGATTTTTGTATATATATATATCAAAATTATGAATTTGAAACGTTAATCCACTAATTGATTGATGTTTGTGTTGTTTGTTTATTTGTTTGATAATTTGGAACCATTATGCCTAATTGCATCAAATATTGAATAGTATTGAAAATGGGTCACATTTGCTTGCATATACATGTGCTTACATTGAACAGGTCATAGCAAGGAGGCTAGAGCAGAGAATAAAATTTGTTTGCCCGACAAATAGGTACATGTTTACTACATAATTTACTGTTTTGTTTGGGTGATGATGATTTTATGAGCCTATTGGCTAGCCGCTTGGCTTTTTCTTTTTCTTTTTGAGATCAGAAGGCCTGTATGGCAATTTCGGGATTTTCCCGTGGCTCCCGATGCAGGGGAGGTTATGGCGAAATTTTCCGAAAATTCCGGGTGTTAGCCAAATTTTTGAAGAATTTGAAAATTCTCAGAAAATGAAAAGTTGGAGAATGGAAGTCAGATCGAACGTAGAGTTGATTGATCAAACCACTTTCGACTTCGTTCCTTTTCGGGGACGAAAAGTTTTAAGTGGGGGAGATTGTAACAACCCGAAAATCCGAGCCAGTTTAAATTTTTTGTTTTGGCAATTTCAGCGAATTTTGAATATTTTAAATAGAATATTTTAAATAATATTGACGAGAAATTTATTTTGAATATAGATTGGAACGTATATATTATATACGTCGTCGTTAGAATATAAATAATTATATATAATTATAAATAGAATTGAAAATGGCGTGGTAGTTCGATAATTTGATTTCAAACTTCAGTTGAATGTACCGGGTGCAAAACAATCCGGATTTTAGTGAAACCAAAAATAATGGGATCTAATTGAGAATATCTTTCCAACGAATCCGACAAATTGAAATTTCATAGCGGGAATCAAAAGATATGTCCAGTTAAAAATTCTGAATAGTCGCTATGGAATTCAGGCCCTTAAAAATGAGAATTTTGCAAACGACCTCGAATTTCGATGAAACTAGTTTTGTTAGGACCGTATCGTCAATACGAAGCTAGAAAATATTTTTATGGAATTTTTAGAGTTCGTATGTGACCCCGGTAATTTGAAATGTGCGTTCAAATTCAATGTATAGAGTTATATGTTGATTTTGACGAAAACTGATCGAAACAGTCGAATTAGCTTATGGTACATATCCCATTGTGTTCGGAATGGGGGTGAAATGCTATGGACGACAGGCGGTAGGCCTCGTTTAGAGGTTGTATGTAAAAGTCAACTTTTTGAAATAAAAAAAATATATAATAATTAAATCTCTCTCTCCTCTCCTCACTTCCTCTCAGCCCCCCCGCCCTCCGTTCATTTTAAAGAAAGAAAAAAAAGAGAAAAAAATCAAATCACTCCACCAGCGGCGGAATCGGCCACTGCCGACCTTCCCCCTCCCCCTTGCTCGCGCCATCTCCGTCAACGCCCCCCCTCTCGCGCCTCCACCTCTCCTCCTCTTTTGAACCCATCACGCAACCCTGTCGCCCCAAATCCCCAGCCCCACCGCCACGCTCCGACCATTGCCCCGCTCCCCTAGGCGTCGCGCCTCCTCAGCTAGCCCCCCCTCTCGTTCGAAGACCGACGCATCCGAACCCCACCCCGACAGCAGCGCCATCCCGAGCCTGCCACCGACGTATCGACCACCAATACCCCCTCCTTCTTTAAACAGTAAGTTCTTTATTTTATGTTTCTTATTTATTTTACTTCAGTTTTTTTTTATGATTTTAATCCTTAAGTAAAACCTGATTTATATATAAAAAGAATAGATTTTTAATTTGAAAAGGAATCGATTTTTTTTAAATTAGAGGAGCTAGGATTCTTGTATCCTAACACAGATGAGATTTTTATCCTAACAAAGATGATATTTTTTTTATCATAAGAAAGAACCGATTTTTATTTATATAAAAATTCGATTTTTATTATGAAGTTAGATTTATAAAAATAGGATTTTTATATATTGAATAGCGGTATAAAAATAGGATTTTTATATATTGAATAGCGGTTTAAAAATAGGATTTTTATATATTGAATAGCGGTATAAAAATAGGATTTTTATATATTGAATAGCAGTATAAAAATAGAATTTTTATCTATATAGTAGCGATGTAAAAATAGAATTTTATCTATGTAGTAGTGGTATAAAAATGTGATTTTTATATACATAGCAACAATATAAAAATGTGATTTTTATATATATAGTGACTACGGGCAGTGAAATTGGCAAAAAGGCGAGCACGACGAAGATTTCTACATAAGAAGAGTCGTGGCGTTTGGTTTAGCTAATTGGTGAGAACTTCTCACTCTTCAATTTCTTTTTCTAGTTATATATATGTATACTAGGATGCAGACGGTGCTTAGTAGCACCTGACACCCGTCATCCACAGACCATGGATGGCTTGTTTGTTTGATTGATGTGTTGTGAAAATTGCTTGTGATGTTGATGTGAAATAGATAATAGAATATTCATAGGTTGAATAAAATAATTTGGTCGTTAAAAATATAATTTTTAACATGAATGTGAATAAATGAATATTTATAAACAAATCGGCCAATTTGTTTTTCGAAAAAGCATTGCGTTGTTTATTCTATGCACTGGTATTCTTGGGAGGAAACCCGTTCCGTGTTATACGGCGTAGTCCCTTGAATTACTCTCTTTTAAAGTAAAGTTTTAAATAACTGTTTTAGTTCTCGCACCAGTCACATGACTGACCTGGAGTTTATTGTTTTAACCTAAACTCTGGGTGCCCCTATTTTCGACACGGGCAGCTAGTAGTTTTGGTTTTGC
This sequence comes from Allium sativum, assembly GCA_030737875.1. Taxonomy (NCBI): domain Eukaryota; kingdom Viridiplantae; phylum Streptophyta; class Magnoliopsida; order Asparagales; family Amaryllidaceae; genus Allium; species Allium sativum. Next base: position 335,641,837 of record CM060918.1, on the reverse strand, counting down.
AGATTTATATTCACAGGATTCTGATTTACAGCTGGAACGATGCTCGGAAAGCTCTGTATCCGTGCATTACTTTCAGTTGTGTTTTATATTATTTTCCGCTGCTATGTAATTTATTGTAATCTCTGATATTTATCGAATGTAATTTATTCATACTCTGTATATTCTTGTATTCTGATGAAATTGTTGTAATAAGCAATGAAATGTTCTTCCGTCTGCGCTCTGATTTGTCTTGTCCTCACAGTAATTCGTTCTTTCTCATCTCTTCGGAGACCGGGGAAGTTCGGGTCGCTTCAAATACTGTTCTTAGACCCAACGGAATTAGGAAAATCAGAAACTAACTGGAGATTAGTTAAGATGAATGGTTTCCTGGGTATTGATCTGATGTTGGTTTTAGCCTTCGGGGTTAATAATTAGGGAATTGTTCACTTGCTGATTTACGGTTAAAGACTGATGGAATGGAATGTGATTTTGGGTTTATCGTGAATTGTGTTTTAAAGGACATTGGTTCTTTAATCCAGTTAACGACAGGAATAAGATTTTGGGTTGTCATGAATGGTATCTTTAATAATACTGTTTTTAGACCCAATGGATTTAAGAAAATCAGAAACTAACTGGAGAATAGTTAAGTAAAATGGTTTCCTGGGTATTGATCTGATGTTGGTTTCGGCCTTCGGGGTTAGTACTTAGGGAATTGTTCACTTGCTGATTTCGGTTAAAGGCTAATGTAATGGAATGTGACTTTGGGTTTATCGTGAACCAAGTTTTAAATGACATTGGTTCTTCAACCCAGTTAAAGACAAGATATGATTTCCCAAGTTAAACAATCGTTAATATTGATTTTTGGGAGAATAAAACCAAGTGGAGTTTTAATGCATCTTTAATTAGATTGAAATGATATCCAAAGAAAGATTAAAGAATAAATTTAAAGAATTTATCTTTGATAAAATTAATGGGAACCTTTCCCAAAGTATAAGAATATTTGAATAAAGGAAAATTCTAGATTGGAATGAGGCACATGTTGTGTTTTTATAGCACTTTTTTATTATATATGCAAGTTATTCAGAAAGACCGGGTTTATCCCATTCTGAATGACTGATTCGATGATGTGTCGAGGATGAAGACGGTGGTTGAAGACCGGAGGTCTTCACATCGTTTGGATGATTACTGATGTCTTGATTGGGCTGTACACCCAAGACAAGGTAATAAGTGGTGATCATCCAGACGTACTTGGAGATCGACGGATATGCGAGGGCGTCTCCCCTATATTGGACATATGGGGGAGGAATAAGGTGCCTCCGGTTTTGTTCAGACCCAGAACGAACTTGTAAATGGATGGGTATCTGACATCAGATTTCATTCTGTGTGATTGATAGACAACGGTTGCATAGCGTGAATTGCCTGTGTGGCATGCTGAGATGCAAATGATCAAGGCTTCTGTTGAAAAGAAGAGTCTTGTGGTTGATGATCAAAGCAAGGCTTTGATATAGCATAGCTTTGTTTTGTGTTGATTCGCGAGCCTCACACACCGGTGTGAACCAGCAACGGGAGAGAACTACAGGAAGGGCATGCGTTTCCTTCTAGCTAAGAGTGGTGTCAGTGGTTTTACACGCCCTGGCATTTTACTTATGTGGATGATGGATAGTGAGGCGCCTCGGTTATATCCATCGTTCCGGGGCCGATAGTTTTGCCGGGATATGACCAGTTGACGCCCCATAGGGCGGGAAAACGCATTGTTCAGGCATTTTAATCCACTCCGTGTGGACCGGCCCTGAAGATCCAAGGGTCGATGCGTTCTGATCCTGAGACATGGGCTAGAGCGTCTCGAAGCGGTAAGGACGATCCCTTGCCTTGGTTCACAAATGGAAATCCAACTTCCAATATGACATTTTGCGGTTTTGATTGTAGAGCCTAGTATTGGCGACATGATATATGGTACCCATGCCACCTAGGATTGATACATGTATATTTGAAGTTGTTTTATATACTATGCACTTATAATAGTATCAAATGATTTGTTGTAACATAACAAGCATGTTTGGCTATTATAAGGGAAAATCCTATCCCTCGGCTTGCGTTGCATTGTGTGATAGGACCTGGGTCTTATAATAGCTTCATTTTTCCAAAAAGAATTGCGCTGTTTTGTTAGATGCACTGGTATTCTTGGGAGTAAACCCATTTCGTGTTATAAGGCGTGGTCCCTTGATATATATGATTTAAAATTAAAGTTTTAAATAACTGTTTTAGTTCTCTCACCAGTCACATGACTGACCTGGAGTTTATTGTTTAACCTAAACTCTGGTGCCCCTATTTTACGCACGGGCAACTAATAGTTTTGGTTTTGCAGATTTATATACACAGGATCCTGTTTTACAATTGGAATGATATTCGGAAAGCTATGTATCCGTTTATCTCTTTAAGTTGTGTTTTATATTATTTTCCACCGCATTGTAACTTGTAAATCTTTGATATTAAGTAAATGTGTAATATTTATTCATACTCTGTATATTCTTGTATTCTGATGAAATTGTTGTAATAAGCAATGAAATGTTCTTCTGTTTGTGTTCTGATTCTTCTTGTCCTCAAGGAAATCCGGGCTTTCCTTTACGAGGAAGTTCGGGTCGTTTCATTTTGGTATCAGAGCTTTGGTTTACAGAGCTCAAGAACAAGACACATTAGAACCATATGAAAGAATTCATCAGAAATTGGATTAGCAATATTCAATAAGAATGACTCGTTAGAGATGGGATTAGTAGTATCCTAGAATGAGTGTGAAGAGTATATTTTTAAAATGAAAACAATTTTTGTTTTGAAAATTTAAATCATTTTATATGTATTTGAATATTTTATTTGTATTGAATTTGGACAATCCAATATATAAAGATTTTGCATATACACCTTGCAAACGTGTATTCGAAGTTTAATATATTGGGTAGATATAGAATCACACTCTAGTCGCCTGAACATGATTCTGATGATGGCGCGCCATCATCAGTATTTATGCTCGAGTTTCAAAAGTGGGATTTCTATATATTTCCAATTGACTGGAGTGAGAACCAAACTAGATAGGGCTTATTGTTGTGATTTGGCATCAAAAATCTAATTTTTGGACTATGTATCAAAATTATGAATTTGAAACGTTAATTCACAAATTGATTGATGATTGTGTTGTGTGATTATTTATTCAAATCAACATGTGAAAGAACAGTACATATAACCAAATTGTATCAAATATTGAACTAGCTTGAAAATTGTTTGAAAATGCATGCATATACATGTGTATCCATTGAGCAGGTCATAGCAAAGAGGCTAGAGTAGAAGAATAAAATAGTTTGCCCGACAAATAGGCACATGTTTATTGTATTTCTTGGGGGTTTTGATGATTTTATGAGCCGATTGGCTAGCCGCTTGGTTGTTTCTTTTTCTTTTTGGATTGGAGAGGCCTGTATGGAGATTTCGGGATTTTCCCGGTGCTCCCGTACAGGGGAGGTTGTGGCGAACTTTTTCGAAAATTTAGGCTTGAAAAAATTGAAAAGTTCTTAGAAACTGAAAAGTTGAAGAATTTAAGCCATAATGAAAATACTGAAAGTTGAGTTGGTTTGTAAAACAAATTTCAGCTCTGTTCCTTTTCGAGGACGAAAAGATTTTAAGTGGGGGAGATTGTAACAACCCGGAAAATCTGAGCCAATTTTTTTTTATTTATTTTGGCCCTTTTTGTGAATTTTGAATATTTAAAATGAATTATTTTAAATAATTACGATCAAAAGTTTATTTTGAATAGAATTGGAACGTACATATTTAATTGAATCGACGTTAGAACATAAATACTTATTTTTAATTATAAAAGGAATTGAAAATGGAGCGGTAGTTTGAAAATTCGATTTCAAATTTCAAATGAATGTACATGATTCAAAATAAACCGTATTTTACAAAACCAAAAGTATTAGAATCTAATTGAAAATATCTTTCCAACGAATCCAAAAAATCAAAATTTCATAGCGGGGGTAAAAAGTTATGCCCAATTGAAAATTCAGAATAGTCGCTATGAAATTTTAGCCCTTAAAAATGGAAAATTTTCAAATGGTCTCCGTTTTCGACGAAACCACTTTTGTTGTATCTGGGATGTAAAGTTATTGCTAGATTCCAAAATTCATAATTTTCCAAATCAATATGTGAGCTGTCGAAGTAAAACGTGTTTTGACAGTTTTAGTCAATTTGGATCGACCAGAAAATGGCCATTTTTCAAACGGTCTCCAAATTTAATGAAATTAGTTTTGTTAGAACCGTATCGTCAATACGAAACTAGAAAATATTTATCTAGAATTTTTAGAGTTCGTGTGTGGCCCCGATATATTGAAAGGTGCGTTCAAATTCAATATATAGATTTATATTTTTGATTTTTTCAGAAACTGATCGAAACAGCCAAACTGGCTTACGATACATATCCTATTGTGTTCGGAATGGGGGTAATTAGTTATGGACGACAGTCGGTGGGTTCGATTTGAAGTTCAAAATAAAAAGTTAATTTTTGGATTTAAAACGAAATAAATAAATTAATATAAATTCTCACTTAACTCCCTCTCTCTATTTACTCTCTCTTCCACCCTCGTTATTCATTCAAAAGGAAATTAATTAAAAGAAAAAAAATGACTGTCGATCTCGCCTCCAAGCCACATCAGCCATCGTGCCGCCACGCCGTCGAGCGTGCCCCCGTCCTCTTCCCCGTCACCTCCTTTTCCTCCTTAAACCACGACATGAAACCCTTCCTCAAATCGGACCGTGCCGCCACTGCTAACCGATGCCCTAGCCGCAGCCAGCAGCGCAGAGACACCCCCCTCTCTCCGACGTCGAACATAGTAAGCTTTCTTTTTCTTTTTATTTTTCTTTTTATTTTGTTTCTTTCTTATGTAAAATATAGAGCATTGAATTTATATTCAGTTTTTATTGTAATAAAAATATGATTTTCATATAACTTTGTTTTGAAAATATATTTTTAGTTAGCATTGATATGAGAATATGAATAGTGTTTAAAGAAGTGATTTTTATTCGGTTAAAGACTTGATTTTTATTTGTTTAAAGATTCGATTTTTATATTTGAAAAGTATATATTTTTAAAAGAGAAAAGTTTAGATTTTTAATTTAGAAAGGATTTAATTTTGATGGTTAGAGAAATATAATTTACATATATGCAGCGAAATAAAAATATGATTTTTACATTATAGAGATAATAAAAATATGATTTTTTATTATCTAGGAAGCAAAGTAAAAATAGGATTTTCTTAGGTATGAAAGGAAAATAAAAAATACGATTTTATTATGAAGGAAGCGAAGTAAAAGGCCGATTTTTATCATTTGAAGGACAATGTAAAAATGTGATTTTTATATATTCATTAGCGATAGAAAGATTCAATTTTTATCTGTATAGTAGCGGTGTAAAAATGTGACTTTTATTTATGTAGCGTTGTTATAAAAATATAAAATTATTTTTAGAAAGATAAAAATATAAATTTTAGCCTATGTATGTTATTTATAAAATAATCATACAAAGAAATAATTATTGATTGGTTAAAAATATAATTTTTAACGTAGGTATGCTACATAAATCGACAATCAAAGCATGGCGGAGTGGAACCCAAAGGTGAGAACTTCTCACTTTTAATTTATTTTCTAGTTGAAATATATACTAGGATGCAGACGGTGCTTAGCAACAACCGACACCTGTCGTCCACAGACTATGGAAGACTTGTTTGTTTGATTGTATGTTGTGGTGAAAATTGTTGGTGATGTGGAATGGATAAATAAAATATTCATAAATGGAAATAAAATATTTTATAGTTAAAAATATAATTTTTAACGTGTATAGGAATGAAATAAATATTTATAAACAAATCGAACGATTTGTTTATGTACACACATTTGACTGATATTGATTTTGACGATAAATTTTACACGTCGTCCAACTGCACAAATAAAATTCATTATTTGTTGATTGAAACCCCACATGGGTATTGGGATGATATATGACATACACTAGTCCCAATAATTAGTTGTATGTCGATCGATTGATTGACAGGCTGTATGAGCATTGAATATTTGTATTTAATGCTTATACAGTGTAGAATGCACTTTGGATGATGGTCGATTGTTTATCGTTGTTGTTGTGTACATGTGTGCATAAAACCCATATAAATCCAATTATATGGTAATTAACTGTGTCTGATTCCAGTTCAGAAAGGATAAATATTTTGAAATGACAATTATTTTAAAATAACGAATATTATAAAATAATATTCAGTAAAAGGTCAAAATTTGATTTTGATGTCCGGTTTGGGATGGACACGAATATATTTAAATATATAAATCCGTGTTGATTAGATTAACGCCATTTTGACGTGAATGATATTTATATCGATTTTATTCCTCTCTATAATGAATATAAAAAAGAAATTGATTTCAAAATATAATGTTTTGAAAATATTATCATTTATATATCGATGATGTGGAATATTCAATTTTGATTTGAAATTGAATATGAAGTTGAAATCGTTTTGAAAACAAATTTAAAACGATTTATAAAATACGTTATAAATGGAAATTGACGATATATATATATATATATATATAATGGCCTGAATAGAACGTGCCGCGACAGTTCGTGAATTTCGACCATTGACTTCGAGCGGACATTTCGGGAGATCCAACTGTCGGATTCTCCTAAAACCGGAATCGTTGGGTTCGTATTAAAAAGAGCTTTCTAATGAATATTAGAGATTTGAAATCTAATGGTTGTATTTGGAATTATGTCCAAATCAAATATTTGGAATTATGTCCAAATCAAATATGGAAAAGGTCCATGTTAGTGCAGTTCAATGGCCGTTTTTGGAAATCGACTGTATTAGCCTTGATAAAATTATTAAAAATATCAATAATTTGTGTAAAATCATAATAAATGGTTTGGAAAGAATTAGGGTGAAAAATTCCATATTTGAAAAGATAATTTTTTTTTTCTTTTCGAAATGAACTAGTTTTAACTAGAATTAAAAATCCAATATTTTTAAATAAATAAATTGGATTTGAAAGGGTTTTAAAATTAACCAGAATTTCCAACATATAAATCAGAAATGGATTTGAATCGAAATTGTCTTCGGAATATTTCGATGTTGGATTTCGTGATTATACAGATATTGTTATGGAAATTTGAAAGATATATTTATATCGTTATTTCCAATACGATATTTATTAGTTGTGGCATTTGATATTGAATATAAACTGATATATTTTCTATTCAGAGCCTTGTATTTAATATTAAATGTGATTTTAGGTTTGTCGTGAATGGTGTCTTCATTAACACTGTTCTTGAATCTAGTTTAGAAAAGATTAAATCTTTTTATTTAGATTTAATGAAGTATGCTAATTAATCGATATTTAATTGGAATGGAATTGAAATTGCTCTTTGGGATTATCGTGAATGGTGTTTTGAATAACACTTGTTCTTTAACCCGATTAACAATGGAATAAGATTTTGGGTTGTCGTGAATGGTATCTTTAATAATACTGTTCTTAGACCCAATGGAGTTAGGAAAATCAGTACCTAATTGGAGATTTGTTAAGTTGAATGGTTTCCTGGGTATTGATCTGATGTTGGTTTCGACCTTCGGGGTTAATACTTAGGGAATTGTTCACTTGCTGATTTACGGTTAAAGGCTGATGGAATGGAATGTGATTTTGGGTTTATCGTGAACCGTGTTTTAAAGGACATTGGTTCTTTAACCCAGTTAACGGAAGGAATAAGATTTTGGGTTGTCGTGAACGGTATCTTGAATAATACTGTTCTTAGACCCAATGGAGTTAAGAAAATCAGAAACTAACTGGAGATTAGTTAAGTTGAATGATTTCCTAGGTATTGATCTGATGTTGGTTTCGGCCTTCGAGGTTAATACTTAGGGAATTGTTCACTTGCTGATTTTGGTTAAAGGCTGATGGAATGGAACGTGATTTTGGGTTTGTCTTGAACCGTGTTTTAAATGACATTGGTTCTTTAATCCAGTTAAAGACAGGATATGATTTCCCAAGTTAAACAATCGTTAATATTGATTTTTGGGGAGACTAAAACCAAACGGAGTTTTAATGCATCTTTAATTAGATTGAAATGATATCCAAAGGAAGATTAAAGAATAAAGTTAAAGAATTTATCTTTGATAAAATTAATAAGAACATTTCCCAAAGTATAAGAATATTTGAATAAAGGAGTATTCTGGATGGGAATGAGGCGTATGTTGTGTTTTTATAGCACTTGCTTATTATATACACGAGTTATTCAAAATGACTGGGTTTATCCCATTCTGAATAACTGATTCGACGATGTGTCGAGAAAGAAGATGGTGGTTGAAGACCGGAGGTCTTCATATCGTTTGGATGATTACTGATGTCTTGATTGGGCTGTACACCCAAGGCAAGGTAATAAGTGGTGATCGTCCAGACGTGCTTGGAGATCAACGGATATGCGAGGGCCTCTCCCCTGTATTGGACATATAGGGGAGGAATAAGTTGCCTCTGGTTTCGTTCAGACCCAGAACGAACTTGTAAATGGATGTGTGTCTAACATCAGATTTCATTCTGTGTGATTGATAGACATCGGTTGCATAGCGTGAATTGCCTATTTGGAATGCTGAGATGCAAATGATCAAGGCTTCTGTTGAAAAGCAGAGTCTTGTGGCTGATGATCAAAGCACGGCTTTGATATAGCGTAGCTTTGTGTAGCATTGATTCGCGGGCCTCACACACCAGTGTGAACCAGAAACGGGAGAGGACTACAGGGAGGGCATGCAGTTCCTTCTAGCTTGGAGTGGTGTCAGTGGTGGTTTTATACGCCCTGGCATTTTACTTATGTGGATAATAGATAGCGAGGCGCCTTGGTTATATCGGTCGTTCCGGGGCCGATAGTTTGATCGGGATATGACCAGTTGACGCCCCATAGGGCGGGGAAACGCATTGTTCAGACATTTTAATCCACTCCGTATGGACCGGCCCTGAAGATCCAAGGGTCGATGCGTTCTGATCCTGAGACACAGGCTAGAGCATCTTGAAGCAGTAAGGACGATTCCTTGCCTTGGTTCACAGATGGAAATCCAACTTCCGATACGACATTTTGCGATTTTGATTGTAGAGCCTAGTATTGGCGACATGATATATGGTACCCATGCCGTCTAGGATTGATACATTTATATTTGAAGTTGTTTTATGCACTATGCACTTATAATAGTATCAAATGATTTGTTGTAACGTACCAAGCATTTTTGGCTATTATAAGGGAAAAATCCTATCCCTCGGCTTGCGTTGCATTGTGTGATAGGACCTGGGTCTTATAATAGCTTCATTTTTCCAAAAAGCATTGCGCTGTTTTGTTAGATGCACTGGTATTCTTGGGAGGAAACTCATTCCGTGTTATACGGCATGGTCCCTTGATATATCTGATTTAAAAGTAAAGTTTTAAATAACGGTTTTAGTTCTCACACCAGTCACATGACTGACCTGGAGTTTATTGTTTTAACCTAAACTCTGGGTGCCCCTATTTTCCACACGGGCAACTAGTAGTTTTGGTTTTGCAGATTTATATTCACAGGATCCTGGTTTACAACTGGAATGATATTCGAAAAGCTCTGTATCCGTTTATCACTTTCAGTTGTGTTTTGTATTATTTTCCGCTGCATTGTAACTTGTAAATCTCTGATATTAAATAAATGTGTAATATTTATTCATACTTTGTATATTCTTGTATTCTGATGAAATTGTTGTAATAAGCAATGAAATGTTCTTCTGTTTGTGTTCTGATTCGTCTTGTCCTCAACGCAATCCGGGCTTTCCTTCATGGGGAAGTTCAGGTCGTTTCACCCCTAGTTTAAAAGAAAACAACGCAATGCTTTTTGAAAAAATGAAGCTATTATAAGACTCAGGTCCCATCGTACAATGCAACGCAAGCCGGAGGATAGAGTTTTCCCTTATAATAGCCAAAAATGCTTGATACACAAAATTTCATTTTTTAATACTACTATACGTGAAGAAATTAACTTCGAATATAAATGTATCAATCATAGGCGGCATGGTTACCATATATCATGTCGACATACTAGTTCTACAATCAAAACCGCATGATGTCGTATTGGAAGTGGGATTTCCATCTATGAACCAAGGCAAGGGATCGTCCTTACCGAATTCGAGACTCTCTAGCCCGAGCCTCAGGACTCAGTCGCAACTGCACCTGGAGCGCCAGGGCCGGTCTGCAAATATGCTAGTGGATTAGTAATGCCTGAACAATACGTTTCCCTGCGCTATACAGCATAAAATCTGGTCAGCAATGTCGACCATAAAAATATCTGAGGCGCCTCATTCCATCATCCACATAAGTAAAAATGCCATGGCTTGCAAACGCTGACACCACTTCTGGCTAGAAAGAAACGCCGTTCTCCCTGGGGTCCTTCTCCCGTTTTTGGTTCATATCGGGATGTGAGGCTCGCGAAGTAACGCTGTACACAAAGCTATGCCTAAAATGGGTTGTGCTTTGATCATCAACCACAAGGCTCTGCTTTTCAACAATAAGCCTTGATCATTTGCATCTTAGCATGCCACATTGTCAATCCATACCATTGATTTCTACCAATGTATACCCTCTAAGCTCGTACATCTTAGAGAAGGGTGTTAATTAAGAGAATAAAATTCTCCGCCACCAAACAAATATATATATTTAGCAGAGATCAACGAATACAACAAAAAGGAATACAACGTCAGACATACCATCCATTTACAAGTCCGTTCTAGGTCTGAACGAAACCGAAGGCACCTTATTCCTCGTCCCATATGTCCAATACAGGAGAGAAGTCCTCGCATATCCGTCGATCTCCAAGTACATTTGGACAATCACCACTTATTACCTTATCTTGGGTGTACGACCCTATCAAGACATCAGTAATCATCCAAACGATGTGAAGAACACCGATCTTCAACCACCGTCTTCATCTTCGACTCTTAATCATCGTTAAAATTATTCAGAATGGGTTAAACCTGGTCTTTCCAAATAATTCGCGTATTTTATAATCAAGTGCTATAAAAACACATCAAACGTCTCATTCCAATTCAGAATATTATTTTTAATAAAATATTCACATTATTAATCTAATTAAAGATTCATTAAAACTCTAGTTCAGTTTTAATCTCAAAAATCATTACTTAATGATTATCCAGATTTTTAGGAAATACCTGTTTTTACTTGGGTTAAAGAACCGATGTCCTTTAAAATACAGTTCACGATAAACCCAAATCATTTTCCATAAAAATGGAATCTACATGGAAAACAGATCAATATATAATCGATATAAATTTCCATATCAAAACAATCATATAAATGGAATAGTGGCAAAGCCTTTCAAATTCCATATATAATAACGGTCTTCATTCACTGAAGCTTATCTCGAATATTATTAAATCGAATTCCATTCAACTCCAATTTATTCTATTAAATTGGAAAACTTTACTTTGAAAAAAATTCTCATTTAAATCTTAATAAAAGATTTATAAATTCCAAATTATATTTTCACTGTTAATTGGGTTAAAGAACAAATGTCGTTAAAAACATAGTTCACAATAAACCCAACTCACATTTCATTTTATTCCAATTACTAAATATAATTGGAAACTCTAATAACCTTAATTAAAAGATTTATAAATTCCAAAATTATATTCTATTTAATTCCAATTAAATATTAATTGGAAAACTTCATCAAATCTTATTTAAAAGATTTATTCTTTTCCAATCGGGGTTTAAGAACAATATTATTAAAGACACCGTTCACGACAACCCAAAATCCAATTTATTCTCTTTAATTCCAATTAAATATTAATTAATTGGATTTTTTTTCTAGTTAATAACTAGTTCATTTTTGATAAAAATATATTTTATCTTTATAAAATTGGAGTTTTCAACCAAATTCTTTCCAAATCATTTATTATGATTTTATATAATTTTCCCTATTTTTAATAATTTTATCAAAGCCCGTACAGTCGGTTTCCAATAACGGCCAACGAACTGCATCCATAACGACCTTTTTCAAATTTGATTTGGACATAATTCCATATAAATCCATTAGATTTCAAATCTCTTATACTCATTGGAAAGCTCTTTTCAATACGAATCCAACGATTCTAGTTTTAGGAGAATCCGACGATCGGATTTCTCGTTACGTCAATTTGATGTTAGTGGTCGAAATTCGCGAACGGTCGCTGCTCGGCGCATTCTATTAGGCCATTAAATATATATAATATATGTATTATATATATTTCGTCGATTACCATTTAAAACATATTTTATAAATTCGTTTTAAAACAATTCCAACTTCATTTTCAATTTTAAATCAAAATTGAATATTCTATATCATTATAATAATAAAATGATAATATTTTCAAAATATTAGATTTTGAAATAATTTCTTTTTGATATTCATTATAGAATGAATAATATCAATAAATAAACCCGTTTGGGTTAAAATGGCGTTTGCTACTTAACACGACATCATATTTCAATATTTTTGTGTCCATCCAAAACCGGACATTGAAATCATGATTTTATTCTTCATTGGATATCATTTTAAAATGTTCATAATATTCTTTATTTTAAAAGACACTTTATTATAAAATATTCTTTATTATAAAATATTCTTTACATTAAAAATATTCTTTTACATTATTTACATTATAAATGTCTTTTTACATAAAAATGTCCTTTTACATTATATACATAATAATTGTTCGATTACATTAAAATGACTATTTTACATTGAAATGATTCTTATATTTTGTTGACAATTCTATTTCAACAAAATGATTAAAAATGATTCTTTTATTTTGTTGACAATTCCATTTCAACAAAATGAATAAAAGTGTTAACTTCATTTTGTCAATAATTATATTTTAACAAAATGAATAAAAGTGACAACTTCATTTTGTTAACCATTCTATTTTAACAAAATGAATTAAAGTGATAACTTCATTTTATTTACGATAATCTAACTCAACAAAATTGACATTTTTGTTTTAACACAAATCTATTTAACAAAATGTTATTTTTAATTTTAACACAAATCTATTTAACAAAAATGTTATTTTTATTTTAACACAAATCTATTTAACAAAAATGTTATTTTTGTTTTAACTATTTCTTTTCAACAAAAAATGATATTTTTGTTTCAACTATTCTATTTCAACAAAAATGTCAATTTTGGTTTCAACTATTCTATTTCAACAAAAATGTCAATTTTGGTTTCAACTATTTATTTCAACAAAGATGTTAATTTTAATTCTAAAATGTTATTTTATTCTAAAATGTACTATTTCATTCTAAAATGTTATTTGATTCTAAAATGTACCTTTTACATTATAATGTTTTATTATTCTAAAATGTTCTATTTGCATTATAATGTTATTTTTTTTTTCTAAAATGTACTTTTTACATTATAATGTTATTTTCATTCTAAAATGTTATTTTATTCAAAAATATTGATTATTATAAAAACATTGTTTATTTCTGAATCGGAATGCGACTCAATCAATTACCATAAAATTTCAGTTATATGAATTTCATACATCGCATGGATGCAACAATAATGATAAATAACCATCAAACAGTCCAATCACATCCAGAGTGAAATTTACAACTGTGTGAGTGTTAAAATAAATAAATAACGCTCATCACAGACTATCAATCCATCGATTGACATACAAATAAATATTGGGGCTAGTGTATGTTAAATATCATCCCAATACCCGTGTGGGGTTTTCAAACAACAACAGTTTATTTAAATAAATTATTAGTCAATAAATTTAACCAATTTTCACTGTTCAAATTATAAATGAATATTTATAATTTAAATTTCACTATCCTATTAATACTAACATTATTTTTAATATGATAAGCATTTCCATCATAAACAACATGTAATACAGTCAATTTAAATCGTCCATGGTTTGTGAACGAGAGAGGTGATCTAACAGTACAATTTATAATGATTAACTGATAAAAATCTACATTGGTTATTCTATATTTTTTCAAGTTATGAAAATAAATAAATAATTGTGCAGAAATTTTAGTGAGGAGTTCTCACCTTCGTTTCCACCCCATCCGCCTTTAACTGGCGATTTTGATTCCGTTCTGCTTTCAGTCAGTTCCATCGCAAATCTGTTTCACGCGGTATATATATTAAAAATCATATTTTTAATGCTGTTCTATATATATATGGTAAAAATCATATTTTTATTTATGTTATGTACATATAAAAAATCATATTTTTATATTGCTATTTTTATTTTAAAAACTATGCAAATCTTACTTTTCAAAACAATGCTAGTTTTTCTTTTCAAAGCAATGACCTTTTTATTTACAAACAATGACATTTTAATTTACAAAATATTGACTTTTTTATTTACAAAACGATGACATTTTTATTTACAAAATGATGATCTTTTTATTCACAAAACGATGATCTTTTTATTTTTACAAAACAATGTATATTTTTCTTTGAAACTATGTTATTATCTATTTATAAATTCACTATTTTCTATTTAAAATCTTTACTATTTTCCTTTCAAAACAATACTAATTTTATATGAAAAAAACAACGTTTATTTCATATTTCAAAACAATGTTTATTTTATATTTCAAAACAATGTTTATTTTATTGTTAGAAAACAATGTTCTTTTCATTTTCAAAACCTTGTTCTTTTTATTTCCCAAAAGAATGCTACTTGCAGTTTGCAAAAAGAATGCTACTTTTATTTTCAAAAAGAAATGCTAATTTTATTTTCAAAAAGGATGCTAGTTTTATCTTCAAAAAGGAATGCTAATTTTATTTACAAATCAGTGTTAATTTTACTTACAAATTAATGTTAATTTTATTTACCAAAACTTCAAATCTTAAAACAATTTTTATTTTTTTATTTTAGTTAACAATATTTTTAACAAATGCTAAATTACCTTAGGTAACGTTTTAAAAATATTACTACATCTTCTTCCTTTAATTAACCGGTACCCGGTTTTCTGCCAAATCCATACATCAGGACTAGGGTTCATCGCTGCAGCTACCAAAATTCGCCGAAGGAGGATCGGAGTTGTCCCTGAGCTTCGCCGTCACGACAGCTGCTGGCGCCACCACTGGTGTGGAACTCGATGCCTTATCCATGCCGGGATGGCCTTTGAACGATGCCTGTAGCAACCCGGAAAATCAGAGCCAATTTAAAATTTTTATTTTGGCAATTTTGATGAATTTTGAATATTTAAAATGATTTATTTTAAATAATAACGATGATAAATTTATTTTGAATTTAATTAGAACGTATATATTTATT
Source organism: Allium sativum (assembly GCA_030737875.1). Lineage (NCBI taxonomy): Eukaryota > Viridiplantae > Streptophyta > Magnoliopsida > Asparagales > Amaryllidaceae > Allium > Allium sativum. Next base: position 335,626,450 of record CM060918.1, on the reverse strand, counting down.
TCAATCAACGTTAGAATATAAATATTTATTTTAATTATAAAATGAATTGAAAATGGCGCGGTAGTTTGAAAATTCAATTTTAAATTTCAAATGAATGTACAAGATTCAAAATAAACCGGATTTTAGTGAAACCAGAAATATAAGAATCTATTTGAAGATGTCTTTCCAAAAAATCTGAAAAATTGAAATTTCATAGCGGGAATAAAAAGTTATGCCCAGCTGAACATTCAGAATAGCCGCTGCAGAAAATATAGCCCTTAAAAATGGAAATTTTGCGAACGATCTCTGTTTTCGACAAAACCACATTTTATGGATCTGGGATGTCAAGTTATTGCTAGATTCCAAAATTCATAATTTTTGGGATTAATATGTGAGCGTGGCGAAGGAAAACGTGTTTTGTCAGTTTCAGTCTATTTGGATCGACCAGAAAATAGCCATTTTTCAAACGGTGTCCAAATTTGACGAAATTAGTTCTGTTAGGACCGTATCGTCTAATCATAGACAGATTTATTTTTCTAAAAATTTTTGGGTCTGTATGTGGCCGTAGTAAATTGAAATATACGTTTAAAATTCAATATTTATATTTATATTTTGATTTAGATGAAAACAGATCGAAATAGTCGAATCGGCTTACGATAAATATCCCATTGTGTTCGGAATGAGGGTAATTAGCTAAGGGCGACAGTCGGTGAGTCCAATTTGGAGCTCAGATTAAAAAGGTACTTTTTGAAAAGAAAATTAATAATAAAATAATATATATAAATTTACATTAAAACCCCTCCCCTTTTATTTCTTCCCCATCAGTTCAAATCAAAATCGAAAAAAGAGAAAAAAAGGGGCGCTTATGCCCGTCGCCCAACCCCAAGACCTCCATCGCCGCCTCGGAAGGCCGAGCGCCACCTCCCTAAGCCATCCCCTCCTTCCGCGGCCCCTTCCTGGCACCACCGCCTTCTCCATTCCCTCCTCCCCTCCTCTGAAAAAGCGTGAACCCCAAACCCTCCATGAACGGCGCCGCCACAACCCACCTGCACCACCGCAACCCCCTACCGTGCCTCAGCCCCCCTGCGCCACCTGTTGGCCCTCCCCGCCACCATCTCCGATGCTCCACCTTCAAAATTTTGTGAGTTCTTTTGTTTTTAAATCTGTTAGTTTAGATCTTTATTTCTAATAAGTTTAGGTGATTTTTTCTACATAAAGGTACAATTTGTAACAATAGAAAAAAAAATAGATCTTTATAATTAAAAAGATTTGGTTGTTAACTATATAAAGATTAGATTTTTGTCTATGAGAAGTTATGATTTTTATTTATAAAAGATACGATTTTTATTATGTATCACATAAAAAAATGTGATCTTTTATATGTGCATAGCGTTAAAATATAAAATATAACTTTATGTATGTGGTAGGATAAAGATTTGATTTTTAGAATAGGAAAAGATTAGATTTTTAAAAATATAAAAAATAGAATTTTTATAATGAAAGTAAATAGATAAAGATTCGATTTTTATATATGTAGAATGACGATAAAAATATAAATTTTATTTTGTAGGAAGAATTATAAAAATGTGATTTTTATAGATAAAAATACGATTTTTATAATGTTTTCATTATGATAAAGATACGATCTTTGTATGGATGTCATTAAGATAAAAATTCGATTTTTATTGTATATGAAGCGAAACAAAAATTCGATCTATATATAAGAAGTACAAATATAAAAATATAATTTTTATATAGAAGAAGCGTTGTAAAAATATATGAAGTAGAAATAAAAATATGATTTTTATTTATTGGAATGAAGCGACAATAATAAGATTTTTTACTATGAACAGCGAGAAATCAGATTGAGATGAAACGGACGAGAAGCAGAATCCAAACCGTTCAGAAATAAAGAATGGCGGAGTGGATCCGAAAGCTAAGAACTTCTCACATTAATTTTATTTGCTAGTTAAAATATATACTAGGATGCAAACGGTGCTTAACAGCACCCGACACCCGTCGTCCACAGACCATGGACGACTTGTTTGTTTGTATGATGTGTGGTGAAAATAGATTGTGTGATGTGGAATGGAATAAATATTTTAAAGTCAAAAGTATAATTTTTAACGTGTATATAAATAAAATAAATATTCATTTACAAATCGAACAATTTGTTTATGTACACATTTGACTGATATGGATTGGGACGATAAATTTTACCCATCGCCCAACTGCACAAATAAATCTGTGTTTGTTGTTTGAAAACCCCACAAGGGTATTGGGATGATATTGGACATATACAAATCCCAATATTTAGTTGTATGTCAATCGATTGGTTGATAGACTGTTCTAAGCATCGAATATTTACATTTAATGCTTACACAGTGCATAATGCACTTTGGATGATGGTTGACTGTGTTTGGTTGTTGTTGTGTCCATGTGTGTATGAAATCCATATAAATCAAATTATATGGTAATTGACTGTGTTTGATTCCAGTTCATAAAGAATGAATATTTTAAAATAACGATTATTTTAAAATAATGAATATTTTAAAATAATATTCTGTAAAAGATCAAAATCTGATTTTGATGTTCAATTTGGGATGGACACGAAAATATTTAAATATATAAAGTCGTGTTGATTAAATTAAAGCCATTTTGACATGAACGATATTTATATCGATTTTATTCATTTTTATAATGAATACTGAAATTGAATTAATTTCAAAATCTAATGTTTTGAAAATACTATCATTTATATATCGATGATATGAAATATTCAATTTTGATTTGAAATTGAATATGAAATTGAAATCATTTTGAAAATGAATTTAAAACAATTTATAAAATACGTTTTAAATGGAAATCGACGAAATATATATAATACATATATTATATATATAATGGCCTAAATAGAAAGCGCCGCGGCAGTTTGCGAATTTTGACCATTGACTTCGAACGGGCATTACGGGAGATCCGACCGTCGGATTCTCCTAAAACCGGAACCGTTGGGTTCGTATCGAAAAGAACTTTCTAACGAACATGAGAGATTTTAAATCTAATGGTTGGATTTGGAATCATGTCCAAATCAAATTTCGAAAAGGTCGTTGTAAGTGCAGTTTGCTGACCGTTTATGGAAATCGACTGTACGGGCCTTGATAAAATTATTAAAAATATCAATAATTTGTGTAAAATCATAATAAATGATTTGGAAAGAATTGGGATGAAAAATTCCACATTTGAAAGGATAAAATTATATTTTTGTCGAAATGAACTAGTAATGAACTAGAATTAAAAAACCAATATTTTTAAATAAATAAATTGGGTTTGAAATAGTTTTAAAAATAACCAAAATTTCCAATATAAGAATTGGAATGGATTGGAATCGAAATTATATTCGGAATATTTCGATATTGGATTTCGTGATTATACGGATATTGTGGAGAAATATAGAAGATATATATATGGTTATTCCAATACAATATTAGTTGGTTTCAGAATTTGATATTGAATATAAGCCGATATATTTTCTATTCAGAGCCTTGTATTTAATATCAAATTGGATTTTGGGTTTGTCGTGAATGGTATCTTTAATAATACTGTTCTTAAACCCAATGGAATTAAAAAAATTAGAAACTGACTGGAGATTAGCTAAGTTGAATGGTTTCCTAGGTATTGATCTGATGTTGGTTTCGGCCTTCGGGGTAAATACTTAGGGAATTGTTCTCTTAGTAATTTACGGTTAGAGACTGATGGAATGTGAATTGGGTTTATTGTGAACTGTGTTTTTAACGACATTCGTTTTTTAACCAGATTTACAGTGAAATGTGATTTGGAATTTGTAAATCTTTTTATTAAGATTTAACTGGAATTTTCCAAAGTAAAGTTTTCCAATTTAATATATATTAAATTGGAATTGAATGGAATTCGATTTGATAATAATCGAAATGAAATTCTGTGGAGGAAGACTGTTAATACATATGGAATTTAAAAGGCTTTGCCGATATTCCATTTATATTATTGGTCGGATATGGAAATTGATATCGATTATATATTGATTTGTTCTTCATGAAGATTCCATAATTAATGGAATGTGATTTGGGTTTGTCATGAACTGTGTTTTAAATGACATTAGTTCTTTAACCCAGTTAAAGGCAGGATTACATGTCTGTCATTGTATTTCGAACTGTATGGTTGATCTCTGCTAAATATATATCTATTTGGTGGCGGAGAATTTATTCTCTTGCTTAACACCCTTCTCTAAGACGTACGAGCTTAGAGGTTATATATCGGAAGAAATGAATAGTACGGTGAACTTGTCGATGCGACATGTTTGTGTTTCTAAAGTTAAATAATCATTAACATTGATTTTTTGGAAGATTAAAATTAAGTGGAGTTTTAATGAATCTTTAATTAGATTGAAATGGGAATTGATAATTTAAATTATCAAATTTGGGAAATGATCGAGAATGGAGTATCGCCAGTTTTACTCCTAGCGGTAGTTAAATATTTAATAAGATTTGAACGGGAAATGGTAATTAAATTTACCGATAGCACCGTGGTGTTAGATATGGAGTATGATCAGTTTTGCTCCATGGGATGAATACGTTAGGATTGGGAAATAAAATAAATGATTACTTCGGTGTGGTTTGATAATCCCGACTAGTTTGGAAAACCTTGACATGGTTTGAATTGACATCCAAAGGAAGATTAAAGAATAAATTTTAAAGAATTTATCTTTGATAAAATTAATGTGAACAAATCCCTAAGAATGTGAATATTTAAATAAAAGAATATTCAGAATTGGAATGAGGCGTATGTTGTGTTTTTATAGCACTTGTTTATTATATGCGCGAGTTATTCAGAAAGGCCGGGTTTGTACCCATTCTGAATAACTGATTCGACGATAAGTTGACGATGAAGACGGTGGTTGAAGACCGGAGGTCTTCACATCGTTTGGATGATGATGTCTTGATTGGGCTATACACCCAAGACGAGGTAATAAGTGGTGATCATCCAGACGTACTTGGAGATCGACGGATATGCGAGGACCTCTCTCCTGTATTGGACATATGGGATGAGTAATAAGGTGCCTCCGGTTTCGTTCAGACCCAGAATGAACTTGTAAACGGATGTGTGTCTGACGTTGGATTTTATTCTGTGTTGATTGATTTCTATTAAATATATATCTGTTTGGCGGCGGAGAATCTATTCTCTTGCTTAACGCCCTTCTCTGAGACGTACGACCTCAGAGGTTATATATAGATAGATATCAGTCGCATGGCATGTATTTCCTGTGCGACATGCTGAGATGCAGTGATCAAGGCTTTGCTGAAAAGCAGAGTCTTGTGGTTGATGATCAAAGCATGGCTTTAATGCAGCGTAGCTTTGTGTATGGCATTAATTCGCGAGCCTCACACCTTGGTATGAGTCAAAAATGGGATCGTGACTACAGGGAGTGCACGACGTTTCTTTCTAGCTATGGGTGGTGTCATCGTTTTACTAGCCCTAACATTGTTGTTATTTTTACCTATGTGGTTGTTGGATTGCGAGGCGCCACGGATATATCGATCTCTACGGAGCCGATGGATAGGTCCGATAGGATCGAGAAACGTATGTTCAGGAATAACCAATCCTCAAACGTAATGGAGGACCGGCCCTGAAGATTCAAGGGTTACACAGAGTGTGTTGTCCTGAGACATTTGCTAGAGTGTCTCGAAGCGGTGAGGAGCCATCCCTGGCCTCGACTCATGGCGGAAATCCAATTTCCAATACGTGATATTTCGGTTTTATTTGTAGAGCCTAATATGGCGACATAGTGGGATGGGGCACTATGCCGTCTATGATTGATACATTTATATTTGAAGTTGTTTTCATACACTTTACACTATAATAGTATCAAAATGATTTGTTTTAAACATACCAAGCATGTTTGGCTATTATAAGGTAAAACTCTATCCTCCGGCTTGCGTTGCATTGTGTGATGGGACCTGAGTCTTATAATAGCTCCATTTTTTCAAAAACCATTACGCTATTTGTTTTATGCACTGGTATTCTTGGGAGGAAACCCGTTCTGTGTTATACGGCGTGGTCCCTTGATTTACTCTATTTTAAAATAAAGTTTTGAATAACTGTTTTAGTTCTCACACCAGTCAGATCTCTGACCTGGAGTTTATTGTTTTAACCTAAACTCTGGGTGCCCTTATTTTCCACACGGGCAGCTAGTAGTTTTGATTTTGCAGATTTATATTCACAGGATCCTGGTTTACAGCTGGAATGATATTCGGATAGCTCTGTATCCTTATATCTCCTTCAGTTGTGTTTTGTATTATTTTTCTGCTGCTATGTAATGTAATTTAAATCTCTGATATTTTAGGATGTGTAATATTTATTCATACTCTGTATATTCTTGTATTCTGATGGAATTGTTGTAATAAGCAATGAAATGTTCTTCATTTTGTGTTCTGATTCGTCTTGTTCTCAAAGTAATCCGCCTTCCTGTTCGGTTTAGGCCGGCCGGGAAGTTCGGGTCGCTTCAGTTGGTATCAGAGCTTTGGTTTACAGAGCTCGAGAACAAGACACTTTAGAACCGAATGAAAGAATTCATCCGAGATTGGATTAGTAATATCCAATGAGAATGACTCGTTAGAGATATGATCAGTAATATCCTAGAACGAGTGCGAAGAGTAGTGTTTTTAAAATAAAAATGAAAACAAGCTTTGTTTTGAAAATTTAAATCGTATTATATGTATTTGAATATTTATTTTAAATTGATTTGGATAATCCAATATATAAATATTTTGCATATACGCCTTGCAAACGTATATTCGAAGTTTTAATATACTGGGTAGATATAGAATCACACTCTAGTCGCCCGGGAATGATTCTGATGATGGGGCCCCATCATCGGTATCATTTTCAAGTTTCGAAAGTGGGTTATCTATATATTTCCAATTGACTGGTGTGAGAACCAAAATCTATATTGGATTACTTGTTGTGAATTGGTATCAAAAACATGACTATCTGTATATGTATCAAAATTATGGATTTGAAACAAAATTCACTAATTGATTGATGGTTGTGTTGGATGATTATTTGTTATCTAATAAAACCATTATGTGAAAGAACGGTACATATAACCAAATTGTATCAAATATTGAACTGTATTGAAAATTGTTTGAAATTGCATGCTTATACATGTATATACATTGAACAGGTCACAACAAAGAGCAGAGGAATACAATTGTATGCTCAACAAATATGGACATGCTTACTAATTTATTGGGTTTGGATGATTTTATGAGCCGATTGGCTAGCCGCTTGGCTTTTCCTTTTTCTTTTTGGGATGAGAGGGCCTGTGTGGCGGTTTGGGGATTTTCCCGTACAAAGGAGGTTATGGCGAAGTTTTTCAAAAATTTAGGGTGTTAGCCAAATTTTTGAAGAATTGGAAAATTCTTAGGAGCTGAAAAGTTGAAGAACGAAAGCCAAACTGAAAGTTGAGTTGATTAGTAAAACAACTTTCAGCTCCGTTTCTTTTCGAGGACGAAAAGATTTTAAGTGGGGGAGATTGTAACAACCCAGAAAATCAGAACCAAACTAAAATTTTTATTTTGATGAATTTTGATTATTTAAAATGATTTATTTTAAATAATAACGACAAGAAATTTATTTTGAATTGAATTAGAATGTATATATTTATTTGAATCGATGTTAGAATATAAATATTTATTTTAATTATAAAAGGAATTGAGAATGGCGCGGTAGTTTGAAAATTCGATTTCAAATTTCAAATGAATGTACAGGATTCAAAATAAACTGGATTTTAGTAAAACCAGAAATATTAGAATCTATTTGAAGATATCTTTCCAGCGAATCTGAAAAATTGAAATTTCATAGCGGCAATAAAAAGTTATGCCCAGTTGAAAATTCAGAATAGTCGTCATGGAAAATATAGCCCTTAAAAATGGAGATTTTGCAAACGATCTCCGTTTTCGATAAAACTACTTTTTTTGGATCCGGGATGTCAAGTTATTGCTAGATTCCAAAATTCATAATTTTTGGGATTAATATGTGAGCGTGGCGAAGGAAAACGTGTTTTGTCTGTTTCAGTCAATTTGGATCGACCAGAAAATAGCCATTTTTCAAACGGTCTCCAAATTTGACAAAATTAGATTTGTTAGGACTGTATCGTCTAAACATAGCCAGATTTATTTTTCTAGAAATTTTGGGGTTCGTATGTGGCCCCAGTAAATTGAAATATACGTTTAAAATTCGATATATAGAGTTATATTTTGATTTAGATGAAAACAAATCGAAATAGTCGAATTGGTTTACAATACATATCCCATTGTGTTCAAAATGGGGGTAATTAGCTAGGGGCGACAGTCGGTGAGTCCAATTTGGAGCTCAGATTAAAAAGGTACTTTTTGAAAATAATAAAATAATAATAAAATAATATATATAAATTTACATTAAAACCCCTCCCCCTTTTATTTCTTCCCCGTCAGTTCAAATCAAAATAAAAAAGGGGCGTTGATGCCCGTCGCCCCCCCAGGACCTCCGCCGCCTCCCCAAGCCATCCCCTCCTTCCGCCGCCTCCCCAAGCCATCCCCTCCTTCCGCCGCCCCTTCCTGGCACCACCGCCTTCTCCATTCCCTCCTCTCCTCCTCTGAAAGACTGTGAACACCAAACCCTCCATGAACAACGCCGCCACAGCCCACCTGCACCACCGCAACCCCATCCGCGCCTCAGCCCCCCGCCCCCCCCCCCCCCCCCCCCCCCCGCAAACCTGCAGGCCCTGCCCGCCACCATCTCTGATGCTCCACCTTCAAAATTTTTGAGTTCTTTTGTTTTTAAATCTATAAAGTTTAAATCATTATTTCTAATTAGTTTAGGTGATTTTTTTACATAAAGGTACGATTTTTAACAATAGAAAAAAATTAGATCTTTATAATTAAAAAGATTTGGTTGTTAACTATATAAAGTTTAGATTTTTGTCTATGAGAAGTTATGACTTTTAATTTATAAAAGATATGTATCACATATAAAAATGTGACCTTTTATATGTGTATAGCGTTAAAATATAAAATATAACTTTATGTATGTAGTAGGATAAAGATTTGATTTTTAGAATAGGAAAAGATTGGATTTTTAAAAATATAAAAAATAGAATTTTTATAATGAAAGTGAACAGACAAAGATTCGATTTTTATATATGTAGAATGGCGATAAAAATATATTTTTTATTTTGTAGTAAGAATTATAAAAATGTGATTTTTATAGATAAAAATCCGATTTTTATAATGTTTACATTATGATAAAGATACGATCTTTGTATGGATGTCATTAAGATAATAATTCAATTTTTATTATATATGAAGAGAAATAAAAATTTGATCTTTATATAAGAAGTACAAATATAAAAATATAATTTTTATATAGAAAGAAGCGTTGTAAAAATATAAGAAGTAGAAGTAAAAATATGATTTTTATTTATTGGAATAAAGCGATAAAAATATGATTTTTTACTAAGAACAGCGTGAAAACGGATTGAGATGAAATGGACGAGAAGCAGAATCCAAACCGTTCAGAAATAAAGAATGGAGGAGTGGATCCCTAAGGTGAGAACTTCTCACTTTAATTTTATTTGCTAGTTAAAATATATATTAGGATGCAGACGGTGCTTAGCAGCACCCGACACCCGTCGTCCACAGACCATGGACGACTTGTTTGTTTGTATGATGTGTGGTGAACATTGATTGTGTGATGTTGAATAGAATAATATTTTATAGTTAAAAATATAATTTTTAACGTGTATATAAATAAAATAAATATTCATTTACAAATCGAACGATTTGTCTATGTACACATTTGACTGATATGGATTCGGATGATAAATTTTACACATCGCCCAACTGCACAAATAAATCTGTGTTTGTTGTTTGAAAACCCCACACGGGTATTGGGATGATATTGGACATACACTAATCCCAATATTTAGTTGTATGTCAATCGATTGGTTGACAGACTGTTATAAGCATTGAATATTTATATTTAATGCTTATACAGTGTAGAATGCACTCTGGATGATGGTTGACTATGTTTGGTTGTTGTTGTGTACATATGTGTATGAAATCCATATAAATCAAATTATATGGTAATTGACTGTGTTCGATTCCAGTTCAGAAAGAATGAATATTTTAAAATAACGATTATTTTAAAATAATGAATATTTTAAAATAATATTCAGTAAAAGATCAAAATTTGATTTTGATGTTCGATTTGGGATGGACACGAAAATATTTAAATATATAAAGTCGTGTTGATTAGATTAACGCCATTTTGACGTAAATGATGGTTATAACGATTTTATTCATTTTTATAATGAATATCGAAATGGAATTAATTTCACAATCTAATGTTTTGAAAATACTATCATTTATATATTGATGATATGGAATATTCAATTTTGATTTGAAATTGAATATGAAGTTGAAATCGTTTTGAAAACGAATTTAAAATGATTTATAAAATACATTTTAAATGTAAATCGATGAAATATATATAATATATATATAATGGCCTAAATAGAACGCGCCGCGCAGCGGTAGTTCGCGAATTTTGACCACTGACTTTGAACGAACATTACGGGAGATCCGACCGTCAGATTCTCCTAAAACCGGAACCGTTGGGTTCGTATCAAAAAGAGCTTTCTAACGAATGTGAGAAATTTGAAATCTAATAGTTGGATTTGGAATCATGTCCAAATCAAATTTGGAAAAGGTCGCTGTAAGTGTAGTTCGATGACCGTTTATGGAAATCGACAGTACGTGCCTTGATATAATTATTAAAAATATCAATAGTTTGTGTAAAATCATAATAAATGATTTGGAAAGAATTGGGATGAAAAAATCCATATTTAAAAGGATAAAATTTTATTTTTATCGAAATGAACTAGTAATGAACTAGAATTAAAAATCCAATATTTTTAAATAAATAAATTGGGTTTGAAATGATTTTAAAAATAACTTGAATTTCCAATATAAGAATTGGAATGGATTGGAATCGAAATTATCTTTGGAATATTTCTATATTGTATTTCGTCATTATACGCGATATTGTGGAGGAATATGGAAGATATATATATATATATATCATTATTCCAATACACTATTTGTTGGTTTCAAAATTTGATATTGAATATTAGCTGATATATTTTCTGTTTAGAGCCTTGTATTTAATATCAAATTGGATTTTGGGTTTGTCGTGAATGGTATCTTTAATAATACTGTTCTTAAACCCAATGGAGTTAAAAAAAATTAGAAACTGACTGGAGATTAGCTAAGTTGAATGGTTTCCAGGGTATTGATATGATGTTGGTTTCGGCCTTCGGGGTTAATACTTAGGGAATTGTTCTCCTACTAATTTACAGTTAAAGACCGATGGAATGTGAATTGGGTTTATTGTGAACTGTGTTTTGAATGACATTCGTTCTTTAATCCGATTTACAGTGAAATGTGGTTTGGAATTTAAAAATCTTTTTATTAAGATTTAACATGAATTTTCCAAAGTAAAGTTTTCCAATTTAATATATATTAAATTGGAATTGAATGGAATTTGATTTGAAAATAATCGAAATGAAATTCTGTGGAGGGAGACTGTTAATACATATGGAACTTAAAAGGGGTTGCCGATATTCCATTTATATTGTTGGTCGGATACGGAAATTGATATCGGTTACATATTGATTTGTTCTTCCGTGAAGACTCCATAATTAATGGAATGTAATTTGGGTTTGTCATGAACTGTGTTTTAAATGACATTAGTTCTTTAACCTAGTTAAAGGCAGGATTACATGTCTGTCATTGTATTGCGAATTGTATGGTTGGTCTCTGCTAAATATATATCTTTTTGGTGGCGGAGAATTTATTCTCTTGCTTAACACCCTTCTCTGAGACGTACGAGCTTAGAGCTTATATATCGCTAGAAATCAATAGTACGGTGAAGATTGTCGATGCGACATGTTTGTGTTTCTAAAGTTAAATAATCATTAACATTGATTTTTGGGAAGATTAAAACTAAGTGGAGTTTTAATGGATCTTTAATTAGTTGAAATGGGAATTGATAATTTAAATTATCAAATTTGAGAAATGATCGAGAATGGAGTATCGCCAGTTTTGCTCCTAGCGATAGTTAAATCTTTAATTAGATTTGAACGGAAAATGGTAATTAAATTTACCGATAGCACCGTGGTGTTAGATATGGAGTATGATCAGTTTTGCTCCAAGGGATGAATAGGTTGGGATTGTGAAATAAAATAAATGATTATTTCGGTGTGGTTCGCTAGTCCTGACTAGTTTGGAAAACCTTGACATGGTTTGAATTGACATCCACAGAAAGATTAAAGAATAAATTTTAAAGAATTTATCTTTGATAAAATTAATGGGAACAAATCCCTAAGAATGTGAATATTTGAATAAAAGAATATTCAGAATTGGAATGAGGCGTATGTTGTGTTTTTATAGCACTTGTTTATTATATACGCGAGTTATTCAGAAAGGCCGGGTTTATACCCATTCTGAATAACTGATTCGACGATAAGTCGACGATGAAGACGGTGGTTGAAGACCAAAGGTCTTCACATCATTTGGATGATTACTGATGTCTTGATTGGGCTGTACACCTAAGACGAGGTAATAAGTGGTGATCGTCCAGACGTACTTGGAGATCGACGGATATGTGAGGACCTCTCTCCTGTATTGGACATATGGGATAAGGAATAAGGTGCCTCCGGTTTCGTTCAGACCCAAAATGAACTTGTAAATGGATGTGTGTCTGACATTGGATTTTATTCTGTGTTGATTGATTTCTATTAAATATATATCAGTTTGGTGGCGGAGAATTTATTCTCTTTCTTAACGCCCTTCTCTGAGACGTACGAGCTTAGAGGTTATATATCGATAGATATTAGTTGCATGGCATGAATTGCCTGTGCGGCATGGTGAGATGCAATGATCAAGGCTTTGTTGAAAAGCAGAGTCTTGTGGTTGATGATCAAAGCACGACTTTAATATAGCGTAGCTTTGTGTATGGCATTAATTCGCGAGCCTCGCACCTCGGTATGAGTCAAAAAAGGGATCGTGACTGCAGGGAGTGCACGACGTTCTTTTCTAGCTATGGGTGATGTCGGCGTTTTACTAGCCCTGACATTGTTTTTATTTTTGCCTATGTGGTTGTTGGACTGCGAGGCGCAACGGATATATCGTTCTCTACGGAGCCGATGGATAGGTCCGATAGGACCGGGAAACGTGTGTTCAGGAATAACCAGTCCTCAAACGTAACAGAGGACCGACCTTGAAGATTCAAGGTTACCTAGAGTGTGTAGTCTTGAGACATTTGCTAGAGTGTCTCGAAGCAGTGAGGAGCCATCCCTGGCCTCGACTCATGGCGGAAATCCAATTTCCAATACATGATTTTTCGGTTTTATTTGTAGAGCCTAGTATGGCGATATAGTGGGCTGGGGCACTATGCCGTCTATGATTGATACATTTATATTTGAAGTTGTTTTCACACACTTTACACTATAATAGTATCAAAATGATTTGTTTTAAATGTACCAAGCATGTTTGGCTATTTGTAACGACCCGGGTATTTGTCGACTTTAGTTATCGCCATGAACTCAATGGTGACAACCAAACATCAAAAAATATCGGTCATTAATGAAAGAAATTAGAGGGTGAGGAAAGATAAGATAGAAACTTAGAATAGAAGAAGAAGAAGACCACAATATCAGAGTAACACGAATCTCACAACGGAACGAATAAATATATTTCATAACATAACTTTGAAATACAAATCTGTACTTGAATATACATATCATTATCAAAGTACAGCACTTACAACACAGCGGAAATAACTATAGCTATATGATCCTTAAGCCTCCTGCTCCAAGCTCTTCCAGTATATCTGTAAATCCTGACTACTTGACTGCCCGTACAAATTTAGGCACCCAAGAGTTTAGAGAAAACAACAAAATAAACTCCGGGTCAGTCATAGGACTGGTATGAGTAAAACAGTTTAAAACAGTTCAAACAAGTAATCGATATCTCATAAGACCACGCCGTATAACGGAACGGGTTTTTCCCTTATGAGAATCCAAAATATCTTTATATCAAAACCTTTCGATATTATAATAATGTCTATCAACACAATATAATAATCATCTAGCAGAAAACGCTTTCATCTCACGTTCTACATATATAGTATACAATAAAAACCGCAAGCACGAATTGGGTAATGGATTTCCAACTATGACAAGGTATGGAACCACCTTTCGCTAGTGTACCTCTAGAGAGGAATACACTGGGTTCAACAAGAACATCTTGCAACCCGGCCACACATGACCGACCACTCATTTCGCTTGAGTGTATCGAATGTATATCACCAACGGTTGGGATCAGCAACCGTTTCCCGAATGGGACAGTATCGACAATAGATTTTTAGAAGTAAATGAAACTCTAGATCAGGTGATCATACACCTTACTTCGGTGCGGCCGACTTAGCCATGCTGCCTGCCCGATTTCTGTCATTTACCGGATGTGAGGCTAGAAGCTACGCTTTATCATCACACCAGATTCACTTTGAATGCCACATCGTCAAATCCATTAAATCATCGATTGACATCCTCAACCATACATTATGTGTTAGCTAAAAGAAGTTTCCTTCTCCGTTTCCACTCTTGGTACGGATGGAGAAATCAATATACGTGATCGTCTGGAGATACTCTGTCAGACATCCGTCCATACAAGTCATCCAGGAACAGGATGAACCGAAGACACTATTCTGTAAACAGGATAGCCCTTGCATAACTCCGTCTTCAATTTCCTTTGGCATATATGATTCACAACGCTTATGCCAATACAGAGTGGTCATTTGGATAATAATTCAACCGGTCTCTCCATATTAACAACGTTAAAATGGTCAAAACTTCGATAGTCTGTGATTTAACTATCGAAGAAAAACAGGTGTGAAAACAATGATATTATTTCCAAATGGAAATTTATATCGATCAAACATCATTCAACATTTATCTCTTTATTTCATTAATTTACTTATCTCCTGTTTCCCTATATTCAATATTTCTTATTTCCTAAATTTGGAAAATATACGTTATTAACAATGGAAAACATTTCCATTTCTTGTTTTCTTTATTAGAAAACATTTCTGGTTTCTTATTTGGAAAACATTTCCAAAGCTTCTTCATTGGACTTAGACAGATGTTTAAACAAACCATCGCGATGCCAACTCAAACCATTTCCTTTACTGCCGAACCTTAACTATTCCCTAGTTAAAAACGAAGCCAAATCAAGTTGGGGTAGAACTACCTCTCAGACCTTAACTGAACAACATTTCTAACTTTGAAATAGGCAAAGTTCACTTTATATTTCTTTAACTAACTTCCTTACTTAACTCTCGTTCGAATAAATCTCTATTCGATTTATTCTATTTGATAATTCTTTCCTTCGATAAGGTATATTCGATAACTCTATTCAATTTATTCTATTCACTTTACTCTTTTACTTTAACTTTAACTCTATTCACTTAACTTCTATTTGAATAAACTATATATTCGATCAACTCCTTTATTCTATTTGAATAAACTATATCCGATTAACTCCTTTATTCTGTTTGAATAAACTATATTCGATTAACTTCTTTTACTTTAACTCTAATCGATTAAACTAACATCGATTAACTCCTTTTACTTTAACTTTAATCGATTAAACTAACATCGATTAACTCCTTTTACTTTATCTTTAATCGATTAAACTAACATCGATTAACTCCTTTTACTTTAACTTTAATCGATTAAACTAACATCGATTAACTCCTTTTACTTTAACTATTAGTAAATGGTTTTACAATATCCCCTATTCAATCTCATTTGTAAATGGTTTACAAACATTTCTCTTTCTCATTGATTTGTAAATGGTTTACAAGCCTTCCTCATTCTAATCTATTTGCTAATGGTTTTACACTATTTCCTTTTCAATCCTATTTGTAAATGGTTTACAAATATTTCCTTTTTTCTATTCTATCCATTTTATCAACATTTTTCCCTTTTATAAAACTCTATTCGTTTTATAAACATTTCCCCTTTTATTTACTTTTGAAATATTTCCTTTTATAAAATCTATTGATTTTTTAAAATCCCTTTTATTTCAATATACATTGAAATAATTCTTTTTATATCCCAGGGTATTTTATGATATTTAAAATATCGAATAACAAGGATCAATATCATTCCAACACACATAATCCATAACAGATTATATAACACATCATATATCATAATATATGAAAAACAGTAAAATAAATGTTGAGGAATCCAGTCGGATTCCTCCAACCTGTTTCCCTGCATCACAAATGTTAAACAATATAGATAACATCACTTTCAGTTCCATATGATATATTCTGTTAAACAGAATCAATATAGAAATTGAACTAAATGACTAGCAGTTCAATCAAACAGTCAACACACAGTCAATTAGCCAATATTTAACAGTTCTAACAATACAACATGAAATTATAAACTGTTCAGAGTTAGTGAGATTTTACTCACCTTGATCGTTATCGTTAAATAACGAAAATCGATAGTTGATTCGGGTCAGATAACTTATTTCGCTATACATTGTACCCAGCTCCAATTCACTGCAGATCAATTCCAGAAATGTTGTCCTTGTTCATATGATACTATCAGATCTGGTTTCGCCTTCATCATTTGGCCCACAACAGATCTGCACCCGCCTCACTTTCTTTTCTATATTCTCGCACTCCTGCACATTACCAGGATCTTGGCCAATAATTCCTTCACACATTTCTTTTATTTCTTTTCATTTTAATTCCTTCTGGGCTAACAACTTTGGCCCATCCACATGTTGGAGCCCATACCTACCTCTCCGTCTCTTCAGTATCTCTTCTTCTACTTGGCTGCACTACAGAACTGCACGCAACAATGATATCGTGCCTCCTTTTACCTTACGTTGCACACTTCACTTCATCTCAAACAACATTACTCCATTCACTTAAGTTCAAACAACTCTTCTTCCTCCAGACTAACATGCAGCTCCCCCTTCCTTGATATCTGGAAATCTCGCACCTAATAACCATCCATTCCCACCACTTCTGCAACCAAAAACCACCAACTCCTCCATACGCAGTTCATAACAAAACCCACCGAACTCCTAACCATCCAACTCTCTTCCTCGCGCTCAACCTCCCCACATCCATCACGTCGAACTCGCACCTGTTTCTGGAAATTCTGACTTCACTTCGACAGTCGCGGATTCCCTGCCGAAAAACTGTGACTTCGAACACAAAAAGCCATTGCCTTGCTCCACCTTACATCGAGCACTACCCCCACACCATACGATGAACTCGATACCACAAATCGAAACGAATCCGAACCTAAATCACGCTGTACCCCAAACTGATGTCGCACCATTTAAAATCCATACTGTGATGAAGAGTTTCCTATCCCCTTTCCAAAAATATAAGTCTTTTAATTTATAGGATATTGTAGGAATTTTTGTGGATTTATGAAGAGGGGTATCTGCGTTTTCTTTTGTTTAGTGGCGACGCGATTTTTCCTTCAGTGAACGAATAGAATTAGGTTTATAGTTGAGAACGTGTGTATATTTATATTAAGAACTTTGAGGAGACGAGGTGATTTCCTGTCCATTCGTTTGGGTAGGTGATGGCGTGTTTCAGTATTGACCACACAACGTTCTTTTGCTGTGCGGAAGAATTTGTTTGCTGACCCCTTTTAAAAAAAGAGATTTTGGACTATTTATATAAATTTAAAATCAACCATATATATTTACATCCGTATTACCATAGACAGAAATGAAAATACGACTGTATCGAGCAATACCTCACGATTCAAAAAATATAATAATACCGGTAGTTTAACTCATTTTGTGGAACCCCAAAATGTTGATTACATGGTGCGAAATACTCCAAATAAAAAATTGCTTACTTAATTAATTAAAAATTACAGTAAAATTCTAAAAATTAAATTATCGTTATGTCCCAAAAGAACCTTGTCTAAATTCAAACCCGATCTCTAGTTATATCGAATAAACCGTTACGATCGATAAACGATTCTATAGCGACTATTTTAAAATTTGATTTGGACATATCTCTAAATCTACACGACGAAATCCTGATTTTTCTCTTCCACTAGAAAGATATACTCCACCAGCTCCACATGTTTTCTTGTTTCACAGAAATCTGGCATAAAACGAATCCTGTACATTCAATTGAAGTTCAAATCGCCAATTCACGAACTGCAGCGCCATTTCGAGCTCGATTTTAATTATAATATAATTATACGTTCAAACTGTCGTTTATATAATATATTCGTTATTCAAATTAAATTCCAAGCTGAATTAAATATCACAGATGATCCAGTTCACACCATATCGCCACTTCAGCCAATTCTGATTATTTCAGAATTAAATATATTATTTAAATTATTACTTTAATTAAATATTCACCATTATTTAGTTCCACGGCCATTTAATTCCTCTATATCACTACTTATATAATTAAATAAATTAATTATAATACCTCTGCCAATGCGGGTCATTACAATCTTTCCCACTTAAAATAATTTCGTCCTCGAAATTGCTAAAAGGTAGAGAACGACCCTATCGACTGGTTAGAACATATTTGTTCACTTCTTAACTTCAGTTTCAACTGAACCAATTTAATTTTAATTAAAAATTAATCCTTATCAACGAAAATTTTCAAAAATCCGGAAAATTTTCTAACTCCTCAACTTTTCGAAAAATTTCGCCAGCACCTCCTTTGTACTGGTCAATCGGTCAAACTCCAACTCGCCTCTCTGGGCCATCTCCAACCCAAAAGAAAATCAAACAGCCAAGCGGCTTGCCAATTCGGCTCATCAAAATCTCAAACCCATATGAAATATAAACTTGTACCTTTTTGTCGGCATATCATTATATCCTTTCCACCTATTATCAACTCAGCGGATACAAGGGTTATCCCAATCAAATTCCAATCTTCTTTTATTCACAACACAACCATTCGTTTATACTCAAGCCAAATATCATTTCAACTCGAGTTTCCTTCTCGATTCCCAACTCTTAACTTGATTATCACATTACACTTCAAATTTGAATCTCACAATCCAATTTGTCTTGATATCATTCTAATTCAATCTCAGTTACCACTTTACTGTCTTTACTTTAATTCAACTTTGCTTTCACAAATTTCTGTTAAATTTTGTTTTAATTCAAACAGTCCTTCCCTCGGAGTTTTTAAACAGTTTACTCCTTCCAAAAATTCAAATTTTCCTTTTGGACATGTCACTGAGCCCTTAATTAATATTCCATTAGTTAAATCACTTCTCTATTCTTTATCAATATTTGTTAACCAAATATTTTCAATAACCATATTGGCCTTTTATGTTATTTGGAAAACATTTCCGAATATCGCCTTCCTTTATTTTCTAAACTTTAGAAAATATACGCAATTCATAATTGGAAAATATTCCAATTTCTTATCTCTTTACCGATCTCGTTTATTTCTATACTTAGGAAATATTCTTTATTATATTTCCAAGCTTACACTTTTTTGGGTTAAAATGGATGTTGTGTAAAACATCCTTACGACAACCCAAATACTATATTCAACTAACTCTTATTCAACATTGATCTTCGAGCCTGAAATCTTACTATTTATTTGTTAATAATGAAATCAATCAAGTTGGGGTATAACTACCTCTCAGACCTTGACTGAATAACATTTATAACGTCAAAACAGATATGACTACTTACTCGACTAATCAATACCATACAACTACTTATTCACTTTTAAACACATATACGCTTCCTCTTTCTATTCTTACTAGATTTTATTCTTAGTCTTCCTTTTTGATTTTACTATTCTATTTCTAAGTTCGTTTCCTTATCGACTTCTATATATATATATATCGATACGTTGATTTCTAACTATCAAATTATCTTAAAAATATTCTAACTCCTTAAATTCCTGGAAAAATTCGCCATAACCTCCTTTATTATAACGACCCGTGTTTTGGCCATCAAGTATTTAATTTAATTTAATATTTTAAATATTATATTTGTAATATTTATGAATTTTAATATTGAATTCGTTTATTTAAAACGACGTTTAAACGTTATAATTTATATAATTATAAAACGAGCTCGAAATGGCGTAGCAGTTCGTAATATTAAGTTCTGAACTTTAATTGAATATACATGATCCAATATAAGTCGGATTTCTGTGAAACGAGAAATGTTGGAACCGTGTTGATGATAACTTTCATATGAAAGAGAAAAATTCAGATTTCGTGTTATAAATTGTAAATTATGGCCAAATCAAATTTTAAAATAATCGCTGTGGAATTCGTTATTAAATTATAGGCCGTTAAAATAGCCGTTTTGCAAACGGACTCAAATTTCGATGAAATCAGTTTCATTGGGACCGTAGCGTTAAATTATTGTACGGTGTTGAATGGCATGGCAAACCGATGTCGTTTGTGGCCACGGTAGCCGTAAACGCTCGTTCATTTTCTATCGCGCGTAATAAAATTAATAAAGGGATTTCTGAGTATAACTTGAACAGACGATCGAATTAGGCCACGAAACCAATTCCGTTGAGTTCGTATCGTCGATTAGAGTCAGGATAGGTATATAGTTTGTTATTTTTAGAGACCGGCAAATTTGGTGTTCAGAATGGCATTGCGGTGCGCGTAAAAATAGCCTACCAGGGAAACAGTCTCAGAATGCGACGAAACTGGTGCCGTTGGGTTCGTATTGAAGAATTATTATAGGATTGCAAGGTTTCAAGTTGATTTGATTTATCTGGTGATCGTGGAAAAATTAAACGCGTGTTTATTTCTGGTTTTATAAAGGAATTTTTTTCATATGACCTAAGTTTTCGACGAAACTTGTCCCATTGGGTCCGGAATACCTTTTTACACCAAGATTAGTTTTTTTATCAGTAAGCAGAAGTCATTTGTGGTAGTTTCTGCGTGTTACTTCACGACGAAGTCCCACACCATAACATAATAAAACGTCGATGAGTGATCATCGAATATATTATATATATTTATATATATAATATTTAACTTTTCCACAACAAATTTCTCTTAGCCTTGCATGTTCTCTTGCGTTCCAAATAGGTTCCTTGCGTCTAAATCTCTGGAAAGAAAAAGAAGAAACTTGCGTCCTAAACAATTGAAAAACTTGCGTGCCAAACAACCATTTTCGTGTCTGCCAATCTATCTTCCTACCGTACATCCAAGTTATGACAATTCACACCAGTCGGCCTAAGATTTGAAATCGAAAACACAAGCACATGCTAGGCCTTCCATTCCAGCTACTCTAAGACCTTAATATTCTAACAGCTGAGTTTTCTTTTCAGTATCAGGACGTGCCGACCAAGTTTTAGAAATTTCCACCCTACACCGCAGCTATCCTACCCTATGTTTTCTAATGCGTGGTGGCCACGTATATCTCTCTATATATAAACCGCTCTTCTTCAATCCCAGTAAGTCTTCCTCCTCAACGAAAATTAAAACTTGGACCTCTAGTATATAAATATATATATAACCACCAAGTAGTAAACCGAATGCCTCACTCCCAAAAATAGATCACATCTTCTTGTACACTGCTGTCAACCAGGAAGTCAAAGCTGGATTGGGAGAGGTGTGAAGTGGCGCCGGTTCAGGTGGAGCTCGAAGTGCGGATCCGCTGCTGGTGGAGTTTCGCCGGAGGAGAGGGAGCGTTCGAAATGGGGCTCGGCGGTCCGAGGGTTGATGACAGCGGGATAGGAATCAGTATGAAGTATGAACAGAAGTGAGGGCACGAACGAATGAAGAAGAGCTAGGAAGCATCTATGAACAAAGAACGAAGACATGAAGGAACCCAGCTGATCAGCCTGAAACCGTTATTCTCTAAACCTTAATTAGTTTAATTATAATTTAATTAAGAATTTGTTAGTAAATTAATTTTGGCTGGCGCAGGTTAGAACGTGGTAAAGTGTGAATAGTTGGAAAGAAAGCCAAGAGGGAGAGAAGTATCAGCTGATGTCTATAACCTAAGTACTAAACATATTTAGTTACTTAATTTCATGAAAACCGAAACCATGCAATTCTTGTTGCAGGATTGAATGTCAACCGCGTTTATTTGGGAAAAAGCAGAAAGGGTCAGGCTTTATTTTTGTATAACCAAGTAATTAAAAGTATTTCTAACGGGTTAATCCAATTTTAATTATTTAAAACTATTGTAATGGTCAACAGGGCATGATGTTAAACATAAAACAATAGTATGTGGAGCAGTTAGGCCTATACATGTTGATCAAAGAAGCTGATCGGTCTAATTTTTTTTACAAAGTAACTGGACTAATATGATCATTTAATTAAGGGTTCATTCATTATTAAATAACATTGTTAACTTTAAATATTCATAACCCATTCGTATGTGCTTAGAATTGGAAAATTGAAGATGCATTGGACTCCTAGTGATGAGCACTACGTCATGGAAGGAGACTGGACATGATAGGAATCGACTGTGATTTTCGGTTAAATTAAACTTTTGTTTAATTTAACTGGAATGAATTGTTTTAACCACGAATCAAATCAAGGTGAGTAAACTCACTCAGTTTTACCCATTTATATTTTATATAAATTGGGTTTTTATTTTGTATGCTCTGGTTGCTAATGTTTGACTGTTTGCTAGTATTTTAATTTTGGTTGATGTAACTGAAGAAATTAAACCATCGTTTAATTTCAGGGAAATACCAAATCGTTATTTTAATGATTGGTTCCAATAAAGGTAACTTTCCTTGTTGGTCACGTTTATAAAATAAATGTGTTTAATGGTTCGAATTGTTTGATCTGTTTGAATTGAATGATCTGGTTTGTGATAACCGTTTTGTATACAGGGAAGAACAGGTTGGAGGGATCCAACGGGATCTCCCAAAAATATATTATTTATTTTCATATTATCGTATATGGATTGTCGTGTTTGGGTGATTGATTTGATATTGATCATTGATTGGAAATACACCCTGTGTTTGGTTTTAACCAATGGGTTATATTGGTTGAATAATCAGCAGTAAATGGCCTAAAAGTAAATTATTTTGTCTATATTGATTTATCATCAGGTAAATCGATAGAGCCGAAGTTATAAAACTTATTTTATAACTAAAGTTGAATTTTGAGATATATATTTTGAATAAAAGTTTATAAAAAGGAATTAAATATTTATTTTGATAATAAATTGTAAAGTGATTTTTTAAAGGCAACTGAATGGTGGAAGGAGTTCATGAACAGGTTTTGTTTAAATAAATGTTACTTAATTATTTGAATTAAGTAAAAGAAAATTTATATAAAAGAGTTCGATGATAAACCGAAGTTATAAAAAGGGCTTGAGGTATAATATCGTTAATTCTAAATTAACAATACTTAAGAAGATGGGATTAATTACAATTGGAATTGAACTAAGGATTTCAAGCAGGAAAGGATGGAAATAAAAATTGAAAAGAAATTTTGAAAAGAAGTGAATTTGAATAAGAAGGGGGTCATAAGGTTGTATCACCAAATCTGGCTTTTAAATGAAATGGTTTAAAAAGGGAAAAGGTTAAAAAGTGGTGTTTTATAAAGAAGTGCTAATTATTGAATTAAGAAAGATGGTTATATTCGAGAAAGAAAATTTCAAAATAATAAGAAGAGTTTTGAATTCATATTTTTGAATATAATAGTTAAATGGAATTTGATTTGAGTTTGAAATGAAATGTTGGTTTTTGGATTACAGCTCGTATCTATCTTAAGATATGAACGTTATTGATCAAGGTCTGAGAGGTAACTAAAATACCCCAACTTGAACGACTTCGAGATTATCTGAGGATGATATAAGTTGAAATGGTAAAAGAGATTGGTAAAGTTTATTATTTCATTATAGAAATAATAACGCAACATTAGAAATGAAGATTTGGAAAATATATAGTGAGAATTCCAAAGTGGAAAGGGGAATGAACAAGGGTTGCGTAACGGTATCTTCGAATTAGAAAGAAGACGAAAAGTTGAATTTTATCCTATAAAATAAATAATGAGCGTTGGTTATTGTTCCAAAAAAATGAAATTGAAGATATTTCGTAATATTATTTTACGAGAAATAAGTTTGAAATGATTTCCAAATACTATATAATAATGTGACTAATGTTTTGGAAGTTAGAAATAGGAAACCGAATACGATATAGGTTTTCCTAAGTATGAAAATGGTTTGTTTAAAGAATAATCTTATGTTAAATAAGAAGCGAGTAAACGATATCTAAAATATCGAGAGTTTTAAGAGTTTGAATTTACATCTGTTTTGATTAAAAGGCCAAGCGGTGCTGAATACTGAACTAGTGAACTCATTGTATTGTCATGATTGAAACACTGTTTGTTTTGATAGTTAAATCACCAACTATCAGATCTGCCCAATATGATTGTTGGTACGGAAAGACCGGAATCGAATTTATATTCGAAAACCATTCCGACCAACAAATACGTGAAGATATCAGAAGACGGTCGAGATGGAGCATTGAAGACCGTGGATCTTCATAAGCGGAAGGATTACTAATAATCTCTGGTTAGCTCCCAGAGATAAGCTGTGGTTCTGTCGTGGTTGGAATCTACGGGTTGCAAGGACTTCTCGCTACCAATCCATGGGGTGATTCCTATATGAGATGCAATAGGAGAGTACCTTCGGTTCATTCTGTACCTGGATGACTTGTATGGACAAATGTCTGACAGAGTATTTCCTAAAACCACGTACGTTGATTTTTACAAATATACCGAGTGGTGGCAAAGAGGGGCACTTCTTTTATACCCAAAGTATATTTGTGGGCGTCAATTAGTGACTTGACGGATCTGACGATGTGGCATTCAAAGTGAATGGTGACCAGATATCCCAAAAAGGGAATTCTAGCCTCAAGCCTCATCAACCGGAAGATGATAAAAATTGGGCAGGCAGCATGGCTATGTGGGTCGCTCCCATTAGGGTGTATAATCACCTATCTAGAGAAATTCCTTTTGCTTCTTTAATCTATCGATGCTGTCCCTTTTCGGGAGACGGTGGTTTGAGCCCAACCGTCGGTGATATACATTCGATACACTCAAGCGAAATGAGTGGTCGGTCATGTGAGGGCCGGGTTGCAAGACGTTCTTGTTGAACCCTGTGTATTCGCCTCTAGAGATACACTAGCAGTAGGTGGTCCCATACTGTAACGGCTGGAAATTTCCGACTCCTCGAGAGTCGGAAATTCCGAGACGTTAGTGAAAGAATTTAGAAGGTGAGAAAGAAAAGATAGAACTAATAGAATAGAAGAAGAAGAAGAACATCAGAATCATCAGAGTAACACGAATCTCGCAGCGGAACGAATAACATATAATATATAACATAACTTTGAAGTAAACAGTTATATATATACAATAGCACTTATCAGAGTACAACACTTACAACACAGCGGAAATAACTATAGCTATAGAATCTTGAAGTCTCCTGCTCCAAGCTCTCCAAGTATATCTGTAAATCCCGACTACTTGACTGCCCGTACAAATTTAGGCACCCAAGAGTTTAGGGAAAACAACAAAGTAAACTCCGGGTCAGTCATGGGACTGGTGTGAGTAAAATAGTTTAAAACAGGTATATGATATCTCATAAGACCACGCCGTGAATACGGAACGGGTTTTTCCTTATGAGTATCTAAACAACTTTGACAAGCAATATCATTGTGATATTATAATAATGTCTAAGTACAATTAGGTGTCAATCTAGCAGAAACGCTTGCATCTCACGTTCTACATACATAGTAAAAATCATAAATCGCAGGGCGCTTAACGGAGAATGGATTCCAACAGACAAGGTATGGGAGCACCTTCTGAATAGTGTACTCTAGAGGTGATACACTCAGGGTTCAACAAGAACGTCTTGCAACCCGGCCACACATGACCGCTCACTCATTTAGCTTGAGTGTCGCGAATATATTGCCACCACGGTTATAGGCCATCAAACCGTCATCCGAAGATACAGAATCAAAAAGAAGTATAAATATGGATATTCCCTAGATCGGTGACAATACACCCTGCTTGGGAATGACCCAACTAGCCATGCTGCCTAGCCCAACTTTTGTTACTTCCTGGTGTGAGGCTAGAAGCTACGTCTATCTTCAGAACATCTGATCATCATTCACTTTGAATGCCACTTTGTCATACCCGCCAAATCACAAATTGACTTATCCAAAAATAACACGGGTATACAGCTAAGAGAAACGAATTCCTCCGCCACCAAACGTGAATACGTTTGAACAGATCAACTTACGCGATCTATTGGATATACTCTGTCAGACCTTCTTCCATATACGTTGTCCTGGGACTGGACAAACCGAAGGCACTATTCAGTATATCCATCTTAGTCACTGTTATCTAAGACTTATACAATAGCCCTTGCACTTTACTCCGTCTTCAATTTATCTTTGGCATATATTGCTCGCAACGCTTATGCCTATACAGAGTGGTTCTTTGGATAATAATCCAACCGGTCTCTCCATATTAACAACGTTAAAATGGTAAAAACTTTGATAGTCTGTGATTTAACTATCAAATGAAAACATGTCGGTGTACAAACAACGATCTTATTTCCAAATGGGAATTCGATCGATCAATCATCATATGTTCATATTTCCTTATTTATATATTTAGAAAATATATGTTATTAATCATTGGAAAACATTTCCATAACTTATTTTCACATCACTATATTTTCGCAACTATCAGTCCCTAACTGTAACTAGTATGAGAACAATTCTCTAAGTATAAATCCGGAAGGTCGAAACCAACATCATATCGTCACTTAGAAAACCGTTCAACTTACCCTCTCCAGTCAGTTTCTGAATTTGCTTAACTCTATTTCTTAAATTCTTATCATGGAAACATTTCATTTTCTATGTTTAGAAAACATATCTGACTATATTTGGAAAACGTTCCCAAAACTCATTTACGGATTTCCAATGTACGTTGTATAAAACATCGTTTCGCTTAATTCGTTTATCGCTTATTCCTTAGCTTTATACCTAATCAACCTTTTAGATCGAACCACAACTATTCCTTTGTCAATTCTGAAGTCAATCAAGTTGGGGTATAGTTACCTCTCAGACCTTAATTGAACAACGTCCTTTACTGTGAAATAGATGAAGCTCATCACTCACCTTTTACAATCATCTGTTTATGCAAATCCTCGGATTCTGGTTACGAATCCACTTCTTATATGACAGTGTTTGATTATAACTATAACGTTATAATTCCTACCCCTATATATTTTATTTCCTAACTCGAATAATTTAACAGACACCTAATTTCTAAATCAATAACTAAATCTTGATTTAAACCATGGAAAGTAAATAGTACTTTCCTGAATTCGCTATAATCGAATTCGACGTATAACTCTCTTTCGAGAAATCTTTATTTGATTAACTCTTCTTCGAATAACCTATATTCGATTATCTCTCTTCGAATAACTCATATTCGAAATCTCTCTCTTTCGAATAAACAATATCCGATCTCTTTCTTTCGAATATGTTATATTCGAAAATCTCCTTTCGATTTACTAATCGATAACTCCTTTCGATCAAACTAAAATCGATAACTCCTTTAACTCTATTCGAATAACTAATATTCGACTAACTCCTTTGGATCGACTCATTTGATTAACTCCTTCGAATAACTAATCCGAATAACTTACCTTCGAATAACCAATATTCGATTTACTCTAACTTGATTAACTTAATTCTAATCGATTTACTCCATTTCGATTCAACTTAATTCAAATCGATTAACTTAACTCAAATTGATTAACTCCTTTCGAATAACTAAATTCGATTTAACTCTTCTCGAATAACTACATTCGATTAACTCAAATTGAATAACTAATATTCAATTAACTCTTACGTGTTTAACTCTATTCAAATATCTAATTCGAATAACTCATTTCGAATAACTAAATTCGATTAACTCTTTTAACTTTACTCGAATAACAATATTCGATTAACACCTTCTTTCGAATAACTATATTCGATTAACTCTTCGACTAACTCCTTTGGATTAACTAACTTCGAATAACTCCTTTGGATTAACTCTTCGACTAACTCCTTCGGATTAACTCTTCGATTAACTCCTTCGGATTAACTAACTTCGAATAACTCCTTTGGATTAACTAACTTCGAATAACTCTTCGACTAGCTCCTTCGGATTAACTAACTTCGAATAACTCCTTTGGATTAACTAACTTCGAATAACCCTTCGACTAGCTCCTTCGGATTAACTCTTCGATTAACTCCTTCAGATTAACTAACTTCGAATAACCAATATTCGATAACTACTCTTCGAATAAATAATATTCGATAACTCTTCTCAAATGAATCACATTTGATTTCTCCACTCGAATAAACTATATTCGATAACTCTTCTCAAATGAATAACATTTGATTCCTCCACTCGAATAAACTATATTCGATAACTCTTCTCAAATGAATAACATTTGATTTCTCCACTCGAGTAGACTATATTCGATAGCTCTTCTTCGAATAAGTGATATTCGACAACGCTACTCGATTAACTCCACTTGGATAACTCTAACTGATTCACTCTGACTGGTCAACTTTAACTGGTCAACTCTAACTGGTCAACTCTAACTGATCAACTCTAACTGGTCAACCCTAACTAGTCAACTCTAACTGATCAACTCAAACTGGTTAACTCAAATGGTTAACTCTAACTGGTTAACTCAAATGGTTTACCCTAACTTGATTTACTTGTCTCGATTAACTGAACTAATCCACTTAGTTTAACTTAGCTAATTCACGTTGATTAACTCTAACCGATTCACTTAGTTTAACTCAACTAATTCACTTCGATTAACCACTTAGTTAACTTAACTAATTCACTTCGATTAACCACTTAGTTTAACTTAACTAATTCACATCGATTAACTCGACCAATTCACTTGGTTAACTCCTATTTATTTAACAAAAAAATATCTCCTTTAGTTAAATTCTATTTATTTAATCTCTAAATAAATATCCTTTATATTTCTTTTAACGAATATAATCCCTTTATATTTTGATTCAAAAATATATCCCCTTATATTCAATTAACATATATATATTCCCTTGTATTTGATTTACAAATATAATTCTTTTACATTTGTTTTTACCAACTATATTCCTTTATATTCAGAATCATTTTTCTTATATATATGTATATATGTATATATATATATATATAAAATCCCTTGATTTTATATAAATAAACTATTTTCAAAATATACTTTGAAAACTCCTCTCCTACATTCTGGTATTTCTCATGGTATTTAACACACCATATAACAACGATAAATATCGTCTCACCACACATAGTCATACAGATTATATACTTCACATTATATATATCACAATATAAAAATCACAGTATAATAACTGTTGAGGAATCCTGTTGGATTCCTCCAACCTGTTTCCTTGCACCACAAATGTTAGACAACACCAGTATAATATTCTGATAAACAGAATCAACATATAACTATTTGACGGTTTATATAAATATAAATATATATATATATACACATATATATATAATCTCCACTAACTGACTAGCAGTTCAATCAAACAGTCAACACACAATCAAACAGACAATATTTAACAGTCCTAAGAATACAATGTGAGAATATAAACTGTTCAGAGGTTGTGAGATTTACTCACATTTGCAGTTCATCGTTAAAGAACGATAAACCGTTATTTGATTTGAATCAAACAGTTTATTTCACCGTAAATTGTAACAAGCTCGGATTCACTCCCGGTCAGTCTCATTGTGTTGCTCGCGTCCATACGGTCCCAACGCAACTTACGGTTCGTCAATCTGATATCGTATGATCAAGATATGACGTTAACAAGTTGTACACTTTAGTAAATAAGAATTTAAATTAAAAACTTGGATTTAAATTTACATTGGGCTTTCACCATTTCTTCTTGGCCCACTAACACCTGCGTGACCCAGACCCGAATACCCCATCTTCCCCAAATAATAAAATCCGTAACCTGCTCCTTTGCAAACTCCATTTCGATCCCTTCCTCCTCCCTTATCTCCTCCTTTCCTTGATCGTTTCAAAAACTAAAATCACCAACTGAATCCTCATCAAACTCTCGTTCTCCTCATGCCCTAAATGGCCAACTCGAGCTGCTCT
The DNA here is from genome assembly GCA_030737875.1 of Allium sativum. NCBI lineage: Eukaryota > Viridiplantae > Streptophyta > Magnoliopsida > Asparagales > Amaryllidaceae > Allium > Allium sativum. The sequence continues at coordinate 335,596,142 of CM060918.1, read as the reverse complement.
TCAAAAATGCATCGTCTGTACATGTCGCGCCCTCCCAGTCTTTCGAGCGACAGCTACCCTCTTCGAATCCCTCAAAAACTTTGCAAGAACTGCTAATCAACCTCCTCCATTCATACCCGAACTCGATTTCACCAATCCAAGCCTAAATCGTTCATACACCGTAACCCTAGTACCACGTTGAAACTCAGCAAACTCAAAACGGTGGATCGCACCCTTTAAAACCCCTACCAGGTTGTAGAGATCCACACGAGCAACTCATTCACCACTATTCTATGATTTATAGAATTTTTTTCGAATTGTTTTATTTTTGTTCTTCACGTTGGAATTGAGATGGGTGGTTTTTATAAGCAGAATTTGGTAGGTATCGTTTGTGGATGAGAAGAGAGGTCGCGTGGCCTTCAGTATGGCCAGGAAAAATAGTGGGATATTTTATTTTTGCTTTATTTATTTTATTCATTCGATTTTCTCCTTGTATCTGTCTTCTAAAAATCACTGCGAACACATACGACATCTAAAAATCATGAAAACTGACACGCTGATAGAATTTGACATTACGGTCCCAACGAAACTGATTTCGTCAAATTCCGACTCCGTCTGCTCATACAGCGTATTTTTAACCGTCGAAATACTGACTGTTTTTCACTCTAAAAATCCGTACGGTCACACAGTGACTCTAAAAATCACGAAACTGGAAATCTAACAACTATTTGATATTGCGAATCCAACAAAACTGGTTTCGTCGAATTCCGACTTCGTTTGCAAAACTGGCTATTTTTAACGCTCTGAATGACTCATTTAAATATATAAATATATTTAAATATAATTAAATTAAATATAAATAAATTTATATTATCGTATATATTTACAGTGGAATATCATACGGCCCCAGGATAATTATATATTTCATATTCTAAGTCCAGGTTGAATCGATATTCAATTTACATTAAAAATCCCTTTTATAACGTATATAAAGCGTCGCAAATTATAAAGGAATTCTACAGCGACTTTTCTGAAATTTGATTTGGACATAACTCAAAATCTACACGACAAAATCTTCATTTTTCTCTTCCATTAGAAAAATATAGCTTAACAGATTTAAACGTTTCTTGTTTCACAGAAATCCGACTTAAAACGAATCCTGTACATTCAGTTGAAGTTCGAATCGCCAAATAGCGAACTGCCGTGCCATTTCGAGCTCGATTATAATTATATTATAAATTATACGTTCAACTATCGTTTATTTAATATATTCGTTATTTAAATAATTAAATAACTTAATTATTATACCTTACAAAACGCGCCATTACAGACTTCCCCCCTTAAAATAATTTCGTCCTCGAAATTGCTAAGCTAGGAGAATGCTACCAACTTTACTAACTAGATTCAAATATCCTTTAGTTTACTTCTCAGCTCCAGTTTCAACTGAACCATTTAATTTTCAATCAAATTATTAATTCATTCTGGCTAACTGAATTTCCATACATCATGAGAATGTTCTAACGCCTGGAATTTTCGAAAAAGTTCGCCATAATCTCCTTTGTATTGGTCAATATGACAAACCACCCCTCGCCTCTCTAGGCCTTCTCCAACCCAAAAGAAAATCAAACAGCCAAGCGGCTTGCCAATTCGGCTCATAAAATCCAAACTCATATATAACATAAACTTGTACCTTTTTGTCGGTCGTATCATTATATCCTTTTGATCTGTTATCACTTCTGCATATATCATGGTCATTCCACTCAGTTTATATCCTCAAACCAAATCATTCGCTTATACCCAAGCCGAATTCCATTCAAACTCCAATATCAAATTTCAAACTCTTAACCCTTCAACTCAATTCCAATCCAGATTATAATCAAATCCATTTCAGTTTTACTTAACTCCACGAGTTACATTTAAATTATAGAATTTAAATTCCTGGGTTTTTCAAATCAACTTGAAATCATACTGCAAATTCAAAGCCTTTGAATTTTCTAAACAACTTGTTTCCTCAAAACAATTCAAAATAAAATCTTTGGTAGTAATCCACCACTTAGAACTCGAAAATGAACACTAATGATGTCTAGATTCATCATCAGAATCTATTTTCCAGCTATCGAAGTGAGTTCAATACTATATCATTTTCAATTTGAAAAACATTTTCAAAATCTCCCAGGAACTTAAAATTTCCTTATTTTAAATTCCAAATTTTAATTTAAATTCATATTTAATTCAAACTATTTCATATATTACATTCATATGAATTCTGATTGGTCATTTATAACCATTTCACTATATAATCTTACTCGATCATAATTACAACCAATATATCTAATATATTAAAATTTTGATATATATAAATATATCTCTATATCAAAATACACTTTGGGTAAAGTTAAATTCACTTACCCTCTTTCAAAACATATCGTGACGACACATCGTATCCGAGTGTTTACTAACTCCTACCGATACAGTGGATCAAACTGATCGACCAGAACTCATAAACAACTCAGCCAATGAATCTCCACAATAAAACCCCCTTTTTTTATATCAAATACAAATACGCACTCGTATATATACACTCAATCTCAGTCTAGGGTATTACTAACCCTATCTCTACCGAGTCACGCCACAGAGCCAAGTAATTCTTAACTTAAGCTCTGATACCAACTGTAACGGCTGGAAATTTCCGACTCCTCGAGAGTCGGAAATTCCGAGACGTTAGTGAAAGAATTTAGAAGGTGAGAAAGAAAAGATAGAACTAATAGAATAGAAGAAGAAGAAGAACATCAGAATCATCAGAGTAACACGAATCTCGCAGCGGAACGAATAACATATAATATATAACATAACTTTGAAGTAAACAGTTATATATATACAATAGCACTTATCAGAGTACAACACTTACAACACAGCGGAAATAACTATAGCTATAGAATCTTGAAGTCTTCTGCTCCAAGCTCTCCAAGTATATCTGTAAATCCCGACTACTTGACTGCCCGTACAAATTTAGGCACCCAAGAGTTTAGGGAAAACAACAAAGTAAACTCCGGGTCAGTCATGGGACTGGTGTGAGTAAAATAGTTTAAAACAGGTATATGATATCTCATAAGACCACGCCGTGAATACGGAACGGGTTTTTCCTTATGAGTATCTAAACAACTTTGACAAGCAATATCATTGTGATATTATAATAATGTCTAAGTACAATTAGGTGTCAATCTAGCAGAAACGCTTGCATCTCACGTTCTACATACATAGTAAAAATCATAAATCGCAGGGCGCTTAACGGAGAATGGATTCCAACAGACAAGGTATGGGAGCACCTTCTGAATAGTGTACTCTAGAGGTGATACACTCAGGGTTCAACAAGAACGTCTTGCAACCCGGCCACACATGACCGCTCACTCATTTAGCTTGAGTGTTGCGAATATATTGCCACCACGGTTATAGGCCATCAAACCGTCATCCGAAGATACAGAATCAAAAAGAAGTATAAATATGGATATTCCCTAGATCGGTGACAATACACCCTGCTTGGGAATGACCCAACTAGCCATGCTGCCTAGCCCAACTTTTGTTACTTCCTGGTGTGAGGCTAGAAGCTACGTCTATCTTCAGAACATATGATCATCATTCACTTTGAATGCCACATTGTCATACCCGCCAAATCACAAATTGACTTATCCAAAAATAACACGGGTATACAGCTAAGAGAAACGAATTCCTCCGCCACCAAACGTGAATACGTTTGAACAGATCAACTTACGCGGTCTATTGGATATACTCTGTCAGACCTTCTTCCATATACGTTGTCCTGGGACTGGACAAACCGAAGGCACTATTCAGTATATCCATCTTAGTCACTGTTATCTAAGACTTATACAACAGCCCTTGCACTTTACTCCGTCTTCAATTTATCTTTGGCATATATTGCTCGCAACGCTTATGCCTATACAGAGTGGTTCTTTGGATAATAATCCAACCGGTCTCTCCATATTAACAACGTTAAAATGGTAAAAACTTTGATAGTCTGTGATTTAACTATCAAATGAAAACATGTCGGTGTACAAACAACGATCTTATTTCCAAATGGGAATTCGATCGATCAATCATCATAAGTTCATATTTCCTTATTTATATATTTAGAAAATATATGTTATTAATCATTGGAAAACATTTCCATAACTTATTTTCACATCACTATATTTTCGCAACTATCAGTCCCTAACTGTAACTAGTATGAGAACAATTCTCTAAGTATAAATCCGGAAGGTCGAAACCAACATCATATCGTCACTTAGAAAACCGTTCAACTTACCCTCTCCAGTCAGTTTCTGAATTTGCTTAACTCTATTTCTTAAATTCTTATCATGGAAACATTTCATTTTCTATGTTTAGAAAACATATCTGACTATATTTGGAAAACGTTCCCAAAACACATTTACGGATTTCCAATGAACGTTGTATAAAACATCGTTTCGCTTAATCCGTTTATCGCTTATTCCTTAGCTTTATACCTAATCAACCTTTTAGATCGAACCACAACTATTCCTTTGTCAATTCTGAAGTCAATCAAGTTGGGGTATAGTTACCTCTCAGACCTTAATTGAACAACGTCCTTTACTGTGAAATAGATGAAGCTCATCACTCACCTTTTACAATCATCTGTTTATGCAAATCCTCGGATTCTGGTTACGAATCCACTTCTTATATGACAGTGCTTGATTATAACTATAACGTTATAATTCCTACCCCTATATATTTTATTTCCTAACTCGAATAATTTAACAGACACCTAATTTCTAAATCAATAACTAAATCTTGATTTAAACCCTGGAAAGTAAATAGTACTTTCCTGAATTCGCTATAATCGAATTCGACGTATAACTCTCTTTCGAGAAATCTTTATTTGATTAACTCTTCTTCGAATAACCTATATTCGATTATCTCTCTTCGAATAACTCATATTCGAAATCTCTCTCTTTCGAATAAACAATATCCGATCTCTTTCTTTCGAATATGCTATATTCGAAAATCTCCTTTCGATTTACTAATCGATAACTCCTTTCGATCAAACTAAAATCGATAACTCCTTTAACTCTATTCGAATAACTAATATTCGACTAACTCCTTTGGATCGACTCATTTGATTAACTCCTTCGAATAACTAATCCGAATAACTTACCTTCGAATAACCAATATTCGATTTACTCTAACTTGATTAACTTAATTCTAATCGATTTACTCCATTTCGATTCAACTTAATTCAAATCGATTAACTTAACTCAAATTGATTAACTCCTTTCGAATAACTAAATTCGATTTAACTCTTCTCGAATAACTACATTCGATTAACTCAAATTGAGTAACTAATATTCAATTAACTCTTCGTGTTTAACTCTATTCAAATATCTAATTCGAATAACTCATTTCGAATAACTAAATTCGATTAACTCTTTTAACTTTACTCGAATAACAATATTCGATTAACACCTTCTTTCGAATAACTATATTCGATTAACTCTTCGACTAACTCCTTTGGATTAACTAACTTCGAATAACTCCTTTGGATTAACTCTTCGACTAACTCCTTCGGATTAACTCTTCGATTAACTCCTTCGGATTAACTAACTTCGAATAACTCCTTTGGATTAACTAACTTCGAATAACTCTTCGACTAGCTCCTTCGGATTAACTAACTTCGAATAACTCCTTTGGATTAACTAACTTCGAATAACTCTTCGACTAGCTCCTTCGGATTAACTCTTCGATTAACTCCTTCGGATTAACTAACTTCGAATAACCAATATTCGATAACTACTCTTCGAATAAATAATATTCGATAACTCTTCTCAAATGAATCACATTTGATTTCTCCACTCGAATAAACTATATTCGATAACTCTTCTCAAATGAATAACATTTGATTTCTCCACTCGAATAAACTATATTCGATAACTCTTCTCAAATGAATAACATTTGATTTCTCCACTCGAGTAGACTATATTCGATAGCTCTTCTTCGAATAAGTGATATTCGACAACGCTACTCGATTAACTCCACTTGGATAACTCTAACTGATTCACTCTGACTGGTCAACTTTAACTGGTCAACTCTAACTGGTCAACTCTAACTGATCAACTCTAACTGGTCAACCCTAACTGGTCAACTCTAACTGATCAACTCAAACTGGTTAACTCAAATGGTTAACTCTAACTGGTTAACTCAAATGGTTTACCCTAACTTGATTTACTTGTCTCGATTAACTGAACTAATCCACTTAGTTTAACTTAGCTAATTCACGTTGATTAACTCTAACCGATTCACTTAGTTTAACTCAACTAATTCACTTCGATTAACCACTTAGTTAACTTAACTAATTCACTTCGATTAACCACTTAGTTTAACTTAACTAATTCACATCGATTAACTCGACCAATTCACTTGGCTAACTCCTATTTATTTAACAAACAAATTTCTCCTTTAGTTAAATTCTATTTATTTAATCTCTAAATAAATATCCTTTATATTTCTTTTAACGAATATAATCCCTTTATATTTTGATTCAAAAATATATCCCCTTATATTCAATTAACATATATATATTCCCTTGTATTTGATTTACAAATATAATTCTTTTATATATTTTTTTACCAACTATATTCCTTTATATTCAGAATCCTTTTTCTTATATATATATGTATATATATATGTATATATATATATATATAAAATCCCTTGATTTTATATAAATAAACTATTTTCAAAATATACTTTGAAAACTCCTCTCCTACATTCTGGTATTTCTCATGGTATTTAACACACCATATAACAACGATAAATATCGTCTCACCACACATAGTCATACAGATTATATACTTCACATTATATATATCACAATATAAAAATCACAGTAAAATAACTGTTGAGGAATCCTGTTGGATTCCTCCAACCTGTTTCCTTGCACCACAAATGTTAGACAACACCAGTATAATATTCTGATAAACAGAATCAACATATAACTATTTGACGGTTTATATATATATATATATACACACATATATATATAATCTCCACTAACTGACTAGCAGTTCAATCAAATAGTCAACACACAATCAAACAGACAATATTTAACAGTCCTAAGATACAATGTGAGAATATAAACTGTTCAGAGGTTGTGAGATTTACTCACATTTGCAGTTCATCGTTAAAGAACGATAAACCGTTATTTGATTTGAATCAAACAGTTTATTTCACCGTAAATTGTAACGAGCTCGGATTCACTCCCGGTCAGTCTCATTGTGTTGCTCGCGTCCATACGGTCCCAACGCAACTTACGGTTCGTCAATCTGATATCGTATGATCAATATATGACGTTAACAAGTTGTACACTATAGTAAATAAGAATTTAAATTAAAAACTTGGATTTAAATTTACATTGGGCTTTCACCATTTCTTCTTGGCCCACTAACACCTGCGTGACCCAGACCCGAATACCCCATCTTCCCCAAATAATAAAATCCGTAACCTGCTCCTTTGCAAACTCCATTTCGATCCCTTCCTCCTCCCTTATCTCCTCCTTTCCTTGATCGTTTCAAAAACTAAAATCACCAACTGAATCCTCATCAAACTCTCGTTCTCCTCATGCCCTAAATGGCCAACTCGAGCTGCTCTTCAAAAATGCATCGTCTGTACATGTCGCGCCCTCCCAGTCTTTCGAGCGACAGCTACCCTCTTCAAATCCCTCAAAAACTTTGCAAGAACTGCTAATCAACCTCCTCCATTCATACCCGAACTCGATTTCACCAATCCAAGCCTAAATCGTTCATACACCGTAACCCTAGTACCACGTTGAAACTCAGCAAACTCAAAACGGTGGATCGCACCCTTTAAAACCCCTACCAGGTTGTAGAGATCCACACGAGCAACTCATTCACCACTATTCTATGATTTATAGAATTTTTTTTCGAATTGTTTTATTTTTGTTCTTTACGTTGGAATTGAGTTGGGTGGTTTTTATAAGCAGAATTTGGTAGGTATCGTTTATGGATGAGAAGAGAGGTCGCGTGGCCTTCAGTATGGCCAGGAAAAATAGTGGGATATTTTATTTTTGCTTTATTTATTTTATTCATTCGATTTTCTCCTTGTATCTGTCTTCTAAAAATCACTGCGAACACATACGACGTTTAAAATCATGAAAACTGACACGCTGATAGAATTTGACATTACGGTCCCAACGAAACTGATTTCGTCAAATTCCGACTCCGTCTGCTCATACAGCGTATTTTTAACCATCGAAATACTGAATGTTTTTCACTCTAAAAATCCGTACGGTCACACAGTGACTCTAAAAATCACGAAACTGGAAATCTAACAACTATTTGATATTGCGAATCCAACAAAACTGGTTTCGTCGAATTCCGACTTCGTTTGCAAAACTGGCTATTTTTAACGCTTTGAATGACTCATTTAAATATATAAATATATTTAAATATAATTAAATTAAATATAAATAAATTTATATTATCGTATATATTTGCAGTGGAATATCATACGGCCCCAGGATAATTATATATTTCATATTCTAAGTCCAGGTTGAATCGATATTCAATTTACATTAAAAATCCCTTTTATAACGTATATAAAGCGTCGCAAATTATAAAGGAATTCTACAGCGACTTTTCTGAAATTTGATTTGGACATAACTCAAAATCTACACGACGAAATCTTCATATTTCTCTTCCATTAGAAAAATATAGCTTAACAGATTTAAACGTTTCTTGTTTCACAGAAATCCGACTTAAAACGAATCCTGTACATTCAGTTGAAGTTCGAATCGCCAAATAGCGAACTGCCGCGCCATTTCGAGCTCGATTATAATTATATTATAAATTATACGTTCAACTATCGTTTATTTAATATATTCGTTATTTAAATAATTAAATAACTTAATTATTATACCTTACAAAACGCGCCATTACACATACCTTGTCAAAGTTGGAATTCAATCTCCAATAAGCGCCCGCGGTTTTATTTGTATATATATACGTGGAGCGTGAGATGCAAGCATTCCACTAGATTGATATTTACTTGTATTAAGACACTATGATAATATCAGAAAAGATATTGATTTCAAAAACTGTTTTGGGTTATCGTAAGGTAAAAACCGTCCGTGTTTATGTGTGGATTTGGTCTTACGATTATCCTTTTCTTTCGAAAGGATTTTAACATTAAAATCAAGTTGGGTGATACCCTTACTTCTGTGCGAGTTTATCTCACTCTGGTCCACCAGACTGACCCGGTGTTTTGTAAATGCTCGGGTTAGACCGAGGTGTACAGGTTCAGGTTGTCAAGTACTGAGAAGTTCATAGAAGAGCTGAAGATGTTCAGACGAATGATATTCCGCTGTGTGATTATATATATATGAGGACAGTGTAATAACCCGGAAAATACGGGCCAATTTAAAAAATTTAAATTGGTGATTTCAAAGGAATTTGAACAATTGAAATAGAATATTTCAATAAAATAGTGAATTAGAAATAGTGAGTCAGTTTGAAAATTTGAATTCAAACTTTGACTGATTGTGCAAGGTGGAAAATATAACAGATTTTAGCGAAACAAAAAATATTTAAATCTGTTTATCAATACCTTTCTAACGAATCTGAAAAATCGAAATTTCATAACGGGAATCAAAAGTTATGGCCGAATGAATTTTCAGAAAGGTCGCTATATAGAAAATATAGCCCTGGAAAATTGATATTTTGCAAACGACCTTGGAATTCGACGAAACCACTTTTGTTGGGTCCGGCATGTCAAATTATTGCTAGGTTTCAAATTTCATAATTTTTGAAGCTAGTATGTGTGCGTGGCAAAAGAAAATGTGTTTGGTCAATTTCTTTTAAATTGGATCGACCAGAAAATGGCCATTTTTCAAACGATCTCAGAATTCGACGAAACTAGTTTTGTTGGGACCGTAGCGTCAAAACATAGCTAGATTTATTTTTCGGGAATTTTTCGAATCGGTTTGTGGCCCTGGCAAATTGAAATGTACGTTCAGAGTTAAAAATTAAATGTTTTATACTTAAATTTGAAAAATAACTGACTGTAACAGTCGAATTGGCTAACGAAACATATCCCATTGTGTCCGGGATGGGGGTATTTAGCTAGGGACGACAGTCGTTGGACTTGAAAAGGAGTTCGTATGGGAAAACCCTAAATTTCTGAATAATATATATATCGGCCAATCAGAATTTTTCTTTCATAAATTAAAATATAAAAAAACCGCTCCTTCGAAACGAACGGTGAAACCCGTTCCAAACTTCCCCGACCGATCGCCGCCGCCTCAGCCTCCTATCGCCGCTGCCAACACCCAGAATTGAACCGCCTCCTCCTCCTCTTCAAATCCGACCAACTCTCTCCACCTCTCGTCCCCGCCTCTGCCTGATTCGAGCCCAGGAAGTCGTCGACTTCCCAGCGCCGCCCTGATCGCCACCGACCACCGAGCCACACCAAACCGCCACCAACAGGACCGCCTCTCCTTCCTCTTCCACGTCAGCACCCCCGATCGTCCCCACGTGCCACGGATTTCGCGAAAACCTCAACCCTAGTTTCGAACCACTTAGAAAGGTGAGTCCTTTTTGATGTCTGCACTTTGAAAAATCATATCTTTTTGGTGTTTTGACGAAATTCGATGAAACATGAAACATCGGGACCGCTAGGAAGCTCTCTACCACATATAAGAAGCCGCGGATTTTTCGGAGTCATCTACGATTTTTAGCACTCCGCAAACCAATGTGAGAAATCTAAATTAAAAGAATTTGAATGGAAAATGTCGTGTATAAATTATATAAGCGAAATATAAATTACACACGTGTTGTATACCTCATGTACATGCGTAGTGTAAGCTATATAAGCGAAGTATGAATTATACATGCAAAGAATAATTGATATATGTATTGAAATACAAGTGAAATATAGAAATTATAATATATATATATATATACTCCCCTCGTCCACAAACCATGGACGATATTTATTGTTGTGAATTGGTGTGAAATATTGGATGAAAAATGAGAATGGTTGAATAATTGTTTGTGGTTGATAATGTTTGGTTGTGGTTGAAAAATACCCATTGGTGATTGAAATGAATTGGAAATATTTGTGGAAATAAAAATAAAACATGCCGCCTGCGTGCGAATTAGATGCATGAATCCCCATTGTCAAAAACCGCGAGGTTTTAAGGTAGAGCGAGGAGCCGTACTAGGGACGGTGCCGATTTTAACTACCCCGCCGTTATGCTGCCGAAATTTTGAATAATATTCATGTGTTAGAATTATTTTCATATGTTGAAATTATCTTCATGCGTTGAAATTAAAGTCATATGCTGAAACTATATCCATGTGTGGAAATGTTCATGTGTTGAAAAGTGATGTGTGAAAATTAAACTCATTTGTGAATGAATGAAGTGTTTAAACAATAAAAATCACATTTTTATAATATATATGAAGTATGTAAAATATTCGCCTTATATATAAATAGTTTCAACAATAGAAAATTCCATCTTTCTTATATGAACAACATAAATAAAATATCCATGTGTGGAAATGCTCATGTGTTGAGAAGTGTGTGTAGTGGAAAAGTTCATATGTTGAATAAAAAGATCGAACAATAAAAATTACATTTTTATTGAAACTATGAAGTGTTGAAAACATTCATTTGTCAAATAAATATTTTAAATGATAAAAATATCATTTTTATCATATATGTGATATGCTAAAGATATGCAGACGTTGAAATAAATATTTGTGAATGAAATATTATTTTTAACATGCATAGGAACTAAATAAAATAGTCATGTGTTGAAATCTATTTTAGTTCGCCAAAATTATCATCTTTGAAATGTGAAGTGTTAAAAATAGCCACTTGTTCAAATAAATATGCATGAGTTGAAATATACATTAATTAGCTAATGATATGATTTTAGCCTATGCATGCAACATTAGAATGAGTGGCGTTTTTAAACCAAAGTAAATCAAATATGAAGTTGAACGGAAAATGATAAGTGATAAAAATTGTATATATGAACATGCATATTTATTGAACAGGTTATAGCAAAGGGGCTAGAGAAGAGGAATAAAATTTTGTGCCCGACAAATAGGTACACATTTACTGTTTTGTTTGGGTGATGATTTTATGAGCCTGTTGGCTAGCCGCTTGGCTTTTTCTTTTTCCTTTTGACATGAGACGCCCGTGTGGCTATTTGGGAATTTTCCCAGCCCCTCCCGTACAAAGGAGGTTATGGCGAAATTTTCCAAAATTTAAAGGCGTTAGTGAAATATTTGAAGTGAAAACGATATAGGGATTTTTGAATGAACTATATTTATATAAATATATAAATATAAATAAAATTAAAACGAAACGTGGTCGTTCAGTTCGTGTTTTGAAACCGTGATTTCAAACGACTAGTGCGGGAAATCCGACCATTGGATTTTCCTGAAACCGCAACCGTTGGGTTCACCTTGGAAATATCTTTCCAACGGCACCAACTGTGTGAAGATCCGACGGTTGGATTGTCTGGAATGTTTAATTCAAATCTGAAGAAAAACAGTGCCAGAAACAATTTTTTTTATATATATAAATATAATTAAATTAAATCGAATAACGACGCTGCAGTTCGTAAATTGAAATCGTAACTTCAAACGACTAGTGTGTAAGATCCGACCGTCGGATTTTCCCAAAACTGAAACCGTTGGGTTCGCCTTGGAAATATCTTTCCAACGGCACCAACTGTGTGAAGATCCAACGGTTAGATTTTCAGATATGTGTAAATCAAATTTGGTGAAAAACAGGGCCAGTGCATCGGCACGACCTGAAACGTCGTTTAATTAAATATGGCCGTTTTAAATTAAATAAAAACGGCGATATATCGTTATAAAATAGTATAGACGATATAGAGTGGAAATAAACCAATTTCATTGTGTTTGCTTAATATGTGATGGTTGAATGTATTTAACATGAGAATTATAACTAAAGAACTGAAATGTGAATGTTGAATAGTCCAACCATGTGATTAATTGATTTGAAAATCTAAATATACGTGGGTTTTTTGAAAAGGCCGAGTTCATCACATTTCAAATAATCGATCGACGTTGAGAAGTCGAAGAGTCGAAGACGGTTGAAGACCGACGATCTTCACATTGGATGGATGGGCGCTACTTATGCTCGTGATTGGAGTAGCTACCATGAAGGAGCTGAAGTAGTAGCCGTCCAAACATACTGTTGATTGTACGGATATGCGAGGAATTGGTGCCTTCGGTTTCGTTCAGACCCAGAACGGACTTGTAAATGGACTGTGTGTCTAGCCGTCCAAACATACTGTTGATTGTACGGATATGCGAGGAATTGGTGCCTTCGGTTTCGTTCAGACCCAGAACGGACTTGTAAATGGACTGTGTGTCTGACATTGGATTTTGTTCTGTGTTGATTGATCTCTGTTAAATATATATCTGTTTGGCGGTGGAGAATTTATTCTCTTGCTTAACGCCCTTCTCTGAGACGTACGAGCTCAGAGGTTATGTATTGATAGAAATCAGTCGCATGGAGTGGATTGCCTGTATGGCACGCCTAAGTGGCATATGATCAAGGCTTCTGTTGCAAAGCAAAGTCTTGTGGTTGATGATCAAAGCATGGTCTGTGTGACGTAGCTTTGTGTATAACGTGAATTCGCGAGCCTCACACCCCGGTATGAGTCAAAAATGGGAGACGGACCGCTGGGAGAGCACGACGTTTCTTTCTAGCTAAGGTGGTGTCAGTGACCTACCAGCCCTGACATTATATATACTTTTCACCTGTGTGGTTGTTGGAATGCGAGGCACCTCGATTATAGGTCTGTAAGGACCGGGAAACGTGTGTTCAGGAATAACTAATCCTCAAAAGTAAGAGAGGACCGGCCCAGCCGATTCCAAGGATCATGGTGGGGTCCTGGGACATTTGCTAGAGTGTCTCGAATCGGAGAGGAGCTTGCCCCTTGCCTCGACTCATGAAGGAACCCAATTTCCAATACGAAATATGCGGACGTGATTGTATTACTAGTATGGCGACATAGTAGATGGTAGCTATGCCGCCTAGGATTGATATTTATGATTGAATTTTCTTTTGAAACATATATGCACTAGTAATAATATCAAACACTTTTTGATTTATTCGTATGAAGCATTTTTGGCCATTATAAGGTAAAACTCTATCCTCCGGCTTGCGTTGCATTGTGTGATGGGACCTGAGTCTTATAATGGCTTCATTTTATAAAAAGCATTGCGATGATTTAATCATTTACTTTATCTCTTGCACTAGCACTCATTGGAGTAAACCAGTTCCGCGAAAGTGGCGTGGTCCTTTGATTTGCCTTATTATTGTTGTTAATAAGTTAAGTAGATTTCTCATACCAGTCCCATGACTGACTCGTAGTTTGTTTCACCTTGCAAACTCGGGTGCCCTCATTTTCACACGGGCAGCCTAGTTACAGGTTTCTGGCGCACTTTTGGCTCATGGCGAGGCTTGACTACACCGTGTTGACTTTGATTTTCTCCGCCATTATTGTATCTATATTATGATTCCGCCATTGGCGATGTAGACTGATATTTATTTTGTGTACTCTTTATGTATGATTCCGCCTCAGGCGATGGTGACTGATTATGTATCATTATGCACTAAGTTGTATCCTGTACTGTGCTCTCTGATGTGATGATATCTATATGATTCCGCTGTAATATGTGCGTAAATTATTCTATTTTCTGTTTATGCTATTATCTGTGATCTGCTAATGATGATTAATGTGTTATATTCCAATGATTATCCTTAACACCGTGTCACGGGGTTTTGGGATCGTCACAGCTGGTATCAGAGCTTTGGTTAACCTTAGTTCTGGAGTCTAACCCATTAAACACTTCGTCGAAATAGAATCAGTAGTATTCTAAGGCGAGTCGCTCATTAGAGATAGGACTAGTAAAATCCTAGAATGAGCCGAGCAAAATAGCTAAAACAATTTGATCAGTCCATCGTTATTTTTCCGTAAATTTTCTACTTAATCATGCAATAAATTATCATTTCTGTAAGCTGACTCTTTTCTTGCTTATACAGAACTTGAAAAATGGCTACCAGAGCAGCCGCCGCTAGAGGAGGCCGTGCCGGCCGTGGCAGAGGACGGGGAGAAGCCCCAGTTGAAGAAGGACCTTTGATACAACCTCCAGCCGCTCAATACTTCGAGCTGGACCGTGTAGCTAAGAGATATAAAAACCTAGGAGGCAAGACCTTCTCGGGAACTGGCACAGTAATAGAGGCCCTTGCATGGCTCAAAACATGCGAGAAAATTCTATAAGGCTTAAGGCTTGGAGACCAAGATAAAGCTATTATGGGCGCCTGGCTTATGCAGGAACAAGCTGAACTATGGTGGGAATCTCTCACCGCCGGGAATAGAGAAGCTGGAAGAACATGGGACGGATTCAAAGAACTCTTCAAGGAGAAATATGTCCCGGAACAAGCACTAGAACGAATGCACGATGATTTCGCCAACCTCCAGCAGGGGGATCTTTTCGTGCAGGATTATCTGAATAAATTTACACTGTTGTCGCCCTATGCTCCGGAGCTTGTCGCCACTGCAAAGTCCAAAAATAAGAGGTTTATCCTTTGGCTAAAGCGACAGTATCATGATAGAGCCATGGCCCATGTCAAGCTGGAATTTAACGAATTGGTGGAAATGACATGCAACTACGAAGACCTTGACCAAAGGCATCTGGAGCAGGATCGCGCTAGAAGCCAAGCCGGGAACAAACGCAAGCCTGCTGCGAATCAAGCTGAGTCAAGCCAAGCAGCATCCTCGAAACCTCAGACTGGCAAGCCGCCAAGAGGAAGCTGCTATAACTATGGCAAAATGGGGCACTTCTCTAATGTGTGCACAGCCCCAAAGAGGCAGAAGACAAATTCACAAGGTTCAAGCCAGGGTTCTCAGAACCCTCACTCCTGCTTTAATTGTCGCAAGACAGATCATCTAGTCAAAGACTGTCCTCTGCTGAAGAAGGCCGCAGTAGCTCACGTGTATGACGGGTCGAGCCCGCCAGCTGCTTCCGATGGAGCAGGTAAACCCGATGTGTTGGGAGGTACCCTTACAATTAAAAATATTCCTGTTTCTGTATTGTTTGACACGGGTGCGTCGCGTAGTTTTATTGCTAGTAACACAATGCACAAATTAAAGTTAAAACAGAGAAAGCTCAAAGAATCGGTTGAAGTACATAATCCGATAGGGGGTTCTATTACCCTCAGCTTGTGTTGTAAGGTGCCTACTTCTTTCTCCCGATACCAGTTTCCTTTCAATTTAATCATTATGGATTTTCCCGAATTCGATATCATTCTCGGGCTGGATTGGTTAACGAAATACGAAGCCGAAGTGAATTGTGCAGAAAGAATCGTTAAAATTCGAACGAAGCTTGGATATATTACGGTACCCTGTCATGGTTCGAATCCAGATAGAAAAGAATTTTGGTCGGCATTAGAACTTATCCCCGCTTCCTTGGAAAAGATTCCGATTGTTAGAAACTATGCGGATGTGTTTGAAGAAGTTGAAAACTTACCTCCGCAAAGAGAAATAGAATTCCGAATCGACCTAATTCCCAATGCCAGACCAGTGGTACATCCAGTTCGCAGAATGACTCCAAAGGAAAAAGAAGAATTAGGCGATCAAACTCGTCAACTATTGTGGAAGGGTCTAATCAGACCTAGATTTTCTAATTGGGGTGCAGCTGTTGTGTTTGTCCCAAAGTCTGACGGTACTCTTCGATTATGCGTTGATTACCGAGACCCCAATAAACAGACGCTCAAAAACAAGTATCCATTACCCCGCATCGATGATTTGCTAGACCAATTGAATGGGGCGAGAGTATTTTCCCGAATGGACCTAGCTACAGGTTTTCATCAATTGAGAATAGCAGAAGAGTGTGTTCCTTTGACAGCTTTCAGAGGTCCAGACATATTTTATGAATAGTTAGTAATGCCGTTTGGCCTGTTCAACGCTCTAGCATACTTTGTCGATCTAATGAATAGAGTGTTCAGGGGAGTTCTGAAAAAATTTGTCCTCGTATTCATCGATGATATTTTAATCTACTCCAAATCAAAACCCGAGCATGAAAAACACTTAGAACAAGTATTGGAGATTCTAAGAAAGAACGTCTTCAAAGCCAAATTCTCTAAATGTGTCTTCTGGAAAGAAGAAGTGAAGTTTCTTGGCCATGTCGTGTCAGAGAAAGGGATTTCTGTAGATCCAAGCAAAATAACAGCGATTCAAGACTGGAAACAACCCACTACTCCCACAGAAGTTAGAAGTTTTATGTGGTTGGCTAGTTATTATCGAAAGTTCATTAAGGATTTTTCGAAGATATCCGGTCCGTTAACGAAGCTCACGAAGAAGCATGAGAAATTCAAGTGGACTTCCGACTATGAAGAAGCTTTCCAGGAATTGAAATCGAAACTGACGACTGCTCCGGTGTTAACTATCATTGATGGCAATCAGGATTTAACGGTTTGGACAGATGCTTCTATTAGAGGTCTTGGTGCAGTGTTAATGCAAAGAGGCCAAGTAGTCGCTTATGCAAGCCACCAACTGAAACCACATGAGAAGAATTATGTGACTCATGATCTTGAGTTGCTAGCCATCGTTTTTGCTTTGAAAATCTGGAGGCATTATTTATTGGGCAAAAAATTTGTGCTGTACACAGATCATCAATCATTGAAGTATTTATTCACCCAGAAAGATCTGAATTTGAGACAGCAGCGTTGGCTAGAATTTCTTGCAGCGTATGATCTTGATATCCTGTATACGCCGGGAAAGGCTAACGTTGTAGCGGACGCGCTTAGTAAAAAAACCGCAATCATTGCCAATCTTATAATTACGCCTGGATTGATTGATAGGATTTCAGCCCTTCAAAAAGACGATGAATTCATTCAGAGAATCAGTCAGAGGGTTAAGGAAGGTGAAACCACAAGTTTCCGTATTGACAATAAGGGGGTTCTCAGGTTAAATAATAGGATTTGCATTCCAAATATTCCAGGCCTTCGAAGAGAAGTGCTAGACGAATTCCATAAATCCAAATTTTGCATCCATCCTGGTTTGAGTAAAATGTACCACGATATCAAATGCACTTTCTGGTGGAGGGAAATGAAGAGGGATATTTCTTTGTATGTTAGCAGATGCCCTACTTGTCAATTGGTCAAGAGCGACCAACAGAAGCTAGCTGGACTGTTGCAACCGTTGGAAGTCCCAGGTTGGAAATGGGAACAGATTTCCATGGATTTCATAGATGGCTTGCCGCGAACCAGGAAAGGTAATGACAGCATTTGGGTAATCGTAGATCGCTTCACGAAGACTGCCCATTTTATACCTGTCATATCCAATAGAACCGCTCAAAGTCTAGCACAAATATATTTCAAAGAAATCGTTAAGCTGCATGGAATTCCCATCAGCATAGTCAGTGATAGGGACCCGATATTTGCTAGCAAATTCTGGGAGGCTTTCCAGATAGAATTGGGAACGAAACTGAACATGAGCACCGCTTATCACCCTCAAACATATGGCCAAACTGAGCAGGTGAATAGAATTCTAGAAGATTTATTGCGGGCTTGTATAATTGATTTTGGTGGGTCATGGGAAGATCACTTGCATTTGGCAGAATTCTCATATAACAATAGCTATCAAGCAAGTTTGGGAATGTCGCCATTTGAAGCATTATATGGCAGATCGTGCAGATCTCCAGCATGTTGGGTAGAACCTGGTAACAAACTTGTGTTAGGACCCGATATGATTAGAGAAGCATCTGATAAAGTCGACTTCATCAAAAAGCGATTGAGAACCGCACAAAGCCGACAGAAAAGTTATGCAGATTCTAGAAGAAGAGATTTGACATTTGCTGTTGGTGACCATGTTTATTTGAAAGTTTCTCCGATGAGAGGAGTAATCAGATTTGGCAAAACTGGGAAGTTGGCACCGAGATTTATTGGTCCCTTTCCTATACTTGAACGAATTGGAACTCTTGCTTATAGGGTTCAATTACTAGATTGGTTGCCTGGAGTGCACGATGTGTTTCACGTATCTTAACTTAGAAGACATGTGCATGATCCGGATCTTGTTGTAGAAGAAGCAGCGCAACAGGATATAGACATAACTCCAGAATTAGCACTCAGAAGAGAGCCATTAAGGATTGTTGGCAAAGAAACTAGAGAACTAAGAAGCAAAAAGGTTCATTTAGTTAAAGTGCAGTGGAGCAGTGATCCTAGAGACTGTACTTAGGAGACTGAGGAAAGCATTAAGCAAGCTTACCCCAAATGCAGAGTGGATATCTCTGACTAACTCCGGTGCAAGGTACCTTTACAATAATTTGCATTTACATTTTATTTCCTACTTTACTGTTGTTTCCTTTTCGAGGACGAAAAGTTTTAAGTGAGGGAGATTGTAATAACCTGGAAAATACGGGACAATTTAAAATTTTTAAATTGGTGATTTCAAAGGAATTTGAACAATTGAAATAGAATATTTCAATAAAATAGTGAATTAGAAATAGTGAGTCAGTTTGAAAATTTGAATTCAAACTTGACTGACTGTGCAGGGTGGAAAATATAACGGATTTTAGCGAAACCAAAAATATTTAAATCTGTTTATCAATACCTTTCTGACGAATCTGAAAAATTGAAATTTCATAACGGGAATCAAAAGTTATGGCCGAATGAATTTTCAGAAAGGTCGCTATATAGAATATATAGCCCTGGAAAATTGATATTTTGCAAATGACCTTGGAATTCGACGAAACCACTTTTGTTGGGTCCGGGATGTCAAATTATTGCTAGGTTTCAAATTTCATAATTTTTGAAGCTAGTATGTGAGCGTGGCAAAAGAAAATGTGTTTGGTCAATTTTTGTTAAATTGGATCGACCAGAAAATGGCCATTTTTCAAACGATCTCAGAATTCGACAAAACTAGTTTTGTTGGGACCGTAGCGTCAAAACATAGCTAGATTTATTTTTCTGGAATTTTTCGAATCAGTTTGTGGCCCTGGCAAATTGAAATGTACGTTTAGAGTTAAAAATTAAATGTTTTATACTTTAATTTGAAAAATAACTGACTGTAACAGTCGAATTGGCCAACGAAACATATCCCATTGTGTCCGGGATGGGGGTATTTAGCTAGGGACGACAGTCGTTGGACTTGAAAAGGAGTTCGTATGGGAAAACCCTAAATTTCTGAATAATATATATATCGGCCAATCAGAATTTTTCTTTCATAAATTAAAATAAAAAAAACCCGCTCCTTCGAAACGAACGGCGAAACCCGTTCCAAACTTCCCCGACCGATCGCCGCCGCCTCAGCCTCCTATCGCCGCTGCCACCACCCAGAATCGAACCGCCCCCTCCTCCTCTTCAAATCCGACCAACTCTCTCCACCTCTCGTCGCCGCCTCTGCCAGAATCGAGCCCAGGAAGTCGTCGACTTCCCAGCGCTGCCCTGATCACCACCGACCACCGAGTCACCCCAAACCGCCACCGACAGGACCGCCTCTCCTTCCTCTTCCACGTCAACACCCCCGATCGTCCCCACGTGCCATGGATTTCGCGAAAACCTCAACCCTAGTTTCGAACCACTTAGAAAGGTGAGTCCTTTTTTATGTCTGCACTTTGAAAAATCATATCTTTTTGGTGTGTTGACGAAATTCGATGAAACAGGAAACATCGGGACCGCAAGGAAGCTCTCTACCACATAGAAGAAGCCGCGGATTTTTCTGAGTCATCTACGATTTTTAGCACTCCGCAAACCAATGTGAGAAATCTAAATTAAAAGAATTTGAATGGAAAATGTCGTGTATAAATTATATAAGCGAAATATAAATTACACACGTGTTGTATACCTCATGTACATGCGTAGTGTAAGCTATATAAGCGAAGTATGAATTATACATGCAAAGAATAATTGATATATGTATTGAAATACAAGTGAAATATAGAAATTATAATATATATATATATATATATATACTCCCCTCGTCCACAAACCATGGACGATATTTATTGTTGTGAATTGGTGTGAAATATTGGATGAAAAATGCGAATGGTTGAATAATTGTTTGTGGTTGAAAAATACCCATTGGTGATTGAAATGAATTGGAAATATTTGTGGAAATAAAAATAAAACATGCCGCCTGCGTGCGAATTAGATGCATGAATCCCCATTGTCAAAAACCGCGAGGTTTTAAGGTAGAGCGAGGAGCCGTACTAGGGACGGTGCCGGTTTTAACTACCCTGCCGTTATGCTGCCGAAATTTTGAATAATATTCATGTGTTAGAATTATTTTCATATGTTGAAATTATCTTCATGAGTTGAAATTAAAGTCATATGCTGAAACTATATCCATGTGTGGAAATGTTCATGTGTTGAAAAGTGATGTGTGAAAATTAAATTCATTTGTGAATGAATGAAGTGTTTAAACAATAAAAATCACATTTTTATAATATATATGAAGTATGTAAAATATTCGCCTTATATATAAATAGTTTCAACAATAGAAAATTCCATCTTTCTTATATGAACAACATAAATAAAATATCCATGTGTGGAAATGCTCATGTGTTGAGAAGTATGTGTAGTGGAAAAGTTCATGTGTTGAATAAAAAGATCGAACAATAAAAATTACATTTTTATTGAAACTATGAAGTGTTGAAAACATTCATTTGTCGAACAAATATTTTAAATGATAAAAATATCATTTTTATCATATATGTGATATGCTAAAGATATGCGGGCGTTGAAATAAATATTTGTGAATGAAATATTATTTTTAACATGCATAGGAACTAAATAAAATAGTCATGTGTTGAAATCTATTTTAGTTCGCCAAAATTATCATCTTTGAAATGTGAAGTGTTAAAAATAGCCACTTGTTCAAATAAATATGCATGAGTTGAAATATACATTAATTAGCTAATGATATGATTTTAGCCTATGCATGCAACATTAGAATGAATGCCGTTTTTAAACCAAAGTAAATCAAACATGAAGTTGAACGGAAAATGATAAGTGATAAAAATTGTACATATGTACATGCATATTTATTGAACAGGTTATAGCAAAGGGGCTAGAGAAGAGGAATAAAATTTTGTGCCCGACAAATAGGTACACATTTACTGTTTTGTTTGGGTGATGATTTTATGAGCCTGTTGGCTAGCCGCTTGGCTTTTTCTTTTTCCTTTTGACATGAGACGCCCATGTGGCTATTTGGGAATTTTCCCAGCCCCTCCCGTACAAAGGAGGTTATGGCGAAAATTTCCAAAATTTAAAGGCGTTAGTGAAATATTTGAAGTGAAAATGATATAGGAATTTTTGAATGAACTATATTTATATAAATATAAATAAAATTAAAACAAAACGTGGCCGTGCAGTTCGTGTTTTGAAACCGTGATTTCAAACGACTAGTGCGGGAAATCCGACCATTGGATTTTCCCGAAACCGCAACCGTTGGGTTCGCCTTGGAAATATCTTTCCAACGGCACCTACTGTGTGAAGATCCGACGGTTTGATTGTCTGGAATGTTTAATTCAAATCTGAAGAAAAACAGCGCTAGAAACGATTATATATATATATTAATATAATTAAATTAAATCGAATAACGACGCTGCAGTTCGTAAATTGAAATCGTAACTTTAAACGACTAGTGTGGAAGATCCGACTGTCGGATTTTCCCAAAACTGAAACCGTTGGGTTCGCCTTGGAAATATCTTTCCAACGGCACCAACTGTGTGAAGATCCAACGGTTAGATTTTCAGGTATGTGTAAATCAAATTTGGTGAAAAACAGCGCCAGTGCATCGGCACGACCTGAAACGTCGTTTAATTAAATATGGTCGTTTTAAATTAAATAAAAATGGCGATATATCGTTATAAAATACTATAGACGATATAGAGTGGAAATAAACCAATTTCGTTGTGTTTGCTTAATATGTGATGGTTGAATGTATTTAACATGAGAATTATAACTAAAGAACTGAAATGTGAATGTTTAATTGTCCAACCATGTGATTAATTGATCTGAAAATCTAAATATACGTGGGTTATTTGAGAACGCCGAGTTCATCTCATTTCAAATAATCGATCGACATTGAGAAGTCGAAGAGTCGAAGACGGTTGAAGACCGACGATCTTCACATTGGATGGATGGGTGCTACTGATGCTCGTGATTGGAGTAGCTACCATGAAGGAGCTGAAGTAGCAGCCGTCCAAACATACTGTTGATTGTACGGATATGCGAGGAATTGGTGCCTCCGTTTTCGTTCAGACCCAGAACGGACTTGTAAATGGACTGTGTGTCTGACATTGGATTTTGTTCTGTGCTGATTGATCTCTGTTAAATATATATCTGTTTGGCGGCGGAGAATTTATTCTCTTGCTTAACGCCCTTCTCTGAGACGTACGAGCTCAGAGGTTATGTATTGATAGAAATCAGTCGCATGGAGTGGATTGCCTATGTGGCACGCCTAAGTGGCATATGATCAAGGCTTCTGTTGCAAAGCAAAGTCTTGTGGTTGATGATCAAAGCATGGTCTGTGTGACGTAGCTTTGTGTATAACGTGAATTCGCGAGCCTCACACCCCGGTATGAGTCAAAAACGGGAGACGGACCGTTGGGAGAGCACGACGTTTCTTTCTAGCTAAGGTGATGTCAGTGACCTACCAGCCTTGACATTATATATACTTTTCACCTGTGTGGTTATTGGAATGCGAGGTACCTCGATTATAGGTCTGTAAGGACCGGGAAACGTGTGTTCAGGAATAACTAATCCTCAAAAGTAAGAGAGGACCGGCCCAGCCGATTCCAAGGATCATAGTGGGGTCCTGGGACATTTGCTAGAGTGTCTCGAATCGGAGAGGAGCTTGCCCCTTGCCTCGACTCATGAAGGAACCCAATTTCCAATACGAAATATGCGGACATGATTGTATTACTAGTATGGCGACATAGTAGATGGTAGCTATGCCGCCTAGGATTGATATTTATGATTAAATTTTCTTTTGAAACATATATGCACTGGTAATAATATCAAACACTTTTTGTTTTATTCGTATGAAGCATTTTTGGCCATTATAAGGTAAAACTCTATCCTCCGGCTTGCGTTGCATTGTGTGATGGGACCTGAGTCTTATAATGGCTTCATTTTATAAAAAGCATTGCGATGATTTAATCATTTACTTTATCTCCTGCACTAGCACTCATTGGAGTAAACCCGTTCCGTGAAAGTGGCGTGGTCCTTTGATTTGCCTTATTATTGTTGTTAATAAGTTAAGTGGATTTCTCATACCATTCCCATGACTGACTCGTAGTTTGTTTCACCTTGCAAACTCGGGTGCCCTCATTTTCACACGGGCAGCCTAGTTACAGGTTTCTGGCGCACTTTTGGCTCATGGATAGGCTTGACTACACCGTGCTGACTTTGATTTTCTCCGCCATTATTGTATCTATATTATGATTCCGCCATTGGCAATGTAGACTGATATTTATTTTGTGTACTCTTTATGTATGATTCCGCCTCAGGCGATGGTGAATGATTATGTATCATTATGCACTAAGTTGTATCCTGTACTGTGCTCTCTAATGTGATGATATCTATATGATTCCGCTGTCATATGTGTGTAAATTATTCTATTTTCTGTTTATGCTATTATCTGTGATCTGCTAATGATGATTAATGTGTTATATTCCAATGATTATCCTTAACACCATGTCACGGGGTTTTGGGATCGTCACAGACAGATTATCAAAACTGTCCAGATATGTGTGGTACTCTGATACTGTAAGTATTGTCAAAAACTCTCAATAAAGATTATTTCTGTATTATATTTTGTTCCGCTGCGATGTGAGAATCTGTGTTGTGTTGGTTCTTCTTCTTCTTCTTCTATTCTAATATTTCTTTCTTATCTCACCCTCTAATTTCTTTCAAAACGTTCCAGTGTTTCCGGTGCTTGGAGGATCGGCATGAGATACGAAAGGTATTTATGTCGATTTTTCGGGGCCGAAAATCCTTAGGTCGTTACTGTGGTATCAGAGCTATTGGTTTGGGGATAACCTTGGCTCTGTGGTGCAACTCGATAGAGATTGGGTTAGTAATACCCTAGATCGAGATTGAGTGTATATATATGAGAGCGTATTTGTAAATTTTATATACAAATTTTTTGTATTGTGTTTGTTGATCGGTTCAAGTGTTGAGAAGCATAGAACTGACAATCGATACAATATTGTTTTGTAAAGTGGGTAAAGGAAATAATTTTACCCAAATTATATTTTATGGTAAGGAATCAATTTCATCAATTGAGATATTAGTTTGTTTGATCGATTTGAATGGAATTCAAATCGAATTTGAGAAAAATTGAATTGAAACTTAACTTTGTTAAGTATAATTAAACTAATAATGATATTGGAATTGAAATAAATTGGAAATTTGATGAATAAATAATAATCGAATAGAAACCAATTGAATATTAATCGATTGGTGTTCAAATATGTGAAACTAAAGTAAAGATTAATATTGAACGAAAATTAAATTGATTTGAGTGAGCTGATCATGCATTGGTTGTTGATATGATTGTTGATTGTCGATTGTTTGTTAGATTAGTCGAATAATTCATAAATGGTTTAATATGAAGATGAATGGATTACAAACCAAGAAACAAATCCCAGTATGATAAAATTTAAATGGGATCACCTATGAATTTATGGCTTATGTTTGGTTATTGGAATTGGTGGGGTATACTTGTTGATTAGGGAACTATTATCTCAGAATTTCATATATTATTGATATGTGAATTGAGTAAGTACAGGTGCCTGACGGCTAGGCAGATTGATATTGAATGAGTAAATCGCATATACGTTAAGCAAACATGCTCAATAGTGCTCGCAAAAAGGTACGCCTACGCGAAAATATAAAATTTTGAATTTTGGGGTTTTGATTTTTGTTTTCCGACCGAATGGGTCGACGTATATATATTATTTGTTCCTGCGATATCGCAGATGTCACTCTATGCAGGGGAGACTCTGCCGAATTTTCCCGGGAATTTAAAATGTTAGAATTTTTTTGATATTTTTATTTTACCAAAATAAATCAGTTTTCGATTTAAAATAAATTGGATTTGGAAATTAATGGATTTGTAACGTTCTTTCCTACCTTAGCAATTTCGAGGACGAAATTATTTTAAGGGGGGAAGAATGTAACGACCCGTGTTTTGGCCGTCAAGTATTTAATTTAATTTAATATTTTAAATATTATATTTGGACTATTTATGAATTTTAATATTGAATTCGTTTATTTAAAACGACGTTTAAACGTTATAATTTATATAATTATAAAACGAGCTCGAAATGGCGTGGCAGTTCGTAATATTAAGTTCTGAACTTTAATTGAATATACATGATCCAATATAAGTCGGATTTCTGTGAAACGAGAAATGTTGGAACCGTGTTGATGATAACTTTCATATGAAAGAGAAAAATTCAGATTTCGTGTTATAAATTGTAAATTATGGCCAAATCAAATTTTAAAATAATCGCTGTGGAATTCGTTATTAAATTATAGGCCGTTAAAATAGCCATTTTGCAAACGGACTCAGATTTCGATGAAATCAGTTTCATTAGGACCGTAGCGTTAAATTATTGTACGGTGTTGAATGGCATGGCAAACCGATGTCGTTTGTGGCCACGGTAGCCGTAAACGCCCGTTCATTTTCTATAGCGCGTAATAAAATTAATAAAGGGGTTTCTGAGTATAACTTGAACAGACGATCGAATTAGGCCACGAAACCAATTCCGTTGAGTTCGTATCGTCGATTAGAGTCAGGATAGGTATATAGTTTGTTATTTTTAGAGACCGGCAAATTTGGTGTTCAGAATGGCATTGCGGTGCGCGTAAAAATAGCCTACCAGGGAAACAGTCTCAGAATGCAACGAAACTGGTGCCGTTGGGTTCGTATTGAAGAATTATTATAGGATTGCAAGGTTTCAAGTTGGTTTGATTTATCTTGTGATCGTGGAAAAATTAAACGCGTGTTTATTTCTGGTTTTATAATGGAAATTTTTTCATATGACCTCAGTTTTCGACGAAACTTGTCCCATTGGGTCCGTAATACCTTTTTACACCAAGATTAGTTTTTTTATCAGTAAACAGAAGTCATTTGTGGTAGTTTCTGCGTGTTACTTTGCGACAAAGTCCCACACCATAACATAATAAAACGTCGATGAGTGATCATCGAATATATTATATATATTTATATATATAATATTCAACTTTTCCGCAACAAATTTCTCTTAGCCTTGCATGTTCTCTTGCGTTCCAAATAGGTTCCTTGCGTCCAAATCTCTAGAAAGAAAAAGAAGAAACTTGCGTCCTAAACAATTGAAAAACTTGCGTGCCAAACAACCATTTTCGTGTCTGCCAATCTATCTTCCTACCGTACATCCAAGTTATGACAATTCACACCAGTTGGCCTAAGATTTGAAATCGAAAACACAAGCACATGCTAGGCCTTCCATTCCAGCTACTCTAGGACCTTAATATTCTAACAGCTGAGTTTTCTTTTCAATATCAGGACGTGCCGACCAAGTTTTAGAAATTTCCACCCTACACCGCAGCTATCCTTCCCTATGTTTTCTAATGCGTGGTGGCCACATATATCTCTCTATATATAAAGCGCTCTTCTTCAATCCCAGTAAGTCTTCCTCCTCAACCAAAATTAAAACTTGGACCTCTAGTATATAAATATATATATAACCACCAAGTAGTAAACCGAATGCCTCACTCCCAAAAATAGATCACATCTTCTTATACACTGCTGTCAACCAGGAAGTCAAAGCTGGATTGGGAGAGGTGTGAAGTGGCGCCGGTTCAGGTGGAGCTCGAAGTGCGGATCCGTTGCTGGTGGAGTTTCGCCGGAGGAGAGGGAGCGTTCGAAATGGGGCTCGGCGGTCCGAGGGTTGATGGCAGCGGGATAGGAATCAGTATGAAGTATGAATAGAAGGGGGGCATGAACGAATGAAGAAGAGCTGGGAAGCATCTCTGAACCAAGAACGAAGACATGAAGGAACCCAGCTGATCAGCCTGAAACCGTTATTCTCTAAACCTTAATTAGTTTAATTATAATTTAATTAAGAATTTGTTAGTAAATTAATTTTGGCCGGCGCAGGTTAGAACGTGGTAAAGTGTGAATAGTTGGAAAGAAAGCCAAGAGGGAGAGAAGTATCAGCTGATGTCTATAACCTAAGTACTAAACATATTTAGTTACTTAATTTCATGAAAACCGAAACCATGCAATTCTTGTTGCGGGATTGAAAGTCAACCGCGTTTATTTGGGAAAAAGCAGAAAGGGTCAGGCTTTGTTTTTGTATAACCAAGTAATTAAAAATATTTCTAATGGGTTAATCCAATTTTAATTATTTAAAACTATTGTAATGGTCAACAGGGCATGATGTTAAACACAAAACAATAGTACGTGGAGCAGTTAGGCCTATACATGTTGATCAAAGAAGCTGATCGGTCTGATTTTTTTACAAAGTAACTGGACTAATACGATCATTTAATTAAGAGTTCATTCATTATTAAATAACAATGTTAACTTTAAATATTCATAACCCATCCATATGTGCTTAGAATTGGAAAATTGAAGATGCATTGGACTCCTGTTGATGAGCACTACGTCATGGAAGGAGACTGGACACGATTGGAATCGACTGTGATTTTCGGTTAAATTAAACTTTTGTTTAATTTAACTGGAATGAATTGTTTTAACCACGAATCAAATCAAGGTGAGTAAACTCACTCAGTTTTACCCATTTATATTTTATATAAATTGGGTTTTTATTTTGTGTGCTCTGGTTGCTAATGTTTGACTGTTTGCTAGTATTTTAATTTTGGTTGATTTAACTGAAGAAATTAAACCATCTTTTAATTTCAGGGAAATACCAAATCGTTATTTTAACGATTGGTTCCAATAAAGGCCACTTACCTTGTTGGTCACGTTTATAAAATAAACGTGTTTAATGGTTTGAATTGTTTGATCTGTTTGAATTGAATGATCTGGTTTGTGATAACCGTTTTGTATACAGGGAAGAACAGGTTGGAGGGATCCAACGGGATCTCCCAAAAATATATTTTTTTTTCTTCATATTATCATATATGGACTGTCGTGTTTGGGTGATTGATTTGATATTGATCATTGATTGGAAATACACCCTGTGTTTGGTTTTAACCAATGGGTTATATTGGTTGAATAATCAGCAGTAAATGGCCTAAAAGTAAATTATTTTGTCTATATTGATTTACCGTCAGGTAAATCGATAGAGCCGAAGTTATAAAACTTATTTTATAACTAAAGTTGAATTTTGAGATATATATTTTGAATAAAAGTTTATAAAAAGGAATTAAATATTTATTTTGATAATAAATTGTAAAGTGATTTTTTAAAGGCAACTGAATGGTGGAAGGAGTTCATGAACAGGTTTTGTTTAAATAAATGTTACTTAATTATTTGAATTAAGTAAAAGAAAATTTAAATAAAAGAGTTTGATGATAAACCGAAGTTATAAAAAGGGCTTGAGGTATTATATCGTTAATTCTAAATTAATGATACTTAAGAAGATGGGATTAAGTACAATTGGAATTGAACTTAGGATTTCAAGCAGGAAAGGATGGAAATAAAAATTGAAAAGAAATTTTGAAATGAAGTGAATTTGAATTAGAAGGGGTCATAAGGTTGTATCACCAAATCTAGCTTTTAAATGAAATGGTTTAAAAAGGGAAAAGGTTAAAAAGTGTTGTTTCATAAAGAAGTGCTAATTATTGAATTAAGAAAGATGGTTATATCCGAGAAAGAAAATTTCAAAATAATAAGAAGAGTTTTGAATTCATATTTTTTTTTGGCAAGGCCGACGGGGTTGGATGGACCCCTACCATTTTATTGAAGCACCAAAGAAGAGGTTACAAATATATACAAAGAAAACATAGACACTAGGTACTTCAATCACAGGGAAGACAAAGACAACACAAAAGAACACAAACAAACAACAAACGGAGAACTAACATTAGAGAAAGCCAGCCATGATGCCAGGGTCAAACGTGAAGTGTAGTAGCTTAAGGCCTTCCCTAATTTGCATTTTAACTTCAGCCGCTATAGCCTCCATACTTTTACATGAAGTGTCATTGAAAATGCACCTATTTCTCTCTCTCCACATCACCATAACATATTTTTTCAAGATAAATGTCATTAGTCTCTTCTTTTTGTTTTTCCTTCCTGTCAGTCCTTCAAGCTTCTTCCACTCTTCGACGGCCACACGTTTGGTATCGCGCCTCCCATATAAAGACATAATTCCATGCCAGATAGTGTAGGTGCAATGGCATTCAAAGAAAAGATGATGAAGAGTTTCATTTTGCTCACGACAAAGTGTACAAATGGGATTAATATTCATACCCCTAGTAGCGAGCCTATCCTTAGTGAGCAGTCCGTTATGTATTATTTTCCACAGGAGCAGATTCTCTTTCGCACAATTATCTCTACTCCAAATCTTTCTATACCATTTGCATCTGATATAACTTTCTTCACCTGCAAGTGTCGAGTACAGACTTTTGATTTGGAAAGCCTTATCAATACCGTTCCAATTAATGCGTTCATCACAGTTGCCCGAAATCTTAAGGGAACAAGCATTGTTCCACTTGATATTAATTCTATGTACAGGTGTAAAAGGAAGAATAAGTTTGTTGTTGTTGATGAAGTCAGACACCTTTGCACCAGAACTTATTCCCGAGCTTTCAATCTCCAATTGAGAGAATTCCCTACGCAAAATTGCACCTTTTTCCAACCACGGATCGTCCCAAAAGCTCACATTTGTCACAGCGGCCAAGTTGTATTGTACAAGAGGAAGAATTTTGTGCCTAATCTTGAACATGCAGCGCCACGTCCAGCTGAGTTTTTGTGGCTGATTCATCGACCAGTAATTCTTCCCTTTAATGACATTGTTATTTGACCACTTAACCCAAAGAGAAGGACTGTCATTCAAAAAACTGTCAGCATGCCTCAAAAAGGCCGCATAGTTCCATGCAGAGAGATTAACTACTCCTAAACCACCTTTGTTTAAGGGTTTTTCAACTTGATTGAAAGCTACAGGAGCAAGGTACCTTCCATCAACCTTACCTTTCCAAAGAAAGCGCATAAACTCTGACCTAATCATTTTAATTAACTTGGCAGGCAGAATGAACGTCCTCGCCCAGTATACTTGCATGGCAAATGCAACCGACTTTATCAGCGTAAGCCTTCCCGCTTGACTCAGAAGTCTCGACGTCCAGTGGCGTAGTCTTGCAGTGATTCTAGTAAATAAAGGCATGCAGTGACTCACATTAATCTTCGTAGTCGTCATCGGCAGTCCAAGGTAGGAGATGAAGTCATTGGACATGCTCAAACCAGTATGGATACATATGTCATTAGCAGCAATCTCAGATAAGCCTGCAATTTTGATCTCAGATTTGGCAAGATTAACTCTTAACCCAGTCATATGTTTAAATTTATCCAGAATGCCAAGCAGAGTGTCAATAGTGCTGTCATTAGGAGTGCAGAAAACGACAAGATCGTCAGCAAACATAAGACAAGTAATCTGGGGATCTTTGCATTTTGGGTGTAGCTTGAATACTCCCCGATGGACAGCGGAGTTGATCAACTGAGTTTGAATTCATATTTTTGAATATAATAGTTAAATGGAATTTGATTTGAGTTTGAAATGAAATGTTGGTTTTTGGATTACAGCTCGTATCTATCTCAAGATATGAACGTTGTTGATCAAGGTCTGAGAGGTAAATAAAATACCCCAACTTGAACGACTTCGGGATTATCTGAGGATGATATAAGTTGAAATGGTAAAAGAGATTGGTAAAGTTTATTATTTCATTATAGAAATAATAACGGAACATTAGAAATGAAGATTTGGAAAATATATAGTGAGAATTCCAAAGTGGAAAGGGGAATGAAAAAGGGTTGTGTAACGGTATCTTCGAATTAGAAAGAAGACGAAAAGTTGAGTTTTATCCTATAAAATAAATAATGAGCGTTGGTTATTGTTCCAAAAAAATGAAATTGAAGATACTTCGTAATATTATTTTACGAGAAATAAGTTTGAAATGATTTCCAAATACTATATAATAATGTGGCTAATGTTTTGGAAGTTAGAAATAGGAAACCGAATACGATATAGGTTATCCTAAGTATGAAAATGGTTTGTTTAAAGAATAATCTTATGTTAAATAAGAAGCGAGTAAACGATATCTAAAATATCGAGAGTTTTAAGAGTTTGAATTTACATCTGTTTTGATTAAAAGGCCAAGCGGTGCTGAATACTAAACCAGTGAACTCATTGTATTGTCATGATTTAAACACTGTTTGTTGTGATAGTTAAATCACCGACTATCAGATCTTCCCAATATGATTGTTGGTACGGAAAGATCGGAATCGAATTTATATTCGAAAACCATTCCGACCAACAAATACATGAAGATATCAGAAGACGGTCGAGATGGAGCATTGAAGACCGTTGATCTTCATAAGCGGAAGGATTACTAATAATCTCTAGTTAGCTCCCAGAGATAAGTTGTGGTTCTGTCGTGGTTGGAATCTACGGGTTGCAAGGACTTCTCGCTACTGATCCATGGGTTGATTCCTATATGAGATGCAATAGGAGAGTACCTTCGGTTCATTCTGTTCCTGGATGACTTGTATGGACGAATGTCTGACAGAGTATTTCCTGAAACCACGTACGTTGATTTTTACAAATATACCGAGTGGTGGCAAAGAGGGGCACTTCTTTTATACCCAGAGTATATTTGTGGGCGTCAATTAGTGACTTGACGGATCTGACGATGTGGCATTCAAAGTGAATGGTGACCAGATATCCCAAAAAGGGAATTCTAGCCTCAAGCCTCATCAACCGGAAGATGATAAAAATTGGGCAGGCAGCATGGCTATGTGGGTCGCTCCCATTAGGGTGTATAATCACCTATCTAGAGAAATTCCTTTTGCTTCTTTAATCTATCGATGCTGTCCCTTTTCGGGAGACGGTGGTTTGAGCCCAACCGTCGGTGATATACATTCGATAAACTCAAGCGAAATGAGTGGTCGGTCATGTGAGGGCCGGGTTGCAAGACGTTCTTGTTGAACCCTGTGTATACGCCTCTAGAGATACACTAGCGGTAGGTGGTCCTATACCTTGTTAAAGTTGGAATTCAATCTCCAATAAGCGCCCGCGGTTTTATTTGTATATATATACGTGGAGCGTGAGATGCAAGCGTTCCACTAGATTGATATTTACTTGTATTTAGACACTATGATAATATCAGAAAAGATATTGATTTCAAAAACTGTTTTGGGTTATCGTAAGGTAAAAACCGTCCATGTTTATGTGTGGATTTGGTCTTACGATTATCCTTTTCTTTCGAAAGGATTTTAACTTTAAAATCAAGTTGTGTGATACCCTTACTGTTGTGCGAGTTTATCTCACTCTGGTCCACCAGACTGACCCGGTGTTTTGTAAATGCTCGGGTTAGACCGAGGTGTACAGGTTCAGGTTGTCAAGTACTGAGAAGTTCAGAGACGAGCTGAAGATGTTCAGACGAATGATATTCCGCTGTGTGATTATATATATATGAGGACAGATTATCAAAACTGTCCAGATATGTGTGGTACTCTGATACTGTAAGTATCCGCTGCGATGTGAGAATCTGTGTTGTGTCGGTTCTTCTTCTTCTTCTATTCTAATATTTCTTTCTTATCTCACCCTCTAATTTCTTTCAAAACGTTCCAGTGTTTCCGGTGCTTGGAGGATCGGCATGAGATACGAAAGGTATTTATATCGATTTTTCGGGGCCGAAAATCCTTGGGTCGTTACATTTGTACTAGGAGCATCGGGATATTTCAAATAACCTCCCATGGCCCTCACCAATCCAAAAGAAAAACCCAAGCGGCTAGCCGATACGGCGCATAAAATCTCATATATGAATTAAATACATACCTTTTCGTCAAGCATTCTATTTATATACCTTCATACCTTATCCATACCTATCTCATGTATATTTATACCTGCCCAATCTATTTTAACTATACCTGATTGTTTTAACTCAATTCGTTAATTAATTTGTTAATTAACTCTTTAGTCTATTTCACTTTTATATTTGAACATGACATGTTCAAATATATTTTAACTTGCTTATTAACTAATTTGAATTCATATTTCAATTTTAAAGTTCTATGTTCGATTTCGAATATCCATTTACAAATCCAATTCACCTTTCAAAATTCAACTTCAAATTCAAAACTCGATTAACTAATTCCTCTTCGACTTAGTTAATTCTATTCAATTTCTATACATTCAAATTCTATAGTTTAAATTCCATTTGAATTCTATATTCAAATTCCATATTTTCAAATCCTATATTTGAATTCCATTTGAATTCTATATTCAAATTTCCATTTGAATTTCTATATTCAAACTCTATTTCAATTCCATTGAATTTCATATATTCAAACTCCCTTTGAATTTTTATATTCAATTTCTATTTCAATTCCATTGAATTTCATATATTCAAACTCCATTTTGAATTTCTATATTCAACTTCTATTTGAATTCTCCTTATTCAAATTCTATTTTAAATATATTTGAATTCTCTTTATTCAGATTCTATATTATAAATCCCATTTTGAAATTCAACACAACTTGTCTTTCCCAAAACAAATTCAAAATAGTATCTCTGGTAGTAATTCGTCACTTACAACTCGAAAATGAATGCTGATGATGCAGCTGTCATCATCAGAATCTATTTTCCAGCGATTGAAGTGAGTTCAATACTATAGAACCATTTCTAAACATTTCCACTTTGAAATTCATTTCAAAATATAATTCACACTGCTTGTAAAACAATTTAAAATCTCCCAGGATCTTAAATTTTCCTTATTTTTAATCCAAATCCATTTACAAACACTTATCCAATTCTCCAGAGTTTTAGTTCAATTTCTGGTTTAAATTTCAGATTTAACTCATCGGATTTCACGTATTTCATTTATATGAATTCTAATTGGTTATTTACATAACCATTTAATTTATAATCTTACTCGATTATAATAACAACCAATATATCTACTATATTATAATTTTGATATATATATCTTCTCCATATCAAGATATACCTTGGGTAAACTTATTTTAATTTACCCTCTTTTCGAAACATACCATGACGGTTCATCGTATTCAAGTGTTTATCAACTCCTACCGATACAGTGGATCAAACTGATCGACCAGGACCCATAAACAACTCAACCAATGAATCTCCACAATATAAAACAATTTTATATTAAGTAACAAATACTTTCACCCGTATATATACACTCAACTCAATCTAGGGTATTACTAACCCTATCTCTACCGAGTCACGCCACAGAGCCAAGGTAAATCACTTAACCTTATGCTCTGATACCAACTGTAATGACCCGGGTTTTTATTGACTTTAGTTATCGCCATAAACTCAATGATGACTAACCAAACATCGAAAAATACCGGTCATTAATGAAAGAAATTAGAGGGTGAGGAAAGATAAGATAGAAACTTAGAATAGAAGAAGAACACAATATCAGAGTAACACGAATCTCACAGCGGAACGAATAAATATATTTCATAACATAACTTTGAAATACAAATCTGTACTTGAATATACATATCATTATCAAAGTACAGCACTTACAACACAGCGGAAATAACTATAGCTATATGATCCTTAAGCCTCCTGCTCCAAGCTCTTCCAGTATATCTGTAAATCCTGACTACTTGACTTCCCGTACAAATTTAGGCACCCAAGAGTTTACGGAAAACAACAAAATAAACTCCGGGTCAGTCATGGGACTGGTATGAGTAAAACAGTTTAAAACAGTTCAAACAAGTAATCGATATCTCATAAGACCACGCCGTATAACGGAATAGGTTTTTCCCTTATGAGAATCCAAAATATCTTTATATCAAAACCTTTTGATATTATAATAATGTCTATCAACACAATATAATAATCATCTAGCAGAAAACGCTTTCATCTCACATTCTACATATATAGTATACAATCAAATCCGCAAGCACGTATTGGGTAACGGATTTCCAACTATGACAAGGTATGGAACCACCTTTCGCTAGTGTACTTCTAGAGAGGAATACACTGGGTTCAACAAGAACATCTTGCAACCCGGCCACACATGACCGACCACTCATTTCGCTTGAGTGTATCAGATGTATATCACCAACGGTTGGGATCAGCAACCGTTTCCTGAATGGGACAGTATCGACAATAGATTTTTTGAAGTAAATGAAACTCTAGATCAGGTGATAATACACCCTACTTCGGTGCGACCGACTTATCCATGCTGCCTGCCCGATTTACCGGATGTGAGGCTAGAAGCTACGCTTTATCATCACACCAGAATCACTTTGAATGCCACATCGTCAAATCCATTAAATCACCGATTGACGTCCTCAACCATACATTATGTGTTAGCTAAAAGAAGTTTCCTTCTCCGCTTCCACTCTTGGTACGGTTGGAGAAATCAATATACGTGATCGTCGGGAGATACTCTGTCAGACATCCGTCCATACAAGTCATCCAGGAACAGGATGAACCGAAGGCACTATTCTGTAAATAGGATAGCCCTTGCATAACTCCGTCTTCAATTTCCTTTGGCATATATGATTCGCAACGCTTATGCCAATAGAGAGTAGTTCTTTGGATAATAATCCAACCGGTCTCCCCATATTAACAACGTTAAAATGGTCAAAACTTCGATAGTTTGTGATTTATCTATCGAAGAAAAACAGGTGTGCAAACAACGATATTATTTTCAAATGGAAATTTATATCGATCAAACATCATTCAATATTTATCTCTTTATTTCATTAATTTACTTATCTCCTGTTTCCCTATATTCAATATTTCTTATTTCCTAAATTTGGAAAATATACGTTATTAACAATGGAAAACATTTCCATTTCTTGTTTTCTTTATTAGAAAACATTTCTGGTTTCTTATTTGGAAAACATTTCCAAAGCTTCTTCACTGGACTTAGACAGATGTTTAAACAAACCATCGCGATGCCAACTCAAACCATTTCCTTTACTACCGAACCTTAACTATTCCTTAGTTAAAAACGAAGCCAAATCAAGTTGGGGTAGAACTACCTCTCTGACCTTAACTGAACAACATTTCTAACTTTGAAATAGGCAAAGTTCACTTTATATTTCTTTAACTAACTTCCTTACTTAACTCTCGTTCGAATAAATCTCTATTCGATTTATTCTATTTGATAATTCTTTCCTTCGATAAGGTATATTCGATAACTCTATTCAATTTATTCTATTCACTTTACTCTTTTACTTTAACTTTAACTCTATTCACTTAACTTCTATTTGAATAAACTATATATTCGATTAACTCCTTTATTCTATTTGAATAAACTATATCCGATTAACTCCTTTATTCTATTTGAATAAAATATATTCGATTAACTTCTTTTACTTTAACTCTAATCGATTAAACTAACATCGATTAACTCCTTTTACTTTAACTTTA
Source organism: Allium sativum (assembly GCA_030737875.1). NCBI lineage: Eukaryota > Viridiplantae > Streptophyta > Magnoliopsida > Asparagales > Amaryllidaceae > Allium > Allium sativum. The sequence continues at coordinate 335,558,465 of CM060918.1, read as the reverse complement.
ATCGATTAAACTAACATCGATTAACTCCTTTTACTTTTACTTTAATCGATTAAACTAACATCGATTAACTCCTTTTACTTTAACTTTAATCGATTAAACTAACATCGATTAACTCCTTTTACTTTAACTATAAGTAAATGGTTTTACGATATCCCCTATTCAATCTCATTTGTAAATGGTTTACAAACATTTCTCTTTCTGATTGATTTGTAAATGGTTTACAAACCTTCCTCGTTCTAATCTATTTGCTAATGGTTTTACACTATTTCCTTTTCAATCCTATTTGTAAATGGTTTACAAATATTTCCTTTTTTTCTATTCTATCCGTTTTGTCAACATTTTTCCCTTTTATAAAACTCTATTCGTTTTATAAACATTTCCCCTTTTATTTACTTTCGAAATATTTCCTTTTATAAAATCTATTGATTTTATAAAATCCCTTTTATTTCAATATACATTGAAATAATTCATTTTACATCCCAGGGTCTTTTATGATATTTAAAATATCGAATAACAAGGATCAATATCATTCCAACACACATAATCCATAACAGATTATATAACACATCATATATCACAATATATGAAAAACAGAAAAATAAATGTTGAGGAATCCAGTCGGATTCCTCCAACCTGTTTCCCTGCATCACAGATGTTAAACAATATAGATAACATCACTTTCAGTTCCATATGATATATTCTGTTAAACATAATCAATATAGAAATTCAACTAACTCACTAGCAGTTCAATCAAATAGTCAACACACAGTCAATCAGCCAATATTTAACAGTTCTAACAATACAACATGAAATTATAAACTGTTCAGAGTTAGTGAGATTTTACTCACCTTGATCGTTATCGTTAAATAACGAAAATCGATAGTTGATTCGGGTCAGATAACTTATTTCGCTATACATTGTACCCAGCTCCAATTCATTGCAGATCAGTTCCAGAAATGTTGTCCTTGTTCATATGACACTATTGGATCTGGTTTCGCCTTCATTATTTTGGCCCACAACAGATCTGCACCCGCCTCACTTTCTTTTCTATATTCTCGCACTCCTGCACATTACCAGGATCTTGGCCAATAATTCCTCCACACATTTATTTTATTTCTTTTCATTTTATTTCCTTCTGGGCTAACAACTTTGGCCCATCCACATGTTGGAGCCCATACCCATCTCTCCCTCTCTTCAGTATCTCTTCTTCTACTTGGCTACACTACAGAACTGCACACAACAATGATATCGCGCCACCTTTTACCTTACGTTGCACACTTCACTTCATCTCAAACAACATTACTCCATTCACTTAAATTCAAACAACTCTTCTTCCTCTAGACTAACATGCAGCTCCCCCTTCCTTGATATCTGGAAATCTCGCACCTAATAACCATCCATTCCCACCACTTCTGCAACCAAAAACCACCAACTCCTCCATACGCAGTTCATCACAAAACCCACCGAACTCCTCACCATCCAACTCTCCTCCTCGTGCTCAACCTCCCCACATCCATCACGTCGAACTCGCACCTGTTTCTGGAAATTCCGACTTCACTTCGACAGTCGCGGATTCCCTGCCGAAAAACTGTGACTTCGAACACAAAAAGCCATCGCCTTGCTCCACCTTACATCGAGCACTACCCCTACACCATACGATGAACTCGACACCACAAATCGAAACGAATCTGAACCTAAATCACGTTGTACCCCAAACTGATGTCGCACCATTTAAAACCCATAATGCGATGAAGAGTTTCCTATCTCCTTTCCAAAAATATAAGTCTTTTAATTTATAGGATATTGTAGGAATTTTTGTGGATTTATGAAGAGGGGTATCTGCGTTTTCTTTTGTTTAGTGGCAGCGCGATTTTTCCTTCAGTGAACGAATAGAATTAGGTTTATAGTTGAGAACGTGTGTATATTTATAGGAAGAACTTTGAGGAGACGAGGTGATTTCCTGTCCATTCGTTTGGGTAGGTGGTGGCGTGTTTCAGTATTGACCACGCAACGTTCTTTTGCTGTGCGGAAGAATTTGTTTGCTGACCCCTTTTAAAAAAAGAGATTTTGGACTATTTATATAAATTTAAAATCAACCATATATATTTACATCCGTATTACCATAGACAGAAATGAAAATACGACCGTGTCGAGCAATACCTCACGATTCCAAAAATATAATAATACCGGTAGTTTAACTCATTTTGTGGAACCCCAAAATGTTGATTACAGGGTGCGAAATACTCCAAAAAAAAAGTTGCTTACTTACTTAATTAAAAATTACAGTAAAATTCTAAAAATTAAATTATCGTTATGTCCCAAAAGAACCTAGTCTAAATTCAAACCCGATCTCTAGTTATATCGAATAAACCGTTACGGTCGATAAACGATTCTATAGCGACTATTTTAAAATTTGATTTGGACATATCTCAAAATCTACACGATGAAATCCTGATTTTTCTCTTCCACTAGAAAGATATACTCCACCAGCTCCACGCGTTTTCTTGTTTCATAGAAATCCGGCTTAAAACGAATCCTGTACATTCAATTGAAGTTCAAATCGCCAATTCACGAACTGTAGCGCCATTTCGAGCTCGATTTTAATTATAATATAATTATACATTCAAACTGTCATTTATATAATATATTCGTTATTCAAATTAAATTCCAAGCTGAATTAAATATCACAGATGATCCAGTTCACACCATATCGCCACTTCAGCCAATTCTGATTATTTCAGAATTAAATATATTATTTAAATTATTACTTTAATTAAATATTCACCATTATTTAATTCCACGACCATTTAATTCCTCTATATCACTACTTATATAATTAAATAAATAAATTATAATACCTCTGCCAGTGCGGGTCATTACACTATTATAAGGTAAAAATCTATCCTTCGACTTGTGTTGCATTGTGTGATGGGACCTGAGTCTTATAATAGCTCCATTTTTCCAAAAAGTATTGCGTTGTTTGTTTTATGCACTGGTATTCTTGGGAGGAAACTCATTCCGTGTTATACGGCGTGGTCCCTTGATTTACTCCATTTTAAAATAAAGTTTCAAATGACTGTTTTAGTTATCACACTAGTCACATGAATGACCTAGAGTTTATTGTTTTAACCTAAACTCTGGGTGCCCTTATTTTCCACACGGGCAGCTAGTTGTTTTGGTTTTGCAGATTTATATTCACAGGATCCTGGTTTACAGCTGGAATGATATTCGGAAAGCTCTGTATCCGTATATCTCCTTCAGTTGTGTTTTGTATTATTTTTCTGATGCTACGTAATGTAATTTAAATATCTGATATTTTAGGATGTGTAATATTTATTCATACTCTGTACATTCTTGTGTTCTGATGGAATTGAAGTAATAAGCAATGAAATGTTATTCTGTTTGTGTTCTGGTTCGTCTTGTTCTCAAAGTAATCTGCCTTCTTGTTCGGTTTAGGCTGGCCGGGAAGTTCGGGTTACTTCAATGCCCCTTTGAGACCCATTTTCTCCCTGTCCTCTTCACGAGATTTGATCAACTCCATACGAATTTGAAGAGCGTAGGGTCCTCCACGATTTTGGTTTTACGAGATCATGAAGCTAGTGTTTGGATTGCAAGAAAATAACGATCAAAGTTCGGAAGATGTTAGCCTTCGATCCGTTGGCGGCGGCTGGTTATACCGCTAGGGTTTAGAGAAATACGGAAATACCGTGTATGTGTATTTATACGTGTATTTTTATTTTACTTTATTTATTTAATACCTTTAAATTCAATATAACTCCTGTATCGTTCCGAACTCCAAATTAAACCCAACAAATGTTGCCCTAGCCAAATGCCCCCGTTCCGAACAGAATGAAACATGTTTCATAACCCAGTTCGGCTGTTACGATCAGTTTTTATAAAAATTAAAATATAAAACAATATATATTGAATTTAAACGTACATTTTAAATTACCGGGGCCACATACTGACTCTAAAAATTACAGAAAATATATATTTGCGTTTGTTTCGACGATACGGTCCTAACAAAACTAATTTCGTCGTATTTGGAGAACGTTTGAAAAATGGCCATTTTCTGGTCAATCCAAATTGACTAAAACTGTTAAAACACGTTTTCTTTTGCTACGCTCACATATTAATTCCAAAAATTATGAAAATTGGAATCTAACAGTAATTTTACATTCCAGATCCAAAAATAGTGGTTTCATCGTAAACGAAGATCGTTGGTAAAATGGCTATTTTTAATATTAAAATACATATATAAATTGCATAGCGACTATTCTGAATTTTAAACTGGCCATAACTTTTTATTCCTGTTATGAAATTTCAATTTTTTAGATTCGTTGGAAAGATATTTTTAAACAGATTTAAATATTTTTGGTTTTACTGAAACCCGATTTATTTTGAATCCTGTACATTCGACTGAAAATTGAAATAGATTCTATTTAAAAGAATCCAAAAGATTGAGCAGGCGGGTCCTAAGGTAGCGAAATTCCTGGTCGAGTAAGTTGCGACCCGCACGCGGGAGTTCGTTTTGATCATGGTAAATAATTTACAAGAACATTTGGAACATTTCATTTCTGAACAGAAGAACCGTTTTCAAGTAGTGTTCGATCGATTACGTATGAGTCAATATTCGATTGATTGGTCCGAGGCTATCAACAAACAAGATTTGTCTATTGTACTGCAATTGGTGCATTGGTCTTTGCATTGTTAATGCTTTTTGCTGGTTGGTTCCATTATCACAAAGCCGCCCCAAAATTAGCTAGCTGAATGCGAAGGAAAGATCATTTATACTGATATGGATTAAGGCCCTTAGATCTATTTCCTTCGTCGAAAAAGGGACGGAATTGTCTAAACCCCTTTTCTTGTTATGTTCGTTAGGTTCAAGTCTGATGAGAATAATACTATACGACTAATAACTCATTTATTTTTAAATCGATCCATTTATTATCTATTATTTAATACAAATTTATATTTTTTGGGAACTTGTAGCGAATTTTCAAACTGCCGCGCCATTTCAGGCTCGTTTTATAATTAAAAATTATTCGTTCTAACTTTGATTAAAATAAAAATTTTGTCGATATTATTTAAAATAAATCATTTTAAATATTCAAAATTCACTAAAATTGTTAATTTTTTTTTTTAAATTAGTTCTGATTTTCCGGGTTGTTAAAAGTATACATGCTGTGTACTCTTTAGTGTTGTACAACTTGTTTGTTGTTTTCACTTCTTCTTTTTTTAAAAGGGAATATACTTTCATTGAACACCACATGTCTGCTCACAAATACTTTACCATTTTCATCAAGACATCTATACCCTTTTTGGTGTGAACTGTACTATATAAATGTGCATGGTCTTGAACTAAATTCAAGTTTATATATGTTGTATGACCTTAAGTATGGATAACATAAGCATCCAAAAGTTCTGAAATAGTTGTAATTAGGTTTGACTTCATATAATTTTCCATAAGGGATTTTACCATTCAACACTTCAGTTGGTAACCAATTTATTAAGAATACTACAGTGTTGAATGCATCAAGCCAGAACTTTATATTCATTGATGCTTTGGCTAATAAATTCAAACCTGTTTCAATTATATGTCTGTGTTTCCTTTTGACTAAGCCATTTTGTTCTGATATATACGGACAAGTTATTCTATGATCGATTCCCTTCTTATTGAAGTATTTTGATTGTGGTTTATATTCAGTTCCTCCATCAGTTTGCACTATTTTCACTTGTGTACCTAACTAGTTTTCCACATGTGTAATAATTTTGGTCACTATGGTGTGTGTTTCATCTTTAGATATCATGAAGTATATCCATGTGTACCTTGTGTAGGCATCTACAAATGAAATATAGTAGTTATATCTATAATCAGAATGTATGGGGGTTGGTCCCCACAAATCAGTGGCTATCATTTCTAAAGGTCTAGAATAACTTGTAGCAGAATTGGGAAATGCCAATTTATGGCTCTTTTCCATTTGACAATAAGTGCATATGTAACAGTTAGGTACACCAAAACATGTAATATTACTATGATTAAGAATCTTCTTTACAATGCTAATGCTTGGATGCCCAAGTTTGTTGTACCATACATTGAATACTTGACTACTTCTTTCTACATTATTTACTACAAGGTTGCACACTTGCACTGTTCTCTTTTGCTGATGTTGCTGTATTTCATATGATTGAATTTATACAGTCCATTCTCTTCCTTACCCTATAGCAAAACATCTTTAGTCAGCATGTCTTTAACTAAACAATATGTGGGATAGAATTCAAAGTATACCTTGCTGTCATAGGCAAATTATGACACACTCATAAGATTTTTCTAATTTTGGGTACTAAAAGTAAATTATTTAAAATAAGAATTCTTTTACCACTGATTATACCCTTACCTTTATGAGTGATAGGTGTGGACTTACCGTTGCCCATGTACACACTTTCTTTTTTTACCTTTGTAGTCTCTGTTTCCCAAATTCAGGTTGTCTAAGTTGTTTGTTATGCCTTTGGTTGCCACTGAGTCTAGGTACTAGCTCTCAACTTGAATGGTTTCTTGATTTACTTTGTCACTTTGCTTGGCATTTCTGTTATTTCCATCACCTTGCATGCCTCTGTCAGTGTTGACTTGTGCCACATTTGCATTAGGGATTCTCTGATTCCTTGAACTTTGACTTGCTGTATAGTTTTGATTGAATCTAAAGTAGCACTTTATTGTTATATGACCTATTCTCTCATAGATTTGGCATTTAGGCATGTTAGCATTATTGTTGTATCTGCCTCTATACCCCTTGATCTGATGGAATAGTTTCCTCTATGATTTTGATATTCATCCTAGTTAAATTGTCACTTATTTCTATTTGTTATAGCATAGTTGATAGACATATCTCTTTCTTGTGATTTCTTGGTTTCTATTCTTGCCTCATGTGCAAGAAGTATGTCAGGGCATCTTCTACTGAGCACATGACTTTTTGTGATGATATAACAACTACCACAACTTCATACTCATCATTGAGGCCATTTAGATTGTAAGAATTTGTTTATATTCCCCTACTTTTTGACCTGCTGCTTCTAAATTATCACACATTGTCTTAATTTTCCCTAAGTATTCTCTCATGTGCAGTTCTTCTTTCTTCATGTTCTGTAATTGTTTTCTATAGTTCATAACCTTTATTGCAGATTGAGAGTTAAAGTTTCTCTTAACAATTGACCATATGTCATTTGCACTCTTACACATAATAACTTGAGATAGTAGCCCTGGACTGATAGATGACAACAATCATGAGCTTATTAGCTTGTCTTGCCTTCTGAATTTGTTATATTATTCATTACTTGCAATCTTGTTGTCTTTATTTGTTATAAATTTGGGTGGAACTGATAGTATACCATTGATGAACCCCTTTAGGCTATAGCCTTGAATGGCTGTCTCTACCTGCAGCTTCCATAGAAGACAATTATCTTCTTCCAACTTTACAATAATAAGTTGGCTTTGAGGGCTTATTTCAGTTTTTACTAAGTGCTTACACCTGCTTCTGCTTACTAACTTGTTGTGTTTGAATTCCTTACAGTTGATGATTTTGTCTCAACAGCCATGGTTTGATAACTCAGGAGAGAACTTGATCTGATCTGAAAGGTGCATGATGATTAGAATTCGAGGGATGATGATTAGAGAATGCGGTCAAGTGTTGGAATTCACTTTCTGGAGTGGTCAGGAATGTTCTCGATGCAGGATTATTCAAACTCTTCTCAGATGATGTTTACACAAACTAATAGGATACAAGTTATGACACTTTCCTGATTTTTTTGAACTGCTTTTCTACTTCTTTGATTCTATTTTCTAAATTTTGCTAAATTCTCATAAATTTGTTGCATAATTCTGATGCAGCCTGATCGATGATTATGGCAAGGCACATAATTGTGTGACTGGATTCAACAACTCTGATGTGAAGGGCAAACCTAATTAGAGGAAACCCAAGTGATGGTACTTCTCCGCTCGGTTGATTTCTTTATCACCCAGTGATGATGCTATTAAGCTTGTTAGTGCTTCGATACCAAGTTTAAAATCTGAGCAGATTGATCAGATGATCTTTGATGTAATGGAAAAATTGTAATGTATTGATATAAGAAGAGAAACAAAATTGAGAAAGTGTAGAAATGACTTTATTTTGAATATCTTAATGTACAGATAGGCTCTGCCCATTCATAATCGTAAAAGAAACATTTGGGCTAGGCCCATTATTATATAACGGTAAGAAAAATAAAAGTGGGTAATCGGCCTGTATAATATACGTTTTATACATTATCTTAGGGTAACCGATGTCCATATTCTAATAGAACACCGCATAACAATTGATTGTCGAGCATGCTAGAGATAAGTGCTTTCATTTTGACCTGCCTGTTCAAGATATGCATACCTCGTAGGTAGAACACAAAGTGATTTGTTTCTTTTTCCATTAAAAAGAACAACAACATCAACATATTTCAAGTTAGTTAAGATTTTTATATCATCCACCAAACAAGACATGATGCCAGCATCAGCTATTTGAGCAACCGAAGCCATTTTTTTTAAAATCGGGAATATGATATACATCTTTAAAAGAAACTCTATCACCATTTGAACTATCCAACTTGATGTTTATGTGCCCTTCAAATCTCACTATTGTGATACTCGGTCTAAGCTGAGAATAATGCAAAATTAAAAAATTCGAGTCAGGACTAACATTTTGACGTAAGTAAATTTACTCAAATGAAATATTCAAATGAAATGCTAATAACTTAACGAATGTTTAGAAATTTCCATCCTCGAAGGATCCGTTAAACTATTTATTATATAATACTACGCTATTATAATCGTGTTTACGTTAAATATACTAACGTAAGCAAGATTACATTTTTACCTTTAAGCCGCTTATAATGGCGTGGTATATACAGTATCGTAAACTCATCATAAAATAGTGGCATCATAGAGCACTCCATAGGTACAACACAAATCAAAATCTTTGGGGCTCAATCAAGATAATATGACAAGGCACACGAGGTAATACCCAGTGTAGGGTTCTACTAGTTGCACGGCCGGATTGATGGTAACACATAGCCGCAACTACCATGCACCTCGAACAACACTCCCAATCAAATCACAAAATAATAAATATGGTACCGAAAAAGTGTGTCCGATGGGAGGTGCTACCTCCGTTAATCAAGGTATAGCTCTTATCATAGTCCTTTCAATTATGACTCGAAGGTCAAGGCTATCCATTATCGTTCTCTTACTTTGTTCCAGTAGCATTCACCAAACAACCTACTTCATTTTCAATTCCCTACCGCGTGCGCAATTGTTAAAGTGGTTCCTGGTATTGGCTGAGAGTACGACGTTATCCAGCCCCATTCTCTTTAACAAGCAAATGCTTATTAAAAACCTTAATCATTTATATTTAAAATTACGTTCAAATTATCATAAATCAAGTAACAACATAATTAGTTTATATTCAAATAATTAGGTTCAAGTATTTCAATGTCACAGATCATATTTCAAGTCAATTCAATATTTGATTAAGTTAAAAAAATTAGAATTCATATTAAAAAACAACTCATTAACAAAATTACATTTTGTTTTCAAATCAATATCACAAATATCATTATTCAAATTCTTTATATTAACATTTGGACTTAACAGCTCGAACTGGAAATGGACTTTCTTTTAAAATCGTAAATTAAATATAAAATAGTTCAATTTTAAAACTATTATATTAATATAAGATATCTTGATTTAAAAATAATTATAAAATATTTAATTATTAAAATTTAAACAAATAGTTAAATTTTGAAATAGTTACAAAATGTATAATAGTTAAATTAAATACAAATAGTTATAAAATAATTAGTTATATAAAATAGTCTAGAGTAGTTTAATATAAAATAATATTTGTTTAAAAATAATATAGTTCTAAATAATACTCCAGTTCAAACGACACATCCATCTTTCCATGGTTCAATTTATTTCTAATTAAATTTCAAAACTTCAATCTAAATCAATTTGAATCTTAAGCCGTATGTTTTTAATGCTAATTCATTTCAATCCTACATTACCAACACATTATATTGATTACCACTACCCAACATTACCGACACATTATGTTCATTAAGGACACATTATGTTACTATTTCAAGATTTGGACGCATACCCAAAAAGTAATAATAATTGAGGACACATCCTATCCTAAAATTGGACAGATGCACCCTATAATATTAAACGTGTTAAATCTGTGAAAAGGCGGATGCTGAAAGAGCAAGTATGTTGAGAGCAGCAAAGATCAATAGAAGGGTTCGTGCAAAGTTTGCTAGTTCTCATAAATAATCTTGTAATATTTCTATTCGAGTACTTTGTAATATTTTAAGTTTGTTGTAAAATAAGTTTGTATCTATAATAAGAAGTTGAGGTTTGATTTCTTACCTTGTTGCTGCAATCTGGTATCAGAGTCTGGAATCTGCTAGGTATGATGTACTGATTTTATTTTTCCACAAACTAGTTTCGTATATGTTATTATATAGTTCATAAAAAAGTTACTATTTGCTACAATACGAATTTTTCTATAGTGTTTTTTGAACCTTTTCCAAATATGCCAGCTTAAATATATTCTTTTGAACATAATTGGTTATGAGTATAAGTTTTTCTATATAAATTTCTTTGAAAATTATAAATCATAATCCGAACTATTAAATAGTAAAATTATTACACAAGGAGTAGGAAACGAACCATTGTTGTGCTCTAATTAAGTGAAGCGACGATATAAGCTTGTGGTTATCTTAATTCACATCTTAACCCAACCATAAATCCACGGTTTGCTATAGAAGGGGTATCGTGTCTAGCCGCTTAATTTAGGGTCAAAACTAATTTTGCAAAAAGTAGGGATTAAGCATTCAGTATTACAAAGATTTCATATAGAAAATTCTAAAAGCTTATAACTTAATTATGTTCGAAAGACTTTTCTAAATGGATCAAAATATGCTTATTATCCTTAACAAACACAAATTTCAATTCAATCTGGATTCTGAATTATATGAACATATAATTCATATACCCACTCATGAAAATCCTGAAAATGGTATTCAAAATTTAATTATTGATTTACTTTAGGTAATAAAATCAGACGTTATAGAATTGAAGCATAAATTGTATAACCAAACTCTTAATGCAGGGTTTGGGCAAAATATGTCAAAAATTCCTTGGTTGAAAAGAATTAGGATGGTTAAATATTCATCAGAAGAAAAAAAATAAAATTGATGTTAATGAAATAAGTCAGACTTACTATCAAGATTTTTTTTAAAACTTCAACAAAAGGAAGTAAATGGACAAATAGAAGCGCTGAACTTTATTCATATTATGAACAACATTCACCTGCAATAAATTGTTTCAAGAAAAAAGAAGAAACGTCTTCTTGTGAAGATTCTAATAATGAACCCAAAGACTCTATAGAGTCAAACTATTTATCTGACACGTCAGATAAAATTGTTTTCAAAATAAGCACAAATGGAGCAGAATCTAGTAGATCAACAATGATGCTTCCCCTACCAAAAGGAGCGTCTATGGTTAATATACCTAATCCAGTTATAGAAATGGGAGAACAAGACGAAAATACATATGAAAACTCTACGAATGATCCCTATCCAGAAATGCTTAGACATGGTACTAGATCTTATTGGATTAAGTATCATTCTTCTCGCTAGCGCTTAAAAAACTTTTATAATAAACAACCAAAGGATACTCTTACTTTCAATATCGATAAAATTCCCCATAGAAAGATTAGAAAATATATATTAACTTGGCTTCAACATATTTCTGGAACTATATATTTATTACCTCCCCAATTAAGTGTTACGGAATTATTAAATTATGCTACAAGTTACTGGGAAGGAGATGCTTTAGAATGGTTAATACATGTTGAAAAAATGAACGTAACTGAATTACAGGCTATTAAAAATAGTCAAAATAAACAAGATGCTCTTGAAGACAAGTGCACTTTATTACTACTGTGGGAGCTGTAGCTTTTCCTTTGTTCATTAGGACAAATTTTTGGACTCTAGTGGAAGTCGTGAGTTTGGCTTTATCTGTTTCCATTAATTTTGTCTGTTGGGCTTTTTCTTTATTTTCTCCTGTGGGAGAAATTATCTGAGAATAAGAAGCCTCACCTGATTTGGATTTTTTAGAAGTATTGATTTACTGAAAATCTTCTTGTCTTTTCATTTTTTCTAATAATTCTTTTATCCTTTTAAGGTCTTCTTCATCCATCTCATAACCTGGTAAGAAGACCGGCTGCAATATTAGTATATCCAGGAATGTATTTAACATCAATTACAGATTTCTAAATACATTGCTAATCTTATTCTTCGAATATTTTCTTCAAGATTGTTAAAAGTTTTTCTTTTCAAAAACTGAGCAACAGACTTGTTATCAGTTTCGGTTATAAACTATCCATGTAAAAGTTAAATCTTTAAACTCTTGATTGCTATCTTAATATCAAATGATTCTTTATCATAAGTAGCAAATTTGAGTTGAGTTTCATTAAATTTTTCTAAGAGTATGCTACAACCTCTTTCTGTTTTGCAATTAATAAACCTGTCCAATAATTGTCAGATGCATCAGTTTGGAGTGTAACAAGTTCTTCTTCTACAGGAAAATAAAGGATTTTTATCCTTAATTAGATCTTTTATTTTCTTTATTTCCTCTTCTTCTTTCGAATGTAAGGAAATAGGAATTTTATCCGTATTCCATCTTCTTGGTTACTCTCCACTTTGTTGTTTATATTTAGCTTGTTCTTCGGAAGGCATTTTTGTAAATTTTGTGTTTTTGCAAATAGATTAGGAATACATTTTCTAACATAGTTTAATAATCCTAAAAAGCTTTGCAGTTATTTTAATGTTTTAAAAGTATCAGGAAAATCTTTTATCTTAGTATAGATATGTTGTTGAAGTTCAATTTGACATTCTTAATCTTTTTTCCAAGAAAATCAATTTCCTTTTTAAACAATTCATTTTTTTAGGACTAAGAATTACACCATTTTGTAGTAAAATTTGGACTACTGCTAAAAGGTATTTTTTATGTTCTTCAGCACTATTAGAAAAAAACTAAAATGTCATCTATATATACAATAGTAAAAGGTAAATGTCTAAACATACAAGTCATCCATTTTTGAGTTACTTGGGGTGCATTTTTCAATCCAAATGGCATAACTAGCCATTCAAAATGCCCTTGAGGGCAACTGAAGGCTGTTAATTCAATAGATTGTTTATCAGAAAGTCTCAATTGCCAAAATCCAGATTTAGCATCAAATTTACTATAATATTTTTCTCCTCAAATTTGCTTAGTTAAATGTTCAGTAGATGAAGAATAAAATATCCATCAAATTTTGTATGACTATGAAGTTTTCTGTAATTTATCACCATTTTGGCTTTTCCTTTTTTTTATCTCAGCACGATTTACACCACTTTTTTCCTAGTTTAATTAGTTATGGTTGCATCTGATCGCAAGTACTTTTGAGTTAGGTTTTCCTCTTCTAAGTCCAACTATTTGGTCTGCAGTTGAGGATTTGATGTCCTAGCACAACCCTTTGCAGATATGTAGCAGCAGCAGTAAATGTTGGAACATATTTGCCAATTTTTACGTTTTTACTTTTTTTGCATGATGTTCATGATGAACATTCCACAGTCCACCCTTCATTAATTGGAAAATATCATCAAGTTGTTTGAATAATTGTTGTTGATATGAATTTTTCTTTTCATTATTTGTTGATATGTACTTACGTGTCTGAGTGTTGTTGTGCGAGTTTGCAAATTCAATAAGACTGGATCATTGGTGATTATCCTTTTCTACTTTTCAACACTGCGTTGACATAATTCTTCTATACGAGCAAAAAACAATAATATAAAATTGCTATCTACAGTTCACATACCAATTTATCAATTTTCTTGCAATTTTAATACCAATTTTCTTGCATATTTTTGATGTTGACCTTCTTCTCGTGGTTTTAGTGAGTCGTATTGCATCCACCTTCTATCTTCTTTTGAAAATTGTAGTAACGTGAAATGAGATTTTTGGTGAATTGAAAAGAACATTTTGGTGTAATACTCATATTCTTTTGCCACACGTTCATCTATCAGTGCTTATGTTGCTTTCTTTGATTCGTTTGTTAGAAGTGTCTGTAGTTTTTCGTTTTAATGAGTGAAATTTATTATGTTATAAAGAGATTATTCTGTAAAAAATAATAAAAACTTATAGCTGCATTGATTTTGAAGTACATAATTTCTGGATGATTTTTATGCAACTCATGTGCATACCACTCTATTATCTACAAAAATGAGTAGATTGTAATTGTTATAAAATGCTTAATATATGCTGATATTTCAGAAGATAAATGGAATTTTTGTCGATATATCAGTAAGTAAATGTGGTGATACCTGTCCATCTAGGTATTTTATTATCAACAATTCGCTCAGGGACGATCCAGAAATTATTATGTCATCATTACCATTAAAATATGCACTCTTACTACTAATTTATGGAAGATAATTAAAGAATATATGGATTTTTAGTAGTACTGTTTTATGCAATTATTCTGAATAATGACATATATGTATGTGTTAAGACAAGTCCCACACCAGGGAATTTATAAAATAAATCCAATATAAACATTAAGAGTTTACCCTTCACGTTGTCAATAGTTACATACATGTATGCAACTATTCTGAATATTTACGTACATGTGTGAAACTATTCTGAATATTGCATGCATGCAACTATTTTGAAACTTTTTGCTTTATTTTCAACAATAATCGGACTCCTAGTGGAAAATTTACCTGAGGTCTGAATGTTCAAAAAACACCTCCAACTGCTTGACTTGATGCTCTTCCAGACACTGAATATTTTTACACTTTCTGTTCTTCAATTTTGCATTTTTACGTAATTCCAATGACCTTTGTTCCAACCCACAATCTTCTACATTCACTGGTTCTGTTCGTTCCATTTTATGAATTATTATCAGCAATGTTTATTATATATAGGTAGTTTATTATATTAATATGTGCAGTTTTTTTAGAATACTAGCAGATATATCAGCAATTTTTGCGATAAGTTGCAAAATATGCTGCAATTATTATGTATTGTTGAAAATTAGATATTGTGTAGAAGATTTTCTTTAGGATTGTTAACATTTTTTATTTTCAAAAACTGGGCAACAGACTTGTTATCAGTTTCGATTACAAACTGTCTATGCAAAAGGAAAATCTTTAAACTTTTGATTGCTATCTTAATAGCTAATAATTCTTTGTCATAAGTACCATATTTGAGTTGAATTTTATTAATTTTTCCAGAAGAGTATGCTACAACCTCTTTTTGTTTTGTAATTAACACACCTGCCACTAATTGTCAAATGCATCAATTTGGAGTGTAAGAAGTTCTTTTTCTATAGGAAAATAAAGAATTTTTTGATCCTTTATTAGATCTTTTATTTTCTTTATTTCCTTTTCTTCTGTTGAATGTAAGGGAATAAGAATGTTATCCATATTCCATCTTCTTAGATTTTCTCCAATTTGTTGTTTATATTTAGCTTGTTCTTCGGTAAGCTTTTTTGTAAATTTTGTGTCTTTGCAGATAGATTAGGAATAAATTTTCTATCATAGTTTAATAATCCTAAAAATCTTTGAAGTTCTTTTAATGTTTTAAAAGTATCAAGAAAATCTTTTATTTTAGTATTGATATGTTGTTGAAGTTCAATTTGGATATTCTTGATCTTTTTTCCAAGAAAATCAATTTCTTTTTTATACAATTCATTTTTTTAGGACTAAGAATTACACCATTTTGTAGTAAAATTTGGACTACTACTAAAAGGTATTCTTTATGTTCTTCAGCACTATTAGAAAAAACTAAAATGTCATCAATATATACAAGAGTAAAAGGTAAATGTCAAAACATACAATTCAACCATTTTTTAGGGGTTCATTTTTCAACCCAAATGGCATAACTAGCTATTCAAAATGTCCTTGGGGGCAACTGAAGGCTGTTAATTCAATAGATTGTTTATAAGAAAGTCTCAATTGCCAAAACCAGATTTAGCATCAAATTTACTATAATATTTTTCTCCTTGAATTTGCTTAGTTAAATGTTCAGCAGATGGAATAAAATATCCATCAAAATTTGTATGACTATTAAGTTTTATTTAATTTATTTCCATTCCGCCTTTTCCTCTTTTAATATCAGCATGATTTACACCACTTTTTTCTAGTTTAATTAGTTATGCTTGCATCTAACTGCAAGTAACTTTGAGTTAGGTTTTCCTCTTCTAAAGTCCAACTGTATGGTTTGCAGTTGAGGATTTGATGTCCTAGCACAACCCTTTGTAGATATGTACCATAAGCAGTGAACGTTGGATCATTTTTGTTAATTTCTACGTTTTCAAATTTTTTTTTGCATGATGAACATTCCACGGTCCACCCTGCAGTAATTGGGAAATATCTTCAACTTGTTTGAATAATTGTTGTTGACATGAATTTTTCTTTCATTATTTGTTGCTATGTACTTACGTGTCTGAGCGTTCTTGTGGGCAGTTTGCAAATTCAATAAGACTAAATCATAGGTAATTGCCCTTTTCTACATTTTTCAACACTGCGTTGACATAATTCCTCTATACAAGCAAGATAAAAAGATAAAAAAATTGCTATCAACAGTTTACATACCTATTTATATATCAATTTTCCTGCTATTTACATACCAATTTTCTTACTACTTTTTGATGTAGACCTTTTTCTCGTGGTTTTAGTGAGTCGTAATGTATCCACCTTTTATCTTCTTTTGTAAATTCTAGTAACGTGAAATGAGATTTTTGCTGAATTGGAAATAACATTTTGGTGCAATACTCATATTCTTTTGCCGCATGTTCATCTATCAATGCTTGCGTTGCTTACATTGAGTCGTTTGTTAGAAGCGTCTGTAGTTCTTCATTTTAATGAGTAGAATTTATTATGTTATAAAGAAATTCTTCTATAAAATAAGTAAAAACTTACCGTTGCGTTGATTTTGTAGTACATAATTATTGGATGATTTTTATGTAGCTCATGTGCATACCACTCTATTATCTACAAAAATTATTAGATTGTAATTGTTATAAAGTGCTTAATAAATACAGATATTTCAGAAGATAAATGGAATTATTGTCGATATATCAGTAAGTAAATGTGGTGATACCTGTCCATCTAAGCATTTTGTTATCAACAAAACCCTCAGGGATGATCCATAAATTATTATGTCATCATCACTATTAAAATATGCACTCTTACTGTTAATTTATGGAAGATAATTAGAGAATATATGGATTTTTAGTTGTACTATTGTATGCAATTTTTTTTTGAAACTTGGTATAATTTTATTAAAGGCTTAATCCAGCCCAAAAAGAGATATGCGTTGCACAGTTCTACAACGCAACGTACATAAACATAGATACGTAATAAAACCCATTAAATAAAAACATCAGACAGCCAAACACCACTAACTCAAACATTCCTCAAAAGCTTGATAAATACCTAAAATAAGTAATAATGGCGGCGCTTAACACTTCGACGAAGCTTTATGGCGGTAAATGGTTTCCAGCCTCAATCCGAGGTACCTGCCTTCCCACTTGATCCGAACTTTCACTTATAGACGGTGATCCTCCTGCATCTGATGTAAGCTCTCTCCTCCTCATCTTCTTGATTAAATTGATTTCTGCTTCGATTAACTTACTTATTTCATCAACTGATCTCTTCTTACTCTAAAATGACCTTCAATTTCGTTCTTTCCATATCCACCATACTGAAGATACCAAGCTAATGCTGCTATTTTCACATACAGAGTTTATACCCTCTCTACACTCACTCAGGTACGCAATAATTAATTGGAGATGCTCAACATTGTTATCAAAGTTTAGTTTATACCTGATGCAAATTCTGTTTAGAACTTCTTTCGTGTAAATACAGTTGAAAAATAAATGATTATGAGTTTCCTCCTGAGCATTACACAACACACAGTCACTGTTATTAATAATACCCCACTTTCGGAGTCTATCCTTAGTTGGAAAACGGTTCAGCAAAGCTTTATAGATAGTGAACGATTGTTTGGGTGGTATAATTCAGTTCCAAACTACTGCATGCCAATTGATTTTCATTTGCCTACTTCTACATGCATTCGAAGCATTTCTAATAGAAAATTCTTTGCCTGATCCCCACTTTCAAATATCAAACTCTCTGTCAATATACAGAGGAATGTACTCAATATTTATGTATGTGTTAAGACAAGTCCCACACCGGTGAATTTATAAAATAAATCCAGTATAAACATTAAGAGTTCACCCTTCACATTGCCAATAGTTGCATACATGTATGCAGCTATTCAGAATATTTGCATACATGTATCCAACTATTCTGAATATTGCATACATGCAAGTATTTTAAAATATTTTGCTTCATTTTCAGTAATAATTGGGCTCCTAGTGGAAGATTTACCTGATGTCTGAATGTTCAAAAAACTCCTCCAACTGCTTGATTTGATGCTCTTCCAAACACCGAACATTTTACACTTTCTAATCTTCAGTCTTGCATTTTTATGTAATTCTAGTGACCTTGGTTCCAACCCATAATCCTCTACATTCACTGGTTTTGTTGGTTTCATTTTATGAATTATTATCAGCAATGTTTATTATATACCAGTAGTTTATTATATTAACATGTGCAGTTTTTTTTTAACACTAGCAGATATATCAACAATTTTTGTGGTAAGTTGCAGAATATGCTACATTTATTATGTATTGTTGAAAACTAGATATTAGGTAGAAGATTTTCTTCAGGATTGTTAACAGTTTTTCTTTTCAAAAACTGAGCAACAGACTTGTTATCAGTTTTGATTATAAATTGTCTATGCAAAAGGTAAATCTTTAAACTTTTGATTGCTATCTTAGTAGTTAATAATTCTTTTTAATAAGTAGCATATTTGAGTTGAGTCTTATTAAATTTTTCCATAGAAGTATGCTACAACCTCTATCTGTTTCGCAATTAATACATTAACCCTATAATTGTCAGATGCATCAGTTTGGAGTGTAAGAAGTTCCTCTTTTGCAGGAAAATAAAGGATTTTTTGACCCTTAATTAGATCTTTTATTTTCTTTATTTCCTCTTCATTTTTCGAACGTGAGGAAATAGGAATTTTATCTGTATTCCATCTTCTTGGTTATTCTTCACTTTGTTGTTTATATTTGGCTTGTTGTTCGGTAAGCTTTTTTTGTAAATTTTTTGTTTTTGCAGATAGCTTAGAAATAAATTTTCTATCATAGTTTAATAATCCTAAAAAGCTGTGAAATTCTTTTAATGTTTTAAAAGTATCAGAAAAATCTTTTATTTTAGTATAAATACGTTGTTGAAGTTCAATTCGGCCATTCTTAATCTTTTTTCCAAGAAAATCAATTTCTTTTTAAACAATTCATCTTTTTAGGATTAAGAATTACACCATTTTGTAGTAAAATTTGGACTACTGCTAAAAGGTGTTCTTTATGTTTTTCCGCACTATTAGAAAAACTAAAATGTCATATATATATATATATATATATATAAGAGTAAAAGGTAAATGTCCAAACATAGAATTAGTCCATTTTTGAATTACTTAGGGTGCATTTTTCAATCCAAATGGCATAACTAGCCATTTAAAATGTCCTTGAGGGCCACTGAAGGCTATTATTTCAATAAGTTGTGTAACACCCTATAATTTTATTAACATTAAAAAGGATAAATTAAATAATAATTAATTTAATATTAAGAATTAATGGAAACTGACTACGTCATTACGGCTGTCTCGAAATTCTGGTCAGGATAGACACTTAGTTTGCGTAAAATAGATAACATATGAAGAAGTTGGGGACAATAAAAGTTTGAAAATCAAAACCAGGTATAACTGGTGCACTTGCCAAGTGTGCCAAGGCAATTTTGCACTGGCGCACCTGTAAAGTGCACCTAGAATAGTTTTTGGGTATTCAGGCCTTTTCCAAGTGGGAGGTGACCCGCAACCTAATTTACCCTAGGGCTTATGTGGCAGTCGGTTTTAGGGGGTTCTGCAGCTATAAATACATAGTTATTTCACATATTTCTTCATTAGAAATCATGGCGGCCAAACTCTGCCAGAGTCTGAACCGAACTAGGGCCTCTCATCTCCTTCTATAAACTAAAGCAAATCAAATTCTAAGATTCAGGCATAGACTCAACACCAACTTCTTTCTATCATCTTAGCAATCCAATCACAGTGAGTTCTAGTTGCTTTTAGGTTTAGATAAATAAAAGTGAATTATGAAAGACAGCGATTTGGATACTTTGTAAACCTTGACTCTATGCTATTATCATATCTTCTGCTATGTCATGATAGATCTATTTTTCTAGATCCAATTCAATTGTGATTATTCTACTATGTTATTATTGTGGATCTTAGTTTGTAACTATATTATGGTTAATATAAATCTGTTAATTTGGACAGTTATATCATTGGATAGCTCTAATCATTTATGTAAATCATGAACATATGTCACCTTGAATTGGTTAAGATTGGATCTAAATTTTTATCTTAATTGTAACTTTTATGACATGCTACGATGTGGATTTGTGTAGATCTATTTCTAAACTAGTAGATCTTATTTATATGGACATCGAAACTGTTAGACAGATCTAGATTATCACCTTATGTTATCATGTTAGATCTATTTTATGTGATCTAAATTATCACCTTATGTTATCATGTTAGATCTATTTTATGTGATCTAATTTATCACCTTCCGTTATAATGTTAGATCTATTTTAACCTCTAGATCTGAATTATGTGATCTAATTTATCACCATGTGTTATCATGTTAGATCTAAACCGATTGGACATCTAAATTGCTTTAATTTAGATCTTACTATGCTTATTGTGACATCATAGTTATTGATTCCCAACCGTTCGTCAGTTTTATGTCCACCTTGTTATGATGACAATTTCATATCCATTCCAGTATGTATATTCACCTTATTGTCATGTTAGTTTATGTTTATACCCAGATGATCATTTTAGTTATATTCCCATTATTTTCCCTTTTATCATTTATGACTAGGCTATTGTCCAGCCTAGGCATGTTGCCAATTTTGTGAGGGCGCTAGTTAAGAAATGGGGGGAAAAGGGTTAAAAATGGCATAATTTGAATATGAACATTTTTGGACATGTAATTCAAATTATTGGGTAAAATAGGTATTGACACATGTAAAAGGAAATGATTAATAAATTAGTAAATTAATTAAAAATGGAATGTCTAGTAATTACAATTAGGAATTGTAATTGTACTTATGACACGAGGTTGGGTTGCATTAGTGATGGAAGTCTGCCTGGACCCGACCAACATATCCAGCAGCCACTAATGTTGAACCTAATGTGGGAGGTCTAAGTACGCAAATACGAATCGGGCTAAGACACGAGGTTAGGCCCAACTATTGAATAAGACTGCCCGGACCCGACCAGCATATCCAGCATCCACACGTTATAGGCCTAATGTGGGGGTCTAGCCCATTATAAACCATAAATGGACATGGTAATGAATGGACTACTTAACCAAACCAACTCCATAGGGATTGTATGACTGTGAACTAAGGTTGGGGTTAATTAAATTTATTGGATAGTGGATGGGTTAAGCAAACTGGAAGGGTAGGTAATATTTACATATAGGCCCACAACTTAACCCGATAAGGTTATGTAATTAAAGACACCTAGTGGTATACATAACCGGAGAAAATAATAAAGTTATGTAATGAAAGACACCTTTTAGGGTAAGCATAACCGATATAGGGATATGTAATTAAAGACACCTAGTGGTATGCATAGTCAGTGAAAAACCTAGTGGGGGATGCAAGACAAAGGAGAGAGCTTGTATCATAGTGTGTAGGACCCATTTCAGCCAGTAACCTAGAGTAGGTATCAAATAAAGTACTCCTTACTAGGCGGAGAAGGGGCACTCTTACTGACTGATTGTAAGAGATCCAAACTTAACGGACGGTGTGGGCGGCGCAAATCGACCGGGCCTTGTGCGTGCTTGGGCCGGGCAAAATGGGATAAGATGACCGTGACACCAGTAGATACGGTTGTGCACATCTTGGGAACTAAAGGGTTGCCACTTTAGGAAGTGATACCTCCTACCGTGGGGCCAGCACAAGGTATCTACGGAGTAGGGAGCCGATCGATTAGGGTAGTGGTTAGGGTATATTTTGAACATATGCCCTGAGTCTACCACCTTATAGTAGAAGAGATCATCTCATTTCTGGTTATACTAGTAATAGTGCAGAGTAATCATTACAGAAGTGTATACACCTTACCTTGTCACCTGCCATTTATGTAGTGATCTCTCTCATCCACTTTATATGCCTATCATGTTACTTCTATTTATTTACTGGCTAAAAGTAACTAGACTCGCCAGACTTTATGTCTGACCCTTTTGTTTCTCCTTCATTCTTCCGTTTCCCCCCTAGGTTCTCAGGGAAGAAACACTCAGGCTTAGTTCGGACTCAGATATCATCTTGCTAGGAGCTACTTCTGAAGTATGGCTCAAGTCCTTGTCTCTACTATGGCTTAACTCTTTCAATTGGGGAATTATGTTTTTATATTCATATCTACTCTGATGATGCAAGACATAGGTTATTTTGTTGTAATGGTTTTTGTGACTTATGATATTGTGGACCATGATATTATGTTTTATGTTGAAATAAAAGTTTAAATTTCCGCTGCTATCTTATTTATATCTATCTTGTAATTATTCTATGTCTTTTTACCGATAACGCTTTACGAAACTTAATGCATTCTCTTAGTAAGTGACATTAACGGACGTGGGGTGTCACACTTGGTATCAGAGCTGAAGGTTACCAGATTGGATAAAGTTTTTGAAAATTATTTTCAAAAAAGTTTTAAAAGAAAGCATTTTCAAAAATAAAAGTCTGTTCTGAAAAACATATTCCCCAAGAAATATCTCTCGATTCTCTGCTTGATTCCTTTTTCCTTTTGTCTGGGGAACCGATTCTTCCTGAAAGGTGTCCCCGTTCCGGCATAATGTTGTATGCATGTTTGAACTGCGGCACATGTCGAAGGGCAATAAAGTGCTTAACCTCCATCTATAGCTGCAGTAGTATCACCTATGGCTAATTTTCACGAGCTTTGTAAGGATTTCCATGCGGTGGAGGCCACTTTCGAGAGACTTGTTAGCTTGTTACACCAGGATGGTAAAAGGAGAATAAGGGAGTTAGGGCTAAGGAGCACAACCCAAGGATGAGAAAAATGATGGCCCAGGAAGGAAACACGGATAAAGTTCAAATAAATCTGAAAGGAAGAAGTTAAGATTGAGGAAGCACAAAATAAAAAGGTATGGACCAAGAAAGGAAAACAACAATAGAAGAAGGGCAGAAAGAATGTCAAGGCTAAGGTTAAGAGAAAGTGCCATCGTTGCGGGCGAGAGGGTCACTTGGCCCAGGGCTGCAGGAAAAGGAAGAATGCTTGCTTCGTTTGTGAAGAGGCCGGACACTATTCTAGGGAGTGCCCAAGGAAGCAAGGGCAAGGTTAAAGGACATGAACCTCTAGGGGCAAGCGAATTCTCTCATGGCTAGTGCACCAGATAGAGGTAGGAAAGTTCCATGGAAGGTTTGATTTCTCTTTCCAGTCAACCTATTGAACCCTTTTGATTCTGGCGCTTCATACTCGTTTATATTTAGTTCTGTAGTTGAATCTCTGCACTTAAACACTAGTATGGTAGTGGATCCCGTTGTTGTCTCAAACCCCATTGGTGGTTCGGCTCATTTATTTATGATTTGTTGGGGTTTGGGAATATCTGTGTTAGGCATCGAGTTTAAGTGCGACACATATGCACTCGGGTTTATGGACTATGAGTTGATTCTAGGAATGGATTGGCTTACCACATATGGTTCCATTCTGGATTGTGAGAAGAGGGTTGTTAGGCTTCTGACTTGTCATGGGAGAACCCTCGAGATTTCGTGTGACCCATAGGGGTCGGTTATGCTTAGTTTCCTAGAGTCTTTTGATGCATCTATCGACGATCAGCAATCAGTTCTAGCAGTCTGAGATTTTTCCGATGTTTTGATGAGGTTCAGGGTTTACCTCCGAGGCGCAAGATTGATTTTCGTATATATCTGGTGGACAATGCAAAGCCAGCTGCATTACCAGTGTGCCATAGGCTCCAAGGGATAGGAGGGAGCTGAGTAAGCAAGTAGGGGAGGTACTGGAGAAAGGATTTATCAGACGAAACATATCTGAATAGGGTGCTCCGGTAGTATTCGTAAACAAGGTGGATGGTTCACTTCATTTGTGTTTTGACTATAGAGAGCTGAATAAATTCACTAAGAAGAATAGACACCCGCTTCCGAGGATTGATGATTTATTTGATCAGCTTGTTGGTGCCTCAGTATTTTCTCGGTTAGGCTTAGCCATGGGGTTCCATCAGTTGAGGGTAGCTGAGGACAGCATAGATAAGACTGCCTTTAGGACTCCAGATGGTTTCTTTGAATGGCTAGTTATGCCTTTTGTGTTGACAAATGCACCCACCTATTTTGTTGATTTGATGAGTAGGGTGTTTCTGGAGTTCCTAAATAAATTTGTTGTAGTCTTTGTTGATGATATTTTGATCTTCTCTAAGAGCGAAGAAGAGCATGCCCAACATTTGAGAGAATTTTTGAAAACTTTCCATGACCATCAGCTTAAGGAAAAATTCTCCAAATGTCATTTTTAGAGAAAAGAGACGAGATTCCTAGGGCATGTGGTATCTAAAGAAGGGATAGCTATAGATCCCGCGAAGGTGGTTGCAGTGCAAGATTGGCATGTTCCTAAAAATGCAATCGAGGTGAGAAGCTTTCTTGGGTTAGCAGGTTACTATAGGAAGTTCATTAAGGATTTTGCAAAGATATCAGCCCACTCACCAGGCTGACGAAGAAGAATTTGGCATTCTCATGGGATATAAACTGTGGCGTTGTTTTCCAAGGACTGAAGAGGGCTCTGACAGCAGCCCCAGTCTTGACCTTGCCTGAGGGAATAAGGTGTTTACTGTTTACACTAATGCGTGTGGTACAGGGCTTGGTGCGGTTCTAATGCAAGAAGGGAAAGTAGTGTGCTATAGAGGTAGACAGTTGGAAGTTCATGAAAAGAACTACCCCACCCATGATCTAGAGCTAGCTGCCATAATGTTTGCATTAAAGGCATGGCGTCATTATTTACTTGGATAGAAGTTCAAGTTATACACCGATCATAAATCTCTTAGGTATCTGTTCTCGTAGAAGGATCTCAATTTATGGCAACAACGGTGGATGGAGTTTCAAGCTTCTTATGATTTTGAGATTTCTTATGCCCCTGGCTAGGGTAATGTGGTGGCAGACGCACTAAGTAGGCAGAGGGTGGCCCTGAGTCCTCTATTCGTGGAAAGAAAGAACTTGGAATTCATATCAGCTTTTTATTTTAGACCCTCCATCGAGATTTTGCCTGATTTGTTTGCATCCTTGGAGATACGACCGACTCTAATGGACCATATCGGAGTTTCGCAACAAGGTGACCCACAGGTTTTAAACATCATGGATAAGCTCAAAAGAGGGGAGACTTCTAGTCACCTCAGCATATATGCCATAAATGAAAAGTGGTGGTTGCGACGAGATGGAAGGCTTTGTGTTCCTCAAACTGGAAGCTTGATGAAGGCAGTCCTAAAAGAAGCCCACCATTCTAAGATGACCATTCATCCAGGTGGTGATAAGATGTACAGGGACATGAAGAGATTTTTTTTGGGCTGGGATGAAGAAAGATGTGGCTGAATTTGTTTTCCAATGTTTAGTTTGCCAGCAAGGCAAAGCTAAGCAAAAGAAGCCCAGTGGTTTACTTCATCCTTTGGAGGTTCCTTAGTGGAAATGGAAGAGCGTCTCTATGGATTTCATAGATGCTTTTCCTAGATCGAAGAAAGGCAACACCATTATCTGGGTTGTGGTAGATAGACTCACAAAGAGCGCTCACTTTATTCTAGTTAAGAGTAAGAGGACGACATCGTGGTTGGAAGCAATTTATGTGGGTGAGATAGTTCGTCTTCATGGAGTTCCTTCCAGCATCGTGAGCAAACGTGGCCCTATCTTCACTAGTGAATTTTAGAGGAGCTTGCAAGAAGCATTAGGTACACAGTTGTGTTTAAGCACCGCTTATCATCCTCGGACCGATGGGAAAACGAAGAGGGTGAACATAATTCTACAAGATCTTTTAAGGCTGTGTATCCTAGACTTCGGAGGGACTTGGGAAGAGCATCTTCCTTTAGTAGAGTTTGCCTACAATAACAGTTATCAAGCTAGCATTGGCATGGCACCCTTCAAAGCATTGTACAGACGACCTTGTAGATCACCAAATTGCTGATGGGAGTCCACAGAAAGATTATTAATTGGACCAAACATGGTTAGGGAAACGTCCGTAACGATTGACCTTATTCGACGACGAATGAAGACAGCTCAAGATAGGTAGAAATCCTATGCAGATAAGAGAAGGAATGGCCTCGAATTTGAAGTAGGGGACTTAGTTTTTATCAGAGTGTCACCTCTGAGGAATGTGGTTCGCTTCGGAATAGTAGGGAAGTTGGCACCTAGGTTTGTGGGGCCATTTCCCATAACCGAGAGGATTGGCCAAATGGCCTATAGAGTAAAGCTTCCTGAAAATATATCTGGTGTTCATGATGTTTACCAAGTTTCTCATCTGCGGAAGTTCTTGCATGACACCGTGGAAGTTGTTGGGCCGAGTATATTGGAAAAGGTAGAAGTCGAAGGGGAGGCGAGAGTCAGGCGAGTTCCTTCCCATATTCTTAGATCATAAGTTAAGAAGCTATGCAATAAAGAGCTCAAGTTGCTAAAGGTTCAATGGGGAGATAACCCAGAGGATGCGACTTGGGAGGCCGAAGACAAGATTCGTGCTTCGTACCCTTTTCTCTTCGAGGGTATGTTCTTAACTCCTTTTTCCAAATCTTTATCAATACTTGTTTCTATTCATTTGAGTATATCTTATCCATAGTATTTTTCAACCTTTAGATAGGAATCCTATGGATGTAAACATGTGTTCGAAACATGTTATGTTTGATGGATGCAAGTGGATGCAAGTGCTCACTAGTGGTTGCCTGTGAACGCATATACACACACATTAGGCACTAAGATCGACTCAATCACTCTCATACTGCATATGGATGTGTGTGCCTTTTCTTTCCTTTTATGGATGGAATTCGATAAACTAGCATATGGATGTTGCATTTGGATGAATGAGTGTGCACACATATAGATCTAATATGTTATAATAGGCATATTTGCATACATATTGGATTCATGGCACTAACATACAATGCATTAATGTAACACCCCGTATTTTCTGTGAACGTATAAGTAACAAATTAGAGAATAATTAATTTTTAAAATAAGAATCAAGGGAAACGGGTTGCGCCATTGCGTTCGTCCCGAAATTCTGCTTGAAAACGAGTCCGAGTTTTCGAAAAACAGAGTCCGTATGACCAAGTTATGACCCTCCGAAGTTTCAGGAATTTAAATAAAATAAAACAGCTCGAAAATAAAGCCAGAAATTCGAAATTCAAACCCAGAGAAGGCTGGTGGGAAAATTCCCGCCCATATATCTAGGTCGACTGGGGAGTCGACCCCCCCAACCAGGTTGACTGGGGAGGCGACTGGGGTGTCGACCTCCCCATGACCAGGTCGACTGGGGAGTCGACCTGGGGGTCGACCTGCTCCCGAAACCCAGTTTTTGAACCTGGTTCATTCTGATGTATCTGGTCTCGTTTTCTGTCTAGATTCGTCCGCCTAATCCTATATAAATAGCCCCGTAGCCTCATTTTCTCTACACAATTTCATTCTGTCAATATTTTGCCTCTGTTCTAATTAAAAATAAAAATGGCGTCGCTACTCTGCTGGAATCAAAACTTGGACTAATGCATCTTCTTCCAACCTGAATAGAATTAAAAGCTAAATCAAATCTCAAATCAAAGTTAGAGCTACAACAACAATTAAAGAGGAGTAATTCAACATTTCTGCATCAACAATAGTTTATTATCCTTTCTTAAAACCAGAAAGGCAAGTACAGTTATTTTCCGATATAAACTTTAATTATGGTTGTGGCATGATTATAAATCTGAATCTGAGATTATGTACATTCTTATCTGTCAGATCTGTTTTTCTGCGACTATTCTGTACCTCTTTCTTCTTTCTGTTCTATAGCCAGGCTACTACGAGCCTGCGCCGAATCTCATAAGAGATTAGCGCACGAACGCTAAATTTTGGGACAAATAATGAATAATGCATAATTGAACATGAAACTGTTGCCTATGAGACTATTGCCTATGACTATGATTCATGCCTATGAGACTATTGCCTATGACTATAATTCACGCCTATGAGCCTATTGCCTATGACTATGATTCATGACTATGAGACTATTGCCTGTGACATTGAATAAGAAACTATTGTAATTAGTCACCCATGACTATTGTGGTTAGTTGCCTATAACTATTGTAGTTAGTTTCTTATGCCTATTCCCTTAATGATGTTAGATCTCATATTTAGTATGTAACTTTGCTAGTTTATTCCCATTCACTATTATGTACATCGAGCCTAGAGGGGCCATTATCATTGTATTTGGTTCATTATTGCATGCCTATTCTTTCTTGTGCTTATCCCCTATTCCTTTTTCTTGGGCCATTTCATGAGTATTTAGAGAACTTGTGGAAACATGTTATACGGGGATTGGGCGTAGCTTAATTAAGTTAATTTGGCATAGCAAATATGTTGGAATAATCTGAATTGGGTATAATAGAGAATGATTTACATGTGTATTAGTCCTGGACATAAATGGTAAACTAGAATATTAAATCTAGTTTTGACATGAAGTAAATGGGAATATTAAGGCTAAAATTTGGGGCATATATCGTATTATGAATTATGACCTTGATTTGGGCATGTAAGTTTAGGCTAAATTTATAATTAGGCAAGATATGTCAATGAAACTTTAAGGAATGATTAAATCTGTTATATTGTCTAATCCGCTAGTTCTGTTATATTGCCTAAACTGCTAATTAGATTGAATTGCCTAATCTGCTAATTATGTTAAAATTTCCTTATCTGCTAGACCGGCTAAATCGCCTAATCTTCAAGATCTGTTATCTGTTTAGTCTGTTGAATGGCGTAATCTGTTGGAACTGAAATGCTGAAATTTCAAGTATGTAAATCTATAGGCTTGATTTAAAATTGAGCAAAACTTGTTAATAGAACCTCGAATAATCTGTTGTAACTCGTACAGAAGTTAATTTGTTAAATTAGCATGATTAGTCTGATATTAGCATAGTCTGTGAATGAATGCATTGGCTAAACATGAAACATGGCTAACTCGAGGTTAGAATGAGTTTGCGGCGTAATCCTGCCCGGAATCGCCCGGCACATCTAGTGGTTGCAAACAATAGGTTTTAATGTGAGAAGTTACTCATAACGTGCTTGAAACCCGAGGTTAGACTCAGTTTGCGGCAGAAACCTACCCAGAACCAACCGGCCTAACCAGTGGCCACAAACTGTCAGTCTAATGTGAGAGGTCTACGCGTTAATTTTTAATTGATACAAATCTGAGATAAATATGATGTCTAAAACGTGTTGGGTGGGTAGTGTTAAACCAATTGGACTAATGAATTTAACAAACCCGTTTCGTGAATCTGTTGGCCCAATTACAAAGTTAGACAAATCTGTAAATCTGTTAAATCCGTATATCTGATCCGTTAGTCTGAAACTTGTATGATCTGTGAACTAGTTGATCTGAACTCTGTATGTCTGAACTTGTAAACAAGTTAATCTGAAATCTGTTAGTCTGGGGACACAAGGTTTGCAGGGAAATTACTTGTGTCATCTGTTGTTTGGGACCCATATTAGTCAGTAACCCTTTCTGGTATCAAACTTTGACCCAACAGTAGGTAGGGTCCGGGCACGCTTACCGAACTAATTATAAGCGGTTCATTCTGATAATGGCGAGGGGTGTTGATGGTGCGTTCCAAGCGGTTTATGTGCGTGCATGGATCCCGGTATGCCTCTGAGGATGTAAGACGCCGTGACATCTGTAAATAGGTCTGTGCCAATTGGTTGTCACTTTAGGGAGTGATACACCCTACTGTGGGGCCGACACAGGGTATTTATGTATTAGGGAGCCGATCGCTTGGGGTAGGGTTTTAGGGTACACTTAGCTCTGTCTGTTTCTGTTGGTACCGTCTATTTCTGTTGGGTGGTAACACCTGTCTGTTTCTGTGTGGTACCGTCTGTTCGGGTGGTAAAAGCCCATTTACTAGTGTACACCTAATTCTACATTCTGTTTCCGTAGGGATTAATCTGTTTCTGTTTCTGTACCTTCTGTTCGGGTGGTAAAGGCCCATTATTAGCATTCTGTTTCCGTCTGTTTCTGTTCGGGTGGTAAAGGCCCATTATTAGCATTATGTTTGTCTGTTTCTGTTGGGGTGGTAAAGGCCCGTTACTAGCATTCTCTTCAGTGGAAATTATTCTGTTTCAGTTTAGACATTGGGGTGACACATAATCCTGTTATACTAGTATTAGTGCAGAGAAATGAAAAGTAATATTATTCTGTTTCTTCTGTTTAACCTAAGTACATCTGCTGCTCCTGTTACTGTTATCTCTTATCCAGCTTATTTTCATGTCATAATTATTATTATCTATCCATATGCTGAATGTCACTGGACTTGCCAGACTTTATTTCTGACCTTGCTTGTTTTCGCCCCTTTTTCTTCCGTTTCCCCCAGGTTTTCCAAGGAGGGAACATTTTAGCTTGATCCGGATTTCTTCTGCTTGAAGTACTTAGAGTGCTTAAAGTATGGCTTGACTCCTTATGGCAGCTTCTATGGGGATTATGATTTTAAAGTTTTGTACTCTAAAGATTTTCTGAACAAGACTGATATTTATGTACTTGAGTTTTTGGTAAAGATGTAACCAAACTGATTTCTGTTTTCCGCTGTAATAAAGGTATAATTTCTCAAGTATTGTTTATCTATCTTGAAATTTTCTGTTCTGTTTACTAAAATGCTCCACCAAAGTTAAGGCATTCCCATTGTGAGTGACCTTAATGGAGGTGGAGTGTTACACTTGGTATCAGAGCTGAAGGTTACCAGATTTGATAAAAAGTTTTGAAAACTATTTTCAAAAAGGTTTTGAAAAGGAAGTATTTTCAAAAGTAAAGATTATTTTTGAAAAACATAATCCCCAAAAAGCCATATATCTATCTTTTTAGTTCTCCGTTTTAAATCTTTTTCTTTCATTCCAGCATGTCTAGGAATCTTAACTTTCCAGAGGGCGTGCCAATACCTGGCTGGTTCAGGAGGTACTTAGAGGCGAGGGCCAACGATGCAGTCCCAGCAGATATTTCTCCTCCAGCTGCAGCGATTCCTCCTCCTCCGCCCCCTCCTCGTGCAATTGCTTTTTCAAAGATCTGTAAAGATTTTAGGGCCATGGGTGGAAAGGATTTCAAGGGAACTGAATCATTCATAGAAGCGAGGAACTGGCTCAAAGAAACTGAGGATTTGTTCATTATTTTCGAGGTGGACGATAGGCAGAAGGTACAATTGGCGGTATGGTTCCTCAAGGACGAAGCTTCCTATTGGTGGGAAGTCACTAATGCCGAGAGGCCGGTTGAAACATGGATGGATTTCAGAACAAGGTTTGAGACGAAATTCCTCTCGCAAGCTGAACGAAGTCTACAACTGGAAAAGTTCTTATCTCTTAAGTAAGGAAGTACGATGGTCAAGGAACACATCAACCAGTTCAACCAACTGGCTAGGTTCAGACTAGATTTAGTCAACACCCAGCATAAAACGGCTCTCCGCTTTGTTAGAGGATTGAACGAGCCACTGCACAGCCTAGCCATGACCCATGTACCCATGGGAGTGACTTACGAGAGATTGATGGATATGGCACTACTGCACAAGGAAGACAACGACAAGAAAGAGGCAAAGAAGGAATAACCACAAAACAAGAAAACATCGCCCAAAAATGAAACACAAAAGAAGGGTGAAAAGTCTAAAGATAAGAAGGAGAACAAGTGCTTTACTTGTGGAAGCTCGACTCATCTGAACAAGGATTGCAGAAAAAGAAAGGGCACTTGCTTCAACTGTGGTGAGATTGGACACTTCACTAGAGACTGTCCGAAGAAACGAAGGGCAAGGGCAGAGGGCAGGACCAACTTCTGGAAGGCAGGCGAACACTCTCGAGGCTAGTGGATAGGATAGAAATAGGAAAACTTTCTGTAGGAGGTTTAATTTCTTTATCTGATTTTTGAGTTAAAACTCTTTTCTGATTCTGGCATTTCGATTCTGTAATCGATACTCTGCACTTGAATACTTGTATTGTTTCTAATTCCGCTGTAGACTCAGACCCATAAGGGTTATGACTCATATAAGCATGGTAAGTTGGGTATCTGTGTTGAGCGTTAAGTTGACTATGACGCATACATTCTGGGTTTTATCATGCTTAGTTTCCTAAGAATCATTTAGTAATCTGATCTGTACCGGTAATCAGTAAATATTTGAATGTTTCTGATAAAGTTGAGATTTCCAGTTTTGACATTGTCTAAAGAGGGTAATCCTCTGGGTGTCAATCTGATGTTGATTTCGGTCTTCGGGGTTGATACTTAGGGGAATTTGTCTCTCAACCAAGGTCTAGTAGAAACCAAGTTTTTGTTTATCTGCACTCGCTCCCATCACTCGACTGTATCCTATCGATCGAGTCTTCAACCTATAGATAGGAATCCTATGGATGTAAACATGTGTTTGAGACATGTTATGTTTGATGGTTGCAGGTGAAAGCAAGTGGTTGCTAGTGGTTGCTCGTGGATGCATATACACACACTAGGCACTAGATCGGCTCGAAAACACTCTCATACTGTATATGGATGTGTGAGCATTTTCAATTTCTGTGGATGCAAAATGATTGACTCATCACATGGATGTTGCATATGAATGAATGGTTGTCACTCATATAATAATAATATGTATCAAATAGGAAAATTTCATACGTGTTGGACTCATGACACTGACATAGTTCACATTAAGGAGGTCAACTGAATCAGTGGACCGCCTTATCTTTACATTAGATAAGGAACATATACACACACTTTTGCATATGTTCATACAACATTAGAAGTTTTCTAAGGACAATGGATGCTTGTGGATGATGGTTGAGTAGATGGATGACTGGATGGTAGGACACATTCTTCTTAACTTGAAGATTTCGGGAACGAAACCCTTTAAGGAGGAGAGAATGTAACACCCCGTATTTTCTGTGAACGTATAAGTTACAAATCAGAGAATAATTAATTTTTAAAATAAGAATCAAGGGAAACGGGTTGCTTCATTGCGTTCGTCTCGAAATTCTACTTGAAAACGAGTCCGAGTTTTCGAAAAACAGTGTCTGTATGACCAAGTTATGACCCTCCGAAGTTTCAGGAATTTAAATAAAATAAAACAGCTCGAAAATAAAGCCAGAAATTCGAAATTCAAACCCAAAGAAGGATGGCGGGAAAATTCCTGCCCATATACCTAGGTCGACTGGGGAGTCGACCCCGTCCCCCAACCAGGTCAACTCGGGAGTCGACTGGGGAGTCGACCCCCCCAACTAGGTCGACTGGGGAGTCGACTGGGGAGTCGACCCCCCCAACTAGGTCGACTGGGGAGTCGACTGGGGTGTCGACCTCCCCATGACCAGGTCGACCTGGGAAGACGACCTGGGGGTCGACCTGCTCCCGAAACCCAGTTTTTGAACCTGGTTCACTCTGATGTATCCGGTCTCGTTTTCTGTCTAGATTCGTCCGCCTAATCCTATATAAACAGCCCCCTAGCCTCATTTTCTCTACACAATTTCATTCTGTCTATGTTCTGCCTCTGTTCTAATTAAAAATAAAAATGGCATCG
Organism: Allium sativum; assembly: GCA_030737875.1. Taxonomy (NCBI): domain Eukaryota; kingdom Viridiplantae; phylum Streptophyta; class Magnoliopsida; order Asparagales; family Amaryllidaceae; genus Allium; species Allium sativum. Next base: position 335,524,428 of record CM060918.1, on the reverse strand, counting down.
CTACTCTGCTGGAATCAAAACTTGGACTGATGCACCTTCTTCAAACCTGAATAGAATTAAAAGCTAAATCAAATCTCAAATTAAAGTTAGAGCTACAACAACAATTAAAGAGGAGTAATTCAACATTTTTGCATCAACAACAGTTTATTATCCTTTCTTAAAACCACGATAGGCAAGTACAGTTATTTTCCAACATAAACTTTAATTATGGTTGTGGCATGATTATAAATCTGAATCTGAGATTATGTATATTCTTATCTGTCAGATCTGTTTTTCTGTGACTATACTGTACCTCTTTCTTCTTTCTGTTCTATAGCCAGGCTACTACGAGCCTGCGCCGAATCTCATAAGAGATTAACGCACGAACTCTAAATTTTGGGACAAATAATGCATAATTGAACATGAAACTGTTGCCTATGAGACTATTGCTTATGACTATGATTCATGCCTATGAGACTATTGCCTATGACTATAATTCACGCCTATGAGACTATTTCTATGACTATAATTCATGACTATGAGACTACTGCCTATGACATTGAATAACAAACTATTGTAATTAGTCGCCCATGACTATTGTGGTTAGTTGCCTATAACTATTGTAGTTAGTTTCTTATGCCTATTCACTTAATGATGTTAGATCTCATATTTAGTATGTAACTTTGCTAGTTTATTCCCATTCACTATTATGTACATCGAGCCTAGAGGGGCCATTATCATTGTATTTGGTTCATTATTGCATGCTTATTCTTTCTTGTGCTTATCCCCTATTCCTTTTGCTTGGGCCATTTCATGAGTATTTAGAGAACTTGTGGAAACATGTTATACGGGGATTGGGCATAGCTTACTTAAGTTAATTTGACATAGCAAATATGTTGGCATAATCTGAATTGGCTATAATAGAGAATGATTTACATGTGTATTAGTCCTGGACATAAATGGTAAACTAGAATATTAAATCTAGTTTTGACATGAACTGTAAATGGGAATATTAAGGCTAAAATTTGGGGGCATATATTGTATTATGAATTATGACCTTGATTTGGGCATGTAAGTTTAGGCTAAATTTATAATTAGGAAAGATATGTCAATGAAACTTTAAGGAATGATTAAATCTGTTATATTGCCTAATCTGCTAGTTCTGTTATATTGCCTAAACTGCTAATTAGATTGAATTGCCTAATCTGCTAATTATGTTAAAATTGCCTTATCTGCTAGACCTGCTAAATCGCCTAATCTTCAAGATCTGATATCTGTTTATTATGTTGAATCGCGTAATCTGTTAGAACCGAAATGCAGAAATTTGAAGTATGTAAATCTGTAGGCTCGATTTAAAATTGAGCAAAACTTGTTAATAGAACCTCGAATAATCTGTTGTAACTCGTACAGATGTTAATTTGTTAAATTAGCATGATTTGTCTGATATTAGCACAGTCTGTGAATGAATGCATTGGCTAAACATGAAAGATGGCTAACTCGAGGTTAGAATGAGTTTGCGGCGTAATCCTGCCCGTAACCGCCCGGCACATCCAGTGGCCGCAAAAAATAGGTTCTAATGTGAGAAGTTAGTCATAACGTGCTTGAAACCCAAGGTTAGTCTCAGTTTGCGGCAGAAACCTGCTCGGAACCAACCGGCCTAACCAGTGGCCGCAAACTATCAGTCTAATGTGAGAGGTCTACGCGTTAATTTTTAATTGATACAAATCTGAGATAAATATGATGTCTAAAACGTGTTGGGTGGGTAGGGTTAAACCAATTGGACTAATGAATTTAACAAACCCGTTTCGTGAATTTGTAGGCCCAATTACATAGTTAGACAAATATGTAAATCTGTTAAATCCGTATATCTGTTCCGTTAGTCTGAAACTTGTCTGATCTGTGAACTAGTTGATCTGAAATCTGTATGTATGAACTTGTAAACAAGTTAATCTGAAATCCGTTAATCTGGGGACACAAGGTTAGGAGGGAAACTACTTGTGTCATCTGTTGTTTGGGACCCATATTAGTCAGTAGCCCTTTCTGGTATCAAACTTTGACCCAAAAGTAGGTAGGGTCCGGGCAGGCTTACTGAACTAATTATAAGCGGTTCATTCTGACATTGGCGAGGGGTGTTGATGGTGCTTCCAACCGGATCATGTGCGTGCATGGATCCCGTTCTGCCTCTGAGGATGTAAGACGCCGTGACATCTGTAAATAGGTCTGTGCCAATTGGTTGTCACTTTAGGGAGTGATACATCCTACTGTGGGGCCGACACATGGTATTTATGTATTAGGGAGCCGATCGCTTGGGGTAGGGTTTTAGGGTACACTTAGTTCTGTCTGTTTCTGTTGGTACCGTCTGTTTCTGTTGGGTGGTAACACCTGTCTGTTTCTACGTGGTACCGTTTGTTCGGGTGGTAAAGGCCCATTTACTAGTGTACACCTAATTCTACTTTCTGTTTCCGTAGGGATTAATCTGTTTCTGTACCTTCTGTTCGGGTGGTAAAGGCCCATTATTAGCATTCTGTTTCTGTCTGTTTCTGTTCGGGTGGTAAAGGCCATTATTAGCAGTCTATTTATGTCAGTTTCTGTTGGGGTGGTAAAGGCCCGTTACTAGCATTCTCTTCTGTGGAAATTATTATGTTCCCGTTTCTGTTTCAGTTTAGACATTAGGGTGACACCTAATCCTGTTATACTAGTATTAGTGCAGAGAAATGAAAAGTAATATTATTCTGTTTCTTTTGTTTAACCTAAGTACATCTGATGCTCCTGTTACTGTTATCTCTTATCCAGCTTATTTTCATGTCATAATTATTATTATCTGTTCATATGCTGAAAGTCACTGGACTTGCCAGACTTTATGTCTGACCTTGCTTGTTTTCGTCCCTTTTTCTTTCGTTTCCCCCCAGGATTTCCAAGGAGGGAACACTTTAGCTTGATCCGGATTTCTTCTGCTTGAAGTACTTAGAGTGCTTAAAGTATGGCTTGACTCCTTATGGCAGCTTCTGTGGGGATTATGATTTTAAAGTTTTGTACTCTGATGATTTTCTGAACAAGACTGATATTTATATACTTGAGTTTTTGGTAAAGATGTAACCAAACTGATTTCTGTTTTTCACTGTAATAAAGTTATAATTTCTCAAGTATTATTTATCTGTCTTGAAATTTTCTGTTTTGTTTACTAAAATGCTCCACTAAAGTTAAGGCATTCCCTTTGTGAGTGACCTTAACGGAGGTGGAGTGTTACAATTAAGGTGTTCAACTGAATCAGTAGACCGCCTGATCTTCGCATTAGTGTTGGGACATATACACACACCTTTGCATATATTCATGAAAGCATTAGAAATCCTTAAGGACAATGGATGCCAGTGATTGATGGATGAGTAGATGGATGATGGATGGTAGGATATGCATTCTTCTCAACTTGGAGATTTCGGGGACTTAATCCTTTAAGTAAGGGGAATGTAACACCTCGTAATTTTGTCCACATTAAAAAGGATAAATTAAATAATAATTGATTTAATATTAAGAATTAAGGGAAACTGACTACGTCATTACGTCCGTCTCGAAATTCTGTTGAGGATAGACACCTAGCTTGCGTAAAATGGATAACATATGAAGAAGTTACGAACGATAAAAGTTTGAAAATTAAAACCAGGTATAACAGTTGCACTTGCCAAGTGCGCCAAGGCAATTTTGCATTGGCTCACCTGTAAAGTGCGCCCAAAATAGTTTTTGGGTATTCGGGGCTTTTCCAAGTGGGAGGCGACCCGCGACCTGATTTACACTAGGGCTTATGTGACAGTCGGTTCCAGAGGGTTCTGCAGCTATAAATACATGGCTATTTCACATATTTCTTCATTAGAAATCATGGCGGCCAAACTCTGCCAGAGTTTGAACTGAACTAGAGTCTCTCATCTTCTTCTATCAAATAAAGCAAATCAAATTCTGAGATTCAAGCATAGACTCAGCACCAACTTCTTTCTATCATCTTAGCAATCCAATCACAGTGAGTTCTAGTTGCTTTTAGGTTTAGATAAATAAAAGTGAATTATGAAAGACAGCGATTTGGATACTTTGTAAACCTTGACTCTATGCTATTATCATATCTTCTGCTATGTCATGATAGATCTATTTTTCTAGATCCAATTCAATTGTGATTATTCTACTATGTTATTATTGTGGATCTTGGTTTGTAACTATATTATGGTTAATATAAATCTGTTAATTTGGACAGTTATATCATTGGATAGATCTAATCATTTATGTAAATCATGAACATATGCCACCTTGAATTGGTTAGGATTGGATCTAAATTTTTATCTTAATTGTGACTTTTATGACATGTTATGATGTGGATTTGTGTAGATCTATTTCTAAACTAGTAGATCTAATTTATGTGGACATTGAAACTGTTAGACAGATCCAGATTATCACCTTATGTTATCATGTTAGATCTATTTTATGTGATCTAAATTATCACCTTATGTTATCATGTTAGATCTATTTTATGTGATCTAATTTATCACCTTGCGCTATCATGTTAGATCTATTTTAACCTCTAGATCTGAATTATATGATCTAATTTATCACCTTGTGTTATCATGTTAGATCTAAACCGATTTGACATCTAAATTGCTTTAATTTAGATCTTACTATGCTTATTGTGACATCATAGTTATTGACTCCCAACCGTTCATTAGTTTTATGTCCACCTTGTTATGATGATAGTTTCATGTCCATGCCAGTATGTATATTCACCATATTATTATGTTAGTTTATGTTTATGCCCAGATGACCATTTTAGTTATACTACCATTATTTTCCCTTTATCGTTTATGACTAGGCTATTGTCTAGCCTAGGCATGTTGCCAATTTTGTGAGGGCGCTAGTTAAGGAACGAGGGAAAAAGAGTTAAAAATGGCATAATTTGAATATGAACATTTTTGGACATGTAATTCAAATTATTGGGTAAAATAGGTATTGACACCTATAAAAGGAAAGGGTTAATTAATTGGTAAATTAATTAAAAATGGAATGTCTAGTAATTACAATTAGGAATTGTAATTGTACTTATGACACGAGGTTAGGTTGCATTAGTGGTGGAAGTCTGCCCAGACCCGACCGGCATATCCAGCAGCAACTAATGTTGAATCTAATGTGGGAGATCTAAGTACGCAAATACGAATCGGGCTAAGACATGAGGTTGGGCCCATCCATGGAATAAGACTACTCGGACCCGAACACGTTGTAGGCCTAATGTGGGAGGTCTAGCCCATTATAAACCATAAATGGACATGGTAATGAATTGGACTACTTAACCAAATCAAATCCATATGGATTGTATGATTATGAACTAAGGTTAGGGTTAAGTAAATTGATTGGATAGTGGATGAGTTAAGCAAATCTGGAAGGGTGGGTAATATTTACATATATGCCCACAACTTAACCTGATAAGGTTAAGTAATTAAAGACACCTAGTGGTATACATAACCGGAGAAAATAATAAAGTTATGTAATTAAAGACACCTTTTAGGTTAAGCATAACTAATCTAGGCTATGTAATTAAAGACACCTAGTGGTATACATAGTTAGTGAAAAACCTAGTGGGGGGTACAAGATAAAGGGGAGAACTTATATCATAGTGTTTGGGACCCATTTCAGTTAGTAACCTGAAGTAGGTATCAAATAAAGTACTCTGTACTAAGCGGAGAAAGGGCATGCTTACTGACTGATTGTAAGAGATCAACACTTGACAGACCGTGTGGGCGTGCAAACCAACCGGGCCTTGTGTGTGCATGGGCCGGGAAGATGGGGAAAGACGACCGTGACACCAGTAGATACGGTTGTGCACATCTTGGGAACTAAATTGTTGCTACTTTAGGAAGCGATACCTCCTATTGTGGGGCCAACATAGGGTATCTACAGAGTAGGGAGACGATCGATTAGGGAAGTGGTTAGGGTATATTTTGGACATATGCCCTAAGTCTACCACCTTATAGTAGAAGAGATCATCTCATTTCTGGTTATACTAGTACAAGTGCAGAGTAATCATTAGAGAAGTGTATACACCTTACCTTGTCACCTGCCAATTCTGTAGTGATCTCTCTTATCCACTTTATATTCCTATCATGTTACTTTTATTTATTTACTGGCTAAAAGTAACTAGACTCGTTAGACTTTATGTCTGACCCTTTTTGTAACACCCCACATCCGTTAAGGTCACTCACAAAGGGAATGCCTTAACTTCAATGGAGCATTATGGGTACTGGAACAGAAATATTACATGACAGACATATATAAAAAAGCGGAAAGTAAAGTAGAAGTACTACAAATCATTTATTAAGTAGAATTGTTTACAATAAAAGCCCATCAACTTCCAATACCCAAATACATAGCTAAAATATTTGTCTTGCTCAAAAACAAAGAAGCATAAAAATAAACTGTAGTATTCCCCAATAAAGCAAAGCAAGCCATAGCCAAGAGGAATCCAAGCCTTTCATGAAAGAGCCTTGGGGCTTTGTAAGATCCGAACTAAGATGTATTCCCACCCTGTGAACCTTGGGGGGGGGGGAATGGTAGAAAAAGAGGCGAAACAAAACGGGTCAGTCATAAAGACTGAGTAAGTCCTAGTGACTTTCAGCATAAAAATAGGTAAAGATAACATGGCATGAATAAACTGAAAGTAAACATAAGCATGATGGCAAGGTAAGCTACAGGCACGATAAATTAAGTATAACATCCCATAATTCCGATAAAGTATTACATCGCATGGTTTCTATCAAGAATAACATCGCAAGGTTTCTTAGGCTACACCATTAAAATGATATCTAATTACTTTGCACCACCTAACTAGTTTCCCAACTAGTCATTTATATCAAATGATAATATTGCAACGCGATCCCAATCCCCACAGTTTTGGTAGCCTTTAGGTATACATCTAGTATGAGGATTCCACCTCAATCAGACCAATTGCTATGAAGATGTTAGATGTACCCTCACTACCTTATCGATCGGCTCCCTATCTGTACGCATGTGTCGCGTGTGTCATACGGCCCTATTCGATTGTAGATACCTATGCTGGTCCCACCATGGGGTGTATCAAGTCCCATAGTGGCGGCCCGACACACAATTCCTAGAATGCATAGGATATACTACTGATGCCCCAGTGCCCTGACTTGTCTGCTCCGGAGTGTGTGCACGCCCGCACTCCGTTAGAACCCACACTGTGCACCAACCGTCGTCGCTTTGACCGCTTACAATCAGTCCAGTAATCGTGCCCCACCCTTCCTAGTTCAGGGTATCATTGATACCTAATTGGGTTACTGCTGAAATGGGTCCCCGTTACTAGGGTTTCCTATTGGTTAAGTCTATGGGCCTAAATATAAAGATATTACCCACCTACCCGTGATGTACTTAACCCTCCCACCGATTCAAGCATGTTCATTAACGGTTAAGTTTGTGGGCCTATATTTACTGATATTACCCACCAACCCTGATATGTACTTAACCCTTCCACTGATTCAATCATATTTATTTTATGGTTAAGTGTTTGTTTATTCATGTTAATTTAACCCGCCTATTCCTCATATCATATTGGTTAACTGTTTTTAATTGTTAACTTAACCCCACGTGTTCCTCAGGTTGTTGTGGTTAAGTGTCATTATAAAATTCCAGTTAACTTAACCCTCCTACTTATCATGTTTCTCTGGTTAAGTGTTGCCTCCTGGTGTTAACTTAACCTCACCATTTGTTTAACTAATCTGTTACAGCGGTTAAGTGTTTCCTGTTAACCTAACCCCAGTCACCCATCTTGTTATACTGGTTAAGCGGCCTTAACCCTAGTTATTCATGTTATATTGGTTAAGTGTTTCTAACTTACTTAACCTCAATCACTTGTCTAACTAACATGTTTCTATGGTTAAGTGTTCTAATTAACTTAACCTCAATCACTAGTTCAGTTAATCATGTTATAATGGTTAAACATTTGCTTAACCTTACCCACTCCCCTAGTCAACATATTAAATTGGTTAAGTGTCCAGATTAACCTAACCCTACCCAACAATTTAGTTAACATGTTGAATTTGGTCAAGTATTTATTAAATTGACTTAACCCTATCAGTCCTAACTCAGCTCTAATTGTCTTATTAAAGCACCAACCTCTCAGATTAGACAGATATTGTTGTGGCTGCCTGTATGCCGGTTGGGTCCGGGAAGTCTTACGACACAACTCAGTCTAACCTCGGGTCTTTATTAGGCCCAATGCTTAGCCACTCACATTGGATAGGTATCGTCGTAATTACTGGACAGACGGGCGGGTCCGGGCAGGTTTACATCACGACTAAATCCAACCTCGTGCTAAGCATATTCGTATTTTCTAATTTACATTTTAATTATGTAAATTATTCAAATTCAAATTACTGCCAAATTTATTTCCAATCAATCTTATTAATTTAGGTATATAATTAACGCCATTTATGCCATCAATCACTTATGTGATTAATTACTAATTTATGGCAGTCTTCCTAAAATTACCATTTTAACCCAACGTTACCCCGTCTAACATTAGGCTAACTAACTTAGCCTAATTTACGTTCGCATGGTTTTTGGTATACATATTAGGCTAAAAGATTAGCCTAATTTATGTACACAAATTGGCATAAATTAGCATAAACATGACATGGTATAATTTTGGCATTGATGACATAATAAATATGAACATAATGGGGAGCCTAATTTATGTACACAAATTGGCATAAATTAGCATAAACATGACATGGTATAATTTTGGCATTGATGACATAATAAATATGAACATAATGGGGAGGCTAATTTATGTACACAAATTGGCATAAATTAGCAAAAACATGACATGATATTGTTAGACCAAAAAATGGTCCTAACACCCAAATCGTCGTATTTTGAGCATAGGATATGAAGAAATAATCGAAAAATAGAGAAAAAAGCAAGACAACGAGATTTTTATAGTGGTTCGGCGTTATCGAGCCTACGTCCACTTCATATTTTCTCATTTCACTCATAGATTACAATTACAATGAATATTGTCTTTCAATCACTTGAATTCAATGAATAATTCTCTCTGAATCCATTGAATTTATTGAAGAAGATGGTGGTTATTCATGGAGAAGTGTTGGCCATGGCAGCCATGGATGAGGAGATGCCAAAAGTCCCTTGAAAATGCCCTCTGAAGGTGTATTTATAGCTGTAGGAAAGCTCCTGGGAGGACTGGTTCGTGATGGGGTACGTGGCAGGCGATCCAGAAAAATAGGAGAGCCAGTAGCCTTGAGAATAGGTCAAAACAAGCTGCGTGTGAACAGGTCCGAAGGTCGGATCGCGGTCATGGGTCGGATCGCGGTCATAGGTCGGATCGCGGTCATAGGTCGGATCGGATCGCGTAGGCAAGGGCGGATCGGATCGCTGTCATAGGTCGGATCGGATCACGGTCATAGGTCGGATCGGATCGCATAGGCAAGGGCGGATCGGATCATTGTCATAGGTCGGATCGGATCGCGTAGGCAAGGGCGGATCGGATCGCGGTCATATGCCAGCTTACACCCGTTCACGGAAATGGGCGTAACTTTCAAACCGTAAGTCCGATTGAGCCAAACCAAAGCTCAAACTGAAGCTAATTCGAAGGGCTACGAGTATATAAGGTGAATAGATCCAAATGAGGTCATTTGATAGGGGTTTCGGGCCAGTTTATACTGATGTTGTGATTTTGACCAAACTGCCTTGTGTCTTCTGATGATGCTTCCAATGCCGGAGAGCGATGTTATCCAGAGATTCCATATGAGACAGCATTTACCCAGAGGTGTGTCAACATGATCTTTGCTTTGGGTAGCCTGGTCACAAAGCAGGCTAACATTTTTCCCCCCAAAGTACATCTTATCGAGGATGAGATGTGCTTTGAATATGTTGAGCTAAATCTTTCTAGAATATCATTTGTCCTTGAGAAGGCTTTATCCAATTGTTGCATTGCTTCCATTGGAGCTAATCAGGCTAAGTTCTATGAGAGCAGTATTCGAGACGATCAAGAAATTGTTTAAACCTTGTCAAATCAAAAGATCTAATTCATCCGTCAGAAGTCATGCTAAATTGTCGGCTCCCGAGCGTGATCCTACACGCATAGGTTTTCGCCAAACAACATCATCACTCTATGCAAGCCAAGCACGTGGTAGGGTTGGACTTTCTTTTACATATGAGTCAATAAATGAAGTAGCCACCCAAATCATGGGGCGATGTAAGAATCTTTGGGCTCTGAGCTAACAACTGGACTGTTGGGATAAAGCACATCAGAATCAACATACGAATTTGTCATTTGTACTCAAGTTTGGACTAGCTTGATACCTTGATATTGATTCAGGATCTTAAAATCGCGTTGAATCGTAACGGTAAGGAATCCAAAAGCCATGATCATTCTGGATCATAGTCGAGGGAATCCACAATTGTTATGGATCATTTCTTAATCTAATATTCACATATGAAGTAGTCAATAAGGGATGTTGTTAAAATCAGGTGGACCAGTGCCTATAGGATCGTCACCATCGCAAGGCAGTAGATAGGTTAGTCACACCTTACATCTGGTGTAGTTTAACTCTTTAAATTCACATTCGATCCACAAGCTAGCTCGCTTGGTCGGCAAAGATGAGTAAGGTTGTACTCCGGAGGCATGATGTACATGTTTTGAATCCCATTTCATGCCAGGACTATCTTCAAAGTTAGTCTATGAACCGACACTTGTGCTCTCTGTGCCATAGGAGGACAAGCGAGGTCAGTACTTATGCCCCCAGTATCGATGGGGGTTGAGTTGAGTCAATAAGGCATTTAATCTTGAAGATTTTATAATTTCTGTCGTTGCATCTGGTAAGAGTTGCAGGTTCAGCAATCTTAGCCGACCCAGATCATTCTGTACTGTTTCTCAATTTAGCAAAAATCGGAATTGTATATGCAAATGGTTGAACCACATTTGCTTTGATATCATCTCTTCTCTTTAGTCAGATAGTGAGGATTGCCTCATCGGGCATCAGCGACTTCGGTTACTCTCATCAGATCAGTTGCGGAGTCAAGTAAGGTTGTTGAATGCGAGTGAATAAATGTCGTTATGAAGTTAGTTGGGCCCCACCGTTTATGCTTCAGCATAGTCCGAAATGGTTATCACAGTCTTATTGAGTCTCTTTCTCATGCTCGGTTCAATTGTGCTTGACAAACAAAGATCATGGGCTCGATAAGTGGTATAGATTCTCTTTGGAATTGCACATTCTTGTCATTGTTTTCCAGGGCTTTTCCTTTGTCCCTATCGTTTCAGGAATTAGAAGGTACCCCATTCTTTAGTCAGGAAGGCATCTAGGTTATTCATCTCGACGCTAACACCTTTTTGTCATGAAAGTCTATCCACTTCAAAGTTGAATTCATCAAAATCTCTGAGCAAGTCTTGTTATAGAGAAAATTTAAAGTCCGGGGGAATAACAGGGGATCCTGACGTCCCACGTGTGAGGTCTGTAATTGTTGTTATCCATATCATCTCGAGAAGTGCCGCCTCTCGAGAGGTGCCGAATCAAACTAGCGAGCAGGTTGCCATCAAAGAATTGATGCACATTATCAAGATCCTGGATGGTGCCCCCAGCATCGAATCTGAGATTACAAAGGGGGTCTTTGCTGATTTCTTGTTTCCACGTCGATATTGCCCCCGGGTCATGGTTCGAGTCATTCGACCTGACCGGGTTCCTGTTTTTCGAATTGTTGCGTTCTTTCTTAGAGCTGAGTATGAAATGTCGCTCGAGTATTCATTCGAGTTGGAGTTAAAACTGGTCGTGCATGATCTGAGTTCATTGTGATTCTTGCATTCTCATCTAGGAAGTTGCAGGTAGCCGTTCCATCGCCCATGTTTCCATCTACGACGTTCTGAATCGAAGCTGCACGTTGTGTGACTGCTGATTGGTTCGTGTTCATCTCGGGTGTTCCCACTTGCTTTCTGCATGTAGGGAGAGGTTGGAGGCGAAATAGCTGCATCTTGTCCAATTGCTGTATGGGATATATCCAGCCTTATATGAGCTTCCCATTCTAGAAGTCGGTTGGGATCAGCAGATGGACATTCTCTTTGCATTTGTTTCTTGGTCCTCAAGGGGGGATGTTAGGATCACAACACAAGTTAAACACAGGCACTTAAGTTATGCCGTTTGTAAATATTTTCAATAGCCATGGCCCCAGTTATAGGGTAAGTGCGAAAGACATGCGATCGGATCATTTCCCTTTCGAATTCAGACATGTATACATGAGAAGAGGAAGTCACTTTCAGAATTCAAGCGATCATACTATCCAAGCATGGAGTAGGACGTGTTTGGGACGGTACAAGAAGCCAGGTCCTTCAAGTTGCGAGTATGAAGTTGTATAACATGTCGCTGAACAATTCACTATCCAGGCTTCTTTTTCTATCGTCGCCGTGAGTCGCACATGCAGCTTAGAATTATACGCCTACGACATCCTTCTGGACGCAGCCCTTTAGTTATTCCCTACTGGTCTGCTGTTGTTGTGCGAGTTCGGATCTCGCATTTTGTCCAGCTTTGTTTTGTGAGCCTGTACTTAGTGAATGAAATTCCATTTCTTTTTGTACTGCTGTGTTCGTGTGCTGCCCCCCATTCCCGGAAACGAGTGGTTCGAGCTCCATTTTCATTCTTGGTCCCAGTCGTGTGACGGGATAGGATCCCTTGAGTGGCATATGTCGTCATGCATTTATACTCACCTGATCCTTCAGTGGAGCAGAAATTATGGGGGGTGCTGAGTCTCCAGCACCTTTCTCAGCGCTTAATCATAGACGCTTTTATACTCTCCTGGCGGTCGCCAAGGTTAGAGTTCGAACTCAGCTGTTCTGTCGCTCCCCGATCCTTCAGCGGGGTAAGAGTTCTTTCTCAGCGGTCAATCGGAGACGCTTTTATACTCTCCTGGCATTCGCCAAGGTTAGAGTTCAGACTCAGCTGTTCAGTCGCTCCCCGATCCTTCAGCGGGGTGAGAGTCCTTTCGCATTATCCTGTACCTGCGAGCATTCCATAATTAGTTATGCATTTAAACATTTGAAACGCAAATAAGCAAACAAGTCATGAAACATTATAAGTTATCAGTGCAACTTATAAGTGAAAGTGCAGTAAAGTAGTATGTATGTATAGGTATGCCCCCAATCAATCATTAACTTAGTGCCTGGCCAGGTCTTGTTGAGGATTAATTAGGACCATAACTGTGTTGCCCCCATGTCCGGACATGGAGGATTTGGGATCAGCTTCCATCCTGCCCCCCCCCCCCCCCCCCCCCCGATCTTTTAACGGGGGAGGAATTTTCCCGTGGCGCTAAGTCTCTAGTGCTTTTATACTCTCCCGATCCTTCAGCGGGTTAGAGTTGCTGGGGCGCTGAATCTCTAGCGCTTTTATACTCTCCCGATCCTTCAGCGGGTTAGAGTTGCTGGGGCGCTGAATCTCTAGCGCTTTTATACTCTCCCGATCCTTCAGCGGGTTAGAGTTCGAGCTCGGTTCATGATCTGCTCAACGATCCTTCAGCGGAGCAGAAGTTCTCAGCGCTAAGTCATAGATGCTTTTATACTCTCTCTCGACTCTGGAGAGTTAGAGTTGGGACTCAGCTGTTCCATCGCTCCCCGATCCTTCAACGGGGTAAGAGTCCTTTCTCAGCACCAAATCATGGACGCTTTTATATTCTCCTGGCGGTCGCCAAGGTTAGACTTTTGCTCAGGCGGCTCCGATCATGGTACACCGCCATGCCTTGTGGACGTCATCTTCGCGTCCTTTATACTCTCTCTCGACTCTGGAGAGTTAGAGTCACGGATCAAGTGGTCTGCAATCATGCACGCTCATCAAACTCGTCCTAGGTTTACATTTTAATCCAAGCTCCGAGGATTAAAACCAGTCGGACAAGCAGTTGGAGCATTTGGCAAGGCTTTGAGTTCCTCCGAACAGTCTACGGGAGGAATGGTTGGCACCAGACTTCGGGTACCTGCATTATTCACACCGCACGAATTAGTCACGTTAGTAACTCGGAAAGCATGTGAAAGCAAATTTTATGATTGAAAAGTAAGCAAATTAAGAGGCAGTGTTGCCTCCTTTATTTGAATTCCTGTAATCTGGTGGCGTCGAGCATAGGATCGAGCCATGTAGGCGGTCACACCGCGTCCATCTGGAGTCGGACTATGACTTTGTAACTCAATGATTTATGTACAATTGTCTTACGGTCTGCCATGTGTAAGCCAAGGATCGGATGATCATTCCGAATCCACCTTGAGCTATATGACTTTCTTTAGACGGGGGGCATGACTTTGCTAGCGAGCAGTTCAGTCGGGCCCGTTATGGCAGTGCTCCATAATTCTGCATGCGGGTGTTAAAAGTCTGATCGATACCATATCCAAGGTACCTACACCATCCACATATTATTTCATCTGAGTTAATTACATCAATAACTCATAAAGGATGCAAATATAAGAGTCATCGTTATAGAATAATCCTGTTAAAGGAATGAGTATCATTCTGAGTGAAAAATGGCGTTGCATATTCATTGCAGGTCCATTATGCTTTGCCCTATCTCTGCAAATGAAGGATTGCCAAAGTCTTTTAGTTGATGAGGAATCCTGTTTCAAATTATCATGGGGGCGGCAGTCCCAAAAAATGAATAGACCTTGATCAGGGTCTTGAGATGGCAAAGGCGGCTAAGTAGGTTCTTTAAGCGAGTGATGAGGTCGCATCTCTTTTTGAATCGCCTCTTTTCCCCCTATGCTAAGGGTAAGGATAGAGTGTCAGAAAGTCATGACTGTATCGCTAATGGTAGCACATCGTCGCATTGGTGCTAAGAAATAGGATAATGCTGCTGGTGAGATAATCATATCTCACCAATTTGCTGATATGCCTTCGATTCCATATTGGGGGCAAGAATTAAATACTCAATTTGCTACTCTTCGGGCAAGAAAAAGGCAGTTGGCCGTGCAAACTCCTGATGTGTCAGCTTTGAATTGGATGATTTATTCTCGAGCGATTCATGCTCAAATCTCCAGTTGCCCCCAGTGTCCGGGGAATGAGTTTGCTTGACATATAATCGATGAAAGGAGTGGAAGTGTGAATCTTCACTTTCTAGCTTCAAAATGTCGTTCATCAGAAGTTTCACTCATGTACATCTCCCATTTAACGGGAAGTTGACTAGTGATTTCGACGAATCATTAAGGGCAGCGGATTTAGCAATGAGGCTCATTGATGTCTATCTTGGAGCAACCTTCCAAGGAAAATAAGCCATGTCGCCTTGCGCGCCTTTCACTTCACCTTGTTAGATGCATTCTGTGTTGTAGGAAGTTCATCATGGGGTTATCCATGACTCTCTTCCGGGTTCGGTCTCCAACGCTGGATCAACTTCCATCTGATCAATGGTTGTATTTTATAGTGTCTTGATAGGGATCATCTCTATCTTTTCTAGATTGTCAGACCCTTCTAACTTGGTCAGATTATCCGCCTTCTGATCTTCTGCTCGTAGGACATGAGATATGTTGTAACGTTCCAATACATCCAACAGCCCTTCTTCCGGTTCTAGGCAAGCTGCGAGTGGTGGTTCCTGCGCCTGGAATTCCTTTCGAGCCTGGTGAACAACGATATAAAAGTCATAAAACATGTTTGATGCCACTATTCCCAACGCCTTAGCGAATTTCAATTCGATAATCAGCGTGTCATCTTCGGAGCCGTTGTTAATAGCGGAGAATTTCAACCGTAAGGCATAGTAAATTGACCGTCCTTTAGGGGTTATTAATAAGACACCGGCGTCGGACGGTCAATCATTCTTTGCACCGTCTAATTACATCTTCGAGGTGCATCTTCTACATCTGACACATCCTCTTCGGGGGTGGTACATTTAGCCATGAAGTTGGCTAATGCTTGTCCTCGTATGGACTTCCTTAGGAGGGAATTGAGATCAAACTGGTTCAGCTCTATGTTCCGTTTGAGCAATCTTCTAGATACCTCAGGTCGCTGCAAGTCCTGTCGTAGTAGCTAATCGGTGTGTATCACAATCATATGAACCTGAAAATAGTAGGGGAGCTTCCTTTTGGGCGGACTTTATTCAAATCTGAGAAATCGATGCATGTGCGCCATTTCCCATTAGCATTCTTGACGAGGACAGGATTTGATACCCAAGCGGGATGTGTGGCGCCTCATATAAAACCATTGCCTTTTAGCCTTCTAAGTTCTTCTTTCAAGGCAGACGCTCTCCCTGGACCGAGCATACATCCTATTTGCTTGACAGGAGCACAATTTAGGTTTATACTCGATCATAATTTATGGTAAAATCCCGCGAATATTAGCATAGGTCCAATCGATCATATCCAGGCTCGATTGTAGAAAGCATGTAAGTTCCCTTGCTCGAAATAGGTATAAATAAGATCCGACTTCAAGACCTTAGTCAGGACGGCATCACCAATCAGAACATGTGTAGTTGTGTCATTAGATGTCACCCTTCTGCATCCCGAATCACCATCCTCTCTGGGGTTTATGTCTTCGAGCAGATCATCGGGCAATTGCTTTTGTGATGCTTCCTTTATTCGCAATATTGACACCTCCTTCACACTCCATTTCATCTAGGGGGAAGTGTCTTTGGGTTTCACGCCATCTGTGTTGCATAGCACATTCCATCCAGCCAAATAGTCGGCTTCTTCAATAACTCGGTCACCATAGACCATTCTCACTACATCTTCGGTTGGGATATTTAGTAGTAGACACCAAAGTGCTAGGTAGAGCTGGTCAGTCTAGACCTTAATCAGATAAGTTTGACTGCGATAGCGTGGCTTGCAAGGCTTAAAGTAGTGTTCACAAATTCTATCACGACTATTGTATGAAGTGGAGAGCTAATGGTTGATTCATATTTTCATTGATCTCAAATTCTCATTTCTTGACCAATGTCATATGGTGGCTGGTGAGCAGTCAAGTTGTTATCATCCCAGCAATGATCCATATATCCAATCACGGCCTGCGGAGGTTCAATTGGTTCCTAACTCTGGGGACCAAAGTACATTGATCTACCCTTCATTCTATGGAAATCAGTCTTCCTTGATGCGGTTGACGACAAATAGGCATTGCAAATGTTAGCTAAGCTTTTCAAGGAGTGAACCGTGGGACATATATTTTCCACCACGCCATTCAAGCGAAGGGTAACTTTGTAGTGCTAGGATCCTTTCTTGCTATTGGATATCCCATCATTGAGAATCATGGCCATTGGGATCTTCTGAGTCACCTTTAGAGTAGTGTCTGGATCGTTCTATGTCAATGGCATCTGGGACTCCGCCTGTTGGACATGTTTAAGCCACGTAACTAGGTGATCATCACTCGTTCAGGAACATCATCGGTTGCATTGGTGAAATCTATACACCATCGGAGCTCTGGAAGAGGAGGTTGCCAGGAGATAATATTTACCTCGTATATCACCATAGCTAGCATGCTGAATCTTTTCTATATCTCCTTACATTGAATAACATCAGTAAATAGGTGTTATGGCTCTAGGAAGAACTCCCGTCGCTGCCAATTTGCTGTCGATTTACTCAGGCTATCTAATGAATCTTGGTTGTTAAGCGTTTGTGATAATTGTATGCCAAAACATATTACGAGCCGAAGGCGAGTCCGTCAGCGGGTCCGGGCGCAGCGCCGGCGGGGGTCCGGGGCGCCGCAGTCCCGGCGGCGATCGACCTTGTTCGTCGATTTTGGAAGATGGAGCCTTTTCTGAAATGATCGGAAAATTGTATTTTTTCCAAAAATTGTCACTTTTTTGGATCGGGTCGTGACCCTTGTTCGTCGTCATTTTTCCGGGTCGCGGTTCGCTACTGTCCTCCGGTTCGCGGTTCGTGACAGTTCTCTAGACTCGGTTCGGTTCGTGGTTGAGCTCCTTCGGGTCGCGGTTCGCTGAACTTCTTCGGGTCGTGGTCCAGCTTGGCGATCGGGATACTCCAACCTTCCAGCTTCGGATCGGTTCGTGGTCTTCTCCAGTTCATAGATATGTTCACAACAATTGCTCCAGGTCGGGTCGTGGAAGTATCACCGGGTCGGATCGCGACTTCCTTGCTCGGTCGGGTCGTGGGTTCATCTTGAGATCGGATCGTGGGTTCATCTTGAGACCGGATCGTGGTCTTCCCGCGATCCACGATCCGCGATCCGCGATCCACGATCCGCGATCCGCGATCCGCGATCCCCTCGACTGCTCCAGCACATTTTCTTTATTATCCTCATTTGGTCGTGAAGCTTGTGAACCCTTAGCTTTTTTTCCGATGGTATGAAGCTCTGATTTTCTGAAATCAACGAAATATTCAAAAATGGTAGAAACGCGGACTGTTTTCTTCGAAGTTTCAAATCCAAATAGTAGAATAGCAATCCGATAGGTTGAGAATTCGGTTCTCAGTGAAAGCACCAAAATGTTAGACCAAAAACTGGTCCTAACACCCAAATCGTCGTATTTTGAGCATAGGATATGAAGAAATAATCGAAAAATAGAGAAAAAAGCAAGACAACGAGATTTTTATAGTGGTTCGGCGTTAACGAGCCTACGTCCACTTCATATTTTCTCATTTCACTCATAGATTACAATTACAATGAATATTGTCTTTCAATCACTTGAATTCAATGAATAATTCTCTCCGAATCCATTGAATTTATTGAAGAAGATGGTGGTTATTCATGGAGAAGTGTTGGCCATGGCAGCCATGGATGAGGAGATGCCAAAAGTCCCTTGAAAATGCCCTCTGAAGGTGTATTTATAGCTGTAGGAAAGCTCCTGGGAGGACTGGTTCGTGATGGGGTACGTGGCAGGCGATCCAGAAAAATAGGAGAGCCAGTAGCCTTGAGAATAGGTCAAAACAAGCTGCGTGTGAACAGGTCCGAAGGTCGGATCGTGGTCATGGGTCGGATCGTGGTCATAGGTCGGATCGGATCGCGTAGGCAAGGGCAGATCGGATCGCTGTCATAGGTCGGATCGGATCGCGGTCATAGGTCGGATCGGATCGCGTAGGCAAGGGCGGATCGGATCGCTGTCATAGGTCGGATCGGATCGCGTAGGCAAGGGCGGATCGGATCGCGGTCATATGCCAGCTTACACCCGTTCACGGAAATGGGCGTAACTTTCAAACCGTAAGTCCGATTGAGCCAAACCAAAGCTCAAACTGAAGCTAATTCAAAGGGCTACGAGTATATGAGGTGAATAGATCCAAATGAGGTCATTTGATAGGGGTTTCGGGCCAGTTTATACTGATGTTGTGATTTTGACCAAACTGCCTTGTGTCTTCTGATGATGCTTCCAATGCCGGAGAGCGATGTTATCCAGAGATTCCATATGAGACAGCATTTACCCAGAGGTGTGTCAACATGATCTTTGCTTTGGGTAGCCTGGTCACAAAGCAGGCTAACAGATATAATTTTGGCATTGATGACATAATCAACATGAATATAATAGGGGTGAACTTGCAAAATAGCCATCATGAACATTATAGGGGTGAACTTGCAAAATAGCCATCATGAACATTATAGGGGTGAACTTGCAAAATGACCAACATGAATACTATAATGTCAGAGGTGTAAACTTGCAACTTAGCATAATTCATGGGTTCCAACTTGCATAAAAAGGGGAAATCCAAATAAGTGTCTCATGAATTAGACATAACTAGCATATGACGAGACATGTATAATTTTTATCACATGAACTAGATCTAAAATCATGACATAAGGCATGTATTAAAGTGGATCGTGACATGGATCCAATTTATGACTAGCAATATTTGTGCGTACATATGAACATATGTGTAAACTTAATCAAGTAGGCATAGAGGTTTTTAGCACATAATTATATATACATGAGATCTCAAGTACATACAAATCATGTTAAACATATAGATCTAGCATTTGGTCACATAAGTGGTATGGTTTTACAACCTAATACTTGCATAACATAATAAACTACAACTTGTCATAACAGGCTATACATATGAATATGCTCATTCACAATTCCCAATTCATCATGATAAATCAAATCACAGGCACAAATCAATATCATAAAATTTTACATATAACATAACCAACATCGTTCTATTTTCATTTCAATACAAGGCATGACATAAATCTTAATTCACATCCCACAAATATAACTAAAATTACATCAATTTCACTTTATTTCATCGCCATATTATAATTAAGTATTTAGATCTGAAAATAACTAGAACTTACATAGCACTGCTAATGAATTAAGAATTGGTTTAGTTGTAGAAATGTTGCGGCATTGCTGATTTATTGTTTGAACCATTGTTGAAGCTTTGTTCTTTGATATGAGTTGAATAGATTAGCTTTGAATTGATTTGTTGTTCGTCTTTTCAAGTGGAGGCTCTCCTTAGTTTTCTCCCGACAGTATGGCGGCTCCAGTTCTTATTTTTATGTGAATTTTAGTCTAGAGACCTAGGGTGTATATATAGAATTGCAACTTAATTTGAGCCGTCGATGAAGCCAGGGTTAATCAAAGCCATCCGTTCTAAAGAGAAGCCAATTATGTTCACAATTTAAGGGCTGTAAGTTACTCCTATTTCAAATTATGTCACAATTACTTTTCTTAATCAACATTTACCATTATTTGTCAATCCATATAAATACGTACATTCTAGATACATCTCCCATTTACACATTTATTATTATTTTTGCACGCACATTAGATACATCTCCCCTTTACACGTTTATTATAATTTTTGCATGCACATTAGATACATCTCTCCTTTACACGTTTATTATTATTTTTGCATGCACATTAGATACATCTCCCCTTTACACGTTTATTATTATTTTTGCATTAGCAACTTTAGTGTTAACAGAAATACGGGGTGTTACATTCTCCCCTCCCTAAAGGATTTCGACCCCGAAATCTTCAAGTCTAGGAGAATGCATATCCTACCATCCAATCGTCCATCTACTCAGCCATCAAACACAGGCATCCGTTGTCCTTAAAGGCTTCTAATGCTTTCATGTTTATATGCACAGTGTGTGTACATGTTCGTATCTAATGCAAAATTAGGCGGTCTACTGATTCAGTTGACCTCCGTAATGCAAACCATGATAGTGCCATGCATCCAATATGTATGCAAAAAGATTCCTAATGATACATATTAATTCTACATGAGTGCCCAACCGTTCATCGAAATGCAGCATCCATATGATAACACATTCAAATTCATCCATAAACAAGTATAAACACTAATGCATATGCAATATGAAAGGTGACTGAGCCGATCTAGTGCCTAATGTGTAAATGCATCCACGAGCAACCACTTGCAACCATCAATCATAACATGTCTCAAACACATGTTTACACCCAATTGTTCCTATCTAAAGATATAGTCGAAAGACAGAAGCAAGAAAAAAATTTGTGCCCATTAGGCAATGTCAAAACTGGAAATCTACGCCACATATATCCTGATTAGGAGAAGAACCCTCTAAGCATCAGCCCCGAAGATCGAAATCAACATCAGACTGGCACCCAAAGAATTACTCAACCCAACCAATATATATATGTTTCTAGGAAACTAAGCATGACAGACTCCTTTTAGGTCACAGGAAATCCCTTCCTAAAACTAACCCATATCCTATAAAACCCAAAAAGTTTAGTCAACCCAACGAACACCTCAAGCCCCAACATGTGTTACCAACAGATGAGTCATACTCCCTATGGGGTTTGCAACAGAAATTGGATTGAGAATAGGACCGAGAGGATATACACAAAAGATAGCATGTGAGTAAGCTCTACAGGAAAAGAGGGATCAAGGGTATACTCTTAAAAAGAGATATGATGTGCGAATCCAGTCTTCAATCTTCTAAGTCTCATTTCCTTGAGCTTAACTCCATTGTGTTTTGACCGTCTTTAACTTCACAATTTCGTAGCTTCTTAATTCTTGTTTCCAAAATATGAGTTGGAACCCATTTCACTGTTGCCCCTCGTTCCACTTTCACTTATTCTCCTTCTAGTATACTTGGCTCAAACATAACTGCGTACTCATGGTTTCATGCAAGCTCTCCAAAATTCACTAGTGAATCTTGGATCTCGTTCACTTACTAGAAGGTATTCCACATAGATGAATTATCTCTTGAAAATAAACAAATGTCAACCATGTTGCAAAATGTACTTACTAAGTGATTCTTTACAACTCAACATAAGCGAAATGAACCATCCGCCTTAGTGGCGAACGCTACTCGAGCGGATCAATAAATGTATCTAGAGATTCTAGGTAATTAATTATGGTAGAACCCTAAGGGTTACACGAGACTCCGAGGGCATTACTAAGGCAAGTCAAGAGTCTAACTACCCTCTTTTTTTCATACTCAAGAATGGTACCATTTCTGGATAACCACTACATTCCTACAATCAACCCATAGCTTAAAAACATAAGCATTACTTCTAAACCCAACACTTAGCATAGACATCCTCAAATCCAAACAAGTCATTAATAAATGAGCCGATTCCCTAACAGGATTTGAGACAAAAATGGGATCCTCTACTATGCTAGTACTAAGGTGCAGAGACTCAACTATCGAATCATAATTAAAAGGATGCGATGTACAAAAACAAAGTTCTAGTGGGATGATGGAAAAGAAAAGCTAAACCTTTAACAGAAACGTTACCACCTCTCTTAGGTACGCTAGTAGTGAGAGCATACAATTGCCCTCTCGACGATCTTGTCTTTTGCCCTTGTCCTATAATACTTAACTACACGTCCCTTCTTACCATACTAAAGATACTCTCTCTTGTCATGGGTTTTACTTATTTCTTTCACTTTGGCCTCTCTCCTTTCACCTTTTTCCTCCTTCTTGGATGTTCTTACTATCCTTGTATAGCTTGTTGACAAGTTTTCTCGGAAGCTACCTCCATCGCACGACAATTCTACAAAGCTTGAAATAAGATTAGACGCAGATGGAACTACTGCGGCTACAGATGGAGGTTGGGCACTTCTTTGCCCTCCGACATGAGTCGTACGCCTACAGAACTATGGTGAAAAGAGGGGAAAGAAAAGGTTCAAAGAGAGAATCAAAAGATAGTGCATGTGGCTTTGGGGAATATACCTTTCGTAATACAAAACTTTTCTTTAGAAAAATGCTTCTTTGTAAATGTTTTGAAAATAATTTCAGAAGGTTTTTAAAAGCTTTTGCCCAGTCTGGTAACCTTCTGCTCTGATACCAAATGTAACACCCCACATCCGTTAAGGTCACTCACAAAGGGAATGCCTTAACTTCAATGGAGCATTATGGGTACTGGAACAGAAATATTACAAGACAGACATATATAAAATAGCGGAAAGAAAAGTAGAAGTACTTCAAATCATTTATTAAGTAGATTTGTTTACAATAAAAGCCCATCAACTTCCAATACCCAAATACATAGCTAAAATATCTGTCTTGCTCAAAAACAAAGAAGCATAAAAATAAACTGTAGTATTCCCCAATAAAGCAAAGCAAGCCATAGCCAAGAGGAATCCAAGCCTTACATGAAAGAGCCTTGGGGCTTGGTAAGATCCGAAATAAGCTGTATTCCAACCCTGTGAACCTTTGGGGGGGAATGGAAGAAAAAGAGGCGAAACAAAACGGGTCAGTCATAAAGACTGAGTAAGTCCTAGTGACTTTCAGCATAAAAATAGGTAAAGATAACATGGCATGAATAAACTGAAAGTAAACATAAGCATGATGGAAAGGTAAGCTACAGGCACGATAAATCAAGTATAACATCCCATAATTCCTATCAAGTATTACATCGCATGGTTTCTATCAAGAATAACATCGCAAGGTTTCTTAGGCTACACCATTAAAATGATATCTAATTGCTCTGCACCACCTAACTAGTGTCCTAACTAGTCATTTACATCAGATGCTAAAATTGCAACGCGATCCCAATCCCCGCAGTTTTGGTAGCCTTTAGGTATACATCTAGTATGAGGATTCCACCTCAATCAGACCAATTGCTATGAAGATGTTAGATGTACCCTTACTACCCTATCGATCGGCTCCCTATCTGTACGCCTGTGTCGCGTGTGTCATACGGCCCTATTCGATTGTAGATACCTATGCTGGTCCCACCATGGGGTGTATCAAGTCCCATAGTGGCGGCCCGACACACAATTCCTAGAATGCATAGGATATACTACTGATGCCCCAGTGCCCTGACTTGTCTGCTCCGGAGTTTGTGCACGCCCGCACTTCGTTAGAACCCACACTGTGCACCAACCGTCGTCGCTTTGACCGCTTACAATCAGCCCAGTAATCGTGCCCCACCCTGCCTAGTTCAGGGTATCATTGATACCTAATTGGGTTACTGCTGAAATGGGTCCCCATTACTAGCGTTTCCTATTGGTTAAGTCTGTGGGCCTATATATACAGATATTACCCACCTACCCGTGATGTACTTAACCCTCCCACCGATTCAAGCATGTTCATTAACGATTAAGTTTGTGGGCCTATATTTACTGATATTACCCACCAACCCTGATATGTACTTAACCCTTCCATTGATTCAATCATATTTATTTTATGGTTAATTGTTTGTTTATTCATGTTAATTTAACCCGCCCATTCCTCATATCATATTGGTTAAATGTTTTTAATTGTTAACTTAACCCCACGTGTTCCTCAGGTTGTTGTGGTTAAGTGTCATTATAAAATTCCAGTTAACTTAACCCTCCTACTTATCATGTTATTCTGGTTAAGTGTTGCCTCCTGGTGTTAACTTAACCTCACCATCTGTTTAACTAATCTGTTATAGCGGTTAAGTGTTTCCTGTTAACCTAACCCAGTCACCCATCTTGCTATACTGGTTAAGCGGCCTTAACCCTAGTTATTCATGTTATATTGGTTAAGTGTTTCTAACTTACTTAACCTCAATCACTTGTCTAACTAACATGTTTCTATGGTTAAGTGTTATAATTAACTTAACCTCAATCACTA
The DNA here is from genome assembly GCA_030737875.1 of Allium sativum. Lineage (NCBI taxonomy): Eukaryota > Viridiplantae > Streptophyta > Magnoliopsida > Asparagales > Amaryllidaceae > Allium > Allium sativum. The sequence continues at coordinate 335,499,457 of CM060918.1, read as the reverse complement.
GTTCAGTTAATCATGTTATAATGGTTAAACATTTGCTTAACCTTACCCACTCCCCTAGTCAACATATTAAATTGGTTAAGTGTCCAGATTAACCTAACCCTACCCACCAATTTAGTTAACATGTTGAATTTGGTCAAGTATTTATTAAATTGACTTAACCCTATCAGTCCTAAATCAGCTCTAATTGTCTTATTAGAACACCAACCTCTCAGATTAGACAGATATTGTTGTGGCTGCCTGTATGCCGGTTGGGTCCGGGCAGTCTTACGCCACAACTTAGTATAACCTCGGGTCTTTATTGGGCCCAATGCTTAGCCACTCACATTGGATAGGTATCGTCGTGATAACTGGACAGTCGGGCGGGTCCGGGCAGGTTTACATCACGACTAAATCCAACCTCGTGCTAAGCATATTCGTATTTTCTAATTTACATTTTAATTAAGTAAATTATTCAAATTCAAATTACTGCCAAATTTATTTCCAATCAATCTTATTAATTTAGGTATATAATTAACACCATTTATGCCATCAATCACTTATGTGATTAATTACTAATTTATGGCAGTCTTCCTAAAATTACCATTTTAACCCAACGTTACCCCGTCTAACATTAGGCTAACCAACTTAGCCTAATTTACGTTCGCATGGTTATTGGTATACATATTAGGCTAAAAGATTAGCCTAATTTATGTACAAAAATTGGCATAAATTAGCATAAACATGACATGGTATAATTTTGGCATTGATGACATAATAAATATGAACATAATGGGGAGCCTAATTTATGTACACAACTTGGCATAAATTAGCATAAACATGACATGGTATAATTTTGGCATTGATGACATAATAAATATGAACATAATGGGGAGCCTAATTTATGTACACAAATTGGCATAAATTAGCATAAATATGACATGGTATAATTTTGGCATTGATGACATAATCAACATGAATATAATAGGGGTGAACTTGCAAAATAGCCATCATGAACATTATAGGGGTGAACTTACAAAATAGCCATCATGAACATTATAGGGGTGAACTTGCAAAATGACCAACATGAATACTATAATGTCAGAGGTGTAAACTTGCAACTTAGCATAATTCATGGGTTCCAACTTGCATAAAAAGGGGAAATCCAAATAAGTGTCTCATGAATTAGACATAACTAGCATATGACGAGGCATGTATAATTTTTATCACATGAACTAGATCTAAAATCATGATATAAGGCATGTATGAAAGTGGATCGTGACATGGATCCAATTTATGACTAGCAATATTTGTGCGAACATATGAACATATGTGTAAACATAATCAAGTAGGCATAGAGGTTTTTAGCACATAATTATATATACATGAGATCTCAAGTACATACAAATCATGTTAAACATATAGATCTAGCATTTGGTCACATAAGTGGTATGGTTTTACAACCTAATACTTGCATAACATAATAAACTACAACTTGTCGTAACAGGCTATACATATGAATAGGCTCATTCATAATTCCCAATTCATCATGATAAATCAAATCACAGGCATAAATTAATATTATAAAATTTCACATATAACATAACCAACATCGTTCTATTTTCATTTCAATACAAGGCATGACATAAATCTTAATTCGCATCCCACAAATATAACTAAACTTACATCAATTTCACTTTATTTCATCGCCATATTATAATTAAGTATTTAGATCTGAAAATAACTAGAACTTACATAGCACGGCTGATGAATTAAGAATTGGTTTTGTTGTAGAAATGTTGCGGCGTTGCTGATTTATTGTTTGAACCATTGTTGAAGCTTTGTTCATTGATATGAGTTGAATAGATTAGCTTTGAATTGATTTGTTGTTCGTCTCTTCAAGTGGAGGCTCTCCTTAGTTTTCTCCCGACAGCATGGCGGTTCCAGTTCTTATTTTTATGTGAATTTTAGTCTAGAGACCTAGGGTGTATATATAGAATTGCAAGTTAATTCGAGTCGTCGATGAAGCCAAGGTTAATCAAAGCCATCCGTTCTAAATAGAAGCCAATTATGTTCACAATTTAAGGGCTGTAAATTACTCCTATTTCAAATTATGTCATAATTACTTTTCTTAATCAACGTTTACCATTATTTGTCAATCCATATAAATACGTACATATTAGATACATCTCCCCTTTACACGTTTATTATTATTTTTGCATGCACATTAGATACATCTCCCCTTTACACGTTTATTATTATTTTTGCATGCACATTAGATACATCTCCCCTTTACACGTTTATTATTATTTTTGCATGCACATTAGATACATCTCCCCTTTACACGTTTATTATTATTTTTGCATTAGCAACTTTAGTGTTAACAGAAATACGGGGTGTTACACTTTTGTTTCTCTTCTTTCTTCCGTCCCCTCCCCCCAGGTTCTCAAGGAGGAAACACTCAGGCTTAGTCTAGACTCGTATATCATCTTGCTAGGAGCTACTTCTGAAGTATGGCTCAAGTCCTTGTCTGTACTATGGCTTAACTCTTTCAATTGGGGAATTATGTTTTTATATTCTTATGTGCTCTGATGATGCAAGACAGAAATTATTTTATTTTAATGGTTTTTGTGACTTATGATATTGTGGACCACGGTATTATGTTTTATGTTGAAATAAAAGTTTAAATTTCCGCTGCTATCTTATTTATATAAGTCTTGAAATTATTCTGTGTCTATTTACCTATAATGCTTCACGAAACTTAATGCATTCCCTTAGTGAGTGACATTAACGGGCGTGGGGTGTCATAGGTTGTTTATCAGAAAGTCTCAATTGCCAAAATCCAGATTTAGCATCAAATTTACTATAATATTTTTCTCCTTGAATTTGCTTAATCAAATGTTCAACAAATGGTATAAAATATCCATCAAATTTTGAATGACTATTAAGTTTTATGTAGTTTATTACCATTCTGGCTTTTCCTCTTTTTATCTCAACATGATTTACACCACTTTTTTCCTAGTTTAATTAGTTATGCTTGCATCTGATCACAAGTACTTTTGAGTTAGGTTTTCCTCTTCTAAAGTCCAACTGTATGGTTTGCAGTTGATGATTTGATGTCCTAGCACAGTCCTTTGCAGATACGTAGCATCAGTAGTGAACGTTGGGTCATTTTTGTCAATTTCTATGTTTTCATTTTTTTTTGCATGATGAACATTCCATAGTCAACCCAGCAATAATTGGAAAATATAATCAAGTTGTTTGAATAATTGTTGTTGATATGAATTTATCTATTTATTATTTGTTGCTATATACTTACATGTCTGAGCGTTGTTGTGGGCAGTTTGCAAATTCAATAAGACTAGATCGTTGGTGATTGTTCTTTTCGACTTTTTTCAACACTGCGTTGACATAATTCCTCTATAAAATAAAAAAAAAAGATAAAAAATTGCAGTCAATAGTTTACATATCAATTTTCTTGCAATTTACATACCAATTTTCTTGTAGATTTTTGATGTAGACCTTCTTCTCATGGTTTTAGTGAGTCATAGTGTATTCACCTTCTATCTTCTTTTGAAAATTCTAGTAACATGAAATGAGATTTTTGGTGAATTGGAAAGAGCATTTTGGTGCAATACTTATATTCTTTTGCCACTCGTTCATCTATCAATGCTTGTGTTGCTTTCTTTGAGTCGTTTATTAGAAGTGTCTGTAGTTTTTTATTTTACAGCTGCATCCATTTTGAATTACAGAATTTCTGGATGATTTTTATGCAGCTCATGTTCATGCCACTCTATTATCTACATAAATCAGTAGATTGTAATTGCTATAAAATGCTTAATATATGATGATACTTCAGAAGATAAATGGAATTATTGTCGATATATCAGTAAGTAAACGTGGTTATACCTGTCCATCTTGGTATTTTATTATCGTCAATTCGCTCAAGGAAGATCCGTAAATTATTATGTCATCATCACCATTAAAATATGCACTCTTACTGTTAATTTATGGAAGATAATTAGAGAATATATGGATTTTTAGTAGTACTGTTGTATGCAATTATTCTGAATAATGACATATATGTATGTGTTGAGACAAGTCCCACACCGGGGAATTTATAAAATAAGTCCAGTAGAAATATTAAGAGTTCACCCTTCACATTGCAATAGTTGCATACATGTATGCAACTATTCAGAATATTTGCGTACATGCATGCAACTGTTATGTATAATTACATACATGTATGCAACTAGTCTGAATATTGCATACATGCAACTATTTTGAATTTTCTTGCTTCATTTTCAGCAATAATTGGGCTCCTAGTGGAAAATTTACTTAAGGTTTGAATGTTCAACAAACTCCTCCAACCGCTTGATTTGATGCACTTCCTGACTCGGAACATTTTTACACTTTCTGATCTTCAGTTTTGCATTTTAAGTAATTCCAGTGACCTTGGTTCAAACTCATAATCTTCAGCATTCACTGGTTCTATTTGTTTCATTTTATAAATCATTATCAACAATGTTTATTATATACCAGCAGTTTATTATATTAAAATGTGCAGTTTTTTTTAGAATACTAGCAGATATATCAGCAATTTTTTTGATAAGTTCCAGAATATGCTGCAATTATTGTGTATTATTGAAAACTAAATATTATGTAAAAGATTTTCTTCAGGATTGTTAACAGTTTTTCTTTTCAAAAACCGAGCAACATACTTTTTCAGTTACCATTATAAACTGTCTATACAAAAGGTAAATCTTTAAACTTTTGATTGCTATCTTAATAGCTAATAATTCTTTGTCATAAGTAGCATATTTGAGTTGAGTTTTATTAAATTTTCCAGAAGAGTATGCTACAACCTCTTTTTGTTTTGCAATTAATACACCTTCCCAATAATTGTCAAATGCATCAGTTTGGAGTGTGAGAAGTTATTCTTCTACAAGAAAGTAAATTATTTTTTTATCCTTAATTAACTTTTATTTTCTTTATTTTATCTTCTTCTTTCGAATGTAAGGAAATAGGAATTTCACCCATATTCCATCTTCTTGGTTGTTCTCCAATTAATTGTTTATATTTAGCTTGTTCTTCAGCAAGCTTTTTTTAAAACTTTGTACTTATGCAGATAGATTAGAAATACATTTTCTACCATAGTTTAATAATCCTAAAAGGCTTTGTAGTTCTTTTAATGTTTTAAAGGTATCAGGAAAATCTTTTATTTTAGTAAAGATATGTTGTTGAAGTTCAATTTGGCCATTCTTAATCATTTTTCCAAGAAAATCAATTTGTTTTTAAACAAATTATTTTTACAAGACTAAGAATTACACCATTTAGTAGTAAAATTTGGACTACTGCTAAAAGGTGTTCTTTATGTTCATCAGCAGAAGTAGAAAAAAAAACTAAAATGTCATCTATATATACAAGAGTAAAAGGTAAATGTCCAAATATAGAATTCATCCATTTTTGAATTACTTGGGGCGCATTTTTCAACCCAAATGGCATAACTAGCCATTCAAATTGTCTTTGAGGGCAACTGAAGGAAGTTAATTCAATAGATTGTTTATTAGAAAGTCTCAATAGCCAAAATCCAGATTTAGCATCAAATTTACTATAATATTTTTCTCCTTGAATTTGCTTAGTTAAATGTTTAGCAGATGGAATAAAATATCCATCAAATTTTGTATGACTATTAAGTTTTCTGTAATTTATTACCATTTTGGCTCTTCCTCTTTTTATCTCATCATGATTTACACCAGTTTTCTCATAGTTTAATTAGTTATGCTTGCATCTGATCGCAAGTACTTTTGAGTTAGGTTTTCCTCTTCTAAATTCCAACTATATGGTTTGCAGTTGAGGATTTGATTTCCTAGCACAACCCTTTGCAGATATGTAGCATTAGCAGTTATCGTTGGATCATTTTTGTCAATTTCTACGTTTTCACTTTTTTTTCATGATGAACATTCCCCAGATCACCCTGCGGTAATAGGAAAATATCATCAAGTTGTTTGAATAATTGTTGTTGATATGAATTTTTATTTTCATTATTTGTGCTTTGCACTTACGTGTCTGAGCGTTGTTGTGGGCAGTTTGCGAATTCGATAAGACTAGATCATCGGTGACTGTCAACACTACATTGACATAATTCCTTTATACAAGCAAAAAAAAGAAGAAAAAATTGCTATCAAAAGTTCACAAACCAATTTACATATCAATTTTCTTGCAATTTACATAGCAGTTTTCTTGCATCTTTTTGATGTAGACCTTCTTCTCGTGGTTTTAGTGAGTCGTAGTGTATCCACTTTCTATCTTCATTTGTAACGTAAAATGAGATTTTTGGTGAATTGGAAAGAACATTTTAGTGCAATACACATATTATTTTGCCACACGTTCATCTATCAATGCTTGAGTTGCTTTCATTGAGTCATTTGGTAAAAGTGTCTGTAGTTCTTCATTTTAGTGAGTAGAATTCATTATGTTATGAAGAAATTCTTTTGTTAAATAAACAAAAACTTATAGCTGCATCGATTTTGAAGTACATAATTTCTGGATGATTTTTATGTAGCTCATGTGCATACCACTCTGTTATCTACAAAAATTAGTAGATTGTTATTGTTATAAAATGCTTAATATATGCTGATATTTCAAAAGATAAATGGAATTATTGTTGATATATCAGTAAGTAAATATGGTGATACCTGTATATTTAGGTATTTTGTTATAAACAATTCACTCAGGGAAGATCCAGAAATTATTATGTCATCATCACCATTAAAATATGCACTCTTACTGTTAATTTATGGAAGATAATTAGAGAATATATGGATTTTTAGTAGTATGACATGTATGTATGTGTTGAGACAAGTCCCATACTGGGGAATTTATAAAATAAATCAAGTATAAACATTAAGAGTTCACCCTTCACATTGTCAATAGTTGCATACATGTATGCAACTGTTCAGAATATTTTCATATATGTATGCAACTTTTCTGAATATTTACATGTATGCAACTATTCTGAATATTGCATACATGCAAATATTTTGAAACATTTTGCTTCATTTTTATAAATAATTGGGCTCCTAGTGGAAAATTTACCTGAGGTCTGAATGTTCAAAACTGCTTGATTTGGTGCTCTTCCGGACACCAAACATTTTTACACTTCTGGTCTTCAGTTTTACATTTTTATGAAATTCTTGTGACCTTGGTTCCAAGTCATAATCGTCTACATTCACTGGTTCTGTTTGTTTCATTTTATGAATTATTATCAGCAATGTTTTTGATATACCAGTAGTTTATTATATTAATATGTGCAGTTTTTTTTAGAATACTAGCAGATATATAAGCGATTTTTGTGATAAGTTGCGGAATATGCTGCAATCATTATGTATTGTTGAAAACTAGATATTGTGTAGAAGATTTTCTTCAGGATTATTAACAGTTTTTCTTTTTAAAAACTAAGCACCAGTCTTGTTATCAGTTTCGATTATAAACTGTCTATGAAAAAGGTAAATCTTTAAACTTTTGATTGCAATCTTAATAGCTAATAATTCTTTGTCATAAATAGCATATTTGAGTTGAGTTTTATTAAATTTTCTAGAAGAGTATTCTACGACCTCTTTCTGTTTTGCCATTAATACACCTGCCTCATAATTGTCAGATGCATCAGTTTTGTGTGTACGAAGTTCTTTTTCTACAGGAAAATAATGGAATTTTTGATCCTTAATTAGAATTTTATTTTCCTTATTTCCTCTTCTTCTTTTGATTGTAAGGAAAAAGGAATTTTATCTGTGTTCCATCTTCTTGGTTGTTCTCCACATTGTTGTTTATATTCAACTTGTTGTTCAGTAAGCTTTTTTTTGTAAACTTTGTTTTTTCTATAGATAGACCAGGAATACATTTTCTATGCAGATAGATTAGGATTACATTTTCTACCATAGTTTAATAATACTAAATAGCTTTGTAATTGTTACAAAATGCTTAATTAATGCTGATATTTTAGAAGATAAATAGAATTATTGTCGATATATCAGTAAGTAAATGTGGTGATACCTGTCCATCTAGGTATTTTGTTATCAACAATTCACTCAGGCAAGATCCAGAAATTATTATGACATCCTCACCATTAAAATATGCACTTTTACTGTTAATTAATGAAAGATAATTAGAGTATATGGATTTTTAGTAGTATTGTTGCATGCAATTATACTGAATAATGACATATATGTATGTGTTGAGACAAGCCCCACACCGAGGAATTAATAAAACAAATCCGGTATAAACATTAAAAGTTTGCCCTTCACATTGCCAATAATTGGGTACATGATGCAACTATTCAGAATATTTGCATACATGTATGCAAATGTTCAGAATATTTGCAAACATATATGCAACTATTCTGAATAATTACATACATGTATGCAACTATTCTGAATATTGCATACATGCAACTATTTTGATTTTTTTGCTTCATTTCAGCAATAATTAGGCTCCTAGTGGAAAATTTACCTCGGGTCTAAATGTTCAAAAAACTCCTCCAACTTCTTGATTTGATGCTCTTCCAGACTCGGAACATTTTTACACTTTCTGATCTTCAGTTTTGCATTTTTATGTAATTTCAGTGATATTGTTTCCAACTCATAATCATCTACATTCACTAGTTTTGTTTGTTTAATTTTATGAATTATTATCAGCATGTTTATAATATTCCGGTAGTTTAGTACATCAATATGTGCAGTTTTTTTCGAATACAAGCAGATATATCAGCAATTTTTGTGATAAGTTGCAAAATATGCTACAATTATTTTGTATTGTTGAAAATTAGATATTGTGTAGAGGATTTTCTTTAGGATTGTTAACTGTTTTTCTTTCCAAAAACTGAGCAACAGACTTGTTATAAGTTTTGATTATAAACTGTCTATGCAAAAGGTAAACCTGTAAGCTTTTGATTGCTATTTTAATAGCTAATAATTTTTTGTCATATGTAGCATATTTGAGTTGAGTTTTATTAAATTTTCCAGAAGAGTATGCTACAACCTCTTTCTGTCTTGCGATTAATATACCTACCCAATAATTATTAGATGCATCAGTTTGGAGTGTAATAAGTTCTTCTTCTGCAGGAGAATAAAGGATTTTTTTATCATTAATTAGATCTTTTATTTTCTTTATTTCCTCTTCTTCTTTCAAGTGTAAGGAAATAGGAATTTTATCCGTATTCCATCTTCTTGGTTGTTCTCCACTTTGTTGTTTATATTTAGCTTGTGCTTCGGTAGGAGTTTTTGTAAATTTAGAGTTTTTGCAGATAGATTAGGAATAAGTTTTCTATCATAGTTTAATAATCCTAAAAAGCTTTGAATTTCTTTTAATGTTTTAAAAGTATTAGGAAAATCTTTAATTTTAGTACAGATACGTTGTTGAAGTTCAATTTGGCCATTCTTAATATTTTTTCAAAGAAAATCAATTTCTTTTTTAAACCATTCATTTTTTTAGGACTAAGAATTACACCATTTTGTAGTAAAATTTGGACTACGTCTAAAAGGTGTTCTTTATGTTCTTCAGCACTATTAGAAAAAGCTAAAATGTCATATATATATATATATATTAAAGAGTAAAAAATAAATGTCCAAACATAGAATTCATCGATTTTTGAATTACTTGGGGTGAATTTTTCAATCCAAATGGCATAACTAGTCGTTCAAAATGTACTTGAGGGCAACTGAAAGCTATTAATTCAGTAGATTGTTTATCAGAAAGTCTCAATTTCCAAAATCAAGATTTTGCATCAAATTTACTATAATATTTTTCTCCTTGAATTTACTCAGTTACATGTCAGTAGAGGGAATAAAATATCCATCAAATTTTGTATGACTATTAAGTTTTCTGTAATTTATTATCATTTTGGCTTTTCCTCTTTTTATCTCTGCATGATTTACACCGCTTTTTCCCTAGTTTACTTAGTTATGCTTGCATCTGATCACAAGTACTTTTGAGTTAAGTTTTCCTCTTTTAAATTCCAACTATACAGTTTGCATTTGAGGATTTGATGCCCTATCACAGCCCTTCGCAGATATGTAGCATCAGCAGTGAACGTTGGATCATTTTTGTCAATTTCTACGTTTTCACTTTTTTTTGCCTGATGAACATTCCACGGTCCACCCTGCAATAATTGGAAAATGTCGTCAAGTTGTTTGAATAATTGTTGTTGATATGAGTTTTTCTTTTCATTATTTGTTGCTATGTACTTACGTGTCTGAGTGTTGTTGTGGGCCGTTTGCAAATTCAATAAGGCTAGATCATTAGTGATTGTTCATTTCTACTTTTTACAATACTGCGTTGACATAATTCCTCTATACAAGCAAAAAAAAAAAAAAAGATAAAAAATTGCTACCAACAGTTCACATACCAATTTGCATATCAATTTTATTGTAATTTACATACCAATTTTCTTGCAGCTTTTTGATGTAGACCTTCTTCTAATGGTTTTAGTGAGTCGTAGCATATCCACCTTCTATCTTCTTTTGAAAACACTAGTAACGTGAAATGAAATTTTTGGTGAATTGGAAAGAACATTTTGGTGTAATACTCATATTATTTTGCCACACGTTCATCTATCAATGGTTATGTCGCTTTCATTGAGTTATTTGTTAGAAGTGTCTGTAGTTCTTCATTTTAGTGAGTAGAATATATTATGTTTTAAATATATTCTTCTGTAAAATAAATAAAAACTTACAGCTACATTGATTTTGAAGTACATAATTTCTGGATGATTTTTATGTAGCTCATGTGCATACCACTCTATTATCTACAAAAATTAGTAGATTGTAATTGTTATAAAATGCTTAATATATGCTGATATTTCAGAAGATAAATGGAATTATTGTCGATATATCAGTAAGTAAATGTGGTGCTACCTGTCCATCTAGGTATTTTGTTATCAACAATTCGCTCAGGGAATATGCAGAAATTATTATGTCATCTTCACAATTAAAATATGCACTCTTATTGTTAATTTATGGAAGATAATTAGAGAATATATGGATTTTTAGTAGTACTGTTGCATGCAGTTATCCTAACTAATGACATACATGTATGTGTTAAGACAAGTCCCACCCTGGGAAATTTATAAAATAAATCCAGTATAAATATTAAGAATTCATCCTTCACATTGCCAATAGTTGCATATATGTAACTGTTCAGAATATTTGCATACATGTATGCAACTGTTCAGAATATTTGCATACATATATGCAACTATTCTGAATATTTACATACATGCATGCAACTATTCTGAATATTGCATACATGCAAATATTTTGAATTTTTTTCTTCATTTTAATCAATAATTGGGATCCTAGTGGAAAATATACCTGAGGTCTGAATGTTCGAAAAACTCCTCCAACTGTTTGATTTGATACTCTTCTAGACACCGAACATTTTTACACTTTCTGATCTTCAGTTTTGCATTTTTATGTAATTCCAGTGACCTTGGTTCCAACTCATAATCTTCTACATCCACTAGTTCTGTTTGTTACAATTTATGAATTATTATCAGCAATGTTTGTTATATACCAATAGTTTATTATATTAATATATGCAGTTTTTTTTAGAATACTAGCAGATATATCAGCAATTTTTTTTTTGATAAGTTGCAGAATATGCTGCAATTATTATGTATTGCTGAAAACTAGATATTATGTAGAAGATTTTCTTCAAAATTGTTAATAGTTTTTCTTTCCATAACAGAGCAACAGACTTGTTATCAATTCCAATTATAAACTGTCTATGCAAAAGGTAAATCTTTAAAATTTTGATTTCTATCTTAATAGCTAATAATTCTTTTTCATAAATAGCATATTTGAGTTGAGTTTTATTAAAATTTCCATAAGAGTATGCTACAACCTCTGTCTGTTTTGCAATTAATACACCTACCCAATAATTGTCAGATGCATCAGTCTGGAGCGTAAGAAGTTCTTCTTCTGCAGGAAGATAAAGGATTTTTTGATCCTTAATTAGATCTTTTATTTTCTTTATTTCCTCCTCTTCTTTTGAATGTAAGGAAATAGGAATTTTATCCGTATTCCATCTTCTTGGTTGTTCTCCAATTTTTTGTTTATATTTATCTTGTTCTTCGGTAAGCTTTTTTTAGTAAATTTTGTGTTTTTGTCAGCTAGATTAGGAATAAATTTTCTATTAAGGGAGCTCGAGCTTACCTTTAATGGCGAATTGAATAGGTGATAGGTAAGAGGAAATTTCCAGAAGAGAAAGGAAGCAAAAGAAGAATTTAAAGAGAGAAAGGGAAATTTTGTTATTAATCGCATAACTCATACAAGGCGTCTTTACAAGTATATATAGTGGAGTGCCAGCTCAGCTTTTCCACTAATGAAACAATGTTTTACAAATTACAAATATAATTTCTATCATAGTTTTTTCCTGTTTAATTCATCCACACCAACCTCCTGTAACATTTTTTATCATGGTTTAATAATCCTAAAAAGCTTTGAAGTTCTTTTAATGTTTTAAAAATATTAGGAATATCTTTTATTTTAGTATAGATATGTTGTTGAAGTTCAATTTGGCCATTCTTAATCATTTTTCCAAGAAAATAAATTTCTTTTTTAAACAATTCAATTTTTTTAGGACTAAGAATTACACATTTTGTCGTAAAATTTGGACTACTGCTAAAAGGTGTTCTTTATGTTCTTCAACAATATTAGAAAACACTAAAATGTCATCAATATATACAAGAGTAAAAGGTAAATGTCCAAATATAGAATTCATCCATTTTTGAATTACGTTGGGTGCATTTTTCAACCCAAATGGAATAACTAGCCATTCAAGATGTTCTTGAGGGTAGTCGAAGGCTGTTAATTCAATAGATTGTTTATCAGAAAGTCTCAACTGCCAAAATCCAGATTTAGCATCAAATTTACTATAATATTTATCTCCTTGAATTTTCTTAGTTAAATGCTCAGCAGATGGAATAAAATATCCATCAAATTTTTTATGACTATTAAGTTTTCTGTAATTATTACAATTCTGGCTTTTCCTCTTTTTATCTTAGCATGATTTACACCACTTTTTTCCTAGTTTAATTCGTTATGCTTGCATCTGACCACAAGTAACTTTGAGTTAGGTTTTCATTTTCTAAAGTCCAACTGTATGGTTTACAGTTGAGGATTTGATGTCCTAGCACAGCCCTTTGCATATCTGTAGCATCAGCAGTGAACGTTGGATCGTTTTTGTCATTTTCTACATTTTCACTTTGTTTTGCATGATGTTCAAGATGAACATTCCACAGTCCACCCTGCAATAATTGTAAAATATCATCAAGTTGTTTGAATAATTGTTGTTGATATGAATTTTTATTTTCATTATTTGTTGCTATGTACTTACGTGTCTTAGCGTTGTTGTGGGCAGTTTTCAAATTCAATAAGACTTGATCGTTGGTGATCATTGTGTGTCCACGTTCTATCTTCTTTTGAAAATTATAGTAATGTAAAATGAGATTTTTGGTGAATTGGAAAGAACATTTTGGTGCAATACTCATATTCTTTTGCCACACGTTCATCTATCAATGCTTGTGTTGCTTTCTTTGAATCATTTATTAGAAGTGTCTGTAGTTCTTCATTTTAGTGAGTAGAATTTACTATGTTATAAAAAAAATTCTTCTGTAAAATAAATAAAACTTACAACTGCGTTGATTTTGAAGTTCATAATTTCTGCATGATTTTTATGTAGCTCATGTGCATACCACTCTATTATCTACAAAAATTAGTAGATTGTAATTGTTATAAAATACTTAATGTATGCAGATATTTTAGAAGATAAATGGAATTATTGTCGATATATCAGTAAGTAAATGTGGTGATAACTATCCGTCTAGGTATTTTGTTTTCAACAATTCGCTCAGGGAAGATCTACAAATTATTACATCATATCACCATTTAAATATGCACTCTTACTGTTAACTTACGGAAGATAATTAGATAATATATGCATTTTTAGTAGTACTGTTGTATGCAATTATTCTGAATAATGACATATATGTATGTGTTAAGACGAGTCCCACACCATGGAATTTATAAAATAAATCCAGTATAAACATTAAGAGTTCACCCTTCACATTGCCAATAGTTGCAAACATGTATGCAATTGTTTAGAGTATTTACATACATGTATGCAACTATTCAGAATATTCGTATACATATATGAAACTATTCCAAATATTGCGTACATGCAACTATTTTAAAAAAATTGCTTCATTTTCAGTAATAATTGGGCTCCTAGTGGAAAAATTACCCGAGGTCGGAATGTTCAAAAGCTCCTCCAACTGTTGATTTGATGCTCTTCCAAACGCCGAACATTTTTACACTTTCTGATCTTCAGTTTTGCATTTTTATGTAATTCCAGTGATCTTGGTTCCAACAAATAATCTTCTACATTCACTGGTTCTTTTTGTTTCATTTTATGAATTACTGTCAGCGATGTTTATTATATACCAGTAGTTTATTATATTAATATGTGCAGTTTTTTTAGAATACTAGTAGGTATATCTGCAATTTTTGTGATAAGTTGCAGAATATGTCGCAATTATGATGTATTGTTGAAAACTAGAAATTGCGTAAAAGATTTTCTTTAGGATTGTTAACATTTTTTCTTTTCAAAAACAGAGCAACAGAATCAGTTTTGATTATAAATTGTCTATGCAAAAGGTAAATCTTTGAACTTTTGATTACTATCTTAATAGCAAATAATTCTTTGCCATAAGTAGCATGAGTTGGGTTTTATTAAATTTTCCAGAAGAGTATGCTACAACGTCTTTCTGTTTTGTAATTAATACACCTGCCCGATAATTGTCAGATGCATCAGTTTGGAGTGTAAAAAGTTCTTCTTCTACAGGAAAATAAAGGATTTTTTGATCCTTAATTAGATCTTTTATTTTCTTTATTTCCACTTGTTCTTTTGAATGTAAGGAAATAGGAATTTTATCTATATTCCATCTTCTTAGTTGTTCTCCGCTTTGTTGTTTATATTTAGCTTATTCTTTGGTATGTTTTTTTTTTGTAAATTTTGTGTTTTTGTAGATATATTAGGAATAAATTTTCTACCGTAGTTTAATAATCCTAAAAAGCTTTGAAATTCTTTTAATGTTTTAAAACTATCAGGAAAATCTTTTATTTTAGTATAGATATGTTGTTGAGGTTCAATTTGGGCATTGTCAATATTTTTTCCAAGAAAATCAATTTCTTTATTAAACAATTCAATTTTTCCAGGACTAATAATTACATCAAATTGTAGTAAAAATTGGACTACTGCTAAAAGGTATTCTTTATGTTCTTCAGCTGTAACGACCCAGAAAATCTGAACCAATTAAAAAAATTTAAATTGGCTAAAATAATGGATTTTAAATATTTAAAATAAATATTTTAAATTATAGCAATGAAAAGTGAGTTTGAATCGACGTTTGAAAACGAATATAATTAATTCTAATTATAAACAAGGCCTGAAATGGCGCTGTAGTTTCAAAAATTGAATTCAAAGTTTGTCGGACTGTACCGGGTGCAAAACAAAACGGATTTGAGTGAAACCAAAAATATTTAAATCTGTTAGTAAATACCTTTCTAACGAATCTGAAAAATTGAATTTTCATTACGGAAAGCAAAAGTTATGGCCAAATGAATTTTCAGAAAGGTCGCTATGGAATTTATATAGCCCGTGGAATTGGCCATTTTGCATACGACCTCAGAATTCGACGAAACCACTTTTGTTGGATCCGGGATGTGAATTTATTGCTAGGTTTCGAATTTCATAATTTTTGAAGCTAGTATGTGAGCGTGGCAAAGGAAAATGTGTTTTAGTCAATTACAGCTAAATTGCATCGACCAGAAATGGGCCATTTTTCAAACGGTCTCAGAATTCGACGAAACTAGTTTTGTTGGGACTGTATCGTCAAAACATAGCTAGATTTATTTTTCTTGAATTTTTCGAATAAGTTTGTGGCCCTTGCAAATTGAAATGTACGTTCAAATCGAATATTGAATGTTATATATTTTAAATTGAAGGAAAACTGACTGAAATAGTCGAACGGGTCTGCAAAACATATCCCGTTGTGTTCGGAGTGGGGGTAAAACGCTAGGGACGGCAGTCGTTGGGTCTGGATTGGGGTTCGTGAGAGAAAGAGGGTATTTTCGAAATTTAAAAATATATAAATAAAATAAAAAAATATGATTGGTCCTCACTTTTTCTCTCTCCCCGTTTCTTCCCCGATGCTCTGAAACCTGACAGCGGAAATTGTTCCATTCTTCTCCTCCATTTATCTTCCAATCCACGCACCATTATTGAATGCCCCAGTTAAACTTTTTGAAGATCCCAGCCTCCTCTTCAAATCCGTATAAGTGGCGCTCCTCCTCGTCGAGTCTATCTCGAGAATCGTGCCCAGGAAGTGGCGACGTTCAATCCGCCGATTCTCCTCCACCGTAGGTCCGAGTTGGCCGCGCTTCCAGGGGGTGGTGCGCCTCTCCTAGCCGTCAACGTGGCACAAGCCGATCGCGTTCAAGTGCTTCGAATTCAAAGAAAATTGAAGACCTAGATTTGAACATTTCAAAGAGGTATACGGTTTATATTATTTAAACTGATTTCAGCAGTTTTAAACCGTTGCAAACTTTGAAAAAAATCATATCTTTTTGCTGTGTTGACGAAATTCGATGAAACAGGAAACATCGTGACTGTGTGGACGTCTTCTACATTTTAGAAGAGACCACATATTTTTCTGAGCCTTCTGTTATTTTTGGTGGAGTGGAACCTTATGTGAGATTTCTAATTTATAAACGATATGGAAAACGACGATGTATAAATTATATAGTCGATGTATGAGTTATATAAGCGTTGTACACCTCTTGTATAAGCGTTGTATAAGTTGTACGTTCGATGTATAAGTTGTATATGCGTTGTAAAATTTATATATGTGTTGAAATAGAAGTGAATTGCTATATATATATATAAATATATATATACGCCCCTCGTCCATAAACCATGGACGATATTTATTGGTTGTGATTAGTGTGAAAATTGATTGATAGCGAATGGTTGATTGGAATTGTTTGTGGTTGATATTGATTGATTGTGGTTGAAAAATACCCATTTGTGGTTGAGAAATATTTGGTTGAAACCACATAGGATTAGTTTGTGGAAATGAAATAAATATATACATGCCGCCTGCGTGCGAACTAGATGCATGATCCCCATTGTCAAAAACCGCGAGGTTTTAAGGTAGAGCGAGGAGCCGTACTAGGGACGGTCCCGGTTTTAACTACCCCGCCGTTATGCTGCCGAAATTTTTAATAATATTCATGTGTTTGAATTATTTTCATTTGTTGAAACTATATTTATTCGTTGAATAGAAAACCTTCATGTGTTGAATCGATATTCATTCGTTGAATTGAAATTTATGGGTTGAATGGTGTTCGTGTTTTAAATATAAAAATCACATTTTTATCTATGTATATAAACTATAGAAAACCTTCATGTGTTGAATCGATATTCATTCGTTGAATTGAAATTCATGTGTTGAATCGATATTCATTCGTTGAATTGAAATTCATGTGTTGAATGGTGTTCGTGTTTTAAATATAAAAATCACATTTTTATCTATATATATAAACTATAGAAAACCTTCATGTGTTGAATCGATATTCATTCGTTGAATTGAAATTCATGTGTTAAATGGTATTCATATTTTGAAATAAATTGTTTTATAATAAAAATCACATTTTTATTGTCTATATGAATTATATAAAATAATCTCGTTTTGAAAGAAATTGTTTTATAATAAAAATCCTATTTTTATTACCTTTATGAACTATATAAAATAATAGCGTTTTGAAATGAATTGTTTTACAATAAAAATCACATTTTTATTGTATAAACGAATTGTTAAAAATAGTGAAGTGTTGAAATAGAAGACAGTTAGATAAAAATATCATTTTTATCAAATGTATGAAAAGAAAGTAGCTTTGAAATCAAAGAATCGATATATATATATATATAAATAGAATTAAAATATATCGAATAACGACGCTGCAGTTCGTATTTTGAAACCGTGATTTCAAACGATTAGTACGGGAGATCAGACCATCGGATTTTCCTGAAATCGCAACCGTTGGGTTCGCTTTGGAAATATCTTTCCAACGGCACCAACTTTGTAAAAATCCAACGGTTGGATTGTCTGGAATGTTTAATTCAAATCTGAAGAAAAACAGCACCAGAATCGGGTATATTTATATATATATAAATATAATTATATTTAATCGAATAACGACGCTGCAGTTCGTATTTTGAAATCGAAACTTCAAACGATTATACCAGGAGATCCGACCGTCGGATTTTCCCAAAACTGGAACCGTTGGATTCGTTTGGAAAAGATCTTTCTATTGATGTGAATTTTGTGAAGATCCAACGGTTAGATTTTAAGATATGTGTAAATCAAATCTGAAGAAAAACAGCGCCACGGCCGCGTTATGGCCGAAGCGTCGTTTTTGAATAAATTGGCTATTTTAAAATAAATAAAAATAGCGATAAATCGTTATAAAATATTATAAATGATATGGATGTGATTTAGACATTAACTGAAGGTTGGCTAAGTCGAATGGTTTCCTCGGTGTTGATCTGATGTTGGTTTCGGCCTTCGGGGTTAATATTTGGGAAATCGTTCTCTTACTGATTAACGGTTAGTGACTAATGAATTGAAATGATGCGTGTGTATGTTAGTGTTGCACTTGTTTATTATATACGCAAGTTGCTCAGAAAGACCGGGTTTATCGCATTCTGAATAACTGAATCGACGATAAGAAATCGAAGATGAAGACGGTGGTCGAAGACCGGAGATCTTCACCTCGTTTGGATGATAACCGAGATCCTGTTTGGGAGGCATCCCGAAATATGGATAATGAGTGGTGATCGTCCAGACGTACGTGGTGATCGATGGGTTTGCGAGGTATTTAGTGCCTCCGGTTTCGTTCAGACCCAGAACGGACTTGTAAATGGACTGTGTGTCTGACATTGGGTTTTACTCTGTGTTGATTGATCTCTATTAAATATACATCTGTTTGGCGGCAGAGAATTTATACTTTTGCTTAACGCCCTTCTCTGAAACGCACGCGCTCAAAGGTTGTATATCGATGGACATCAGTCGCATGGCATGAATTGCTAGTGTGGCATGCCTAAGTGGTAAATGATCAGGGCTTCTGTTGAAAAGCAAAGTCTTGTGGTGATGATCAAAGCACCGCCTGTGTGGCGTAGCTTTGTGTATAATGTGAATTCGCGAGCCTCACACCCCGGTATGAACCAAAAACGGGAGAAGGACCTCAGGGAGGGCATGCGTTTCTTTCTAGCTTGGGTGGTGTTAGTGACCTACCAGCCCTGACATTTATATACTTTTCACCTGTGTGGTTGTTGCTGTTGCGAGGCGCCTCGGTTTGATCGGACGATCCGGGTCCGATGGAGTCATTCGTTGGCTCGTTTACGCCCCATAGGGCGGGGAAACAAAGTGTTCAGGCATTTTAATCCACATCGGTGGATCGACCCTGTCGCTCCAAGGGTCGATGCGTTCTGATCCTGAGACATGGGCTAGAGCGTCTCGAATTCGGTAAGGACTATCTTTTGCCTTGGTTCATGACGGAAATCCAATTTCCAAATACGTGACTGTGCGGTTTTGATTGTATACCTATATATGGCGACATAGTGGTATGGGGCATTAATGCCGTCTATGATTGATAGTTATGATTTGAAATTGTTTTCAAAATATGTAAACACTAGTAATAATATCAAATGCTTTTGTTTTATTCGTATCAACCATATTTTGGCCATTATAAGATAAAACTCTATCCTTCGGTTTGCGTTGCATTGTGTGATGGGAACTGAGTCTTATAATGGCTTCATTTTTATAAAAAGCATAGCAATGTTTAAAAAGAATGATTTGTTTTAAAGCACTGGCAATCCAATGGAGTAAAGCCGTTCCACGAAAGTGGCGTGGTCCTGTGATTAGCCATATATTAAATGTGTTGAATAGATTTCTCATACCAGTCCCATGACTGACTCGTAGTTTGTTTCAATTTCAAACTCGGGTGCCCCTTTTTCTACACGGGCAGCCTTGTATTCAGGTTTAGCTGGTTCTTTCCGGATAGCTGGAGCTGAAGATGGATTCTATTATTTATCTCTTTTTATGCTGTTCAGCTCCTATTGTACATATTTTGTTTATCTCCGCCGTAGACATTTATGTATAGCTGAACTGTATTTGTACTAAGTATGATCCTGTATACTGTGTAACTCTGATGATTACGTTTATCCAGTATATTTTATTGTTCTATCTGGTGTATTTATTTATTTCTGTTCTTCTATTATCTGTTTCTGTGTTATATTCCAAGGATTGCCCTTGCCACCGTCAGTACGGGGTTTGGGGTCGTCTCATTTGGTATCAGAGCTTTGGTTAAGCTTAGTTCTGGAATATAACATATGAACGAACTCGTCAGAAATAGAACCAGTAGTGTTCTAGGACGGGTAACTCTATACAGATAGGATCAGTAATATCCTAGTATAAGTAAAGCAGAATGGAATACACCTCGATAGACACATTTACATTCAAGTATTTGTCTCTATATTTTGAAATATCTTTTCTGTTGACCTGACAATTTGTCTGCTAATTGCAGACGTACCAGAAAATGAGTGACAGGAACAGAAGAAATAATTGTATGGCTCAACCAGCTAATGAGCCAGTTGTGCTCCCGCAGCCAAAATCCGATATAGAAGTTTTATTCAAGAGATTTCGAAATCTGGGTGGATCGCCATTCTTAGGCAAGGAGTCCATTATGGAAACACAAGCTTGGATTCGTTCTGCAGAGAAAATCTTTGAGGGTTTAAAGCTGAGAGATGATCAGAAAAGACTACTGGCGTCTTGGGCACTCAAAGAAGAAGCTTTGTTTTGGTGGGATTCAGTTGTTAAAGATAATCTAGAAGGTGACATCACCTGGGATAAATTCAAAGTGATTTTCTTAGAAAGATTTACTCCTCCCGAAGCAACCGAGCGATTATGTGATGAATTTTCTTATTTGATACATGGTGATATGACCATCCCAGAATATCATAAGAAATTCAACGAACTTTCTCACTTTGCTCCTCATCTGATTCAAGATCCATAGAGGAAGAATCTGAGATTTATTTATGGCCTGCAAAGAAAATATCAGAACAGCGTAATGAGGAATGTGAAGCTCCCCTTTTCTGAAATGATATACATGGCTTACCAGTATGAAGATCTCGACAAGAAAGGTATGTTGCCTTACGAAGAAGAGGTCAGCTCTAGTAAGAAAGTTGAGTCTGAAATTGATCGTCCGGAGGCCAGTACGATGTCTGAGGTCAGTAAGAAGCCCAAAGTCAATCGAAAAAGGGCCAGTTCTGGAAAAGAACCAGCAATGACTTCCATATGCAACAACTGCCATAAGCCAGGGCATTTCCAGGGGAATTGCAAACCCTCGAAAAAGAGAAGGAGGAATGAATCTAAATCCAAGAACAAGTCTCCTGTGACTCGAGAGTGCAATCTTTGTCATCAGTCCGGTCATATAAAGCGAGATTGCTGGCTGTTAAAAAGGGCCAAAGAGGCTTAGGTAAATGAAATAGCAGAAACTTCTGGGCCCGCATATGTTCTGGAAAGGCCAGATGTTTTAGAAGGCAAGCTAACTGTCAAAGACATCCCAGTTAAAGTACTGTTTGACACTGGCGCGTCACGCAGCTTCATTGCTAAGAATGCAGCTAAGAAACTGGATTTAAATTTGAAGAAGCTCAAGGAACCAATGACTGTCCAGAATCCGGTTGGGGGTTCCATTGATCTCAGTTGGGTTTGTGGAGTGTCGGTTTCCTTCTCTCGTTATCGGTTTCCTACCATCGCAGTCGTCATGAATTTTAAAGAGTTTGATCTTATCTTGGGATTAGACTGGTTGACCAAATATGAAGCTGAAGTTAAATGCGCCGACAGAGTCGTAAAGGCGAAGATTAAATCAGGTGATTATATAACCATTCCCTGTGAAGGTCATAATCCTAATAGAAAAGACTTCTGGGCAGCTCTAAATGTTTCTCCAGCCCAAATAGGAAATGTCCCTGAAATCACAGAGAATATTCCTGACCTCATCAAAGACATTCCTGTCGTCAAGAACTATGCGGATGTGTTCGAAGAAGTTGTTCACTTACCTCCGCAGAGAGAAATAGATTTCAAGATCGCTTTGATTCCCAATGCAAGGCCGGTAGTTCACGCTATTCGAAGAATGTCCTTGAAAGAGAAAGAAGAACTTGACAATCAAACACGACAGCTAGTATGGAAGGGTCTGATCAGGCCTAGTTTCTCTGATTGGGGTGCAGCAGTGGTGTTTGTCCCAAAATCTGACGGTACTCTACGTCTATGTGTGGATTATCGTGATCTGAACAAACAGACAATAAAGAACAAATATCCATTGCCGCGGATTGATGATTTGTTGGATCGATTAAATGGCGCACAAGTATTCTCAAGGATGGACCTAGCTACAGGCTTCCATCAACTTCGAATTGCCAAAGAGTGTGTTCCAATGACAGCATTCAGAGGTCCCGACTTATTCTACGAGTGGTTAGTAATGCCGTTCGGCTTATGTAACGCTCCAGCTTACTTCGTCGATCTGATGAATAGAGTGTTCAGAGGAGTTTTGAATAAATTTGTTCTGGTTTTCATTGACGATATTTTAATCTTCTCTAAATCAAAGGCCGAACATGAAAAGCATTTGGAACAGGTTCTGGAAATCCTCAGAAGGAATGTATTGAAAGCCAAACTATCCAAATGTATATTCTGGCAGGATGAAGTAAAATTTCTGGGCTACGTCGTATCTAAGACGGAATTGCTGTGGATCCAAGTAAAATCACAGCTATTCAGAATTGGAAACAGCCCAGTACCCCCACTAAAGTCGGCAGTTTCTCGGATTGGCTAGTTATTACCGGAAGTTCGTTAAAAACTTTTCGAAGATATCTGGTCACTTAACGAAGCTAACAAAGAAGCACTCTAAATTCAAATGGACTCCAGAGAGTGAAGAGGCTTTTGAAGAGCTAAAGTTAAGATTAACAACTGCTCCAGTGTTAACTATCATCGATGGCAATCAGGATTTGAAAGTCTGGACTGATGCTTCTAGAGAAGGCCTTGGCGCAGAGTTAATGCAAAGGGGTCAAGTGATTGCTTATGCTAGCCGTCAGCTGAAGCCGCACGAGAAAAACTATGTCACTCATGATCTTGAGTTATTGGCCATAGTATTAGCCTTGAAAATCTGGAGACACTATCTTCTGGGTGAGAGATTTGAACTGTTTACATATCACCAGTCGTTAAAGTATCTGTTCACTCAGAAAGACCTGAATCTGAGGCAGCAACGTTGGCTGGAGTTTCTTGCAGCATATGACTTTGAAATTATATACACTCCAGGGAAAGCCAATGTCGTGGCCGATGCGTTAAGCCGAAAGAATGAAATGATCGCCAGTTTTATTATTACGACTTCCTTGATTGACCAAATATCTATTCTTCAGAAAGAGGATAACTTTATTAAGGATATGATCAAAAGGATTCAGAAAGGCGAACCCTCGTGTTTTCAAAAAGATAACGACGAGACCCTGAGATTGAAAGGAAGGATTTGTGTTCCCGACGTCCCAGAGTTAAAAAGGGAAGTGTTAGACGAGTGTCACAAGTCCAAGCTGAGTATCCATCCTGGTGTAGCCAAAATGTATAACGATCTCAAGCGAACATTCTGGTGGAAGGCTATGAAAAGGGACGTTTCAATATATGTTAGCCGATGCCCTACTTGCCAGCTAGTCAAGAGCGACCAACAGAAACTGGCAGGATTATTACAACCGCTAGACGTTCCTGGTTGGAAGTGGGAACATATTTCTATGGATTTCATTGATGGTCTGCCCAGAACCAGAAAAGGGAATGACAGTATTTGGGTGATCGTAGATCGTTTCACGAAGACCACCCATTTCATACCTGTAAGATCAAACAGAACCGCTCAGAGTCTGGCGCATATATATTTCAAGGAAATAGTTAGACTACATGGAGTGCCGCTCAGTATAGTCAATGATAGAGATACAATATTCACTAGCAAATTCTGGGAAGCATTTCAAGTCGAGCTGGGAACGAAGTTTAACTTGAGCACCGCCTATCACCCTCAGACAGATGGTCAGACTGAGAGGGTGAATCGTATTTTATAAGATCTATTGCGGGCTTGTGTTATAGATTTCGGTGGATCATGGGAAGACCATCTGCATTTGGCTAAATTCTCATATAACAACAGCTACCAGGCGAGTCTGACAATGTCGCCATTCGAAGCGTTGTATGGTAGACCGTGCCGATCTCCTGCTTGTTGGGTCGAACCCGGTAATAGACTTGTGTTGGGTCCTGATATGATCCGAGAAGCCGCCGACAAAGTCGATTTTATTAAGAAGCGATTACTCGTCGCTCAAAGCCGACAAAAGAGCTATGCCGATAGAAGAAGAAGAGATATATCCTTTGCTGTTGGCGACTATGTATATTTAAAAGTATCGCCGATGAGAGGAGTTATCCGGTTCGGTAAATCTGGAAAGTTGGCGCCCAAATTCATTAGTCCGTTTCCTATTCTGGAATGGATCGGAACTCTCGCTTATAGGGTCAAATTGCCTGACTGGTTGTCTGGAGTACATGATGTATTTCACATATCTCAACTTCGAAAGCACGTTCATGATCCAGACTTGATCGTGGAAGAAGCAGCTTAACAGGATATTGAAATTACTCCAGAACTAGCTGTGAGAAGAGAGCCGCTAAAGATCATCGGCAAAGAAACCAAAGAGCTGAGGAACAAGAAGGTTCACTTAGTCAAAGTGCAATGGAGTGGAGATCCGCGAGATTGTACTTGGGAAACTGAGGAGAGCATTCAGAAAGCTTATCCTAGATGCCGAGTGGATATCTCTGATTGACTCCGGTGCAAGGTACATTTACCATCCTTTGCATTACCAATTAGTGCTCTATTTTGTTGTTATTTCCTTTCCATGGATGTACACTTTTAATTCTATAGTCTGAATGATTTTAAAGGAATATAGGAATTAATTTGTATGGTTTTGAAAAGTTAAAAACAATTTGACTGTTGGTTGTGTTGTGTGATTGTAGATTTGATTGATTAAAATTATGGAAACGATAGTTAATTAAATCAACAATAGAATAATGGTAGAATTTATTCGATTAAACCACACATTGAACTGATTAGAAAATAAATAGAAATATATATACATGTGTATCATATATGTTTGAATAGGTAAATGGATTAGCTGTTGAGTAAAGATTTTATTTGCGTGCCCGACAAATAGGTAAACCTTAATGAGTTGGATGCGAAATATTATTATATCAACTCCTGTGAATGCCATTGGATGCGGAGTGCTGGTTTTTCTGTGTGAAATAATAAACGTTGCCATAGGATAGTAACAATTAATTTTGAACTACATTACATGGCATACTTCAGAAGATAGGCATACTTCATCATATACCACATAAGCATTTGGAGTTTGTGTGACGAGGTGGAAGATTTACCATACGAGCGAGAGGCTTGTATGGCGATGACTATATTTTACAGGTTGAACTGATGACTTATATGGACTATTTAAATTGTAACGATTAAATTGCCAGATTAATAAAAACCCCACACGGGTCTGGAGTTGACAATAATCATGTCTCTCTAGTTATTAGATACGGCACATGGACTATTTATTACCCACACGGAACAGGGTGACGAGAATTTATTCTCTGGAGTTATTATCAATACACGCTACCCTGTAAACACCAGAATATATCACTATAAATATGTGTATGCTTATTAGGATTTATTAGGTACCTAATACGGCCCAATAAATTTCCAAACCTCTCTCCGTACAAAGGAGGTTATGGCGAAATTTTTCGAAAATTCTGGTTGTTAGCCAAATTTTTAAAGAATTTGAAAATTCTCAGAAACTGAAAAGTTGGAGGATTGAAGCCAGATCGAACGTAGAGTTGATTAATCAAACCACTTTCGACTTTGTTCCTTTTCGGGGACGAAAAGTTTTAAGTGGGGGAGATTGTAACGACCCAGAAAATCTGAACCAATTTAAAATTTTTAAATTGGCTAAAATAATGGATTTTAAATATTTAAAATAAATATTTTAAATTATAGCAATGAAAAGTGAGTTTGAATCGACGTTTGAAAACGAATATAATTAATTCTAATTATAAACAAGGCCTGAAATGGCGCTACAGTTTCAAAAATTGAATTCAAAATTTGTCGGACTGTACCGGGTGCAAAACAAAACGGATTTGAGTGAAACCAAAAATATTTAAATCTGTTAGTAAATACCTTTCTAATGAATCTAAAAAATCGAATTTTCATAACGGAAAGCAGAAGTTATGGCCAAATGAATTTTCAGAAAGGTCGCTATGGAATTTATATAGCCCGTGGAATTGGCCATTTTGCATACGACCTCGGAATTCGATGAAACCACTTTTGTTGGATCCGGGATGTGAAGTTATTGCTAGGTTTCAAATTTCATAATTTTTGAAGCTAGTATGTGAGCGTGGCAAAGGAAAATGTGTTTTAGTCAATTACAGCTAAATTGGATCGACCAGAAATGGGCCATTTTTCAAACGGTCTCAGAATTCGACGAAACTAGTTTTGTTGGGACCGTATCATCAAATAATAGCTAGATTTATTTTTCTGGATTTTTTCGAATCAGTTTGTGGCCCTGGCAAATTTAAATGTACGTTCAAATCGAATATTGAATGTAATATATTTTAAATTGAAGGAAAACTGACTGAAACAGTCGAATGGGCCAGCGAAATATATCCCATTGTGTTCGGAATGGGGGTAAAACGCTAAAGACAACAGTCGTTGGGTCTGGATTGGGGTTCGTGAGAGAAAGAGGGTATTTTCGAAATTTAAAAATATATAAATAAAATAAAAAAATATGATTGGTCCTCACTTTTTCTCTCTCCCCGTTTCTTCCCCGATGCTCTGAAACCCGACGGCAGAAATTGTTCCATTCTTCTCCTCCATTTATCTTCCAATCCACGCACCATTATTGAATGCCCCAGTTAAACTTTTTGAAGATCCCGGCCTCCTCTTCAAATCCGTATAAGTGGCGCTCCTCCTCGTCGAGTCTATCTCGAGAATCGCGCCTAGGAAGTGGCGACGTTCAAGCTGCCGATTCTCCTCCACCGTAGGTCCGAGTTGGCCGCGCTTCCAGGGGGTGGTGCGCCTCTCCTAGCCCATCAACGTGGCACAAGCCGATCGCGTTCAAGTGCTTCGAATTCAAATAAAATTGAAGACCTAGATTTGAACATTTCAAAGAGGTATATGGTTTATATTATTTAAACTGATTTCAACAGTTTTAAACCGTTGCAAACTTTGAAAAAAATCATATCTCTTTGTTGTGTTGACGAAATTCGATGAAACAGGAAACATCGTGACCGTGTGGACGTCTTCAACATTTTAGAAGAGACCGCATATTTTTCTGAGCCGTCTGCTATTTTTGGTGGAGTGGAACCCAATGTGAGATTTCTAATTTATAAACGATATGGAAAACGACGATGTATAAATTATATAGTCGATGTATGAGTTATATAAGCGTTGTACACCTCTTGTATAAGCGTTGTATAAGTTGTACGTTCGATGTATAAGTTGTATATGCGTTGTAAAATTTATATATGTGTTGAAATAGAAGTGAATTGCTATATATAAATATATATATATATACGCCCCTCGTCCACAAACCATGGACGATATTTATTGGTTGTGATTAGTGTGAAAATTGATTGATAGCGAATGGTTGATTGGAATTGTTTGTGGTTGATATTGATTGATTGTGGTTGAAAAATACCCATTTGTGGTTGAGAAATATTTGGTTGAAACCACATAGGATTAGTTTGTGGAAATGAAATAAATATATACATGCCGCCTGCGTGCAAACTAGATGCATTATCCCCATTGTCAAAAACCGCGAGGTTTTAAGGTAGAGCGAGGAGTCGTACTAGGGACGGTCCCGGTTTTAACTACCCTGCCGTTATGCTGCCGAAATTTTTAATAATATTCATGTGTTTGAATTATTTTTATTTGTTGAAACTATATTTATTCGTTGAATAGAAAACCTTCATGTGTTGAATCGATATTCATTCGTTGAATTGAAATTCATGTGTTGAATGGTGTTCGTGTTTTAAATATAAAAATCACATTTTTATCTATATATATAAACTATAGAAAACCTTCATGTGTTGAATCGATATTCATTCGTTGAATTGAAATTCATGTGTTGAATGGTGTTCGTGTTTTAAATATGTAAATCACATTTTTATCTATATATATAAACTATAGAAAACCTTCATGTGTTGAATCGGTATTCATTCGTTGAATTGAAATTCATGTGTTGAATGGTATTCATATTTTGAAATAAATTGTTTTATAATAAAAATCACATTTTTACTGTCTATATGAATTATATAAAATAATCTCGTTTTGAAAGAAATTGTTTTATAATAAAAATCCTATTTTTATTACCTTTATGAACTATATAAAATAATAGTGTTTTGAAATGAATTGTTTTACAATAAAAATCACATTTTTATTATATAAACGAATTGTTAAAAATAGTGAAGTGTTGAAATAGAAGACAGTTAGATAAAAATATCATTTTTATCAAATGTATGAAAAGAAAGTAGCTTTGAAATCGAAGAATCAATATATATATATATAAATAGAATTAAAATATATCGAATAACGACGCTGCATTTCGTATTTTGAAACCGTGATTTCAAACAATTAGTACGGGAGATCCGACCATCGGATTTTCCTGAAATCGCAACCGTTGGGTTCGCTTTGGAAATATCTTTCCAATGGCACCAACTTTGTAAAAATCCAACGGTTGGATTGTCTGGAATGTTTAATTCAAATCTGAAGAAAAACAGCGCCAGAATCGATTATATTTATATATATATATATAATTATATTTAATCGAATAACGACGCTGCAGTTCGTATTTTGAAATCGAAACTTCAAACGATTATACCGGGAGATCCGACCGTCGGATTTTCCCGAAACTGGAACCGTTGGATTCGTTTGGAAAAGATTTTTCTAATGATGTAAATTTTGTGAAGATCCAACGGTTAGATTTTCAGATATGTGTAAATCAAATATGAAGAAAAACAGCGCCACGGCCGCGTTATGGCCGAAGCGTCGTTTTTGAACAAATTGGCTATTTTAAAATAAATAAAAATAGCGATAAATCGTTATAAAATATTATAAACGATATGGATGTGATTTAGACATTAACTGAAGGTTGGCTAAGTCGAATGGTTTCCTGGGTGTTGATCTGATGTTGGTTTCGGCCTTCGGGGTTAATATTTGGGAAATCGTTCTCTTACTGATTGACGGTTAGTGACTAATGAATTGAAATGATGCGTGTGTATGTTAGTGTTGCACTTGTTTATTATATACCCGAGTTGCTCAGAAAGACCGGATTTATCCCATTCTGAATAACTGAATCGACGATAAGAAATCGAAGATGAAGACGGTGGTCGAAGACCGGAGATCTTCACCTCGTTTGGATGATAACCGAGGTCCTGATTGGGAGGCATCCCGAAATATGGATAATGAGTGGTGATCGTCCAGACGTACGTGGTGATCGATGGGTTTACGAGGTATTTAGTGCCTCCGGTTTGGTTCAGACCCAGAACGGACTTGTAAATGGACTATGTGTCTGACATTGGATTTTATTCTATGTTGATTGATCTCTATTAAATATACATCTGTTTGGCGGCGGAGAATTTATTCTTTTGCTTAACGCCCTTCTCTGAAACGCACGCGCTCAGAGGTTGTATATCGATGGACATCAGTCGCATGGCATGAATTGCTAGTGTGGCATGCCTAAGTGGCAAATGATCAGGGCTTCTGTTGAAAAGCAAAGTCTTGTGGTGATGATCAAAGCACCGCCTGTGTGGCGTAGCTTTGTGTATAATGTGAATTCGTGAGCCTCACACCCCGGTATGAACCAGAAACGGGAGAAGGACCTCAGGGAGGGCATGCATTTCTTTCTAGCTAGGGTGGTGTCAGTGACCTACCAGCCCTGACATTTATATACTTTTCACCTGTGTGGTTGTTGCTGTTGCGAGGCGCCTCGGTTTGATCGGACGATCCGGGTCCGATGGAGTCATTCGTTGGCTCGTTTACGCCCCCATAGGGCGGGGAAACGTAGTGTTCAGGCATTTTAATCTACATCGGTGGACCGACCCTATCGCTCCAAGGGTCGATGCGTTCTGATCCTGAGACACGGGCTAGAGCGTCTCGAATTCGGTAAGGACTATCTTTTGCCTTGGTTCATGACGGAAATCCAATTTCCAAATACGTGACTGTGCGGTTTTGATTGTATACCTATATATGGCGACATAGTGGTATGGGGCATTAATGCCGTCTATGATTGATAGTTATGATTTGAAATTGTTTTCAAAACATGTAAACACTAGTAATAATATCAAATGCTTTTGTTTTATTCGTATCAACCATATTTTGGCCATTATAAGGTAAAACTCTATCCTCCGGTTTGCGTTGCATTGTGTGATGGGAACTGAGTCTTATAATGGCTTCATTTTTATAAAAAGCATAGCGATGTTTAAAAAGAATGATTTGTTTTAAAGCACTGGCAATCCAATGGAGTAAACCCGTTCCACGAAAGTGGCGTGGTCCTGTGATTAGCCATATATTAAATGTGCTGAATAGATTTCTCATACCAGTCCCATGACTGACTCGTAGTTTGTTTCACTTTCAAACTCGGGTGCCCCTTTTTCTACACGGGCAGCCTTGTATTCAGGTTTAGCTGGTTCTTTCCGGATAGCTGGAGCGGAAGATGGATTCTATTATTTATCTCTTTTTATGCTGTTCAGCTCCTATTGTACATATTTTGTTTATCTCCGCTGTAGACATTTATGTATAGCTGAACTGTATTTGTACTAAGTATGATCCTGTATATTGTGTAACTCTGATGATTACGTTTATCCAGTATATTTTATTGTTCATTATCTGGTGTATTTATTTATTTCTGTTCTGCTATTATCTGTTTCTGTGTTATATTCCAAGGATTGCCCTTGCCATCGTCAGTACGGGGTTTGGGGTCGTCTCATCAACACTATTAGAAAGAACTAAAATGCCATCTTTATATACAAGAGTAAAAGTTAAATGTCGAAACATAGAATTCATACATTTTTGAAATACTTGAAGTGCATTTTTCAATCCAAATGGCATAACTAGCCATTCAAAATGTCCTTGTGGGCAACTGAAGGCTGTTAATTCAATAGATTGTTTATCAAAAAGTCTCAATTGCCAAAATCCAGATTTAGCATCAAATTTACTATAATATTTTGCTCCTTGAATTTGAAATTTATATTCAAACAATCTATTAAAATAGTTTGATAAAGCACCAAGGTATTGCAAAATAGAATTAATGGAACAATATAAAAATGTCAAAATTTGAGCGAATAGCATTGTGGTTTCACCAACAGATAAAATAGAATTTGCAAAACAAATTAAATATCTTTTAAACTTAAAACTTATACAAAAGAGTAAAACGTAAATGTCCAAACATAGAATTCATCCATTTTTGAAATACATGGGTGCATTTTTCAATCCAAATGGCATAACTAGCCATTCAAAATGTCCTTGAGGGCAATTGAAGGCTGTTAATTCAATAGATTGTTTATCAGAAAGTCTCAATTGCCAAAATCCAGATTTAGCATCAAATTTACTATAATATTTTGCTCCTTGAATTTTCTTAGTTAAATGCTCAGCAGATGGAATAAAATATCCATCAAATTTTGTGTGACTCTTAAGTTTTCTGTAATTTATTGCCATTCTTGCTTTTCCTCTTTTTATCTTAGCATGATTTCTGGCTAAAAATGTTGGATAACGAATGAGTACTAAAACTCTTTTCTACAAATTTTAAATCTAAAAGATCTTTTATTTGTTTTGCAAATTCTTCTTTATCTGCTGGTGAAACCATAATGTTGTTCACTCGAACTTTGACAACTTTATATTGCTCCATTAATTCTATTTTGCAATACCTTGGTGCTTTATCGAACCATTTCAATGGATTGTCTAAATATAAAGGTTCAAGCATATTATGAATTGATATTTCAAATTCATTAGATGTCTTTATGTAGTAAGTGCAAACTTTTGGGTGCACTAAGGTTGGAATTTTTACATTTTCTATCAGAGTTATAGGTTTATTATCACCACGGTGTGCTGTTGGCGAATAATGTGCTGCAGTTGTTGCAGATAAATGAAATCTTGGAATTAAGGCTCCATTAAGTTAAAAATAGTGTTTATCAAATGGACAAAGATGACGAAGATTGTCCATTCCAAGAATACAATCAACATTGAATTCTTTTGGAAGCAAAGCGAAATCAAAATTGTATTTTTTTTTGTTTCCATGCATATCAGGTATTTGTACCTGAAGTTTTTGATTTAGTAATTTACAGGAACTTGTCTTCCCATAAATTATTTAGCATTCCTTTTTTGTCTAAAGGTACCCAAAATTGCTGGGGAATAAATATTTCTTGAAATATACTGGATTCTGCACCATAATCCAATAAATATGTGTTGTAAATTCCTGATAATCAGGAATACATATTGTTAATGGAAGATATATATGCAATTGGGATTTCATTTTAAGATCGAGATACCTAATCATAATTTTTTATATTTTCGAAGGGAACCTTTATAACCATTTGATTAGGTTCTTATTCTTTTTGTTTATCAAGTATCCTCATGGTCTTCCCTTCCATTGGATCAGAATGTCTAAAAATCATACGATTATTTGTCCCTTTTAGAATGTCAGATGTAAGTTCAACTTCAGATAAAGATTGTGATCTTTCTAATTTATCTGATTTTGAGTCAATTTCATTATTATTTTACTATCGTAGAAATAGTATTTCCTGAAGCAATAAAATACTTTATAGGTATTTGTACCTTTAGTCTAAGAGATTTTATAAAAACTCGAATTTCATTATCAAATTTCAAATGTTGCATTTCTACTAATGAAATGACCCGAACCTCCCCGGTCTCCAAAGAGAAGAGAAAGAACGAATTGTTTTGAGAACACGACAAAATAGAACGCAGACGTAAGAACATTTCATTGTATTTTACAACAATGCATCAGATTACAAGAATATACAGAGTATAAATGAATCAATATTACACAGAAATATCAGAGATTTAAATTACATTTAAATACATCGCAGCGGAAAATAATACAATACACAACTAGAAGAGATATACGGATACAAAGCTTTCCGGATATCGTTCCAGCTGTAAACCAGGATCCTGTGAATATAAATCTGCAAAACCAAAACTACTAGCTGCCCGTGTGGAAAATAGGGGCACCTAGAGTTTAGGTTAAAACAATAAACTCCAGGTCAGTCATGTGACTGGTGTGAGAACTAAAACAGTTATTTATCTTTGTTTTAAAGTTAGGTAAATCAAGGGACCACGCCGTATAACACGGAACGGGTTTCCTCCCAAGAATATCAGTGCATAAAACAAACAGCGCAATGCTAAATAAAGAAAAATGAAGCTATTATAAGACCCAGGTCCTATCACACAATGCAACGCAAGCCAGGGGATAGGGTTTTCCCTTATAACAGCCAAAGAATGCTTGATACGTTTAAAACAAATCATTTGATACTATTATAAGTGCATAGTGTATAAAACAACTTCAAATCATAAGTATCAATCATAGGCGGCATGGGTAATGTCGCCATACTAGGCTCTACAATCAAAACCGCAAATGTCACGTATTTGGAAATTGGATTTCCGTCTATGAACCGAGGCAAAAGATAGTCCTCAACCGATTCGAGATGCTCTAGCCCTCCCCTCAGGAACAGCCGCAACTGCCCCTTGGATCGTCAGGGTCGGTCCACCGATGTGGATTATAATGCCTGAACACTCCGTTTCTCCGCCCTTTGGGACGTAAATGAGCCAACGAATGACTCCATCGGACCCGGATCGTCCGATCAAACCGAGGCGCCTCGCAACAGCAACAACCACACAGGTGAAAATAATATAAATGTCAGGGCTGGTAGGTCACTGACACCACCCTAGCTAGAAAGAAAACGCATGTCCCCCTTGAGGTCCGTCTCCCGTTTTTGGTTCACCACCGGGGTGTGAGGCTCGCGAATTCACGTTACACAAAGCTATGCCACACAGGCGGTGCTTTGATCATCAACCACAAGACTTTGCTTTTCAACAGAAGCCTTGATCATTTGCATCTTAGCATGCCACACAGGCAAACCACTCTATGCAACCGATACCAGTCACACAGAATGAAATCCAATGTCAGACACACAGTCCATTTACAAGTCCGTTCTGGGTCTGAACGAAACCGGAGGCACCTAGTACCCCGCATATCCATCGATCTTCAAGTACGTCTGGACGACCACCAATTGATTCCCTCATCTTGGGTGTACAGCCCAATCAAGATCATCAGTAATCACCCAAACGATGTGAAGACTTCCGGTCTTCAACCACCGTCTTCATCTTCGACTTATCGTCGTATCAGTTATTCAGAATGGGTTAAACCCGGTCTTTCCGAATAACTCGCGTATATTATAAACAAGTGTTACACAAACACAACATACGCCTCATTCCAATTCATCAGTCACTAACTGTAAATTAATCAAGAGAACAATTCCCCAAATATTAACCCCGAAGGCCGAAACCAACATCAGATCAATATCCAGAAAACCATTCTGCTTGGCTAAGCGACAGTTAGTTTCTAAATTTTACATTCTTAGGGAAAGGTTCCCATTAATTTTATCAAAGATAAATCATTTAAATTTATTCTTTAATCTTCTTTTGAATTTTGATTCAACTAGTCGGGATTAACGAACCTTACCGAAGTAATCATTTGTTTTAATTTCCCAATCCCAACTTATTCATCCCATGAAGTAAAACTGGTTATACTTCATATCCAACACCACGGTGTTATCGGTAAATTCAATTACCATTTCACGTTCAAATCTAACTAAAGATTTAACTATCGCCTAGAGCAAAACTGGTGATACTCCATGCTCGATTTTTTTCCAATCTAATTAAAGATTCATTAAAACTCCACTTAGTCTTAATCCGTGACCGGGTTAAAGAATCAGTGTCATTTAAAACACAGTTCACAATAAACCCAAAATCACATTTCATTAATTATCGGGTTAAAGAACGAGTGTTATTTAAAACACTGTCCATGATAAACCCAAAAATCAATATCAATTCAATTCCAGTTAAATATTATTTATTTGGTACACTTCATTAAATCAAAATAAAAAGATTTAATCTTTTCTCAACTGGGTTCAAGAACAGTGTTAGTCAAGACACCATTCACGACAAACCCAAATCACATTTGATATTAAATACAAGGCTCTGAATAGAAAATATATCGGCTTATATTCAATATCAAATTCTACGACCAACAGATACCGTATTGGAAATAACGATATACATATCTATATCTTTCAAATTTCCATAACAACATCTGTATAATCACGAAATCCAACATCGAAATATTCTGAAGACAATTTCGATTCAAATCCATTCCAATGAAATCATTGGAAATTCTGGTTATTTTCAAAACCATTTCAAATTCAATTTATTTATTTAAAAATAAATAGAATTATAATTCTAGTTTAAAACTAGTTCATTTCGATAAAAATCTATTTTTATCTTTTCAAATATGGAGTTTTTCATCCCAATTCTTCACATATCACTTTCGATGATTTTACACAAATTATTAATATTTTTAATAATTTTATCAAGGCCCATACAGTCGATTTCCATCAACGGCCATCGAACTGCACTTACAACGACCTTTTTCAAATTTGATTTGGACATAATTCCAAATCCAACCGTTAGATTTCTGATTTCTAATAATCGTTAGAAAGCTCTTTTCGATACGAACCCAACGTTTCCGGTTTTAGGAGAATCCGACGGTCGGATCTCCCGCAATATTCGTTCGAAGTCAATGGTCGAAATTCGCGAACTGCCGCGACGCGGCGCGTTCTATTCAGGCCATTATATTATATATATAATATATATAATATATACTTCGTCGATTTCCTTTCGAAACGAATTTCATAATCGTTTTAAATTCATTTTCAAAACGGTTTCAACTTCTTTTCAAATTCAAATCAAAATTGCATTTCCTCTTGCAAATTCGTTTTAAATTCATTTCAAATTGATTTCAATTCAAATTGATTTCAATTCAAATTGATTTCAATTCAAATTGATTTCAATTCAAATTGATTTCTATTTCAATTTCAGTTCGTTTCCAATTCAATTCGAATTCATTTCTATTCCATTTCAATTCGAATTCATTTATATTCAATTTCAATTCGAATTCATTTATATTCAATTTCAATTCGAATTCGTTTATATTCAATTTCAATTCGAATTTATTTATATTCAATTTCAATTCGAATTTATTTATATTCAATTCTTTTCGAATTTATTTATATTCAATTCTTTTCAAATTTATTTATATTCAATTCTTTTCAAAATATCAGATTTTGAAATCACTTTCGATATTCATTATAAAATAAATAAAATCGATATAAATATCGTTCACATCAAAATGGCGTCAATCTAATCAATACGGCTTCATATATTCCTATTTTCAAATATTCTATTTCAAATATTTCTTTTTCAAATATTTCTATTTTAAAACTGGAATGAGGCCCAATCAATTACCATATAATGTTAATTATATGGATTTTCTACAACACATGTATATATCAACAACGATGAATAATCAACCATCATCCAAAGTGCATTCTACACTGTATAAGCATCAAATACAAATATCCAATGCTTATAACAGCCTGTCAATCAATCGATCGACATACAACTAAACAATCGGGATTAGTGTACGTCAAATATCATCCCAATACCCGTGTGGGGTTTCAAGCAATCCAACACAGATGTTTGATTTGTGCATTTGGGCGATGTGTAAAATTTATCCTCCCAATCAATGTCCTTCAAATAGGTGTACATAAACAAACCGTCCGGTTTGTAAATGAATATTTATTTATTCACATTCACGTTAAAAATTATATTTTTAACGATCAAACTATTTTATTCAACCTAAGAATATTCTATTCGGTTCATTTATTAAATAAAATGTTATCTTTATTTTTCTAACTTATTTTTAGAAAATTTCGGCGGCATAACGGCACGATACTAGAAACGGCACGATACTAGAAACGGGACAAGGCCTAGCCTTATCCCCGGTCTAGTGAAGGCCCACGCCATTCACACATCAATCAAATCAATTTCATTTCACCAAACAATTCAATTCCAAACCAAATAATCTAACCAACTAAACAACCAAACAATTAAACAAACAAGCCATCCATGGTCTGTGGGTGACGGGTGTCGGGTGCTGCTAAGCACCGTCTGCATCCTAGTATATATATAACTAGAAAAAGAAATTGAAGAGTGAGAAGTTCTCACCGATAGTTATCCCAACTTCACGACACTTCATTTATAGAAATCTTCGCCGTTCTCGCCTTTCGTCACTTTCGTTGCCCATAGCCACTACATATGTAAAAATCGAATTTTTACTTTGCTATTCAATATATAAAAATCGAATTTTTACTTCGTTGTTCAATATATAAAAATCGAATTTTTACTTCGCTATTCAATATATAAAAATCGAATTTTTACTTCGCTATTCAATATATAAAAATCGAATTTTTACTATGCTATTCAATATATAAAAATCGAATTTTTACTATGCTATTCAATATATAAAAATCGAATTTTTACTATGCTATTCAATATATAAAAATCGAATTTTTACTATGCTATTCAATATATTAAAATCGAATTTTTACTATGCTATTCAATATATAAAAATCGAATTTTTACTTCGTTATTCAATATATAAAAATCGAATTTTTACTTCGCTATTCAATATATAAAAATCTCGCCTTTTCAATTATAAAGATTTAATCTTTTCTATTTTAAAAAATCTAATCTTTTCTATTTTAAAAATCTAACTTATAAACCAGATATTTTTAATGCGATGTTATCCTAAATAAAAATCGCATTTTTATTTTCAGATTTAACATATGAAAATCGCGTATTTATTTTCAGCTTTTAACATCAAAGTAATTCAGGTTTTTTCACATCAAAGTTTAAACAAATTATGAAATAAATAAAAGGGAAAAGTTCACATTTTTAGAGGAGATGGATGCTGAGTGGACTGGAGGGGCGATGGCCAGGCAGTGTCGGCGGCGGGGTCTTCGGGGCTAGAGCGGTGGAGGTTGGGTTGCGGCGTCGGTTCTGGTGGGGGGGTTTCTGAAACGAGGGGGGTCGCGCTCCACGCGAGGAGGAAGGGGAGAGGATCGGGAGGAGGCAGAGCATGGGGGGGGGGGGGGGTCGGCGTGCGGCAGCGGCGATGGAGGAGGCGCGCGCACCTCCATCCCCTTCTTTCTTCTTCTTTTTTTGATTTAAAATGAATCGGGGGGGCCTGGGTAGTTAAGGAGAGGGGAGGGTATATTTTTTTTTATTTAATTATTTAATTTCAAAAAAGTTGACTTTTTCAAACGACCTCTAAACGAGGCCCACCGCCTGTCATCCCTAGCGTTTCACCCCCATTCCGAACACAATGGGATATGTATCGTAAGCTGATTCGGTTGATACAATCAGTTTTCATCAAAATCAACATATAGCTCTATATATTGAATTTGAACGCGCATTTCAATTACTGGGGTCACATACTAACTCTATAAATTGCAGAAAAATATTTTCTAGCTTTGTATTGACGATACGGTCCTAACAAAACTAGTTTCGTCGAATTCTAAGACCGTTGAAAAAATGGCCATTTTCCAGTCGATTAAAATCAACTGAAACTGGTCAAACGCGTTTTCCTTCGCCACGCTCACATATTGATTCGAAAAATTATGAAATTTGAAACCTAGCAATAATTTGACATCACGGACCCAACAAAAGTGGTTTCGTCGAAATCCGAGGTCGTTTGCAAAATTCCCATTTTTAAGGGCCTGAATTCCATAGCGACTATTCAGGATTTTCAACTGGACATATCTTTTGATTCCCGCTATGAAATTTTGATTTGTCGGATTCGTTGGGAAGATATTCACAATTAGATTCCATTATTTTTGGTTTCACTAAAATCCAGTTTGTTTTGCACCCGGTACATTCAATTGAAATTTGAAACCAAATTATCGAACTACCGCGCCATTTTCAATTCCTTTTATAATTTAAAATTATTATTCATATTCTAACGACGACGTATATAACATATACGATCGAATTCTATTTAAAATAAATTTCTCGACGATATTATTTAAAATAATTCATTTAAAAAAATCAAAATTCGCTAAAATTGCCAAAATAAAAATTTTAAAATGGCCCAGATTTTCGGGTTGTTACAATCTCCCCCACTTAAAACTTTTCGTCCCCGAAAAGGAACAAAGTCGAAAGTGGTTTGATTAATCCACTCTACGTTCGATCTGGCTTCCATTCTCCAACTTTTCAGTTTCTGAGAATTTTCAAATTCTTCAAAAATTTGGCTAACACCCTAAATTTTCGAAAAATTTCGCCATAACCTCCCCTGCACCGGGAGCCACGGGAAAATCCCAAAATTGTCATACAGGCCTTCTGATCTCAAAAAGAAAAAGCCAAGCGGCTAGCCAATAGGCTCATAAAATCATCATCACCCAAACAAAACAGTAAATTATAGTAATCATGTACCTATTTGTTGGGCAAACAAATTTTATTCTCTGCTCTAGCCTCCTTGCTATGACCTGTTCAATGTAAGTACAAGTATATGCAGGCAAATGCGACTAATTTTCAATACAAGTCAATATTTGATCAAATTGGCTATATAATACAAATTTTAATTAATCAACCAATAATCAACAACACAACCACCAATCAATTAGTTGATTAGCTTTTGAAATTCATAACTTTGATATATAGTCAAAAATCAGATTTTTGATGCCAAATCACAACAATAAGCCCTATCTAGTTTCGGTTCTCACACCAGACAATAGGAAATATATAGAAATCTCACTTTCGTAACTCGAAAATAAATACTGGCGACGGTGCCCCATCACCAGAGTTATCCCCGGGCAACTAGAGTATGATTCTATAACTATCCAGTATATTAAAATTTCGAATACACGTTTGCAAGACATATATGCAAAAAATTTATATATCGGATTGTCCAAATCAATATAGATAAATAATCAAATACGTATAATTGATTTAAATTTTCAAAACAAAATTTGTTTTCATTTTCAAAAATATACTCTTCACAGTCGTTCTAGGATACTACTGATCCCATCTCTAACGAGTCATTCTCGTTGGATATTACTAATCCAATTATCAGATAAATTCTTTCGTATGGTTCTAATGTGCCTTGTTCTCTGAGCTTTGTAAACCAAAGCTCTGATACCACGATGAAACGACCCGAACCTCCCCGGTCTCCAAACGCCCCGAACTCCCCCGGTCTCCGAAGAGAAGGGAAAGCGCGGATTGTTTTGAGAACATGACAAAATAGAACGCATACAAAAGAACATTTCATTGTATTTTACAACAATGCATCAGATTACAAGAATATACAGAGTATAAATTAATCAATATTACACAGAAATATCAGAGATTTAAATTACATTTAAATACATCGCAGCGGAAAATAATACAATACACAACTAGAAGAGATATACGGATACAAAGCTTTCCGGATATCGTTCCAGCTGTAAACCAGGATCCTGTGAATATAAATCTGCAAAACCAAAACTACTAGCTGCCCGTGTGGAAAATAAGGCACCCAGAGTTTAGGTTAAAACAATAAACTCCAGGTCAGTCATGTGACTGGTGTGAGAACTAAAACAGTTATTTATCTTTGTTTTAAAGTTAGGTAAATCAAGGGAC
Organism: Allium sativum; assembly: GCA_030737875.1. Lineage (NCBI taxonomy): Eukaryota > Viridiplantae > Streptophyta > Magnoliopsida > Asparagales > Amaryllidaceae > Allium > Allium sativum. The sequence continues at coordinate 335,458,451 of CM060918.1, read as the reverse complement.
CACGCCGTATAACACGGAACGGGTTTCCTCCCAAGAATACTAGTGCATAAAACGAACAGCGCAATGCTAAATAAAGAAAAATGAAGCTATTATAAGACCCAGGTCCTATCACACAATGCAACGCAAGCCGGGGGATAGGGTTTTCCCTTATAACAGCTAAAGAATGCTTGATACGTTTAAAACAATTTGATACTATTATAAGTGCATAGTGTATAAAACAACTTCAAATCATAAGTATCAATCATAGGCGGCATGGGTACCATATATCATGTCGCAATACTAGGCTCTACAATCAAAACCGCAAATGTCACGTATTTGGAAATTGGATTTCCGTCTATGAACCGAGGCAAAAGATAGTCCTCAACCGATTCGAGATGCTCCAGCCCTCCCCTCAGGAACAGCCGCAACTGCCCCTTGGATCGTCAGGGTCGGTCCACCGATGTGGATTATAATGCCTGAACACTACGTTTCTCCGCCCTTTGGGGCGTAAATGAGCCAACGAATGACTCCATCGGACTCGGATCGTCCGATCAAACCGAGGCGCCTCGCAACAGCAACAACCACACAGGTGAAAATAATATAAATGTCAGGGCTGGTAGGTCACTGACACCACCCTAGCTAGAAAGAAAATGCATGTCCCCCCTGAGGTCCGTCTCCCGTTTTTGGTTCACCACCGGGGTGTGAGGCTCGCGAATTCACGTTACACAAAGCTATGCCACACAGGCGGTGCTTTGATCATCAACCACAAGACTTTGCTTTTCAACAGAAGCCTTGATCATTTGCATCTTAGCATGCCACACAGGCAAACCACTCTATGCAACCGATACCAGTCACACAGAATGAAATCCAATGTCAGACACACAGTCCATTTACAAGTCCGTTCTGGGTCTGAACGAAACCGGAGGCACCTAGTACCCCGCATATCCATCGATCTCCAAGTACGTCTGGACGACCACCAATTGATTCCCTCATCTTGGGTGTACAACCCAATCAAGATCATCAGTAATCACCCAAACGATGTGAAGACTTCCGGTCTTCAACCACCGTCTTCATCTTCGACTTATCGTCGTATCAGTTATTCAGAATGGGTTAAACCCGGTCTTTCCGAATAACCCGCGTATATTATAAACAAGTGTTACACAAACACAACATACGCCTCATTCCAATTCATCAGTCACTAACCGTAAATTAATCAAGAGAACAATTCCCCAAATATTAACCCCGAAGGCCGAAACCAACATCAGATAAATATCCAGAAAACCATTCTGCTTGGCTAACCGACAGTTAGTTTCTAAATTTTACATTCTTAGGGAAAGGTTCCCATTAATTTTATCAAAGATAAATCATTTAAATTTATTCTTCAATCTTCTTTTGAATTTCGATTCAACTAGTCGGGATTAACAAACCTTACCGAAGTAATCATTTGTTTTAATTTCCCAATCCCAACTTATTCATCCCATGAAGTAAAACTGGTTATACTTCATATCCAACACCACGGTGTTATCGGTAAATTCAATTACCATTTCACGTTCAAATCTAATTAAAGATTTAACTATCACCTGGAGCAAAACTGGTGATACTCCATGCTCGATTTTTTTCCAATCTAATTAAAGATTCATTAAAACTCCACTTAGTTTTAATCCGTGACTGGGTTAAAGAATCAGTGTCATTTAAAACACAGTTCACGATAAACCCAAAATCACATTTCATTAATTATCGGGTTAAAGAACGAGTGTTATTTAAAACACTGTCCACGATAAACCCAAAAATCAATATCAATTCAATTCCAATTAAGTATTATTTAATTGGTACACTTCATTAAAACAAAATAAAAAGATTTAATCTTTTCTCAACTGGGTTCAAGAACAGTGTTAGTCAAGACACCATTCACGACAAACCCAAATCACATTTGATATTAAATACAAGGCTCTGAATAGAAAATATATCGGCTTATATTCAATATCAAATTCTACGACCAACAGATACCGTATTGGAAATAACGATATACATATCTATATCTTTCAAATTTCCATAACAACATCTGTATAATCACGAAATCCAACATCGAAATATTCCGAAGACAATTTCGATTCAAATCCATTCCAATGCAATCATTGGAAATTCTGGTTATTTTCAAAACCATTTCAAATTCAATTTATTTATTTAAAAATAAATAGAATTATAATTCTAGTTTAAAACTAGCTCATTTCGATAAAAATCTATTTTTATCTTTTCAAATATGGAGTTTTTGATCCCAATTCTTCACATATCACTTTCGATGATTTTACACAAATTATTAATATTTTTAATAATTTTATCAAGGCCCATACAGTCGATTTCCATCAACGGCCATCGAACTGCACTTACAGCGACCTTTTTCAAATTTGATTTGGACATAATTCCAAATCCAACCGTTAGATTTCTAATTTCTAATAATCGTTAGAAAGCTCTTTTCGATACGAACCCAACGGTTCCGGTTTTAGGAGAATCCGAAGGTCGGATCTCCCGCAATATCCGTTCGAAGTCAATGGTCGAAATTCACGAACTACCGCGGCGCGGCGCGTTCTATTCAGGCCATTTTATTATATATATAATATATACTTCGTCGATTTCCTTTCGAAACGAATTTTATAAATCGTTTTAAATTCATTTTCAAAACGGTTTCAACTTCTTTTCAAATTCAAATCAAAATTGCATTTCCTCTTACAAATTCGTTTTAAATTCATTTCAAATTGATTTCAATTCAAATTGATTTCTATTTCTATTTCTATTTCAGTTCGTTTTCAATTCAATTCGATTTCAATTCGAATTCATTTCTATTCCATTTCAATTCGAATTCACTTATATTCAATTTCAATTCGAATTCATTAATATTCAATTTCAATTCGAATTCGTTTATATTCAATTTCAATTCGAATTTATTTATATTCAATTTCAATTTGAATTTATTTATATTCAATTCTTTTCGAATTTATTTATATTCAATTACTTTCAAATTTCTTTATATTCAATTCTTTTCAAAATATCAGATTTTGAAATCACTTTCGATATTCATTATAAAATGAATAAAATCGATATAAATATCGTTCACATCAAAATGGCGTCAATCTAATCAATACGGCTTCATATATTCCTATTTTCAAATATTCTATTTCAAATATTTCTTTTTCAAATATTTCTATTTTAAAACTGGAATGAGGCCCAATCAATTACCATATAATGTTAATTATATGGATTTTCTACAACACATGTATATATCAACAATGATGAATAATCAACCATCATCCAAAGTGCATTCTACACTGTATAAGCATCAAATATAAATATCCAACGCTTATAACAGCCTGTCAATCAATCGATCGACATACAACTAAATAATCGGGATTAGTGTACGTCAAATATCATCCCAATACCCGTGTGGGGTTTCAAGCAATCCAACACAGATTTTTGATTTGGGCAGTTGGGCGATGTGTAAAATTTATCGTCCCAATCAATGTCCTTCAAATAGGTGTACATAAACAAACCGTCCGGTTTGTAAATGAATATTTATTTATTCACATTCACGTTAAAAATTATATTTTTAACGATCAAACTATTTTATTCAACCTATGAATATTCTATTCGGTTCATTTATTAAATAAAATGTTATCTTTATTTTTCTAACTTATTTTTAGAAAATTTCGGCGGCATAACGGCACGATACTAGAAACGGGACAAGGCCTAGCCTTATCCCCGGTCTAGTGAAGGCCCACGCCATTCACACATCAATCAAATCAATTTCATTTCACCAAACAATTCAATTCCAAACCAAATAATCTAACCAACTACACAACCAAACAATTAAACAAACAAGCCATCCATGGTCTGTGGATGACGGGTGTCGGTTGCTGTTAAGCACCGTCTGCATCCTAGTATATATATAACTAGAAAAAGAAATTGAAGAGTGAGAAGTTCTCACCGATAGCTATCCCAACTTCACGACACTTCATTTATAGAAATCTTCGCCGTTCTCGCCTTTCGTCACTTTCGTTGCCCGTAGCCACTGCATATGTAAAAATCGAATTTTTTACTTTGCTATTCAATATATTAAAATCGAATTTTTACTTCGTTGTTCAATATATAAAAATCGAATTTTTACTTCGCTATTCAATATATAAAAATCGAATTTTTACTTCGCTATTCAATATATAAAAATCGAATTTTTACTATGCTATTCAATATATAAAAATCGAATTTTTACTATGCTATTCAATATATAAAAATTGAATTTTTACTATGCTATTCAATATATAAAAATCAAATTTTTACTATGTTATTCAATATATAAAAATCGAATTTTTACTTCGCTATTCAATATATAAAAATCTCGCCTTTTCAATTATAAAGATTTAATCTTTTCTATTTTAAAAAATCTAATCTTTTCTATTTTAAAAATCTAACTTATAAACCAGATATTTTTAATGCGATGTTATCCTAAATAAAAATCGCATTTTTATTTTCAGATTTACCATATGAAAATCGCGTATTTATTTTCAGCTTTTAACATCAAAGTAATTCAGTTTTTTTCACATCAAAGTTTAAACAAATTATGAAATAAATAAAAGGGAAAAGCTCACATTTTTAGAGGAGATGGATGCTGAGTGGACTGGAGGGGTGATGGCCAGGCAGTGTCGGCGGCGGGTCTTCGGGGCTGGAGCGGTGGAGGTTGGGTTGCGGCGTTGGTTATGGTGGGGGGGTTTCTGAAATGGGGGGGGGGGGTCGCGCTCCACGCGAGGAGGAAGGGGAGAGGATTGGGAGGAGGCGGAGCATTCTTTCTTCTTCTTTTCTTTTTGATTTAAAATGAATCGGGGGGGGGGGGGGGCTTGGGTAGTTAAGGAGAGGGGAGGGTATTTTTTTATTAGTTAATTATTTAATTTCAAAAAAGTTGACTTTTTCAAACGACCTCTAAACGAGGCCCACCACCTATCGTCCCTAGCGTTTCACCCCCATTCCGAACACAATGGGATATGTATCGTAAGCTAATTCGGCTGTTACAATCAGTTTTCGTCAAAATCAACATATAGCTCTATATATTGAATTTGAACGCGCATTTCAATTACTGGGGTCACATACTAACTCTATAAATTGCAGAAAAATATTTTCTAGCTTCGTATTGACGATACGGTCCTAATAAAACTAGTTTCGTCGAATTCTGAGACCGTTGGAAAAATGGCCATTTTCCAGTCGATTAAAATCAACTAAAACTGGTCAAACGCGTTTTCCTTTGCCACGCTCACATATTGATTCGAAAAATTATGAAATTTGAAACCTAGAAATAATTTGACATCACGGACCCAACAAAAGTGGTTTCGTCGAAATCCGAGGTCGTTTGCAAAATTCCCATTTTTAAGGGCCTGAATTCCATAGCGACTATTCAGAATTTTCAACTGGACATATCTTTTGATTCCCGCTATGAAATTTTGATTTGTCGGATTCGTTGGGAAGATATTCACAATTAGATTCCATTATTTTTGGTTTCACTAAAATCCGGTTTGTTTTGCACCCGGGACATTCAATTGAAATTTGAAATCAAATTATCGAACTACCACGCCATTTTCAATTCCTTTTATAATTTAAAATAATTATTCATATTCTAACGACGACGTATATAACATATACGATCGAATTCTATTTAAAATAAATTTCTCGATGATATTATTTAAAATAATTCATTTAAAAAAAAAATCGCTAAAATTGCCAAAATAAAAAATTTAAATTGGCCCAGATTTTCGGGTTGTTACAACTAATCAGGGTTGAATTGCTTTTCCCATTATAATATCGAATAATTTTACGAGTTGTTTCGGAGTGATAGATTTAAATGTAGATGTAACATTTAAAGCCATACAATGTTCCCATTGAATTCCTAGAACTTTAGATTCTGTTAATAACTCAATATTCAGTAATTTACTGATAAAGTAAATGCTTTCTCAATATTTTTATCTTCAAAGCTTATACAAAAATCAGGATGTATATTTACTCCAAATATTCTTTTTCCTAAATTAGATTTAGCTCCTCCTATAATACTATTTAGAGGATTGTTAATTATTCTTCCATCCATACATACTATCATAATAGGAGTATCTATTCCAGGTCTAAAAAGAGATCTAATGTTTAATTGTTTTAATTCTATAAATAAATTTCTCATTTTAGGATATCTAACTTTTAATTTTTCTATTTTGTTTTCATTAAGAAGACTTATAGAAGTAAAATCTTCATCTCCTTTTAGCTCAACATTTCCTTGCATTCGTTCAAATATGAAAGTATGTTGATTGAGGAATCTAGAGTTAAGGGTTATAGATTTATAAGTTTCCCTTTTATTTGATCTTTGAATTGCCTCTTTTAATTTTTCAAGATCTTCATTGGTAATAATAAATTGTTCACCTTCACTGTCTTGAATCTGTGAGTCCGATGTTTCCTCAGATGAAATTGTATTCATGTATATTCTATATTCCCAATATGTTTAAGTATCATTTTTTCTTGAAGAATGAGATGTAGGACCACCCACTGGGTTAAAGGTATCAAGTCGTATATTTCTTCCTTTATAATTGGAAGATATTCATATTTATGAATAACTAGAAGTCCAATTGGGTCTCCTTGTTCTATAATATAGTCTTTGTTTTCCATAATATAATCTTTGTTTTCCATACTTGTACTTTTAAATAGTATAGTAGCGTTATTTTTGGAAACAGATTCAATTAGTCCATGTGTCATAAAAATATTTTATTTTGCATGTCTAGGAATATTATATATTTTTCCACAATATCCTAAAGGAATTTTTATTAATAAGTCTAAAAATATTTCTGTAGTACTATACCTTCTTAAAGCAATATTCTTTGGTGCATATAAAGTATATCCAGGAGAATTTATTCTTTCTTTCTTAGGGAGGATTGCATATACAGTTAATGGTATTATTTTTATTTGATTATGTGTTTGATTTATAGTTATCTTATTTGTAATAACCCGGAAATCTGAGCCAATTTAAAATTTTTATTTTGGCAATTTTAATGAAGTTTGAATATTTATAATGATTATTTTAAATAATAACGACGAAAATTTATTTTGAATAGAATTCGAACGTATATATTTATATAGATCGTCATTAGAATATAATTATTTATTTATGATTATAAAAGGAATTGAAAATGGCGCGGTAGTTCGATAATTCGATTTCAAAATTCAAATGAACGTACAGGATTCAAAATAAACCGGATTTCAGTGAAACCAAAATTTTTTGAATCTATTTGAGAATACCTTTCCAACGAATCTGAAAAATAGAAATTTCATAGCGGGGGTAAAAGATATGCCCAGTTGAAAATTCAGAATAGTCGCTATGGATTTCTGGCCCTTAAAAATGGAAATTTTGCAAACAACCTCGGTTTTTGACGAAACCACTTTCGTTGGATCTGTGATGTCAAGTTATTTCTAGATTCCAAAATCTGTAATTTTTTGAATCAATATGTGAGCGTGGCGAAGGAAAACGCGTTTGACCAGTTTCAGTTGATTTTAATCGACTGGAAAATGGCCATTTTTCAAACGGTCTCAGAATTTGACGAAATTAGTTTTGTTAGGACTGTATCATCAATACGAAGCTATAAAATATTTTTTGGTAATTTTTAGAGTCTGTATGTGGGCCAGGTAAATTGAAATGTGCATTCAAATTCAATATGTAGAGTTATATTTTGATTTTGACGAAAACTGATCGAAACAGTCGAATCAGCCTGCGATACATATCCCATTGTGTTCGGAATGGGGGGTAATTAGCTATGGATAACAGTCGGTGAGTTCGATTTCGAAGTCGAAATAAAAAGTTACTTTTTGAAAATTTAAATAAAAAATTCAACATCCCTCTCTCCTTTACCCCCCCCCCCCCGGGTCTATTTTCAAACCAGAAAAATAAAAGAAAAAAACCCTAGACGAATCGATCGCACGCCCCCCATCAACCGCTGACGACGAACTCCACCCCCACCGCCTCCACCTCGAAGACGACGATCCCCCTCTCTTCTCCTCCTTTTCCTCCCCTCCTCCGTTTCTTTGCCTCCGTCATGTCCCTCTCCTCTTCGATTCGAAGGCCGCCGCACCCCAAGCCATCGGAAAACTGCGCCTCCACCTGCGCCTCCGCCTCATCCCCCCCTCCTCCAACATGCTGTAAGTTTTTATTACTTAATTCTGATTTTTAGTTTTAGGAAAATATAGGATTTTTAATACCTTGAATATAGGATTTTTAACAACTTAAAGTTAGGATTTTTATTCGCTTAAATATAGGATATTTAACACCTTAAAGTTAGGATTTTTATTCGCTTAAAGCTAGGATTTTTAACAAGTTAAAGTTAGGATTTTTATTTGTGTAGAGCTAGGATTTTTATTCGGGAAAAGAAGTATTTTTTATCATATAAAAGAAGTGATTTTTATATTATAGAAAGAATAAAAATATGATTTTTATATTATAGAAAGAATAAAAATCTGATTTTTATATTATAATAGATGGTAAAAATTCGATCTTTATATCATAGGAAGAATAAAAATATGATTTTTATTCATGTAGAGTAATAAAAATATAATTTTTATTATATTAGTGGAAAGGTAAAAATAGAATTTTTATCTATATAGTAGCGATGTAAAAATATAATTTTTATCTATTAGTAGCGGGATAAGAATAGTGATTTTTATCCATATAGCGTAGTTATAAAAATGAGATTTTTATATACATAGCAACAATATAAAAATGTGACTTTTATATATGTAGTGAAAAGGGGTAACGAAAGTGACAAAAGGGCGAGAATGGCGAAGATTTTCTACATATGAAGAGTCGTGGTATTGGATGAGCTAGTCAGTGAGAACTCCTCACCTTTAATTTAAATTTCTAGTTTGAAATATATACTAGGATGCAGACAGTGTTTAGTAGCACCCGACACCCGTCGTCCAAAGACCATGGACGGCTTGTATGCTTGTTTGTTTGATTTTGATGTGTAGTTGATTCTGTGATGTGAAATGAAATAAAATATTTTATAGTGGAAAATATTTTATAGTTAAAAATATAATTTTTAACGTGTATATGAAATGAATATTTATAAACAAATCGACGATTTTTTTATATACACTGATTTGACTGATATTGATTGGGACGATAAATTTTACACATCGCCCAACTGCACAAATAAAATCTGTGTTTGATTGTTTGAAACCCCACACGGGTATTGGGATGATATTTGACGTACACTAATCCCGATTGTTTAGTTGTATGTCGATCGATTGATTGACAGACTGTTTTAAGCGTTGAATATTTATATTTGATGCTTATACAGTGTAGAATGCACTTTGGATGATGGTTGATTATTTGTCATTGTTGAGATATACATGTGTTGTAGAAAATCCATATAATTAACACTATATGGTAGTTGATTGGGCCTCATTTCGATTTGGAAAATAAGAAAATAATTAAATTGAAATGAATTGAAATTCGAATTAAATTGAAAAGAATTGGAATTCGAATTAGATTGAAATAGAATTGAAATCGTTTTGAATTGAATTTAAAACGTATTGAAATTGAACTGAAATTGATTTGAATTGAAACCAAATCGAATTAAATTGAAATTGAATTGAAATCGATTTGAAATGAAATTAAAATGAATTCATATTGAAAAATTCGATTTTGATTTGAAATTGAAAAGGAAGTTGAAATCGTTTTGAAAACGAATTTAAAACGATTTATAAAATACGTTTTAAAAGGAAATCGATGAAGCATATATTATATATATAATATAATGGCCTGAATAGAATGCGTCGCGCTGTGGTAGTTCGTGAATTTCGACCATTGACTTCGAATGGATGTTACGGGAGATCCGACCATCGGATTCTCCTAAAACCGGAACCATTGGGTTCGTATCGAAAAGAGCTTTCTAACATTTATTAGAAATTTGAAATCTAACGATTGGATTTGGAGTTATGACCCAATCAAATTTGGAAAAGGTAGTTGTAAGTGCAGTTCGATGGCCGTTGATGGAAATCGACTGTACGAGCCTTGATAAAATTATTAAAAATATCAATAATTTGTGTAAAATCATAGGAAATGATTTTTGAAGAATTAGGATGAAAAACTCCATATTTGAAAAGATAAAAATAGATTTCTATCGAAATGAACTAGTTTTGAAATAGAATTATAAACCATTTATTTTTGAAATAAATAAAGTAGATTTGAAATGGTTTTGAAAATAACCAGAATTTCCAATAATTAAATTGGGATGGATTTGAATCGAAATTGTCTTTGGAATATTTCAATGTTGGATTTCGTGATGAAACAGATATTGTTATGGGAATTTGAAAGATATATTTATATCATTATTTCCAATACGATATTTGTGGGTCGTAGAATTTGATATTGAATATAAGCCGATATATTTTCTATTCAAAGCCTTGTATTTAATATCAAATGTGATTTGGGTTTGCCATGAATGGTGTCTTCATTAACACTATTCTTAAAGCCAGTTGAGAAAGAGATTAAATCTTTTTATTTAGAATTAATGAAGTGTACCAATTAAATGGTATTTAATTGGAATTGAATTTGAATTGATTTTTGGGTTTATCGTGAACGGTGTTTTAAATAACACTGGTTCTTTAACCCGATAATTGATGGAATGTGATTTTGGGTTTATCGTGAGCCGTGTTTTAAATGACATTGATTCTTTAACCCAGTTAAAGACAGGATATTGATTTATGTGTAGATTAAAACTAAGTGGAGTTTTAATGAATCTTTAATTAGATTGAAATGATCGAGAATTGAGTATCGCCAGTTTTACTCCAAAGCGATAGTTAAATCTTTAATTAGATTTGAACGTGAAATGGTAATTGAATTTACCGATAACACCATGGTGTTAGATATGAAGTATTACCAGTTTTACTTCATGGGATGAATAAGTTGGGTTTAGGAAATTAAAACAAATGATTACTTCGGTGTGGTTCGCTAATCCCGACTAGTTTGAATTGATATTCCAAAGGAGATTAAAGAATAAATTTAAAGAATTTATCTTTGATAAAATTAATGGGAAACTTTCCTAAAGTGTAAGAATATTTGAATAAAAGAATATTCTGAATTGGAATGGGGCGTATGTTGTGTTTGTGTAACACTTGTTTATTATATACGCGAGTTATTCAGAAAGACCGGGTTTATCCCATTCTGAATAACTGATTTGACGCGGTGTCGAGGACGAAGACGGTGGTTGAAGACCAAAGGTCTTCACATCGGTTGGGTGATTACTGATGATCTTGATTGGGCTGTACACCCAAGAGGAGGGAATCAGTTGGTGATCGTCCAGACGTACTTGAAGATCGATGGATATGCAAGGTACTAGGTGCCTCCGGTTTCGTTCAGACCCAGAACGAACTTGTAAATGGACTGTGTGTCTGACATTGGATTTTAGTCTGTGTGATTGATTTCTATTAAATATATATTTGTTTGGTGGCGGAGAATTTATTCTCTTGCTTAACGCCCTTCTCTGAGACGTATGAGCTCAGGGGTTATATTTCGATGGATATCAATCGCATGGAGTGAATTGCCTGTGTGACATGCCTAAGTGGCAAATGATAAAGGCTTTTGTTAAAAAGCAAAGTCTTGTGATTGATGATCAAAGCACGGCCTGTGTGGCATAGCTTTGTGTAGCATTGATTCGCGAGCCTCACACCCCGTTTGTGAACCAGAAACGGGAGAAGGATCCAGGGAGGGCATGCGTTTCTTTCTAGCTAGAGGTGGTGTTAGTGCTTAAACTGGCTGACATTTATATTATTTTCACCTGTGTGGTTGTTGTTGTTGTGAGGCGCCTCAGATATATTGGTCGATCCGGGACCGATGGAGTCATTGGACTCATTGACACCCCAAAGGGTGGGGAAACACAGTGTTCAGGCATTTTAATCCATATCGGTGGACCGGCCCTATGGCTCCTAAGGGTCACTCGAGCTTTGATCCTGAGACACGGGCTAGAGCGTCTCGAATCGGTAGAGGACTATCTTTTGCCTCGGTTCACAGATGGAAATCCAACTTCCAATACGTGATGTTTGCGGTTTTGATTGTAGAGCCTAGTATTGGCGACATGATATATGGTATCCATGCCGTCTATGATTAATACTTATGATTGAAATTGTTTTGACACTATACACCTATAGTAATATCAAAAAAATTTGTTTTTAAACGTATCAAGCATTCTTTGGCTATTATAAGGTAAAACCCTATCCTCAGGCTTGTGTTGCATTGTGTGATGGGACATGGGTCTCATAATAGCTTCATTGTTCTTTATTTAGTATTGCGATGTTGTTTTATGCACTGGTATTCTTGGGAGGAAACCCGTTCCGTGTTATACGGCATGGTCCCTTGATTTACCTAACTTTAAAATAAAGATTAATAACTATTTTAGTTCTCACACCAGTCACATGACAGACCTGGAGTTTATTGTTTTAACCTAAACTCTGGGTGCCCCTATTTTCGACACGGGCAGCTAGTAGTTTTGGTTTTGTAGGTTTATATTCTTAGGAACCTGGTTTACAGCTGGAATGATATCCGGAAAGCTCTGTATCCGTATCTCTTCTAGTTGTGTATTGTATTATTTTCCGGTACGATGTATTTAAATGATAATTTAAGTCTCTGATATTTTTCTGTGTAATATTTATTCCTACTTTGTATATTCTTGTATTCTGGTGAAATTGTTGTAATATACAATGAAACGTTCTTCTGTCTGCGTTCTAATTTGTCGTGTTCTCAAAACAATCAGGCATTTCGAACGGTCTTGGTCGGTTTAGCGACTGATTCGGATCGAGCGAGATCCCAATCGTTATATTTGGTATCAGAGCTTTGGTTTACAAAGCTCAGAGAACAAGACACATTAGAACCATACGAAAGAATTCATCAGAGATTGGATTAGTAATATCCAACAAGAAGGACTCTTTGGAGATAGGATCAGTAGTATCCTAGAACGAGTGTGAAGAGTAGTGTTTTTGAAATAAAAATGAAAACAAGTTTTGTTTTGAAAATTTAAATCAAGTATTCGTATTTGAATATTATTTATATTGATTTGGACAATCCAATATATAGAGATTTTGAATATACGTCTGATCCACGTATATTTGAAGTTTTAATATACTGGATAGATATAGAATCACATTTTAGTCTCCCGCAGATGTTCTGATGGTGGTTCGAAACATCATCAGAATTTATTTTCGAGTGATGAAGGTGTGATATTTATATATTTCCTATTGACTGGTGTGAGAACCAAAACTAGATAGGGCTTATTATTGTGATTTGGCACCAAAAATGTGATTTTTGACTATATATCAAAGTGATGAATTTGAAACGTTAATCAACTAATTGATTGCTGATTGTGTTATTTGATTATTGGTTGATTAATTAAATGTTGAACCTATAACCAAATTGAATCAAATAGTGAATTGTATTGAAAATTTATCGCATGTACATGTACTTACATTGAACAGGTCATAGCAAGGAGGCTAGAGCAGAAGAATAAAATTGTTTGCCCGACAAATAGGTACATGTTTACCATAATTTACTGTTTTGTTTGGGTGATGATGATTTTATGAGCCGATTGGCTAGCCGCTTGGCTTTTTCGTTTTCTTTTGGATTGAAGAAGGCCATGGGAAGCTATATGAAATATCCCGAAGTCCCCGGTGCAGGGGAGGTTATGGCGAAATTTTTCGAAAATTTAGGGTGTTAGCCAAATTTTTGAAAAATTTGAAAAGTTTTTAGAAACTGAAAAGTTGAAGAACTTAAGCCGTGATGAAAAGAACGAAAGTTGAGTTGATTTGTAAAACAACTTTCGGCTTCGTTCCTTTTCGGGGACGAAAACTTTTAAGTGGGGGAGATTGTAATAACCCCGAAATCTGAGCCAATTAAAAATTTTATTTTGGCAATTTTAATGAAGTTTGAATATTTATAATGATTATTTTAAATAATCACGACGAAAAATTTATTTTGAATAGAATTCGAACGTATATATTTATATAGATCGTCGTTAGAATATAATTATTTATTTATAATTATAAAAGGAATCGAAAATGGCGTCGTAGTTCGATAATTCGATTTCAAAATTCAAATGAATGTACAGGATTCAAAATAAACCAGATTTTAGTGAAACCAAAAATATTTGAATCTATTTGAGAATACCTTTCCAACGAATCTGAAAAATCGAAATTTCATAGCGGAGGTAAAAGATATGCCCAGTTGAAAATTCAGAATAGTCGCTATGGAATTATGGCCCTTAAAAATGGAAATTTCGCAAATGACCTCGATTTTCGATGAAACCACTTTCGCTGGATCCGTGATGTCAAGTTATTGATAGATTCCAAAATTTGTAATTTTTCGAATCAATATGCGAGCGTGGCGAAGGAAAACGCGTTTGACCAGTTTCAGTTGATTTTAATCGACTGGAAAATGGCCATTTTTCAAACGGTCTCAGAATTTGACGAAATTAGTTTTGTTAGGACCGTATCGTCAATACGAAGCTAGAAAATATTTTTCGGGAATTTTTAGAGTCTGTATGTGGGCCTGGTATATTGAAATGTGCGTTCAAATTCAATATATAGAATTATATTTTGATTTTGACGAAAACTGATCGAAATAGTCGAATCAGCCTGCGATACATATCCGTTGTGTTCGGAATGGGGGTAATTAGCAATGGACGACAGTCGGTGAGTTCGATTTCGAAGTCGAAATAAAAAGTTACTTTTTGAAAATTAAAATAATAAATTAAATAAAAAATTCAACATCCCTCTCTCCTTTACCCCCCCCCCCCCCAGTCTATTTTCAAAACAGAAAAATAAAAGAAAAGAAAAAAAACCCTAGACGAATCGATCGCACTCCCCCCATTAGCCATCGCCGACGAACTCCGCCCCCACCGCCTCCTCCTCCACCTCGAAGACGACGATCCCCCTCTCTTCTCTTCCTCCTTTTCCTCCCCTTTCCGATTCTTCCCCTCCGTCATGTCCCTCTCCTCTTCGATTCGAAGGCCGCCGCACCCCAAGCCATCAGAAAACTGCGCCTCCGCCTCATCCCCCCTCCTCCAACACGCTGTAAGTTTTTATTATTTAATTCTGATTTTTAGTTTTAGGAAAATATAGAATTTTTAACACCTTGAATATAGGATTTTTAACACCTTAAAGTTAGAATTTTTATTCGCTTAAATATAGGATTTTTAACACCTTAAAGTTAGGATTTTTATTCGCTTAAAGCTAGGATTTTTAACACCTTAAAGTTAGGATTTTTATTTGTGTAGAGCTAGGATTTTTATTCGGGAAAAGAAGTATTTTTTATCATATAAAAGAAGTGATTTTTATATTATAGAAAGAATAAAAATATGATTTTTATATTATAGAAAGAATAAAAATACAGTTTTTATATTATAATAGATAGTAAAAATTCGATCTTTATATCATAGAAAGAATAAAAATATGATTTTTATTCATGTAGAGTAATAAAATATAATTTTTATTATATTAGTGGCAAAGTAAAAATAGAATTTTTATCTATATAGTAGCGATGTAAAAATATAATTTTTATCTATTAGTAGCGGGATAAGAATAGTGATTTTTATCCATATAGCGTAGTTATAAAAATGAGATTTTTATATACACAGCAACAATATAAAAATATGACTTTTATATATGCAGTGAAAACGGGCAACGAAAGTGACAAAAGGGCGAGAACGGCGAAGACTTTCTACATATGAAGAGTCGTGGTATTGGATGAGCTAGTCGGTGAGAACCCATCACCTTTAATTTAATTTTCTAGTTTGAAATATATACTAGGATGCAGACGGTGTTTAGTAGCACCCGACACCCGTCGTTCACAGACCACGGACGGCTTGTATGCTTGTTTGTTTGATTTTGATATGTAGTTGATTGTGTGATGTGAAATGAATTAAAATATTTTATAGTGGAAAATACTTTATAGTTAAAAATATAATTTTTAACGTGTATATGAAATGAATATTTATAAACAAATCGACGATTTTTTTATATACACTGATTTGACTGATATTGATTGGGACGATAAATTTTACACATCGCCCAACTGCACAAATAAAATCAATGTTTGATTGTTTGAAACCCCACACGGGTATTGGGGTGATATTTGACGTATACTAATCTTGATTGTTTAGTTGTATGTCGATCGATTGATTGACAGACTGTTATAAGGTTGAATATTTATATTTGATGCTTATACAGTGTAGAATGCACTTTGGATGATGGTTGATTATTTGTCATTGTTGAGATATACATGTGTTGTAGAAAATCCATATAATTAACACTATATGGTAATTGATTGGGCCTCATTTCAATTTGGAAAATAAGAAAATAATTAAATTGAAATGAATTGAAATTCGAATTAAATTGAAAAGAATTGAAATTTGAATTAGATTGAAATAGAATTGAAATCGTTTTGAATTGAATTTAAAACGTATTAAAATTGAACTGAAATTGATTTGAATTGAAACCAATTCGAATTAAATTGAAATTGAATTGAAATCTATTTGAAATGAAATTAAAATGAATTTATATTGAAAAATTCGATTTTGATTTGAATTTGAAAAGGAAGTTGAAATCGTTTTGAAAACAAATTTAAAACGATTTATAAAATACGTTTTAAAAGGAAATCGACAAAGTATATATTATATATAATATAATGGCCTGAATAGAGCGCGCCGACCATTGACTTCGAATGGATGTTACGGGAGATCCGACCGTCGGATTCTCCTAAAACCAGAACCATTGGGTTCGTATCGAAAAGAGCTTTCTAACGAATATTAGAAATTTGAAATCTAATGGTAGGATTTGGAATTATGTCCAAATCAAATTTGGAAAAGGTCGTTGTAAGTGCAGTTTGATGGTCGTTGATGGAAATCGACTGTACGGGCCTTGATAAAATTATTAAAAATATCAATAATTTGTGTAGAATCATAAGAAATGATTTGTGAAGAACTGGGATGAAAAATTCCATATTTGAAAAGATAAAAATAGATTTTTATCGAAATGAACTAGTTTTGAACTAGAATTATAAACCATTTATTTTTCAAATAAATAAAGTGGATTTGAAATGGTTTTGAAAATAACCAGAATTTCCAATAATTAGCTTAGAATGGATTTGAATTGAAATTGTCTTTGGAATATTTCGATGTTGGATTTCGTGATGAAACAGATATTGTTATGGGAATTTGAAAGATATATTTATATCGTCATTTCTAATACGATATTTGTGGGTCGTAGAATTTGATATTGAATATAAGCCGATATATTTTCTATTCAGAGCCTTGTATTTAATATCAAATGTGATTTGGGTTTGCCGTGAATGGTGTCTTCATTAACACTGTTCTTAAAGCCAGTTGAGAAAGAGATTAAATCTTTTTATTTAGATTTAATGAAGTGTACCAATTAAATGGTATTTAATTGGAATTGAATTTGAATTGATTTTTGGGTTTATCGTGAACGGTGTTTTAAATAACACTGGTTCTTTAACCCGATAATTAATGGAATGTGATTTTGGGTTTATCGTGAGCCGTGTTTTAAATGACATTGGTTCTTTAACCCAGTTAAAGATAGGATATTGATTTATGTGAAGATTAAAACTAAGTGGAGTTTTAATGAATCTTTAATTAGATTGAAATGATCGAGAATGGAGTATCTCCAGTTTTGCTCCAAAGTGATAGTTAAATCTTTAATTAGATTTGAACGTGAAATGGTAATTGAATTTACTGATAACACCGTGGTGTTAGATATGAAGTATTACTAGTTTTACTTCATGGGATGAATAGGTTGGATTGGGAAATTAAAACAAACGATTACTTCGGTGTGGTTTGCTAATCCCGACTAGTTTGAATTGATATTCCAAAGGAGATTAAAGAACAAATTTAAAGAATTTATCTTTGATAAAATTAATGGGAACCTTTCCCAAAGTGTAAGAATAGTTGAATAAAAGAATATTCTGAATTGGAATGAGGCGTATGTTGTGTTTGTGTAACACTTGTTTATTATATACGCGAGTTATTCAGAAAGACCGGGTTTATCCCATTCTGAATAACTGATTCGACGTGGTGTCGAGGATGAAGACGGTGGTTGAAGACCGAAGGCCAGTTGGGTGATTACTGATGATCTTGATTGGGCTGTACACTCAAGAGGAGGGAATCAGTTGGTGATCGTCCAGACGTACTTGAAGATCGACGGATATGCGAGGTACTAGGTGCCTCCGGTTTCGTTCAGACCCAGAACGAACTTGTAAATGGACTGTGTGTCTGACATTGGATTTTAGTCCGTATGATTGATTTCTATTAAATATATATCTGTTTGGCGGCGGAGAATTTATTCTTTTGCTTAACGCCCTTCTCTGAGACGTATGAGCTCAGGGGTTATATTTCGATGGATATCAATCGCATGGAGTGAAATGCCTGTGTGGCATGCCTAAGTGGCAAATGATCAAGGCTTTTGTTAAAAAGCAAAGTCTTGTGGTTGATGATCAAAGCACGGCCTGTGTGGCCTAGCTTTGTGTAGCGTTGATTCGCGAGCCTCACACCCCGATTGTGAACCAGAAACGGGAGAAGGATCCAGGGAGGGCATGCGTTTCTTTCTAGCTAGAGGTGGTGTCAGTGTTTAAACTGGCTGAAATTTATATTATTTTCACATGTGTGGTTGTTGCTGTTGCGAGGCGCCTCGGATATATCGGTCGATCCTGGACCGATGGAGTCATTGAACTCATTGACACCCCAAAGGGTGGGGAAACGCAGTGTTTAGGCATTTTAATCCACATCGGTGGACCGGCCCTGTGGCTCCTAAAGGTCACTCGAGCTCTGATCCTGAGACACGGGCTAGAGCATCTCGAATTGGTAGAGGATTATCTTTTGCCTCGGTTCACAGATGGAAATCTAACAGCCAATACGTGACATTTGCGGTTTTGATTGTAGAGCCTAGTATTGGCGACATGATATATGGTACCCATGCCGTCTATGATTAATACTTATGATTGAAATTGTTTTGACACTATACATTTATAGTAATATCAAAATAATCTGTTTTTAAACGTATCAAGCATTCTTTGGCTATTATAAGGTAAAACTCTATCCTCCGGCTTGTGTTGCATTGTGTGATGGGACCTGGGTCTTATAATAGCTTCATTGTTCTTTATTTAGCATTGTGCTGTTGTTTTATGCACTGGTATTCTTGGGAGGAAACCCGTTCTGTGTTATACGGCGTGGTCCCTTGATTTACCTAACTTTAAAATAAAGATTTATAACTGTTTTAGTTCTCACACCAGTCACATGACTGACATGGAGTTTATTGTTTTAACCTAAACTCTGGGTGCCCCTATTTTCGACATGGGCAGCTAATAGTTTTGTTTTGCAGATTTATATTCACAGGAACCTGGTTTACAGCTGGAATGATATCCGGAAAGCTCTGTATCCATATATCTCTTCTAGTTGTGTATTGTATTATTTTCCGCTGCGATGTATTTAAATGTAATTTAAATCTCTGATATTTTTCTGTGTAATATTTATTCCTACTCTGTATATTCTTGTATTCTAGTGAAACTGTTGTAATATACAATGAAATGTTCTTCTATATGCATTCCAATTTGTCGTGTTCTCAAAACAATCAGGCGTTTCGAACGGTCTTGGTCGGTTTAGCGACTGATTCGGATCGAGCGGGATTCCCGATCGTTATATTAACTTTGAAGTTGTCAAAATCATCAACAACTTCATTAGTCTCTTCTGTAGTATCATAATAAAATGATTCAATTTCGTATACAGAAGAATTGATATCACTTGATATATCTTCAATAGTACCAACATTAAAACCATATTCTTCAATATTTGATATTATAATATTTTTAACATTAGCATAGCATCCATTAGCGTAATTTCCTTCTCTATTGCATTTGAAACATGTACAACCCTTTTTTAAGTTTTTCTTTTTACAAATTTTTTCTTTGAAAATTTATTATGTTTGTGAAATTTCTTCTTATACTCAGGTTTCCATTTTCTTCGAGTAATTTTATACTTAGATTTCTGTTTTCTTTTAAAATTATTAAACCGTTTTTTATATCTTGGAGGACATCCAAACTGTGTGTTTATGTCTTCTGAGTATTTTGTACAACAATTAAGTCCTAGTTTAGAATGTTTGATATTATTTTTCATTTCTTTATGAGCACTAGTTTGTTCACAAACTCTTTTCATTATGTCCATGCATGCCTTTTTTAAGAGGCCTATGGCATGACTTTCATCAATATTACTTTGTCTTAGAGCATTATATCTTTCTTGGATAATATTATTCCATAGGTATGGCATTTTTGAAAAAAAGCCTTTAATCCGAAAGATCTTTTGTTCATTATTTTTTAGATGGAGAAGTAAACCAATATATTTGGCTGTAAATTCTTCTAACATACAAATATTATATAATTGTATTTTTAATAATTGTTTTTCACAATCAATATCATCAAGAAAACTCTCTCCTATAAAATCAGCAATTAATTACTTACACATGTCTCCAAGAGAATCTTGTTTATTTTGATTATTTTTAATAGCATTTAATTGAGTTAAGTTCATTTTTCAAGATTTATTAACCATGCTAAAGAATCTCCTTCCTAGTAACTTGTGGCATAATTTAAAAATTCTGTAACACTTAATTGGGGAGGTAATAAATATATAGTTCCAGAAATATGTTGAAGCCAAGTTAATATATATTTTCTAATCTTTCAATGGGGAATTTTATCAATATCGAAAGTAAGAATATCCTTTGGTTGTTCACTATAAAAAAATTTAAGCGCTTGCGAGAAGATTGATACTTAATCCAATCTGATCTACAACCATGTCTAAGCATTTCTAGATAGGGATCATTAGTAGAGTTTTCATATGTATTTTCGTCTTGTTCTCCCACATCCATATCAAGATTAGGTATATTAACAATAAATGCTCCTTCTGGTGGGGGAAGCATCATTGTTGATCTACTAGGTTCTGCTCCATTTGTGTTTATTTTGAAAACAATTTTATCTGATGTGTCAGATAAATAATTTGACTCTATAGAATCTTTGGATTCATTATCAGAATCTTCACAAGAAGACATTTCTTCTTTTTACTTAAAATAACTTATTACGGTGAATTTTGTTCATAATATGAATAAAGCTCAATACTTTCTATTTGTCCATTTAATTCCTTTTCTTGAAATTATAGAAAATCTTGATAGTAAGTCTGACTTATTTCATTAACATCAATTTTATTTTATTACTTCTGATGAATATTTTAGCATTCTAATTCTATTCAACCAAGAAATTTTTGATATATTTTGCCCAATCCCTGCATTAAGAGTTTGTTTATACAATTTTTGCTTCAATTCTTTAACGTCTGTTTTTATTTCTTGAAGTAAATCAACAATTAAATTTTGAATACCATTTTCGGAATTTTCATGAGTAGGTATATGAATTATAAGTTCATATAATTCAAAATCCAAATTAAAACTAATATTTATGTTTGTCAGGAATAATAAGCATATTTGATCCATTTAGAAAAGTCTTTTGAACATAACTAAGTTATAAGCTTTCAGAATTTTCTATATAAAATATTTGTAATAATAAATGAATAATCCTTACTTCTAGCAAAATTAATTTTGACCCCAAATTAAGCGGCTAGACACAATACCCCAGTTCTGTTCTATAGCAAACCGTGGATTTATGGTTGGGTTAAGCCTCGAATTAAGATAACCATAAGCTTATATCGTTGCTTCACCTAATTTGAGTGCAATGTTCATTTCATACTCCTTGCATAATAATTTTACTATTTAATAGTTCGGATTATGATTTATAATTTTCAAAGAAATTATATAAAAAAAACTTATATGAAACTAATTTATGGAAATATAAAATCAATACATCATACCTAGCAGATTCCAGGCTTTGATACTAGATTGCAGCAGCAAGATAAGAAACCAAACTTCAATTTTTTTAATATAGATACAAATTTCAGATTGCAACAGTAAGATAAGAAACCAAACTTCAACTTCTTAATATAGATACAAACTTATTTTACAACAAACTTAAAATATTACAAAGTACTCAAATAGAATTATTACAAGATTATTAATGAGAACTAGCAAACTTTCTTCGATCCCTTCTATTGATCTTTGCTGCTCTCTGAATACTTGCTCTTTCAGCATCTGCCTTTTTATAGATTTAACACGTTTAATATTATAGGGTGCATATGTCTAATTTTAGGAGAGGATGTGTCCTCAATTGCTATTACTTTTTGGGTATGCATCCAAATCTTGAAATAGTAACATAATGTGTCCTTAATGAACATAATGTGTCGGTAATGTAGGATGATTGATTGAGGAAAGGTGGTCCACCATGCTTCTGTTTAATCTTGAAGTTCAAGGTTGGAAAGTGATTCGTCATCAAATGGGTCTGTGCCTCTCATTATAGAACCTTGCCTGCTTCTTTCTTTTTCAACTTGCTCTTCGAAATATTCTTCTTGAGCGATCGTTCCAATTGGTCCAATATTAAGACTATCTAGGAACCTTTGTACTTTGATAATTCTGTCTGAAGACGACTTAAACTCAGTCAAGTAGTCAAATTGTCTTTCCTTCTGTGACTGGATGTGCTCCAATTTCTCCTTTACTAATTGCCTTAGTGAAGAATTCCTGAGCTGCTTTAAGTCTTTCATCTTCTTCATTGAATTGTTTTATGAAGAACTTGATAGTATCATGTTGTTGGTTATCTGTAACCCTATGGATTTCCCATTATTGAACGGATGGGAATAGACGAATATATTGCCTTTCTTCCCAAATGCTCCAAATTCGGAACAAGAACATGGTAAAAAACCTGCTAGAATACTTAGCAAGCTTTTATTTGTAAATATTTGGAATACAATCTGCATAATCTTCAGGATGGCTTGTATTAACAAAGATTTCATGAACCAATCCCATTCTAATATGCTTTTTGTATCTTTGAATATCTGAAAAGCATGCAAGAAATCTTGGCCTTCTGTTGTTGTTAAGTATTAAATCTTTCTTTTCCAAAAGAGTTATCAATTCACTGTCTTTCAGGAGTTTGAAAAACAAAAGAAATTGGCTTTCTTCAATTAGATGTTGCTGGTACAAGGATATCATGTCTTGTACTGTCATTTATGCTTCTAGCTCTTTAAATTTTGTATTATCAATCCCATAGAGTTTAAGTAATTCAAGAAAATCCAGAATTCTTAAATTCACAAGATCTGAAGTTTGCGTTTGTGCAAATATGGTTTTTAACTCACTTTGAGCAGTTGTATTGTTAGTAAACAACTCCGCTTCTTTTAAATTTAGCGCCTCCGATCTATAAGTACTAGAGAAAGATATTCTTTGTACTATTCTTTGTGTGTCTTGGATTTTTTATAATCATTTTGGGATATAGTGTTTTTTAATCCCAAATAACTTTTTTCTAGTTGTGTTAACCAGAAATTAGCGGCTATATGGTCAGATGACTTTATTTCTATAAAGCAACCATTAACGTTTTCATACAACCTGGATTGGATTCTTTCATTTCTTGATTATACCAGTCATTTATAACTGCAGAGGTATAAGGTTTTTGTACTCCTGTGGGAGCTATGGCCTTTCCTTTGTTCATTGGGACAAATTTCTGGACTCCAGTGAAAGTCGTAGCTTTGGCTTTATCTATTGCCATTAATTTAGTCTGTTGGACTTTTTCTTTATTTTCTCCAGTGGGAGAAATTGTTCGAGAAGAAGAAGCCTCATCAGATTTGGCTTTTTTAGAATATTTGATTTGCTGAAATCTTCTTGTCTTTCTGTTTTTTCTAGCAATTATTTTCCTTTTAAGATCTTCTTCATCCATCTCATAACCTGGTAAGAAGATCGACTACAAAATTAGTATAGCTAGGAATGTATTTAACATAATAATTATAGATTTCTAAATACATTGCTAATCTTATTATCTGAAGATTTTCTTCGGGATTGTTAATAGTTTTTCTTTTCAAAAACTGAGAAATAGACTTGTTATCAGTTTCGATTATAAATGTCTATGTAAAAGGTAAATCTTTAAACTTTTGATTGCTATCTTAATAGCTAATAATTCTTTGTCATAAGTAGCATATTTGAATTGAGTTTTATTAAATTTTCCAGAAGAATATGCTACAACCTCTTTTTGTTTTACAATTAATAAATCTGCCCAATAATTGTCAGATGCATCAGTTTGGAGTGTAAGAAGTTCTTCTTCTGCAGGAAAATAATGGATTTTTTTATTCTTAATTAGATCTTTTATTTTCTTTATTTCCTCTTATTCTTTCGAATGGAAGGAAATAGGAATTTTATTCGTATTCCATCTTCTTGGTTGTTCTCCACTCTGTTGTTTATATTTAGCTTGTTCTTCTGTATAAATTTTGTTTTTTTGTAGGTAGATTAGGAATAAATTTTCTACCATAGTTTAATAATCCTAAAAAACTTTGAAGTTCTTTTAATGTTTTAAAAGCATCGGGAAAATCTCTTATTTGAGTATGTATATGTTGTTGAAGTTCAATTTGGCCATTCTTAATCTTTTTTCCAGGAAATTAGTTTCTTTTTTAAACAATTCAATTTTTTTAGACTAAGAATTACACCATTTTGTAGTAAAATTTGGACTACTGCTTAAATATGTTCTTTTAAATAGTGTTTATCAAATGGAGGATTTACATAAAACCAACAATTAAATTTTTATGTTATCACATAATTCGCTCAGGGAAGATCCAAAAATTATTATGTCATCATCATTATTAAAATATTCACTCTTACTGCTAATTTATGGAAGATAATTAGAGAATATATGGATATTTAGAAGTACTTCTATTTGTAATAATTCTGAATAATGACATATATGTATGTGTTGAGACAATTCCCACACCAGAGAATTTATAAAATAAATCTGGTATAAACATTAAGAGTTCACCCTTCACATTGCCAATAGTTGCATATAAGTATGCAACTGTTCAGAATATTTGCATACATGTATGCAACTATTCAGAATATTTGCAGACATGTATGCAACTCTTCTGAATATTTACATATATGTATGCAACTATTCTGAATATTGCATACGTGCAACTATTTTGCTTCATTTTCAGTAATAATTAGGCTCCAATTTGAAAATTTACCTAAGATCTGAATGTTCAAAAAAATCCTCTAACTGCTTAATTTGATGCTCTTCTAGACAACGAACATTTTTACGCTTTCTGGTCTTCAGTTTTGCAATTTTATGTAATTCCAGTGATCTTGGTTCCTACTCATAATCTTCTACATTCTTCGGTTCTGTTTGTTTCGTTTTATGAATTATTATCAGCAATGTTTATTATATACCAGTAGTTTATTATAATAATATGTGCAGCTTTTTTATAATACTAGTAGATATATTAGCAATTTTTGTGATAAGTAGCAGAATACGCTGCAGTTATCATGTATTGTTGAAAATTAGATATTGTATATTATATTACCATCCGAAGCTTTTTTTAATCTTTTTTTCTTCTTCAAACTTAGTTGTTCATTTTTCCCATCATCTTTCTCTTTTTCCTTTTTCTGTTTTTTCTCCTTCCCTTTGATGTTATGTGCCTCATCAACATCCAATCCTCTTTTTTCCAATTCTTTTTTTCTTCATCTTCTTTTTTACTGTCTTGTTCCTCCTTTTCCCTCTTCTCTTTCATTACTTCAGCCTTATCATCATCATCCTTATCATAATCATTTTTATGAGCATCATCCTTCATTTCCTCTTCTTTTCACATGTCATCATTCTTATCAGCCTTGCCCTTACCATCTTCCTTATCATTATCCGGTTTGTCATCATCTTTTTTTCTCCTATTCCTTTTTTCCATCCTCCTCGTCACTCTTATCCTCCTCATCATCCTTGCCGTCTTCTTTATTTTGTTGGTCATTTATTTTTCTTCCTGCAGTTTGTCATTTTTTTCTTCCATTTTGTCATCATCTTTTTTTCCTCTTCATCATCCGCATAACCATCTTCCTTATCTTCACTTTATCTTCATCCTTATTGTTATTATTTTCTTCATTGTCTTCCTTTTCCTCATTATTTTTATCATCATTTCTTTCATCATCCTCTTTCTTTTCTTCATTTTCGTCAATCTCGTCAATATTTTCATTATCATCTTCAACTAAATCGGCATTTCCCTCATTCTTATTGTCATCCTGATTTTCATCATTTTCATCCTCATATTTATTGTCATCCTACAAATTTTCTCGTAGTGTATTCTCGGCATTAAATTCTCCTTTTAAAGTCATCCATTGTCTTGTTTCGGCCTAGCTATTAATTGCATGTATTTTTCTTCTCTTTTTTTGTAAAATGCTTTGTATTCTTTATCTTTGTCGACAGTTAATTTCAGCACGTTTATTTCCTTGCCTTATAATTCCTAAAAACAAATGCTGAATCACATGTTCAATTAATATTGCAAGATAATTGCAGTTATATATGCGACTATTTGGAAAAATTGCATATATTTATGCAACTATTTAAAATATTTGCACATATGTATGCAATTATTTTGAATAATTGCATATATGTATGCAACTATTCAAAATAATTACATATATATGTGCATCTATTTTGAGCAATTGCATATATGTATGCATCTACTCAGAATATTTACGGATATATATATATATATATATATATATATATATATGCAATTATTCTGAATATTTGCTTATATGTATGCAACTATTCTAAATATTTGCATACATGTATGCAACTATTCGTAATATCTACATATTTGCATGCAATTACTCAGAATATTTGCATATACCTATGCAACTATTTTGAATATTGGCATAAATGTATGCAAATATTATGAATATATAAAAATAGCAGGCATTTCAGTACTTTTTTTAAAAGTTGTATCTACTAATGAAAAATGATTAAACTTTATCTTTTTCATTTTTCTGTTTTTTCTCCTTCTCATTGTTGTTATGTGCCTCATCAACATCCAATCCTCTTTTTTCCAATTCCTTTTTTTCTTCATCTTCTTTTTTATCGTCTTGTTCCTTCTTCTCCCTCTTCTCTTTCGTTTCTTTAGCCTTATCATCATCATTTTTATAAGCCTCATCACTTTATCATCATCATCATCATCTGTCATTTCCTCTTCTATTTGCATGTCATCATTCTTATCTGCCCCGCCCTTACCATCTTCCTTATCTTCATCCAGCTTGTCATAGGGACAAGTGGAAATTATAACGTAAGTTATAATAAATGGAAAGAAACTTGTTGATAAACGATAGCCAAGAGAACTAAGTAAACAAGTAAATAATAACAAGAGGTTGTATTGAACCAAGTCATGGTTAAGGAAAAAGAATGAAGTAGAACATGTTATTGTAACCTTCAAACACTGAAATTGGACAACGAACGACAGGATAATAATGTAAGGGGATTCTGGATTGCAGACCTTGAGTTACAATCTAGAGAATAACATGTTATGGGCTTATTAATTTAAAAAAAAATGGGTTAAGTAATATAACCAAAATTAATAAGCAAGAGGGGTCCATTCCTTAGAGATATAAGGGGCTCGGAGAGAACTTGGTAACTTGAATAAGAAGTTAATATAATTGGAAATAACCAAGTTAATTGGAAATTAGATGAGGTAGAGCAAGCGTGTAATTAAACGTTTAGACATAGGGTTTAATAACATGTTAGCATGACGCGCTCGTACCAGTACGCACGTCTCAAGGTGAAGAACCCAACGGGGTAGATCATCGGGGTGTCTAGAGAACGAGAGGATCACGTCGACTTGATTACTCAGCTCAACTTATGGCTTGATTTCTTGGTGGAACTGGTGGGAAGCACGCGGATTCTGAGGGACGTTGTAGGGTACTCCGTGGTCTACGCGGTACATGCTCATGATGTACTCGTAGAGATGGGGTCTGTGCGATACCACCCAAGGGGGTTATACCTTGACTGCAATATATCTTAGCAGTCAGAAGTCTGTGGCGGTATGACATTGGGGTGATCCAACGGTTTTCCTCGTTCATGGAGGGAGGTTGGTCGGGACCAAATTAAGGATAGTAATCGTCGGATACCTGTCATCGCCAGTTAGTGTGATGCAGAAAGACTAGAGCTAAACCAAGATACCATTGTCCTTTCAGTATCGAGGCATGGTTGAGGGACATGCCAAATTGGAAGCTAGATTGGTTGATAGGGGAACGCCGCTTAGCTATTGATGTAGTCTTTCACTAGTTGAGGGACGGGCCTGGGTGGGGCCATAGCCATCGTGAAAAAGCAGACCATACTAGATATCTGTATTGTAGGCCCTTAAAGGCGGGCCTATACAGATATGGAAAGGCTCCCGATCGAGTTCTGTGCATTGGATGCAACCCTATTACGGGACTCGGGTTACAATAGTCATAACGTACGTGTGAGAGTCTAGATACATGCATGACTGCTCCGGGTGATGTATCATAGATGGTAGGGCAATACTCCGTGTTAAGACCAAGCTTGACTGAGAAGTTTGGAAATGGAGATCCGTACGTCGCTCTGGCGTAGGATGAGAGTTGTACATGCTTCCGTGACATGACGACGTAGACCGTACTAGGTACCATGCGAGGTACCTTGATATTTGGGGTAGCTACATGTATGTTATATTAGGTTAATCTACTACGAGGTAGATGGGTACGACGTGTGTGTAAACCCGTGAGTGCTATTAACCCAAGCAATCTAATAAATAAGTAACATGAATGAACAATATATGGAGGGTTATTTTAGATTGTGTAATTTAGTCCAGTCACTAGAACTTGTGTTCTGACTCCCTTCTCATGACACCCTCACAACTTAGGTTTATGGCAGAGATATGATAGCTTTGGATACTGGTTAGGCAGTACTATTACTACGGTAAGGCTATACTTGATTATATTATATTTTATCCATTCTGCTATGAAAATTTTTCTAAGCTCTGATATATTTTATATCTCTGTCTTTTCTGCAGAATAACAGACAAGCCAACTCGAGTTTCGATAAAATGAGATTTTTGAGAAAAAAAATTAGTCTGTCGGAATTTGGGTTGTTACAAGTAAAAAAGAATTATCCGAAGTTAGAAAAGTTTCTTACTATTTGTTGATCTCTTTCCTAAAGCTACGGCCATATTTTCATTCTCATCCAATCAAAGTCTACACTGACCAGCCGCTGCGATAGGTCTTGCAATGACCTAAGGAGTCTTGGCGACTTTTGAAGTGGAACATAAAACTTAGTCAATTCGAAATTTCTATCATTCCTCGTCGAGCCATCCACAGACAAGCCCTCGCAAACTTCATAGGGAAATTCACTATTCTCGAAGAGCCTCCTCAGGAAGACAGTGAGACTCCAAACATTCAATGGAAACTATTCGTGGATGGGTCCTATAACAATCAGTGTTCCGGCGCCGGAGTTGTGTTGGATCTAGACTAACCTTCGAGAGGGGGGAGGGGGAGGTAAATAGGGTTTATTAGAGTTTTACAAGATATTACACATTGCAGTAGAGAAAATAAATACAGATAATAAATAACACATATTTTACCCAGGTTCAGCAAACCCTGCCTACAACTGCATTCCCCAAGGTTTTTTGCTACAATTATCTCTACGCGTACAAAATTACTGTAAACTTGCGAGACCCGCTCATAACTATTCTAATCTTATGCTCAAAACCTTGTACTGACTTTTAATCTCAAAATCAGATATATTTTTCCTTGAATTACAATCCCGTAACTCATGAACCCTAGTTATAAACCATATAACTAGAAAACGCCTAGTTTTTATAGAAAACTAGAAAACAGTTTGAATCGATTTACAACAAATAAAAACAACTTAAAATAAAAAATACCCCCTTCAAAATTAAAATACTTAAAAAAGAGATTTGCCACCCCTTGTATTCCTTTGTCACTTATATTCTCGGTCGACTACTTTTAAAATTATACCCTATGAAATTCATGAACTAGGTGAGACGACCCCGAACCCCGTACTGACGGTGGCAAGGGTAATCTTTGGAATATAACACAGAAACAGAAAACAGCAGAACAGAATTAAATAAATACACCAGATAATGCACAATAGAATATACTGGATAAACGTAATCATCAGAGTCACACAGTATACAGGATCATACTTAGTACAAATACAGTTCAGCTATACATAAATGTCTACAGCGGAAAACAAACATAATATGTACAACAGGAGCTGAACAGCATAAAAAGAGATAAAGAATAGAATCCATCTTAAGCTCCAGCTATCCAGAAAGAGCCAGCTAAACCTGAACACAAGGCTGCCCGTGTAGAAAAAGGGGACCCGAGTTTGAAAGTGAAACAAACTACGAGTCAGTTATGGGACTGGTATGAGAAATCTACTCAACACATTTAAAATATGATTAATCACAATACCACGCCACTTTCGTGGAACGGGTTTACTCCATCGGATTGCCAGTGCTCTAAAACAAATAATTCTTTTACACATCGCAATGTTTTTTGTAAAAATGAAGCTATTATAAGACTCAGTTCCCATCACACAATGCAACGCAAACCGGAGGATAGAGTTTACCTTATAATGGACAAAATATGATTGATACGAATAAAACAAAAGCATTTGATATTATTACTAGTGTTTATAGGTTTCGAAAACAATTTCAATCATAACTATCAACCATAGATGGCATGGGAACCATATATCATGTCGCCATTTATATATACAATCAAAACCGCACGGTGTCGTATTTGGTAATTGGATTTCCATCATGAACCAAGGCAAAAGATAGTCCTTACCGAATTCGAGACTGCCTAGCCCGAGCCTTAGGCAAGTACTCAGTCAAGCCTTTGGATTGTCAGGGCCGGTCCACCGATGTGGATTAAAATTCCTAAACACTGCGTTTCCCCGCCCTTTGGGGCGTAAATGAGCCAACAATGACTCCATCGGTCCCGGATCGACCGATATAACCGAGGCGCCTCGCAACAGCAACAACCACATAAGTCAAACTCGTCAGGGCGTGTAAAACCACTGACGCCACTTCTAGCTAGGAAGAAACGCGTGCCCTCCCTGATGTCCTCTCCCGTTTCTGGTTCATACCGGGGTGTGAGGCTCGTGAATTCACGTTATACACAAAGCTACGCCACACAGGCGGTGCTTTGATCATCACCACAAGACTTTGCTTTTCAACAGATGCCCTGATCACTGCATCTTAGCATGCCATACAGGCAATTCACACCATGCAACTGATGGCTACCAATCGCACATAATAGATTCCAATGTCAGACACACAATCCATTTACAAGTCCGTTCGGGGTCTGAACGAAACCGGAGGCACTATATACCTCGCAAACCCATCGATCTCCACGTACGTCTGGACGATCACCACTCATTATCCATATTTCGGGATGCCTCCCAATCAGGACATCAGTTACCATCCAAACGAGGTGAAGATTTCTGGTCTTCAACCACCGTCTTCATCTTCGATTTCTTATCGTCGATTCAGTTATTCAGAATGGGATAAACCCGGTCTTTCTGAGCAACTCGCATATATAATAAACCCGTGCTACACAAACACTACATACGCATCATTTCAATTCATTAGTCACTAACCGTCAATCAGTAAGAGAACGATTTCCCAAATATTAACCCCGAAGGCCGAAACCAACATCAGATCAAAATCCAGGAAACCATTCGACTTAGCTAACCTTTAGTTAATTTCTAAATTTCACATCCATATCGTTTATAATATTTTTAACGATTTATCGCTATTTTTATTTATTTTAAAATAGCCAATTTATTCAAACGACGCTTCGGGCCATAATGCAACCGTGGCGCTGTTTTTCTTCAGATTTGATTTACACATATCTAAAAATCTAACCGTTGGATCTTCACAAAATTTACATCATTAGAAAGATCTTTTCAAAACGAATCCAACGGTTCCAGTTTTGGGAAAATCCGATGGTCGGATCTCCCGGTATAATCATTTGAAGTTTCGATTTCAAAATACGAACTGCAGCGTCGTTATTCTATTTATTATAATTATATATATATATATATATATAAATTTAATCGATTCTGGCGCTGTTTTTCTTCAGATTTGAATTAAACATTCCAGACAATCCAACCGTTGGATCTTTACAAAGTTGGTGCCGTTGGAAAGATATTTCCAAAGCGAACCCAACGGTTGCGGTTTTGGGAAAATCCGATGGTCGGATCTCCCGCACTAAACGTTTGAAATCATGGTTTCAAAATACAAACAGCAGCTTCGTTATTCGATATATTTTAATTCTATTTATATATATGTCGATTCTTCGATTTCAAAACTATATTCTTTTCATACTTTCGATAAAAATGATATTTTTATCCAACCGACAATTATTTCAACACTTCGCTATTTTCAACTATTCGTGTATATAGTAAAAATGTGATTTTTATTGTAAAACAATTCATTTCAAAACACGATTATTTTATATAGTTCATATTGATGATAAAAATAGGATTTTTATTATAAAACAATTTCTTTCAAAATACGAATACCATTCAACACATGAATTTCAATTCAACGAATGAATTTCGATTCAACACATGAAGGTTTTCTATAGTTTGTATATATAGAGTAAAAATGTGATTTTTATTGTTAAAACAATTTATTCAAAACACGGATACCATTCAACACATGAATTTCAATTCAACGAATGAATTTCGATTCAACACATGAAGGTTTTCTATAGTTGGTATATATAGATAAAAAAGGTGATTTTTATATTTAAAACACGAACGCCATTCAACACATGAATTTCTATTCAACGAGTGAATTTTCAATTCAACACATGAAGGTTTCCTATAGTTTGTATATATAGAGTAAAAATGTGATTTTTATTGTTAAAACAATTTATTTAAAACACGAATGCCATTCAACACATGAATATGATTCAACGAATGAATTTCTATACAACACATGAAGGTTTTCTATTCAACAGACGAATATAGTTTCAACACAAGAAAATAATTCTAACACATGAATATTATTCAAATTTTCGGCAGCATAACGGCAGGGTAGTTAAAACCGGGACCGTCCCTAGTACGGCTCCTCGCTCTACCTTAAAGCCTCGCAGCTTTTGACAATGGGGAATCATGCATCTAGTTCGCACGCAGGCGGCATGTACATTTTTTTCATTTCCACAAACTAATCCTATGTGGTTTCAACCAAATATTTCTCAACAACAAACGAGTATTTTTCAACCACAATCAATCAATTTCAACCACAAACAATTTCAATCAACCATTCTCTATCAATCAATTTTCACACCAATCACAACCAATAAATATCGTCCATGGTTTGTGGACGAGGGGCGTATATATATATATATATATACATATACATACATATATATATATATATAGCATTTCACTTATATTTCAACACATATATAATTTTAACAACGCATATACAACTTATACATAAAACGTACAACTTATACAACGCTTATACAAGAGGTGTACAACGCTTATATAACTCATACGTCGACGATATAATTTATACATCGTCGTTTTCTATATCGTTTGTAATTTAGAAATCTCACATTGGGTTCCACTCCACCAAAAATAGCAGAAGGCTCAGAAAAATATGCGGTCTCTTCTAGAATGTAGAAGGCGTCCTTGCGGTCACGATGTCTCCTGTTTCATCGAATTTCGTCAACGTAGCAAAAAGATACGATTTTTTTTAAACGAAGATCGAAATTAACAACACATAAAAGTGTTATTTTCTGTTTTAAATAATAAAGGCCGCACCTTTCCTCGAAGCTTCAAACCTAGGTCAGCCAAATTCGCGAAATAAGGGGCACCTGAAGGCGATCGGGATATACCACGACCACGAGCTTGGAACGGCGCGCCCGGGGGTAGGGGTCTCGTCGAGTTCGGTGGCGAATCCCGTTCGTGGCGGTAGGATGAAGGGCGCAACTTCACGCCGTCCGTTCGCCGCGAGCACGTGACGAGGGGGTGCGGGGCTTGGTCGGATTTAAAGAGGAGAGGATGGGCTTCCGATTCTGGGTGGTGGCGGAGGCTGGCGTTGGCTGAGGCGGCAGGAAAGTAGTCGGGAAGGTTGGAGCAAGCGGCGCCGTCAGTCGAGAGAAGGAACGAGGTTTTTCTGATTTTTAATTAGAAATTAAATAATGAATGGAATTTAATGATTGGCCGATATTTATATTTATTCGAAAATTAGGGTTTTCTCACACGAACTCAAAATCAAACCCAACGACTGTCGCCCCTAGCTCAATACCCCCATCCCGGACACAATGGGATATGTTTCGTAGACCCATTCGATTGTTACAGTCAGTTATTTTTCAAATTAAAGTATAAAACATTTAATATTCGATTTGAACGTACATTTCAATTTGCCGGGGCCACAAACTGATTCGAAAAATTCCCAAAAAATAAATCTAGCTATGTTTTGACGATACGGTCACAACAAAACTAGTTTCGTCGAATTCTGAGATCGTTTGAAAAATGGCCCATTTCTGGTCGATCCAATTTAATAGAAATCGACCAAACACATTTTCCTTTGCCACACTCACATACTAACTTCAAAAATTATGAAATTTGAAACTTAGCAATAGTTTAACATCCCGGATCCAACAAAAGTGGTTTCGTCGAATTCCGAGGTCGTTTGCAAAATGGCCATTTTCACGGGCTATATAAACTCCATAGCGACCTTTCAGAAAATTCATTTGGCCATAACTTTTGCATCCCGCTATTAAACTTCGATTTTTCAGATTCGTTAGAAAGGTATACACTAACAGATTTAAATATTTTTGGTTTCACTCAAATCCGTTTTGTTTTGCACCGGTACAGTCAGTCGAAGTTTGAATTCAAATTTTG
The DNA here is from genome assembly GCA_030737875.1 of Allium sativum. Taxonomy (NCBI): domain Eukaryota; kingdom Viridiplantae; phylum Streptophyta; class Magnoliopsida; order Asparagales; family Amaryllidaceae; genus Allium; species Allium sativum. Next base: position 335,423,560 of record CM060918.1, on the reverse strand, counting down.
AAACTACCGCGCCATTTCAGGCCTTGTTTATAATTAGAATTAATTATACTTGTTTTCAAATGTCGATTCAAACTTACTTTTCATCGTTATTGTTTAAAATATTTATTTTAAATATTTAAAATCCACTAAAATAGCCAATTTAAAAATTTTAAATTGGTTCAGATTTTCCGGGTCGTTACAATCTCCCCCACTTAAAACTTTTCATCTCCGAATAGGAACAAAGTCGAAAGTGGTTTGATTTATCAACTCTACGTTCAATCTGGCTTCCATTCTCCAACTTTTCAATTTCTGAGAATTTTCAAATTCTTCAAAAAATTTGGCTAACACCTGGAATTTTCGAAAAATTTCGCCATAACCTCCTTTGTACGGGGAGAGGTTTGGAAATTTATTGGGCCGTATTAGGTACCCAATAAATCTATAAAGCATACACATATTTATAGTGATATATTCTGGTGTTTACAGGGGAGCGTTTATAGATAATAACTCCAGAGAATAAATTCTCGTCACCCTGTCAAAGCCTGAGGGAGTGTGTATTTTAATTACTCCAGAGGATAAATCCTCGTCACCTCATCCCGTATGGGAAATAAATAGTCCATGTGCCGTATCTAATGACTAGAGAGACGTGATTATTGTCAACTCCAGACCTGTGTGGGGTTTTTATAAATCTGGCAATTTATCGTTACAAATTTTATATGGTCATATCAGTCATCAGTTCAACCTGTAATATATAGTCATCACCATGCAAGCCTCTCGCTCGTATGGTAAATCTTCCACCTCGTCACACAAGCTCCAAATGCTTATGTGGTATATGATGAAGTATGCCTATCTTCCTGAAGTATGCCATGTAATGTAGTTCAAAATTAATTGTTACTATCCAATGGCGAAGTTTATTATTACACAGAATAACCAGCACTCCGCATCCAATGGCATTCACAGGAGTTGATATAATAATATTTCGCATCCAACTCATTAAGGTTTACCTATTTGTCGGGCACGCAAATAAATTCTTTACTCAACAGCTATCCAATTACCTGTTCAAACATATATAATGCACAAGTATATATTTCTATCGATTTTCTAATCAGTTCAATGTGTAATTTAAATGAATAAATTCTACCATTATTCTATTATTGATTAAATTAACTATTGTTTCAATAATTTTAATTAATCAAATCTACTATCACACAATGCAAACAACAAGCAATTAGTTTTTAACTTTTCAAAAACATACTAATCAATTTCTATACTCTTTTAAAATCATTCAGACTATAAAATTAAAAGTGCACATCCATGGAAAGAAAATAACAACAGAGTAGAGAACTAATTGGTAATGCAAAGTATGGTAAATGTACCTTGCATCGGAGTCAATCAGAGATATCCACTCGGCATCTAGGATAGGCTTTCTGAATGCTCTCCTCAGTTTCCCAAGTACAATCTCATGGATCTCCACTCCATTGCACTTTGACTAAGTGAACTTTCTTGTTCCTCAGCTCTTTGGTTTCTTTGCCAATGATCTTTAGCGGCTCTCTTCTCACAGCTAATTCTGGAGTAATTTCAATATCCTGTTGAGCTGCTTCTTCCACGATCAAGTCTGGATCATGAACATGCTTTCGAAGTTGAGATATGTGAAATACATCATGCACTCCAGGCAACCAATCTGGCAATTTAACCCTATAAGCGAGCGTTCTGATCCGTTCAAGAATAGGAAACGGACCAATGAATTTGGGCGCCAACTTCCCAGTTTTACCGAACCGGATAACTCCTCTCATCGGCGATACTTTCAAATATACATAGTCGCCAACAGCAAATGATATATCTCTTCTTCTCTTATCGGCATAGCTCTTTTGTCGGCTTTGAGCGGCGAGTAATCGTTTCTTAACGAAATCGACTTTGTCGGCAGCTTCTCGGATCATATCAGGCCCTAACACAAGTCTATCACTGGGTTCGACCTAACAAGCAAGGGATCGGCATGGTCTACCATACAATGCTTCGAATGGCGACATTGTCAGGCTCGCCTGGTAGCTGTTGTTATATGAGAATTCAGCCAAATGCAGATGGTCTTCCCATGATCCACCGAAATCTAGAACACAAGCCCACAATAGATCTTCTAGTATACGATTCACCCTCTCTGTTTGACCATCTGTCTGAGCATGATAGGCGGTGCTTAGGTTCAGCTTTGTTCCCAGCTCTACTTGAAATGCCTCCCAGAATTTGCTAGTAAATATTGTATCTCTATCACTAACTATACTGATCGGCACTCCGTGTAGTCTAACTATTTCCTTGAAGTATATCTGCGCCAGACTCTGAGCAGTTCTGTTTGATCTGACAGGTATGAAATGGGCGGTCTTCGTGAAGCGATCTACGATCACCCAAATACTATCATTTTCTTTTCTGGTTCTGGGCAAACCATCTATGAAGTCCATGGAAATATGTTCCCACTTCCAGCCTAGAACGTCTAGCGGTTGCAACAGTCCAGCAGGTTTCTGTTGGTCGCTCTTGACTGGTTGGCAAGTAGGGCATCGGCTAACATATAAAGAAATGTCCCTCTTCATCGACTTCCACCAGAAAGTGCGTTTGATGTAATTATACATTTTGCTTACCCCCGGATGGATACTAAGTTTCGACTTGTGGCATTCATCCAGCACTTCCTTTCGGAGCTCAGAAATGTTAGGGATACAGATTCGACCTTTGAGCCTTAGAATCCCATCATTATCAACTTGAAAACTCAAGGGCTCGCCTTTCTGAATTATCTCTCTGATCTTATGAATGAAGTGATCATCTGTAACAACCCGTATTTCGATAGTATGTTAAGACGAGAATCAAGGCAGAATTTAATTTTGAATTCTGAATCAAGTAAAAAGGGCTATGCCATTGCGTTCATCTCGGAAAAATACGCGAAATAGAGTCTGAGTATTCGAGAATCGGAGTCCGTATGACCAAGTTATGGTCCGACGAAGTTTTCAGAAAATTCAAGTTCAAAAACGAGTTCTAATTTCGAAAATTAGGGCTGGAAGGCTAGGCGGGAAAAATTCCCGCCAGGCACCCCAAGTCGACAGCCCTGTCGACTTGGGAGTCGACATGGCTTGACCCAAGTCGACAGCCCTGTCGACTTGGGGGTCGACTTATGGTGGCCGGGCAGTTTTGCCTGGTGCACCTGTTTTCTGTCTTGGCTAGGTTTTTGGGCCTGGTTCGAAATCTGATGGTTCAGGTTGATCCTAGGGTTAATTCTAAGGTCCTAATCACTCCTAATCTCTATAAATAAGCCCCTAACCTACCTCTAAACCCTCATTATTCATTCATGCAACTAAACTATGGCAAAATTGCTCCACTCATGGCCTCCACTCAAAATCCTAGCCTCTACTTCATTTCTATGAGAGGTTTCATGATCATGTGAGTGTTAGAGAGTCTCTATGTTAGTATGAGTGCTTCTCAAGTTGATTTCAAGGCTAAAGCTTTGATCTTTGTTCATCAAGATGGGGTTTTTATTGATTTGGAGCTTTCATCTTTGGGTTTTTGGAGAATGGCATGCATAGGCTTTGTCTCAATCTTTAATTTAATCGATTTGTGCCTTCATAGCAATGTAAGCCCTTTCCCTACTCTTAGATATTAACTATGAAGTTAAATGTTCATGTTGCAAGTTTGGGTTTGATCATTGAGAATGATACATGCTATCATGTCATGCAAGTTTATGAAGTCATTATCTTGATCTTGTGGGCTAAAAGCTACAACCTTTATGTTGAAATGTTGCATTATGCAACATGAGAACCCTCATAACCTTTATGTCGACTTGCATATGAAGTCATAACCCTTATATGATGATATATGCGAGTTACTAGTCATCATTCCATGTCTTTTGTCACCATGATTTGCTTATGTGCCAAGTTTGGGTTTATGTATGTTTTTGAGGCTTAAGAATGTAACATGCAAGTTAATGAACACATTTGTGCCCCATTTGCCACCATGATTAACTTGTGGCTTAATATCCATTTTTGTCATGACTTTGCCAAGTCTCTTCTTTTAATCCATTACGTTGTTGCGAACGTATATGCGAGTTTAAAAGCGTTGGGTTATGTTATGGGTAATTTCTAATGACATGAAAATATAACTTAAAAACATGACTTGGAATATAACATGAAAGTTGACATGTAAGTATGCTTGAAAATATGAAATTGGGAATTTACCTATTAAGTTAGGTCTACCCATACTATGGAATTGGGAATTTACCTATTAAGTTAGGTCTACCCATATTCTTAAAAACTTGAATATGAACATGACACTAGACTAAACATGAAAGTGACCAACTCGAGGTTGGGTTGAGTTTGCAACGTAAAACTACCCGGAACCGACCGGCCTAACTAGTAGTTGCAAACAATAGGACCCAATGTGAGAAGTTGGTCATGTTGTGCTTGAACCCGAGGTTAGACCAAGTTGTGGTGTAAAGCTACCCGGAACCGACCGGCTTAACTAGTAACCACAACAAAGTCTAATGTGAGAGGTTGAGGTGCATTAAGTAATTAATGCCACATGATAGGGTTAAGTTAATTTGATTAATGACTCTTAACCAAATATGACATGGACAAATGGGTTAAGTAATTTGATTAGGCTAATGATACTTAACAAAACATGACAAGGTTGGGTAGGTTAAGTAGCTTGATTTGCCTAATGACACTTAACCATTTTTTTTATACGACTAGTGGACGGGGTTAAGTTAACCAACACTTAATCAATCCAACACGATAATTTGGTAGGGTTAAGTAAGTTTTCTTAATGACACTTAACCGAAAAATACAGTTAATGGATGGGGTTAAGATTAGACTCAACTAGTCTAAACATGGAAATCGGATGGGGTTAAGTTAGCCTAGGCTTAATTAATCCCACTTGGCAGTTTAATGGGGTTAAGTTAAACACTTAACTAATCTAACATGATGATTTGATGTGGTTGAGTGATCTATACTTAACCAATCTAACTCGTTAATTTATTGAGGTTAAGTTAACCTATACTTAACCAATCTAACGTGAAAACATGATAAGGCTAAGTCACAAATCGCTTAAATACACTTGACCAATTTGACTCAGTAATTTGATAGGGTCAAGTTAATATATACTTAACCAACTTGAGCATGGTTTGTAGGGTTAAGTCTTGAACTTGGATACTTAGCCAATTTTGACATGATTTGTAGACGGGTTAAGTCATGAACTTAAGTGACACTTAATCCATTATGTAAACCCCCAGTTCTGAGGATTAGGTGGATAACCGTAGTTAACAAGGATAACGGGAATAAGGCTAAGCGGTAAACCTTAGTTGAAGAATAACTAAGTAAGGATTCTTAGTCAAGGAAATTTAGACCAGTTCATAAATAGATGAGTAACCTGATACGGTAGTTCATCGTTTAAGTATACGAGTAGGAGCAAGTATCTGATTTAGATAAAGGCTCCAGCGAACTGGGTAACGAAGCAGCGGCTTCGGGGAACGTGAGGATATTCTTGGTATCCCTCTGTGAGCTGCCAGGTGATCAAACTAGGCTCATGAGAGGTTAAGGTATGCGTTAGAAGAACTAAGAGTATGCCTTGGTTGCTATACGAGCGACCTAAAGACGGGGATGGATAGGGGATAGTCGACGATACACGGTCGTACCCTAGATAGCATTTCGTCAGGCTACCTACCATCTTTGGTCAAGCGTGTACGTACGGAAAGGCAGAGAACACCCAAAAGACCATAATTGCTATCTAATTATGGTTGCGGTAAGTCTAGGATTGTGGGTTGGCCAGTAGTGTGTTCTCATACAGGATTTATCCTGTCTTGTCTTTCACTAGTTGAGGGAGTGGTCTCGTGGGACCATAGCCACGTATAGAAAAAACAGACCTTAGCATCTGCATCGACAGATAAATCGAAAGCTCCCGACCGAGTCCTGTATTTCCTGGTCTGCCCTGTGACAGGACTCGGATGGCACGATGTGATACATGTGCATACAGTCATGGAAAAACGATTCACGATGAATGCGTGGGAAAAAGGGTGCGGTTGACGGTTAGCGTAAATCCTAGTGGCCCTGGGTGGTTGAACCAAAACCGAGATACGAAAACGTGCAATAGGTAAGCATAATCCCTAGTAGTCCTAGGTAGCATAAGTCCTAGTTGTACAAACAATGATTCATGTTGAAAGACCCTAGTTAGATATAGGGTGACAATCCAAAACGATCTTAAGGATCATGGAACTATGTTAAAGTAGAATAGAATCTCATGGGAAAGCCCGTATGGTCTACGGCAAGGGACCGAACATTTACATGGAATAAAACATACGAGTTGAGTAACCTATATATGCGATATATTAGGTTGACATGGACTATTACACGACTTTTGAGTAAGGGTTATTCATGGTTAACACATGATATGGTGGGGATACTAGTACGGTAGGTGCAGAGCTAAAAGACAGGATAGATACCATGGGATGTTATACGTGATAGATATCTTGGGGATATTATATTTGACAGGAACTTGACGATGGGATACCTTGTTTTATCTTGACACCGTAATTTATCATGACACCTTAGTTTATCTGAGTTCAGCAGTTCATCCTGTTATTTTGATTTAGCTTATCTATCTTGTCATCATGCTTATGTTCATCTCAGTTTCTCATGTCAGTTAACTTTACTAGTTTTTATGCTGATAGTAGATAGGGCTTACTCAGTCTTTTTGACTGACCCGTTTTGTTTCGCCTCTTTTCTTCCGTTCCCCCCCCCCCCAGGTTACAGGGAGGAAATACTGTTGTTTAGTTCGGACTTCTTCTGCTTGAAGGTCATCATGGATGGCTTGGACTTTTCTTGGCTATGGCTACTTTACTGTTTTTACTTGGGGAATAATTTATGAAAAAGTCTTCATGCTTCTTTACTATTGCGAGACAGGTTTTGATGTACTCTGATGTAAAAGGCTTTAGACCTTATTTATTCATGTTATGAAAGTTTGATTTTACTTCCGCTATTTTATATGTTCTGTCTTGTGATATTTCTGTGCATGTTTACCAATAATGCCCCTCTTAAGCTAGTGCATTCCTTTGCGAGTGACCCTAGCGGAGGCGGGGTGTTACACGTGGTATCAGAGCAGAAGGTTACCAGACTAGGCAAAAGTTTTTAAAGACCTTCTGAAAACTATTTGAAAATCGTTTACAAAGAAGCATTTTTCAAGAAAATTTTCTTTTAAAAGAAAAAGGCTATTCCCCAAAGGCCATTAGCACTATCCTTGTTTCCTTAATTGAATCTCTTTTCCTTTCTTTCCTCCATCTGTAGTCACAGCGGTTTTAACTGCGACTAGTCTTTTCTATCTACGAAAGTGCTTTCCATACGATGGAGGTGGTTCTCGAGAGACCAGTGGCCGCGTTATAAGAAAGGATAGTGAGAAAGAGGATAAAGGATACGAGCTTAAGGATGAGCAACTTGTGGGTATGGCTTAGTCCTCAAAGGAGGGAGAAAGATGAACAATGAAACCCATGACGAGAGAGTACCTTTGGCATGGTAAAACGGGGCGGATAGTTAAGTATCATGGGACAAGGACAAGGACAAGGTCATCGGGAGGGCAATAGTATGCTCTCATTTCTAGGGTACCTCGGAAGGAGGGTAACGATCTTGTTAAAGGTTTAGCTTTTCTTCTCTATCATCCCGTTAGGACTTTGTTTTGATCATCGTATCATTTAAGTCTGCTTCGATAGTTGAGTCTCTGCACCTTAAGTACTAGCGTAATAGAGAATCCCATTTTTGTCTCAAAGTCCTATTGGAGAATCAGTCCGTTTATACATGATTTGTTTGGATTTGAGAATGTCTATGCCAAGTGTTGAGTTTGGAAATAATGCTTATGTTTATAAGCTATGGATGGATTCTAGGGATGAAGTGGTTATCCAGTAGGGGGTGCCACTCTCGGTTTTGATAGGAGGATAGTTAGACCTTTTGACTAGCCTTGGTAATACTCTCGAAGTATCGTGTAACCTTTTTGAGGTTCTGTCATGACTAGTTACTTAGAATCCCTTGATGCCTTTATTGGAAATTTGAAGCCCGATCGAGGGATGTTCGCCGATAAGACGGATGGTTTACTTCATTTATGCATGGGTTATAGAGATCACCCTAGTAAGTGCGCTTGATAACCTGGTTGACATCTGTTTACTTTCAAGAGAAAGTTCTTCTACATGGAATACCTTATAGCATATAAACGAGATCCAAGATTCACTAGTGAATTTTGGAAAGCTTGCATGAGATCATGAGTACGCAGTCATGTTTGCGCCAAGTATTCTGGAAAAAGGATAAGTGCAAGTGGAACGAGAGGCGACGAAGAAATGAGTTCCAGCTCATGTTATGGAAACAGGAAATAAGAAGCTACGAAATCGCGAAGTTAAAAAGACGGTCAAGGCACAATAGAATTAAGCTCAAGGAAATACGACTCTGATGGTCAAAGACTAGATACGCGCATGATATCTCTTTTTGGGAGTATATCCTTAATCCCTGTTTTCTGTGGAGCTTACTTGTAGGCTATCTTTTGTGGACATCCTCTCGGTCCTATTTTCCGTTACAAACCCCGTAAGGAGTTTGTCTTGTTTATCTTCTCGACCCTATTTCAGGGAATCCTAGGTAGAACCCTATGGATGTAAACATGTATTTGAAACATGTTATGATTGATATGGTTGCAAGTGGTTGCTCGTGGATGCACGAATACACATTAGATACTAGCTCGACTCGGTCACATTTCATATTGTATATGCACGAGTATTTATACTTGTTTATGGATGAAATCGAATGTATCATCATGCGGTTGTTGCATACGAATGAATGATTGTGCACGCATAAAGTATCTATATGACTAGGACTATTTGCATACATGTTGGATTCATGGCACTATACATATTTTGCATTAGAAAGATTGTTCAGGCCTGGTCATTAGCATTAGCTAAGGAACATGTACACACACGTTTTGCATATATTCATACAGCATTAGAAATCATCTAAGGACAATGGTTGCTTGTGGATGATGTTTTGAGTAGATGAATGATGGATGGTAGGATATGTTCTTCCTAACTTGGAGATTTCGGGGACGAAATCCTAAAAGGTGGGGAGAATGTAACAACCCGTATTTCGATAGCATGTTAAGACGAGAATCAAGGCAGAATTTAATTTTAAATTCTGAATCAAGTAAAACGGGCTATGCCATTGCGTTCGTCTCGGAAAAATACGCGAAATAGAGTCTGATTTTTCGAGAATCGGAGTCCGTATGACCAAGTTATGGTCCGACGAAGTTTTCAGAAAATTCAAGTTCAAAAACGAGTTCTAATTTCGAAAATTAGGGCTGGAAGGCTAGGCGGGAAAAATTCCCGCCAGGCACCCCAAGTCGACAGCCCTGTCGACTTGGGAGTCGACATGGCTTGACCCAAGTCGACAGCCCTGTCGACTTGGGGGTCGACTTATGGTGGCCGGGCAGTTTTGCCTGGTGCACCTGTTTTCTGTCTTGGCTAAGTTTTTGGGCCTGGTTCGAAATCTGATGGTTCAGGTTGATCCTAGGGTTAATCCTAAGGTCCTAATCACTCCTAATCTCTATAAATAAGCCCCTAACCTACCTCTAAACCCTCATTATTCATTCATGCAACTAAACTATGGAAAAATTGCTCCACTCATGGCCTCCACCCAAAATCCTAGCCTCCACTTCATTTCTATGAGAGGTTTCATGATCATGTGAGTGTTAGAGAGTCTCTATGTTAGTATGAGAGCTTCTCAAGTTGATTTCAAGGCTAAAGCTTTGATCTTTGTTCATCAAGATGGGGTTTTTATTGATTTGGAGCTTTCATCTTTGGGTTTTTGGAGAATGGCATGCATAGGCTTTGTCTCAATCTTTAATTTAATCGATTTGTGCCTTCATAGCAATGTAAGCCCTTTCCCTACTCTTAGATATTAACTATGAAGTTAAATGTTCATGTTGCAAGTTTGGGTTTGATCATTGAGAATGATACATGCTATCATGTCATGCAAGTTTATGAAGTCATTATCTTGATCTTGTGGGCTAAAAGCTACAACCTTTATGTTGAAATGTTGCATTATGCAACATGAGAACCCTCATAACCTTTATGTCGACTTGCATATGAAGTCATAACCCTTATATGATGATATATGCGAGTTACTAGTCATCATTCCATGTCTTTTGTCACCATGATTTGCTTATGTGCCAAGTTTGGGTTTATGCATGTTTTTGAGGCTTAAGAATGTAACATGCAAGTTAATGAACACATTTGTGCCCCATTTGCCACCATGATTAACTTGTGGCTTAATATCCATTTTTTTCATGACTTTGCCAAGTCTCTTCTTTTAATCCATTACGTTGTTGCGAACGTATATGCGAGTTTAAAAGCGTTGGGTTATGTTATGGGTAATTTCTAATGACATGAAAATATAACTTAAAAACATGACTTGGAATATAACATGAAAGTTGACATGTAAGTATGCTTGAAAATATTAAATTGGGAATTTACCTATTAAGTTAGGTCTACCCATACTATGGAATTGGGAATTTACCTATTAAGTTAGGTCTACCCATATTCTTAAAAACTTGAATATGAACATGACACTAGACTAAACATGAAAGTGACCAACTCGAGGTTGGGTTGAGTTTGCAACGTAAAACTACCCGGAACCGACCGGCCTAACTAGTAGTTGCAAACAATAGGACCCAATGTGAGAAGTTGGTCATGTTGTGCTTGAACCCGAGGTTAGACCAAGTTGTGGTGTAAAGCTACCCGGAACCGACCGGCTTAACTAGTAACCACAACAAAGTCTAATGTGAGAGGTTGAGGTGCATTAAGTAATTAATGCCACATGATAAGGTTAAGTTAATTTGATTAATGACTCTTAACCAAATATGACATGGACAAATTGGTTAAGTAATTTGATTAGGCTAATGATACTTAACAAAACATGACAAGGTTGGGTAGGTTAAGTAGCTTGATTTGCCTAATGACACTTAACCATTTTTTTTATACGACTAGTGGACGGGGTTAAGTTAACCAACACTTAATCAATCCAACACGATAATTTGGTAGGGTTAAGTAAGTTTTCTTAATGACACTTAACCGAAAAATACAGTTAATGGATGGGGTTAAGATTAGACTCAACTAGTCTAAACATGGAAATCGGATGGGGTTAAGTTAGCCTAGGCTTAATTAATCCCACTTGGCAGTTTAATGGGGTTAAGTTAAACACTTAACTAATATAACATGATGATTTGATGTGGTTGAGTGATCTATACTTAACCAATCTAACTCGTTAATTTATTGAGGTTAAGTTAACCTATACTTAACCAATCTAACGTGAAAACATGATAAGGCTAAGTCACAAATCGCTTAAATACGCTTGACCAATTTGACTCAGTAATTTGATAGGGTCAAGTTAATATATACTTAACCAACTTGAGCATGGTTTGTAGGGTTAAGTCTCAAACTTGGATACTTAGCCAATTTTGACATGATTTGTAGACGGGTTAAGTCATGAACTTAAGTGACACTTAATCCATTATGTAAACCCCCAGTTCTGAGGATTAGGTGGATAACCGTAGTTAACAAGGATAACGGGAATAAGGCTAAGTGGTAAACCTTAGTTGAAGAATAACTAAGTAAGGATTCTTAGTCAAGGAAATTTAGACCAGTTCATAGATAGATGAGTAACCTGATACGGTAGGTCATCGTTTAAGTATACGAGTAGGAGCAAGTATCTGATTTAGATAAAGGCTCCAGCGAACTGGGTAACGAAGCAGAGGCTTCGGGGAACGTGAGGATATTCTTGGTATCCCTCTGTGAGCTGCCAGGTGATCATACTAGGCTCATGAGAGGTTAAGGTCTACGTTAGAAGAACCAAGAGTATGCCTTGGTTGCTATACGAGCGACCTAAAGACGGGGATGGATAGGGGATAGTCGACGATACACGGTCGTACCCTAGATAGCATTTCGTCAGGCTACCTACCATCTTTGGTCAAGCGTGTACGTACGGAAAGGCAGAGAACGCCCAAAAGACCATAATTGCTATCTAATTATGGTTGCGGTAAGGCTAGGATTGTGGGTTGGCCAGTAGTGTGTTCTCATACAGGATTTATCCTGTCTTGTCTTTCACTAGTTGAGGGAGTGGTCTCGTGGGACCATAGCCACGTATAGAAAAAACAGACCTTAGCATCTGCATCGGCAGATAAATCGAAAGCTCCCGACCGAGTCCTGTATTTCCTGGTCTGCCCTGTGACAGGACTTGGATGGCACGATGTGATACATGTGCATACAGTCATGGAAAAACGATTCACGATGAATGCGTGGGAAAAAGGGCACGGTTGACGGTTAGCGTAAATCCTAGTGGCCCTGGGTGGTTGAACCAAAACCGAGATACGAAAACGTGCAATAGGTAAGCATAATACCTAGTAGTCCTAGGTAGCATAAGTCCTAGTTGTACAAACAATGATTCATGTTGAAAGACCCTAGTTACATATAGGGTGACAATCCAAAATGATCTTAAGGATCATGGAACTATGTTAAAGTAGAATAGAATCTCATGGGAAAGCCCGTATGGTCTACGGCAAGGGACTGAACATTTACATGGAATAAAACATACGAGTTGAGTAACCTATATATACGATATATTAGGTTGACATGGACCATTACACGACTTTTGAGTAAGGGTCATTCATGGTTAACACATGATACGGTAGGGATACTAGTACGGTAGGTGCAGAGCTAAAAGACAGGATAGATACCATGGGATGTTATACGTGATAGATATCTTGGGGATATTATATTTGACAGGAACTTGACGATGGGATACCTTGTTTTATCTTGACACCGTAATTTATCATGACACCTTAGTTTAACTGAGTTCAGTAGTTCATCCTGTTATTTTGATTTAGCTTATCTATCTTGTCATCATGCTTATGTTCATCTCAGTTTCTCATGTCAGTTAACTTTACTAGTTTTTATGCTGATAGTAGATAGGGCTTACTCAGTCTTTTTGACTGACCCGTTTTGTTTCGCCTCTTTTCTTCCGTTTCCCCCCCAGGTTACAGGGAGGAAATACTGTTGTTTAGTTCGGACTTCTTCTGCTTTAAGGTCATCATGGATGGCTTGGACTTTTCTTGGCTATGGCTACTTTACTGTTTTTACTTGGGGAATAATTTATGAAAAAGTCTTCATGCTTCTTTACTATTGCAAGACAGGTTTTGATGTACTCTGATGTAAAAGGCTTTAGACCTTATTTATTCATGTTATGAAAGTTTGATTTTACTTCCGCTATTTTATATGTTCTGTCTTGTGATATTTCTGTGCATGTTTACCAATAATGCCCCTCTTAAGCTAGTGCATTCCTTTGCGAGTGACCCTAGCGGAGGCGGGGTGTTACATCATCTTTCTGAAGAGCAGATATTTTATCTATCAATGAAGTCGTGATAATAAAACTGGTGATCATTTCATTCTTTCGGCTTAACGCATCGGCCAAGACATTGGCTTTCCCTGGAGTGTATAGAATCTCAAAATCGTATGCTGCAAGGAACTCTAGCCAACGTTGCTGCCTCAGATTCAGGTCTTTCTGGGTGAACAGATACTTTAGCGACTGGTGATCTATAAACAGTTCAAATCTCTAACCCAGAAGATAATGTCTCCAGATTTTCAAAGCGAATACTATAGCCAATAACTCAAGATCATGAGTGACATAGTTTTTTTCATGTGGCTTCAGCTGACGGCTAGCATAAGCGATCACTTGACCTCTTTGCATTAACACTGCACCAAGGCCTTCTCTAGAGGCATCCATCCAGACTTTCAAATCCTGATTGCCATCGATAATGGTTAACACTGGAGCAGTTGTTAATCTTAACTTTAGCTCCTCAAAGGCCTCCTCACATTCTGTAGTCCACTTGAATTTTGAGTGCTTCTTTGTTAGCTTCGTTAAGTGACCAGATGTCTTCGAAAAGTTTCTAACGAACTTCCGGTAATAACTAGCCAATCCAAGAAAATTGCGGACTTCTGTAGGAGTACTGGGCTGCTTCCAATTTTGAATAGCTGTGATTTTACTTGGATCCACAGCAATTCCTACTTTCGATACGACATGACCCAAAAATTTCACTTTATCTTGCCAGAATATACATTTGGACAGTTTGGCTTTTAATACATTCCTTCTGAGGATTCCCAGAACCTGTTCCAAATGCTTTTCATGTTCGGCCTTTGATTTAGAGAAGATTAGAATATCGTCGATAAAAAGCAGAACAAACTTATTCAGGACTCCTCTGAACACTCTATTCATCAAATCGACGAAGTATGATGGAGCGTTACATAAGCCGAATGGCATTACTAACCACTCTTAGAATAAGTCTGGACCTCTGAATGCTGTCATTGGAACACACTCTTCGGCAATTCGAAGTTGATGGAAGCCTGTAGCTAGGTCCATCCTTGAAAATACTTGTGCTCCATTCAGACGATCCAATAAATCATCTATTCGCGACAATGGATATTTTTTCTTTATTGTCTACTTGTTCAAATTGCGATAATCCACACATAGTCGCAGAGTACCGTCTGATTTTGGGACAAACACCACTGCTGCACCCCAATCAGAGAAACTAGGCCTGATCAGACCCTTCCATACGAGCTGTCGTGTTTGATTGTCTAATTCCTCTTTCTCTTTCAAGGACATTCTTCGAATAGCGTGAACTACCGGCCTTGCATTCGGAATTAAAGCAATTTTGAAATCAATTTCTCTCTGCGGAGGTAAGCGAACAACTTCTTCAAACACATCCGCATAATTCTTGATGACAGGAATATCTTTCACTAGGTCGGAAAAATTCTCTGTGACTTCAGGGATATTTTCTATTTCGGCTGGAGAAACACCGAGAACTGCCCAGAAGTCTTTTCTATTAGAATTCTGACCTTCACACGGTATGGTTATATAATTCCCTGATTTAATCTTAGCCCTAACAACTCTCTCGGCGCACCTAACCTCTGCCTCATATTTGGTTAGCCAATCCAATCCCAAAATAAGATCGAATTCAGTAAAATTCATGACGATAGAGATAGTAGGGAATTTATAGCTGGAAAAAGAGACAGGTACTGCACAAACCCGACTGAGATCGATGGAACCCCCGACCGAATTTTGGACAATCATTGATTCTTTGAGCTTCTTCAAATTCAAATCCAACTTCTTAACTGCATTCTTGGCAATGAAGCTTCGTGACGCGCCTGTATCAAATAGCACTTTAACTGGAATGTTTTTGACATTAAGCGTGCCTTCTAAAACATCCGGCTTTTCCATAACATCTGAGGGCCCAGAAGTTTCTGCTATTTCATTTATACGTACTGCTTCAGGTTCCTTTGAGAGTTAGCACTCCCGTGCAATATGACCTGCTTGATGAAACTTATGGCATATCCTTTCACCATGTGGGTTCTTTTTCTTAGTAGGTTTGGATTCATTCTTCTTTTGTTTCTTTAAAGATTTACATTTTCTGGACAAATGGCCCATTTGATTACAGTTAAGGCATATGGCAGCCGTTGCTGGTTCTTTCTCAGATCTGGCCCTTTTTCGATTGTCTTTAGCCTTCTTACTGACCTCAGACATCGTACTGGCCTCAGGAAGATCAGTTTCAGACTCACCTTTATTACTAGAACTGACCTCTTCTTTGTAACGCAACATACCTTTCTTGTCGAGATCCTCATATTGGTAAGCCATGTATATCATTTCAGAAAAAGGAAGCTTCACATTCCTCATTACACTATTCTGATATTTCCTTTGCAGGCCATGAATAAACCTCAGATTCTTCCTCTTTGGATCTTGAATCAAATGAGGAGCAAAGTGAGAAAATTCGTTGAATTTCTTATGATATTCAGGAATGGTCATATCTCCTTGTATCAGGTAAGAGAATTCATCACATAATCGCTCAGTCGCTTCAGGAGGAGTAAATCTTTCTAGGAAAATCACTTTAAATCTATCCCAGGTGATATCACCTTCTGGATTATCTTAAATAACCGAATCCCACCAAAACAAAGCTTCTTCTTTGAGTGCCCAAGACGCCAGTAATCTTTTCTGATCATCTATCAGCTTTAAACCTTCAAAGATTTTCTCTGCAGAACGAATCCAAGCTTGTGTTTCCATAATGGACTCTTTTCCTAAGAATGGCGATCCACCCAGATTTCGAAATCTCTTGAATAGAACTTCTATATCTGATTCTGGCTGCGGAAGCACAACTGGCTCATTAGCTTGTCGAGCCATACGATTACTTCTCCTGTTCCTGTCACTCATTTTCTAGAGCGTCTGCAATTAGCAAACAAAGTGTCAGGTCAACAGAAAAGATATTTCAAAATATAGAGACAAATACTTGAATGTAAATGCGTCTATTGGGGTGTATTTCATTCTTCTTTACTCATACTAGGATATTACTGATCCTATCTGTAATGAGTTACTCGTCCTAGAACACTACTGGTTCTATTTCTGACGAGTTCGTTAATATGTCATATTCCAGAACTAAGCTTAACCAAAGCTCTGATAACAAATGAGACGACCCTGAACCCCGTACTGACGGTGGCAAGGGTAATCTTTGGAATATAACACAGAAACAGATAATAGCAGAACAGAATTAAATAAATACACCAGATAATGCACAATAGAATATACTGGATAAACGTAATCATCAGAGTTACACAGTATACAAGATCATACTTAGTAAAAATACAGTTCAGCTATACATAAATGTCTACAGCGGAAAACAAACATAATATGTACAATAGGAGCTGAACAACATAAAAAGAGATAAAGAATAGAATCCATCTTCAGCTCCAGCTATCAAGAAAGAGCCAGCTAAACCTGAATACAAGGCTGCCCGTGTAGAAAAAGGGGCACCCGAGTTTGAAAGTGAAACAAACTACGAGTCAGTCATGGGACTGGTATGAGAAATCTACTCAACACATTTAAAATATGGCTAATCATAGGACTACGCCACTTTCGTGGAACGGGTTTACTCCATCGGATTGCCAGTGCTCTAAAACAAATAATTCTTTTACACATCGCAATGCTTTTTGTAAAAATGAAGCCATTATAAGACTCAGTTCCCATCACACAATGCAACGCAAACCGGAGGATAGAGTTTTACCTTATAATGGCCAAAATATGATAGATACGAATAAAACAAAAGCATTTGATATTATTACTAGTGTTTATAGGTTTCGAAAACAATTTCAATCATAACTATCAATCATAGACGGCATGGGAACCATATATCATGTCACCATATATATATACAATCAAAACCGCACGGTGTCGTATTTGGAAATTGGATTTCCATCATGAACCAAGGCAAAAGATAGTCCTTACCGAATTCAAGACTGCCTAGCCCGAGCCTCAGGCAAGTACTCAGTCAAGCCTTTGGATCGTCAGGGCCGGTCCACCGATGTGGATTAAAATTCCTGAACACTGTGTTTCCCCGCCCTTTGGGGCGTAAATGAGCCAACAATGACTCCATCGGTCCCGGATCGACCGATATAACCGAGGCGCCTCGCAACAGCAACAACCACATAAGTCAAACTCGTCAGGGCGTGTAAAACCACTGACGCCACTTCTAGCTAGGAAGAAACGTGTGCGCTCCCCGATGTCCTCTCCCGTTTCTGGTTCATACCGGGGTGTGAGGCTCGCGAATTCACGTTATACACAAAGCTACGCCACACAGGCGGTGCTTTGATCATCACCACAAGACTTTGCTTTTCAACAGAAGCCCTGATCACTGCATCTTAGCATGCCATACAGGCAATTCACACCATGCAACTGATGGCTACCAATCGCACATAATAGATTCCAATGTCAGACACACAATCCATTTACAAGTCCGTTCTGGGTCTGAACGAAACCGGAGGCACTATATACCTTGCAAATCCATCGATCTCCACGTACGTCTGGACGATCACCACTCATTATCCATATTTCGGGATGCCTCCCAATCAGGACATCAGTTACCATCCAAACGAGGTGAAGATTTCCGGTCTTCAACCACCGTCTTCATCTTCGATTTCTAATCGTGGATTCAGTTATTCAGAATGGGATAAACCTGGTCTTTCTGAGCAACTCGCGTATATAATAAACACGTGCTACACAAACACTACATACGCATCATTTCAATTCATTAGTCACTAACCGTCAATCAGTAAGAGAACGATTTCCCAAATATTAACCCTGAAGGCCGAAACCAACATCAGATCAAAATCCAGGAAACCATTCGACTTAGCTAACCTTTAGTTAATTTCTAAATTTCACATCCATATCGTTTATAATATTTTATAACGATTTATCGCTATTTTTATTTATTTTAAAATAGCCAATTTATTCAAACGACGCTTCGGGCCATAACGCGACCGTGGCGCTATTTTTCTTCATATTTGATTTACACATATCTGAAAATCTAACCGTTGGATCTTCACAAAATTTACATCATTAGAAAGATCTTTTCAAAACGAATCCAACGGTTCCAGTTTCGGGAAAATCCGACGGTCGGATCTCCCGGTATAATCATTTGAAGTTTCGATTTCAAAATACGAACTGCAGCGTCGTTATTCTATTTAATATAATTATATTTATATATATATATATATATATATATATATATATATATATATAAATTTAATCGATTATGGCGCTGTTTTTCTTCAGATTTGAATTAAACATTCCAGAAAATCCAACCGTTGGATCTTTACAAAGTTGGTGCCGTTGGAAAGATATTTCCAAAGCGAACCCAACGGTTGCGGTTTTTGGAAAATCCGATGGTCGGATGTCCCGCACTAAACGTTTGAAATCACGGTTTCAAAATACGAACTGCAGCTTCGTTATTCGATATATTTTAATTCTATTTATATATATGTCGATTCTTCGATTTCAAAACTATATTATTTTCATACTTTCGATAAAAATGATATTTTTATCCAACCGACAATTATTTCAACACTTCGCTATTTTCAACTATTCGTGTATATAGTAAAAATGTGATTTTTATTGTAGAACAATTCATTTCAAAACATGATTATTTTATATAGTTCATATTTATGATAAAAATATGATTTTTATTATAAAACAATTTCTTTCAAAATACGAATACGATTCAACACATGAATTTCAATTCAACGAATGAATTTCGATTCAACACATGAAGGTTTTCTATAGTTTGTATATATAGAGTAAAAATGTGATTTTTATTGTTAAAACAATTTATTCAAAACACGGATACCATTCAACACATGAATTTCAATTCAACGAATGAATTTCGATTCAACACATGAAGGTTTTCTATAGTGGGTATATATAGATAAAAAGGTGATTTTTATATTTAAAACACGAATGCCATTCAACACATGAATTTCTATTCAACGAATGAATTTTCAATTCAACACATGATGGTTTCCTATAGTTTGTATATATAGAGTAAAAATGTGATTTTTATTGTTAAAACAATTTATTTAAAACACGAATGCCATTCAACACATGAATATGATTCAACGAATGAATTTCTATTCAACACATGAAGGTTTTCTATTCAACAGACGAATATAGTTTCAACACAGGAAAATAATTCTAACACATGAATATTATTCAAATTTTCGGCAGCATAACGGCAGGGCAGTTAAAACCGGGACCGTCCCTAGTACGGCTCCTCGCTCTACCTTAAAGCCTCGCAGCTTTTGACAATGGGGAATCATGCATCTAGTTCGCACGCAGGCGGCATGTATATTTTTTTCATTTCCACAAACTAATCCTATGTGGTTTCAACCAAATATTTCTCAACCACAAACGAGTATTTTTCAACCACAATCAAATAATTTCAACCACAAACAATTTCAATCAGCCATTCGCTATCAATCAATTTTCACACCAATCACAACCAATAAATATCGTCCATGGTTTGTGGACGAGGAGCGTATATATATATATATATACATATAGCATTTCACTTCTATTTCAACACATATATAATTTTTACAACGCATATACAACTTATACACCAAACGTACAACTTATACAATGCTTATACAAGAGGTGTACAACGCTTATATAACTCATACGTCGACGATATAATTTATACATCGTCGTTTTCTATATCGTTTGTAATTTAGAAATCTCACATTGGGTTCCACTCCACCAAAAATAGCAGAAGGCTCAAAAAATATGCGGTCTCTTCTAGAATGTAGAAGGCGTCCTTGCGGTCACGATGTCTCCTGTTTCATCGAATTTCGTCAACGTAGCAAAAAGATACGATTTTTTTAAACGAAGATCGAAATTAACAACACATAAAAGTGTTATTTTCTGTTTTAAATAATAAAGGCCGCACCTTTCCTCGAAGCTTCAAACCTAGGTCAGACAAATTCGCGAAATTGGGGGCACCTGAAGGCGATCGGGATATACCACAACCACGAGCTTGGAACGGCGCGCCCGGGGGTAGGGGTCTCTTCAAGTTCGGTGGCGAATCCCGTTCGTGGCGGTAGGATGAAGGGCGCAACTTCACGCCGTCCGTTCGCCGCGAGCACGTGACGAGGGGGTGCGGGGCTTGGTCGGATTTAAAGAGGAGAGGATGGGCTTCCGATTCTGGGTGGTGGCGGAGGCTGGCGTTGGCTGAGGCGGCGGGAAAGTAGTCGGGAAGGTTGGAGCAAGCGGCGTCGTCAGTCGAGAGAAGGAACGAGGTTTTTCTGATTTTTAATTAGAAATTAAATAATGAATGGAATTTAATGATTGGCCGATATTTATATTTATTCGAAAATTAGGGTTTTCTCATCAAACCCAACGACTGTCGCCCCTAGCTCAATACCCCCATCCCGGACACAATGGGATATATTTCGTAGGCCCATTCGATTGTTACAGTCAGTCATTTTTCAAATTAAAGTATAAAACATTTAATATTCGATTTAAACGTACATTTCAATTTGCCGGGGCCACAAACTGATTCGAAAAATTCCTAAAAAATAAATCTAGCTATGTTTTGACGATACGGTCCCAACAAAACTAGTTTCGTCGAATTCTGAGATCGTTTGAAAAATGGCCCATTTCTGGTCGATCCAATTTAATAAAAATCGACCAAACACATTTTCCTTTGCCACGCTCACATACTTACTTCAAAAATTATGAAATTTGAAACTTAGCAATAGTTTAACATCCCGGATCCAACAAAAGTGGTTTCGTCGAATTCCGAGGTCGTTTGCAAAATGGCCATTTTCACGGGCTATTTAAACTCCATAGCTACCTTTCAGAAAATTCATTTGGCCATAACTTTTGCATCCCGCTATGAAACCTCAATTTTTCAGATTCTTTAGAAAGGTATTCACTAACAGATTTAAATATTTTTGGTTTCACTCAAATCCGTTTTGTTTTGCACCCGATACAGTCAGTCGAAGTTTGAATTCAAAATTTGAAACTACCGCGCCATTTCAGGCCTTGTTTATAATTAGAATTAATTATATTCGTTTTCAAATGTCGATTCAAACTTACTTTTCATCGTTATTATTTAAAATATTTATTTTAAATATTTAAAATCCACTAAAATAGCCAATTTAAAAAATTTAAATTGGTTCAGATTTTCCGGGTCGTTACACTAGGATTTTTCACTTGGGTCTAAGTTGTTGTTGATGAATTCGATTTGCCTTCAAGCAATCTTCGAACTGATGGATGATGATATTCTTTTCAATCTCGAACCCCAATCTTGCTTGATTTATCACTGTAAGATCTCTGATTTGTGTTTGAATACTTGAACTGTTTTCTGTGAATTTGGGGATTCTTCCCCGTTGAGGAAGTGGTATTTAAATAGGGATTTCAAACCCTGATTTGTCTCCTGATTTCACAAAAATGACTTGTTCCTGATTTATGCGTAATTTGTTGCCTTGAATTGAATTGATTTGTTGTCTTGAGTCCTAGATTGAATTCTGGAAACAATAGATTTTATTCTTGCTCAAAATTATTTTCATGATTGAATATCTGTTAATGTTGCTTGACTTTGCCATTTCTGGAATCAATTCAAAATTGTTCTTCTTGCCTAGAAAATGTTTGCTGAATTCTGGAAATAACTTGAAACATGTGAATTTAATGTTGCCAAAAATGCATATGTGATTTTCTTTGCATTCCTGGAAACAATATGTTTTGGATTTGAATACTTTCTAAATTTACTTGCATGATCAAATTCGTTCTTGCATGTTGTGTACTTTTGAACAGTTTTGATTACTTGCCAAACAATTATCATTTGCTAAAAAATCCAAATTAGAATCGTTTTTCCATTTGTCTTGCATGCTGGTTTTAACGCTTGCTATATTTGCTCATTCGAAATTTTTTGTCAATCATAACATATATAAACCTGGAAGCGCTTGGATGTACACACTTGTATACTTTCTGGTTTGTACTTGGCCTATGCTACCATCTTGATCTTGTTCAGTTACAGTTGAGCCACGGCTTGACCATCCATGTTTTTGCTTGTTCATGATCCTGAAATGGAGGCTTAACTGTGCATGTGTATATCTACGTATGCTATATTTTTCCTTCACTGTATGTTTGAGTCTGTACATCCATGTCATGCAATTTCATTTAGCACTCTCTCACACACATACATACATACATACAAATATATATACAGACACACACACACATCTACAAGTATGTGTATATATGTTTGATTTGTTGTCTTATTATGTGCACGTAAATATGCGCATATTTACATCATATTTCATCTAATTCTGTTTAAATAAATATCTTATGCAGGTATTTCATCATGATTAAAGCATAATTCAGTTGATTTCAAAACATCATATGTTCATTATCATACAAGGGAAAAATGGTCATTTTTATGCTTATGTTATTTTGAGAATTTTTACTTGGTTATTTTTCATTGTTTTTGTAGAAATGTGGTGCATGTGGAAGAGGGCTTCATAGAGATATATATATATGTACAAAGGAATGAAGAGGAATTTTTTTTCTCATGCATGATCATGGAGGAGCCCACCTACCTTCTCACTTACCTAATTCTACACTTAAAAGCTAATGGAAAAATAAGTTGATGTTAAAGCTTCATGCAAATTTGATGATGGATTAATTAAAACTTAACGATTACTTGTGGCCACACTTCGAACATGGAATTTTTGGTAGCATGCTAAAAATTGAATAATGGTTTTACTCATGTATAAATAACCCGCTTGTGTACATGTTAAGGATCCTCTCTTTTAGTTAGTTAGTTTGTAGGATCGAAAACAAAAGCTCTTTTCTTTCTTTCATGGCTTCTTAGCCATTTCCCTTTTATGTAATTTTCATGTTAATGCAATTTAATTTCTTGTTCATTTAATTCTTGTTATTTACTTTATGCATTAGTGTAGTTTTATTTTATGCAAGTAGTTTAGTTTATTCTTGTTATTTAGTTCTATATTTCTTTTTGTTTTTGTTTATGTTAAAATCTACATTTATTAGCATGATTACATACATGAGTAGCTAAACCCCTTCAACTTAGGGATAATGAATGTAACACCCCGTAATTTGTTAACATTAAAGAGGATAAATTAATTTAATTTTCGGAATTAAGGGAAACAGACTGCACCATTGCGTCTGTCTCGAAATTCTGCCCAAGATAGACATTTGGTTTGCGTAAAACGGACACTGTATAAATAAGTTATGAAGGTTTGAAGTATGTATACGCGTAAGAGAATTATATATATATATATATATATATATACATATATATATATATACGGTCCATAAAATCAAAATTCAGTTCAAATTTCAAAAATTACGTTGGCGGCAAAATTCCTGTCCCAGGGGTGTCGACCCAGGGTCGACCCCATAAAGGGGGGGTCAACTCCCGTAGGGCTGAGGTGGTAGTCGTTTTAGAGAGGGCTGGCAACTATATATGTAGAGGTCCCTTTTCTCTGTTTTCTTCATTGAGAATCCATGGGCAAAACTCTACCGGTGTCTAAACTGAATTTGATCCATTATCTTCTACAATATCAACTAAAGCAAATCAAACTTAGAGATTCAAGCACAGATCTAACCTCTGCTATCTTCTACCTTTTCTTTCAATCCAAACACTGTGAGTTAGTTGCTTTTAGATTTAAGTGATTAAAAGTAATTTGTGACATGATTGTGATTTGGATATATACATACATGTGACTGAATCATATTGGACCTATCATAATTTGTGAAACTATAATATTCTTGGATCCTAGAACTTATCATTCTAGATCTATTTTTATAGATCTAATTCACCTGTGATTAGTTTATCATGTCACCTATGTGGATCTGAACCTTTGTCAAGTCTGTGGCTAATTTGGGATTATCATTGTATGGATAATTGAACATTTGTTTAGATCTAGATCATCATATTGTGATTAATTGAGATCGTTATTATTGGACATATGAACTCTTATTTGGATCTTTTCATCCTAAGTATATTGGATCTAGTTTCATCATTACTATTTTTACTAGATCTGTTTTCATGTCCACATTATTATGCCTATTACTTGTCTATGCTAGTATATATGTTTATGTCACTTTTAGAGTGATCACTATTGTCATTTTTCCCATTACCTTTCCCTTTTTATTGTTTATGACCAGGCTACTTTCTAGCCTATATGCTACTAAATATATGCAAATACGTTATTTAGGGAACGGGGAAAAAAGGTTAGAATTAGCATAATTTAAGCAATGCTTATGAATTGGGCATACAATTCAAAAAGGGGAAAAGGGGCATAGTTACCTATAATGACGTAGGTAAATTTGAATAAGAATGAAATGTCTAATAATTACAATTAGAAATTGTAATTGCACTTATGACACGAGGTTAGGTTGCATTAGTGGTGCAAGTCTGCCCGGACCCGACAGACATATATAGCAACAACTAATGTTGAACCTAATGTGAGACGTCTAAGTGCATAAATACGAATCGGGCTAAGACACGAGGTTAGGCCCAACTTGTAGAATAAGACTGCCCGGACCCGACCGGCATATCCAGCATCCACAAGTCGCAGCCTTAATGTGAGAGGTCTAGCCCATTATAAACCATATATGGACATGATAATGAATTGGACTACTTAACCTAATCTAATCCATAGGGATTGTATGATTATGAACTAAAGTTAGGGTTAAGTAAAATTGTTTGGGTAGTGGGTGGGTTAAGCAAATCTGGAGGGGGTGGATAATATTTACACATACAGGCCTACAAAACTTAACCCGATAAGGTTATGTAATTAAAGACACCTAGTGGTATACATAACCAGTGGAAATAATAAAGTTATGTAACTAAAGACACCTTTTAGGTTAAGCATAACTTGTAGAAATGATAGGGTTATGTAATTAAAGACACCTAGTGGTATACATAGCCAAAGAAAACCTAATGGGGGATACAAGACAAGGGGGAGAGCTTGTATCATATTATGTGAGATCCGTTTCATCCAGTAACCCAGAGAAGGTATCAAAACATGTACTCCGTACTAGGTCAGAGAAGGGGCATGCTTGCTGGACTGATTGTAAGAGATCTGTAACGACACCGATTTCGCCCGGACCTAATCGATCGTTAAATCGACCAAGACCGTTCGAATCCCGCATACGCTAACTTTGAGCATACAACACATCAGAAAAAATAACAGAAGACTTTTATAAACATCATAATAATGTTACATCAGAGTACAAAATATATCGTAGTACATCGAAATATAATACAGCGGAAGATTAATTTACAATAAATGTAATACAACGCAGTGGAAACAAATAGACTAACACAGCGGAAGGCTATCAATGCTCTGGACACCACTTTAAGCTTCGATTCAGGATCCTGCTCAATAAAAAAATATCTGCAAAACAAGTCATTCGACTGCCCGTGTGGAAAATATGGGCACCCGAGTTTGCAAGTGAAACAAACTACGAGTCAGTCATGGGACTGGTATGAGAAATCTTTCTTAACTTATCTAACAATAAGGCTAATCACAGGACCACGCCGCTAATGCAGAACGGGTTTACTCCACTGGATTGCCAGTGCATAAACAACAACCATAAATAAGCTTATGGGTCTACAATGCATCATACAACATGCAAAATTTTCCAATCTACCCATTTTGGCTTAATCCCTAAACTTAGATTTCAAAATTCAGTTCTCTTTACAGAAATTTCTTTTGACTTTATATCCCGATTTCTTTTATTTCAAATAATTTGAAATACATATCTAGCTTTTATAATAAAGTAGAATTCTGTTCGGGATCTCAAAAACAAAACATTTGGAAATATGAATTCCAAAATGTAACAATGTATACAAACAAGTATGCAACCAAATATCGGTCATGTTCCCTCAGACAATGTAACAACCTGGAAAATACAAGCCAATTTAAAAATTTTAAATTGTATATTTTAAAGGAATTTAAACAATTGAAATAGAATATTTCAATAAAGTAGTGAATTAAAAATAGTGTGGCAGTTTGAAAATTTGAATTCAAACTTTGACTGACTGTACTGGGTGCAAAATATAACGGATTTTAGTGAAACCAAAAATATTTAAATCTGTTTATGAATACCTTTCTAACGAATCTGAAAAATCGAAGTTTCATAGTGGAAATCAAAAGTTATCGCCAAATGAATTTTCAGAAAGGTCGTTATAGGGAATATATAGCCCTTGAAAATAGACATTTTGCAAACGACCTCGGAATTCGACAAAACCACTTTTGTTGGGTCCGGGAGATCAAACTATTGCTAGGTTTCAAATTTCATAATTTTTGAAGCTAGTATGTGAGCGTGGCAAAAGAAAACGTGTTTGGTTAATTTCTGTTAAATTGGATTGGCTAGAAAATGGCCATTTTTCAAACGATCTCAGAATTCGACGAAACTAGTTTTGTTGGGACCGTGGCGTCAAAATATAGCTAGATTTATTTTTCTGGAATTTTTCGAATCAGTTTGTGGCCCTAGCAAATTGAAATGTACGTTCAAATTAAATATTTAATGTTTTATACTTTAGTTTGAAAAATAACTGACTGTAACAATCGAATCGGCCTACGAAACATATCCCATTGTGTCCGGGATGGGGGTATTTAGCTAGGGGCGACAGTCGTTGGGTTTGAATTTGTAACACCCCGTATGTTGAATACCTTGTTATAATAGAAATCAGGGCAGAATTAAATTTAATAATTTGAATCAGGGGAAATGGACTATGTCATTGCGTTCGTCTCGGAAAAATACGCGAAATAGAGTCCGAGTTTTCGAGAATCGGAGTCCGTATGGCCCGGTTATGGCCCAATGAAGTTAGCAGAAAATTCAAAGTTAAAAACAGATTTAAAATTCAGTTCTAAAACAAGTTTGGAGCCAAAAGCGGAAAGGGAGGGAAAGTTCCCGCCTAGCCCCGTGTCGACAGGCATGTCGACAGGGGTGTCGACAGGCATGTCGACAGGGGTGTCGACAGGCATGTCGACAGGGGTGTCGACAGCCCTGTCGACAGGGGTGTCGACACAGGGTGTCGGCCCTGTTGATCTGGGTGCACCAGATCTGGTTTTTGGGTTAGTCTTGGGCTGTGTTCTAGAGGGTTCCTAAATCTGACGGACCTAATCTAATTTAGGGTTAATCTAAGGGCCTAAAACACTCACCTAATCTATAAATACACCCTAATACTACCCTAATTCATACTAAAAATAGAAATGATGCCACCATGCCGCCAAAATCAAACTTGAAAGGAGCCTCCACTAATTTATGAAGAGGGTTGCAAGCTAATCACTCTCTAATCAACCTCTAATCCTTTCTAAGCATCTTAATCTTCACGTTTGGAGTGCAAATTGGTTTTGGTGAGTTCCTATAGCTTTAATAATCAATTGTTAAATTGATTATGGTAGGATGTGATAAGACATGGCTATGTTCGTGGATAAATGTGTTTATGCAATTTTGTATGATATGTGATTTGCAAGTTTTATGCCATATGCAAGTTTAATGCCATGATTTATGATGTAAAACACTATGTTGAACATTTATGCATATGTAACATGTTATGCAAACTATATGTGAGAGTATATGCAAGTTATATGTAACATGATATGCAAGTTATGCATGTGGTTTTATGCATGCTAAGTATTTGATTGTATGCATGCTAAGTATTTGGTTTTGTGCATGCTAAGTATGTGGTTTTGTGCATGCTAAGTATTTGATTTTATGCATGCTAAGTATTTGATTTTATGCATGCTAAGTATTTGATTTTATGCATGCTAAATATTTGATGGTATGCATGCTAATTATTTGGTTTTATGCATGCTAAGTGTTTGGTCATATGCAAGTTATGATGCAAGTTCATATGCAAGTTATGATATAAGTTCATATGCAAGTTATGATATATGTTTATATGCAAGTTATGATATAAGTTCATATGCAAGTTATGATATATGTTTATATGCAAGTTATGATATAAGTTTATATGCAAGTTATGATATATGTTCATATGCAAGTTATGATATAAGTTCATATGCAAGTTATGATATATGTTCATATGCAAGTTATGATATAAGTTCATATGCAAGTTATGATATATGTTTATATGCAAGTTATGATGCAAGTTCATATGCAAGTTATGATGCAAGTTCACATGCAAGTTTATGTGCAAGTTCATATGCAAGTTGTCTCTTTTATGATATGCATAATGCAAGTTTGGTTAAATATTAGTGGGGTTTAATGTATGTTCATATATGCAAGTTGACACCTTTTGAACCCATGATAAAGTTACATGCTATGTTGGCTAAACCCATGACATTTGTGATGAATCTTCCCTTTTATTATGTCGTGTTACGAGAACGAATTACGTGGGGAACGATGGGGTTAATATGCATGTTAATAAAATGATGTGGAATGGATATGCTTTAGAGTAACATAAATTAAATGGACATAATTGGGAATTTACCTATTGAGTTAGGTCTACCCATATTATTGAGTTGGGAATTTACCTATTGAGTTAGGTCTACCCATACTACGGAGTTGGGAATTTACCTATTGAGTTAGGTCTACCCATATTCCGGAAAACATGATTAATTTAATTAGGGATAATTAATATAAATTAGGAGGGTGATTAATTAGGTGTAATTAATCGACTAAGACACGAGGTTGGACTCAGTTGTAGCGTAAAACTGCCCGGACCCAACCGGCTTAACCAGTTGCTACAAATGTTAGCCCAATGTGAGAGGTCTTAGGCACAAATTAAATACGTGATTAAAGTAAAGACACGAGGTTAGACCCTTTTTATGACGTAAGGCTGCCCGGACCCAACCGGCATATCCAGCAGTCATAAAAGACGGTCTAATGTGAGAGGTCTTTATGAGGTCATGATCTTAATTAATTAATTAAGAAACACTTAACCATATTAGCATGTAGAGGGACATGAGGGGTTAAGTGGGTGCCTTGGGTGGCATGAGGAATCTAGTGGGTTGCCTTGGGTGGCAATAGAAAATACGATTAGAATACTTAACCAAAGTGGAACATGTAATTAAACATGATTAAAGGGTTAAGTAAGTGCCTTGGGTGGCATGTGGGAATCAAGTAAGTGCCTTGGGTGGCATGCGGAAATCTAGTGGGTGCCTTAAGTGGCAATTGAAATACAATTAAATGACAAGCTTAAGTAGTAGCTTGTGGGGGCCTTAAATGGCAATTGAAATACGATTAGATGACTTAACCAAACCTTAACATGTAGGTGGGCATGATTATAACAGGGGTTAAGTGGGATACACTAAATAAAATAACAAGCTTAGGTGGTAGCTTGTGGGGGCCCATTTCAACCAATATCCCAAACGTATCTTAGTGGGCTCGACTCTAGTCGAGTGACGGGACACGCATATTGGGCTTGACTATAAGAGGCCAAAATGGGTTAGCGGTGGCAACGCATGACCAACGGGTTTCATATGCGTGTGTGGACCCGGGCTGGTAAATAAGACGTTGTTGCATCGTGTAGATATAAGCCGTGCACCGTTAGTTTTATCAGGTTGCCACGTTGGGGAATGGGACACCCCACGGTGGGGCCAGCACGGGTATCTACGTTAGGGAGCCGATCAAATGGGGAGTAGTGTGTACACCTAGTGGATTGTAGGGCCCCGTGGCGTCTACTTAGTCACCTAGGGGTACGAGAGAACTATTAAGTTAATTCTATAAGTCCAGGGGTGGGATCAACCTTTAAGTTAGGAATGACTGGTGTGGTGCAGTGTAGGAATTACCCTTGGGTGGGTAAATCGGGGGTGGTGTAATCCAGTAATTATCTTTGGGAGGTTAAATGCGTCTTTTCGGTTATCTTAGTACATCCTGTGTTTAGTTGGCTACTTAGTGTAGTCATTATCCCCAGAGGTACCGTACCTTGTTTATATCATACCCTAATTACTTTAATGATTGTATTGTTAGGGTTATAGGACTCACTCAGACTTATGTCTGACCCCGTTGTTTTTATCTTTTTCCCAACCCTCAGGTTATCAGAGTGGGCCCAGTACGAGTGGGCTTAGATCAGGCTGCTTATTTCTCTTTTGGAGCTTGGACCATAGATGTAGAGCTCAGCTTACCCTTTCTTTTATGGCTATCAGTTCATGTATTGGGATTATGTACTTTTATTTATCAGGATGGATATTTTTGTACTTGACTCTTATTATGGTTTTGTGATGTAACCAAACATGTTTTACTTTCCGCTGCAATGAAATGATGTTTTAAAAAATTTCAAGTATTACTTATATCTGTCTTGTTGTAATTTTTCTGTTCTATATTCACTTAAAATACTCCACCGATGTTATGGCATTCCCTTAGCGAGTGACCATAGCGGGAGTGGGGTGTTACACGTGGTATCAGAGCTTAAGGTTACCAGAACAGATAAAATTTTTAGAAAAACTATTTTCTAAGAATATTTTTGAAAGGAGTATTTTCAAAAACATGTCTTTTAAGAGAAAAGTTTTTGAAAGAAAAGCATAATCCCCAATAGCCATATCTATATCTTTCGAATTCTCCGTTTTGAATCTCTTCCTCTCTCGTTTTGAGTTTCCGCTCCGCGTATAGATGACCTTTCTAAGATAGATAAGAACGGAAAACCACTTTAAAGGACTTAGCCGTTAGTCAGATTAGAAGTTGGTTCAAGAAGGAGGAGGACTGGTAGGTATCTATTGGATAAACGAAGGGAGGAAGGCTCAAATAGTTGTTTGGTTAATGAAGGATGAAACCTCATTGGTGGGAGGTTACGAGTGGAGAATGGGATGAAGAAGGCGAGTAGTTATCCTTTTGGGAGGAATGGGACACCGTAGTAGGATTGTCCAAAGGGGCATGGGCAAGGTATGGAATCTCCTGGAGGGTAGTTGTATTCCCTCGCAGCTAGTGTACCAGATGGGGATAGGACCGTCTAGGTTGGAATTAGGATTTCTTTATTATACGGTTCGAACTTTATTTAATTCTGACGCATCGAGTTCGTTTATCTCATCATTGTTACTTGAGTCACTGCACTTAGACACCAGTTGGTAGATGATCCCTTAGTTGTTTCAAACCCAATTGGGGCTCCATGATGTGTTTGGGTTTGAAAGCTTCTATACTTAGCGTTGGGTTTAGAAGTGATGCTTTTTTTGGGCTTCACGAGCTATGGGTTAGTTTTGGGCATGGACTGGTTATCCAGTAGGGGTGCCGTTCTTGATTTTGAAGGGAGAGTTGTTAGGCTTATGACCCGCTTGGGTAACACTCTCGAGATCTCTTGTAGTCCCATGGAATCTGTTATGCTAAGTTATCTAGAATCGCTTGACACGTCGGTCGAGGGTTTGCGATCTGTTAGAGTGGTCCGGGAATACTCGGATGTGTTTGAGGAGGTGAAGGGCTTACCTCTGGAACGGGAGATTGACTTCCGAATATATCTGGTAGACAAGGCCAAACCAGTATCTTTACCAGTGCGCCACATGGCTCCTCGTGAGAGGAGGGAACTCCATAAGCAAGTAGGCGATTTGATTGAGAAGGGGTCCATAAGACAAAGTATATCGGAGTGGGGTGCTCCAGTAGTTTTTGCTACGAAGGCGGATGGGTCCCTCAGACTTTGTGTAAGCTAAAGAGAACTAAATAAACTCACAAAGAAGAATAGACACCCATGGCCGAGGATTGATGATCTCTTTGGTCAGTTAGTTGGCGCCTCAGTATTTTCGTGGTTGGACTTAGCCACGGGGTTTCGTCAGTTGAGAGTGGCTGAGGATAGTATAGAGAAGATTGCCTTTAGGACTTCGGATGGTTTTATGAGTGGCTGGTGATGCTATTTGGTTAGACGAACGCCTCCACATACTTTGTTGATTTGATGAGAAGGATGTTCAGGGAGTACCTAAATAAATTCGTGATGGTCTTTGTAAATGACATCTTGGTCTTTCCTAGGAGCGAAATAAGTTTCCGTATGTGCTCAATAGGTTGAGCAAAGCCAGTTATGGGATAAACGGTGGTTTTTGAGCGAGACTGGCAAGGACATCCAGAGTTGGACAAGGGCTTAATTATTTAGCCGTTTTTACTAGTATCATCTCGCGTAGGTCGTCTGAATTCGAAGGAGATATCCCTTGGGTGTTTGTCTGATATTGGTTTAGGCCTTTGGGGCTTGCATTTGGGGGATGTCGAGTTCGACTAGGGTGGTCTGCGTGAGAGATGGATAGTTGTGACGATTTTGCATGGGAGAATATCCTGATTTTCTCTAGAAGTGGAGAAAAGCATGCCCTACATCTTAGGGAAGTGTTGGAGACTCTTTGAGCGCATTGTCTTAAGACAACAAAGGTGGATGGAATTCTTAGCATCCTATGAGTTTGAGATAGCATATACCCCTGGCAAGGGTAACGTGGTGGCCGACGCCTTAAGCAGAAAAAAGGCTGTCTTTGAGTCCATTGTTCGTGGAATGGCGAAGCTTGGAGTTTAATTCAATGTTAGACTTTAGACCTTCCGTTGACTTTGTACCCGGTTTGCTAGCCTCCTTGGAGGTTAGGCCTACTCTTTTGGGGGCGGATTGGCGAGACACAGCGAGACGACCCACAGTTGGTTGAGTTAGTAGAGAAGCTCATAAGGGGGGAGTCGTCCAGCCATTTGGGTAGATACACCATAGATGATAGGGGATGGTTGCATAGAGACGGTAGACTTTGTGTACCGCAAGATGAGGGTTTGAAGAAGGCTATTTTGGATGATGCACATCGTTCGAGAATGACTATTCATCCCGGTGGAGAAAAAATGTACCAAGATATGAAGAGAGTTTTCTTCTGGGCCGGTATGAAGAAAGATGTGGCCGAGTATGTGGCTAGATGCTTAGTGTGCCAACAAGTTAAAGCGGAGCAAAGGAAACCCGGTGGGTTGCTACACCCATTGGAAGTTCCGCAATGGAAGTGGGATAGTGTCTCGATGGATTTCATCGATGGGTTACCGAGATCGAGGAAGGGCAATACGGGAATTTGGGTTGTGGTAGACAGACTTACCAAGAGTGCCCATTTCATACCCGTGAAGAGTAAGAGGACCGCTCCACGGCTTGCTTCAGTCTATGTTAGAGAGATTGTTAGATTGCATGGCGTACCATCCAGCATTGTGAGTGATCGAGATCCTATCTTCACTAGTGAGTTTTGGAAGAGTTTGCAAGAAGCGGTAGGGACTCAGTTGTGTTTGAGTACCGCATATCATCCTCAGACGGACGGCCAGACCGAGAGGGTGAATCGTATTTTAGAAGACCTTTTGAGGCTATGTATCTTGGATTTTGGAGGTACATGGGAAGAGCAGCTTCCATTGGTGGAGTTCGCGTATAATAACAGCTTTCAGTCTAGTATTGGCATGGCTCCTTTCGAAGCTCTTTATGGAAGGCCTTGTCGATCTCCTACATGTTGGTGGGAATCTACGGATAAGATCTTGCTTGGGCCAGATATGGTTAGAGAGACTTCAGAGAAGATTGATTTGATTCGAAGAAGGATGAAGGCAGCGCAAGATAGACAGAAATCTTATGCGGATCGGAGAAGGACGGATCTTGAGTTGAGGTTGGGGACATGGTTTTTGTCAAAGTATCTCCGTTGAGAAATGTTGTTCGCTTTGGGTCCGTTGGGAAGTTAGCACCGAGGTTTGTTGGGTCGTTTCCTATTAAGGAAAGGATTGGACGAATGGCATATAGGGTGGAGTTGCCCGACAGACTTAGTGGTGTTCATGATGTATTCCATGTATCACATCTGAGGAAGTGCTTACATGAGACCGCAGAGGTGGTAGAGCCGAGCTTGCTTAAAGATGTAGAGGTAGAGCGTGATGCGACGATTCGACGAGCTCCTACTCGCATCCTTGGGTCAGAAACTAGGAAGTTGAGGAACAGAGAAGTTCAGCTAGTTAAAGTGCAATGGGGAGATGACGAAAGCAATGCTACTTGGGAGACGGAAGCGAAGATGCGTTCTTTGTACCCATTTCTTTTTGAGAGTATGTCTTTTAACTTCTCCTTTATCGTTTGTCTAGTACTTATCTTATCTTTAGTATGTCCTCTCGTTAGTACCTCTGACCTTTAGATAGGGTAAACCTATGATTGAAACATGTGTTTGAGATATGTTATGATTGATGGATGCATATGGATGCAAGTGTTTGCTAGTGGTTGCTCGTGGATGCATATACACACACTCTAGGCACTAGATCGGCTCAGTCACTTCATATTGCATATTGCATATTTATGTGTGTAGGTAGCTATATTAATGGATGTATAATGGTTGCGTTATCATATGGATGATGCATTTTGGTGTATGGTTGTGCACACATGTAGAAATAGTATGTGTCAATAGGGATCTTTCGCATACATATTGGATGCATGGCACTATCATGGTTTGCATTAAGGAGGTCGACTGAATTGGTGGACCGCCTAATTTTACATTAGATAGGGAACATATACACACACTTTTCGCATATGTTCATACATCATTAGAATTATTGTTTTAAGGACAATGGATGCCCGTGGTTGATGGATTGAGTAGATGGTTGTTTGGATGGTAGGATATGCATTCTCCTTAACTTAGGGATTTCGGGGACGAAATCCTTTAAGGAGGGGAGAATGTAACACCCCGTATGTTGAATACCTTGTTATAATAGAAATTAGGGAAGAATTAAATTTAATAATTTGAATCAGGGGAAACGGGCTATGTCATTGCATTCGTCTCGGAAAAATACGCGAAATAGAGTCCGAGTTTTCGAGAATCGGAGTCCGTATGGCCCGGTTATGGCCCAATGAAGTTAGTAGAAAATTCAAAGTTAAAAACAGATTTAAAATTCAGTTCTAAAACAAGTTTGGAGCCAAAAGCGGAAAGGGAGGGAAAGTTCCCGCCTAGCCCCGTGTCGACAGGCATGTCGACAGGGTTGTCGACAGGCATGTCGACAGGGGTGTCGACAGCCCTGTCGACAGGGGTGTCGACACAGGGTGTCGGCCCTGTTGATCTGGGTGCACCAGATCTGGTTTTTGGGTTAGTCTTGGGCTGTGTTCTAGAGGGTTCCTAAATCTGACGGACCTAATCTAATTTAGGGTTAATCTAAGGGCCTAAAACACTCACCTAATCTATAAATACACCCTAATACTACCCTAATTCATACTAAAAATAGAAATGATGCCACTATGCCGCCAAAATCAAACTTGAAAGGAGCCTCCACTAATTTATGAAGAGGGTTGCAAGCTAATCACTCTCTAATCAACCTCTAATCCATTCTAAGCATCTTAATCTTCACGTTTGGAGTGCAAATTGGTTTTGGTGAGTTCCTATAGCTTTAATAATCAATTGTTAAATTGATTATGGTAGGATGTGATAAGACATGGCTATGTTTGTGGATAAATGTGTTTATGCAATTTTGTATGATATGTGATTTGCAAGTTTTATGCCATATGCAAGTTTAATGCCATGATTTATGATGTAAAACACTATGTTGAATATTTATGCATATGTAACATGTTATGCAAACTATATGTGAGAGTATATGCAAGTTATATGTAACATGATATGCAAGTTATGCATGTAGTTTTATGCATGCTAAGTATTTGATTGTATGCATGCTAAGTATTTGGTTTTGTGCATGCTAAGTATGTGGTTTTGTGCATGCTAAGTATTTGATTTTATGCATGCTAAGTATTTGATTTTATGCATGCTAAGTATTTGATTTTATGCATGCTAAGTATTTGATTTTATGCATGCTAAGTATTTGATTTTATGCATGCTAAGTATTTGATTTTATGCATGCTAAGTATTTGATGGTATGCATGCTAATTATTTGGTTTTATGCATGCTAAGTGTTTGGTCATATGCAAGTTATGATGCAAGTTCATATGCAAGTTATGATATAAGTTCATATGCAAGTTATGATATATGTTTATATGCAAGTTATGATATAAGTTCATATGCAAGTTATGATATATGTTTATATGCAAGTTATGATATAAGTTTATATGCAAGTTATGATATATGTTCATATGCAAGTTATGATATAAGTTCATATGCAAGTTATGATATATGTTCATATGCAAGTTATGATATAAGTTCATATGCAAGTTATGATATATGTTTATATGCAAGTTATGATGCAAGTTCATATGCAAGTTATGATGCAAGTTCATATGCAAGTTATGATGCAAGTTCACATGCAAGTTTATGTGCAAGTTCATATGCAAGTTGTCTCTTTTATGATATGCATAATGCAAGTTTGGTTAAATATTAGTGGGGTTTAATGTATGTTCATATATGCAAGTTGACACCTTTTGAACCCATGATAAAGTTACATGCTATGTTGGCTAAACCCATGACATTTGTGATGAATCTTCCCTTTTATTATGTCGTGTTACGAGAACGAATTACGTGGGGAACGATGGGGTTAATATGCATGTTAATATAATGATGTGGAATGGATATGCTTTAGAGTAACATAAATTAAATGGACATAATTGGGAATTTACCTATTGAGTTAGGTCTACCCATATTATGGAGTTGGGAATTTACCTATTGAGTTAGGTCTACCCATACTACGGAGTTGGGAATTTACCTATTGAGTTAGGTCTACCCATATTCCGGAAAACATGATTAATTTAATTAGGGATAATTAATATAAATTAGGAGGGTGATTAATTAGGTGTAATTAATCGACTAAGACACGAGGTTGGACTCAGTTGTAGCGTAAAACTGCCCGGACCCAACCGGCTTAACCAGTTGCTACAAATGTTAGCCCAATGTGAGAGGTCTTAGGCACAAATTAAATACGTGATTAAAGTAAAGACACGAGGTTAGACCCTTTTTATGACGTAAGGCTGCCCGGACCCAACCGGCATATCCAGTAGTCATAAAAGACGGTCTAATGTGAGAGGTCTTTATGAGGTCATGATCTTAATTAATTAATTAAGAAACACTTAACCATATTAGCATGTAGAGGGACATGAGGGGTTAAGTGGGTGCCTTGGGTGGCATGAGGAATCTAGTGGGTTGCCTTGGGTGGCAATAGAAAATACGATTAGAATACTTAACCAAAGTGGAACATGTAATTAAACATGATTAAAGGGTTAAGTAAGTGCCTAGGGTGGCATGTGGGAATCAAGTAAGTGCCTTGGGTGGCATGCGGAAATCTAGTGGGTGCCTTAAGTGGCAATTGAAATACAATTAAATGACAAGCTTAAGTAGTAGCTTGTGGGGGCCTTAAGTGGCAATTGAAATAGGATTAGATGACTTAACCAAACCTTAACATGTAGGTGGGCATGATTATAACAGGGGTTAAGTGGGATACACTAAATAAAATAACAAGCTTAGGTGGTAGCTTGTGGGGGCCCATTTCAACCAATATCCCAAACGTATCTTAGTGGGCTCGACTCTAGTCGAGTGACGGGACACACATATTGGGCTTGACTATAAAAGGCCAAAATGGGTTAGCGGTGGCAACGCATGACCAACGGGTTTCATATGCGTGTGTGGACCCGGGCTGGTAAATAAGACGTTGTTGCATCGTGTAGATATAAGCCGTGCACCGTTAGTTTTATCAGGTTGCCACGTTGGGGAATGGTACACCCCACGGTGGGGCCAGCACGGGTATCTACGTTAGGGAGCCGATCAAATGGGGAGTAGTGTGTACACCTAGTGGATTGTAGGGCCCCGTGGCGTCTACTTAGTCACCTAGGGGTACGCGAGAACTATTAAGTTAATTCTATAAGTCCAGGGGTGGTATCAACCTTTAAGTTAGGAATGACTGGTATGGTGCAGTGTAGGAATTACCCTTGGGTGGGTAAATCGGGGGTGGTGTAATCCAGTAATTATCTTTGGGAGGTTAAATGCGTCTTTTCGGTTATCTTAGTACATCCTGTGTTTAGTTGGCTACTTAGTGTAGTCATTATCCCCAGAGGTACCGTACCTTGTTTATATCATACCCTAATTACTTTAATGATTGTATTGTTAGGGTTATAGGACTCACTCAGACTTATGTCTGACCCCGTTGTTTTTATCTTTTTCCCAACCCTCAGGTTATCAGAGTGGGCCCAGTACGAGTGGGCTTAGATCAGGCTGCTTATTTCTCTTTTGGAGCTTGGACCATAGATGTAGAGCTCAGCTTACCCTTTCTTTTATGGCTATCAGTTCATGTATTGGGATTATGTACTTTTATTTATCAGGATGGATATTTTTGTACTTGACTCTTATTATGGTTTTGTGATGTAACCAAACATGTTTTACTTTCCGCTGCAATGAAATGATGTTTTAAAAATTTTCAAGTATTACTTATATCTGTCTTGTTGTAATTTTTCTGTTCTATATTCACTTAAAATACTCCACCGATGTTATGGCATTCCCTTAGCGAGTGACCATAGCGGGAGTGGGGTGTTACAGAATTGGTGTCCATGTAGAGAAACACTATTGTAAAATTTAATAAAACCACGGGCCAATCAAAATTCTCCTTTCATAATTTTTAAAATAAATAAAATCAAAAAAAAACCCGTCACCCTCACGATTAACGGCGGAACCCTCCTCACTACTTCCCGACCAAATCGCCGCTGCCTCAGGCCACGCCACCACCCAGATTCGAAAGCCCTCCCTTCCCTCTTCAAATCCGACCAACCCTCGACCCCGCTCGTCGCCTGTGCCTCGAGATTCACGCCCTCAAAGTCGGTGACTTTCCAGCGCCGCTGCCGCTTCCTCAGGCCATCGATCTGGCCAAAACTCACGGCGTTGTGAAGCCCTCTCCTCCCTCTTCCACGTTGTACCCTCCGATCGTCGTATCGAACCTCGGATTTCACGAATTTTCAAAATCTAGTTTTGAACATCTTTGAATGGTAT
This sequence comes from Allium sativum, assembly GCA_030737875.1. Lineage (NCBI taxonomy): Eukaryota > Viridiplantae > Streptophyta > Magnoliopsida > Asparagales > Amaryllidaceae > Allium > Allium sativum. Next base: position 335,384,319 of record CM060918.1, on the reverse strand, counting down.
CAGCTTTAGTTTAATTGAACTGAAATTAACACTTTTAAGTGTTGCCAACTTTGAAAAATCATATCTTTATGATGTTTTAACGAAATTCGATGAAACAGGAAACATCGTGACCGCAAGGAGGCTCTCTACCATCTAGAAGAGACCACGGATTTTTCTGAGCTATCTACAATTTTTAGCACCTCGAAAAACAAGGTGAGAACTCTAAATCGAAATGTGTGAATGAAATCATGTTGTATAAATTATATAAGCGAAGTGTAAATTATATACGCATTGTATACCTCATGTACATGTGTTGTATAAGTTATATGAGTGATGTATAAATTATACAAGTGTTGTATGAAACATATATGCTTTGAATTGTGTTGAAATGCAAGTAAAATATAGAAATAATATATATATACACTCCCCTCGTCCACAAACCATGGACGATATTTATTGCTTGTGATTGGCGTGAAATTATGTGGTATGGCGAATGGTTGAAAATAATTTTTTATGGTTGATATTGTTGGATTGTGGTTGAAAAATACCTTTGTGGTTGAAAAATACCCTCTTGTGGTTGAAACAAATTAGAATAGAATTGTGGAAATGAAAATAAAACATGCCGCCTGCATGCGAACTAGATGCATGAAATCCCCATTGTCAGAAACCGCGAGGTTTTAAGGTAGAGCGAGGAGCAGTACTAGGGACGGTCCCGGTTTTAAATACCCTGCCGTTATGCTGCCGAAATTTTGAATAATATTCATGTATTGGAATTATTTTCATATGTTGAAATTATTTTCATGTGTTGAAACCATATCCATGTATGGAAATGCTCATGTGTTGAAAAATAATTCATTTGTTGAATAAATAAATAGTTAACAATAAAAATCACATTTTTATATATATGAACTATGTAGAATATTCGTATTATAAATAAATTGTTTCAATAATAAAAATAACATCTTTCTTATATATATACAAACCATATAAAATATATCCATGTGTGGAAATGCTCATGTGTTGAGAAGTTCATGTGTTGAATAAATATTTTTAATAATAAAAATACTATTTTTATCACGTGTGTGAATTGTTAAAAATATACAACTGTTGAAATAAATATTGGTTTGCTAAGAAGATTATTTTTAACATGTATAGGAATTAAATAAAAGAGTCATGTGTTGAAATATATTTTAGTTCGACAAAAATATCATTTTTAAGTGAAATGTGAGGTGTTAAAAATAATCATAAGTGGAAATAAACCTTTGTTCGCTAGCAAAATAATTTTTAGCTTAGTTCTGCGCATATATATATATATATATATATATATATATATACACACACACACACACACACATGTGCTGAACAGGAATGGATTAGCTGTTGAGTAAAGAATTTATTGCGTGCCCGACAAATAGGTAAACCTTAATGAGTTGGATGCGAAAATTTTATTATCATATCAACTCCTGTGAATGCCATTGGATGCAGAGTGCTAGTTGTTCTGTGTGTAAAAATAAACAATCGCCATAGGATAGTAACAATTAATTTTGAACTACATTACATGGCATACTTCTTGACGATAGGCATACTTCATCATATACCACATAAGCATTTGGAGCTTATTTGATGAGGTTGAAGATTCACCATATGAGCGAGAGGCTTGTATGACGATGACTATATATTACAGGTTGAACTGAGGACTAATCTGAACTATATAAATTGTAACGGTAAATTGCAAGATTAATAAAAAACCCACACGGGTCTGGAGATGACAATAAACACGTCTCTCTGGTCATCAAGGCACAAAAACTAATTATAGGGTGACGAGAATTTATTCTCTGGAGTTATTATCTATACACACTCCCCTGTGGACACCGGAATATATCACTATAAATATGTGTGTGCTTATTCGGATTTATTGGGTACCTAATACGGCCCAATAAATTTCCAAACCCCTCCCCGTACAAAGGAGGTTATGGCGAAATTTTTCGAAAAATAAAGGCGTTAGTGAAATATTTGAAGTGAAAACGATATTGAAATCGCAGAATGAACTATATTTATAAATATAGAAATATAAATAAAATTGAAACGAATCGAGGCCGTGTATTTCATATTTTGAAATCGTAACTTCAATCGATTAGTACGGGAGATCCGACCATCGGAATTTCGCGAAACCGCAATCGTTGTGTTCACCTTGGAAATATCTTTCCAACGGCATCAACTTTGTAAAGATTCAACTGTTGGATTGTCTGGAATGTTTAATTCAATTCTGAAGAAAAACAGCGCTAGAATCGATTATATTTATATATAAATATAAATATAATTAAATTAAATCGAATAATGACGCTGCGGTTCGTATTTTGAAGCGGTAACCTCAAACGACTAGTGCGGAAGATCCGACCGTCGGATTTTCACGAAAATGGAACCATTGGGTTCGCTTCGGAGATATCTTCCCAGTGACATAAACTATGTAGAAATACAACTGTTAGATTTCCCGATATGTGTAAAACAAATTTGGGGGAAAACAACGCCAGTGCCATGACACGACCTGAAATGTCGTTTAATTAAATATGGCCATTTTTAAATAAATAAAAATGGCGAAAAATCTTTATAAAATATTATAAGTGACATGGGGTGGAACTAAAACAATTTTACTTAGTTTGCTTGATATTTGATGGTTGAATGTGTTTTACATGAAAATTATACTAAAGAACTGAAATGTGGATGTCGAATAATTTAACCACAGGAAGAATTGATTTGAATTCTAGATATACGTGAATTATTTGAAAAGGCCGAGCTAATCCTCATTTCAAATAATTGATTGAATGATTCGAAGTCAAACATAAGAAGACGGTTTAAGACCGATGATCTTCGTATTGGATGGATGGGCGCTACTGACGCTCGTGATTGGAGTAGCTACCTTGAAGGAGATGAAGTGGTAGCCGTCCAGACGTATTGCTGATTGTGCGGATATGCGAGGAATTGGTGCCTCCGGCTTCGTTCATACCCAGAATGAACATGTAAATGGACTGTGTGTCTGACATTGGATTTTGGTCTGTTCTAATTGAACTCTATTAAATATATATCTGTTTGGCGGCGGAGAATTTATTCTCTTGCTTAACGCCCTTCTCTGAGACGTACGAGCTCAGAGGTTATATATCGATAGAAATCAGTCGCATGGAGTGGATAGCCTATGTGGCACACCTAAGTGGCATATAATCAAGGCTTCTGTTGCAAAACAAACTCTTATGGTTGATGATCAAAGCATGGTCTGTGTGGCGTAGCTTTGTGTATAGCGTGGATTCGCGAGCCTCACACCTCGGTATGAGTCAAAAACGGGATAGCGACTGCAGGGAGAACACGACGTTTCTTTCTAGCTACGGTGGTGTCTGTGACCTACCAGCCCTGACATTTATATATACTTTTCACCTATGTGGTTGTTGGAATGTGAGGCGCCTCGATTATAGGTCTGTAAGGACCGGGAAACGTGTGTTCAGGAATAACTAATCCTCAAAAGTAAGAGAGGACCGACCCTGAAGATCCAAGGATTGCTGTGTGCGGTCCTGGGACATTTGCTAGGGTGTCTCTAATGGAGAGTAGCTTGCCCCTTGCCTCGACTCATGATGGAATCTAATTTCCAATATGAAATATGCGGATGTGATTGTATTACTAGTATGGCGACATGATATATGGTACCCATGCCGTCTATGATTGATATTTATGACTGAATTTGCTTTTGAAACATATATGCACTAGTAATAATATCAAACACTTTTGTTTTATACGTAAGAAGCATTTCTTGGCCATTATAAGGTAAAACTCTATCCTCCGGCTTGCGTTGCATTGTGTGATGGGACTTGAGTCTTATAATGGCTTCATTTTTATAAAAAGCATTGCGATGATTTAATAATTTACTTTATTTCATGCACTAGCACTCATTGGAGTAAACTCGTTTCGTGAAAGTGGCGTGGTCGTTTGATTTGCCTTATTATTGTTGTTTAATAAGTTAAGTAGATTTCTCATACCAGTCCTATGATTGACTCGTAGTGTGTTTCACCTTGCAAACTCGGGTGCCCTTATTTTCACACGGGCAGCTAGTTATAGGTAGCTGACATATTTTGGCTTGGCACCACAGTAGGGGTGCACTTTTGGCTCATGGCGAGGCTTGACTACATGTTGATGACTATGATTTTTCCGCCATTATTGTATATGTATATGATCCCGCCACGAGCGATATAGACTGATGTTTCGTTTATGTACTCTCTATATATGTGATTCCGCCACAGGCGATGTAGACTGATTATGTATTATTATGCACTAAGTTGTATCCTGCATTGTGCTCTCTGATGTGGTGATATATATATATATATATATATATATATATATATATATATATTTGATTCCACTGTCATATTTGTGTAAATTATTTTGTTTCTTGTTTATGCTATTATTTGTACTCTTCTTATGATGATTAATGTGTTATATTCCAATGATTATCCTTAACACCGTAGCACGGGGTTTTGAGATCGTCACAGGTGGTATCAGAGCTTTGGTTAACCTTAGTTCTGGAATTTAACACATTAAACACTTCATCAGAATAGAATCGGTAGTATTCTAAGGCGAGTAGCTCATTAGAGATAGAACTAGTAATGTCCTAGAATGAGCTAAGCAGAATAGCAAAAATAATTTGACCAGTACATCGTAGTCTTTCCTTAAGTTCTTCTACTTTACCATACAATAAAATTATCGTTTCTGTAGGCTGACTCTTTTCTTGCTTATACAGAACTTGAACAATGGCTACCCGAGCAGCCGCTGGTAGAGGAGGCCGAGCTGGCCGTGGCAGAGGACGAGGAGAAGTCCCAGCCGAAGATGGACCCTTAATACAACCCCTGGCCGCTCAATAATTCGAGCTCGACCGCGTGGCTAAAAGGTACAAGAACCTAGGAGGCAAAACCTTCTCTGGAACGGGCACTGTGATTGAGGCCTTAGCATGGCTGAAAACATGCGAGAAGATACTAGGAGGCCTGAGGCTGGGTGATCAAGACAAAGCTTTCATGGGCGCTTGGATTCTGTAAGAGGAAGCCGAATTATGGTGGGAAGCTCTTACCGCAGCGAACAGAGATGCTGGTAATACATGGGATGAATTCAAGGATTTATTCAAAGAAAAGTACGTCCCAGAGCAAGCCCTAGAGCGCATGCATGACGAATTCGCAAACCTCCAGCAAGGAGATATTTCTGTGCAAGACTATCTGAACAAGTTCACATAGTTATCCCGCTATGCTCCTGAGCTCGTCGCCACCCCTAAGTCCAAGAACAAGAGGTTCATCCTCGGGCTAAAGCGGAAGTACCAAGACAGGGCAATGGCCCACATCAAGCTGGCGTTTAATGAATTAGTGGAGATGGCGTGCAACTATGAGGACCTGGATCAAAGGAATCTCGATCTAGATCGTGCTAAAAGCCAGGCGGGGAATAAGCGCAAGCCCTCCACAAACCAGCCAGAATCAAGCAACGCAGCGTCCACGAACCAGCAGACTAGCAGGCCGCCAAAGGGAAGCTGCTACAATTGTGGCAAGGTGGGGCACTACTCAAATGTTTGCACAGCCCCGAAAAGGCAGAAGACCGACTCTCAAGGTTCAAGCCAGGGCTCTCAGAACCCTCGTTCATGCTTTAACTGTCACAGAACAGGTCATCTTGTCAGAGACTGTCCCTTGCTTAAGAAGGCCGAGGTTGCTCACGTATATGACGGGACGAACCCGCCGGCTGCTTCCGATGGAGCAGGTAAACTCGATGTTTTGGGAGGTACCCTTCCAATTAAAAATATTCCTTTTTCTGTATTATTTGACATGGGTGCATCACGTAGTTTTGTTGCTAGTAACACTTCATAAATTAAAGTTAAAACAAAGAAAGCTGACAGAATCGGTTAAAGTTCATAATCCAATAGGGGGTTCTATTATTCTCAGTTCATATTGTAGAGTTCCAGTCTCTTATTCTTCCTACAAATTTTCCTTTAATTTGATCACCATGGATTTTCCCGAATTCGATATCATTCTCGGGCTAGATTGGTTAACGAACTACAAAGCTGAAGTAAAGTGTGCGGAAATGATAGTAAAAATTAGGACGAAGCTTGGATATATTACTGTACCATGTCATGGTTCGAATCCAGATAGAGAGGAATTTTGGTCTGCGTTAGAAGTTATCCCCACTTCCTTAGAAACGAATCTTGTTGTTAAAAACTATGCGGATGTGTTTGAAGAAGTCGAAAACTTACCTCCGCAAAGAGAAATAGAATTCAGAATCGATCTAATTCCCAATGCCAGACCAGTAGTACATCCAATTCGCAGAATGACTCCAAAAGAAAAAGAAGGATCAGGCGATCAAACTCGTCAACTACTATGGAAGGGTCTGATCAGACCTAGCTTTTCTTGTTGGGGTGCAGCTATAATGTTTGTCCCAAAGTCAGACGGTACTCTTCGATTGTGTGTTGATTACCGAGACCTCAACAAACAGACGCTCAAAAACAAATACCCATTACCCCGCATCGATGATATGTTAAACCAATTAAATGGGGCGAGAGTATTTTCCCGAATGGACCTAGCTACAGGTTTTCATCAATTGAGAATTGCCGAATAATGTGTTCCTTTGACAGCTTTCAGAGGTCCAGACATATTTTATGAATGGTTAGTAATGTCGTTCGGCCTATGCAACGCTCCAGCGTACTTCGTCGATCTAATGAATAGAGTGTTCAGGGGAGTTCTGAATAAATTTGTCCTCGTATTCATCGATGATATTTTAATCTACTCCAAATCAAAACCTGAGCATGAAAAACATTTAGAACAAGTATTGGAGATTCTAAGAAAGAACGTCTTCAAAGCCAAATTCTCTAAATGTGTCTTCTAGCAAGAAGAGGTGAAGTTCCTTGGCCATGTCATGTCAAAGGAAGGGATTTCTGTAGATCCGAGCAAAATTACAGCAATTCAAGACTGGAAACTGCCTACCACACCCACAGAGGTTAGAAGTTTTATGGGGTTGGCTAGTTATTATCGGAAGTTCATTAAGGATTTTTCGAAGATATCCGGTCCATTAACAAAGCTTACGAAGAAGCACGAGAAATTTAAGTGGACTTCCGACTGTGAGGAAGCTTTCCAAGAATTGAAATCGAAACTGACAACTGCTCCATTGTTAACCATTATCGATGGCAATCAGGATTTGACAGTTTGGACAGATGCTTCTATTAGAGGTCTTGGTGCAGTATTAATGCAAAGAGGCCAAGTAGTCGCTTATGCAAGCCGCCAGCTGAAACCGCATGAGAAGAATTATGTAACTCATGATCTTGAGTTGCTGGCTATTGTTTTTGCTTTAAAAATCAGGAGGCATTACTTTCTGGGTGAGAAATTCGAACAATTTACAGATCATCAATCATTGAAGTATTTGTTCACCCAGAAAGATCTGAATATGAGGTAGCAGCGTTGGCTAGAATTTCTTGCAGCATATGATCTGGATATCCTGTATACGCCGGGAAAGGCTAACGTTGTGGCTGACGCGCTTAGTGGAAAAACCGCAATCATTGCCAATCTTATAATTACGCCTGGATTGATTGATAAAATATCTTCTCTCTAGAAAAATGATCACTTCATTCAATGGATTAGAGGGAGAATATAGAAGGGCGAGCCCTCAAGTTTTCAGGTAGATAAAGAAGAAGTTCTGAGATCGAAAGGGAGAATTTGTGTTTCCAACATCCCAGAGCTCAAAAGAGAGTTGCTCGATGAATGCCATAAATCCAAGCTTTGCATTCATCCTGGAGTAAGTAAAATGTACAACGATATCAAACGCACTTTCTGGTGGAAGGCGATGAAGAGGGACATTTCTTTGTATGTTAGCAGGTGCCCTACTTGCCAATTAGTCAAGAGTGACCAACAGAAGCTAGCCAGATTGTTGCAACCGTTGGAAGTCCCGGGTTGGAAATAGGAACAGATTTCCATGGATTTCATAGATGGTTTACCCCGAACCAAGAAAGGTAATGACAGTATTTGGGTGATCGTAGATCGCTTCACGAAGACTGCCTATTTCATACCTGTCAGATCCAATAGAGCCGCTCAAAGTCTAGCACAGATATATTTCAAAGAAATAGTTAAGCTGCATGGAGTTCCCATCAGCATATTCAGTGATAGAGACCCAATTTTTGCTAGCAAATTCTGGGAGGCATTCCAGACAGAATTGGGAACGAAACTGAATATAAGCACCGCTTATCACCCTCAGACAGATGACCCAACTGAGCGAGTGAACAGAATTCTAGAAGATTTACTACGGGCTTGTATTATTGATTTTGGTGGGTCATGGGAATATCACTTGCATTTGGCAGAGTTGTCATATAACAACAGCTACCAGTCAAGTCTAATAATGTCGCCATTTGAGGCATTATACGGTAGACCGTGCAGATCTCCCGCATGTTGGGTAGAACCGGGCAACAGACTTATGTTGGGACCCGATATAATTAGAGAAGCATCTGATAAAGTCGATTTCATCAACAAGCGATTGAAAACCGTGCAAAGCCGACAGAAAAGTTATGCAGATTCTAGAAGAAGAGATTTGACATTTGATGTTGGTGATCATGTTCAAAGTTTCTCCAATGAGAGGAGTGATCCGATTCGGTAAAACTGGGAAGTTGGCACCCAGATTTATTGGTCCCTTTCCTATACTAGAACGAATTGGAACTCTTGCTTATAGGGTTCAATTACCTGATTGGTTGCCTGGAGTGCATAATGTATTTCACGTATCTCAACTCTGAAAACATGTGCATGATCCGGATCTTGTTGTAGAAGAAGCAGCGCAACAGGACTTGGAAATTACTCCAGAATTAGCAGTCAGAAGAAAGCCATTAAAGATTGTTGGCAAAGAAACTAAAGAGCTAAGGAGCAAGAAGGTTCATTTAGTTAAAGTGTAGTGGAGTAGTGATCCAAGAGACTGTACTTGGAAGACTGAGGAGAGCATTAAGCAAGCTTACCCCAAATGCAGAATGGACCTCTCTAACTAACTCCGGTGCAAGGTACCTCCACAATACTTTGCATTTACATTTTTGTTTCCTACTATGCTGTTGTTTCCCTTTTCGGGGACGAAAAGTTTTAAGTGGGGAGATTGTAACAACCCGGAAAATACGAGCCAATTTAAAAATTTTAATTTGGATATTTTAAAGGAATTTAAATAATTGAAATAGAATATTTCAATAATGTAGTGAATTAAAAATAGTGTGGCAGTTTGAAAATTTGAATTCAAACTTTGACTGACTGTACTGGGTGCAAAATATAACGGATTTTAGTGAAACCAAAAATATTTAAATTTTTTTATGAATACCTTTCTAACGAATCTGAAAAATCGAAGTTTCATAGCGGAAATCAAAAGTTATCGCCAAATGAATTTTCAGAAAGGTCGCTATAGGGAATATATAGCCCTTGAAAATAGACATTTTGCAAACGACCTCGGAATTCGACGAAACCACTTTTGTTGGGTCCGGGAGGTCAAACTATTGCTAGGTTTCAAATTTCATAATTTTTGAAGCTAGTATGTGAGCGTGGCAAAAGAAAACGTGTCTGGTTAATTTCTGTTAAATTGGATCGGCCAGAAAATGGCCATTTTTCAAACGATCTCAGAATTCGACGAAACTAGTTTTGTTGGGACCGTAGCGTCAAAACATAGCTAGATTTATTTTTCTGAAATTTTTCGAATCAGTTTGTGGCCCTGGCAAATTGAAATGTACATTCAAATTAAATATTTAATGTTTTATACTTTAGTTTGAAAAATAACTGACTGTAACAATCGAATCGGCCTACGAAACATATCCCATTATGTCTGGGATGGGGGTATTTAGCTAGAGGCGACAGTCGTTGGGTTTGAATTGGCGTCCGTGTAGAGAAACACTATTTTAAAATTTAATAAAACCACGGGCCAATCAAAATTCTCCTTTCATAATTTTTAAAATAAATAAAATCAAAAAAAAGCCCCGTCACCCTTGCGATTAACGGCGGAACCCTCCTCGCCACTTCTCGACCAAATCGCCGACGCCTTAGACCACGCCACCACCCAGATTCGAAAGCCCTCCCTTCCCTCTTCAAATACGACCAACCCTCGACCCCCTTGTCGCCTGTGCCTCGAGATTCACGCCCTCAAAGTCGGCGACTTTCCAGTGCCGCCGCCGCTTCCTCAGGCCATCGATCTGGCCAAAACGCCCGGCGTCGCGAAGCCCTCTCCTCCCTCTTCCACGCTGTACCCTCTGATCGTCGTATCGAGCCTCGGATTTCACGAATTTTCAAAACCTAGTCTTGAACATCTTTGAAAGGTATCAGCTTTAATTTAATTGAACTAAAATTAACACTTTTAAGTGTTGCCAACTTTGAAAAATCATATCTTTATGATGTGTTAACGAAATTCGATGAAACAGGAAACATCGTGACCGCAAGGAGGCTCTCTACCATCTAGAAGAGACCGCGGATTTTTCTGAGCTATCTACGATTTTAACACCTCGAAAACCAAGGTGAGAACTCTAAATCGAAATGTGTGAATGAAATCGTGTTGTATAAATTATATAAGCGAAGTGTAAATTATATACGCATTGTATACCTCATGTACATGTGTTGTATAAGTTATATGAGCGATATATAAATTATACAAGCGTTGTATGAAACATATATGCTTTGAATTGTGTTGAAATGCAAGTGAAATATAGTAGAAATAATATATATATATATATATATATATATACACACTCCCCGCGTCCACAAACCATGGACGATATTTATTCCTTTTGATTGGCGTGAAATTATGTGGTATGGCGAATGGTTGAAAATAATTGTTTATGGTTGATATTGTTGGATTGTGGTTGAAAAATACCTTTGTGGTTGAAAAATACCCTCTTGTGGTTGAAACAAATTAGAATAGAATTGTGGAAATGAAAATAAAAAATTGCCGCCTGCATGCGAACTAGATGCATGAAATCCCCATTGTCAAAAACCGCGAGGTTTTAAGGTAGAGCGAGGAGCCGTACTAGGGACGGTCCCGGTTTTAAATACCTTGTCGTTATGATGCCGAAATTTTGAATAATATTCATGTGTTGGAATTATTTTCATATGTTGAAATTATTTTCATGTGTTGAAACCATATCCATGTGTAGAAATGCTCATGTGTTGAGAAGTTCATGTGTTGAAAAATAATTCATGTGTTGAATAAATAAATAGTTAACAATAAAAATCACATTTTTATATATACGAACTATGTAGAATATTCGTATTATAAATAAATTGTTTCAACAATAAAAATAACATCTTTCTTATATATATACAAACCATATAAAATAAATTCATGTGTGGAAATGCTCATGTGTTGAGAAGTTCATATGTTGAATAAATATTTTTGATGATAAAAATACCATTTTTATCAAGTGATGTGAATTGTTAAAAATATACAACTGTTGAAATAAATATTGGTTTGCTAAGAAGATTATTTTTAACATGTATAGGAATTAAATAAAATAGTCATGTGTTGAAATATATTTTAGTTCACCAAAAATATCATTTTTAAGTGAAATGTGAGGTGTTAAAAATAATCATAAGTGGAGATAAACCTTTGTTCGCTAATAAAATATTTTTTAGCTTAGTTCTGCACACAGATATATATATATATATATATATATATATATATATATATATATATATATATATATATACATACATGTGTTGAACATGAATCGATTAGCTGTTGAGTAAAGAATTTATTGCGTGCCTGACAAATAGGTAAACCTTTATGAGTTGGATGCGAAAATTTTATTATCATGTCAACTCCTGTGAATGTCATTGGATGCGGAATGCTAGTTGTTCTATGTGTAAAAATAAACAATCGCCATAGGATAGTAACAATTAATTTTGAACTACATTACATGGCACACTTCTTGACGATAGGCATACTTCATCATATACCACATAAGCATTTGGAGCTTGTGCGACGAGGTTGAAGATTTACCATACGAGCGAGAGGCTTGTATGGCAATGACTATATATTACAGGTTGAACTGAGGACTAATCTGAACTATATAAATTGTAATGGTAAATTGCCAGATTAATAAAAATCCCACACGGGTCTGGAGATGACAATAAACACGTCTCTCTGGTCATTAAGGCACAAAAACCATTTATAGGGTGACGAGAATTTATTCTCTGGAGTTATTATCTATACACACTCCCCTGTGGACACCGGGATATATCACTATAAATATGTGTGTGCTTATTAGGATTTATTGGGTACCTAATGCGGCCCAATAAATTTCCAAACCCCTTCCCGTACAAAGGAGGTTATGGCGAAATTTTTCGAAAAATAAAGGCGTTAGTGAAATATTTGAAGTGAAAACGATATTGAAATCGCAGAATGAACTATATATATAAATATAGAAATATAAATAAAATTGAAACGAATCAAGGCCGTGCAGTTCGTGTTTTGAAATCGTAACTTCAGTCAATTAGTACGAGAGATCCGACCATCGGAATTTCCCGAAACTGCAACCATTGGGTTCACCTTGGAAATATCTTTCCAACAGCACCAACTTTGTAAAGATCCAACGGTTGGATTGTCTGGAATGTTTAATTCAATTCTGAAGAAAAACAGTGCCAGAATCGATTATATTTATATATAAATATAAATATAGTTAAATTAAGTCGAATAACGACGCCGCAGTTTGTATTTTGAAGTGGTAACTTCAAACGACTAGTACGGAAGATCCGACCGTCGGATTTTCACGAAACTGGAACCGTTGGGTTCGCTTCGGAGATATCTTCCCAGTGATATAAACTTTGAAGAAATCCAACGGTTAGATTTCCTGATATGTGTAAAACAAATTTGGGGGAAAACAGCGCCAGTGCCACGACACAACCTGAAACGTCGTTTAATTAAATATGGCCATTTTTAAATAAATAAAAATGGCAAAAAATCGTTATAAAATATTATAAGTGACATGGGGTGGAACTAAAACAATTTTACTTGGTTTGCTTGATATTTGATGGTTGAATGTGTTTGACATGAAAATTATACTAAAGAACTGAAATGTGGATGTCGAATAATTTAACCACGGGAAGAATTGATTTGAATTCTAAATATACGTGAATTATTTGAAAAGGCCGAGCTAATACTCATTTCAAATAATTGATCGAACGATTCGAAGTCAAACATAAGAAGACGGTTCAAGACCGACGATCTTCGTATCAGATGGATGGGCGCTACTGACGCTCGTGATTGGAGTAGCTACCTTGAAGGAGCTGAAGTGGTAGCCGTCCAGACGTATTGTTGATTGTGCGGATATGCGAGGAATTGGTGCCTCCGGCTTCGTTCATACCCAGAACGAACTTGTAAATGGACTGTGTGTATGACATTGGATTTTGTTCTGTGTTGATTGATCTCTATTAAATATATATCTGTTTGGCGGCAGAGAATTTATTCTCTTGCTTAACGCCCTTCTCTGAGACGTACGAGCTCAGAGGTTATATATCGATAGAAATCAGTCGCATGGAGTGAATTCCCTGTGTGGCACGCCTAAGTGGCATATGATCAAGGCTTCTGTTGCAAAGCAAAGTCTTGTGGTTGATGATCAAAGCATGGTCTGTGTAGCGTAGCTTTGTGTATATCGTGGATTCGCGAGCCTCACACCTCGGTATGAGTCAAAAACGGGATAGTGACTGTAGGGAGAACACGACGTTTCTTTCTAGCTACGGTGGTGTCAGTGACCTACCAGCCCTGACATTTATATATACTTTTCACATGTGTGGTTGTTGGAATGCGAAACACCTCGATTATAGGTCTGTAAGGACCGGGAAACGTGTGTTCAGGAATAACTAATCCTCAAAAGTAAGAGAGGACCGGCCCTGAAGATCCAAGGATTGCTGTGTGCGGTCCTGGGACATTTTCTAGAGTGTCTCGAACGGAGAGGAGCTTGCCCCTTTCCTCGACTCATGATGGAATCCAATTTCCAATACGAAATATGCGGATGTGATTGTATTACTAGTATGGCGACATGATATATGGTACCCATGCCGTCTATGATTGATATTTATGATTGAATTTGCTTTTGAAACATATATGCACTAGTAATAATATCAAACACTTTTGTTTTATACGTATGAAGCATTTCTTGGCCATTATAAGGTAAAACTCTATCCTCCGGCTTGCGTTGCATTGTATGATGGGACTTGAGTCTTATAATGGCTTCATTTTTATAAAAAGCATTGCGATGATTTAATAATTTACTTTATTTCATGCACTAGCACTCATTGGAGTAAACCCGTTTCGCGAAAGTGGCGTGGTCCTTTGATTTGCCTTATTATTGTTGTTTAATAAGTTAAGTAGATTTCTCATACCAGTCCCATGACTGACTCGTAGTTTGTTTCACCTTGCAAACTCGGGTGCCCTTATTTTCACATGGGCAACCTAGTTATAGGTAGCTGACATATTTTGGCTTGGCACCGCAGTAGGGGTGCGCTTTTGGCTCATGGCGAGGCTTGACTACATGTTGATGACTATGATTTTTCTGCCATTATTGTATATGTATATGATCCCACCACGGGCGATGTAGACTGATGTTTCGTTTATGTACTCTCTATATATGTGATTCTGCCACAGGCGATGTAGACTGATTAGGTATTACTATGTACTAAGTTGTATCCTACACTGTGCTCTCTGATGTGGTGATATATGTATGATTCCGCTGTCATATTTGTGTAAATTATTCTATTTCTTGTTTATGCTATTATCTGTACTCTGCTTATGATGATTAATGTGTTATATTCCAATGATTATCCTTAACACCGTAGCACGGGGTTTTGAGATCGTCACAAATGAGGTTGTACGCGCCTTAACCAATATATATATGTGCACCTAACGGCTACACTAACGATGCACCATCCCACCTATAGGGGAAAACATACACCGTCCACCACTTTTAATCACTCTCGGGTCACCCGCATCTTTAGCCACATACTAAATCATTTTATATCCCGAAGTGGGGAAAATCAATTCACAACATAATAATCACAAGTACTTTCAAACTATAGTGCTTCACATTAGCAATTCACACGTACGATCAGTCACTATTAATCACATAACCTTTGAGCTCGTACGTCTCAAAGAAGGGTGTTAAGCAAGAGAATAAATTCTCCGCCACCAACAGATATGTTATCAATAGCAACTAATCGGATACGCGATGAACCACAATGTAAAATCATAATACACTTTAAAATAATTTCGAAATCATCGGGTTTAGCCCTCCAAATCCTTTCTGTTTTATAAAACATTTTATAAAACATTCCCTGTCCAAAATCGGGAATATATTCTTTTTACTTAAGAAATCTCATTTCAAAATCATTTATTAAATTTTGAAATAAACAACATCGCTAAACACCTTACAGTCAAATCGTGAAGTGTTTCATAAGGTGTTAGCACATATATATTTTTACCCAACCCAATGCTAAATGTAAAAACATATTTTGCTCATAAACTAGACGAGCACAATCCAAACTGTCAATTCATCACAATCAATATCAGCAACTAAGTGTATTTAGTTCAATCACATTTCATGTTACAATAAAAGAGTATTTTATTGTCTACACATTTTCTACATTTCATATTACAAAAAAGAATGTATTTTATTGTCTACACATTTTCTACATTTCATGTTCAAACAATAAAAAGAATGTATTTTATTGTTTACACATTTTCTACATTTCATGTTACAATAAAAAGAATGTATTTTATTGTCTTCACATTTTCAACATTTCATATGTATGAATAAAAAGAAGAATTTTATTTATACAACCATTCTATATTTTATATGACAAATAAAAAGAAGACTTTTATTTTCATAGCATTTTCTATGTTGCTAATGACAAATAAAAAGAAGATTTTACCTGTATACACAATTCTATCTTTCTAACGACAAATAAAAAGGTATTTCATTTGCATACATATTTTCTACTTTTCTAATGTCAAATAAAAAGAAGTATTTTATTTGTATACATGTTTTCTACTTTTCTAATGACAAATAAAAAGAAGTATTTTATTTGTATAACAATTTCAATGTTTTTAATGACAAATAAAAAGAATGTTTTATTTGTATAACAATTACAATGTCTCTAATGACAAATAAAAAAGAATATTTTATTTGTCTAACAATTGCAATGTCTCTAATGACAGATAAAAGAATGTTTATTTGTATAACAATCACAGTGTCTCTAATGACAAATAAAAAGAATGTTTATTTGTATAACAATCACAATGTCTCTAATGACAAATAAAAAGAATGTTTATTTGTATAACAATCACAATGTCTCTAATGACAAATAAAAAAGAATGTTTATTTGTATAACAATCACAATGTCTCTAATGACAAATAAAAAAATGTTTTATTTGTATAACAATTACAATGTTTCTAATGATAAATAAAAAAGAATATTTTATTTGTCTAACAATTACAATGTCTCTAATGACAAATAAAAGAATGTTTATTTGTGTAACAATCACAATTTCTCTAATGACAAATAAACAAAGAATGTTTTATTTGTATATAATTCTATTTAAACATGAAAAATAAAAAGAAATATTTTTATTTGCATACAATTCTATTAAACATGAAAAATAAAAAGAAATATTTTTATTTGTATACAAATTCTATTTTAACATGGCAAATAAAAAGGATATTTTCATTTGTATAAAATTTCAATATTTAACATGAAAAAATGACTACTTTTATTTGTTATATAAATTCAATGTTTAGCATGACGAATAAAAAATGACTATTTTTATTTGTATACGAATTCTATTTTTAAATTGACAGATAAAAATGACTATTTTTATTTGTATACAAATTCAATGTTTAACTTGACCAATGAAAATGATATTCTTTTATTTGTATGCAAATCTATTTTTAACATGACAAATGAAAATGATATTCTTATTTTCATACATTTCTAATTTCAACATAACAAATAAAAATGATATTTTTATGTTGTTGACAATTCTAATTCAACATCCCAAATAAAAAGAAATATTTTTATGTTGTTGACAATTCTAATTCAACATCACAAATAAAAATGATACTTTTATTTGTTTACAATTTCTATTTCAACATAACAAATAAAAATGATATTTTATTTGTTTACAATTTCTATTTTTACATAACAAACAAAAATGAGACTTTTATTTGTTTACAAATTCTATTTTTACATAACAAATAAAAATGATATTTTTATTTGTTTATAATTTCTACTTTTACATAACAAATAAAAATGATATTTTTTATGTGTATACAATTCCTACATTAACTGACAAAATAAAAATGATATTTTTATTTGCATACAAATCTATTTTTAACGTAACAAATAAAAATGATATTTTTTTATTTGTATACCATTCCTACATTAACATGACAAATAAAAATGATATTTTAATTTGTACACAAATTCTATTTTTCTTTTAACACGACTAATAAAAATGATATTTTTACTTGTAGACAAATTCAACATTAACATGACAAATAAAAATGATATTTTTATTTGTAAACATATTTTTATCTTTAACATGACAGTTAAAAATGTGAATTTTTATCTGTATGCAATTTCAATATTTAACCTGACATATAAAAATGAATATTTTTATTTGTATACAATTTGCAACAATTCCATTATATTCAATTAAATCAAACAGATCACACCAAACAACATCAACCAATCCAAATCAAATCGCATATAACAACAAACTGAATTTAACAGCGTATTTGTAAAAATTTCTAAACATGATAATAATTAATTAATTTTAATTATTTAAAAAGAAATCTCACATCACATAACCGATTTTTCCACATCGAATAAATATAATTTTATAAACCCTTTTTAAAAGTGAGTTAGAATTCTTACATTGGCTTTACTCCTCAATTTGCAATTGGCTCCATATCTGATCCAGTCTGTTCCATATTGTAGTTCTCGATTTTTCGGTTCCAAAGAACTTTGTTTTGTCAAATTCTGATAAGATTTGTAGTAGTTATAATAGTTTGAACGTTAATTACATTAATTAATTAGTTAATTTAATTAAATTCTTTAATTACCCCCTTAAAACAAAACTAAGTTGCACACTTCTTCTTCTTCTTCTATTTTTCCTTCAAACCCATTCGTGGCCATCAGAAATTGAACCGAGCGCCACCAGGGAGCCACCTGAGCTCGATCAGAAACTTCCACTCTGACTGTCTACACACCGCCTTCCCACACCATGAACCTCCTTCAGTTCGAACGCCCCACCGTTAAGGAAAACGGGATCGAACTTCGGTGTTTTGAGATTGAAATTCGGGCCCAATTCTTCTCAAAAATAGATCAACACCATATAGAAATAAAGATCAAATAAATCTCTTCCGTATTTATGTAGAATTTATGTTTGAATTCGCAGCGGTTTTGGAGAATTTAATCCATCTAAATCGGACGAGCTCGGCCCTTTATCTGAAGTTGGCGGCGTTGTTTTAAAGTGGGGATGGATTAGGGTTTCATTTAGTTGGGTATTTATAATATTAAATTATTTAATTCTCCAATTTACAAAAAAAAACCATTAATTCCTAATTACTCCAAATCCAGCCCAACAAATGTTGCCTCTAGCCAAATACCCTTATTCCGGACCCAATGGACTAGGTCTCATCAGCCCATTCAATCGTTTCATCCCATTTTTCTTTAATTTAAAATATAAATCATTTAATTATTTAATTTGATCATACATTTAAATTTACTGGGGCCACATACGGACTCCAAAAATTCCCGAACTAGCTATATTTTGACCATACGATCCTAACAAAATTAATTTCGTTGAATTCGGAGACTGTTTGAAAAATGGACCTTTTCTGGTCGATACAATTCAAACTGAAATTGATAAAACACGTTTTCTTTTGCCACGCTAACATATTAATTCCAAAAATTATAAAAATTGGAATCTTGCAATAATTTGACATTCTGGATCCAACCAAAGTGGTTTCGTCTAAAAAGGAGGTCGTTTGCAAAATGTTTACTTTTAAGGGGTATATTTTATATTAAAATATATATAAATTCTACAGCGACTTTTCTGAATTTTTAAACTAGACATAACTTTTTATTCTCGCTATGAAATTTTAGTTCTTCACATTGTTAAACAGATTTTAATATTTCTGGTTTGACTGAAATCTGATTTATTTTGAATATTGTACATTCAGTCAAAGTTCAAATTTTCAAACTACCACGCTATTTCTAACTCCTTTTTTTAATTAAAATAAATATATTCGTTCTAACTTCGATTTAAAATAAATTTTTAGTCGTTATTATTTAAAATAAATTATTTTAAGTATTAAAATCCACTAAAATTTCTAAAATAAAATTTTTAAATTTGTTCCAAAATCCCGGGTTGTTACAATCTCCCCCACTTAAAATCTTTTCGTCCTCGAAAAGGAATGAATATAACAAGTTCGTATTCTATATCACGATTACGCTCTCTCGTATACGTAATACTCTCAACTCATTCTAGGGCATTACTAACCCCATCTCTAACGAGTTTACTCATTCTACGATACTACTGATCCTATCTCTAATGAATATTCTTTTATAGGACATTACTAATCCTACCTCTGATGAGTCTTTTGTTCAGTTCTAACGAGTTGTACCCCAAAGATTTGAATTAACCAAAGCTCTGATACCAGCTGTAACGACACAGATTTCACTCGGACCTAATTGATCGTTAAATTGACCAAGACCGTTCAAATCTCGCATACGCTAACTTTGGGCATACAACACATCAGAACAAACAACAGAAGATTGTTATAAACATCATAATAATGTTACATCAGATTGCAGAATATATCAGAGTACATCGAAATATAATACCGCTGAAGATTAATTTACAATAAATGTAATACAACGCAGCGGAAACAAATAGACTAACACAGCGGAATACTATCAATGCTCTGGACACCACTATAAGCTTCGATCCAGAATTCTGCTCAATAAATAAATATCTGCAAAACAAGCCACTCGACTGCCCGTGTGGAAAATATGGGCACCCGAGTTTGCAAGTGAAACAAACTACGAGTCGGTCATGGGACTGGTATGAGAAATCTTTCTTAACTTATCTAACAATAAGGCTAATCACAGGACCACGCCAGTAACAGCCCGCACGTCTGTTCACACAAGATATTTTCCCCAACTTAGCCACCATATAGGTGTGGGGTTTTGTTCCTCAAAAGGCCTCGGCGTTAGTAGGAGATGGGCTCTACTATATAAGTCCACACTTCACACAAGCTTCCACGATGTAGGACTTAGGGGTGTTACATTCTCCCCTCCTACAGAGCCCAACGTCCCTATTGGCTCACAAACACCTCACCTAGGCGCTGTGGTCCATACAGGAGCCACAATTCCGGCTGGGTATTGGCTCTGATACCACTGTAACAACCCGCACGTCTGTTGGCGCAAGATATTGTCCCCAACTTAGCCACCATATAGGTGTGGGGTTTTGTTCCTCAAAAGTCCTCGGCGTTAGTAGGAGATGGGATCTACTATATAAGTCCACACAAGCTTCCACGATGTAGGACTTAGGGGTGTTACATTATCCCCTCCTACAGAGCCCAACGTCCCTGTTGGCTCACAAACACCTCACCCAGGCGCTGTGGTCCACACAGGAGCCACAATTCCGGGTGGGTATTGGCTCTGATACCACTGTAACACACCGCACCTCTGTTCGCGCAAGATATTGTCCCCAATTTAGCCACCATATAGGTGTGGGGTTTTGTTCCTCAAAAGGCCTCGGCGTTAGTAGGAGATGGGCTCTATATATAAGTCCACACTTCACACAAGCTTCCACGATGTAGGACTTAGGGGTGTTACAACGCCGCTAACGTGGAACGGGTTCACTCCATTGGATTGCTAGTGCATAAAAAACAACCATAATTAAGCTTATGAATCTACAATACATCATACAACTTGCAAAATTTTCCAATCTACCCATTTAGGCTTAATCCCTAAACTTAGATTTCAAAATCCAATTCTCTTTATAGAAATTCCTTTGGACTTTATTTCCCGATTTCTTTTATTTCAAATCATTTGAAATACATATCTAGCTTTTATAATAAAGTAGATTTCAGTTCGGGATCTCAAAACCAAAACATTTGGAAATATGAATTCCAAAACATAACAATGTATACAAACAAGTATGCAACCAAATATCGGTCATGTTCCCTCAGACAAGGTTGTACGCGCCTTAACCAATATATATGTGTGCACCTAAAGGCTACACTTACGATGCTCCATCCCACCTATGGGGGAAAACATACACCGTCCTCCACTTTTAGTCACTCTCGGGTCACCCGCATCTTTAGCTACATACTAAATCATTTTATATCCCGAAGCGGGGAAAATCATTTCACAACATAATAATCACAAGTACTTTCAAACTATAGTGCTTCACATCAGCAGTTTACACGTACGATCAGTCACTATTAATCACATAACCTTTGAGATCGTACGTCTCAAAGAGGGGTGTTAAGCAAGAGAATAAATTATCCGCCACCAACAGATATGTTATCTGTAGAAATTCCGATTTTGCCCGGACCTAATCGATTGCTAAATCGACCAAGACCATTCAAAACCTGAATACGCTAACTTTGAGAATACAACACATCAGAACAAATAACAGAAGATTTTTATAAACATTATAAAAATGTTACATCAGGGTACAAAATGTCAGAGTACATCGGTAAAATACAGTGAAAGATAATTTACAATAATTTAATACATTTTAGCGGAAATGAATAAACTGATACAGCGGAAGTCTATCAATGCTCTGGACACAGCTTTAAGCTTCGATCCAGAATCCTTCTCAATATATCTGCAAAATAATCTACTCGACTACTCGTGTGGAAAAGAGGGCACCCGAGTTTGCAAAGTGAAACAAACTACGGGTCAGTCATGGGACTGGTATGAGAAATCTAACTTAACTTATCTAATAATAAGGCTAATCATAGGACCACGCCGCTAACGCTGAACGGGTTTACTCCATTGGATTACCAATGCATAAATAAAATAAATTGTTAAACAACGCAATGATTTTTAGAAAAATGAAACCAATATAAGACTCAAATCCCATCACACAATGCTACGCAAACCGGAGGATAGAGTTTTAACTTAAAAAGGTCCAAAATGCTTGATATGATAAAATGGATTTGATATTATTACTAGCGTATATATGTTTCAAAACAATTTCAATCATAATGTATCAATCATAGACGACATAGTACCACATCCTACTATGTCGCCATACTAGTTCTACAATCAAAACCGCATGATGTCATATTGGAAGTTGGATTTCCATCATGAGTCATGGCTGCTGATTCAAGACACTCTAGCAATATCTCAGGATTCGGATGCTAGCGAACCCTTGGATCCTACAGGGCCGACCCACAAATACTTTAGTGGATTGGCAATTCCTGAACACACGCTCCCCGATCATATTGGACCTATAATTTGGCCATTGTCGACCAATAAATCCGAGGAGCCTCATAATCCATCAACCACATAAGTAAAATGTCAGGGCTGGTAAGTCACTGACACCACTTCTAGCTAGAAAGAAACGTGTGCACTCCCTGCGTTCCCTTGCTCCGTTTTAGACTCTTACCGAGATGTGAGGCTCGCGAGGTAACGTTATACACAAAGCTATGCCGAAATAGGCCATGCTTTGATCATCCCAGAAGGCTCTTCTTTTCAAAAAAAGCCTTGATCAATTGCATCTTAGCATGCCACATTGACAATTCACGTCATGCGATCGATAACTACCAATATATAACCTCTAGGCTCGTGCGTCTCAGAGAAGGGTGTCAAGCAAGAGAATAAATTCTCCGCCACCACAGATATATATTAAATAGAAATCAATTTAAATTACATGGAATGAAATCCAATTCCAGACACACATCCATTTACAAGTCCGTTCTGGGTCTGAACAAAACCGGAGTCACCTTATTCCTCGTCTCGTATATCCAATATGGAAGAGAGGTGCTCACTTATCCGGACAATCAACAAGTACATCTGGACGACTACTAGTGTAACCCTTTCAAGGCAGGCAACTCCTATCAAAGGCATCAGTAGTCATCCATTCGATGTGAATATCGCCGGTCTTCAACTACCATCTTCATCTTCGACATTTAATCATCGCAACAATTATTCAGAATGGGTTAAACCCCGTCTTCCCAAATAACTTGCGTATTTTGTAATCAAAAATCAAGTGTTATAAAGCACATCAACGCCTTATTCCAGTTCAGAATATTCATTTAGTAAAATATTCACATTATTCTATCAAAGATAAATTCTTTAAATTTATTCTTAAATCTTCCTTAAAGATTTATTAATACTCCAATTTGGTTTTAATATTAAAAATCATTATTTAATGATTATTTAAATTTTAAAATTAATCTTATCTTTGACTGGGTTAAAGGACTAATTTCATTTAAAACACAGTTCACGGTAAACCCAAAATCGTCTTCCATTAAATATGGAATTTTCACAGAAATCAAATCAATATATAATAAATTTCTGTATCAGACCAATAATATAAATGGAATAACGGCAAAGCCTCTTAAATTCCATATATAGTATCGGTCGTCTTTTACAGAAGCTTATCTCGATTACTATTAAATCGAATTCCATTCAATTCCAATTGAATATATTAAATTGGAAAACTTTACTTTGGAATATTTCCATTAAATCTAAATAAAAAGATTTATAAATTCCAAATTACATTTTCACTTTCAATTGGGTTAAAGAACAAATGATGCTTAAAATATAGTTCACAATAAACCCAGTTCCCATTTCATTTTATTACTATATATAATTGAAAACTCTAAAAATCTTAATTAAAAGATTTATTCTTTTCTCAACTGGATTTAAGAATGGTGTTATTTAAGACGCCATTCACGACAAACCCAGAAATCCAATTTATTTAATTCCAAATAAATATTAGTTAATTGGAAAACTTCATTAAATCTTGATTAAAGATTTATTCTATTTCTTTATTAAAATTAGATTTTGGAAATTACTACTTTTTATTCTATTTATTATAAAATGAATAAAAACGATCGATAAACCCGTTCGGGCTAAAATGGCGTTTCAACTTATAATGGGCTAAATAGTCCAATTCATTACCACGTCCATTTATGGTTTATAATGGGCAAGACCTCCCACATTAGGCCTACAACTTGCGGATGTTGGACATGCCGGTCGGGTACGGGCAGACTTATCCCATAAGTTGTGCTTAACCTCGTGTCATAGTCCGCTTCGTATTTGCGCACTTAGACCTCTTACATTAGGTTCAACATTAGTAGCTGCTAAATACGCCGATCGGGTCCAGGCAGACTTCCACCACAAATGCAACCTAACCTCATGTCAAAAGTGCAATTATAATTATTTTACTGAACAATATTCATTATTTTAAACTATTTTTTATATAAAATATCTTTATTCTAAAATATTCTTAATTTTAAATATCCTTTATTCTAAAATGTCCTTTATACTAAATTGTTATTTATTTTATAATATTTTTGTTACCAAATATTCTTTATTTTTGAATCGGAATGCGACTCAATCAAATACCATATAATTTCAGTTATATGGATTTCATACATCGCATATATATAACAATAGTGAGAAATAATCATTAATCAATCCATTCACATCCAGAGTGAAATTTTATAATTGTGTGAGAATTAAAATAATTAAATAACGCCCATCACAAACTGTCAATCCATCGATTGACAACATCTAAATATTGGGACTAGTGTGTGACAAATGTCTCCCAGTACCCGTGTGGGGTTTTCAAACAACAATAAATCATTATTTAATAAATTTAACCAATTCTAATTCAATTTGAATTATTTTATATTTAACGAATTTTCATTTGTTTAAATTATAAATAAATATTTATAATTTAATTTCACTACCATAATAACATTATAATGATAATGTTTTAAATCTAGCACAAATCATATTTTAACTTATGATAAATTTTCTAATAAAATGACATTTCTAATTAAATGACATATTTATTTACAAAATATGTTTTAATCAAAATGACAAATTTATTTGACAAATATGTTCTAATCTAAATGACATATTTATTTGACAAATATGTTCTAATCTAAATGACATATTTATTTGACAAATATGTTCTAATCTAAATGACATATTTATCTGACAAATATGTTCTAGTCTACATGACATATAAAAATGTAAATTTTAATATGTATACAAAGCTAATGTATATATGACATATAAAAATGTTAATTTTATCTTTGACAATCTTAAATGACATTTCTAAATGAACATAATTGAACTTCATTTTCTGACAATTCTAAATGAACATAAATGATACTTCATTTTTGACAATTCTAAATGAACATAAATGACATTTCTAGAAGAACAAAAATGATACTTCTAAACGAACATAGATGATACTTCATTTCTGACAATTCTAAATGAACATAAATGATACTTATATTTTTGACAATTTTAATACAATAAAAATGATAATTTTATTTTACAAAACATGATCCTAAATAAATGACATGTTTATTTTACAAAACATATTCCTAATATAATGACATGTTTATTTCAACATAACATATACTAATAAAATGACATGTTTTATTTAACAAATACTAACAAAATGACATGTTTTATTTAAATAAACATTCCTAATAAAATGACATATTTTAGTCTAAATAAATATTTTTAACTAAAATGTTATTTTTAATCTTAAAACATTTCTATCTAAAATGATCTTTTTATTCTAATGTACATTTTCTAACAAAATATTCTTTTTATTCTGACGTACATTTTCTAACAAAATGTTCTTTTTATTCTAATGTACATTTTCTAACAAAATGTTCTTTTTATTCTAATGTACATTTTATAACAAAATGACATTTATAACTTGACATTCCTAAATGAATGATATTTTTATATTAACATAACGTTTTAAATAAATGACATTTATAACATGACGTATCATTATTCTAATAAATGACAATTTAATATTGTCAATCCTAATTCAATAAAAGATGATAAATTTATATTGTCAATACAAATTCAACAAAAGATGACAAATTTATATCATCAATTCTAATTTAACAAAGGATGACAAAATTATTTTCTAACATAAATGAAAATTTTAATTTCTAACATAAATGACCAATTTAATTTCTAACATAAATGCCCAATTTAATTTCTAACATAAATAACCAATTTAATTTCTAACATAAATGACCAATTTAAATTATAACATAAATGACAAATTTATGTTACATGAATAAAAAATTTATTCATAAAATAAAAATGTAAAATTTTATAACTAAATGGAAATTTTAATCTAATGCAACATTTTATAACTAAAATGTTTTTTTTTCTAATATGACATATTTTACTAAAATGACATTTTTACATGCCATGACATTATTCTAACATAAATGATGACATTATTCTAACATGACATTACTAAAACAAAATGATATCTTTATTATGACATTTTTAAATAAATGACATTTTTAAATAGATGACATTACTAGTGACATTTTTAATCTAAATAAACACTTCTAAACAAAAATACAAAGCAAGTTTCTATCAAAAATGTTAATTTGCCCAAATGCATAACACTTAACAACAATGTTATCTTAATCTTTAATGCATAACATTTATAATAAAAATGTTATCTTAATTCTACTGCATAACATTTATAACAAATATGTTACTTTAATCCTAATGCATAACATCTATAACCAAAAATGTTATTTTAGTATTGGCAATAATCTAATTTAACAAATTGACATTTTTATTTTGTCAATTTTAATACAACAAAGTTTACACTTTTATGTTGTCAATTCTAATACAACCACAATATTCCATCATATCAACAGAACAACAAATAGCATTAAACAATCCGATCATGTACCACAAACAACATGAATTTTAACAGCAAATAAATATAGATTTCCAATGCATAATAATTTGTTTTAATTTTAAATTTTTAAAATAAGAAATCTCACTGAAAGCTTTCCACTTCGCCAAAAATTGAGACGAGATTTAAATCTGTTTCAGTTTGTTCCATGTTGTAGTACTCTTCATAAGAGTTCCAACGCAACTTACGGTTCGTAATACGGACCTCGTATAAAAATATATGTATTTTACAAACATTGTTTTCAAAATTAAAATAATTAATTATTCTTCAATAACCATCTTCCCTTTATCGTTTACTGCTGTAGCCTAAAACCCATTTGCTCCCATCGAACATTCACGTCACGCCGCCATTACAGGAGTTCGGATCGCATCCGTCTTCACCACGTCAGAGCCCCTACTATGTGCCAACGTCGCCCGTAACACCACCAGTTCGGTGGTCCCCATACGTCGGCAAAGGGGTGCGAATGGATCGGGTTTGCTGCTGAAATTCGAACCCTCCTCTTCATAATATATGATCTCCACCGCACAACCCAAAGTTCTCGAGGTCCTTTTTCATTTTTGCTTTGGAAATTTCGAATTCCACTGAATGGATTCAAAGAAAAGGGGAAAGGAATTTAGGAGTGTTAGGGCCATTGATAAAGAACATGGCGGCGGCTTGGAATAAGAATTAGGGTTTAGTTTTGACCGTATATATTAGGTTATATATATATTAAATAATATTTAATTTAGTAGGTGTTTATCTTATCTTTTTTTTTTTCTTGTACTTATAAAACAGATAAAATATGGCATATATGCATATGAGAGGAAGAGAGAGAACATAGAAGAAATAAAGAATATAAATGAAACGCATGCGGCCATTATTATTATCATTTTCATTATTCTTTTTCCTTCTTTTTTTTCTTGCAATGAATGACAAGCCTCTAATTTCCATTGATTATAATTTCAAATTTTATTTATTTATTTTATGAAGGAGGAGACTTTCCCTTTTTCCTTTCTTTAATTGGTTATATATTTTACTTTATTCCTTACTTGTGTCCCTACATATTTTTTATGTTACAAGGGAAATAAATTGGCTGAGGTGGTGTATTTATTTCTCATTTCTTATTTTCATCACTTAAATTAGTTAAAAAGTATATTTTTAACTAACCAATAACTACTCTGTAGCATGTAAATTTTATCCATTCTATATATATATAATATCATTATTATTTTTAATGAATAAACATTTATTTCATTACCCTAGCGTGTCTCTTCACATATAGTAGGTTACAAAGGAATTAAATTAGCTGACTAGGCAAGTGTTAATCTAATCAACGTTTATCTCCTATTCAAAAATTCAAAAGAAAAACATAGGGAAAGAAAAATCAGGAATGTAATTAATGCATGATTTATTGTTTAATGCCAATTGTTAGAAAGTTTATAACTTCTTAATTTTCAAAACATATAATATTAACGTTTCAAAATTTAAGGAACCTATTCAATGCTCATGCAAGCACAAATAAAAAGAAATATACATACATGGAGTTGATTTGTTTTTGGAGAGAAATAATAAAAGGAAAAGAAAAAAGAAAAAGAAATAAGAGGATGTAAATTTAAGAAATAAGAATACATGTGTGAAAATTGAAGAGAAATAAGTTAATAGAATGAAGAGTAATAAATTAATAGATAAATAAAAGAAATGAATGCGTAATTAATGGAGAGTGGTGAGAAAAGAAATTTGATGAAGTTAGAAAAAGAAAGGAAAACTAAATAAACTTGCATGAAATGTGAATGAGCAAAGAAATTATGTTTTGATTTTATTATTAATTATCATAAAACTCTTATATTAAAGTTTTTAACAAAACAATGACTCAAGTACTGTTTTCTTTTATTATCAATTGTTTGAAGTTAATTATTACAAATATACTTACAACTTGATAGTAATTTCAGTTGTAATAAATCACTATTTATCTAATTACAAATAATTGTTTATTAGAAATAAATTTCAAATCATACATAAATAACAACATAATATTTTTTAATATTAATTTAAAATGGAAAGTTTAAATTCTGATGCAATTTCTAGTCAAAATTTCTTAAAATAAAATTCTAAATTGGTTCTGATTTTCCGGGTTGTTACAATCTCCTCCACTTAAAATCTTTTCGTCCTCGAAAAGGAACGGAGCTGAAAGTTGTTTATCTAACTAATTCAATTTTCATTCTTTTATTGGTTTCACTAATTTTATTAGTTGAACTAATAATCACACAACACAATCATCAATCAATTAGTTGGTTAGCCTTTCAATTATATATAACTTTTATATATTCAAAAAATCATATTTTTTAAAATCAGATTATTTATATAATCACAAATACGTTAATTTTAAACTTGTCACTCTCAACTCATTCTAGGGCATTTCTAATCCCATCTCTAACGAGTTTTCTCATTCTAGGATACTACTAATCCTATCTCTGAGTATTCTTATTGGATATTACTAATCCAATCTCTGATGAGTTTTTTGTTCAGTTCTAACGAGTTATACCCTAAAGATTTGAGCTAACCAGAGCTCTGATACCAACTGTAACTATTCAGATTTTGCCCGGACCTAATCGATCGCTAAATCGACCAAGACCATTCAAAACCCAAATACGCTAACTCTGAGAATACAACACATCAGAACAAATAACAGAAGACTTTTATAAACATTATAATAATGTTACATTAGAGTACAGAATATCAGAGTACATCGGTAAAATAAAGCGAAAGATAATTTTATACATTATAGCGTAAATGAATAAACTGATACAGCGGAAGTCTATCAATGCTCTGGACACAGCTTTAAGCTTCGATCCAGAATCCTTCTCAATATATCTGCAAAACAAGCTACTCGATTGCCCGTGTGGAAAAGAAGGCACCCGAGTTTGCAAAGTGGAACAAACTACGGGTCATTCATGGGACTGCTATGAGAAATCTAACTTAACTTATCTAATAATAAGGCTAATCACAGGACCACGTCGCTAACGCGGAACGGGTTTACTCCGTTGGATTGCCAGTGCATAAATAAAGTAAATCGTTAAACAATGCAATGCTTTTTAGAAAAATGAAACCAATATAAGACTCAAGTCCCATCACACAATGCAACGAAAACCGGAGGATAGAGTTTTACCTTATAATGGTCAAAAATGCTTGATACGATAAAACATATTTGATATTAATATTAGTGTATATATGTTTCAAAATAATTTCAATCATAATGTATCAATCATAGACGGCATAGTACCCCATCCTACTATGTTTCCATACTAGTTCTACAATCAAAACCGCATGATGTCGTATTGGAAGTTGGGTTTCCATCATGAGTCAAGGCTAGGAACGATCTTCTTACCGATTCAAGACACTCTAGCAATGTCTCAGGATTCGGACGCTGCCAAACCCTTGGATCCTGTAGGGCCGGTCTAAAAATCCTTTAGTGGATTGGCAATTCCTGAACACACGCTCCCGATCCTATTGTACTTATAATTTGGCCATTGGCGACCAATAAATCCGAGGCGCCTCATAATCCATCAACCACATAAGTAAAATGTCAGGGCTGGTAAGTCACTGACACCACTTCTAGCTAGAAAGAAACGTGTGCACTCCCTACGTTCCCTTGCTCCCTTTTAGACTCTTACCGAGATGTGAGGCTCGCGAGGTAACATTATACACAAAGCTATGCCGATATAGGCTATGCTTTGATCATCCCACAAGGCTCTGCTTTTCAACACAAGCCTTGATCAATTGCATCTTGGCATGCCACATTGACAATTCATGTCATGCGATCGATAACTACCGATATATAACCTCTGGGCTCGTACGTCTCAGAGAAGGGTGTTAAGCAAGAGAGTAAATTCTCCTCCACCACAGATATATATTAAATACAAATAAATTCAAGTTACATGGAATGAAATCCAATGTCAAACACACATCCATTTACAAGTCCGTTCTGGGTCTGAACGAAACCGGAGTCACCTTATTCCTCGTCCCGTATGTCCAATACGGAAGAGAGGTGCACGCTTATCCGGACAATCAACAAGTACGTCTGGACGACTACCACTGTAACCCTTTCAAGGCAGGCAACTCCTATCAAAGGCATCAGTAGTCATTCATTCGATGTGAAGATCACCAGTCTTCAACCACCATCTTCATCTTCGACGTTTAATCATCACAGTAATTATTCAGAATGGGTTAAACCTGCTTTTCCCGAATAACTCGCGTATTTTGTAATCAAAAATCAAGTGTTATAAAACACATCAACGCCTCATTCCAATTCAGAATATTCTTTAAATAAAATATTCACATTATTCTATCAAAGATAAATTCTTTAAATTTATTCTTAAATCTTTCTTTAAAGATTTATTAATACTCCAATTTGGTTTTAATATCAAAAATCATTATTTAATGATTATTTAAATTTAAGAAATTAATCTTATCTTTGACCGGGTTAATGGACTAATGTCATTTAGAACAGAGTTCACGTTAAACCCAAAATCATCTTCCATTAAATATGGAATTTTCATAGAAATCAAGTCAATATATAATCGATATAAATTTCTGTATTAGACCAATAATATAAATGGAATAACGGCAAAGCCTCTTAAATTCCATATATAGTATCGGGCTTCTTTTACAAAAGTTTATCCCAATTACTATTAAATCGAATTCCATTCAATTCCAATTTAATATATTAAATTGGAAAACTGTACTTTGGAAAATTTCCATTAAATCGAAATAAAAAGATTTATAAATTCCAAATTACATTTTCACTATCAATTGGGTTAAAGAACAGATGTCGCTTAAAATACAGTTCACAATAAACGCAATTCCCATTTCATTTTATTATAATTACTAGATATAATTGGAAACTCTAAAATCTTAATTAAAAGATTTATTCTTTTCACAGCTGGATTTAAGAACGATGATATTTAAGACACCATTCACGACAAACCCAGAAATCCAAATTATTTAATTCCAAATAAATATTAATTAATTGGAAAACTTCATTAAATCTTGACTAAAGATTTATTCTATTTCTTTATTAAAATTAGATTTTGGAAATTACTACTATTTATTCTATTCATTATAAAATGAATAAAAATGATCGATAAACCCGTTCGGGTTAAAATGGCATTTCAACTTATAATGGGCTAAATAGTCCAATTCATTACCATGTCCATTTATGGTTTATAATAGGCTAGATGAGACGAGTAATATATATTTTTTATTTATAAAGTTTTAAAAATCCGAAAATACCCCTTGCCACGCACGAACACCAATCCAAGCCCAACGACTGTCGTCCCTAGCGTTTTACCCCCACCGAACACAATGGGATATGTTTCGCAGGCCCATTCGACTGTTTTAGTCAGTTTCCATTCAAATCAAAATATAGTCAGTTTCCATTCAAATCAAAATATAAAACATTCAATATTTAATTTGAACGTACATTTCAATTTGCTAGGGCCACAAACTGATTCGAAAAATTCCAGAAAAATAAATCTAGCTATGTTTTGACGATACGGTCCCAACAAAACTAGTTTCGTCGAATTCTGAGACCGTTTGCAAAAAGGCCCATTTTTGGTCGATCCAATTTAACTGAAATTGACCAAAACACATTTTCCTTTTCCACGCTCACATATCAGTTTCAAAAATTATGAAATTTGAAACCTAGCAATAACTTCACATCCCGGATCCAACAAAAGTAGTTTCGTCGAATTCCGAGGTCGTATGCAAAATGGCCATTTTCACGGGCTATATAAATTCCATATCGACCCTTCTGAAAATTCATTTGGCCATAACTTTTGCTTTCCGTTATGAAAATTTGATTTTTCAGATTCTTTAGAAAGGTATTCACTAACAGATTTAAATATTTTTGGTTTCGCTAAAATCCGTTTTGTTTTGCACCCGGTATAGTCCGACAAAGTTTGAATTCAATTTTTGAAACTACAGCGCCATTTCAGGCCTTGTTTATAATTATAATTAATTATATTTGTTTTCAATTGTCGATTCAAACTCAGTTTTCATCGCCATTATTTAAAATATTTATTTTAAATATTTAAAATCCATTATTTTAGCCAATTTAAAAATTTTAAATTGGTTCAGATTTTCTGGGTCGTTACACTAGACCTCCCACATTAGGCCTACAACTTGCGGATGCTGGACATGTCGGTCGGGTCCGGGCTGACTTATCCCACAAGTTGTGCTTAACCTCGTGTCATAGCCCGCTTCGTATATGTGCACCTAGACCTCTCACATTAGGTTCAACATTTGTGGCTATTGGATATTTCGGTCGGGTCCGGGAAAACTTCCACCATAAATGCAACCTAACCTCGTGTCAAAAGTGCAATTATAATTTATAATTGTAATTATTTTACTGAAAAATTTTCATTATTTTAAACTATTCTTTATTTAAAAATCTTTATTCTAAAATATTCTTAATTTAAAATATCCTTCACTCTAAAATGTCCTTTATACTAAATTGTTATTTATTTTACAATATTCTTGTTACCAAATATTCTTTATTTCTGAATCAAAATGCGACTCAATCAAATAACATATAATTTTAGTTATATGGATTTCATACATCGCATGTATATAACAATAATGAAAAATAATCAATAAACAATCCATTCACATCCAGAGTGAAATTTTATAATTGTGTGAGCATTAAAATAATTAAATAAATAATGCTCATCACAAACTGTCAATTCATCGATTGACAACATCTAAATATTGGGACTAGTGTGTGACAAATGTCATCCCAATACCCGTGTGGGCAACAACAATTTATATAAATAAATCATTGGTTAATAAATTTAACCAATTCTAATTCAATTTGAATTATTTTCTATTTAACGAATTTTCATTTGTTTAAATTATAAATAAATATTTATAATTTAATTTCACTACCATAATAACATTATAATGATAATGTTTTAAATCTAGAACAAATCATATTTTAACTTATGATAAATTTTCTAATAAAATAACATTTCTAATTAAATGACATATTTATTTTCAAAATATGTTTTAATCTAAATGACAAATTTATTAGACAAATATGTTCTAATCTAAATGACATATTTATTTGACAAGTATGTTCTAGTCTAAATGACATATTTATTTGACAAATATGTTCTAATCTAAATGACATATTTATCTGACAAATATGTTCTAATCTACATGACATATAAAAATGTAAATTTTAATATGTATAAAAAACTAATGTATACATGAAATATAAAAATGTTAATTCTATCTTTGAAAATCATAAATGACATTTCTAAATGAACATAATTGAACTTCATTTTCTAACAATTCTAAATGAACATAAATGGTACTTCATTTCTGACAATTCTAAATGAACATAAATGACATTTCTAAAAGAACAAAAATGATACTTCTAAATGAACATAAATGATACTTCATTTCTGACAATTCTAAATGAACATAAATGATACTTATATTTTTGACAATTTTAATACAATAAAAATGGCATTTTTATTTTACAAAACACGATCCTAAATAAATGACATGTTTGTTTTACAAAACATAATCCTAATATAATGGCATGTTTATTTCAACATAACATATACTAATAAAATGACATGTTTTATTTAACACAACAAATACTAACAAAATGACATGTTTTATTTAAATAAACATTCCTAATAAGATGACATGTTTTAGTCTAAATAAACATTTTTAACTAAAATGTTATTTTTAATCTAAATGACATTTCTATCTAAAATGATCTTTTTATTCCAATGTACATTTTCTAACAAAATGTTCTTTTTATTCTAATATACATTTTCTAACAAAATGTTCTTTTTATTCTAATGTACATTTTCTAACAAAATGTTCTTTCTATTCTAATGTATATTTTATAACAAAATGGCATTTATAACATGACATTCATAGGAATGATATTTTTATATTAACATAATGTTTTAAATAAATGACATTTATAACATGACGTATCATTATTCTAATAAATGACAATTTAATATTGTCAATCCTAATTCAATAGAAGAAGACAAATTTGTATTATCAATTCAAATTCAACAAAAGATGACAAATTTATATCGTCAATTCTAATTTAACAAAGGACAACAAATTTATTTTCTAACATAAATGACAAATTTAATTTCTAACATAAATACCCAATTTAATTTCTAACATAAATGACCAATTTAATTTCTAACATAAATGGCCAATTTAAATTATAACATAAATGATAAATTTATGTTACATGAACATTTTTTTAATATTTTATTCATAAAATAAAAATGTAACATTTTATAACTAAATGGCAATTTTAATCTAATGCAACATTTTATAACTAAAATGTTTTTTTTTCTAATATGACATATTTTACTAAAATGACATTTTTACATGTCATGACATTATTCTAACATAAATGATGACATTATTCTAACATGACATTACTAAAACAAAATGATATCTTTATTATGACATTTTTAAATAAATGACATTTTTAAATAGATGACATTACTAATGACATTTTTAATCTAAATAAACACTTCTAAACAAAAATGTTATATTTATTTACATACCAAATTTCTATCAAAAATGTAACTTTTCCCTAATGCGTAACATTTAACAACAATGTTATCTTAATCTCTAATGCATAACATATATAATAAAAATGTTATCTTAATTCTAATGCATAACATTTATAAAAAAATATGTTACTTTAATCCTAATGCATAACATCTATAACCAAAAATGTTATTTTAGTTTTGGCAATAATTTAATTTAACAAATTGACATTTTTATTTTGTCAATTTTAATACAACAAAGTTTACACTTTTATGTTGTCAAATCTAATACAACAACAATATTCCATCATATCAACAGAACAACAAATAGCATCAAACAATCAGATCATGTACCACAAATAACATGAATTTTAACAACAAATAAATACAGATTTTCAATGCATAACCATTTGTTTTAATTTTAATTTTAAAAATAAGAAATCTCACCGAAAGCTTTCCACTTCGCCAAAAATTGAGACGAGATCTAA
Organism: Allium sativum; assembly: GCA_030737875.1. Taxonomy (NCBI): domain Eukaryota; kingdom Viridiplantae; phylum Streptophyta; class Magnoliopsida; order Asparagales; family Amaryllidaceae; genus Allium; species Allium sativum. Next base: position 335,348,264 of record CM060918.1, on the reverse strand, counting down.
ATCTATTTCAGTCGGTTCCATGTTGTAGTACTCTTCATGATAGTTCCAACGCAACTGACGGTTCGCAAAACGGACCTCGTATAAAAAGATAGGTATTTTACAAACATTGATTTCAAAATTAAAATAATTAATTAAATATCCTTCAATTACCATCTTCCCTTTATCGTTTACAGCCGTAGCCTGAAATGCATTTGCTCCCATCGAACATTCATGTCACGCCGCCATTACAGAAGTTCGGATCACATCCGTCTTCACCACGTCAGAGCCCCTACTTTGTGCCACCGTCGCTCGCAACCACCACTAGTTCGGTGGTCCCCGTACGTTGGCAAAGGGGTGCGAACGGATCGGGTTTGCTGCTAAAATTCGAACCCTCCTCTTTATAATATATGATCTCCACCGCACAACCCAAAGTTCTCGAGACCCTCTTTAATTTTTGCTTTGGAAATTTCGAATTTTACTGAATGGATTCAAAGAAAAGGGGAAAGGCAGTTAGGAGTGTCAGGGCCATTGATAAAGAACATGGCGGCGGCTTGGAATAAGAATTAGGGTTTAGTTTTGACCGTATATATTAGGTTATATATATATACATATTAAATAATATTTAATTTAATAGGCGTTTATCTTTATTTTTCTTGTATTTATAGAAGGGATAAAATATGGCATATATGCATATGAGAGGAAGAGAGAAAACATAGAAGAAATAAAGAATATAAATGAAACGCATGCGGCCATTATTATTATCATTTTCATTATTCTTTTTCCTTCTTTTATTTTTTCTTGCAATGAATGACATGCCTCTAATTTCCATTGATTATAATTATTTATTTATTTTATGAAGGAGGCGACTTTCCCTTTTTTATTTCTTTATTTGGTTATATATTTTACTTTATTCCTTACTTGTGTCCCTACATATGTTTTAAGTTACAAGAGAAATAAATTGGATGAGGTGGCATATTTATTTCTCATTTCTTATTTTCATCACTTACATTAGTTAAAAGTTATATTTTTAACTAACCAATAACTACTCCATAGCATGTAAATTTTATCCATTCTATATATATATATATATATAAATTTATCATTATTATTTTTAACGAATAAACATTTATTTCATTACCCTAATGTGTCTCTTCACATATAGTAGGTTAAAAAGGAATTAAATTAGCTGACTAGGCAAGTGTTAATCTAATCAACGTTTATCTCCTATTCAAAAATTCAAAAGATAAACATAGGGAAAGAAAAATCGGGAATGTAATTAATGCATGATTAATTGTTTAATGCCAATTGTTAGAAAGTTTATAACTTCTTATTTTCAAAATATATAATATTAACGTTTTAAAATTTAAAAAACCTATTCAATGCTCATGCAAGCACAAATAAAAAGAAATATACATACATGGAGTTGTTTTGTTTTTGGAGAGAAATAAAAAAAGGAAAAGAAAAAGAAATAAGGGGATGTAAATTTAAGAAATAAGAATGCATGTGTGAAAATTGAAGAGAAATAAGTTAATAGAATAAAGAGTAATAAATTGATAAATAAAAGAAATGAATGCGTAATTAATGGAGAGTGGTGAGAAAAGAAATTTGATGAAGTTAGAAAAAGAAAGGAAAGCCAAATAAACTTACCCAACCCAATCAGGTTTAGCCCTCGAAATCCTTTCTTTTTTATAAAACATTTTATAAAACGTTCCTTGTCTAAAATCGGGAATACTATTCATTTTACATAAAAAATCTCATTTCAAAATCATTTATTAAATTTTGAAATGAACAACATCGCTAAACACCTTACAGTCAAATCGTGAAGTGTTTCACAAGGTATTAGCACATAGATATTTTTACCCAACCCAATGCTAAATGTAAAAACATATTTTGCTCATAAACTAGTCGAGCACAATCCAAACCGCCAATTCATCAAATCAATATCAACAACCAAGTGTATTTGGTTCAATCACATTTCATGTTACAATAAAAGAGTATTTTATTGTCTACACATTTTCTATATTTCATATTACAATAAAAAAGAATGTATTTTATTGTCTACACATTTTCTACATTTCATGTTACAATAAAAATAATGTATTTTATTGTCTACACCTTTTCTGCATTTCATATGTATAAATAAAAAGAAGAATTTTATTTATACAACCATTCTATATTTTATATGACAAATAAAAAGAAGACTTTTATTTTCATAACATTTTCTATGGTGCTAGTGACAAATAAAAAGAAGATTTTATTTGTATACATAATTCTATCTTTCTAATGACAAATAAAAAGGTATTTCATTTGCATACATGTTTTCTACTTTTCTAATGTCAAAAAACAAAAGTATTTTATTTGTATACATGTTTTCTACTTTTCTAATGACAAATAAAAAGAAGTATTTTATTTGGATAACAATTTCAATGTTTTTAATGACAAATAAAAAGAATGTTTTATTTGTATAACAATTACAGTGTTTCTAATGACAAATAAAAAAGAATATTTTATTTGTCTAACAATTATAATGTCTCTAACGACAAATAAAAGAATGTTTATTTGTATAACAATCACAATGTCTCTAATGACAAATAAAAAGAATTTTTTTTTTGTATAACAACCACAGTGTCTCTAATGACAAATAAAAAGAATGTTTATAACAATCACAATGTCTCTAATGACAAAAAAAAGATGTTTATATGTACAACAATCACAATGTCTCTAATGACAAATAAAAAAGAATGTTTTAGTTGTTTAACAATTACAATGTTTCTAATGACAAATAAAAAAGAATATTTTATTTGTCTAACAATTACAATATCTGTAATGACAAATAAAAGAATGTTTATTTGTATAACAATCACAATGTCTCTAATGATAAATAAAAAAAGAATGTTTTATTTGTATACAATTCTATTTAAACATGACAAATAGAAAGAAATATTTTTATTTGCATACAGTTCTATTTTAAACATGACAAATAAAAAGAAATATTTTTATTTGTATACAAATTCTATTTTAACATGGCAAATAAAAAGGATATTTTCGTTTGTATAAAATTTCAATATTTAATATGACAAAAATGACTACTTTATTTTTTATATAAATTAAATGTTTAACATGACAAATAAAATGACAATTTTTATTTGTATATGAATTCTATTTTCAACTTGACAAATAAAAATGACTATTTTTATTTGTATACAAATTCAATGTTTAACTTGACCAATGAAAATGATGTTCTTTTATTTGTATGTAAATCTATTTTTAATATGATAAATGAAAATGATATTCTTATTTGCATACATTTCAAATTTCAACATAACAAATAAAAATGATACTTTTGTGTTGTTGAAAATTCTAATTCAACATCCCAAACAAAAAGAAATATTTTTATGTTGTTGACAATTCTAATTCAACATCAAATAAAAAAGAAATATTTTTATGTTGTTGACAATTCTTATTCAACATCACAAAAAAAATGATACTTTTATTTGTTTACAATTTCTATTTCAACATAACAGATAAAAATAATACTTTTATTCGTTTACAATTTCTATTTTTACATAACAAATAAAAATGATACTTTTATTTGTTTACAATTTCTATTTTTACATAACAAATAAAAATGATATTTTTATTTGTTTACAATTTCTATTTTTACATAACAAATAAAAATGATTTTTTTTAATGTGTATACAATTCCTTCATTGGCATGACAAAATAAAATGATATTTTTATTTGCATACAAATCTATTTTTAAAATAACAAATAAAAATGATATTTTTTTTATTTGTATACCATTCCAACATTAACATGACAAATAAAAATGATATTTTTTATTTGTACACAAATTCTTTTTTTTTTAACACGACAAATAAAAATGATATTTTTACTTGTAGACAAATTCAACATTAACATGACAAATAAAAATGATATTTTGATTTGTAAACAAATTTCTATCTTTAACATGACAAATAAAAATGTGAATTTTTATTTGTATATAATTTCAATATTTAACCTAACAAATAAAAATGAATATTTTTATTTGTATACAATTTGCAACAATTCCATTATATTCAATTAAATCAAACAGATCACACCAAACAACATCAACCAATCCAAATCAAATCGCGTATAACAACAAACTGAATTTAACAGCGTATTTGTAAAAATTTCTAAACACGATAATAATTAATTAATTTTAATTATTTAAAAAGAAATCTCACAACACAACCAATTTTTCCACATCGAATAAATATAATTTTATAATTTTATAAACCCTTTTTAAAAGTGAGTTAGAATTCTCACATTGGTTTTACTCCTCAATTTGAAGTTGGCTCCGTATCTGATCCAGTCTGTTCCATATTGTACTTCTCGATTTTTCGGTTCCAACGAACTTCGTTTCGTCAAATTCTGATAAGATTTGCAGAAGTTATAACAGCTTGAACGTTAATTACATTAATTAATTGGGTAATTTAATTAAATTCTTTTAGTACCCCCTTAAACAAAACTAGGCCACACCCTTCTTCTTCTTCTATCATTCCTTCAAACCTATTCGTGACCATCAGAAATTGAACGGCGCGCCACCAGGGAGCCACCTGAGCTCGATCGGAAACTTCCACTCCGACCGCCTACGCACCGCCTTCCCACACCATGAACCTCCTTCAGTTCGAACGCCCCACCGTCGAGGAAAACGGGATCGAACATAGGTGTTTTGAGATTGAAATTCGGGCCTAATTCTTCTCGAAAATAGATCAACACCATATAGAAATAAAGATCAAAAAAATATCTCCATATTTGTGTAGAATTTATGTTTGAAATCGCAGCGGTTTTGGTGAATTTTATTGATCTAAATCGGATGAGCTCGGCCCTTTATCAGAAGTTGGCGGCGCTGTTTTAAAGTGGGGATGGATCAGGGTTTAATTTAGTTAGGTATTTATAATACTAAATTATTTAATTCTCCAATTTACAAAAAAAACCATTGATTCCTAATTACTCCAAATCCAGCCCAACGAATGTTGCCACTAGCCAAATACCCCTACTTAGGACCCAATGGACTAGGTCTCATCAGCCCATTCAATCGTTTCAACCCATTTTTCTTTAATTTAAAATATAAATCATTTAATTATTTAATCTAATCGTACATATAAATTTACCAGGGCTACATGCGGACTCCAAAAATTCCGAAAAATAAATCTAGCTATGTTTTGACGATACGGTCCTAATAAAATTAATTTCGTTGAATTTGGAGACCGCTGAAAAATGGACTTTTTCTGGTCGATCCAATTCAAACTGAAATTGACAAAACACGTTTTCCTTTGCCACGCTCACATATTAATTCCAAAAATTATGAAAACTGGAATCTTGCAATAATTTGACATTCCTGATCCAACCAAAGTAGTTTTGTCGAAAACGGAGGTCGTTTGCAAGATATTTACTTTTAAGGGATGTATTTTATATTAAAATATATATAAATTCTACAGCGACTTTTCTGAATTTTAAACTGGACATAAATTTTTATTCCGCTATGAAATTTCAATTTTTCATATCCGATAGAAAGATATTGTTAAACAGATTCTAATATTTCTTGTTTTACTGAAATTCGATTTATTTTGAATCCTGTACATTCAGTCAAAGTTCAAATTCAATTTTTCAAACTACCGCGCTATTTCTAACTCCTTTTATAATTAAAACAAATATATTCGTTCTAACTTCAATTTGAAATAATTTTTTAGCCGTTATTATTAAAAATAAATTATTTTAAATATTAAAATCCATTAAAATTTCTAAAATAAAAATTTTAAATTGGCTCCAAAATTCCGGGTTGTTACAAGATCCAAACGTGGAGGACGGTGTGGGCGGAGCAAACCGACCGGGCCATGTGCATGCATGAGCCGGGCAGAGGGGGATAAGACGACCATGACACCTGTAGATATGGGGCTGTGCATATCAGTGAGGGGTTGCACTTTAGGACGTAATACATCCTACAGTGGGGCCGACACAGAGTATCTACGCGGATTAGGGAGCCGATCGATTAGCGCAGTGGTTAGGGTACATTTGGACGTATGCCTAAGTCTACCACCTTATACTGGAAGGGATCATCTCATTCTGGATATACTAGTAATAATGCAGAGTAATCATTAGGGAAGCATATACACCTTATCACGTCTACCTTGTCATACCTGTCTTTTATGTAGTAATCTCTCTTATCCACTTTATATGCATGTCTTACTACTTTTATTTATTTACTTGCTAAAAGTAACTAGACTCGCTAGACTTTATGTCTGACCCTTTTTGTTTCCTCTTCTTTCTTCCGTTCCCCCCCTCTCCCCCCAAGTTCGCACGGAGGGAATTCTCAGGATTAGCCAAGACTAAGTTATCATCTTGCTAGAAGCTGCTTTCGAAGTATGGCTCAAGCTATTATCTCTACTGTTGCTTAGCTCTTTTTCTTGGGCAATTATGTTATGCTTTTTATATTTATATACTCTGATGGTACAAGACAGAAGTTATATTGTTGTAATAGTTTTTGTGACTTATGGTATTTTGGACCATGCAGTATGATTTATGTTTGAAATAAAAGTTTGAATTTCCGCTGCTATCTTATTTATTTCTATCTTGTAATTATTCTGTGTTTGTTTACCTATAACGCTTCACGAAACTTAATGCATTCCCTTAGTGAGTAACATTAACGGATGTGGGGTGTCACAATGAAGCTCTCTTTATTATGTAGATGCAACATTATTTGATTTTGTGTTCTCTTTTTGTGCTTAATGAAAATAGTAGAAGTGGTTTAATTTGTTGTTTAGCTTTGAATTTGATAGTCTATATTGTTGACACCAAATATACTATACTTAAACAAAAAAAACACAAATTGCCTCTTCATCTATATATGATTATGGCAAAGGAATGATTGTTTATATTGAAATTTGATGGCCTATATCTCTAATAAATAGTTAATAGGCCATGCTTAAAATAGATTTGATTTTCATCTTGTTGTCATTTTTATGAGCGTTAAACAACTGGGTTAGTGGTTGTGTTAAAGTTTGGTGGCATATGTTGGGTAATTAATAGCACAAATATGTCATGCTTAGGATAAACACGTCAACTAATCATACTTATGACCAAAAAAGAGAGATCATAATTTCACAATTTGTTGAACATATATTCTAGAAAGTGGATTTATTCCTAAGTTGTCATTTAATCCCATAGTTTTTATTTATTTTGGTTTATTAGTTTAGTTTAGTTGTAGTTCACATTTCTCTTAGCATTGTTTTAATTTGATTGTGTAGAATTTAAAATTATTTCTTCCTCCATGGATCGACCCGTATTCGCTACGTACTACAAGTGTACGGCTTGCGCTTGCAGTTTTATACATTTCGCGATGGATTTCTAATCGATAGAGTTTCCATCGATGAACATCTTGTTACAGAGCAACCTTTAAGTTATGTTTTGTTAGCAAACATGAGATGTTTGGACATGTTTATGTGTTTACTGCTCCATTTACCATGCTGCTCCTCCTTGTTTGCTGCATTGTTCATCGTTTATATATTCTTACCAATAGCCATTCCCATGCTTATTCATTTGCCTTCTGCCATGTTGAACCATGCATATATATATATATATATACAAATATGTGTGTGTGTGTATATATGTATATCTATGTGTATGTGTTGAACCAATTTCCATATATTCAGTTGTGTTCTACAGTTGTGTGTATTTAGGTCTTTGCCTTGCCATGCATAAACTGCTGCTCCTGTTTGAACATTCTTGCAACGTGACTTTAAACCTGGCTTGAGTTTGTGACTCATGTACATTTGTATGCTAAATATTTTTCCATTTATGTTGTTGGCTTGCTTCTCTTGTTTTTTCCAAGTATCCCCTTGTCATGCTCTTGTGCTTCCATCAAAAACTATCCTTACACCCTATTTTGATTGAGCTCTCTTATTTATCCATTTGTGCTTTGTTCAATCTGCCTTATTCTGAACTATTTGTGCACCATGCATATATATATATATATAACATGTGTGTATATATATATATCATGTTCTTATTATTTTGTAGCTGCACAAAAAAAAAGCTTGTCCATGCATGTATGTATGAAATAGTGCACACATGATATTTGAGTTGAACTGTTTGATCACTTTGGTGGCCGGTGTACTTGTTTGTATATCACTATGTATATACATACAATATATGTATATATATGTTTGTGTGAGTATACTTCATTGTTGTTTTGTTGCTTTGGCCACTGGGCTTGAGAAGTTAGTCTGGCTTGATTTGCATGAGTTTATATATGCATGGGTATCCATGTACACATACACACACACACACACACACATATATATATATATATATATATATATATATATACACGCACACATACACACACACGTATGTGTATATATTTATGTATATCACTCCATATTACATTGTCGAGTCTTGATTTGCTGCACTTGTGTGTCCAAGGATACTTTCAGCATGCTAATGTTGTCAAGCTTCACTTGAGCACATCATACTTGATATATTTTGTCCCTTTTTGACCATATTGCCCCTGCACAAAATATATGGGTAAACATGTATTGTGTATGTGCAAAATATGTGTGTGTGTGTGTGTGTGAGAGCACTAAAGACAATGTCTACCATGTGGTATTTATAGTGAATCACTATGAATATCACAAGCTATCTAGGCATAGATAGATTTATATATATATATTAGATCAGGTCATGAAATATGATGAGAAACACACAAATATTCCGAGGCAAATAAATTTTAAAATAAAATTATATCTGCTCTAATTTAAAAATATTTTTGTTCTAGTTTACTGTGTGTGTTTCTATAACAGGTAAGCATGTGACTAGACTGGCTGTGAAGCTGACAGAACACAAGACTAAGTGTCAGTGAGTGACAGAGTGAATGTGAATGTATATAGGTTTGTACAACTGAGAGAAGTGTATCTGGGTGTGTCAATGTAACGGAGTGAACTGAGAGATATGTAGTGAGGATTCAATGTATATAAATGAAATTGAATGTATTGTATTATAGTGAGATGCACAAATAGTAGAGTAATAAATCTGTACTATTTAAATGTAGAAATAAACTATTATATTTAAATAAAATACTATTTAAATATTTAAATTCGTGTACAGTAGTATTCTATTTAAATATAAATATTTAATTATGTTTGTGATGTTGTAGAATAGTACAATTGCAAACACATTTATAATAAAATATATGTTTGTTATCATCAAACAAAAATCATAGAATTGTTACATACTGCAATCTCTCCCTTTTGATGATGACAAACATATAATAAGATTTTGAATATAATAAATGTGTCTGACAGTGAATTGTGAACTCCCCTTATATGAATGCTTCCCCAACTACAACACTCCCCTTTAATATGTGCATGAGTGAAAAGAATAAATCGAATGAAATTTCAATATTAGAATATTCAAGGAATATTCACTCGTCGATCAAAATCTTAACCACATTCTCCCCCTTTTGTTATCATCAAAAGGATACAAAGATTAAAATAGTGATGAAAAATGATAAGAAATATAAAATCAACTCAAGAGATCGAGAATGTTCATTATAAGTCTCATTCAATCAAACAAAAATCATAATATTCTAAGAACTAGAAGTAAATTTCACATTCTAGAATGATGGATTAATGATGAATTTATAAAAATGGAGAGTTTTTTAAAACATATGATTTCCAATTGGTTTCAAACAAATTTTTAAAAAATTAAGCACAAAACAGTAATGGATTTGGACTATGATTACAAATTCAAATAAAGTGACAAAATCAAATAATCTCAAAACCTAATGACTATCAATCAACAAATCAAAACATATCATATATAAACACATTTCACAGATTAGAGAATGGATTGATGGCTTATTTTTACACACCAAGGAGGATTTCATATAAATTTCTATTTATTTATTTCCCTTTTTCTTTCTTTTCATTTTAAGAGCACACTGACCATGCATAACCAGATCTTCGATTTTTAAATGAGGTCAGTTGCAACTTAAATTATAAGTAATCTCATAATCATGAATGACCAGATCTTGGATTTTAAATGAGTTTAGAGAAACACTTATGTATATTAATCATTTTCCTTTTAAAAATTCTCCTTGGTATATAAAACCATTATGGATAGTAGAAATATGGTAGGTACAGAAATGATTATGAAATAATTTTCTAAATTAATCATATTACGAATCAACTGTACTGGGATTTTTGAAAATTTTCAATTATCACTTTTTTTGAAAAATAACATATAGACACATTTCCATCACACATTTTGAAGCATTATATTTAAGATGATTTTTGAAAAAAAAAACTCTCCACACATTAGTATAATATCATGATGGATGACAGAAGGATGATAGTAAAAGAAGATGGTCGTGAAATAAGTGCCAATTTAAAGATATTATAAAAAAATGCTTAAACATCATGAGAATTTAAATAGGATCTCCTCTTGTTTGGAATATATTATAGTTACAATTCATCACAATTTCAATAATATGATAATAATTTTAGTGAGTTCTAAATACAGTTCAATTGGATCATTGATTTCAATTTTTGAATAAATAATCAATAAATGATTTTAAAATTGAAAATATTAATTACAAGAGGGGTTTAGAACGATCTATACAAGACAAGAAAAAATAATTGAAATGAATATAGAAACACTTCTAGAACTGATACCACTTGGAGCTCCTAATCATCCAAAATGGAATTCCAATGAATTTCAAAAAATATCTAATCACCAAGCCCAAGCAGTCAAATATAACAAATCAGATTCGTTTATCGGAGCAGCAGAACAATAAGTTTTATACCAAGATTCTCAAGAAAAAATTCACAATTATTTCTAACAAGCACAAGAGACAAATCAGAGATGCACAACAGGATTTTTCAGAATATTTACATCAAGCATGAGAGATGATTCACTATCAAAGATTAAAAGCAGTTCATTTGAAATCACTTGAAGAGATGTGTAAACTTCTAGATTCAATGAATCGATCATACAAGACTATTAATTTCAAATCCAAGAAGTGTGTGAGATTCTAAATATCAAACTTTTCAAATGATTTCAAAGAATCAGATATCCAAGTCAAATGATCATGAATTAAAAGTGAGTTCTAAGATGCAACACACAAAAATTCATTCAAAAATGATTTTCAATTCATAACAACCATGCCAATCCAAAAACTAATGAAATTATCACAACTGAAAAATAGTAGCGTGCTACAATGAGTATAAATTTTCAAGTCTTTCCAAAATGAATTAGAAGAAACTCAAAACGGTAGAGATGTGTGAAATTTCATTAATTTTTCAGATCTTCAAAAAAAATTTAAAATTCAAATTAACAGTGTTCAAGATATGATAAGAATGCTTCAGCACTGTTAGGAATTCAGAAATAAAAAAAAAGCTTCAAAATAATTGCAGAAATTACAATATTGAATTCAAGATATGGAAATCATTAAAACATGAGAGTTTTATGCAAATGAAGTGTATTTCCAGAAAAAGCAAGAATTCTGCAACATTAAGTAAAGAAGTAAAAAAAATGTGGCACTGACAAAGCAAATAACCATAATTAAAAAATAGAAGTGGTAGAAAGAGGAATAAACAAAGAAGACTAAAAAACAGAGAATATTAACATAAATGAGTTTAGAGATTATACCTGATTTATCGTAGATGTTGTGGATCTCCAACCCATCAATCTTGGCTGAGGAACATATATCGAATAACTTCAATTCAATTATGGAATAAAATTTGATTCTTATAGAAGGTCGTTCATCAGCCAGCCTCTGGTACCTAAGCATTTAGAGGATCGAGTGGTCTAACAAAATTTGTAAAACCACTCACTGTTTTGTTCACACATTTTGATACCCAAACTTGTTTGTGTAACAATCCATCAGAATTAACATTCGTACCCTTAGAAACCCAAACGTGTTTGAATTTAGTCAAAAATGTTTTATTTCCTTTTGGGATTCAAACATGTTTAAATGAATTGTTACAAAACAAATTCTCATCCCAATTATGATTTAAAAATCCTTTGAAATTATCGAAGTTCAAATTTTCAAGTCGATTTTTTTCAAAGTTATTTGAAGGATTTTTAAAATCATTTGACTTCGGCTTTTGTGCAAATTTATCAAGTTTTCCAAAGCCAAGACCATTTTTATTTCTAACAGAAATTTGGTTTTGTAACGACATATTCAATGATTTTTTCCCATAAGAAAATTTATACAAAGTTGATTCTAGTCATTGAATTTTGCATTTAAGATCACTATTCTCCTTTATCAAATTCGAACAACGATTAATATTGATCTTTCTCTTTTTAGCATCATTCTGTTTCAAAACAAAGTTTTCGTTTTCAAGTAATTTGATTTTTATCTTGGACTCAAAAATCTCAAATTCAAATTGAATTTGCTTTTCAAAATGATGTTTTTCAAAACTCTTGAATTTTTCAATCTCATTTTCAAGCTCATTCAAAATAGATTCAGTTTTCACCAAATTTTCTTTTTCAAGAATTTCAAGTTTGGAATTTTCATATGTCTTAAAATTATTCAACTCCTTTTGCAAAAAGTTTGTACTTACAAGCTCAATCTTGTTCTCTTTTAAGATCAGAATTTCATTCTCAAGCTTTTGAATATTTTTATTGAGTTGATTTTTTTTTTTCAAATTCAAACAATATTTACAATCGAAGTTTGAATAACTTTTAGAGTATTCAAGTTTTAATTCCACATCATTAATTTTGCTAGTAACTCATGATTTTTACATTTCAGAGATTTGTTTTTCCATTGGAGTTTATCAACAGATTTAGTTAAATCTGTACACATGTATACTAAATCTTCGTAAGAGAAATTTCCTGTTTCATCGGCTATTGAGTCTCCATCAAAATCATTATCTATTTCTCCTTTTAAGCATACATCTGAATCTAAGTTGACCTTCTGGGGTTTTGAGCTGCTGTTGTTAATTCTTCCATACTTCGTATTGAGAGTATTCCAGATTTCCTGTGTAGGCAAACAGTAGGAGATATGGTTATACTGGACATCATCAATATAAGAATAAAAAATATGTGTAGCACGAGAATTAAATACAATGTCATTCCTGTCTACCTTATCATACCCACTAATAACAATTTCCAACATTTAAAATTAACAGATATTAAATAGGATTCCATTTTTGATTTCCAATTTGAAAAATCTATACCATTAAAAATAGTTGGAATACGATTGGACTGACTCTCACTGGATTGACAACAAGGGAACACCATAACTATAGAGTTAATAAAATACATGCTCTGATACCACTTGTTGGATCAAGATTAACACTAAAAGGGGGTGAATAGGGTTTATTGGAGTTTTACAATATATTAAAATTAAAATAAATGCAGAAAATAACACAGATTTTACCCAACTTCGGCAAACCCTGCCTACAGCTGCATTCCCTAAGGTTTTTTTTACTAGAATTAAAACAATCTCCACGCTTACCAAATCCCTATAAACTCACGACACCTACTCACAACTATTATAATCGTACGCTCAAAACCCTGTTCTGATTTTTAACCCCAAAATCATATTTTCTCCGAATTACAATCCCGTAACTCGTAAACCCTAGTTATAAATGCTATAACTAGAAAATGCCTAGTTTTTACAGAAAAACTAGAAAACAGTTTAAACCGATTTACAACAAATAAAAACAACCTAAAATAAAAAAGCAAATAAAAAAGCCCTTTAAAATTAAAACGCTTATAAATAGATTTGTCTCCCCTTGTATTCCTTTGTCACTTATATTCTCGGCCGACTTCTTTTAAATTATGCCCTATGAAATTCTAAACTAGGGTTTTTCACTTGGCTCCAAATTGTAGTTGATGAATTCGATTTGTCTTCAAGAATTCTTCGAATTTATGGATGCTGATATTCTTTGCAATATCGAATCCTAATCTTGCTCGGTTTATCACAGTAAGATCTCTGATTTATGTTTGAATACTTGAATTGTTTTATGTGAATTTGGGGATTCTTCGCCGATGAGGAAATTGCGTTTAAATAGGGATTTCAAACCCTGATTTGTTTTCAAATTTCACAAAATAACTTATTCCTGATTCATGCGTAATTATTGCCTTGAATTGAATTGATTTGTTGCCATGAGTCATAGATTGAATTCTGGAAACAACCGATTTCATTCTTTCTCAAAATTATTTACGCGATTGAATGTCTATGAATATTGCTTGACTTTGCCATTTCTAGAGTCAATTCAAAGTTGTTCTTTTTACCCAAAAAATGTTTGCTGAATTCTGGAAACAACTTCGAATATACGATTTTGATATTGCTAAAAATACGTGTGTGATTTTCTTTGCATTCCTGGAAATAATATGTTCTGGACTTGAATACTTTCCGGGGTTACTTGCATGATCAAATTCATTCTTGCATGTTGTGTACTTTTGACCAGCTTTGATTACTTGCCAAACATTTATCATTTGCCAAAAAATCAAAATTAGAATCCTTTTTCCATTTGTATTGCATGCCAGTTTTAATGCTTGCCATTTTTGCTCATTCGAAATCTTTTTGTCAATCATAACATATGCAAACCTGGAAACGTTTGCATGTACACGCATGTATACTTTCTAGTATGTACTTGGCCTATGCTGGCATCTTGGTCAACATGAGATGTTTGGACATATTTATGTGCTTAGTGCTCCATATACCATGCTGCCCCTCCTTGTTTGCTGCATTGTTCATTATTTATGTATTCTTACCGGTTTCCATGCCCATGCTTATTCATTTGCATTCTGCCATGTTGAACCATGCACATATATATATATATATATATATATATATATATATATATATGTATGTGTGTGTGTGTGTGTGTGTGTGTGTTGAACCAAATTCCATATATTCAGTTGTGCATATTTGGGTCTTTGCCTTGTTATGCATTAACTACTGCTCTTGTTTGAACATTCTTGGAACCTGACTTTCAACCTGTCTTGAATTTGTGATTTATGTACATTTGTATGCTAAATATTTGGTGATTCATGCTGCTGGCTTGCTTCTCTTGTTTTTGCCGAGTATCCCCTTGCCATGCTCTTGTGCTTCCATCCAAAACTGCCTGTGCACCCTGTTTTGTTTGAGCTCTTTGAGTTGTCCATTTGTGCTTTGTTCAATCTGCCTTATGCTGAACTGTTTGTGCACCATGCATATATATATATATATATATATATAAACATGTATATATATCATGTACTTATTGTTTTGTAGCTGACAAAAAAGGCTTTTCCATGCATGTATATATGAAACGTTGCACACATGATATTTAAGCTGAACTGTTTGATCACTTTGCTGGCTAGTGTACTTGTTTGTACGCCACTTTGTATATACATACAACATGTATATATATATATATATATATGTCTGTGTGTGTGTGTGTGTGTCTTTATTGTTGTTTTGTTGCTTTGGCCACTGGGCTTGAGAAGTTAGTCTGGGTTGATTCGCATGAGTTGATATGTGCATGTGTATCTATGTATACATATATGTATATATACATGTATGTGTGTGTGTGTGTATGTGTGTGTGTCACTCCATATTACATTTTCAAGCCTTGATTTGCTGCACTTGTGTGTTCAAGGATACTTGCGGCATGCCAATGTGGTCAAGCTTCATCTAAACTCATCACACTTGATATATTTTTCCTCTTTCTGACCATATTGCCCCTGCACAAAATATATGTGTATATACATATACATATATGTGTATATGTGCAGAGTATATATATATATATATATATATATATATATATATATATATATGAGCATTGGAGACATTGTCTACCATCTGGTATTTACAGTGAATCACTGTGAATATCACAAGCTGTCTAGACACAGATGGATATATATATCAGATCAAGTCATGAAATATGATAAGAAACACACCAAAATTCTGAGACAAATTGAAACACCCCACCTCCGTTAAGGTCACTCACAAAGGGAATGCCTTAACTTCGGTGGAGCGTTTTAGGTAAAAGATACAGATAAATTACAAGACAGACAAATAAAGCAGCGGGAAATAAAGTCATTTTATAAACAATGTGGTTTAGTCAAGCTTTTAAAACAATTGTCTCAATCATACTTAAAAATAATACATAGAACTTCTATCTTGATTCAAAAACTTCCAAGTACCAAAGAAGCATAAAGTTGACAATGATATTCCCTAATAAACCATGAACCAGCCATAGAAGTGGAAGAGAGAGTCCAAAGCAATACATCGACTATCTTCGAGCTTGGAAAGAAAATAGAGCTAAGTGGTAACATTTCCTCCCTGTGAACCTGGGGGGGGGGGGGAACGGAAGAAAAGAGGCAAAACAAACTAGGTCAGACATAAGTCTGGCAAGTCCAGTGACTTTCAGCATGTAAATAGGCAAAAGCATCATGACATGAATAAACTGAATATAAGACAATACCATGATAACAAGGATAACAAGATATAGATATGATAAGGCAAGGTAAACTGAATGCGCTTCTACTCTTTCTCTGCTTCGCTACTACCTTGTTATTCTGATTTTTATATCTCTGCACCGTCTAACTAGTGTCCCAACTAGTAATCTGTGTAAAGTGATAATATTACCACATGATCCCAATCCCCGTAATTGTGGTAGCCTCCAAGTGTACATCTAGTATGAGGATCTTACCTTAATCAGCCTAATTGCCATTGAGATGTTAGATGTACCTTTGCTACCCTATCGATCGGCTCCTTACTCGTATTAATTTTTCTTGTGTCTGTGTCAATCGGCCCTCTCTTGCGTGTAGATACCCTGTGCTGGTCCCACCATAAGGTGTATCAACCCTATGATAGCGACCCGACACAATTCAAGATGCACAGTGTATAACTACTGGTACCCAGTGCCTGCTTTTTCCCACTCCGGAGTACGTGCACGCCCGTAATCCGTCGGAACCTACACTGACGTACCCCCCGTCACTATTTTGACCTCTTATAATCATCCCAGTAATCGTGCCCCACCCTGCCTAGTTTCAGGGTACCTTGATACATCCATTTGGGTTACTGCTGAAATGGGTCCCCGTTACTAGGGTTTCTTACTGGTTAAGTTTGTGGGCCTATATTTACTAATATTACCCACCAACCCGATATGTACTTAACCCTCCCACTGATTCAAACATGTTTACTTAATGGTTTAGTTTGTGGGCATATATTTACTAATATTACCCACCAACCCATTATGTACTTAACCCTTCCATACATTTTGTCATATTGGTTAACTGTTGTCCATCCATGTCGATTTAACCCACCGGCTCATCATGTCATGTTGGTTAAGTGTTTCTTATTAACCCTTCTCACTCGTCATGTTGGATTGGTTAAGTGTTTCCTATTAACTTAACCCCGTTCATTCATCATGTTATATTAGTTAAGTATTTCCCATTAACATAACCTCATTCGTTCATCAGGTTACATTGGTTAAGTGTATCTTATTAATCTTAACCCCACACGTTCATCATGTTGTATTGGTTAAGTGTCATCAATCAATTCAAGTTAACTTAAACCACCCACTTGTCGTGTTACATTGGTTAAGTGTTTCCTTCTTGTGTTAACTTAACCCTTCCACGCATCCTGTTATATTGGTCAAGTGTTGCTCTCTTGTTTTAACTTAACCCTACCCATTCATCATGTCATATTGGTTAAGTGTTCCTTATTAACTTAACCCTACTCATTCATCTTGTTGTACTGGTTAACTTAACCATACTCACTTGTCTAATTAACATGTTTATAATTGTTAAGTGTTTTAAATTTACTTAGCCTCACCTTCTTGTTTAATTAACATGTTATAACGGTTAAGTGTTGCCTTAGTTAACTTAACCCTACCATTCTTAACATGTCTTGTTCATTAGCATTAATTGATTTATTAATGCATCAACCTCTCACATTAGATCTATGTTGTTGCGGTTACTGGATGTGCCGGGCGGTTCCGGGCAGTTTTACACCACAACTCAATCTAACCTCGGGTTTTTCTAGGGCATGATTCACTAACCTCTCACATTAGATAGGTTGTTGTTGCGGTTATTGGATGTGTCGGGCGGTTCTGGGCAGTTTTACACCGCAACTCAATCTAACCTCGGGTTAGGCATGTTTATATTTTAACATATTTACCATACATGTCCAAGTCTAGATTTTATATGCTAATTATCCCAACTAGTCATGTTCCAACTCTCAAGTTATACCTTAACAAAGCTAATTTCAAGTTATGCTCCACAAATTCACTTTCAACAGATTTCAGCATATTAGTCGGTTTAACAAATTAAACCTCACTTAAAGTTCCATTAACATATCTCGCCTAATAAGTTAAGCCTATAAACTTACATGCCCAAAATCATGGTCATAATCCACAATGCAACACATGCCCTAAGGTTTAGTCATATTGCACCGTACAAAATATTCTCCAAAAAACCCCAATCATGATTCCTAGTATAAACTATGCCAAATTATAGCCTTTGATTACAGTGCATGCCAATTTACCCAAAATCCCAATTTAGGCGTGTTCACATTTAACAGTTATCCCTATCTTACTATAGGTTTTCATGCATAATCTCCTTCTTCCTAGTCATAAACTATTATATATAATATGCCCCAATTTTTAGGTCTTAAACCACAGCATGTACTATGCCTTACATGTTTACAATTCAAATTACGCCCCAAATCCCAATTCATATGTCCAATATACTTTATGTCTCAAATCTCAAGTCATATGTTCGATACACTTCATGTTTTAAATACAAAGTATGTTATGTCCTCAAATCAGTTACAAATCAGTTATGCCCAATTATACATAATTTAATACTTTTCCCAATTTTAGCGCTAGTCACGTCCAAATCATATATTATGCCCAAAATTTTAGCGCTGGTCATGTTCAAATCATATATTATGCCCAATTTTATTTCTAACGTATGTTCATCTCTTATGAGATTTGGCTTAGGCTTGCAGTAGCCTGGCTATAAAACAAAAAGGGAAGAAGGAAAGTAGAGACAAAGAATGGACATAATAATATCAAATGAGCTAGATCCAATGGATATAGAAAGACAGATAGAAATAGGCATAATCTCAGCTTCAGATTTATTACAATGTCGGAATCACAAATGAATTTTACTTCTGAAAGTAATATGAACTTACAAATTACAGAACTGTCTTGAATTCTGGGATCTGATTTCTGATTTGATTAGATGCTCCTTTGATGTAGACTTTGATTGTTAACTTGAAAACTCTAATTTGATTGATTAAGGTGGCGGCTAGGTCACTTCAGGTTTTAGCAGCATATAAACGGTTATGAATTCGTGTGGAGAAAATAATAGGTTTAGGGATCTTTTTATAGGTGTATAGGGAGATTTAGAGCCTTCGGATCAGTTTAGAAGTCATCAGAATCGTTAATAGGGGGAGTTTCAGGGACATGCCCATTGTTACTACTTCTCCAGGATAGCCTACATGATGAAAAGAAAGACTAAATAGTCTACTTTGACTTAGTGCTTATGCCATTTCCGAGCATTCGTGATAATGAGACTCTAATTTGACATACAATCATCATGGGGGTAATAGGCATGGTACCTTTGGTTGTTGTTTGAAAGGAGCCTCCTAATTCCAACCCCGGGAAATCAGGGTGATACTCGGTAGTAGCGGGGGCTGGGATTAGAGGACCGCTAACAATGGTAGATGGTATAACTTGTTGTTGACAGGAACTCCCCTCTGTAAATTCATGGGTGAGATCACACTCTCCGTAGTCATGGACTTCCCTTTGGCAGCAGCAAGTTCCGCCAACCTCTCCTTCTCAGCATCCTCGCGCAACAGTCTCTTCCCTTCTTGCAACACCGTGCACTCATCTTCATTCAAGTGGATTTGCACTAGTAGTAATTCATCTATGGCATCCGCCTGTAGCCTCTGAGCCTTAAACTCTAGAAACTTTTCCCAAGTCTAGGCCATCATCCGGAGGTAATCGCTGACCCACAAGATTCCACGAAATCGAAGTGCCTTGACGTACATACCCTAGATGAATGGCTCCAGAGATTCCTCTACTCTAGTCGTAGGATCCTCAATCTCGTTCTTGAGCTCCTCAGCTTCCCTCTGATGCTCCACCCTTATCCTGTCAATTAGGATCAGTACCTTTTTATTAGTAGCCTCAACAGCCTCCTTATCCTTCCTAGCCTTCTCCAACTATGCATTCCTTAGGTCCAAAATCTTCTTTAACTCAACATTCTCATTTATAAGCTTCTGGGCCTCTTCATTCCCAGCCTTTATCCTCTGGTTATCCATGACCAAGGCCTCACTGTCTGCACAGAGTTGGTGCACCTCCTTGTTTTCATCAAGCAGTCGATGGTTCTCCTCCGCCAATCATTGGTTTTCTCCTTTAAGAGTCGTGTTGTCATTCTTCATTGAGGCCATTTGTATTCTTGAATGTCATTTCAGCATTCTATGCCTCTTTATCCAGCTTCCTGTACTTTTTTCTGATTGACCTTTTTTGACAACAGAGAGTTAGCAGATAAATATGTTACTTGTACAAGCAGAAATGGGTACAGCCTAGGCACTTGTCTTACTTATTTTGTTGTCCAGATTCTAGACACTAGTGCACTTAGCTTCGAGGCCAAGCTCCAGGTTCTGAATCCCCATTTTCTTTTAGAGGATCAACTCTGAAAGATACCCCGCATATCTACTAAACTCCTTGCAATGATAGGAAGCAGTGTGTACTTTCCTCTACATCTCCTCAGTGTCCTCGTCAAGAATCAGATTGATGTCCGGTAGCCAATTTATCTCGTCGAAGTAACGCGTAGGGAATCACTCTCTCAGTATGACCTTCTCCTGTTCGAGGGTGGGTTCCGGGGTCTTGGGCACGTATGCCAACTGAGTCCCTTTCTTCGACACTCCCTTCTTCTTTTTATATATAGGCAGCAACTCCATTCCTTTGGAAGTGGTCACAAGCACTGAAGGTGGGATATAAGGAGGATTGCCGACGAGGGCTGCCTAGAGCTCGCTGTGTCCAATCGTGAATTTGTCCTAGACGACCGGATAATGAGAGAAGGGGATTCAGAATGTCGAGATCATTCTTTGTGATGGCACTTGCTGGCATAGTTGTATGAGGAAAGGAGCTCATTAATCAAATAAGTATCTCTTCTAAAGCTCCCCATGAGCCCGCTCCTCTTAGGCCGATAGCCATGGATCCTCAACCTCGATTTCTGTCGCCTTCCCAAACCATTTCTCCTGTGCGGAACAGATTCAACGTTAGACTCGAACATCTTATGCACACAAAAAGTGTTGTGTTATGCAGTGTTTATGAGTTTGTGTCCTATGTGTTCTCTCAACAGACCAGATAATGGTCTGCTCGAAGGAGTGATCTCCCCAATTGTAAGTGCCAAGCCTCCTATACTTGTGGAACTACGCTAAGGAAATGTAACAACAAGCGGGGGCATATTCAGGTCATCAAACTAACCCTCCTTCACTATTGAAATGGTGGTCTCAAAGGCAGCCACTGGCAAAACTGGCCGTCATCGCCTCATCTTTCATAGGCAGGACAGGAGTAGTCGGCAGGCCCTTATCTCTAGCGATCGCCTTCTCATCACCTAAACTATCCCCACTGCTTTCTTCCTGAGTCTTCGTGGACTTGCGTCGCTGGGACAAGACAGGGGAAAACTTCTATTTCTAGCCCGGAGAACTACCTACTCCCTCAATTTTCGCCTTCCCTCCAACACCGACGATAGCCAGCCTGATTATTTAACAATTAGTGGGAAGTAATCCGGTACAATGAATCTGTTGCTCATCCAAAACATTCCCAGTAGAGCGGGATTTCGCAGAAATAGCCCTCAATGCCTCAAGACGCTGCTGATACACATTGCCTGTAGGCGCTGGAGGAATCACTGTTATACAAAAGAAAAGTTAGCACCAAGTCAACGACTCAACTAACAACAAGTATACAGCAGTAAAGAAGTTACTTCCAGCCAACCACCGCCCCGTGAATCTTGGGAGACAATGGACGAAAACCCAATTATACTTAAATACACTCAGTCTGCTGCATTTCCCTAGGATGAATCTAGTGTTGGGCGATACCTCCAAGTAAAACAAAGAAGCCACGCAAGTGACCCTCCTCTTCACCTAAAAAAGATATCGGATGTCCTCTCTAGTAGGATCAATATGCAGGTATTCCCTGAAGAGAACATAGGTACCTAAGAGGAAGGCATAAATATTTGGATGAAGCTGCGCTGACGCCAAGCGAAAGTAGCGTATTATATCCTAGATGAAGTCGCAAGATGGAGGCACACACCAGAAAGTACACGAGTGCCTATTCCAGGATGTGTATCTTTCTGGAGGTGTGTGAGCCCTGTCTCCTTCTTGAGGCACGCAAACTTCTTCCCAGGGTATGCTAAACTGCTTACAAATGAGCCTCACTGCTATTTCATCCATAAGCGAGGGAACCAAATATGGAGGATTGTCAATTATAACAGCATACACCATCATGTCCGGCGCGTCAAGAGTGTCTCCTTCCATAATATCTATGCTCTCTTCTCCTTCGGGTTCCTCCTCAATTGCTCTAGACCTTCCTAGTGTCATTGTCTCAGCCGAGTGCTCGACGTCTGCTATGGTCCTTCCAACTGATCTCATGGTTGGGTGCCTATGGAGAATCCATTGGTTGGGAAGGGGTGGACTTTCCAGAAGTCACAAGCATGTTGTCCACCGATTCGGTACTGCTTGACGACCCGAATTGGGACGGCGAGTGTTGAGATGCTCTAAAAGTCTGTTGTTTCTTGGATGACCTTGTTTCCATTGCTAGATGTAGTTTTAATATAGTTGCATTAGACATTGCATCGAATAACATGTACCCATCGTGTTGGTGTAAACTAACATGTATGTGTAGTGGTGTGAGTACTGATACAATTACAGCATAAAAACTTAGGACAAGGTGACGACCACAGGTCCTTAAGACCGTAACGATCATCTTTGTCAACCAATATCGTCGGATTCACATTGAGTCGCGACTATGTCATGATTAAAATCAGGAAAATACGTCTAAAAGTTTGATGGTTAAGTCAGGCATTCGACCCGATTTTATGCTCTAGCCCTATATGGAAGGCTGAATTATCAGCTCGATTGTATTCAAAATTGGGTTTGATTCAACCATTTAGCGCCACGAAGACGATGTAATTTCGTGGATGGGCACTGGGTACTCGAGTCTTAAATAAGGGATCAGAGATGCACCGAAAACGGGGCTTGAATTCGCCTAGGTCCTAGCGATACAAATTTTCGCATCACCCAGGTCATGGCAAAATTCGAATCCCTTTTCAAAAAATTTCTCCTGCCCGTTCCTCACAAAATTCGACTTTCACTCCTCTGCACTTCTACCCGGGTTCACATCGCATAACTCGGATGCGAAATTTTGCATTACTTGGATGCAAAATTTCGCATCACTTGGATGTGAAATTTCACAACCTTGTGATGTCGAATTTCACATCACTCGAGTGCGAGATATCTCATCTCTCATTACGTGGAATTTCACATCACTCAGATGCGAAATTTTGCATAACCTAGTTGTGAAAAACCACATCCCTATTTCCACTTTCCCCTTGGACTTTCTCCTTCCTCCTCTACTACTCATCTTCCTGGTTCCTCCTCGAACTCGAGTTTTGAATCTCGCAAAAACAACCCAGTTTCGATACATTAAACTTCGGCTTAGGGCTCGATTCAAGGGTCCACCCCCAGTAGGCTTTGAGTTTCCACCTCGAGCCCCATGTCATAGTTTTAACCCTATGTACCATCATTCTATTGTTGATTTTGAGTTAGAATCATACGGTTAGGGCAAAGATTTCAAGTCTCACCTGAACTATGTTCGAATTTAAATTTTGAATTATCGAGGTCCTGGGATGACGAGGCAAGCGAAATAAAAACAAGAAGGGGAGGACTTCGAAACAATTACGTAGGGGAGGGGGAGAATGGGCTAAGCCCATATGACGCTTCGCATCCCCTCAGGGAGGCGAAATTTCGTATCCCACTAGGATACGAAGTTCCGTATCCTTGGGATGCGAAGCTTCTTTCAAAAAACCAAATGATATATATATATATATTAACAAGTACATATACATACATTAAAATAACGAATGGACGGGGATGGAATTTCCGAACTTCGGGAAATTTCTAACTCGTGATTCCGATTATGACCACGCATACGTGTTTCTGACGATACGACAATCGACACCGATCTGATTCACTAACCAATATACTGGTAAGTCTAAACTACTTGAGAATAGGCCTGCAATGGAAACCCGAAAAATTCGAAATCTGACAGAATCTGTATTCGAAAATACGGATATTATCCGATATCCAAAAAAGGATGCGGATATCTGATATCCATAAAGGGGATTTCGAACGCAAATGCGGATATGAGTGTATCCGTATCCAAAAATTATCCGTTTGATCTGAAAGTAAGTATGTTTATAATAATTATTATGTTACGTATGCAACCATAATAGATCATAATTGATTTTTAACACCTATTCAATATTCTAAAGAAAATTTTAGAGAACATAGAACAAACCTTAACCTACCATACACATATATTCTTCCTTTTTTTTCTTTCAACCGCATCTAGAGTAAGATTTGTTCAGATGCATTAGCATAAGATGTGTATTGCTACATTTTCATTTGGAAAACTGCTAAGGTTTGGCAGTTTATGTGTGAACTTTATCTGAGAAAAGGAATATTTATAATGTGATGTTTTTAGTTCGTAGATTTCGATTTAGGATATTTTTTTTGCTTAATTTCGGATGCAGATATTCAGATATCCGAAAATATTCGCATCTTATTTTCGGTTGCGAATATTTTTGAATATCCGAGAAAAATTTGTGGATGTGGATACGTATGTTGACTGTTTGATATCCGTGGATATCAGATGCTGATTTGGATGTGGATTTTAATTTTTGGATGCAGATGTGGATTCAGCCATATCCGCATCTGTTTGCATCCATTGACAGACCTACTTGAGAACGTACAAGGAGCGATCGAATCCATTCAAAATCCAACTTGCATAGTCATAAACTGACAACACATTCATTGTTGGTCTTTTATTTTCAATTTCCGATTGCATCGAGCGAAACCACATGAAAGCGTGTGAGCACGTACGCGTCACTGTGTCGACAACGACCCATTTGCATTTTGACGTAAACGAGAGTTGATGACTAATATTTAATTTCATGAGCAGACATGAATTAGATGTTCAAAGAGTTTACTAATGAATCGAAACTCTCGACACACTCGACAGAGTGACCACGACCAAGTTTTAAATAGATTAGAAATCTTTTTCAGCTCCCAGAAACCATGTTCAACTCAAAGCACGTTTTGTCGGGACATGACAAACTTTGGAGGGCAAGTGTTAACCGATCATTTGGTCCAGTTCCCAAAAAGCATACTAGGCCCACGCAACTCAACACATTCCGTGACACCAAAGCCCAAAGAATCGCCGACGGCGTTAAGGCCTCAATCCTGAGAGAAGTCATGCAAGCGTTGGCCACCCAACACCTTTAAAACATGAATTTTGAATCCTTGGACTTTGCATTAGGGAATTCGAATCCTTTTGGATTTATCCCTCCAGATTCGAATCCTATAAACTGGCTTGAAGATTTCGAATCTCTCCAAGATTTCGACTCCCAGATTCTCCATATCAAGGATTTCGCATCCCCCGAAGTTTGCCCAACACAAGGATTTTGAATCCCTAGATTTCGGGTTAGGGAATTCGAATCCCTCCGGCTCCACCCAACTAATTTTGAATCCCTTCACAGGGTATCACTTCCACTTTGCTTCCCTTTTCTCAAAGTCCTCACCAACATATCCCCCAAGATACGAATTTGTATCCCGAAGTGATAGAAACCAAAGTATCCCTCGAGGTATGAATTCGTATCCCTAAGGGGATGCAAAAATTTGTATCCCCATGTGCCAAGATACGAAATTCATATCCCCTAGGGGATACAAAATTCTCTTATACACTATAAAGAGATGCAAAATTCGGGAGTTCATTTTCCAGAGATATGAAATTCTGTTATGTGGTCCCTATACCTCACTTACTCCCACTTAACCCACTACCTCTATATATCCCCTTCCTTATTCTTCAGAAGGGTTGAATTATGGTTGATTTGAGAGCTCTACAAGGTCATAGGAACTTGTAAATGGCTGCCCAGAACTCAAGGAAGAAGAACTTTATTTTTCTCTATACTTGACATATGACTTTCATGTACTTAGCCAATATTCCTATGATGACGACGACATGTAATTGTAATTAAAAAAATCCTTAAATACCTTCAAAGTGGATGTATGTTCCTTATAGACCGAATCACTATAAATCTCTATTTTATTTTTTTATTTTTCACTTTATTATCCATACATGAAACGTTAATTCTCGAGTTTAGAGAATCTTTGGGTGTGACGACCATTTTTGTCGTCAATAATGACTGCCGGAGACGAAATATAACTCCTTGGAGGGATGCGAAATATAAAAGATTACTTCCCAGAGGGGTACAAAATATGACCCCATAGAGGGATATGTATGACTCCCAGAGGGATACAAAATATGACTCCCCAGAGGGATATGAACGACTCTCGGAGGGATACGAAATATGACTCCTTAGAGGGATACAAAATATGACTCTATGGAGGGATACGAAAAGTGACTCCCTGGAGGGATATGAAATATAACTCCTCAGAGGGATACGAAATATGACTCCCGAGAGGGATAAAAATATGACTCCCCAAAAGGATACGAAATATGACCCACCAAAGGGATACGAAATATGACTCTCCAGAGGGATGCAAAATATGAAATATGACTCCCCGGATGGATACGATATATGACTCCCCGAAGGGATACGAAATATGACTCCCCAGAGGGATACGGAATATGTTTCCCAAGAGGTATGCGAAATATGAAATATGACTCCTCGGGGGGATACGAAATATGATTCCTTTGGGGATATAGAATATGACCCCTGAAGGGATACAAAATATGACTCCCCGGAGGGTTACAAAATATGACTCCCTAGAGGGACGCGAAATATGACTCCCTGGAGGGATATAAAATACGACTCCCTGGAGTGATACGAAAAGTGACTACCTAAAGGGATACAAAATATGAATCCCCGGAGGGATACGAAATATGAATCTCCAGAGGAATGTAAAATATGAAATATGACTCCCCGGAGTGATACAAAATATGACTCCTTGGAGGGATACGAAAAGTGAGGAACCAGGGCAAGATTATGAAGGTGATCCACATCTGGTGATCCATGTTTTTGAGATGATCATGTTGTATTGCTCAACCTTTGATGATGCGAAGGAGAGTTTGGCAGGGCGGAATTCTAGAGCTGATCGATGCATGTTGCGCAAGTTTTTGGAGGTGATCGACACTTGCCGAGCGAGCGATCTTCGATGTTGATGAACTTAACATCCGAGGGAAACACGATTTTGCCGGTGGCTCGACATGAATCTTCTAGTGCTAGAACCATGATTTGGCCAATTCGATCACACAGTTTTGAGTGCGCGCACTTTATCCGTGATTTACATTGTTCGAGAGTAGATTAACGAGCTGTGATGATTGTTCTCTCGCGACCCTACCTTGACTCGATTCCTGAAGATGTTGGCAACACTTCTGGTCCATTGAACCATGCGACGGGCTGAGTCATGTGGGCTTAGACTGTTTCTGGTAACTAGAACAAATTTCCAGTTAATAGTGGTCTCTGATTGGATGGCCCTAGGACTGCACTAGCAGAAGGGAGAGCAGGCATTGAAGGTCCCACGGCTGCTTCAGGAGAAGTAGGATTCTGAACGTACTATTCCAGATGTTTCTCGTGGATGAGCTTTTCAATCGCATCCTTGAGGTAGCGAAAGTTGTTGGTATCTTGTACAAACATATCATGGAATCTGCAATACTTGTCGGAGTTCTTTTCCTGGTCGGTAGATTCCCTGGTATTAGGCTATTTATAATATGGAGTGTTATATGTTTCTAGGTAGATTGCCTGCAACTCTCATTAAGAAGAGTGCAGTTCCTGTAAGTGGGATAGCAATCGTGCTTCTTAGGGTCTCCAGGAGCTTGGTTATTGTTCCGACCGTCGGGCTTGCCGTGGTTTGATTTGGGCTTAAACAAGACCACGCCTTTACCCTTATCCAAAGATTCTCCAACTTGTTTTCCTTCGACACTTTCCATGATAGTGCCTGGGTGTGGATTATTGGGGTAGCCGCCTTAAGCAGCCCTATTGTGACGTGCTTCTTCCTAGCACAGAAACTGGCCGGCCTTCTCGTAGAAAGCTTCCAAAATCTTTGGCTGCTTTCTGACGATCCACGCTCCAAACTCGGAGCTAGGAAGTATGCCCTTGGTATGCTGGACAAGGACTATGCGAGGCTCCTGGTCATTAACTTAAGCGAGGGCGGTGTTGGAATGCTTGAGATATCTTTTGAGGGTTTCTGTCGGGCCCTGGTAGAGGCTGGAGAGAGTGAGAGTATCCTACGGCCGAGGAATGTACATCCTGAACTGTTTGACCATTTCAGAAGCAAGTTGGTCGAAGGCGGCTATAGAGCGAGCCGGGAGTCAAGTAAACCAGAGCAGAGTTGTATCTTCCGAGAAAATCGGGATGCATTTTCACTTGACAGCACTAGTGGCCCAATTGTAGTCCATGTGCGATTCGTAGCGGTTTAAGAAGCCACATGGGTCGGTTCAATCCCTTCTTAAACGTAGCTCCCATTGGAATATGCATCATTGCTAGTCGTTGAAGGGGTTGGTCCAGTTCCCTCGCAAACCTCAAAGCCTTCTTATGCACAATATTAAGCAGATCTAAGCTAAATTTCTTTAACTCAATAAAGCTATTCACATACTCCTTAACCGACATATTACCCTATCTCAGAATCAAGAACATTTCCAACTGGATCCCTTCTTCAGCTTGTGATAAAAACTTTTTCTCAAACTTGTCCTTGACCTCATCCCTTGTCTCTACAGCACACTGATCCTCTGCTACATCCCACTAATACGATGCCTCTTCTTTCAATGTCCAAGCGTCCAACTGAATCAACCTCCTATCATCAAGCTCTAATAATCCAAACACACGGTTGGTCTCTCTCAGCCAATTACAAGCATCAACTAAATTTTTTGATCTAAGCAATGGCTTGTCGTCCATAGCAGAAAAATCCTAATAGAGTTTAGAGAAATTAACAGCTGGATTTGGTTAAACTACCGCGGCTACAACTGGAGGTGGGGCATTTCCTTATCCTTCGGCAGGCGTTGTAGCTTCAACATATCTATAGAACCATACTGGAATGAGAATGCCCTCTGGAAAATTGGGATTCCCAGACATGCTGAAATGGAAGATACAAGGATTCAAAAAGGGACCAAGGAAATATTGTTGTTGATTTGAGCGGATATTTTTCCAAAAATAAGTTTTACTTGAAAATACTTTACTTTGGTAAAACATTTTTTTCAAAATCTTTTCTCTGATCTTGTAACCTTAGGATCCGATACCAAATATGACAACCCATACCCCTTAAAGTCACCTATATGAGGAAGTGTTAAGGTTTATGAAGCACTTAGATATAAAGTAAAAACACAAAGGCTAAAATTCACAAGATAGAAATGTAAAACACAGGGGAAACTTAAAAACATTATCTGAATAAGAATGTCAAATCACAGTACTTATTACATTACAAAATACTGGATAGTCATCATCATAAACCAAACATGTTGTCTCGTGGAAAATATCAGAGTACATAAGTAAAACCATAAAAACCATCCATCTCATATGTCAATACAATGATCGGAAAAAAGAAGGGAACCAATACATGAATCTGGAAGAGTCTAAATCCAAGATGAACCGAATAATCAAGAGTCACTGTAGAGACCATCCACCTTACGAACCTATGGGGAAAGGAATAGAGAAGGAGAAAATAAACTAGGCCAGACATAAGTCTAGTGAGTTCTAATAATTTCTGGCATGAGCATAAAATAAGGAAACATTTAGACAGATGAATAATTCTAAGAGCAATAGACATAAAAGCATAAATGAAATAGCAGGAAAGATAAACATTAATAAAGATAGGCTTCTCATTCATATCCGAAATTTTTGCACCAACTACCGAGATATCGCAATTAGGCTTTACCTAATTTCTGCTTGTCGATCGGCTCCTATACCCATAATGTGATAACCTATGACAGAACACAGCCTATGCTTGCTGGTTTTTCCATCAATTTGGGATTATCAATCCTGAACCATCACCTAAAAGGACATAGTCCTTACTCACAGGTGTTAACACGGATTATCTTCCCCAATTGGCACGATGCACGCTAATCAACCTATCGAAACGCACCCTTAGCTACCTCGTTCGAACCACTTATTACCCAGTTCAGTAAAGTGTGCCTTAGCCTCTACCTAGTGTGAGACTATAATAACAAAGGGATATTAACTGATACGGATTCCCAACCAAAAATGCAATTAACACAAGTCACCCCTAGACTTGGTCTACATTCATTATTTTATTAAGCCTCTTATCTTCCCCAGTTAGCCCCATGCTACTAGAACAGACCTAAACTAGGATTTCATTATAATACTAGGCCTTTTATCTTCCCCAAATAGCCCCACACGGTGGGAACATACCTAAACTACGCCACTTATCTTCCCCAATTAACCCCATGCTGCCGGAATGGACTCCCTCTATCCTAACTTATTAATTTCATTAATTTTTAACTTAACACAATTTAAGTTTATTAATAATCCTAATATACCCTCATATTATATTCCTAGGTTGTATTAACATTTCTAATTAATGTTATTCTTTTTGCACGAGCCATCACCACATTAATTAATATCCAATTAAGTTTAATTTATTCCAATTTACACATTCTTCGATCACATGTTAAGGTTTTATCCGCAATTTGCAGTCCAATCTGATTACAATATTTAACCAGTTTCAATATACCAAAAAATCCTTTTTTATTCAATTCCAACATTATTCCAATTTAATGCACAATTAACGATAAAGGCCTAGGCTCTTTATAGGCCTAGGCTCGGTGCTAAAAGAAAAAGGGAAATGGTCTAGGCTACTCGCAAGGCCTAGACTGAAAGTAAACAAAAGTAAATAAAATAGGCATAAGCGTAAATGTAAATAAACTATAAAAAAGAAGGGGATAAAAAGAAGGAGAATTACTTATAAACAATAAACAACTGGAATGAAATAAGTATAAATAGTAAATAAACTGCTGTAACTTACAGAAAAACTAAACATATAAATACTGTAAATACAAAACTTGCAAATGAAAACTACTTAACTGTCTAAACATTCCTATGCAAATAACTAACCTAAAAGTTACATAAAAAATCACAAATCTAATGAACAAAAGTTCTTTCGTTGCCTTCTTCTGTAATATAGCAGAACCTCCGACTCTAGAAGTGTTTATAAAAATAATTATTTAAAACTTAAGAACTTCTTCACCCCTTAAAATTTTAATAATTCATCCCTTCCTAATTTTAAGGATAGGCCTGAGGAAGAAGAAGAAGAGAGAATGGATGTGAAGAAATGAGAGAGGATCAGCTAGTCTATTTATAGGATTTACCAAATGCCCTCAACTGTCCAAATCCAAGATTAGTTCTGGTCCAGCCTTATCATAGGACCAATAAGAAAGCACCACGTCAGCCTTTAGTTTAGAATAAACCAATAAAACATTTGCCAACTCAGAAAAACAAAGCTATAAAAATAATTACTGTTCTCTTCCTTGCATGCAAGGCAAGGCACGCAAGTTCTCTAATCTGGGTCGACCCACCCTCTTTCCTAGGTCGACACAGGGGTCGACCCATATGACGACAAACATGTTGACCCAATTGAGCTGGGTCGCCCAGTGACCGTTTGTTCCACCTGTTTATTTAATTAATTATCTGAATTTTTCTTAATTCATAACTAATTCATTTTTAGCAAACCAAGTGTCCATTTTGATCAGAAAAATTACGACGGGTCAAATGGTGCTAGTCCCGTTATCTAATTCTGAATATTATTCTGATTAATATTTAGTTTATTGATCTTTTACATTTAATTATTATTTACTAAAATTTGGGGTGTTACACCCGGACTAAGGTACTTATGTGAGACTTCTTACACTTAAAGTTTACTCATTTAAAGCGAGGAAACTTATGAGTTAAACATGACTTAGAAAAAATAAAATCGCATGTATATTGAATGGAATATGACATAAGCTAGTAGACAAAAGGATTGTTTTATTAACAATGCAGGTTTGTACTGTCAAAAACACAAGGGTCGCACACATACAAACAATAGTAGGCCTACAGAACATAAGTTGTAAGAAATAGCTACTAATTCTTTGGATTCTTCTACTTCTTGTTTTACTCAAACTCTGTCTCTATGAGAAGGAGCTTCTTAGACTTGTTACCTACGAACCCCTCAGAACCTTTATCGGACTTATCATGCCTTTTCTTCGGTTTCCTCTCCATTTCATAAGTCTATCTCCTCAGTCGATGCAGACAATTTTGAGACACTATAAGGAGGGGTTGCCTGAATAAGATCAACAGATATGGGGCCCATCATGATGGACTCAAATTTAAACTGGAGAAGTTTCACCTCCTACTGCGCCTTCATCTCTGTTATGCTTAAGGCTCCCTTCTTTCCAATTTGTCCCATTAAGATGACATCTTCTTCATCTTTAAGTTGAGAACCCCTGCTGTCCAGTCCCTTAAATGCATCAATCATTCCTTTGTCTTTGTCTGGATCATTGCTGAAGGGCACTTGCGGAA